>MU968359.1:80569665-82039973 GCA_034641835.2 Pinus albicaulis | reverse complement strand
CCCAGGGAAGCTGATATTCTTAAATTCATTCCCTGGAAACGGCGCCATAAAGATGTTCTAGACAATTTTGTCACTCCTAGAGACAGCCTAGAGTTTCCATAGACCAGTGCCTAGGACATCTTATCATAGCAAGGGAGCATGAAATATAGCTTGGGTGTCAATCCAAATGTTCTCCTGCTATCTCTTGTTAAACAAGGAAAATGATTTAAATGGGACCAAAAATTACAGAAATTGCTCTAAAGAAAGTAAAGTTGCAGAGACAAGATGCAAAGCCCTAATATAAAGGCATCAGACATTTAAGAGACAATTTACTGTAAAGACGGCCGATTCAACTAATATATCACAGAAATCAGATATCAGAAAGCTATGCAGGGAAAGAAACATAAGCAGATATTAGTTAACCTTGGACTGATACCCAGATACACAACAGAACCATGCATGGGCTTAATGTTCTAAGAATCCATACATGACAATGGCATTATAAAAGCACCCTCCCAAAGCAACCAATATAGCATAAATTATGGATGAAAGGAATAATGAAACAATATGCTATGCCTGAGCCATATTTAAGGCGCTTGACTGATTTAAGTATGGGCATCAACTAGGATGAATCCTTACCAGATCAGTGAGCCACCCGCATTCCAGTAACATAACACAAGAAGAAAGATGAAATGGAATTATGTATTAAACACATAAAAATAAGTTTACATGTTGTGAGATATCAAAGACTAGAATCCTCATTACAGATGGAAATCCTCCTCACTGAGACTCTACGGGCTCTGAGCCTTCACACAGAAGCTTTACAAAATATATACAAAATGCCTTTCTCAGCACAATTTTCTGATACAAGTCTGGAACCCTTACAATGTTTTTCTTCTGGAGTTTTATAGGAGAGGTAGAAAACTCTAGAGAACGAGGTAGGTGATGCACATTTAATGATTTTATTTGAAACAAAGTGGCGGAAACATTCGCGCCCATACTATTAAATGACTAGGTGGTATTATCTTGTACTTTGAGATCTGCCTGCTGAAATAAATGCACTGGAACAAATCTCTTCAGGAACCCAGCATAGGGGTAAATCTTCATGAAGATTCTGTACTTTCCTGAAGAAAACTCGGCTGAAGTAACACCTTGAGAGTATTGCTTCCTGTACATTATACTCTCTGCCTTTAAATGCCTAAATTCGAATTTGAAACCTTTCATGCCGGACATTGAGTTCATTGCTCCTTCATTAATATTTTGCTGTTGCTGCATTAATGTTTTCATCCGTAAAATATTGGTTTGGAATGGCTCTGGAGGTTTGGATAGATTTTGAACCTTGCTGTTTTAATGAGTGTCATGTCACGGCAGCTCCCCGGGGCTTCCCTTCATAAATTTGTCTCTGAAAAATTATCTTTTGAAGAGGCCTCGACTTTTTTAATGGAGGCGGTAATTGATGGCGATTTTCTTCCTCCCGCACCCTACAAAATACACAAACCTTGTTAAGAAAACAGATGCACAGGAGAGTGAATGCAGGGGAGGTGACTTAGGTGACAAGGCGGTGTGATAAGATGATGGAAGCATGAAGGACAGTAGTGAAAAACACAGGGGAGCGACGATGAATTGGCTGTGTGGAGGTTGATAACGTGAACACTGAAACATGACATATGAACAGAATGTATAAATGGTAGATGTTGTGTAACCAGCTCCAAAAATAGAAGAAAAGAGATATGAACGCTTTAGAAATAAGCCACTTCGAGGGGGAAACCTCCAATACATTACATAAATGAACAATTCTTGGATGATACAATTTACAAAACCTCCTTTCTATATATAGGAGTCCATGGGGCCATAATGTAATCCTAGTGGGCCACGATGTAATCCTAGCCGACCTAACAATAATAATTTAAGGGCACAATAATAACAAAATGGGGGTTACAAGGGTACAATAATAACAATAAGGGGGTTACACTAACAAAAATAAGGGACTATACTAGTAATATAGGGACCTAAGATGCCCCTCTCCTTCAAAAAGTGTTGTCCTCAATGCTTGAGTAGCTCTGGGTGCTTCTGTATAAAATTCTCATCCTCCCATGTAGAATCTTCAGTGGGTAAGTTCTTCCACTTGATGAGATACTCTGAAATTGATCGATTCCATAATTTTCAAGTTCTTGTTTCCGTGACCACTTCAGGTTCCAATATCATTTTTCCTTGCAAATCAAGTTCTAGAAATATTGTTTGAAATGGAAGATTTTCACCTATAACCTTCTTTAAGCATGAAACATGGAAAACTGGATGTACTCGCGAAGAAGCAGGAAGCTCCAATTTGTACGCCATAGTACCAATATTTTGCAACACCTTGTAAGGACCATAGTATTTTTGTGATAATTTATTATCCTTCTTAGCTTGCTTGAGGGACATTTGTTTATATGGTTGTAGCCATAAAAATGCCCAATCTCCTACATCAAAACTTCTCTCGCTGCGATGTTGATCTGCCTGTTGTTTCATTTGATTTTGTGCCAAATTCAGGTTATCCTTTAAGAGTTTGAGAACTTCTTGCTGATGCTCGATGTGATCTTCCACTGCTTGAACCTTCGAATTTTCCCTTAAAGATGATGTGATCGATGGTGGATGATATCCATAAAGTGCCATAAATGAGGTCATTTTTGCTGCAGTATGGAAGGAAGTGTTATACCACCATTCAGCGAGAGGTAACCACTTGACCCATTGTGTTTGTTTATCAGATACAAAACAACGAAGATATCTCTCCAAACATTTATTTACTATCTCAGTTTGACCATTATATTGAGGATGATAAGATGAGCTATGATTTAATTGAGTACCCAAACAAGAAAATAACTCCGTCCAAAAATTTCCCGTAAAAATGGGATCTGTATCGCTCACAATAACCCTTGGGCTTCCATGTAGCTTTTGAATTCTGTCCACAAATGTAGTAGCAACTGTACTTGCTTTAAATGGATGAGATAATGCACAAAAGTGTGCATACTTGGTAAGTCTATCAACTACCACCATGATGACATTCTTTCCTTTGGACTTATGTAAACCTGTGATAAAATCCATTGAAATCTCCTCCCAACGTTGACTTGGAATGGATAAAGGTTGTAGAAGTCTCGGGGTCTTAATTGTCTCCACTTTATTTTGCTGGCAAACCAGACATTCCGCCACAAACTTTTGAATATCAGATTTAAGGCCATCCCAAAAAAATTCTTTCTTCACCCTGTGGTAAGTTTTTAAAAATCCTGAGTGTCCTCCTAAAGGAGAATTGTGCAATTCCAGAAGAATCTTTTGTTTTAGTTGGGAATTCTTACAAAGATATAAGCGATCTTTGTACCATAAGGAATAATTTTTCCAACTAAATGTATCAGATGTACTAGGATCTTGCTGCAACTTTTGAATGAGTGTCCATACATCTTTGTCCTTCCTCCATTCATCTCTTGCTTCGGTTATCCAATCTAGTTGGATAATAGAAATGGCACAAAGCAATGCTTCCACCTCTTCATTCTTTCTTGAGAGTGCATCTGCAACAACATTAAGCTTTCCCTTTTTGTAGATTATTTCAAAGTCATAACCCAACATCTTTGTGACCCATTTTTGCTGCTCTTCTAAAGATAGACTTTGTTCCAAAAAGTGTTTAAGACTATCATGATTAGCTTTTACCTTGAAGTGTCTTCCCATTAGGTAAGTTCGCCATTTCTTTAGTGCATGCAGTATTGCTAACATTTCCTTCTCATAAATAGGTTTTTGTAAATACTTTCCTTTGATTGGATGACTTTCAAAAGAAATGGGTCTTCCTTCCTGCATTAAAACTGCACCAATTCCATTTCCTAAGGCATCACATTCAACAATAAAGGTTTTTGTGAAGTCTAGCGTAGCTAAGACTGGTGCTAGGCACATTTCCTCTTTAAGATGTTCAAAAAGCCCTTAGTTGCTTCGAGAGTCCATGAAAATTCATCTTTCTTCAATAATCTTGTTAGAGAGTCTTGCTTTTCTCCCCCCATAATTCTTAACAAACTTGTGATAATACCACAGTAACGAGAATGTTGAAAATGCGGCAACATGATGCTGGAGCTTAGTGAAATGAAGTCGCCTTCACTAAGTGGGCATGAGGCTATTTTTGGCACAAAGTCTATTTTAGACTATGCCTATTTTTAGACATATGGAGCATGGTCCAGGGGTTGCGGTATGTTATTCTTGGAGTATTGGTCATGTTGGTAAAAATAGATGGACCTCTATTTTTGGACCTATAGGTCGAAGTCTATTTTTAGACTGCCTATCCTAAAAATAAGGAAGTCAAATATTATTTACCCTTAATAATATTTGGACTCTAAACTTCAGTTTACTCTCTTGGAGCACTTCAGTTCGAGCTACAGAAGTGGCTCATGCATCTGAAAGAGGAATTACGCTATTCCTAGGGGTTTGGTGAGCTCATGCATGGTTGACTTCGGTTAGGACTTCAGTGGCAGAAGTTTGGTGGAGTTGATGAGACAGTTGGTGGAGTTGTGTTCGGTTTAACTTAGTTGAACTAGTTGAGATTAGTTTAACTAGCTAATCAACTGGTAATGAGTGGAGTGAATTAAATATTATTTAATTCATTAATTAGTAACTCATTATTCAACTCAAGAACACATCAGTTCACTACAGTGCATGGACAGTTCAGTGGAGACCAGTGAAAGAGGTAGATGAAAGGGTTGAGATATCTATCAGTTGTGACATCAGTTGTGCATGAGATTTGCACCACACTTGGAGGAATTTCCCATGATGATTGCGCTACCAAGCCAAGGAGATTCGAACCTTGGATCTCTCATTAGACTAGCCTTGATTTAGCAATAGAGGCAGGCAGTTAGTGGATGAGTTTTGAACCTGTGACTTGTTCAAAACCAAGCTAGTTTGTGTGTAACTTTATGAGATAGTGCTATGTACTGTTACATGTTTTCTCCACTATAATATACAGAATAGCTAAGGGGTTTTCAGCTATAAGATTTCCCCATACATACTGTGTAATGTGTGTGATGTTTTGATGATCTTTTGATCACATACCGCTTGTTTTATTTCCGCATGTGTGATGATCTGAGTGGAAGAGATTATGTGTTGCATATGAATTCGAATTGATATGTGATTAGGATAATCTCAGTGGATAAATATTCATTATTCAGCAAATTTCTACATGGTATCGGAGCTATTGCAGCAGATATTGATCATCACAGTGATTACAAACTTATTTCGGTAGACAGAGTCTGCATGCGGGCCAGGTAGCCTCTGGATCCATCCATTCCTTTGAAAGGTGATACATCCAGTAAATGCCCCTGCAGTCGATCTCTGTGCTAGAAATAATTTGTTCTCACAGATCAAGAGCGGTTGAGCTTTGAGGTTGGATTTCGAATTTTGCAGCAGTTTGTCTTTCTTGGTGCCGGAGCTGAAAATGTCTTTCAACAGTTTGCGACTCGAATATGCTCTTGAAGGCAGTTCGAATTATGTTGCATGGAAGGATCGCATGGAGGCAGTATTAGAAGATAATGGACTGAAGGAGTTCATAGATACAGATGTCCAAAAGCCCACTGATCCTGCTGAAGTCGAAGCTTGGCAAAAGAAGATGGCGAAATGTTGAAGGATTCTGTTGGAGGGCGTAAAGGATCACATTGTATCCAGCCTGCATGGAAAAGCTTCTCCATATTTAATGTGGAAAGCGTTGACAGATCTATTCTAGAGTAAGAGTGACCAAAGGAATCTGGCGCTTAAGGATACGCTTAGAAACATCAAGATGGAGAAAGGCGACAGTATCGCCAAATACCTCACCAAGTTCACTCAATGCAGAGATGAGCAGGGAAGTGTGGAGGTGACTGTCGAAGATGAGGACATGGTGGACCTGGCTCTCCTTGGTCTTCCAAAGGCTTGGAATTCATATCAAGATAGTGTCAATGGTTGGGAGAAGTTGCCCGGATGGGAGCGCCTTTGGGCGGATCTCATGCAGGAGGAGATAAGGAGGACTACTAGGGACGGATCGTCATCAAAGGTATCTGATGAAGAAAATTGCGCTTTGGCTGCCAAAGCAAAGAAAGGAAAGAGCAAGAAGGCTTCTCAGTCTGGTGCGAAAGGCAAGAAGTAAGACATTTCCAAGGTGAAGTGTTTTCACTGTCACCAGCACAGACACTATGCCACAAATTGTCCGCAGAAGAAGAAAAATAAGAAGGCTGCCGGATCTGCAGTGGGAGAGGTATTGACTTCTCAATTTGAACTGGATTTTTCGCTGATCGCATGCTTGGTTTCAAGTGTGGTGGGATCAGTATGGTTCTTGTACAGTGGTGCGTCATTTCACATGTCTGGAGATCGAGATTTGTTTTCAGATCTGGAGGAAAAAGATCTTGGAGTGCACATCGAGATGGGCGATGATGGTAGATACAGTGCGACTGGTATCGTTACCATTTCCTTTGAGAGGGAGTCTGGTAAACCTTTCATATTGAAGGGAGTTTTGCATGTTCCAGGATTGATGAAGAACCTGATCTCTATGGTGATGTTGGAAGACAAGGGGTATGATGTGGTCTTCAGCGAAGGAAAAGCCTTCCTGCGTAGTAAGACTACTAGTGAGACCCGGAAGATAGGGGTTTGAGTCAAGAACCTTTATCAGTTGCAAGTAGATGGCTGCGTAGCAATGGCATGCAAGGCGGGAGAAGTGGTGAGCTGAGATGATGAGGGCGAACTGTGGCACAGGAGATTGGGCCACCTTCACCATGGAGCTTTGAAGATACTGCAGCAGATTTCTACTGGGCTTCCTAAGGGCACTCTTGCGCAGTCAGATCAGTGCAAGGGGTGTACCTTGGGGAAGTATGCGAAAGCCACCTTTCACGAGAAGGATAGTCGCGCCACGACGATCCTTGAGAGAGTTCACACAGACGTGTGTGGTCCTTTCTCAGTTGCTTCGACAGCAAAGCACAAGTATTATGTGATCTTTGTTGATGATTTCTCTCGAAAGTGTTGGATCTTCTTCATGCGGAAGAAGAGTGATACATTCGCGAAGTTCTGTGAGTTTAAAGCACTGGTCGAGAAGGAGTCGGGGAAGAAGGTGATTGCTCTAAGGAGTGATAACGGTGGTGAATTCATCTCGGCTGAATTCAAGGAGTTCTGCAGCGCAGAAGGGATTCGGAGAGAGCTCATCGCACCTCATAACCCACAGCAGAACGGGGTGGCTGAGCGGAAGAACAGAACGATCGTGGGTGCTGCACGGGCGATGTTGCATGATCAGGGCCTACCCCTTCACTTGTGGGCTGAGGCATGCAATACAGCAGTGTATGTGCAGAACCGTTGTCCTCACAAGGTTCTTGGCATGAGTACAGCAGAGGAGGCTTATTCTGGCAAGAGGCCTGATATTTCCCATTTGCGGATTTTCGGATCTCCTGTCTACATGCATGTGACGAAGGATGCAAGAAGGAAGCTGGATCCAACTGCTGAAGTTGGAATATTTGTGGGGTACGCTGATACACCTCACAACTATCGGGTGTATGTGCCAGACAGTCGCAAGACTGTTGTGCGACGGGATATAAAATTTCAGGAGGAGAAAGCCATGCAGTGTTCGCTTGAGAGGGAGCTACACTTGCATGCAAATGAGGAGCTATTAGTTCCTAAGGAGGAGCTTCCGGATGTGGATCAGCCACAAGAGGAAGTTCAGGAGGTGGAAGAAACCACCCATGCAGCGCCAACCATTAGAGGGCACATGCGCACTACAGAAGCTGAGCGACTGGCTCGAGATGCAGAGAAGGTTGTAGGACCACCTACAGCACAGCGCAGACAGAGGCAGTCACCAGATCGGTACATTGGATACATGGCTCTTGTGAGTCAATGTGTTGTGACGGAGCCATCCTCTTTTGAGGAAGCTGTGGAGGAACCCGCATGGGTTGATGCCATGATCGAAGAATATGATTCGATCATCAGGAACAGTGCATGGGAGATTGTCCCAAGACCGGTTGGGAAATCAGTTGTAGGTTCGCGATGGACCTACAAAGTGAAGCAGGCGGCTGACGAAAGTGTGGAGAAGTACAAGGCGAGATTTGTTGCCCGTGGCTTCTCACAGATCGAGGGGATTGACTATGAGGAGACTTTTGCACCTGTCGCAAGGTACTCTTCCATACGGACGATCCTTGCTCTCTCAGCGCAGATGGGGTGGCACATTCATCGGATGGATGTGAAGACTGCGTTCCTCAATGGAGTTATTGAGGAAGAGGTGTACATAGAGCAGCCTGAAGGTTTTGAGATCTTCAGCAGTGAGTGGCATGTGTGCCGACTCAAGAGAGCACTGTACGGGCTGAAGCAAGCACCTCGTGCTTGGTACACTCGGATAGACAGCTACTTCACCGGGCTTGGATTCTCCAAGAGTGAGGCGGATCCTAACTTGTACCAGATTGTGGTGGAGGGGAAGCTGTTGATCATCGTACTGTATGTAGATGATCTGATTTTGACTGGCGATGAGCAGTTGATACTTTCATGCAAGGAGGATCTTGCACGAGAGTTTGAGATGAAGGACTTGGGCATCCTTCATTATTTCCTAGGATTGGAGATTTGGCAGCGCAGTGGAGGACTATTTGTTTCTTAGAGCAAGTATGCTCGGGAGATTCTGGAGAGGTTCAACATGCAAGGCTGCAAGCCTGTTGACACTCCTCTTCCTGGTGGTTGGAGGAAGGAGGATGCTACTTCAGCGGAGGTAGTGGATGCCACTGTTTATCGACAGTTGGTGGGGTCGCTTATGTATCTGGTCAATACATGACCTGATATATGCTATGCTGTTAACCAGCTTTCGCAAGCTATGGTTAAGCCTACCAAGCTCTTCTGGAAGGAAGGCAAGCATGTATTACGTTATCTTAGTGGCACGTCAGGATATGGTCTATGGTACAGACAGGAGGATGGAGCGAAGCTTTCCAGCTTCACTGATGCAGATTGGGCAGGGAGCCCAAAGGACCGTAAGAGCACATCTAGAGGGATTTTCAGCATTGGGTCGATAGCAGTTTCCTGGTACAGCAGGAAGCAGAGATCCGTGGCACTCAGTTTAGCAGAGGCCGAGTACATGGCAGCAAGCTTGGCTGCATGCGAGGCTATTTGGATGAGGAAGATCCTCGTTGGATTGTTCGGGTTGCATTTGGAGCCTACAGTGACTTATTGTGATAACCAGAGTTGCATTAAACTCTCGGATAATCCAGTATTTCATGATAGATCCAAACACATCGACATCATGTACCATCATATCAGAGATTTTGTTCAGCGGAGAATCATGTTGCTTTCATATGTTCCCACGGAGGATGAGGATGCTGACATCTTGACGAAGGCGCTCACCAGGAGCAAGTTCGAATTCCACAGAGGCAGGATAGGGGTTGCAGATAATCCATATCTTGCTGAGAGGGAGTGTTGAAAATGCAGCAAGATGATGGAGCTTAGTGAAATGAAGTCACCTTCACTAAGTGGGCCCGCAGGCAAATTCTAGCGCAAAGTCTATTTTTAGACTATGTCTATTTTTAGACATATGGAGCATGGTCCGGGGATTGCAGTATGTTATTCTTGGAGTATTGGTCATGTTGGTAAAAATAGATGGACCTTTATTTTTAGACATTTAGGTCGAAGTCTATTTTTAGACTGCCTATCCTAAAAATAGAAAAGTCAAATATTATTTACCCTTAATAATATTTGGACTCTAAACTTCAGTTTACTCTCTTGGAGCACTTCAGTTCGAGCTACAAAAGTGGCTCATGCATCTGACAGAGGAATTACGCTATTCCTAGGGGTTTGGTGAGCTCATGCATGGTTGAATTTAGTTAGGACTTCAGTGGCAGAAGTTTGGTGGAGTTGATGAGACAGTTGGTGGAGTTGATGAGACAGTCGGTGGAGTTGTGTTCGGTTTAACTTAGTTGAACTAGTTGAGATTAGTTTAACTAGCTAATCAACTAGTAATGAGTGGAGTGAATTAAATATTATTTAATTCACTAATTATTAACTCATTATTCAACTCAAGAACACATTATTTCACTACAGTGCATGGACAGTTCAGTGGAGACCAGTGAAAGAGGTAGATGAAAGGGTTGAGATAGCTATCAGTTGTGACATCAGTTGTGCATGATATTTGCACCACACTTGGAGGAATTGCCCATGATGATTTCGCTGTCAAGCCAAAGAGATTCAAACCTTGGATCTCTCATTAGACCAGCCTTGATTGCGCAATAGAGGCAGGTAATTAATGGATGAGTTTTGAACCTGTGACTTGTTCAAAACCAAGCTAGTTTGTGTGTAACTTTATGAGATAGTACTGAGTACTTGTGAGGAGTATTGTGCTATGTACTGTTACATGTTTTCTCCCTTATAATATACATAATAGGTAAGGGGTTTTCAGCTATAAGCTTTCCCCATACATACTGTGTAATGTGTGTGATGTTTTGATGATCTTTTGATCGCATATCGCTTGTTTTATTTCCGCATGTGTGATGATCTGAGTGGAAGAGATTATGTGTTGCATATGAATTCGAATTGATATGTGATCGGGATAATCTCGGTGGATAAATATCATTATTCAGCAAATCCCTACTCTGGAGAGAAATCTACTAGTCCTTTGTAATTAGGTGAAATTTCCATTCCTTAATGGCTTTAATTTTGTTAGGGTCTACCTTAACACCCTTGTGAGGTACAATATGACCCAGATATTCCACCTCTTGTACTCCAAAAACATTTGGAATTTTTTGCATATAATTGTTTCTCCTGCAATAGTTTGAGCACCCTGTCAACATGTTCAACATGATCCTTCCAAGACCTGCTGTAGATTAGTATATCATCAAAAAATACTAGCACAAATTTTCTAAGGAAGGGTTTGAAAATGGAATTCATCAACCCTTGATATGTAGAAGGTGCAATGGTAAGGCCAAAAGGCATGACCAAAAATTCATAATGACCCTCATGAGTTCGAAATGCTGTTTTTGGAATATCTTCGGTCTTCATTCTAATTTGATGATATCCTGAACGAAGATCCAACTTGGTAAAATAAATTGCTCCATGTAATTCATCCAATAATTCATCAATCACAGAAATGGGAAATTTATCTTTAATGGTGAGCTTATTGAGCTCCCTATAATCTGGACACATTCGCCATGATCCATCCTTCTTGTGTACCAATACTACGGGAGCAGAGAAAGAACTTTGACTAGGTTGAATTATACCCACCTCTAACATTTCTGCAATCATACGTTCAATTTCGCTCTTTTGGACGTAAGGATATCTATAAGGCCTGATGTTGGAGGAACACTTCCTGGAATCAAATGAATAGCATGATCATGATCACGAATAGGTGGGAGTCCTTTGGGAGTTTCAAACACCTTGGAATGATTGTCCAAGACTTGTTGGAGATATGCAGAAATAGATGATTTTGATGTTGGAACTTCTAGTGAGCATAATTGTGCAATTACGCCTCGTTGTTCTTTCTTTAGAAGCTTTGTCATGCCATTAGAGCTTATTATCCTTCCCGACTTCCCTTCAATACCCCGTAATTCGACTTCCTTTCCTTCTGAAAAAAATTTCAAGAAAAGTTCTTGAAAATTAAAAGCTACCGTTCCCAAAGATTGTAACCATTGTACTCCTAGTACAACATCAGCACCTCCCATAGGAATGGCAAGCATTGGACTAGTCAATACCTATTCCCCCATGGTTAGCTTGATATTATGGCATTTTCCAGAGCAATTTATAGTTCCTCCATTTGCAACCATCACTTGACATTCTGGTGCTGGGTATAGGAAACAATTTAATTCTTTGGCTACCTTACAATGAATAAAATTATGGGTGCTACCTGAATCAATCAACACTATTACCTTTTTCTTCTTGATTTGTCCTTCTATCTTGAGAGTTTGAGGAGTGGTAATTCCTGCCAGTGCATTACACGATATGGTCGGATTCATTTCTTCCTTTTCTAGGGCTGGTTCCTGGTGTATATCCTCTTCTTGTTCATTTTCTTCTTCCTCTTCACAATCTATGTAAAATAATTTCTTCTCAGCACACTTATGACCTTTAGTGTATTTTCTATCACAACTGTAGCAAAGCCCTTTTTCTGTTTTTTCTTCCAATTTTTGTGGTGTCAGCCTTGTAGGTTGTGGAAATCTAGGCGTAGCAACACTTCCTTCTTTATAGAATTGAGTGGTAGGCTTCCTTGTCGCCATAATTTTACATTCAACTTTTCTTGCCAACCTGAATGCCTTCTCCAATGAATCAAGTTCCAGAATGCGAACTTCATGTTGGATGTTATCCTTTAAAGTGCCTATGAAGAGATCAATCCTGTGTTCCTCTGGAATATCAGTTACCCTTATATTGAATTTTTGGAAGTCCTCAATGTGCTCCCCCACTAAACCCTTGTGTTTGAGATTTATTAAATGGATAAAGAAGGCATTGCTCTTTGTATCCTCATAATGTGCTATCATTTCCTACGTAAAAATTGACCAAGTGACAATTTTTTTACGGGAGCAAAGCCATCGATACCATACAAATGTATTTTGTTCTAAATGTAAAGTTGCAATGCGTACCTTTTATGTGTTTTGCACATTATGGAGATAAAAATATTGCTCCATCTATAGTATCCATGTTACAGGATCCTTTCCATCAAACTTCCTCATATCCATCTTTGGAATATGGTGGTTCTTCCCGCCAACATTAGAGTTTATGAAATCACAATTAACATTTATTTTTCTCTCATCATGAGGTTCTTCTACTATCTTTTCACCATTAGGAAACCTTTCTTGTATAAACTTTGTCAAACCTTCCATGTCTGCTTTTAGAAAATTCTTCATGTTTTCCATTTTCTCATCGATCTTAGCTTCCATGCCCACTTCCATGCCATCCATCTTAGCTTCCAAACCATTCATCTTGGCTTCCACGCCTTTCTTCAAACCATCCATCTTAGTTTCCACGCCTTTCTTCAAAACTTCCATTTCATTTTTTGTTGTTCTTTGCGAGAGCGAAATTTGCTCTTGTAATTTTGATATGTCATGTTGCCATTCTTCATCTTCATGAGTCATAGTAGAGACTTCTGAAGGCTTAATGGGTGTTGAATTCTTTTTAGGGGCCATTTTAGAATCCAATACTGATATCTATTCTACAATATGCCCTTGGGATCAATTTAACTTGATTATTCAAACAAGACTTATGCAATTTGGAAAAAAATACACACCTTTTTCTTGCTTTTGAGGAGCTCGATATTGAAATTGGATTATCTCTGTGATTGAAGCACTTCAATATCTAAATTTTGGTACTAATGTAGCCCTATGAATTGTCTTTTGAATGCCACAGGTCTGACCTGATTTGGATTCTACAAGACAAAGTTGTGTCCAATCTCCCACAATGACCTAATTATGGACTGGTTCATAAGTGCAAACTTGTACGACTTTCCACGTGTCACTGTTTCATCCTTTGTCTCTGAAATTGATAGCCAAGAAAATATAGTTTGTGTACTTGCGACCACTTTTTACGGCACTCCAATCTGATGCCCAGAGAGAGAGTTATTGAACTTTTCCCACGATCACCTCTTTGAGATGAAATTCAGGAGCCTGAAAAAGCACTACCTTCCACAGATCATATCTCCAAAAATATTGCGAACCAAGCTCTGAAAGTTTTTGACGAATTTCCTCAGGATTTCAGCTTCGCACCATATGAATTTCAGATTCTGAACCTTCGTAGAAAATTTTTTATAGCGAAAATGCCACGATGACCTGTTTAGGAGCTTGAAAAAAGACCTAACTTCCACATATGATATCTCCGAAAATATTGTGAACCAAGCTCTGAAATTGTTAGACAATCTTCCTCAGGATTTCAGCTTCGCACCCTAAAAATTTCAGCTTCTGAAACTTTGTAGAAAAAAAGTTATAGCGAAAATGCCACGATGACCTGTTTGGAGCAGCGAAACCCTAGAATCCAAAGCTCCGATACCAAATGTTGTGTAACCAACTCCAAAAATAGAAGAAATGAGATATCAACGCCTTAGAAATAAGCCACTTCGAGGGGGCAACCTCCAATACATTACATGAATGAACAATTCTTGGATGATACAATTTACAAAACCTCCTTTCTATATATAGGGGTCCATGGGGCCATAATGTAATCCTAGTGGGCCACAATGTAATCCTAGCCGACCTAACAATAATAATTTAAGGGCACAATAATAACAAAATGGGGGTTACAAGGGTACAATAATAACAATAACGGGGTTACACTAACAACAATAAGGTACTATACTAGTAATATAGGGACCTAACAGTAGAGGAGGAATGTATTTGACACGTGGAGCGGTGACGTGGAGGAGTGGAATAGTGAAAAGCTGCAGAAGAAATGATATTAGTATAAAGGCCCAAAGGTTTTCACTTAAGTGAATCACAAAAGGAAACGGGGAAAAACGATGGAGCGGAGCCGTGGATGTGGGACCTGGTCACAACGGAGGGTGATTCATTAAGGTTTAATGAAAAATACAAAGGTTTGACTATACACGGAAATACAAAGAAATACGATGAATTGCAATGGAACGCGGTGGGAGCGATCGTACGAGGTGGGGCCCGGGAAGCGCATCGCAAAATCGCGAAGGTAGAAAATGCGATGGCGGAAAGTGGCACCAAATAGAAAACTGCGCTTTGCGCTTTTGCGATGGGGCGGATCTGCGATGGGTGCGATTTGCGATGATCGCAAATCGCAAAGGCGGAAAGTGCGATGGCATGATCGATCGCGTCGCAAATAATTGCGACAGATCAAACGGTCATAACCAATGAAAATGTGATCTGTGATGGATGCGATTTGCGATAAACGCTCTAAGGGGTAGCGCTTGGTCACAACGCTTGGTTACATGGATGAAAGGAGGTGCAGGGCTAGTGGAGAAAGGGGCTGGGCCCAATATATTTTTAATCACGGATTTTAACCTTTGTACAATGTATTTTGTGGGCGGAAATGATAGCATTAGGCAGCGTATGGGGGTTTAGACAGATTTGAATGGGATTGGTGGCCAAAAATATGAATGAGGAGTTGGCATGAACAACACACCCCAAGATTCATCCGAGAAGAAAGTGGTATTGTAGTCACCTATAACCATGGGGTTGTCTAAATTGAGAATGCCCGATCTTCTTATTCGATCCCAAAAAAACGCTCTGCCATGAAACATACCATATAGATTTGTGATGTTGAAGATGCCCTGTTGACCCCTTATATAGCCAGACAAAAGAATACCCCTGAAGAAACTGAGTGCACGAAATCTGGCAAAATTTGGGTTCCAAATGACCAGAAAATCGCTAGCATGACCATCTGCTTGCACAACAGACACATTCCACCCTGGGCATAAAGATAACACAGTGCAGATAGTCTTATCCTTGTTACATAGAGTTTCCTGTAAAAGCACAATATCAGGCTTCGTATCATGAAGAATTTCTCTTAGGTGCAGATGTTTATAGAGGTCGCCTATACCCCTCATATTCATTGATATAATGTGAGTCATTTGTTAACCTCAGGAGGGTTGCTTCCTCTAAGCACCTTGAGATCCTCTAGAGCAGAAATTGGCACATCCTTCAGATTCAGTAGTTCATCACGAAAGAGAGATTTTGTCTTAAGCCTACCTTTGAAATGTCTAGACCCAGACTTAGAATTTTTCCTCACCGTAATGTTTCTTCCCGATATAAGTGAGATGACAACATCCGCCTGTTTTGGGATATTATCAAAAATAGTCAGGGAAACTAGGTCTAGAGTTTGATTGCCAAGAAGAGAGTCGATATCGCTCTCGACAATATTTTTTGGAGAGTCAGAGCCATCCAAAGCCTCATTCATAAGCGGGGAGGGAGGCGAGTGTGGAGGAGATGCCCACTCAAGAGGAGGCATAGATGGAGAGGTATACAAAGGCTCAACAGGGGAGTGTTATGGGAGGGGGATGTTGGGAGACCTTGCGAACAAAGTGTGCGACGAGGGAGGTTCAATGGGAGACAGAGACACAAAAGGTATTTTTTGGGTAGACCCATCCATGCAGATGTCCTGCTCATCAATAGATGAGGGTTTGTTACTAACCATCAAAGGCCTCGACTCAGAATGAAGCACCACCCTATTTTTTGGATAGACCCCACCATACAATCAACTGACCCATAGTTAGACAAATATACATTAATACCCATGGAAGGATTCGACACAACTTGAAGCACAAAATAATTTCTAGGGGGAATAGATTTTTCACTAAGAGCACTAGTAGAGGCATATAATTCGTCATTAGAAGCCGAATGATTAGAGTTACCTGAAGGGGGAACCACCATTTTTCCAATTTAAGTCTCCTTACATCTTGCGCCATCAGAATTCATATTCACGAACCAATTTCTTTTGATCCGCATTGGGAAACTTGCCTTTAAATGACCAGTACGATGAAAAATAAGGCATTGGAAGGGGACACCCCAGTAATCGACCCTTTGCCAATGTCTTTACATACCCCACAATAGATCGACGTCCCCAGGCAGGCCACTCGAAAATCAAACTTCAACTAATATCCATGCGATGCGCTTGTCGCAGGCCCCCAAAATACTAGGATCGATATACTTCGTGCAACCAATGGAATTACCAATAGCCCTTAATGCCTTGAGTGTCTAGAATTCCAGAGGGAGGCTCGGGAGCTTAACCCACACAATTTTATTTTTTGACGCCTCCATGATCGGGTTAAAACCGAGCTACCAGGGAAAAAGTTGTAAGAAAATCTTCCCTCGAACCCAAGGCTTTTTTACAATGAAGGAAACATCATTTTCATGCATGAAGTGGATGCTAAACCAATTATTGAGAAGTAAGCTAACCTTCGGCATGTAACCCACAATAGGGCTCCAAGTTTTCTTGGCCCAATCCATCATATCTACCTCACTACCGTCTGCAAACATCCAGCGCCCAATGAGAGAACACTTCTGAAGACTAGTGACCCTACCCCAGAGGTCATCATATTCCATCACCACCTCTTTGACCTCCATAGACGGCTTGTAGTAGGATAACTTTGATTTCTTCTTCTTGTGTCCTTACCGACGATTATCACCTGGTAACTCACCACCCTGATTTCCATCAGTAGGGTGATGCTTCCTTTCACCAAAACCTGGGGGAGAAAATGTCGATTGTGTGATCAACTTGGCCTCCACTTCAAATTATTTTTGCCAGCGTTGTTCCGTAGCCACAACAACAACAATCATAGCCTCTTGAGCTGAAGTGTCAGAAGATAGAATGTAGGAATTTACAGGGTAATTTCTGTAGATCAAGAACCAAAGGTCACTGCTCACAAACAGATCACAAATTAGTACACCAGTATAATCATGTGGTTAAAACCCTCAAAGAGGGAAACAACCTGCGCCCTGAGCCAATGCAAACACTTCAGGGAATTTATTAATATAAAAGAAAAGTTACATATGTTTCTCTCATAAATGGTTACCGGAAAAATGACTCTCCATGCTCTTTAAATAGAGATCATGGACCAATCGAGTGTTAAGCCACGGATCAAGTGCCGTAAATACCGAGGTGAGAGATAACCGTTGGATCACTACAAATCGTGACCGTCGGATTATAAGTTACAAATGTACATGGTAAATAAACACACTTTACCTAACTCTACACTAGACTAAGTTATTCTTAAATATTTATTATGTGTTGGAATATCCTAACATCCCGTTTTAAGAACAAATTGGGATACGATTGAAGGATTTACAAAGGTGACAAAAAAGGAGCCTATTTCCTATGTGTTGAAATATCCTAACATCCCCCCTTAAGAACAAATTGGGATAGGATTGAAGGATTTACAAACATGACACAATAGGAGAAGGAAGGAGGCATTAGAGCCTATCCCCCCTTAATGAAAACTTTCCTAAACTCCAAGCATGGATCGAAGTTTGGTAAACTTCGCTTCCATGAGAGCCTTCATAAAGATATCAGCTACTTGATCATTGGTCGAAAAATAGTGCACTTCAAGAACACAATCATGAATGAGCTTTCTGATGAAGTGTATGTGGAGTTCAATGTGTTTGATATGCTGATGCTGAACTAGATCGTTACATAGCTGAATGGCACTCTAATTATCACACCAAAGTGTAGTTGGATGTTGCTGATGAAGACCAAATTTAGACAGGATTTGATGAAGCCACATGGCTTCCTTGTTGGCTTAAACTGCACCACAATACTCTGCTTCTGCTGAAGAAAGGGAGATGGCACTTTGTTTCTTAAAATACCAAGTAATAGGTCCTGAACTAAGAGTAAATACATATCCTGTAGTGGACTTCCAATCATCAGGGTCACCAGCCCAATTAGAATCAGTGAAACCAATGAACAAGGGAGATGCTCCTGAACTGTAATGAATCTCAAACTGAATTTTACCTTGAATATATCGAAGTATTATTTTAGCTGCTTTCTAGTGACTTTCATGAGGTTGGTGCATAAACCGAGCGATAAGACCAATGACAAAGGAAAGGTCAGGATAGGTATGGGTTAGATACAAAAGTTTACCAACAAGTTGACAGTATAAGGTAGCATCAAATTCAGGGGTAGTACAGTTGATTGAAAGCTTAAATCTAGACTGAAAGGGAGAAGGGGCAGGCTTACAGGCTTCCATGTGAAATTGGTGTAGAATATCACAAGCATACTTGGACTGAGAGAGGGTAATGCCTTCCTTGGATTGCAAGACATGAAGACCAAGGAAATAATGCAAGTGTCCTATGTCTGTCATTTCAAAATTCTTTTTGAAGCTAGAATTCACATGGTTTATATGGTTTGGATCACTACCAATAAGGATAAGATCATCAACATAAATAACAAGGATGGTGAAGGAATTACCCACCTTCTTGGTGTAGACAATGTTGTCAGATTGACACCTAGAAAAGCCATTGTCTAATATAAATCTATCAATTTTGGCATACCAAGCTTGAGGAGCTTGTTTGAGACCATAGAGAGACTTCCTAAGGCAACAAATAAGGCTGGAGACTTTTTGGATAAATCCAGGGGGTTGTTCCATGTAGATTTCTTCATGCAAATCTCCATGTAAGAAGGCAGATTTAACATCCATATGATGGAATTCCCATTTAAAGGAGGCAGCAGGGAAAGAAAAAGGTGGATAGAATTCATTTTGGCAATAGGGGAGAAGGTTTCAGTATAGTCAATGTCTTCAACTTGTGAAAAACCGTTAGCGACAAGACGAGCTTTATTTCTATCCACTTTTCCATTTGGTCCAAACTTTTTTTTGTAAACCCATCTGCATCTGACAAGTTTTCTTCCTTTTGGAAGAGGAACAAGATCTCAAGTATTGTTTTCCAATAAGGAACGATACTCTTCATTCATAGCTTCATCCAAATCTGGATGACTGGAGGCTTCTTCAAAGGTTTATGGATCAAGTTTTTGTGGAACTTGAGCCAATAAGGAATAGCCTCTTTCGAACTGAGAATGTGTACGTCGTTGATCGGCAGGGTCACCTACATGAGAACCTGCTGCATCCCGTGTAGAGCGGACCCATCTTGGAAGCAGTGGAGTATAAGGAACAATTTCACGACCTGGAGGAGGATTTTCATCCTCGCGTAACGGGCTCGTAGGCCAAAGGTGGCACACCTGCCGAACTAGGCTTGTAGGCCGATATATTTTCATCAAACTTTACATCTCTTCTAATGATTATATTTTTGGATTTGGGTTGAAGAAGTCTATATCCTTTGAAATCTTTAGAATATCCAACAAAAATACATTTTTCACTCTTAGGTTCTAAGGCTTTATGTTTCGCTTCTGGAATATGGGCCCAAGCATCACTTCCAAAAACACGAAAGTCACTTACATCTGGTTTGATTGAGCTCCAAGATTCTTGTGGAGTTATATTCTTTAAAACCTTAGTAGGAGTGCGATTTAATATGTAATTTTCACAGTTAAAGGCTTCTGCCCAAAAATTGAGACCAAGTCCTTTAGATTGAAGCATACAATTAGCCATTTCTTTTAAGGTGCGATTCTTCCTTTCAGCTACACCATTTGTTGGGAAAAATACTGAGAGGCGGGGGGGGGGGGGGGGGTGAATCAGTATTTAGAGCTAACTGAAAAATTTTTACTTTTTCTTTGAGCAGATTTCCATATGCGGTTTTTATGAACTGAACTAGCGTATGCATGCGGAAATATAGAAGGAAACTAGCATATACTGATTTATCTTTCAGATTTAGAGAATTAGTCTTTTAAAAATATTTATCAGTTATGAATAAGGCTAGATAATCAGAAGTTATGAGCAGTAAACAACAGTATAAAACGTCACACACATGAACACCAAGATTTAAGGTGGAAACCCAAATCAGGAGAAAACCACCGCTGCTGTCGTCTCTGTCTTCAATCTTTATTATATTGAAAACCTTTTACAACATTGTACTGATGCATACTTATACTAGTACGCAGGCTTCTACCTGAATAAGGCTGCAACCTTCTCTTGTTTTCCAGCTACAACTAGAAGGGAGCTTCAACCCCCTAATCTCGTTTACCAGCCTCTTCTGGAAGGGAGCTTCAACCCCCTGATTTCAACACCAGCTTCTACTGGTTGAAAGCTTCTACTAACATATTGAAGGCTTCAACCTTCAGACCCACTGAAGACCATGTTTCATCAATTTTCATACTGGATCAAAAAACTTCAACACAACCCTTCACTTAACATCAACAAACATATTTTTCCCAATACTTCAAACAGAACAGTGAGACCACTATAACCAGAATATCAGAAATAACCCAGACTTCAGAATAGATATGCAGATACAAAATCAACCCTGAAAATTCATTAATTCAAATAGAATACACTACTTTTATTCACTGAAGTCGCATGTATACGCGCTTTCCTGCTCACCAACCTGCGTATGCCTCTGTGCATATTGTTTTTCATAACATGAAATGCATACGCCACTTCTATTCACTGAATCTGCGTGTATACGCACTTTTATTTGTATCAACCTGCGTATACTTCTGAGAATACTTTTTTTCAGAATGTGATCAATCTCAGATTTAGATATGAGGCTTTCAGTCAGACACCTTCTCAGCAATGCAGAACATTTAGATAGTCAGTTAGTTTTAACCATGTTTTCTCGCTCATTGATTAGATTTGTTCATTATCAAATCAGTAGCATACTCCATATTAAATCAACCCAGAACTTCAAGTAGACTTCATTGACCAATAGCAGAGAGAAAACAGAAATCACAGAAGTAATATCTATAAATAAGCTTCAGAAACCCTAACTTCCATACATGATTTTAATGAAGCGAACCCGCGTATATACGCGCTTTTACCGAGACAAAATAGCTTATAGATCTGTAAAAGATAAATTTTGCAGAACAAACCAGATCTATAAACTTACCCAGATTTCTTCATTTTCTTCATCAGACTTGTGCCAGGTCTTCATCATTTATTTTGCAGATCATCCTAGAGATTCATCATTTCTAGATCTAGAGATCATAACCATAGGTGCATCGTAGATTCAGATCTATCAATTAAGAATAGAGTTCAACCATGCAGATATTCCTTAGAGGAATTTATTCATCAACAACCCTTACACATGCACACCTTGCACTATGATCCTCTTCTCCTTATATAGTTTTAGCCTTTACCAATACCATGAGCCAAAACCACACAACTTCCGATGGTATTCTTGGACTGAATCAAATAAACCATACAGCGCTCAATACTATGTGCCAAAACCATGGTAATGCCCCTTGGTATTATAATTTTGGAGCGAAAAAGGGCATACGCGACTTGGGACGTACTTATCCGCGTGCATACACGACTTGGTCTTTAAAAACTCGCGTATACATTGTGACATATTATATTTATCATTTCTTCGACATTTACTGGAATTATTTTCTCTGTCACATCTAAACTGAACTGTAGATACATCATTCTTACATCTATAATACATAGGTTTCTATCCAAAGACAACTCAGCAAGTCAGTTTCCATCAAGGACAACTTCATTAAGTAGGTTTCCATCAAGGACAACTCATTGCATCATATTGCCAACACCATTTTGTTGTGGAGTATATGGAATAGTATGTTGCAACTGAATGCCATGCTTAGTGCAGAAGTTGATAAATTTTTTGTTAACATATTCTCTGCCATTTTCTGATCTTAACTTAAGAATTTGATGTCCAGATTGTTTCTCAACAAAGGCCTTAAAGGCCAAGAACATGTTAAAAACTTCACTCTTGAGTTTTAAGAAATATACCCAAGTGCATCTGGAAAAATCATCAATGAAAGTTAAGAAGTACTTGCAACCAGAGAAAGAAACAATAGGAAGTGGACCACATAAATCACTGTGCACAAGCTACAAAGGGGCTGAAGTGCGCCAAGAGGCATGTTTGTCAAAACTATCCTGATGATGTTTACCGAGTACACATCCAGAGAAAACACCATCCTAAAAAGATACCATAGGAAGGCCCATCACCATATTTTCCTTACATAGAGTTTGAAGAGAGCGATAGTTTAAGTGACCAAATTTCTCATGCCAAAGTTTGGTCAAATCATCATTATGAGCAACAAAAACAGAGGGAAGAGATGATGACTGAATGTTGTCAAACTTATACAACCTTGTGGAATCATTAGCAATGCCAGTAGCTAAAATATGTTTAGGACCTTTAAGGTCCTTGATTACAACATCATGAGGTGAGAATTCTACTATTTTCCCTTCATCTGAATGAGTTATCTGATAAGCAGATAGAAGGTCGCATGACAAGGTAGGAACACATAGTACATCATTAAACTGGCCATTATCTAGATGAATGGTTCCAGATCCTACACCACTAAGAGATCTATCATCACCAACATAAATATGTTTGGTGTTACAATCATTTAAAGAAGAAAACATGGATTTATTTTTATCCATGTGGTAAGAAGCTCCAGAATAAATGAGCCACTCATGAGAAGGAGAAGAAGAAGATACATTTAATGCATAACCAGATCTTGATGATTGAAAACCACAAGAAGAAAGTGCCATGCCTGAAGATGAAGATGAAGAGTGCTCCCAATTGATGTTGTGCTTATTCATTGCTGCTTCTAAGGCTTCCATCTTCTTAAAACATTTGGAATCTATATGGCCATCCCAGTTGCAAAAGTTGCAATGTCTCTCTGTCTTCTTTCCTTTGTTTTGATTTGCATTATTATTGTGGTGATTTGATTTTTTAGTTTGCAGCTGAAATTGCTTAGGGCCCTTGTTTGGTTTAGGACCATATTTTTTAGGATACTTCTTCTTTGGATTCTTTTGATATGGTTGTTTTTGGGCTGCTAAGGATTTCTTAGAAGCGTTTCCAGCAGTGATAAGACCAAGGTGTAAAAGTTTTTCTTGTTCTCTTATCAAAGAATCACAAAAGGCATCAAGAGAGGGATTCTTGTAGGTGGTTCCCAAAGAAATGATGGCTTCTCTAGTGGAATGGAAGGAAGAAACAAACACAGGGTATGTAAGACCAAGCTTAAAAAGAATGAAATATATGAGGCTACCATCATCCTTTTTGATCTTACAACCTTCTAAAAGAATTCAGAGGGTCTTAAATTTGGACAAAAAATATTCAATGGAGGAGAAATTATTGGGGTCCAAAGTAGCAACTCATTTTCAAGCTGGTGGGCCCGGATTTGACTTTGAACGCCAAAAACATTTTTTAGCTTTTCTAGGGCCTCATCAGGGGTGTCAATGTCAAGGATATGAAATCAAAGATCTTGAGCAATGGACATTCCTATCAACCCTCGTGCTTGATCTTGTTTATTTTCCCATTTTTCAGATTTATCATTATCAAAAGGTTTAGTTTCATGTCCTGTGGCTATTCTATAAAGCCCTTTACTTTTAAGTATTTATACCATGTGAGGTAGCCATTGGAAATAATTGGTGCTGTTAAGAATAACCGAGCATGCACATTCCATTTTTTTTTTAAATTAAAGTTGAAAAAATCTAAAAATAAATACTCCAATGGAAAGCTCTCAAAAAATTAGGCTGTTTAAAAAAAAACGGCTCGAAAAACGGCTTCCGGATGAAGAAGTTATGTCTTTTGAAAAAACCGAGTTGTAGATGCCCAATAGTTACAGGAACGGGATGAAGTGCGGCTTTTTAAAAAAAAATTCCGCCACTTTGAATTTTTTTTTTTTACAAAAGAAGCTTGAGAAGGAGACTTGAACCCAAGACCTCTATTCTCATAAACTAACCCCTCACCAAGTGAGATAGTAAAAGGATCATGTTCTTTTAGAAAGGAGGAAGGGGGGATTATTAAAAGGATCATGTTATTTTAGAAAGGAGGAAGGGGGGATTCTTCTTCTTCTTCTTCGGTGTGCGTGCCTTTTCTTGCACAAAAAACAAGCAAAAAAAAAAAATGAAATGCAAAGCCTTACGGCAGAATGTTAGTTTTCGGTTAGCCTTACCGGCAACTATCACTTTTTTCACTATTTTTGATTTACCAAGATCGCACAAAGACGCGGGGAAATAACATTCTTAGAAAAAGAAATCCATTTTTCATGTTTCTGATTTTCCAAGATCGCACAGAGCACACAAAAAAGAGCATACACAAAGAAGAGGGTATAGATCCGGCAAATAAATAAAACCTTAATACAGAAAAAAAAACTGAAATAAGCAATACTATTAACAAATATAATTGCAAAATAGTTGCTTTATACCTCCAGATATAAACTGACATAACTTGGGCAGGAGAAAAACTTTTCACATGAAACGAAAGGCGTTCCTCATTGTAATAAATGATTCAGACACAACCGAGCAGTTCTCCAAGCCAAAAAATGTTCATAAATAGTAGATCTACTAAACGACATTCACATGCAGTCAAACCGGCTTGAGATTTTAATCAACAACGAACACGACCCTCTAAATAGCTCTGATACCATGTATTTCCTGGGTAGTTGCGGTGCTTTGTCCTTTTCTTCTTTGACCACATACTCATCTATAGCCAGACGTGGGAGGAGCACCTTCAACATTTGGAGGCAGTACTTCGCATACTAGAGGAGCAATAACTGTAAGAGAAGATTTCCAAATGTGAGTTTGGATTGAAAAAGATGTTGTACCTTGGGCATGTGATTGACCCAGAGGATGGAGTAAAGGTACATGGGGAGAGGATCAAGGCCATTTTGGATTGGCCAACACCCAAGAATGTGATTGAGCTAAGGGGGTTCCTGGGCATTTGTACATACTACAAGAGATTCGTGAGAGGATTCTCACAACTTGCAGCACCCCTCATAGAATTGTGGAAGAAGGGGGCTTTTGAGTGGACACATGTAGCACAAGAGGCATTTTAGGATCGCAAGAAGTTCATGAGAAACTATTCTATTTTGGCTTTACCTGATTTCACTTGACCATTTGTATTGGAGTGTGATGCTTCAGGTGAGGGAGGCCGTGTTGACGCAGGGAGGCCACCCCATAGCCTTTGAGAGTAGAAAGTTGCTACCCCATGACCGACTTCATTTATGACAAGGATATGTTGGTCGTGTTGAAATCCTTGGCCGAATATAGACAGTACTTGGTGGGGACTTCCATTCCCTCTTGAGTTGTTGTTGTCATCATCCATGGGAGAGTCCCTTCTATTAAGGCACTGTCTTGCATAGTGACCAGTCTTGTTACAAGTGTAACATCTTCCCTTCCTTCCTTTGGGCCCCGCTCTACCATGGTTTTGATTTCTCGAGCCACCATGGTTCTTCTTCTTTGCATGAGTGGTGAAGGTAGTAGGGTTACTTCCATTTCCTTTAGAGGCATACTCCATCATTTTTGTTTCCTCTTGAGTGCATGTCATCAATATTTCATCAAAATCAGGAATCACATTTGTTACACAACATTTTTTCACAGTCCCTACAATCCCTCACACCGCATATTGGAGGGTCTTTCCCGTGGCCTATGAGCAGTGTCAAACTCTGCAAATACCTTCTTTGCATCCTTCTGCATAAGGACATGATTCTTCCTGTTGAACATTTCCTCAGAAAGCACTCAAAAACCTATGTTTTGGAATTGGCGTGGGTAGCCAGTTCATCCCTCTTACCAATGGGGAAGTTTTGCACAAGAGGCCGCGCTAGATGGCGCTTTGTCGCTGTGTTGAGCCCATGCCAGCCTTTTTGGGATTTTTTTTTAACAATTTGGAGGTGGACGTTTCCTTTAACCACCTCAGGAATGACTCATTGCAAGTGTTTAAATCGATAAGCAACAGATCTCTTCCCTTAGGAAATGGTTGATGGAACATTATTAGAGGATAGGACTCCCCCCATGATTATAAGAATCCTAACCTCTCCTTCTCCCTCTATATAAAATGTCCTTCTCCCTTTACAAAGCTAGAGCTAAACATATAGCCAAGAAGCTGAACTTGGAGAAGATATATTATAGATGAGTAATCACTATAAAGAAGGTTGAACCAAGGAGGATCCCGTAGAGAAAGCTCTGTATGAATTCCCAATGAGCTTTGTGAGACGTGCTCCGTTGGAACCCTGCTGGAGGAGATCGCAACGTCGAAGCTTGGTTGTACTCTTCCTTCTTTAAATTAATATACTCGACTATGGTATTGATTCCATTTGTGTGTTATGTTTATTTGACGCATTTGATTTAGTCTTCTTTGACTGAATTATAGTTAGGAATGCAAAGTAGTATGTTATGTATCATCTTCGTTTCTTGTGTATGTATAGGTATTCGGGTGTGAGAATGAGTGGATCGTGATCTGTCGAATTAGGAGCAAGAGGCAGCCATTCTTCTAAATGAAACAACAACGTAGGACCTATGGTAAGTGATCTACCACGTATTTGTCTAGTCTTAACTAGGAATTGATGCCATAGCGTGTCTCGTTTGTGGCTAGACCCACTCTAGGGCTAGTGGGATCACCTCTGTCCGCAGAGGGGATTTACCTCACCAACAAATTGGCGACTCCGCTAGGGATCAGTGCGAGTTTGTATTTCATATATTAGATATTATTCTTGGTATTTTCTTGCTTAGCTTTCCTTTTTTGGTTGTTTTGCTAAGTCTTAGACCCCTGTTCAGCCCTAGAGGATCAGATTTGACCTCTGTTTTTCCAAATTTTCATCTTTCCAAGGTTGGCTTGATTGGTGCGGTTTCCAGCCTAACATTCGCACCAAATGGCTCATGTTTCTAGTTTATCACTCACACCATCCCCTGTCTGGCATGGATTAGAGCCAGATAGTCGCGCCAATTCCTATAGGTGCTAGGGTTTTCCCTGTTTTTGGGTTTTTGGTCCATCTTGGTGTCTCCGAGTGTTTTCTTAGCTTGATTCGAATGCTTTGGGTGTAGAAATTATATAACTAATGAATTATACATCCATTATTCTCCTGATAACACACTATTTGACTTCATGCATAATACATAATCTCTTCTACTATTGATCATTACTTGCGGAAATAAAATCAATTTCATGCACACATTGAAACCATAAAAATTCACACATATGAACATAGTGTTTTAATGGGAAAGCCTGAAGCTAAAAACCCCAAATATCTGTATATAATATATGTCATAGATATCATGTAACAATCCTCATACAAAGCTGATCATGTCAAGCTCTCAGTACAATACAATCGCTACACACTAATCAGGCCCGATCTTGCAAATCCATGCACCGATCTTTGCCACTTTCTAGCGTGCCTCTATTGCAAAATCCCTACTGAATATTGGCTCTGAATGAACTCGAATTGGTCCAGCCTTGCTCATGAAATCCTCATTGGCATCTCCAATCACTATGTGTTGCAAATCATGCAACACTATAGTCACAACTGATAGTCAACCTGCTCTTTCACCTACCTCTTCACCGGTCTCCACTGAAACTGTCCACGCACTGTGGTTAACTGATGTATTCTTTAGTTGATTAATGAGTTAATAATTAGTGAATTAATTAATAATTAATTCACACCACTCTCACTAGGGTATCAATCAGTTAGACTAGATACAACTAGCTCAACTATGTTTAACTAAGTTAAACTGAACACAACTCCACCAACTACCTCAATAACTCCACCAAACTCTGTCACATGAGTTCTAATTGAAGTCTCCATGAAATAGCTCCACTTAACCCTCAGGAATAGTGTAATTCCTTCTGTCAGCTCCTGTGCCACATCTGTGCACTTAACTGAAGTGCTCCAAGAGAATAAGATAATGTTTAGAGTCCAAATATTATTAAGAGCTAATAATATTCGACATATCTATTTTTAGACTGGCAATCTAAAAATAGATTCCGCCCAATATCTCTAAAAATAGAAGTCCATCTATTTTTCCAACTTGACCAACCATCCACAAATAGCATCCTGCAACTCATAGAATATGATCGACATGTCTAAAAATAGTCATAGTCTAAAAATAGACTTTGCGCCAAAAATAGCCCGTGGGCCCACTTAGTGAAGGCGACTCTTTTCACTAAGCTCATCATCTTATTTGCCAATCTCGGCTCTTTGGGTTTCTTTGTGACTGAGTTTGGCCTTCTTCCTTTGGTTGTTTATCCATTTCTTTCAGCATCATGACTTTAGGGCTTTCTAGGGATTTGACATGCTGAGCCTCTTGTAGGAGTTTGGGTTTCTTGTTTCGCAGTCACCTTCGTTATTTTCTTGATTGCATTCAGCTCCCTGGACCTGTTTTGAGTGGTTGCTTTTGGTGAAATGAGTCTTGAGTGAGTCTTGTCTCTTTCATTCAACTTTGCTTCCTGTAGCTCCAAGCATAGCTCACATTGCTTGTATGGGTCCGTTTTGACATCTTTCTTCGATTTGAGAGATTGTGACATTGGTTTGAGTCTTTGTTTTGTTCGCTTGTGAGTTGATGGAATTTTTTTGTTTCGACTCTTGCATCGACATTCTCGAACTAGTGTGAAGATTTTTTTTTTCACGTTATTTAGTGCACTGTTTGCTCTATTACATTGAAAAAATCCAAAAAAAAAAATCTTTCTTACATCTTTGTTTGCATTGTAGAATTGAAAAATATTTCGCATAACTAGCATTGGGCATTCTAGGAAAGATTTCTCGTTCTCATTAGTTTGCATCAGGTTATGTAGTGAATGCCTCTGTGTGTTCTCATTTTTCTATCGCTTGAAAGTTCCTAACCTTCTCATAGATAGCTCTTCATTGAACGAAATGGTATTGTATGGCATGTAGCTTGCACTTAGGGATTCGTGAGATTCAACATTCGGTAGGACCTTGGAAATTGAAACATAAATACAAGATCAACTTAAAATTTATTCAATTAACCTAAGGCAACATTGAAACTTAACAAAACATTTAGTGGTCTAAGTTAGAGATATGTTCCGGTGTCTTTAAACCTAGCGGCTGTCACTCGCCATCTAGCTCCAGACAGTGCTAGTACGGAATCATGCTCCCCGTATCATCGAGTATATAAAGGGAGACCCCTCTAGGATGCAATCCTTTTATATATAGGAAGCAGAGTCTGTCACCTTGTAACCATAATATACCGAACACAACATTTGGGGAGACTACTTGCACGTACGTCAAGTCCTTGGTTGATTTTTCTTTCATTTTATAACCAAGGTGTATATGGCAGTTCACGGGAACCTGGTACAACCTTTTACCTAGACTACCTGAGCAGTCATTTTTGGTCTTTACTGACTCCATAAATTTGAAAATATCATCGAGTAGTTGTCGTTTCACGCTCGTTTCAAACTGAAAGAGACTAGAGTCATCTTTGACTATTTCTCGACTCTTAAAACATGAAACATCAAATGTTTGGTTTCAATTTGGTAAAATAAACTACCTACGATTACACGCTCTTTAAAGATTGATTACTTGGCCTGTTTTTGTTTGCCTTGGTTTTGATCCAAGAGTCTTCATTTTCGATCTTTTTTCCTTTTCTGGTGTGCTACAGCCACAGTGGCAGAACCGTCGGTTTTCTTTACTGGTAGTCCTTACATGGATGATTCATCTGAAAATTCTCAGATCTCTGGCTCTGCTGAGCTAGAGCAACCTGTCATCCCATCAGAGTACCCCTTTGGAGAACCATTTGAGTTCCATTGGCCTTTTTCCAACGCTTGGTTTGGATTTGGGGTAGGGGAACATTTCCCCCCTCTCACATCGAGATCACCGTTTTTGGCTGCTATCATACCTCCTAGCCCCTATACTCCTTTGCAAGATATTACGGTGGATTCAGACATGGATTCATTTAGTCTTAATGGTAGCGAGGGCATTCCAGTTTCTGATGAACAATACCAACTTTTCTTGGAAGACATCCAACAAGAGCCTGCTCAATCTTCACCATCAGTATCGCTCCTGGCTGGATATAGGTCTTTGGTTCAGATTATAGCCGGTATTTCCTCCATGGAAACATTAACTCCGTCAAGGGGTCCAGTTCTCCCATCATTATGGATGTCGCCAATGACACCTATCTCGTCGTCGATGCCTTTTGTTACATTTGTTCCCAGCCGGCCTATTATCTGTGTGACTGCTTTGACATCGATTGTCATTGCTTGGTCGTCAGGAGTTTCAACTTCGGTAGAGAATTCGATTGCCATGGCGATCCCTGACGACCTTTATTTTGAGGAGTATCGGCTGGCTGTTCAGCAGCAAAACTCCCAGACTTATCAGTCCCCTCAGGATCCTTATCGGTCCTATTTTTCTCATTATGGTGCGGATGGTACCCCGATTTATTCACTTCTGTTCTAGCATGATGAGCACAGTAACCCTATCTATTTTCCTGCTTTTGAGGCTTATCAGTTCATTAACGATATTATACCTACCTTGCCTAGGAAACCCTCTAACCAAAAAGGGCAACCATTTCAGGGAAAACCTTCGGTTCAGCAAGGGTATGGTTTCGACCCACAAGGAAAACCCTTTTAGGGACAACCTTCGGCCCTGCAAGGGTATGCGTATGACCCATAAGCGCAACCCTTATAGGGACAACCTTCAGTCTAGCAGGGATTGTTTTACAACCCACAAGGGCAACCTTACAATCCTCAAGGTAAAACTTTCCAAGCTTAGCCTCTGGTCCAACCAAGGCAACCTCAAGGACCAGCCGGGCAACTAGTATATCAACCCAGACCTTCATACAGTCCTGGGGGGAAAATCCATCCATCTCAACCTTTGGTGCAACCACAATAGCCATATTTTCCGATTGGTCCAAATGTTTCACAGCCAGGGCCATCTTATGGTCCTGCCATAGGTCAACCTGGTTATCAGGCACAACTTGGCCCACCCCAACCATTAGGCGAACCTGCTCAGCAGGGGCAACCTGGTGGCCCTCATCAGTCAGGTCAACCTATTCAACCAGCACAACCTGCACAACCTATTAACCCTGCTTAGCTGCTGCTCTATTTCATGTCGCAGATGAATCAACTTGTGTGCCCCACTTATCCGGCTCAGCAGGGCCCTACTTATCAGCAGCCTATTCGACCCCAAGGCGGTTATCACTCTCAAGGTTAATATCAACCGGTTTACAACCTGCCTCAAGTTTTTGCTTATTACCCTCAGCCGCCTAGCTATACTTATACTCGGCAGCAAAATCCCTATGCTTCTCAATCAGGGCCCTCGTATACTCAGAATCAATATCCTGGTTATCAACCCCCGTATCCTGGTTCTCAGCTGCCATATCAACTAAATTATCTTACTTATACCCCTTATGGTCCGAATCCTCCAGGACAGAACCAATGGGGGCAGAGTTATACTCAAACAGGATGGACTATGGGTACAGGTCCTTATCAAGGACCTACAATGCCTTTTAACCCTCAATTACCTTTCCTCACCACGTTGGAGTTGCGGATGTGTCCAAATTGACAAATGATCCCATTCTTCATAATCCTTATTGGCCTCCGGTCCCAACGAAGGTTCCTGGTGATTGTCCCAAGTTTGAGGGCAAGGATGGAGAAGACCCCCAAGCACATGTCATGACATACCATTTGTAGTGTTCTTCCAATTCTTGGGTGGATGACTCTATCCAGTTCCATATTTTCTAGCGCACTCTTACCAGAGCTACTGCTAAGTGGTACATCGAATTGCCTTGTGTTATCTTTCAAGATTTCAACACTCTCGCTATGGAATTCCTTACTCATTTCCAGTTGCCAGTTTGTTATGAGGCCGGGACACATCTCCTCACATCGTTGAAACAGGACCAAACTACCCATATCTCGGACCACATTCATGAATGGAGATGGTGTCGTCGCCTGATCAAGTTCAAAATTACTGATCAGGTTCTTACTCATTGGTTCACTACCTCCTTTGTCAACCAGATTACGAAATACATCACCATGGGGGCATGTGTAACCAAGGAATAAGCCATCACTCGTGCCCAGTACCTTGATTTAGTGTAATATCAATCAGGCACTTTGTATGACATTTTGACTGAGGCTCATCGGCCTGGAACCTCTAAAGCACCGACTACCCCATTAGTCGACGGTGTTTTTGGTTCCATTTCTTAGACTTCACGCAAGTCTTCCAATGGGAAGCAGAAATCAAATTCTTTCAATACTTCTGCTCCTCCATCTACTCCAGATTCTGGTAAAACCTTGGAGGTCAACACCATTCAGGCCAATCCTGCGGACAAGACTTCTAAGGGGAAAAATAAGAGTAGAGGCAAGGCCAAATACGATGCCCCAAAACCAGAATTGTCTAAACCCCCGTGCTGATGATGGTTCACAACGAAAGCCGAAGCATCCCTGTCTGATTTGTGAAGAGGATCACTACACTAAGGATTTTCCTCAACGATCTGAGGTTATTCAAATAATCAAAGGCACTAAGGGAACTCCGGAAGTCCTTAAATAACCTTTCTCATCTCAGCAGACCCAGATGGTCGATCAATTGGTACCATCCACATCATTTGGCTCTCAAGTTTTCATGATGAACGGTTCTACACCCGTTTCCATCGCTACTCAGACGAAATATTATGCTGGATCACATCAGGTAGCCAGGAAAGAGGTCGTTGATGGTCCTCCTCCCCCACCTGCCTCTGGTCCCCTTGAAATTGAAAGGTCCAATGCTGAACCAGTTATATAGCCACCTTCTAAAGGTGTTCTTCGGAAATATTCTTATAATCCTAACGCCCGTGCTGCTCATCATTACAGTATTGTTGAGGATTTAGCACAAGAAACTTCCACGATGTCCACGCTAGAAGTGCTCCAGAGTTTTTTGTCTCAACAGAAAGCATTATTATCTGCAATTGGTGGGATTAATCCTACTGATTCTAGCCTTCTCTCTTCCAATCTAGAGAATTTCATCCCCCGACTTCTGCACTAGATTGCGCTTGTTATACAAGTCAGTATCAACGGTCTCAACATCCATAGAGCCGTAGTGGACGAAGATGCATCTACTTGCATCATGTCATCTACTTGCTGGAAAGCTATTGGCTCTCCTGCCCTGAATTCGTCACCTAATGCCCTTGACACATTCAATGGAAGGGAATCAAAACCCTTGGGTGTTCTCGCTCTCTTACCCATCACATTGCAAGGAAAGATAGTCAACATTGAAGTAGAAGTCATTGATGCTAAAATCAATTACAATATTCTACTCGGTCACAATTGGACTCATGCCATGTTGTGAATTCCGTCCACCCTCTTTCAACTTCTAAAGTTTCCTCACGAGGGAAAAATTATTACTCTCGATCAGTTGTCATTCTTTATCTCATCTTCCAAGAAAAATGTACAATACATGGATCAGATTCCTAATCTCCCTTATAGCATAGGGTCGGTTCTTTTCAAAGATCTTGCTCTCGTTGTTATTTTTCCCTTTCCACCACCAAATACCATTCAAGTCAATATGATCTTTCGATTAGATGACCCTTGGATCGTCCCTTCACCTGAACAGGTTGATTCATTTGGAGATTCAATGACGCTTAGTCCAATCGAAATCAATTATTATAAGCTTACAGCTGCATCTGATTCTCCCACTCCTGAAGCTGTGCCTTTGAGCATGTCTCTCGATGTGTATTCTCAATCCCCTGGCTTAGTGATGCGGATTCACCAGATCCTTTGAAAGAAGTGTTTCCATCCGACGAGGCTATCATGGAAACCATGTATTTTGAGGATCTACCGTGGAGCGATGGGCATCATCATTCCTCGTTTATGCCCTGCCTCGGGGCCATGTCTGACTGTCTTGAGCGTTTTGCATCCCAGGTTCCTTATCTGGCACTTCAAACACCTATTTTGACTCATGAAGTCTTTGCGAAGGGTAACTTGGGTAACATTACTCAAACGATTCCTATTGACATTTCCGTGAAACCGGGTATTATCAAGAACATCCATGTGGGAGTCACTTTCTCTTCTGAGGAAGTCAAAGTATACACTAGTCTCTTACGCTAATTTCGTGATGTTTTCGTCTGGTCTTATGAAGAGATGCCTGGAATCGACCCCAGTATTGTGGTGCACGAGATTCCCACCTGTTGAGGTATAAAAGGTGTCTTTTTAACTCCTATTTATCTCACATTAATTATCAATCCAGGTACAATTTTTTATTTCAAGAGTGTACTCAGTCTGAGGTGGGAATTTAATCCAAGAGTAATGCTCTTCAATGTGCAGTAGAGTGTTGTAAATACAAGAGTAAATAGATTCTTGGAAAATAAATCTAACTACAATGACATGAACTTAAATGCTCTCAAATCCAATCATTCACTCAGCAAATATCAGTCAAGGATGCAGTAATGATAACTCTTTCTTTTAGAAACTGATGGAATTAAAATCAAATGAAAACAAAATAATCAATCTGAGAACTAAGGTAGAAATAACCAGATGTGCTTTATAGTTGATGATCTCGCATTAAAACAACGAAATGAAAATGGAAATTGAACTAAATCATTAATTCTTCTAATGAAAGTAAACTAGGCAAGTTCTCAAAAGCAAAACCAAACTCTTTGCAGACTGTAAACTAATGAATTGAAATGAACCGCTAATCTAGAATTGACAAAAAAATCTATCTAATGAATTTGAACAGCAAATTCTATTTAATATCAATCCGAAATGAACAACAATCAGAACAGAAAAAAAAATGGAATGGAACAACAGATGTTGAACAACGAAGCCCTGTTAAAGCATAACAAGATAAGTTATACAGGGATCAAGATTCTTGTTAAATTGGAAAGGAATGGCAACACAATTCAACAATGCAGCACACCAAGATTATAAAGTAATAAAACAGTAAAATATTAAGCATGGAAATGTGAATCAATTAAGATAGAACCAATATCACTTCCAAGAATCCAATAGCGATAATTAGACTCTTACGAAAGATCTAAGTAAGGCAATATGTTGTCTCAAATAACCCACGCTATAAAAAATAAGATTCAGATAATGAAATAACTCATAAAAAAATGCGTAATACATAAATACAGTAAGATGATAAATAGCTAATGAAATGAACTCATAGTAACAAGAATTTATCAAATCGATCACACTCTGTAAGAATCGGAAATATAACACAAAGGAGCAGTTCACGTTGCTAGGGGTCGGGCCCTTAACCACCAGCAGGTACTGCTCAAGCTACTTCAGATGATGTGAATGGAAACAAAAACTTCAATTAATCATTAAAATGGAGTAGCATTACAATGTAATCGTGTTTTTCAACAACACAGTTTGTGATTAAGTTTACAATTTGAAAAGCAACAACCATCCCCTTTATTTTACAAACTTCTCCTTTTATAACCAAAAAGAGGAGAAATTAAATAGCAAATATGATCCCTCATAACAAGATTGGATTTTCCCCAACAACTTGATCAGCAAGAAAATATATTTCCATCAATCATTCAACAAGAACAAGTCAAATTTTGTATTACAACTGGAAGAATTTGGAAAATGGCCGCAACAGCGAATCGGGTAAAATCATCCTCAGAAAACCTTTCGTTTCTCTTAATACTAGCCGAATTTGGGCAAACTATTATTTAATAAAGTTAACTCGATCCGTTCTGGAAAAAACCCATGTTTCATATTTTCCAGATTCTTCGCATTTTCCCGTAATGTCCAACGAAAATCGACACTTCTTATTCCAAATGAATCTCCTGTTGGAACATTGAATGATGCGTGGGAGATCAAATTTGCAACTGATAATATCTTGGAGGCTAAAATGGTGAGTGATGTTACAAAAAAATATATTAATAAACAAAGACTGGATAAATCATGCATAATAATTGTTGTACATATTTCCTCCTTCATTTAAATTTTGGCCACCGGTCCCGTTTGAAACTGTCCCCAATGTCTTTTGTGGCCAAAACCCCCCATGTCGCGCTCATTGCTACCTTCTCTGTCCCGAAATACATTACCCAAAGGTTTAAAATTTGTTATCTGAATTTTATTAAACCGAAGCCCCCAAGTCATAAGCCCTTCACCTCGTCGCTATCATACAACCGGGGGCCGATGACCGAAAGCCAAGAGGAAAAGAGGCTTATCGTTGTGTTTCAGGCGCGATATCCGCCGTCCGATCAAAACCCAAATCGACGGAGCGGACACCCTTTTATATGGCGGCCCCCACATATGTACCCCGCACGCAATAAACCGGCGGTATTACCCCGCACCACCCTCGTCGGCACGACGGTATTCACCGTGGGGGCAGCGATCCCATACACATGGTGCCGCGTGTCCTCAGTACGGGTGGGAAACCGCTTTCCTCCCACGCGTTAAACACTGTACCAGAGCCGGGCAGCGGAATTTATGTGGACCGTTGGATCTCCCGATCTCTATCCAACGACGGAGATGTATCAGAACTGTCCGCCCGTTAACATGTGTTCACAGTGTCCTATGGCCCGCCACCGTGTCGTTTTTACCCACTCCCGCTCGTTGTCTCCACCACGTCATCCTCCAGATCGTTCCCCCGTACGCCCATGTGTCATGCCCCCATGCTTCTGTGGTGTCACCCAGTTATATATATATATGCGTATGTTTTTGAATATTTTTCCACCTTTTATCTTTTTCCCCACGACTTAACTGTTTTACGCTCTGCGTCTGTTTACCCCATACCTCCATCGTTTCTTTCTCGTCACCCTGTGTGTTTCCATCTCCCATCCATGCCCACAGTGTCGCCTTCAGCTCCACCTCTGTCATCCCTGCCTTTATCCGTGTCGGTTTTTCTAATGATTGGTGGGTTTTGCAGGTTTCAGGATAACAAGAAGATATTTCAATCCGCTGCCGCTATTACAAAGGTTCAGGGCCCATGAAAGACGTTTTCCTGGGATGGAATTTAATGAAGAAGCTGGGGGTAGGCGCGAGGAATGACCGCTATTAAAGAAGACACAGAGATGGATCCTCAGAACGTTCCAGATACATTCGCCCCGCATTAAGGGTCCAAGATTTAAATCTAAAGCCAGAAGCCAAGAGTACAGTACATGAATGCAGATTATCTCAAGGCCCTCACGGCAGTAGATTCTCCCTCGGCTACAGGCAGCACATTGTATATATTTTATCATTTATGTCTTGTATATAAGGAGATTTTTATCTCCCAGCATTTATTTCTATAGACAGATTGTTTAGTACAGTAATTTATAGTTAGTCATTCATAGAATGGGCGCGAATGATTTCCGCCATTCTATTCAAAATAAGTCATTAAATGTTTTCCATCTACCTCCTCCTCTAGAATTTTCTATCTCCTCTATAAAAGTCAAAAAGGAAGACATTGTTGGGGTTCCAGTTTTCCATCAGCAAACTGTGCAGCGAGAAGGCTTCTGTATACATTTTGTAACATTTCTGTATGAAGTTTCAGAGCCCGTGGGGTCTCAGTGAGGAGGGGTTATAACTGTATTGAGGATTCTGGTCTTTGGTATCTCACAGTATGTAATTTCTCTTATGTGTTAATACATTATCCCATTTCATGCTAATTGTCTTCTTGTATCATGTTCTAGAATGCGAGTGGCTCACTAGTTTGCACTAAGGATTCATCTTAAGTGGTGCCCTTTCTGGAATTAGTCAGGCGCTTTAAATAGGCCTAGTCATGATATACTGTTCCATGTTCACTCTTTCCATATTTTCTGCTATATTAGTTGCTTGAGGAGGGTGCTTTTAAAACGCCATTGTCATATAAGGATTCGTAAATTGGTGCGCCCTTATATGGTTCTGTTGTGTATCTGGGTATCAGTCTCGTGTCAACTAATGTCTTCTTATGTTTCCTCACTGCACTCACTTCTTGATATTTGATTTCTGTGATATATTATTTGAATCGGCCCTCTTTACAGTAAGCGGTCTCTTAGCTGTCTGATGTCTTTGTACTGAAGTTTTACATTGTGTTCTTACATTATTCTTATCTTTGTATCAGCTTCTGAGAGATATTGGTCCCATTCAAATTTAATTTCCTTGTTCAAAACAAGAGATAGTAAGTGAGTTCTTGGACTGACAACCCAAACTATAAAGGGCTCCTTGCTATATTAAGATGTCCTAGGCACTGGTCTATGGCAACTCTTGGCTGTCTCTAGGAGGGTGAAAAAAACATCCACAACAATAATCATCAATTTATTAAAAATAAAGCAGAAGAGATAATATTTATCCATAAGAGCATAAATAATCATAAAATGGAATTAAATGATAAATTATGATAAATGACACGATAAAGAAGAGTAGAAATGGATGAAATATGTGTTAAAAAGTGATAATAATAATGTCATATTAGTGGCCCAACACACCCCCAAAATGAATATATTGCATGTCCTCATGCAACCCAGAACGAAACATATTGCATGTCCTCATGCAACCCAAAGACAAAACCCATGTGTTAACCAAGCAAAAAAAAATTGTTCATCCCAACTCATGAAATGGATGAAACAAATGAATTTTTTTCCTCAAATAATAAATATTCAATTTTAGCAATCTTGATGAAGGCGAAATAATTTTTACAGTTGACGTTCAACTATGAAGTTGCAGAAAAATGTGATATAAGTAACAACAAACTTCATTAACCATTTTCTGAAAAATCAGATTTTTTTGCTGCATGGATCATGAGATATAAACAAAATGGTTGTAGGTGATAGTGCATAATTTTCAAAATTTTATGAACTAATTTAGTGAAAAATTATCTTGGTTTGTGTATTTTAATGATACCTCTTTGTTATCCAGAAATCACAAGAATTCAGCTTGTAGTTTTAAAGATATATGCAAATCAATTTCTGCACTGTATAAAAATGAAATTGTATGCCTTAAACGAGAAATAAAGTAGAAAACATCCATCATGTGTAGAAATTCCTCCCCCAAACTGAAGAATTAGCATGTCCTCATGCAATGCTAGAAAACAAAGATAGGTGGTTGCTACAATCTATTGAAATATATGCTTGGTGTAAAAAAATATGGAATAAGGGAGGTGTTGAGAATGAATAAGAATATCAATGGATGATAAGAATATTACTGACATGGTCATAAGAAAGAAATGAAGGAAAGCAAAACTCCCCCAAACTGAAAGATGATGTCTTTGAAAAATGGGAAGTGATAAAGATGTGGAATGAATGATGATAAATAATGCTCAATGGATTTTCATGAAATTCTCCTAAATTCGTAATAAATCATAAAATTATGCTATTTTACCTCAAGTGTTACCTCCGAAAAATAATAATGTGGAATGACATGTAGGGACTGGCATTTGTTGAAGCTGGTGTAGGCTAAGCGGATACTGAAAGTGATGCAAAAGGTGGAAGCCATGCAAGCACATCATGTTTGAAGAATTGTGCGCATTCATGAGTTGCACGAGCCTTTGCTATTAGTTGCAATAGTGTGGTCGTGTTGTGAATAGAATCCCCCCCCATACTTGTTGCTCACCTGTAACCAAATCACGATTCTGCATGCAATTTTCTTGAATCCACAGTGTTAATTTTGAAGAGCAACAGATAAGACGTATGCCAAAATTTCAATCTTAAAAAATTCTATAGAAATGCAGTATGAATATTGGGATTTGACCCACATGTAGACATATTTCAAAGGCATCCGTGCCCCCCCCCCTCCCCCCTGCCCCCCCCCCCCCTCCCCCCTGCCCCCCTCGAAAGAAGATAGGTTTCCATCGACCGACAGATAGAAGAGCAATGTCTGCACAACAATTGTACAACATGGAAAGGCATACATACTTATGATATGATCAAAAAATTATGGAATTACTGAAATCAATGCATATTTTGAAATCATAAGTAGATATGGAAATGTTTATGTAATGATTCGAAAATAAGAGAAAATGACAACTAATGTGAAAAAAATACTTATGCTGTCATTATCCACATAAACCATTATGATCGATTTATAAATAAATTTCATGCACAAGAGGTTCCGAAAAAAGGGTTTAGGAGCGTACTCTCATTTGATATTAGATAAAGATATAAGAAAAGTGTTTATCATTACTATTGATTTTTGAAAAATATGACTCCAATACCATCAGCAGAGCTCTATTGCCCACAGGTGTCTATAACCTTGAAAAAGTTGCTTTCTCACCCTTGGAACCATTATGATTTATTTATGCCTAGGGAAGTGCTATGTGATGTCATGATGGAGGCCACTGTGCTGGCTTCGGAACCAGATGAATCACAATGTCATTCAGTAAGAAGGAGTGAATGGTGGGCAGGCCGGATCGTGATGAGACCTCCTGTTTCAAGGAATTTTTATTTTTCTGAGCTATCCATTTGATCATATCCCTAGTGTGGTGTCCATAATGGGAATGCCACTTCACTACTCCCTTATGATCATGGTAGGCTGGCTCTTGATGAGACCCCCTATCTTCCATCTGCCATATCATATAATTGTTAGTAATCATATGGAATTTCTTTTTTCTTTTTTTTTCATGTAGCACTTCCCTATTTATGTATAGAGGATGGCTCAACACTCCTTAAGAGTAGGGATGGTGAAAGAAGTATAAACATCTCAATAGAGACAGTATTCCCTTATTCTTATTCAATAAATAAAAATCAAAGAGAGTCATGAAGATTTAGGGAAGAACCAACATGATAAAGATAACCGATCATATTAATTTTAGTGAAAATAAAGACAGAAAAGTGATATAGATGGTTGGGTCCTTTCCTTTCCTTATCACTACAAAAAAATTTCTTAAAAATTACAATTTTTCTTGATTTGCTGATTCCAGTAACCTCTAATTTTTGTATCCTTGCATAAATTGTATGTTTGCCTTTAAAAGAGTTATGAAGATTTCACAAAAATCCTCAAAATTTTATTATAAAACAAGAAAAATGCACTCAAAAAGTGATGTTACTTAGATGGAACAACTGTTGTTCCTTAAGAGGAACAAAAAAAAACAATCTGTGAAAATGTTGTTCCTTTTAAAAGGAACAACAAATATAATTGGGAAAATGCTGTTCCTTTGGAAAGAAACAATAAAAACAGGTGGCAGAAACTACTGTTCCTTTTGAAAGGAACAACAAAAACTATTGTTCCTTTGAAAAGGAATAGCAAAAACACGCAGTAAAAGTGCTGTTCCTTTCGAAAGGAACAAAAAAAACACACGGAAAAAGTGTTGTTCCTTTTGAAAGGAACAACAAAAAGAAACACACAAACGCGCTACTCCTTCAGAGGAACGACTGTTGTTCCTTAAGAGGAACAACAAAGAAATATAAGCATGCAATATTGCTGTTCCTTAAGAGGGACTACTGCTGTTCCTTAAGAGGAACAACATGAAAAATAAAGACACACAAAAAAGTGCTATTCCCTATACATAACAACAAAGAAAATGCATGCAGAAATTGCTGTAGGGAACAACAAAAGAAAAAAAAAATAGAGGAAAGAACAAAACTAATGTAAAATCTATTGTCAAGCAAATCCAATCAACTAGAAAGGAAAATTTATGTACAAGTTTCAAGAAAAAGTAATTTTTACAGAATTGGTGCTGCCGAAGAATTGCCTTCTGAAACTTGCATGGTGGGGTCCTTATTTTTAAATTGTCAATGGAGCGGAAAATAAAATTTGAAGGGATCAACACCTGAAACACAAAAACATAAAATAATTCAGAAAATAAACAACACTTTATTAGGTTACAACAGCTATGATGTTATTTCCTAAGAGAATATCAATCTATCAATGGAAAAAAAAAAATGATCTTTTTGAAAAATGTTTTGGCAGCAGTGACATGAATCTTCAAATGGAAACCAATTCTTCATTTCTTCTATTATGAATCTATTAGGTAATGAAATGGATGAAATTCCCTTGTTTTACTAAAATTTCTTTCAAGAATCGCTCGTCCAGAAATTGACCTTCTTTGTTCTGTTAAGACCTGCAAAAAACAAGTGTCTACTTGCAATAAAACATTAAATCATGGATAAAGAGAGATGATCAGGCTCCCCTAAACCAAGAATTATGCCAAAAACTAACAATTAGTTACTCTATAGAAAAAATCAACGGAAAAAATAAATAAAGTAAAATAAATTTATTACCTGTGGGAGAGCAGTGGCCAATCATGCTACCCTGCAATGTTTCAATTATAAATTATTTTTTTTTATCCGATTTGAGTGATTCCAAAGCCAAATGAAAATTAATTCAGATATATATCTCCAATAGAAACAAGTTTTAAAAATTCCATGTAATGGTATGTTAAATTTGCTTAGAACAACCTACATAATAGAGTCATTTTCGATTTTCTAGCTCATACCAACAATTGATATTTCAAGCATAAATTTTTCTTTTGATGGCGGATTGAACTGATTAAAATTGGAGATTAAAGTATATTAATTTATTGATCTCCAATAAAAATATATTTTGAAGACAAGAAGAAGTGATGGGTCAAATACGCTAGTGAACAACCGAGAAAACAGAGTTTCCAGAGTGCTGATTTATGATAAGCAGTTAGTATTTTGGTCATAAATTCCTCATACGATATCAAAATTGAGTGATTCAAATTTACTTGTAAACTATATTCATAAATAAATATATCATTGAAACATGTTTTAAAAATATAATCATTTAGTCCTCCAAAAACTTACTGTCCCAACTCTGTTCCTGAGATGCCTACTAGACGCCCTGTCAATGTTTTGGTTCTAAATTTTTCATTTCAAATCCAAATACAGTGATTCAAATTGGGTTGAAAAATATACATCAAGGGATACTTATGATAGAAACAATTTTTAAAAATATTCATTTTTGGTCCCTCAAAACATGACTGTCCCGACTCTGTTTCTGGCTGCCTACTAGATGCCCTGTCAATGTTTTGGTTCTAATTTTTTCGTTTCAAATCCAAATGGAGTGATTCAAATTGTATTGGAAAGTAGAAATAAAGGTATACCTAGGATAGGAACATTTTTTTAAAATATTCACTTTTGGTCCCTCAAAACATGACTGTCCTGACTCTGTTTTCGAAAATTTCATCAAGCCCACATGCCAAAAAATACGATATTCAAGCAATTTTTCCATATTGGTGATAAAAATGAATATAAGTGTTTGAAAAATTGTTATTTTCAATATAATGCATCTACATACATAAATAAATTAAAATATTTATCACCGATGTTTATTTCCACAGCGTGTTGCAACAAAAACAACTATTTTTACAAAAAATAAAATAAAAAATGTGTTTATTTTATTTCCTTATTTATTTATTTTTTTCACTAGCCTACTATGATTTGGAAAATGAATATGATTACGTATAAGAGTATTTCCAGTGTAACCATTTTCGAAATAAGGCTTCAAGTATGTACATACCCAAATTTGAAAAATGCATGCTAATAAAAATTAGTGTATGAGAAGCCAACTTACCTTGAAAAGATGGTGCCAAAAATTGTTGAAGCATGGAGTGATGCTACAAAAAAATGGAGTGAAACCAATCTTCAATGTATCCATTACTTTCTTTATTTCCCATAGCCATCATATCATAAATTTCTTGAGTGTTTAAAACAACTTATTGATGGAGGCTAGAAGGAACCTCATTTTCTTTCGTAACCTCTACAAATTTTGGATTTGATACATTCTAAATCTCAGTATAGGTTTTCTCCAATGGTGCATATGAGATAGAATGGGTGGAGAGGCTGGGTAAATTTTGCAGTTCAACACTGTAAGCATGTTGTACTGGTTTATTATGGTGAGGGTGTGGAATGAGTTGAGCAGGAAATTGTGTAGGGAATGGAGCATTTTGATGATGTAGTTGATTGGGTTGAATGGATGATTTTGATAGGCAAGCAAGATGTTGTGGAAGAGCTGGAAGATGTGTTTGTGCTACAAGATGAGAGAGAGTAGTCATGCAATAATAAGATGAACCGTGCCAAACTTGTAGACAAGATTGGTGGTGGTTATATTGAGATTGGCATGGATGCTCTAACATATGAGTACTCCATAATGGATTATGCAAGTAAGAGAATGGAGATGAAGTGTTTTGAACCATACTTGTAGGCCACGATTTCCATGGTTTTGACATTGTTGTAACTTTCACATCTCTTTGATATGCTACTTCCAAATTAGATAAGGAAGAGTGAGTAACTATGGGATGCTCCTTTTGGTAATGAGGGAAAAAAACTTCATCAAATTCTTGATTTTTCTGAACCTGCAAAACATTCAATTGTGAATTTATAGAGCTAATAAAATCATATTTAAAATTTTCAAATAAAACATTGATTTCAGCTCTTATGTCTCTTGTTCTTGTAGTAAATTTGGAAAAGAAAGAAGAAACTTCTCTATAATTCTTACCAGCCTTGGAAATTCCTCTTAAATACCTTATGCACAATTCACAAACATCATCATATGATAACTGAAAAACATCACCTTTTCCTATCAAATTTAAGAGTTCTAAAAATTCATCTTTGATTCCTTTAAGAAGGAGTGTTTTCAAGATCTCTTTTTCCAAATGCTTATGCTTTGATTTTTGAAGGTTGTATTGAAATCGCTCTCCATAGTCCTCCAAGATTTCATCTTCCCCTTGTATCATACTGAAAATATCTTCATTGGATTTGCAATAGTCTTGGTACTTCTTCAAGAATATGTTCTTCATGTCCTCCCATGTTTGGATGCAGTTCCCACCTAGGCTCATGAACCATCGGAGAGCTACTCCTTTTAAAGTAAGAGGAAACACTTTCAACCTTTGATCATTAGTATAACAATCATATCCTCTACAAAGTATTTCAAACTCAAATAAGAATGTATCTGGATCTTCATTTGTCAAACCATGAAAATTTGGTAGAGACGATGGGGGAATTATGTGCATTTGTGTCACTCCTCCAAGATCTTTGATAGGAAATTCAAAAGTTGCAATGTGAGCCATTTCTTACCATAATAGAAGATGTTTATCATGTGTTTCTTTGAGGATCCTCCTTCAAATTTTCCAGTCAATTGGTTAGTGAAATGGGTGGTGCTTACATCACCACTCGAGTGGAATTATAAGATTTTTTTCAAAAAATCTACCTCTAAAATTCCTACTTCAATTCCTACCTTAAATTTCACTCAATTCTACTGTGAAGTGAGCCAATGAACGAGTATGTTCCTCACTCGTTATGCAGGTTCTTACTTTCCATTTTTAATACCTAATTCTTCCCTAGCAGAAAAAATCAAATATGCATCACTCTTTCTAAATGGCATACACTCTCCCCGACAACGGTGCCAAAATGCTGAGGTATAAAAGGTGTATTTTTAACTCCTATTTATCTCACATTAATTATCAATCCAGGTACAATTTTTTATTTCAAGAGTGTACTCAGTCTGAGGCGGAAATTTAATCCAAGAGTAATGCTCCTCAATTTGTAGTACAATGTTGTAAATACAAGAGTAAACATATGCTTGGAAAAGAAATCTAATGACAGTTACATGAAATTAAATCCTCTGAAATCCAATCATTCACTCAGTAAACATCAGTCAAGGATGCAAAAATGATAACTCTTTCCTTTAGAAACTGATGGAATTAAAATCAAATGAAAACAAGATAATCAATCTGAGAATGAAGGTAGCAATAACCAGATGTCCTTTATAGTTGATGAGCTCGCATTAAAACAATGAAATGAAAATGGAAATTGAACTAAATCATTAATGCTGCTAATGAAAGTAAACTAAGAAATTTCTCACAAGAAAAACCAAACTCTTTGCAGACTATAAACTAATGAATTGAAATGAACATCAAATCTGTAATTGACAGCAAACTCTATCTAATGAATTTGAAAAACAAATTCTATTGAATATCAATCCGAAATTAACAACAATCAGAACGGAACAAAAAATGGAATGGAATAGAAGATGCCAAACAATGAAGCTCTATTAAAGCATAACAAGATAAGTTATACAGGGATCAAGATTATTATTAAATTGGAAAGGAACGACAATGCAATTCAACAATGCAACACACCAAGATTATAAAGCAATAAAACAGTAAACTATTAAGCATGGAACTGTGAATCAATTAAGACAGAACCAATATCACTTCTGAGAATCCAATACCGATAATTAGACTGTTACAGATGATATAAGTAAGGCAATATGTTGTCTCAAATAACCCACGCTATAAAAAATAAGATTCAGATCACACGATAATGAAATAACTCATAAACAGAATGCGTAATACATAAATATAGTAAGATGATAAACAACTAATGAAATGAACTCACAGTAACAGGCATTTATCAAATCGATCACACTCTGCAAGAATAAAAAATATAACACAAAGGAGCAGTTCACGCTGCTAGGGGTTGGGCCCTTAACCACCAGCAGGTACTGCTCGAGCTACTTTAGATGATGTGAATGGAAACAACAACTTCAATTAATCATTAAACTGGAGCAGCATTACATTGTAATCATGTTTTTCAACAACACATTTTGTGATTAAGTTTACAATTCGAAAAACAACAACGATCCCCTTTCTTTTACAAACGTCTCCTTTTATAACCAAAAGGAGGAGAAATTAAATAGTAAATATGACCCCTCATAAAAATATTGGATTTTCCCCAACAACTTGATCAGCAAGAAAAGATATTTCCATCGATCATTCGACAAGAACAAGTCGAATTTGGTATTGCAATTGGAAGAATTTGGAAAACGACCACGACAGCGAATCTGGGAAAATCGTCTTAAGAGAACCTTCCATTTATTTTAATACAGACTGAATTTTGGCAAACTAGTCTTAAAAAAGTTAATTTGGTCCATTCTAGACAAAACCCATGTTTCGGATTTTCCATATTCTTCTCCATTTGCCTAGAATGTCCAACGCAAGACTGACACTTGTTATTCCAGCGAATTACCGAGTTGGAATATTGAACGATGTGTTCGAGATCAAATACGAAATCTAACAAATATCTTGGAGGCTAAAATGGTGAGTGATGTTACAAAATATATTAATAAACCATCATTGATAAAATCGTGCATAATAATCATCAATTTATTAAAAATAAAGGAGAAGAAATAATATTTATCCATAAGAGCATAAATAATCATAAAATGGAATTATATGATAAATTATGATAAATGACACGATAAAGAATATTAGAAATGGATGAAATAGGTGTTAAAAAGTGATAATAATAATTTCATATTAGTGGCCCAACACCACCTACCCAGGTGCGAAGCCTGTTCGCCAGTGTCTTCGTCCCGTGCATCCTCGAAAAGCCGCCACTATCAAGGCTGAAGTTGAGAAACTTCTTAAGGCGGGTTTCATTTATTTGATTCCCCTCACTGAATGGGTTTCTAATATAGCTCCTATGGATAAGAAACAAGGCGCTATTCATGTTTGTGTTGATTATTGTGATATCAATCAGGCTTGTCCTATGGATAACTATCCCACCCCATTTATCGATCAGATCATTGACGATTGCGCGGGGAGTGAAATCTTCTCCCTTATGGATGGTTTTTCTGGTTATAACTAGATTAACATTCTCCCATAAGATCAACACAAGACCTCTTTTATCTATCCATGGGTAACGTTCGCATATAAGAAACTTCCCTTCGGCTTGAAGAATGCTGGAGCCACGTTCCAGCATGAGATGTCCTATGCTTTTCATGATATTCGACATATTGTCCAACCATACCTGGATGACCTTTTGGCTCATTTAGCTGAGCAGAAAGACCACCCGGAACATATTCATCAAATATTTCTTCATTGTAGACGCTACCACATTAGGCTGAATCTGCATAAATGTGTCTTCTGCGTCGACTCCGGTAGACTCTTAGGGTTTATCGTATCTAAATATGGAATTCGCCTTGACCCTCTTAAGGTTGAGGCTATTGTCAATCTCCCCTCCCCATCCTCATTACACCAGCTTCAAAGTCTCCAAGGGAAAGCAAATTTCTTACGTCGTTTCATCCAAAACTATGCCGAAGTAGGTAAAGGATTTACACGACTTTTAAAGCAGGACATCCCTTTCTGATGGGATGAGATTGCCCAACAATATTTTGATAGACTTAAGACATTTCTTATCAACGCTCCTCTATTGCGTCCTCCAAATTACCATCGTGATTTCACCCTCTACCTAGCTGTCACCTTCAGTACGATCACCATGGTATTGGTTCAAGATGATGATGATGGTAATGAAAATGTCATTTACTACATGTCTCAGAACCTTCTCGACCCTGAAACACGTTACGCACATGTCGAAAAGTTAGCATTAGCTGTGGTCCAGGCCGTCCAACGTCTTTGTCATTACATTCTTTTATGCACGGTGACCATGATGTATGTTTGTAACCCCATGAATTATATTCTGTCACGACAGTTGCTGGGGGGAAAATACTCGAAGTGGATCGTCATCCTCCAAGAGTTTGATTTGGAATTTACTACCACCAAATCTAAGAAATCACTTGTTTTTGCTGATTTGATTTTTTCTCTCCCCGTCGATTCTACTCCTTCTTCCTTTGAAGATCACATTCTAGATGAAACTCTCTTCCTGATCAGCACCCTTGAACCGTGGTATGGTGATATCATTGTGTACCTCCAAACATCTACTTTCAGGTCTGAGCTAACGAAAGATGCCCATCGCCGCATTCGACATCAATCACAACCCTATCGTATTGTTGGAGATACCCTTTATCGTGTTGGATTCGATTCTGTACTCTGTCAATGTCTGACCCCCGAGGAAGCCAAGAAGGTTTTAAATTACTACCACAGTGGCGTCTGTGGTGGTCACATGTCTGGTTATGCCACTACAAAAAATATCCTTCATGCTGGCTACTTCTGGCCATCTATTTTCAAATATTGCATTGTTGCAGTATGTAAATTCCATGCGTGCCAGATTTATCAATGCAAGATGCGTGCGCCACTTGTTCCACTACAACCTGTCATTAGTGTTGGCCCTTTTTCCAAATGGGGCATAGATTTTACGACGTGTAACCCTCATTTGGTTGGGGGGCATGCCTATATTATCGTTGCCATCAATTATTTTATGAAATGGGCCGAAGCAATGCCTACACTGGTTGCGGATGGTAAGACAGTGGCATAGTTCATATTCAATCATGTTATTGCTCATTTTTTTGTCCCTCAAGCCATCGTCACCAACCATGGTTCTCATTTTTGGGATTATATGATGGCAGAGCTGACATCTAAGTTGGGTCTACGTCACAATAGCTTAATGGCTTAATATCCTCAAGCTAATGGCCAAGTTGAAGCTATAAACAAGGTCCTTGTTACAATGCTTCAATGAAAAATTGGGATCCACAAATCTAACTGGCATCTCATGTTGTTCTCAGCTCTATGGCCTTACCGAACATCGATCAAGAACGCAACCGGGCTTACCCCATTTCAATTGGTATACGGTCTAGAAGCCATGCTTTTGATTGAATGTGAAATCCCTTCATTGAAATTAGCTGTGGAATTAATGTTTGATACTTCACCTAAAGAAGAACGTCTCCTCTATTTAGAGAGATTGGAAGAAATTCGTTGCTTAGCTGCTTGGTCATCGAAGCACAGAAGAAGAGAGTTAAAGCCAATTTTGACCAATCAGTTTCTCCTCATTCTTTCATTGAAGGCGATCTCATTCTTCTATACGACAAAGCTCACGAAAAGCTGGGGGTAGGAAAATTCCAACCCATGTGGCATGGGCCCTACATTGTCAAATGCATGTTACAAAATGGGGCTTATGAGCTTATTGACTATGAAGGTTGTCCTTTATCACAGCCCAAAAATGGGTTTTATCTGAAAAAATATTATGCTTGAATCATTCACACGTGATATGTGTGCATAGGTGTTTGTTTTCATTTTGTGTGCATGCTTTGGTTTGATGTTCTTTGTGAGATTTTTTCTGCTTATTGGGTCTTTTTTTCTATGCAAATGTCTATTTCCCCTTATTTCGGTTTCGCAGATGGTGCTTCCCGCAGTACCAGGAACTTGTCTTCGGTAGCCTCGGTAATTTATGATCATGTCGGTGAGTTGATTAACTTACAAGGTATTTTTCTGGGACCAGCCACAAACAATGTCACTGAATATACTGCAGTTTTGGAACTATTAACCGAGGCAGTCAACCTTGGCATATGTGCATTTCTTGTCAAGTTGGATTCACAACTTGTTTTTCTTCAACTGAACGGTCATTATTCGGTTCGGAACCCATGCATTTTGAGATTGTATTTGCGTATTCGTTTACTTGAAAGACATTTTTATTTCATTAAATATCAACATATACCAAGACGAATGAATACATTAACATATGAAATAGCTAACATTGTGCTAGATAGACATTTGTGCAATTTATAAAAACATCATCATATATACATAGGCACATGTAGAAAATAAATGTATATATATATATATATATATATATATATCATTTGTTTACAAGCCGTGTACATCATAAAATGCACAAAAAATAATATATGTCTGTTTCAGTTACATAGTGAGACAACATGTCTCTAAAAAATGCGCAGAAATAAAGCCTAATTGCCTAGTCGGCATGGTGCTCATGACAACACGTCACCGCCCGTACCAACTGCCTCAGCAAGAAGTGGATACGGCTCAGCACTCCTACAGTGTGCCTCTGGTAGGCTCAAGGTACATCATCAAAATGAGCGTAATCTGGGACCCCACGGGTGATTCCCTCTAGGTTCTGCACTAACTCCTCATCAATGCGCTCACCCTGAGGATCAAAGTCACGAGGAGTTCGCCTCGCTATTGGAGACATACTGGAAGGATGATCTGGGTGAAAATTTGCATAAATATAAGAATATCTGTCAGAACATGCATATATATAAAAAAAATCATAAAACTCATAAAAATAAAAAATGAGTCTTACCAAGTTCTTCATCCCAATCCTCTCCCTCTGGGAGTGGGAGGTCTGGGTCTCCAGTGAAGTCTGTGCCGGTGTAGGGCCAATCCTCCATGACAATCAACTGTCGTCGGAGCCAATAAAAAAAATCTGGCCTCCAGGACATCTGCTGGCCACCCCCTGCTCTGGGCATTAGTGCCGCCCATTGGGCCATCCATGGCTCTCTCAGTGGTGGCTCCGAGACTATAGCTTCCTGGCGCTGAAATATGGGTAATCGTTCCAAGAAGAATGATACCAGAATGAGCCCATACCCAAACTACTTTAGTTTGGTCTTCTTACATTTGGTGAGCTTCCATTTGAGGTTCATGGTTACAGCGTCGGCCCAGTTGAAGATGGTCGGGTTCATACACTCTGAAGCAAGAAGAAGTTGTGTCTTTGTGACCTTGTGTGGTGCCTGTGATCCCGCAGCCCGCATGATAGTGTGTAGCACTACCCTCAGTGCCAAATCAGGAATGGTCTAGATATCCACTTTGCCACTCCCTGATCCTTTTCGTGCCCCATGGAACACCCTGTCAATGACCATTCCCATGCTTTCTACGGTATGCCAGGTACCAGTTAAGATAGGGACTGCACCCCTACGTGAAAACCCAGTGATGAAATACACATCAGAAACTTCAAGTTCAAGCTCTTGATCTCGAAGTACAAAATGCTGATTAGATACTGCAGCAATTTGGGTTGAGCCTTGAGACATGGTGTTATAAAGAGCTTCTTGAGCCCAAAATTCCTAAGGGCATTCATACAATGTTCATTTTCCATTTCTTTTTCATCCTCTTCACTATGCTCTCTCTCCTTCCACTCGATAACCATCTTATTTGTGCTTTGTGTCTACATAAAATGATCATAGGAACATTAGAAACCCCGTTAGGCATTAACATTTGTAGTATATTGGTTACATTTTCTTAAATATAAGGCGTATTTTGGGTTGCGAAATTAGCGCGGCTGTTTAGCTAACAGTCACGCCAACTGGCACGACCCCTGTGTAAAAATAGGTCGGTTGGCGCGGGTCCATGCCCGAAACCCGCGCCAACCATGATGCCCTAAAAATTGCCAATACTCCCCTAAGGGATCCAAAATGACAACTAAATGCAATAAAATATAGCTTAAAATATGGGCAATGGAATCGAATATTACCTGAAACAGACGGAATCGGGATTGGTCCATTGGATTTTCCACAATCTTCACATGAAGATCGCAAGAGAAATGGGTCACTGTTGCTCTGCAAAGAGGTAAAAGTGAAAAGTAAATATTTTTTACCATTTATGGTCTTTTATAACTTTTCAAAGTCCTAAAATAGGTTTTAAAACGTATTTGTCATTATATTTTCATATTATTTTTGAGGAATACGTTTTACACGCTTCTTTTTTTCCAGCGACAGGTTTTTCACATGGATATGGCAAAGAAACGAGTTGTATTTTATAATTTTTCAGACTCGGTAAAAACACGAAAAAGTCACTACTGGAGTCATCTTTCAACTCTTTTTTGACTCTCTAAAACTGAAAAGATCGTCGAGTCACTAGTCATTTTGAGCTCGTTAAATTGGTTGCGAAACGATATCTACCCAGTATACGTTTACCCCTTTTTTGGGCTGGGATAGATTATTTATGAAAAAGGAATACCTTAGCCAATCGCGACTAAGAGGTTCTCTCAGACACAGTTTTCTACCTTTTTGGATCTAAAGGACTATTTATGAAAAGGGACTGCTCGAGTTTTATTTTCCGCCTTCTTTTCAAAATCTCTAAATATGAAAAGATGTCGAGTTCTTCCTTTGTCAGACTCGTTAAAAAACTGATGACATCGGACTCCGTCGTCATGACGTTACTCAAGTTCCTCCTTCCTAGGGCTCGTAAAATGTACTAGGTTGTATTTGTCCGAAGGACAAACTTACATCGCAAGCACATGCTATCCCCTTCAAGCTTGTTTTCAAAAATAATTGGGGTACTCGCTAGAAATGGTGGGGGAACATGGAACTAAGATTGTAGTCTTGTTAGTAGTATGTCGCTCTTGAACATGGCGCTTCTCTGCATTCATGTCAAGTTGAGGACATCTCATCTCGTTATTTTTTTGCCTCCATGGGTTTGGGTAATCTCTTTTGACCACTCATCTTCTCTTTGCCACATCACCATGACCTCAGATCCCTTGATGTCAAATACTGCCAAATCCAGTGTCGTGCCGCTGATATGTTCAAGAGAAGTTTGCCTCTACAATTTTCAACTTCCATCTGATTCTCTGTTGGTATTGATTCACAAACATAATATTCCTCTGTCTCATGTTGATGATGTGGGAAACATTATGGCCAACCTTCGATCAAGGTCCTTTCTTGTCGACTTCAGCTCATTATCCAGGAAGCTGATCTAGGGACTCCCTTTATGTACCTTGGAGCCTGCATGCCTCAATGGCAGGTTCTTCGCACTCGATGTAAGGTTCACATCATTGGCCTTCGATCGAATGACTCTATGGGTGTTCGACGTCAGATCACTGTTCACATTCCGTGGATTGTACCTTTTGTACCTTGAGAGACATTATCATTATTGGTGGTTTCTCTCGCGTCTCTTAATGGATTTCATCATTGGTTGGTAATCAGAAGATGTTCTTGCATGTTTGACTTTAGCTCACATATTCGAATGCTTGAATTTGTACTATGTTTGGGTCGAGATGGAGTGCAAGACCCTGGGTTTTTTCTGATGAAATCCAGGCTGCGGGTTATTTGTGGATTATTGTAACTTATTGTATGACTCTTCTGATTGGATGGCTGCGACCATAACTGAGTCTATTTATTAATCCCTACTGCTGGATGGTTGTGTCCATACCTCGGATCTCATTGTTTATATACTCTCTAATGGATGGCTGCGCCCATGTCACATGCCATATATCAGATGTATCAGTTGTATTCGTACTTGCAGGTTTTTCGACAGCAATGTTTTGGTCGAGCACGTTCTCATAAAGCATTTCAGGCCTCCCTCTCTTGGACCTCATGCTTTAGAGGGCAGCTGTTACACAAAATTTTGTTACCATCCCTACAATCCCTTGCCCCACATATTGGAGGGTCTTTCCTGTGACCTATGAGCATGGAAAATTTTAGGGGCTAATATTCGCGGGTGGGCTAATTTTCGATGGTTTTTCCCAAAAAAAGATTCACCAATTTCCATTTTTTTATAGAAATGATTCGCCCAAATTTTACAATATAAAATTATTTTACGTTAAAAATCACCAAAACTATATTTGAAATATATATAATATCATTATAAATTTGAATAATTTTACAAATACAACAATAAAGATTTTATAGTTTCCATATTAGGGAATAGTGAGATTCACCAATTTTTTAAACATCAAGATAATTTCCCATCCTTAAAATTATCCCTGCCTGTGAGTAGTGTCAAACTCTACAAATACCTTCTTTGCATCCTTCTGCATAAGGACATGATTCTTCCTGTTGAACATTTCCTCAGAAATCACTCAAAAACCTATGTTTTGGCATTGGCACGAGTAGCCAATTCATCCCTTGTGCCAATGGGGAAGATTTGCACTAGAGGCCGCGCTAGCTAGCACTCTGTCCCTGTGTTGAGCTCGTGCCAGCCTTTTTGGGAAAGTTTTTTAACAAATTTGAGGCGGAAATTTCCTTTAACCACCTCAGGAATTACTCATTGCAAGTGGTTAACTCGATAAGCCACAGATCTCTTCGTTTAGGAAATGGTTGATGGAACATTCTTAGAGGATAGGACTCCCCCCATGATTATAGGAATCCTAACCTCTCCTTCTCCCTCTATATAAAATGGCCTTCTCCCTTTACAAAGCTAGAGCTGAACATATAGCCAAGAAGCTGAACTTGAAGAAGAGATATTATAGCTGAGTAATCACTATAGAGAAGGTTGAACCAAGGAGGATCCCGTAGAAGGAGGCCCGTCTGAATTCCCGACGAGATTTGTGAGATGTGCTCTGAACCCTGCTGGAGGATATTGCAACGTTGAAGCCTGGTTGTACTCTTCCTTCTTTAAATTAATATACTCGAATATGGTATTGTTTCCATCTGTGTGTTATGTTTATTTGACACATTTGATTTAGTCTTCTTCGACTAACTGATAGTTAGGAATGCGAAGTAGTATATTGTATATCTTCTTCATTTCTTGTGTATGTACAGGTATCCAAGCATGAGAACGAGCGGATCGTGATTTGTCAAATCAAGAGCGAGAGGCAGCCATTCTTCCGGATGACACAACAACGTAGGACCTACGGTAAGTGATCTACCACGTCTTTGTCCATTCTTAACTAGGAATTGATGTCAAATAATGTCTCGTTTGTGGCTAGACCCACTCTAGGGCTAGTGGGATCACCTCTGTCCGCAGAGGGGATTTACCTCACCAACAACATTATTATTAAGAATAATGGTATTAAATACATGCCAATCATGAGGGAGACCTCCAAGCGCAATAAGGTACATCTCTCGATCAGATATTTCTTCCCCAATAGCTATGAGGTTATTCCTGATTTCAGTGAGCCTCATAAAATAGGATTGAATATATTCATCCTTGCCCTTCTTGATATTCTTCAATTGATTCTTGAAGAAAAGGATTTGATTAGCATTGCTAGCCCTAAAAATGCTCACCAGCTTATCATACATCTCCTTAGATGTATTCAGCTCAGAAATTTAAGAAACCAAGTGCTTATGAATAGAATCCCAGATAATCATCTTTGCTTTGATTTCCCCTTTTCTATACTTTGTCTTCATGGAAGCAGTTTCATTTGATGGAGGCTCTTGAATCTTACCTTGCACATAGTCCATGACATCTTCATCTTCTAGCACCAAATCCAAGAACATCTTCCATGCATGATAATCAGAATTATCAGTCAATTTATCATCAGCCTTGAAACCCTTGTAGGTTGAGGAGTCCATTTGTCCTTGATAGCATTCCTTCCTTCAGTGATTGCTTCTAACACTAGCTTGGACTCTTAGACTTTATCTTCACCTCGACTCTGATACCATGTTAAATTTAGATAACCATGGTGTTCTATGATTGATGCAATTTTACTTCAATATTTCTTAGGCCCGATACATTATAGCAATCACATAAACATGAAAGTAATATATTGATAGAACACAATAATAGATCAACAGGAGACAAGCCAAATATAGATCATATTTACAATTTCTCTTGTCCAAATAAGATATGAGATATTGTTGCGTTACGACAATCAACATGATGCTTCACCTAGCAAAGTCTTTCTTGGTCAGCCAATCCTTCATGTGTCACACCCATAGCCCTCAAAGATTGTTCATCACAAGTCAACATTGGTCAACCCAAAATTCAACGCAGGCAATAACAAAAAAGTCAACACTAGGGCTTCGATCAAACAACTCAGTTTTCCTCTATTTTAGTGCCCAACAGTATGACCTCCTAAAATTGAAATGTTTGCAGAAGATTGAGGTCAAATGACAAAGGGTTGACCATGGTCAACATTGGTCAACGCTGTAGCAACAAGCCCTAAACAGATCTGCAGAAATCTGCAACTTATCTCCACACGTGTGAGGGGAAAAAGGCCTCCAAAAGCTACCGAACCAATCAAATCACAATGAGAGAATGTGTGATGAGATGATGAGCAAATGACCTCCAAGTCTCTCCAATTTATATCCATTAGTGAGGGTGTGTGACACATCTATTAGGCATGTGAGCCTACATTACAAATCTAGCCAACCTTGCACATGTGGAAAATAAATTCAAAATAAATGTTCTTCTTATCTAAACAAGATGATATTTAGGTCAATATTGCACCTCTCTGAAAGAATAATCCAACAAAAATATGACCATCATCATATAAGCGGTGCAACATGGAGTTTGGACCTAGTTTCCCAAAATTAACAATCTAGCCCTCTTGTATTTATAGATTTCTTTGAATCAATTTTCTCCTTAATTGATTGAGGTTCATTCAAAACCCCAAATTTGGGTTTATTTACCAAGCTGCCCCAAAGCTTGCCCTCCATTTCCTAAAGATTGGGTATTTTAGGTTTTTCCCTTTATCAAAGACTATAGCCTACGGAGATCTAATGGCCACTTCATCTTATGGAACTAATTTCCCAAGGATATTACAATTGTGCCAAAAGCTCTCACTCCCAGCATATGATTAATGCAGTAATTACTGAAAATCTAGGATGAAAGCCCCTACATGTGGGAGCCTTACTACAGATTTTCTATCAGAAAAATTTGATGATATATACAAGAACATTTTTGTTCATCAAGGGAAGAAACAAAGTGCACCATCATGATTGATGGATGGATGGATCAAATGAACAGAACCTTGATAAATTTCCCCATATCCAGTCCAAAAGCAATAATGTTTCTCAAATTAGTAGATGCCTCAAACAAAGTTAATAGTGCCCAACTAATTTGTGAAATGATGAAAATTGTTTAGGAAGTGGGAAAAGAAAATGTTGTACAAATTTTTAACAATAGTGAAACTAATTATATGGCTGTTACTAGAATTTTTGAGCTTAGGAATCCCTCCGTATTTTGGAGCTCTTGTGCTACACATTACATAGATTTAATGCTTGAGGCCTTGCAAGAATTCCTTGGATACAAAAAGTTATGTATAAGGCAAAATCCATAACCAAATAAATTTACAATCACACAAATGACCTCAACAAGACAACAATATTCATTGAAGGCAAGGAACTTGTTTATCCTACAGTGACCAAAATTCCAACAAAATTCATCTCTTTGCAATTCATGGTTAACCAAAGGGTAAATCTCAATAGGATATTTTTGGGACTTGAGTGGATGGCATCAAGAGACATGGAAAAAAATATGAACGCATTTTAATTGTTGCCCTTGTGTTTAGTGATGGTTTCTAGGAAGATGCTGAAGAGATTATTATTGTGATAGGATCACTTGCCAAAGTGCTCAGGTACCTAAGTCTTAAACTTTTTCAATGTTCACCTTCAAAGTCAAACTTCATTTCATTTTCAAATTTTATTTATACCAAAATTTGAATGTTTGACAACGACATCAATCTTTCATGATGGTTGATGTTGAAAAACCCACTAAGGGTTACATTTATAAGTTGGTGGATCTCACCTAGGAGGCCATCAAAAGAAGTATAATGATGAGGTGGCCAAGTATATGCCAATTACATGCCCCTCTTACATGCTTCTAAGTAGATTTTAACCTTGCCACTTTGCTAGATCTTTGGTGGCAAAATTTTGACAATAATGTGCCATATCTTAAAATATTTTCCATTCAAATATTGAGCCATACTTACAATTCTTCAGGTTGTGGGTGCAATTGGAGCATGTTTGAGAAAATGCATGCCAGTAAGCACAACCAAATAATCCAAAATTGACTTGCGAAATGCTCCAAAACAAGAGAAGAAAGGGACCTAAGAGGTGTGTTTTATGATACTGGGAATAGAATGAATGCAAGGATGGTTCCTTACTATCAACAAATATCACTTCCTTATCCACAACATAAGATAGTCTTCAATGCTATATGATAAATGATTGCATATGACCTATTCTTCATAGTTTTTGATCAAAAAATTGTAAAGTGAATACCCATATAGGATGGATAGAATAGATATATTATACTTCATATGGATTGATAGAATAGATATATTATACAGGATGGATAGATCAATATTGTCCCCAATTTTCAATCAATTGCAAATGATGTATTCTCTTTTCTCCACTATTCTTACAGTCGTATAAAGAGAACTGAACACTACAGAAGATACTCTAGTAAATAAAGTTCTATTGCAAAAATTGAGAAACAATTGTCAGAATAGGCAGTTTTTCTTGAAAGAGCTAAACTTGCATTCAACAGTAAAAAAACTAAACATTGTCAAAAGAAAAAATCATGAAGGGGATTGAAAGATAAGGAAATGTCAGAATACATGCAAACAGTTAGGTTTCAGAGGATAAAGTACAAAACCTTGGCATCCATGCTGTCACCACTCTAAGAATAATATTTTTTGGGATTAACAAGAATAGATCCTTTGGACATACCCATGGAAATATAATTCATATGCACAACTAGAGCTTGTGGAGAACCATGATTCCTCCTGAACATGTGTGATGCAAGTGCCTGTCAAAGATAGCTCATGGAATCAATTTGTAAATGACCTATTGCTGGAGGTCCTCGTCAGATACCCTCAAGTCCCTTCAGTTGTTCTACAACTTCCTCTTCCCAGTGTAATCTAGAATATGCATCTCTCTTTTCAAGTTATTTTGCCAAGTCCAATGGCTTAAGAGAGGTTAGACCTTTTTGGCAGTTTTCCTTCTAGGTCGTCCATGTTCCATTTTCCCCCTTTTTCATCGACAACGTCATCAACGGTCCTTTCATTTTTATTTTTAGCCATTTCTTCAATTACATTGACCTTATTTTCTTGAGTAACCATCTTTGTTGGCTCTAGAAATTGAATAGGAGCATTTATTGTTTCTTCTTCACTATTTACTTGCGATATATTATGATCATTATCCAATGGAAATTTACTAGATTCAGAGTTCTAAGTTTCCAAACAAGTATTAGCATCGGAATTCATCAATGGTGGAATTTTTTCAGAGTGAGATGTTGGGCTACTTTTGCCAATGTTCTGCACAATCTGCAACACTTCATTATCTTGCACTCCTATACTGATATCACCTTGTCCCTCTATTTCTTCATTCTTCCCACTTATAATTCTTGTCATAATTTTCACTTGTCACTATCTCTGTTTGAGCAATAAATACTTCGGGTTCTGATCTCGATAGGGGATCTTCCTGCTTATAAAAGTATGTGTCTCTTTTTCCATTTCCCCTTCGGGTCTAGTAAAACTGAGATCATATGGCATACTAGTTGAATTATACCCAAATTGAAACAGTCCTTCAAAAATTCCCACATTAGAACTATCCATAATCCCCTCCTTTTCCTCTTCTTCCGAAATTTCTCCAACTTTTGAACTAGACTCCATTGAGCTTGCTGAATCAAGACATTTTTGAGATAGAACATTTGCCTTCCTGTTATTTATCGTTGTGGCATGGGGACTAGGAACAAATCGAGATGCATCTGTAGCCACAGCAAGTGCAGCTCTGGGCTTCGGACTCGGATTTACACCTCCAAGCAACTAAGAAAAATCTGATGATCGAGATAAAATCGAAAACAAAGTAGGCGTTGAAGCGGAAAATGCTGAAGGCTTACCAGAAAAATCTAGGAATGCAGACTTCTTCATGCTCAAACTAAGCCTCAATTCAGCCAATTCTCCAGTCGGCCAAACTTTGTTGGAAATTTCAGTTTTCTGAAATCTATTATCTATTGAATGCAAGGGCTTGCCCCTTTCCTCTAAATTTGAAGTATATGCATCAGTGGAAACTCTAGTTTTCTGATCTTTATTTTCCATCAATGCAAGGGCTTGCCTTTTTCCTCTAAGTTTGAATTAGACGTGTAGGGTCATAAGCATTACCTTTATCATATCCAATTTTCAATCTGTCTATAATTAAAAACAAACTTGAATGTCCTTCAACTTTCTCCAGTTTCTTCGAACCTTTCTTGCCCCAAGCCACGTTGTTTTCATTGTTTTCCTACTTTTGACATGTGAAACTACGGTTTTTGAAGAAAAAAGGTGTTGCAGTCTCATCATTGGACCCCTCCGAATACGATTCCTCCTCAAAATCGTTCAGGATATCTTTGAGGCTACGATTGAGCCCCGGTAGATCACTCACACCGTCGTCACTGCTCTGCTGTTAATTGAAGGAATCCAAGTTAAAGTCATTTGAGGCTAGAGCCATCGCATATCAAGAATTTTGCATACAAACCCTGATCTTCATCATTTATGTACTGAATTGCTTGCAATTTAGGAGAATAATTCTTGGCTTGAAAACAAATTTGGTGCCATGTTTTCAAATTTGAACCCTTCGCCTTTGCCACCACCCCTGGTCTGTCTTCTACCATTTATCCTCTAAATCATACACAGGGACCATGTGACTTCATTCAATCTAATGTCGGTTATTGTAAGCAAGCACACACGAAGGCTGCGATTTCGTAACACCCATATCGACATTAAAGACATTGATTATGTTTTTATGTTTTTAGTCATGTAAAAAATTGTGGAGCAACTTCTCGAGGACCTTATGGGTCGTGCCAATGTTTCTGCACACAGGAATAAATTTCATTTCACAATAACATTCCGTTTCTCAATGTACTCTAATAATGTGAGTGTGAATGATGATGGAGAACATAAATATCATAAGTTGTGTTGCCACATTTTGTTATGTGGGTGTGTGTAATGATGAAGAAGAGCCTCAATGTAGAGAATTTTGGAGTGTTTTCTATAATTTAGAGAAGTTGGGAGTGTTTTTTATAATGTTGAGAAGTTGGAAACGGGACGAATACAAGAGGTTGGAAAAGGGCCGAATACAAGAATCAGATGAAGAAGAAATCTGTCATATATTCTATTTTAAGCCACTCGAGGTTAAAATAATTTCTTTATTACTTTTTTATTTCCCCATTTAAAGGGAAAATTGGGTTGGTTTTTAATGATGAGGGAGAGTAATTTTTTTTTAAATTAGAAAGAAATAAAGAAATTATTTTAACGTTAAAGAGGTTAAAGATAGTTTATTATTTTAATGTTAAAGAGGTTAAAGATAGCTTATGGGACAAATTGCTTTACTATCCTTATTCAACCCTTTTCCTATGAAACCTCACAATAAACGCTCCTAACTTCTTGACAAACCCCTCGTGGAATAAATTATCCCAAGAGCAAGTTGTCATAATATATGCATAACTTCCTGTCTTGTATTTGAAGGCCTTTCATTCTAAAATGAAATGTTTTTTTTGTTTACACTTTTTCGGAAGAGAAAAAAATACATAATTTTTCTTCCCACATTTCTTTTGGCCTTTTCGAGCCCCCTATTTCACAACAGAGTTTATGAGAATTAGTTTTTAACTGAGCAATAATAATCTTGGCTTTTCAAGAAATATTAGCCCCTATGTTTGTTTTTTGTTAATGATTATAAGTGGGATTAAACTCTTCAATATAGTACTTTTTATTTCTCCCTATCTCTTTAACCCAAGTAAGCATGCGGAACTTATCCATAACAAAAGTTTTTATGTGATGGTTCAATTATTTTATGTTGTGGTTCAGTTGTTGGAAAGAAATTGGGAGATCGTTAACCAATGACAGTTTAAATTTCATTAATAAATGTTTATTTGTTTTAAATCATACGATGAAATTTTAACTATGATGAATTTAAGACCACCTAAATGGGATTGATCCTAAAATTAAAATCCAAAGGGAGTATAGAGGGATTAAAAACAGAATCCCCCTTTTAATGGGCCATGCCTTACTATATATATTGAATTTAAGACCACCTTTTACATGTTAAGATCATAGAAATTTAAATGGGATTGATCCTAAAACTTATTATAATAGTGGGATTGGTCCTAAAACTTATTAGATTCCAAAGGAGTAGAGGAGGATTAGCAAACCAACTTCCCTAGTGGGTCATGCCCTACTATGTATATTAATTTTCTTGTCAAATAATGGTAGGAATATGGTTATAGTTTTTTCAAATTGTGCTCATTAGATGTCGTAGGGAATTGAGTGTAGAATATCACACGAAAATATTACACAAGAATGGCATTTCTCCCTACAAGAAATATCATCTGTGTGTGGCCCATGAGGTGTAGTCTAGTTGGTTTGAGTGGGATTTAGTCCCCACCAGGTCTTACGTTCAAACCTCATGGGGAGGGGTTAAGGATGGAAACCAATTTTAGGGAACTTAAAGTATCCCAAGGGGTGTCCATGCTCAATTGTGCTTCACACAATCCTGGTGATAACATCCCATTATGGGTAGATCATTCTTCCATCCAATAAACAGGTTGGCCCTGACCTAGGCTCAACCTAGTTACAAAAAGAAAACAAAAGAGCCATCTTATGTGTGTATAATGTAAAGCCACATAATGAATCCATGAAACTTCCTCTCCTTATTGGAAAATGTTTATTTTTGCTAAAATAATAACTAGAAATTACTCTAAATGGTGCAAATGAAAGTAATAAATACAAAGTGTAAAAGTTGAACACTCGTAATGGATGCTTTAGAAAATGGATAAGGAGAGTAGTAATGCTCCACACTTTCATGGTGAAGACATTAGCCATCAATGTCACACAATTAAAACATGGAATTTTGCACTTTCCACAAATCATAGAAGAGGATGGGCTCAAAAAAATGGCAGTCTTTCAGACCTCAAATGCCCAATTTCGAAAGGGGATTTTCAAGGAACAATCAAGAGAGGGGTTAAGGTGGATAAAACAACAACTTGTGCTATGTTTCATCCATTGAATGATCAATTTCTTGGAAATCACTATTTCAATGGAAAAAACGGTAGAGAAGTGAAAGTTGCTACTGGATAAGGATAGTGGCCACACGCCTTCCAACAAATTAAGAATCTCTAGAAAATTAGAAAAATAAGATCCTCATTCGCAACATCGTTGAGGTTTAGAAAAGAATATTGAATGGTAAAATACTGCTCTCTCCTGTCATTCCATAACCAAGGTGAAATTCCCAATAGCACTCAATTCCTTATGTCATAAGATGGCAGTCTAACGATTTGATAAAGGGAAGAAGTTAGGAAACAATAAAAAAAAATTAAAAATTGAGGCATGTAACAATGTAAAACCATATAAAATTATGGATGGCGTGAACTCTTGTTGATTAGCCACACCAATCATGACTACCCAAGCCCATGCTATAAAGAAGGAATTTCTCTGACAATAATCAACAATATCATAAACCATGAAATCCAACAACAAAATTATCCTTGAGGCCATTGATGTCGAGGGGTCCTCCTTCATAACCCATTTTAGACAACATCTTCATACCAATGCCTTTGGTATGTTGCTCAAATGCTACAAAAGAGGTGTTATGAGCATAAATAGAAGAAATTGTACTTGAAATGCTTATTAACTCCTTGAACTTGTCATTCATTTTTTGAACTTCTGATGATGGTGATGAAATTATAGATGACTCTAGCCACCCACTTTTACCAATTGATATATGATGAGAACCTTGGAGATGATTGAAAAATGCACATACAACATTTTCCTCATATGTTCCATAACCATTGTTTGAAACATGACCACATACTGGCTTTACTTTGGATATTTCTTTTGGTGTCACTGGAGTGGAACTTTCAACAACTTGTTCCTCAAGCACATGTTTCAATTGAAGGCGCATATGCCTCTTCAACCATTTATAGAATTCTTCTCAATTCAATGTTCTCCCACTCCTTTTCATTCATCATCATCCCATCATGATGATATAGAGTACCTGAAACTAAAAAACATTCACGACAAGATGACATCAGTCCGAAAAACCCCTAATCTAACTTGTTTCATGAAAATCACTTGTTCGAGTTGGAACTGGTGAATAACTTCGGGATTGCACAGTTCCAGGGGTCGAGGTCTGGGATTGAGGCTTGAGACTATGCAATGTGCAGTTTAGGATGGCTAGGTTCAAAGGATTGTGTAGTTGAGGGGTGTTATAGGTCAATTTGGGCATCATTCCCAATGACCTGGTTAACTGGGCATCATCTCCATGACCAATGACTAAGGGTCTATCATTCCATATCATTTCAAGTTGCTACATGCCCTAAGGAAAGAATAAGACAAATCAAACATGACTTTCATCAAGCAAAGGTTTCCAAGGCTTGAAGTTTATTATATAGCATGTGGGAGCTCACCAATGCTACCTCTAAGGGGACTAAGTGTTTCGGGGAAAATCACCCTAGAGGTTTGTTGGGCTTAAACCTCCACAGAGCAGGGCATGATACTTAATAAGGACTCACACAACCATTCATGTTCATGAAAAACTAAATAGAGTAGATCGAGGAAGTTACCCGTAGGTCCTACGGTTGAAGCAGATCCCGCGGGGTCCAAACCCCCAGCAACCCTTCTTCCTTCTTAACCTGAAAGACATGAAGAAACAAGCACAAAGAACTGGTTGTACAGCATATATCTACTCTAAATGTTAGTGAAATCCATATGAAACATTAGATAAACCATAATAAATGCTTAAATAACAATATTCTCATATATGCAAGCAGACACTAACACGTATATTTCGAGAACAAGATGGTTCTTCTGTATTATAAATAGCATGTACAGAAATAACGAGTGGGGAGATCACCTGAATCCTTCCACGATCTTCGAGCAGACCGTCGTCCGGATCCGTCCCACCCTTGCGTCGCTAAGATTCCTTCCAAACTGGTGCATACGAGATGACATATAAAGAGATGAGCATCTCCAGGAAACAAAGGTTTCCTGTAATGAACTGGGAAGTGCAGGAGGCACGGGAATTCAGACTTGGATAGGGAATACCAACAGAGTATAATATCAATAAATTCTCTCTCCCTTAGGCCATGCACATGAGGGGCTTTTATACTCCCTCCAAGTAGTTTCAACAGTTGGCCACGTGCTGGGGTGGTTGAACTACCAGAGTAACCATCAACCCAGCCCGAAAATAGGGAATTTTTATATATTTTTTAATGATTTTAATGGCATACGCAGAAAAGTGCATGTGGACTCGCGTATACACGCGGAAAAGTCTGGGCATAATCGCGTATGGGGATTTTTACACTGTTTTTTAGTGAATTTGTCCAAGTCTGTAGGAATGGGTGCCCAAAGCCATAAAAGCAATCATGAATCATATGAAGGTGAGAAATAATGCTATAACAGATGCCCCCTAATATATGAGGTCAGAAGGGGTACATGATGGCCGAAATGTATTATGCACATAGAAATAACTTCGCAAGGACAAGAGAGGACTTCACCAGATTTCAACTTGCCAAAAACCAATGAAAGAAAATAGAGAGTGAACTCATGCTGAGGCGGGCATACCCATGCTCAGTCAAAAATACATCATATAGAAAGTACTAAATAGATCCAACATGTATACAAGTATAACTGAACTGAAAGTACATAATGAATCATCTGAGCATGGCCCGGAAATATAAGTTTGAATCAATGTCCAAGTATCACATATAAAAAGCTGATCAAAGATGCTGAAACTGGATGTCTGATCAAACAGGTAACTGAATCTCCAAGTACCAAATCATAAGGGGTGGAACAAACGGTACTATCACGCAACTCGGGAGCCAACATATAGGATGCTGCTGTACTGAACTGCAACATATAAAGGTGGACGGCATCACTGGCAGAAACTGAATGGACTGTCAAAAGTGAATCGAGAAATGCTGATGCAACCCGAGGTCTTCACCGATCACTATGGCACAATTCTACACAATGGGAATAAATGAGCTGAAGTCGACCATGTGAGAAATCGTTGGATTACCGGTCAATGATGTATACCATTAACCAACGCGAGACAACCCACCGATAATGATAATGAGTGTCAAGGTGCCCCAGTACAATCTAACAAGTGTGAATGAATGAGTTGAAGTCGAACACTTGAAAGAATCTACCAATCAGGAGGCAATGATGAATCCCCACTTTCGATAGCGAAGAGTCTGCCACTGATGACTGCAAACCCTAAGGTACTGAAAAAAAGACTCTAGAGAAGGCATTAAGGCATCCCACATCAGTCCAGCGCGAGTGTAACCCGCAGGCCAAGATTTGGAAGGAATCGGACGAAGTAGAGTGATGGAACCAAAACCAAAGTACGTTTCCGACATGCACAAGATGAAGCTAGCGCACGGAAGAAACCCTCTGAACCAACCAATAATGAAAGCTGACACAGAGGCAAGAAATCCACCGACAGGGTCAAATGGAAATCAAGGTACTGCACGAATCCCAAGTGTGATAATGTGTGCTGACGTCGAACACAGGGGAAACCACTCAGTCAAAGACCCATAATGATGATCAAATGCTGAGCACAAGGTCACCTATCAATTATGGAAATAGCCGGTGCGGCTCTAGGTTTGCTCGGAAAGCAATGTACTGAATGATAAGAGACAAGAGACAAACCCACAACAAGAAGTCACTGGGACCTCTCAACCAGCATGAGCAAGACCAAAACATCCATGCATGCTAGAAAAAGATACCGATAACGCTGAAGACAATAATGAGTCAAGAGACACCGCGTAATGGCCGACTTTGGACTTCCTCAACAAAAGCTAACGACTGTGGATGACCATGGCAGTAAAAAGTGACACTGTATAAGTCCGTCTTGCAGGAGGCAAAACAAACTCTCCATATGATTGGAAGAGATAACCAACCGGGGGAGAACTGACAAGTGAAACATGGTAAAGGCTGAACCTAGGTCAAACTAGAACCATCCCAAATGAAGGAAATATATACAAGTATATGTGCTTTGTTCAAGGGCGACAAACTGACACTGTACTTCCATCAAATTACGAAATTACATCTCGTTCCCGCTCTTTTTGTTATATTTGATTTTTTTGTCTTTTTCATATAATAACCCTGAAAAATAATAAAACAATGCTATGGTACAATGGATAGAACGAGTATCAAGAAACAGATGCACTAGTTCCTGGGATTGGAACAATCCTATGCTCAATGCAAGGTGGAAGAAACTGGTAAGCGATACTCAGAGGAATGTTCCATCCATGGGTAAAAGGGTGTCAAGTCACGATAGCTAAGTGCATGCAATGGTTAACTTGTACATATACTATACCACAAAGTTGGTTTAAACACTCAGTCCAAATGTGAGTTTTACAAAGGCACAGATAAACAATCCGCCAATATGCAATGCGCATTCTGGTCTTAACGACACTCAGTGGAGCCCTAGGGTAATAGCCGAAAAATGATAGTGAGGAAGAAGAAGAATGAGCTTCAACACAAAAACACATATGTCATGGTGGGACTAAAAGAGGACTCGAGTCATTATTAAAACGCCAAGATGGGCAACAAGTGATAGTGAGGAACTAACTAGGAAGCCCATGTAAAGGAAGGCTCTACCACCAAGTCATGATTAAAAAATCGGCGAGTGAAATGGGTGTAATAGTCATGACCTGATGGGATCGACCCTATGGCAAGTGATTAGTATGAAGGCTAGAATGCAAGATGCAGCGGAAAGTGATTTCCCTAACCTATATGCCAGTGAAGATCATATACCTGCCGTGACGAGTCGGTAATCATGGGTAAAAAACGGGAAAAATCTAAAATTCGTCAAAATGTACCTGAAAACATACCAAACTGGGCACTTCCAAGCATCCGAGTTATGCAGCTTAAGATAGATTGAAAAAATGAGCATAACAATTTTTTGCGAAAATTTTCAACTTTTAAGGCATAAATAGACAAATTACCTCATATTTGGTTCATTATTGCATTGTTGATTTGGAAAAAAGTGCTCTGGAGAAAAATACTTCTTTCGTCAAATCAGGAACAACCGACCGTCGAATCGCACTGAATTTGTCAGGTAGGCTCCTCAATCATCTTTGCAAATCATTTTGTCCGTTTGGAAATTAAAATTTAGTGATTTTCACCATTAAAACCCTTGCTAAAAAACTCGGACTTGCGCATACGCGGGTTGGTAATAGGAAAGTCGCGTATACACGTGACTGTGCATAGAAAAAGTCACGTATGCGCAGGTCCGAATCAAAAAATGCGTGGCTAATGGATGATTTGTTGAAATTTGACGGGATGACAATCTCATGGAGGGAGTGTGAACATAGCGCAATTGATCAAGAGGTCATGCAAGATCGAGCATCGCAAAATATTCTTCGAAATTGCGGATTGTTCAAATTTTTCAAAATGCCAAATATGAAAAGCAATGTTCGGTTGCTAGAAATGCTCGTCAATTACTGGGAACCAGACCAAGATTGCTTCGTTATAGATCAGTTGCCAATACGCATTGAAGTGGAAGACATATACTTTATCACTGGACTCTCCCGGAGGGGAGAACTAGTAGACTTGCACGGGAAGCCCCTGGGAGGGCTAACCGTGGAAGATTATGTCCACGTGTATTGCGTAGAGGGTTCCAAGAAAGTTGGAACTCAGATTGCTATTAAATATTTACGAGATTTGCACATGAAAATCCTCCTTTTCACCATTGGCAGAGTGGCAGGATCTGCCTCCCTACATCAGGCGTCCAGGACGCAAATGAGCATAGCAGTAGAATGCTTGACTCATGTGTATGATTGGTGCACAGCCCTATTACTGAAAATGAAGCAACAGTTGACCTCAATCCACCAAGCAAAGACCAAAAAATTTGGGTACGGTACTATTTTGATGACATTCTTCTTTGAGAAGATACCAGCATTGAGACCCAGAGTTATCTCTACCATCAGTAGCCCGAGGGACCCAAGAATTGCCTGTTGGGCGGACATGATGAAGAGATTAGGGGGAAGTGAAGTTCCCCGGACCACATGGGATGATGAGTTCTTCCTTTTGTGGGGAGAACAAATCATCACAGTGGACGACTATCCCTATGCTGAGATGGACTTTCGTGGAGATCCAGATCTAGTTCTTCCACCAGGCACAACATGGGGCACAATCGGTAAGTTTGCAAAAAAAAAATTTCACTTATATAATTTTTTTGGATTTTTTCAAATATGTATGAAAAAAAAATGAAAATAAACATGTTTTTGATTGGATTCATAATGACTGATAATGTAAACATGATCATGATACATATATTGGACCAGTACGACCTGAGGGTTTCTCGCACCACAACGTCGCAGGGGCGAAGCAGATACAGTGGATTCAGATAGGACCCTCCAGGCTGTGTAGAGGAATTTGGAGGGGTTAACCCGCCAAATACCTATGGCTGTCATGGAAGACCTGCCGGAAGCCATCCAGAGACGGGTGGTAGGAGTGCCCCAAGACTGGGTACGATTATTCCGCCGGGTTGCCACCGCGGTCACGTTCTATAGGAACACGACTTCTGGGCAGGGACCTCAGGAGTAGACAGATATTATGTATTAGATGACTGTATATTCTTTTTTGAGACTGAACATGATCGGGCATAAGCCCAAGTTTTGTATGACCTTATGGATCCAAATTTTTGTAAAGTTTTTGAACACTCTGATGATATATATACAGCGATATTTGATGTGATGTGATAAATGTATCAAAATGTATGATGTTTTTTATGATTAAATTGTATTGAATGGAATGATTAATATGCCAATCAATTGCTTGATTAGCTAATGAGTCTGCTAACCAATTGTCGGCTCGAGGAATATGAATGAAAGTTAAAAATTGAAATGATCTTTGTAACAAACGTACCCTCAAGAACAACCGTAATAAAAATGGGTCTCGAACCCGATAAGCATTGTTCAACTGCGACACCACCAGCTGAGAGTCCAAGAAAACTACCAACGAATCAACACCCAAAGATATTGCCTCCGAGAGTAGATAAACAACTGCAGTGTATTCTACTATATTATTGGAAGCAGGACCAATGCAGACCCCTCTTGATACTAACAGCTGACCGGAAGGATAATGAAGCACCCAAGCCGCGGAAGCTAAGTTCCGGGTGTGTCTACTAGCACCATCAGCGAAACCAAAATGACTCATGACATCCAACACAACCTGCCAAAGCAGATCAAAAACATCACCATCTCATCAAAGATCGAAAATCAACCAGATATGTACAAAAAAAAACTACTATATACAAAAGAAGCATGCCAGGCAAAAGCCTAGGCATAATACTTCTTCAAATAGAGCCCATTTCGGGGCTTCGGCAACTCGTTCCCTTCGAAATCAACCAAGGTATATGCTCCTTTCTTAAGGACTTTTTTAACGATAAAGGGGCCATACCACATAGACTTAAAATTTTCTACCCCCAGGGCATATTTTCCTTGGGCATAGACCAAAACAAGGTCACCTTCCGAAAAAACCCTGGGTTTGACCGCCTTATCGTACTGAACTTTAACTCGGTTTTTATGCGCTTCATTCATCGTGGTGGCATCCCGACGCTGCTCATCGAAATGTTCGAGATGAAGGAGCCGTTCTTCAAGACTAGAAGTGTCAGGAAGAAGTTAAACAGCTAATTTAAGAGAAGGAATCTCGCATTCAATAGGAAATACGGATTCCATCCCGTGCACTAGCTGAAACGGAGTAAAGCCAGTTGCAGTTTTCACTGACGTCCTGTATGCCAAAAGTGCAGGAGATAGCATAATATGCCAGTTGGATCTAGCTTTATCAATTGTCCTTTGAAGAATTGTCTTCAAGGATTTATTCACGGCTTCCACTTGCCCATTGGCTTGAGGATAATACGGAGATGAATTCTCCTGCTGGAAACCCAATTTGAGAGCCAACTCAGCCATCATACTATTCTGAAAATGACTGCCATGGTCAGTGACAATATCTCGAGGAATACCAAAACGAGCGATAACCTGGTTGAAAAGGAAAAGAGCTGCAGTCTCACCATCATTCCCAAAAGTAGGCATAGCCTCGACCCACTTCGTAAAGTAGTCTACTGCTACAATAATGTACTTGTGACCTTTAGCCGAAGGCGGGTTACAATTAGTATAATCAATACCCCACTTTGTAAAGGGACCGACAGTAATGACTGGAAAAAGCGGAGCTGGATGAGCGCACATTTTTCGAGTATAGACTTGACACGGATGACACTTTTTGACCGATTCGATACAATCCTTGAAAATCGAGGGCCAAAAGTACCCAGCACGCAAGATTTTTTGGGCTGTAGCAAGCCCAGATAAATGACCCCCACAAGCTCCACTGTGGGAATCATTCAGCACAGCCTCAGCTTCTTTGAGAGTTAAGCAGCATCTTAGGATTGAATCAACCCCTCGACGGTATAAAGCATCACCAATAATCAAATAATTCTTGGCCAAGTGACGCAGCTTACGATGCTCATCTTTCGAAAAAGTAGAGGGAAACTTCGTAGTATGGAGATACACAATGATATCTCCATACCAAGGATCCTGTGAAGAGATAAGAAACAAATGTTCATCCGGAAAGGATTCATCATAAATCATCTCTTCCCCACAGGGCAACTCGGAGATCAATTCCGCAAAAACCAATGATTTATTTGACTTGGCAGACATGAAATCAAGATCAAATTCATGTAAAATCACAATCCATCTATTATATTTTCCCCCAACCACTCGCCTACTGAGGAAAAACTGAAATGGATTGGCAGCTGCTAAAACATAAGTTTTGCGAAGAATAATGTAATGCCGGAGTCGCTGCACAGCATGAACTGCTGCTAAAGCTAACTTTTCTATCAAAGTGTACCGGAGTTCAGGTCCTACCAAGCCTCGACTAAGGTAGTAAATAACATGCTTTGGAAGAGCATCATCCTCCTGAACCAGAACCATACCAATGGTAGATTCTGCTGCTGCCAGATACAAAAGGAAATCCCTGCTATAATAGGGTGGACTCAATAAAGGAGCAGAGGTCAATGCTTTTTTCAAAGCATCGAACGAGCGTTGAGCGAAGTCATCCCAAAGAAATGGAACTCCTTTCTTCAAAAATCTCATAAATCCCTTTGTAACTTCAGCATAATTTACGATAAATCTCCGAAGAAAATTAGATTTTCCTTGCAAACTTTGAAGCTGACGAATAGAGGATGGGGGAGGCAACCGAAGTATTGCCTCAACCTTGAAGGGATCTACCCAAATCCCTTCCCTAGACACAATGAATCCCAATAGCCGACTGGATGTAACTGTGAAAACGCACTTGTTTGGATTCAATCTAATATTATAGAACCGACATCATTTAAATATTTGCCGGAGGTGACCAGGATGATCCATCCTCTTTCGAGAATGAGCAGCTAAATCATCTAAGTACGCCTTGATAATATTTTTGATGTCATGAAATGCATATCACATGGCCCGCTGAAAGGTAGCCCCAGCATTTTTAAGACCAAAAGGCATCTTCTTGTATGCAAAAGTACCCTAGGGACAAATAAAGGCAGTCTTATGTTGAACTTCAGGATGGATAGTAATCTGATTATATCCGGAGAAACCATCCATGAAGGAGAAAATCTCATTACCGGCACACTCGTCAATGATCTGATCAATAAATGGTGTGGGGTAATTATCTTTAGGACATGCTTTATTTAGGTCTCTGAAATCAATGCACACTCAAATCGTTCCTTGCTTTTAATCTACGGGAACGGGATTTGAAACCCATTCAGTCAAAGGAACAGGGAAAATGAATCCTGCCTTAAGCAACTTCTCAACTTCAACTTTGATAGCTGCTGCCTTCCGAGGATTGACCAAACGAATTTTTTGCCTCACCGGCTTAGCGTTTTCATATGTCTTGATCTCATGCTGGACAATAGATGGGTCTATTCCAGGCATTTCCTCATAAGACCAAGCGAATACATCCCTATACTCTTTAAAGAGCTCAATGTAAATTTCAATCTCTTCACGGGAACATTCAGCTCCGATGAAGACATTCTCGATAATCTTTGGATCCCTGGAAATGTTCACCGGGATAGTAGGAGAAATCACAGCCATGTTCCCTTCAGCATAAACCTGTGTTGGTGCTAAAGGGTTCAAGACTGGGTGAACAGGACCAGGAGACTGAGGACTTGGAAAACTTGTTTCAACTTCGCTCAAGTCAGGTAAAAAGTAAGACCGATGATGCAAGTCATCCCACGGTCTATCTATACCAGTCATGGCTTCCAGGATGGCCTCTTCAGATGGAAGAGTGGTATCAAGGCAATCCTGTGCAGAAGAAGAACTAAGTGTCCAAGCCGAAGCCACATCTCCGTCCAACTCTTTCGGTGACAGAGGAGCTAGGATGGATTCTGCAGAGTCAACAATAGACTGATAAGCAATCTCAGCTGCAGAAATAGGAAATGCCATTCCACCCACTTGACCTTCTGCTAATGTGGCAGTAGGGGAAGTTAAGGTCCAAGGGTCCGAAAAATAATGAGTTCTGAAGAACTCTCTTCGAAGAGGAGCCTTGGAGGATGAAATAGCATTAATATGAACCATAGGAGGAGGAATATCAAAAGTACCCATCAAGGAAGAATACATTCCAACTCCTAAATTCTCAACAGGCGCCTTAGAATTATCCAACTTAGGAATAGATGAGTCAGTAGACGCATTCAGGTCTACAGGAGGACAGTCCAGTTGATCCACTGTAACAATCCTCCCTTCGTGGGGGAAACATATAATACGAAATAATGAGGATGCAATGGCATCCATCTCATAAATCCAGTTTCTCCCCAACAGAAGGTTGTAGTCCAAGCTTGCATCCACTACCTCAACCTCTATATTGACAGTTTTTCCCCCAACACAGATGGGCAAAGCTGGGACAATACCATGGGGTCTGTGAGAATGACCATCGAACGCAGTCAGAACAGTGCTAGATGGAACAAATTTGGGAGATCCAAGTGTCTTCCAACATGCTAGAGACATCACGCATGTGGAAGCACCCTCATCAACAACCATCCGAAAGATGTTACACTTCCGGTACGATGATTTAATATGAAAAGCCATGTGATGAGGAAGTCTCTTCTTAAAATTAGTCATATCAAAAGTAATCAGAAGAGAATTTTTCGGATCAATAGCCCCAATGGTAGTGAGCAAAGCACTGCGCTGAGCTGGACAAGACTGGAGTACCTCTAAAGCTGACATAGCACAAGGACTCTGCGCCAGATCCTCCACAATCGAGTAGTTCTGGGCAGCCCTAGCGTTTGGATTAATCTTTGATCGCTTAGAAGATGCTTTGGGCATCCGAGGCATAGACTCAACAGTAGGCTTCGTAATGTGAAGCGGCTCAGTAGCATCAGGAGTATCCTTAGCTTTCGAAGACTCTTCTCCGCCATAATCACGGGATCTCATAGCGATATCCGCGTGAGCACTCATCATGAAAATGTTCGATGGAATTTCCCCTTCCTGGGTGCCCCCAGAGGAAGCCCCAGGATTTTGGTTCGCGCCAACAACTAATTTTTTCCCTTGGGGAAAAGGGTTTGTTAACACAGCCTGGGAACTAGAAGAACCCTTCTGGGCTAACAAGCGCTGCGCATCTTGAATTTTAGGGCAAAGGTGTGTAAGATGGTCTCCAGCACATAGCTTGCATGGAAACTTCACTTTCCTTTTCTCCTTTGGACCCTCACCAACATACTCGTTGGTTTTATTTGCATTACCCTTCCCGTTCTTGCCCTTCTTCTTGTTATTTCGTCCCTTCTTCTTCCCATTGGATTGTTGATTTCCTTTGGGATCAGAAGCTTGGAAAGCATTTATGGACAAAGACTAGGAAGGCGATGACTCAGCAGGCACAGCCTGACCAGAAGGAGCAGATTGCAAAGACAACTGCTGCAGTTGAGTAAGCAGGCTGGCTGCACCACTATTGATTGATCCAATCAGTCCGTCGCCATGAGGACCGAGCTTAGTTTTAGATAAATCTAATTTGGAGCGAGGAGCATTAGGCAAATACTTGTGAAGGACCCCAGACTGAGAATATATCAACTCTAGCTGCTGGGCCCTAAAAATGGCCTGCTCCTCAGAAAATACCCCGGAGAGGGATACATCTTTCAAAATATCTGACTGCAGGGATTTGAGAAACCATTCCAAAAGGAATTCACCTGGAATATGAGCTTTAATCAGCCTCTTCCTTCTCCTCCATTCCTGAATGTGATCAGAAATGTGGGTTGCATCGTCCTGTTTAAAATTGGCTAGGAGTTCAGTCCCAGCATCATATCAGACAGGCAATTGGAAATGGTTCAGAAATGTAACGGCCAGTTCTCCAAATGTAGCAAAACTGCCCCCAGTTAGCTCAATATACCATTTGGCAGCGTTTCCTGTTAGGGTCCGTTGAAATAATCTCAACCTAATCGAATCATCGATCAGGGAGTTCGAAGAACACCATAAATGGAAAGTAGTAATGTGGTCAGCCGGATCTTCTCCATTCTTACCTTCAAACTTTGGAATGTCTGAAGGAAGTTTGGTGGGAACCGGAGGCCACCCCGGACCATAACGAATCGGATCATTAGTCAACTTCGACAGATCTGGCAAGTTTAACATTGCCAGAAAAGGTAAGCGAGGTGGAGCCTAAGGATTCCATCCTTGATGGGATGGATTCCCAACATTCTGAAAAGAATAGCCTGGATTTGATGAGGCACCAGGTTGCCAGAAAGGACTCGTAGAAAAAGGAGAAGAACCTCCTCCCAACGCAGAGTTACTAAAGCCCAGACCAATTCCCCCCGCTGAAGTATGAAATGAAGAGGAGAGCCCCTGATAGGGGTTCCAGGCATTAGAAAGAGGAGAAAAGTTCTGATAAGCACTCGACGAAGGGAAAGAAGTATTCCCTTGATGACCTGCGTAAAACTGATTCCCTGCCCCCGCTGTAGTGAATACAGGGTTCCAACCTGTAAAAGTAGTCAAACTTTGACCTCCAGACCAAGGGTTGAAACTTTGGGTCTGAGAAGTAAATGGAAAGGACCCTAAAGAAGGATTCGAACTAGGAATGTGTCCAGTTCCGAAGGGGAACCCTTGAAAATAAGCTGATCCACTAGCCATGGAAGACATGGGTGTAGATCCAGCTGCAGCAGCGGAAAAGGAAAAAGAGGGATTCCCACTAGTGGGCATCCCTGAACAGAAGGGACTAGAATGAGAAGCATGTGCTTGGGTGAAACTAGAGCCAAACACAGCAGCACTAGAAGCAATCGAAGATAAAGCAATAGTGCCTCCTCCTTCAACAGAAGCAGGAGTCTGAATGCCTGCAGCACTCACAGCAGAAGTCGCGTTCCCAGTCGTGGCCATCGAAAGGTATGAATGATACGGAAGATCTTCCGGTCTCTCTGAATCAAGTCCGATGTATTGAAAAACGAACAGATAATCAGGAGGAAGAGGAGATGGTCCTGACACAGGAGGTTCAGGTACTTCTTCAATTTGAAAATCTTCTTCCTAAGGAAATAAAACTCGCGAGGTGAGCAGAACGCTCCTCTCGGAACCGACACCAGAATCAGCTATGAAACCTTCAGACCCTTGTGGAGGATCTCTCTCCACTGCGTCAGATGTCACAGGGTGGTAACCACCTACTAAATCACTCCTACGCCTTCTCGAAGAAGGCTCTGGACTCTCGGGAGATAACCCCCGGATTCTCCTCGATCGACGAGGCGCTTGATCAACCACTTTTATAGATTTTAAATTAGACTCAAAAAAGTGAAAAGCTAGGCAAGCTAGGAGCAAAGAGCACTCACTATAAGAAAAATCCCTGAGATACAATCAAGCAAACAACCTTCAAGTATTTCCGCTCCGGGTGATGAGGACCGGACACCAAAATATAGGAAAGCGAAATATAGGACCTCCCGAAAGCAGTCTGGGATGATTAGGGCCCAGAACAACTAGCGAAGGTATCAGAAACAGTTACGCCGACCTCCTAACGACAGCCTTTGCCGGCTCAAGCACCTAAGCTTCGCAAGGGCACCCCCCAGAAGTACTGCTGAAAGTGATGCGACGTCTGCCTCAGGTACCACGGGTATTCCCCCCCGCAGTCACCTGTGTGGAACCTAGGAGTGGAAACTATGGGCACCAATCCATGTCAGAAGCCGGGCGGAACGGTCTTGAGGTCAGATTCAGCTAATTAGAGAGGGGGTATCCCTCTTCTCAGCCTTCACTTCCCCTCGCGCTTGACTCTCTGGAGGAGAGCTTTCCCGATCCACCTAACGGAGTTGGATTTCGCTCAATTAATCAACTTCTATGTTTTGTTTGAGCGGCCTTGGAGAGTTAACTCTCCACTCACCTATTCCAAGGCCCTACAACCTAGCTAGTTGGTGTATGACACTTAGAAAAATTGCTAGTTGATTTTAAATTATATCGCTTATTTTAATGGGCTGTTATGTTAAGTCAAAGGGATGCGGAAATGAAACTTATGATGTTTTGACGCAGAAAGAAATTAATAAAAACCAAACTACATGCAAATGCAGTTATTGTCTTTCGATGAAAAGCAACTTCTACACGGGTTCTATGAGATTAAAAATTGTATTTTTCTTTTCAGATAGCAAACTCACACTCACAAAAACTATGAAAATGACTAAATGCTTAAGTGCACCTGATGCAAATCACTACAAGCATGCAAATCCTAAGATGCAAAATATCCTAAAGCAGAGTGAAATTTCCCAAAATTCCTTCAGTTTTATCTCTTTTTTGGTTGTCCAGAAAGCTAGTTCCCAAAATCAAGAACTCTTAATATGAAGACACCAAAAACGCTTAAAAACAAGAGGAAGAAATCAATAACAACTCCTTTCCAAATCAAGTCAAAATCCAAAGGCAAGAAACCTCAACAAAGCTTCAAAAGACACAAAGAAACTAAAACAAAAATGCAAAAACAAAAGCAAACAACAAAGCAAAATGTTTTTTGAGCTTTTGAATTTTATAAGGGAAGAGTTCGAAAAGACCAAGAAAAACTATAAAACCCCAAGCCAAACAACATTGAATTTCAAGAAAAAACTTCAAAAATGCTCCAAATATTATAGGGCTAACTAGTAGCAAGATCAATATGAGCAAAAGAAGACAATAAAACTCATCCACTCAGCCTAGAAGAATAGTACAACCTTTCCGCAAACAAAAACTTCAAAGAACCAAGAAAGATTCCTCAAAATTTGCAACAAGACCTAGCCGACTGAACTCAAGAAAACCAACCAGGAAACGGGAAAAAATCGTAGTGCAAAGAAAAAAACAAAGATAGGAAGGAGTAAATGAGTAGGAGCTCTCTGTTCTGATGAAGCAGAACAGCCAAGAATCCCCAGAAAGAGATCTTCGTACTCAAACCAGAAATGCCAGCACAAGAAACAACACTTTGCCAAAAAGACTTGTTTTCAATCAAAAAAAAGAGAGAAAAGACCAAAGACCACTTTCTTCACAATCCAGAGGGTACAAAGACACTGCAGGAATAGGTCTCCACAGAAAAAAGGACTAAAAAGCCAAGGAATCCAAAATTTCAAAATCTGCCTAGGTATACGCAACTTTACAGTTTAGCAACAAGCACACATATGCGACTGTGCTAAAGGAAACACGGCTATACGCGACTCCCTTTAACAAAAAATGCGTGTATACACAACTGTGTGCAGAAAAACTCGCGTATATAAAGGTAGATAATGAAAAACAAGAAGGATCAAGCCTGGATAAGAAACCAGGACTTTAGTCTGACTGAGAAAGAGTAAACTGGACTGGAAATAGAAGTTAAAACTGTTGAAAACCTATCAAATAGCTGAAACCACCCAACAGGGGAATCATAAGAATGCAATCCCCAGCGGAGTCGCCAGTTCTATTTCGGGGAAAATCACCCTAGAGGTTTGTTGGGTTTAAACCTCCATAGAGCAGGGCATGCTACTCAAGAAGGACTCACACAACCATACATGTACATGAAAAACTAAATAGAGTAGATCGAGGAAGTTACCCGTAGGTCCTACGGTTGAAGCAGATTCCGCGGGGTAAAAACCCCCTGCAACCCTTCTTCCTTCTTAACCTGAAAGACAAGAAGAAATAAGCACGAAGAACTGGTTGTACAGCATATATCTACTCTAAGTGTTAGTGAAATCCACGTGAAACATTAGATAAACCATAATAAATGCTTAAATAACAATATTCTCACATATGCAAGCGGACACTAACACGTATATTTCGAGAAAAAGACGGTTCTTCTGTATTATAAATAGCATGTACAGAAATAATGAGTGGAGAGATCACCTGAATCCTCCCACGATCTTCGAGCAGACCATCATCTGGATCCGTCCCACCCTTGCCTCGCTAAGATTCCTTCCGAACTGGTGCATACGAGATGACATATAAGGAGATGAGCATCTCCAGGAAACAAGGGTTTCCTATAATGAACTGGGAAGTGCAGGAGGCACGGGAATTCAGACTTGGATAGGGAATACCAACAGAGTATAATATCAATAAATTCTCTCTCCCCCTTAGGCCATGCACATGAGGGGCTTTTATACTCCCTCAAAGTAGTTTCAACAGTTGGAAACAGTTGGCCACGTGCTGGGGTGGTTGAACTACCAGAGTAACCATCAACCCAGCCCGAAAATAGGGAATTTTTATATATTTTTTAATGATTTTAATGGCATACGCGGAAAATTGCATGTGGACTCGCGTATACACGCGGAAAAGTCTGGGCATAATCGCGTATGGGGATTTTTACACTGTTTTTTAGTGAATTTGTCCAAGTCTGTAGGAATGGGTGCCCAAAGCCATAAAAGCAATCATGAATCATATGAAGATGAGAAATGATGCTATAACAGATGCCCCCTAATATATGAGGTCAGAAGGGGTACATGATGGCCGAAATGTATTATGCACATAGAAAGAACTTCGCAAGGACAAGAGAGGACTTCACCAGATTTCAGCCTGCCAAAAATCAATGAAAGAAAACAGAGAGTCAACTCATGCTGAGGCGGGCATACCCATGCTCAGTAAAAAATACATCATATAGAAAGTACTGAATAGATCCAACATGTATACAAGTATAACTGAACTGAAAGTACATAATGAATCATCTGAGCATGGCCCAGAAATATAAGTTTGAATCAATGTCCAAGTATCACATATAAAAAGCTGATCAAAGATGCTGCAACTGGATGTCTGATCAAACAAGTAACTGAATCTCCAAGTACCAAATCATAAGGGGTGGAACAAATGGTACTATCACGCAACTCGGGAGCCAACATATAGGATGCTGCTGTACTGAACTGCAACATATAAGGGTGAACGGCATCACTGGCAGAAACTGAATGGACTGTCAAAAGTGAACTGAGAAATGATGATGCAACCCGAGGTCTTCATCGATCACTATGGCACAATTCTACACAATGGGAATAAATGAGCTGAAGTCGACCATGTGAGAAATTGTTGGATTACCGGTCAATGATGTATACCATTAACCAATCGCGAGACAACCCACCAATAATGAAAATGAGTGTCAAGGTGCCCCAGTACAATCTAACAAGTGCGAATGAATGAGTTGAAGTCGAACACTTGAAAGAATCTACCAATCAGGAGGCAATGATGAATCCCCATTGTCGATAGCGAAGAGTCTGCCACTGATGACTGCAAACCCTAAGGTACTGACAAAAAGACTCTAGATCTTGTTCCCAGAGCAATGAGTCGGAGTCGATGGGAAAAGATCTGCTGGAAGGAAGGCATTAAGGCATCCCACATCGGTCCAGCGCGAGTGTAACCCGCAGGCCAAGATTTGGAAGGAATCGGACGAAGGAGAGTGATGGAACCAAAACCGAAGTACGTTTCCGACGTGCACAAGATGAAGCTAGTGCACGGAAGAAACCCTCTGAACCAACCAATAATGAAAGCTGACACAGAGGCGAGAAATCCACCGATAGGGTCAAATGGAAATCAAGGTACTGCACGAATCCCAAGTGTGATAATGTGTGATGACGTCGAACACAGGGGAAACCACTCAGTCAAAGACCCATAATGATGATCAAATGCTGAGCACAAGGTCGCCTATCAATGATGGAAATAGGGCCAGGGTGCGGCTCTAGGTTTGCTCTTAGAGCAATGTGTCGTAGTCGATAAGAGACAAACCCGCCAGCAAGAAGTCAATGGGGACCTTCTCAAACCAGCACGAGCAGAAGACCAAAACATCTAATGTGATAGAACAAGATACTGACAAGACCGGGAAGGCCGACTGAATAATGAGTCAAGAGACACCGCAGAATGGCCGACTCTAGTTAGACTTCCCTTGAACAAAAGCACGACTCATGATGACCATGGCAGTAAAAGTGACACTGTATAAGTCTGTTATGCAGGAGGCAAAACAAACTCTCCATATGATTGGAAGAGATAACCAACCGGGGGAGAACTGACCAGTGAAACATGGTAAAGGCTGAACCTAGGTCAAAACTAAAACCATCCCAAATGTAGGAGATATATATAAGTAAATGTGCTTTGTTCAAGGGCGACAAACTGACTCTGTACTGCCATCAAAATAACGAAGATACATCCCGTTCCCGCTCTTTTTGTTATATTTGATTTTTTTGTCTTTTCATATAATAAGCCTGAAAAAGAATAAAAGAATGCTATGGTACAATGGATAGAGGCTTGAGTATGGAAGAATCAAATGCACTAGTTCACAAAAGTTGGAATTAATCTGTGCTCAAATCTGGGTGTGATGGTAGCGATACTCAAAGACGTTCATCCATGTGTATAAGGGTGTCAAGTCGCGATAGCCGAATGCATGCAATGGTTAACTTGTACAGACAGGCAAGGTCAAAAGTTGGCTTAAACATTGAGTCCAAAATGAAGTCGGCTAAAGGCCAGGATAAACAAGTAGCCAATATGCAATGCAGTAATACAACTCAAACACTAGGGAGCCTCTAGGGTAATAGCCAGAAAAATGATAGTGAGGAAGAAGAAGAATGAAGCTTCAACACATAAGTCATGGTGGGACTAAAGAGGACTCCCGAGCCTACATAAAACGCAGCATGGGCAACAAGTGATAGTGAGGAACTAACTAGGAAGCCCATGTAAAGGAAGGCTCTACCACCAAGTCATGATTAAAAAATCGGCGAGTGAAATGGGTGTAATAGTCATGACCTGATGGGATCGACCCTATGGCAAGTGATCAGTATGAAGGCTAGAATGCAAGATGCAGCGGAAAGTGATTTCCCTAACCTATATGCCAGTGAAGATCATATACCTACCGTGACGAGTCGGTAATCATGGGTCAAAAACGGGAAAAATCTAAAATTCGTCAAAATGTACCTAAAAACATACCAAACTGGGCACTTCCAAGAATCCGGGTTATGCAGCTTAAGATAGATCGAAAAAATGAGCATAACAATTTTTTGCGAAAATTTTCAACTTTTTAGGCATAAATAGACAAATTACCTCATATTTGGTTCATTATTGCATTGCTGATTTGGAAAAAAGTGCTCTGGAGAAAAACACTTCTTTCGTCAAATCAGGAACAACCGACCATCAAATCGCATCGAATTTGTCAGGTAGGCTCCTCAATCATCTTTGCAAATCATTTTGTCTGTTTGGAAATTAAAATTTAGTGATTTTCACCATTAAAACCCTTGCTGAAAAACTCGGACTTGCGCATACGTGGGTTGGTAATAGGAAAGTCGCGTATACACGCGACTGTGCATAGAAAAGGTCGTGTATGCGCAGGTCCAAATCAAAAAATGCATGGCTAATGGATGATTTGTTGAAATTTGACAGGATGACAATCTCATGGAGGGAGCGTGAACATAGCGCAATTGATCAAGAGGTCATGCAAGATCGAGCATCGCAAAATATTCTTCGAAATTGCGGATTGTTCAAATTTTTCAAAATGCCAAATATGAAAAGCAATGTTCGGTTGCTATAAATGCTCGTCAATTACTGGGAACCAGACCAAGATTGCTTCGTTATAGATCAGATGCCAATAAACATTGAAGTGGAAGACATATATTTTATCACTGGACTCTCCCGGAGGGGAGAACCAGTAGATTTGCATGGGAAGCCCCTGAGAGGGCTAACCATGGACGATTATGTCCACGTGTATTGCGTAGAGGGTTCCAAGAAATTTTGAACTCAGATTGCTATTAAAGATTTACGGGATTTGCACATGAAAATCCTCCTTTTCACCATTGGCAGAGTGGCAGGATCTGCCTCCCTACATCAGGCATCCAGGACGCAAATGAGCATAGCAGTAGAATGCTTGACTCATGTGTATGATTGGTGCACAGCCCTTTTACTGAACATGAAACAACAGTTGACCTCAATCCGCCAAGCAAAGACCAAACACTTTTGGTATGGTACTATTTTGATTACATTCTTCTTTGAGAAGATACCAGCATTGAGACCCAGAGTTATCTCTACCATCGGTAGCCCGCGGGACCCAAGAATTTCCCGTTGGGCGGACATGATGAAGAGATTAGGGGGAAGTGAAGTTCCCCGGACCACTTGGGACGATGAGTTCTTCCTTTGGTGGGGAGAACAAATCATCGCAGTGGACGACTATCCCTATGCCAGGATGGACTTTCGTGGAGATCCAGATCTAGTTCTTCCACCAGGCACAGCATGGGGCACAGTCGGTAAGTTTGCAAAAAAAAAATTGACTTATATAATTTTTTGGATTTTTTCAAATATGTATGAAAAAAAATGAAAATAAACATGTTTTTGATTGGATTTATAATGAATAACAATATAAACATGATCATGATGCAGATATTGGACCAGTGCGACCTGAGGGTTTCCCGCGCCACAATCGTCGCAGGGGTGAAGCAGATACAGTGGATTCAGACAGGACCCTCCAGGCTGTGCAGAGGAACTTGGAGGGGTTAACCCGCCAAATACCTATGGCTGCCGTGGAAGATCTGCCGGAAGCCATCCAGAGACGGGTGGTAGGAGTGCCCCGAGACTGGGTACGATTATTCCGCCGAGTTGCCACCACGGTCACGTTCTATAGGAACACGACTTCTGGGCAGGGACCTCAGGAGTAGATAGATATTATGTATTAGATGACTGTATATTATTTTTTGAGACTGAACATGATCGGGCATAAGCCCAAATTTTGTATGACCTTATGGATCCAAATTTTGTAAATTTTTTGAACACTCTGATGATATATATACAACGATATTTGATGTGATGTGATAAATGTATCAAATGTATGATGTTTTTGATGATTAAATTTTTATTGTATGGAATGATTAATATGCCAATCAATTGCTTGATTAGCTAATGAGTCTGCTAACCAATTGTCAGCTCGAGGAATATGAATGAAAGTTAAAAATTGAAATGATCTTTGTAACAAACGTACCCTCAAGAACAACCATAATAAAAATGGGTCACGAACCCGATAAGTATTGTTCAACTGCGACACCCCCAGCTGAGAGTCCAAGAAAAATACCAACGAATCAACACCCAAAGATATTGCCTCCAAGAGTAGATAAAAAACTGCAGTGTATTTTGCTATATTATTGGAAGCAGGACCAATGCAGACCCCTCTTGATACTAACAGCTGACCGGAAGGATAATGAAGCACCCAAGCCGCGGAAGCTAAGTTCCGGGTGTGTCTACGAGCACCATCGGTGAAACCAAAATGACTCATGACATCCAACACAACCTACCAAAGCAGATCAAAAACATCACCATCTCATCAAAGATCGAAAATCAACCAGATATGTACAAAAAAAAACTACTATATACAAAAGCAGCATGCCAGGCCAAAGCCTAGGCATAATACTTCTTCAAATAGAGCCCATTTCGGGGCTCCGGCAACTCGTTCCCTTCTAAATCAACCAAGGTATACGCTCCTTTCTTAAGGAATTTTTTAGCGATAAAGGGGCCATACCACATAGACTTAAACTTTCCTGCCCCCAGGGCATCTTTTTCTTGGGCATAGACCAAAACAAGGTCACCTTCTGAAAAAACCCTGGGGTTGACCGCCTTATCGTACTGAACTTTAACTCGGTTTTTATGCGCTTCATTCATCGTGGCGGCATCCCGACGCTGTTCATCGAGATGTTCCAGATGAAGGAGCCGTTCTTCAAGACTAGAAGTGTCAGGAAGAAGTTCAATAGCTAATTTAAGAGAAGGAATCTCTCATTCAATAGGAAATATGGATTCCACCCCGTGCACTAGCTGAAACGGAGTAAAGCCAGTTGCAGTTTTCACTGACGTCCTATATGCCCAAAGTGCAAGATATAGCATAATATGCCAGTTGGATCTAGCTTTATCAATTGTCCTCTGAAGAATTGTCTTCAAGGATTTATTCACGGCTTCCACTTTCCCATTGGCTTGAGGATAATACGGAGATGAATGCTCCTGCCGGAAACGCAATTTGAGAGCCAACTCAGCCATCATACTATTCTGAAAATGACTGCCATGGTCAGTGACAATCTCTCGAGGAATACCAAAATGAGCGATAACCTGGTTGAAAAGGAAAAGAGCTACAGTCTCACCATCATTCCCAAAAGTAGGCATAGCCTCGACCCACTTCGTAAAGTAGTCTACTGCTACAATAATGTACTTGTGACCTTTAGCCGAAGGCGGGTTACAAGTAGTATAATCAATACCCCACTTTGTAAAGGGACCGACAGTAATGACTGGAAAAAGCGGAGCTGGATGAGCGCGCATTTTTTGAGTATAGACTTGACACGGATGACACTTTTTGACCGACTCCATACAATCTTTGAAAATCGAGGGCCAAAAGTACCCAGCACGCAAGATTTTTTGGGCTGTAGCAAGCCCAGATAAATGACCCCCACAAGCTCCACTGTGGGAATCATTCAGCACAGCCTCATCTTCTTCGAGAGTTAAGCAGCGTCTTAGGATTGAATCAACCCCTCGACGGTATAAAGCATCACTAATAATCAAATAATTCTTGGCCAAGTGACGCAGCTTACGACGCTCATCTTTCGAAAAAGTAGAGGGAAACTTCGCAGTCTGGAGATACACAATGATATCTCTGTACCAAGGATCCTGTGAAGAGATAAGAAACAAATGTTCATCCGGAAAGGATTCATCATAAATCATCTCTTCCCCACAGGGAAACTCGGAGATCAATTCCGCAAAAACCAATGATTTCTTGGACTTGGCAGACATGAACTCAAGATCAAATTCCTGTAAAATCACAATCCATCTATTATATTTGCCCCCAATCACTCGCCTACTGAGGACAAACTGAAATGGATTGGCAGCTGCCAAAACATAAGTTTTGCGAAGAATAATGTAATGCCGGAGTCGCTGCACAGCATGAACTGCTGCTAAAGCTAACTTTTCTATCGAAGTGTACCGGAGTTCAGGTCCTACCAAGCCTCGACTGAGGTAGTAAATAACATGCTCTGCAAGAGCATCATCCTCCTGAACCAGAACCATACCAATGGTAGATTCTGTTGCTGCCAGATACAAAAGGAAATCCCTGCTATAATCAGGTGGACTCAATAAAGGAGCAGAGGTCAATGCTTTTTTCAAAGCATCGAACGAGCGTTGAGCGAAGTCATCCCAAAGAAATGGAACTCCCTTCTTCAACAATCTCATAAATCCCTTTGTAACTTCAGCATAATTTACGATAAATCTCTGAAGAAAATTAGACTTTCCTTGTAGACTTTGAAGCTGACGGATAGAGGACGGGGGAGGCAACCAAAGTATTGCCTCAACCTTGAAGGGATCTACCCTAATCCCTTCCCTAGACACAATGAATCCCAATAGCCGACCGGATGTAACTGCGAAAACGCACTTGTTCGGATTCAATCTAATCTTATAGAACCGACATCGTTCAAATATTTGCCGGAGGTGACCAGGATGATCCATCCTCTTTCGAGAATGAGCAGTTAAATCATCTAAGTATGCCTCGATAATATTTTTGATGTCGTGAAAGGCATATGACATGGACCGCTGAAAGGTAGCCCCGGCATTTTTAAGACCAAAAGGCATCTTCTTGTATGCAAAAGTACCCCAGGGACAAATAAAGGCAATCTTATGTTGATATTCAGGACGGATAGTAATCTGATTATATCCGGAGAAACTGTTCATGAAGGAGAAAATCTCATTACCGGCACACTCGTCAATGATCTGATCGATAAATGGTGTGGGGTAATTATCTTTAGGACATGCTTTATTTAGGTCTCTGAAATCGATGCACACTCGAATCGTTCCTTGCTTTTTATCTACGGGAATGGAATTTGAAACCCATTCAGTCAAAGGAACAGGGAAAATGAATCTCGCCTTAAGCAGATTCTCAACTTCAGCTTTGATAGCTGCTGCCTTCCTAGGATTGACCAGACGAAGTTTTTGCCTCACCGGCTTAGCGTTTTCATACGTCTTGATCTCATGCTGGACAATAGATGGGTCTATTCCAGGCATTTCCTCATAAGACCAAGTGAATACATCCCTATACTCTTTAAAGAGCTCGGTGTAAATTTGAATCTCTTCACGGGAACATTCAGCTCCAATGAAGACATTCTCAATAATATTGGGATCCCTGGAAATGTTCACCGGGATAGTAGGAGAAATCACAGCCATGTTCCCTTCAGCATAAACCTGTGTTGGTGCTAAAGGGTTCAAGACTGGGTGAACAGGACCAGGAGACTGAGGACTTGGAAAACTTGTTTCAACTTTGCTCAAGTTAGGTAAAAAGTAAGACCGATGATGCAAGTCATCCCACGGTCTATCTATACCAGTCATGGCTTCCAGGATGGCCTCTTCAGATGGAAGAGTGGTATCAAGGCAATCTTGGGCAGAAGAAGAACTAAGTGTCCAAGCCAGAGCCACATCTCCATCCAACTCTTCCAGTGACAGAGGAGCTGGGATGGATTATGCAGAGTCAACAATAGAATGATAAGCAATCTCAGCTGCAGAAATAGGAAATGCCATTCCACCCGCTTGACCTTCCGCTAATGTGGCAGTAGGGGAAGGTTAGGTCCAAGGGTCCGAAAAATAATGAGTTTTGAAGAACTCTCTTCAAAGAGGAGCCTTGGAGGATGAAATAGCATTAATATGAACCGTAGTAGAAGGAATATCGAAAGTACCCATCAAGGAAGAATACATTCCAACTCCTAAATTCTCAACAGGCGCCTTAGAATTATCCAACTTAGGAATAAATGAGTCAGTAGATGCATTCGGGTCTACAGGAGGACAGTCCAGTTGATCCACTGTAACAATCCTCCCTTCGTGGGGGAAACATATAATGTGAAATAATGAGGATGCAATGGCATCCATCTCATAAATCCAGTTTCTCCCCAACAGAAGGTTGTAGTCCAAGCTTGCATCCACTACCTCAACCTCTATATTGACAATTTTGCCCCCAACACAGATGGGCAAAGCTGGGACAATACCATGGGGTCTGTGAGAATGACCATCGAACGCAGTCAGAACAGTGCTATATGGAAAAACTTTGGGAGATCCAAGTGTCTTCCAACATGCGAGAGACATCACGCATGTGGAAGCACCCTCATCAACAACCGTCCGAAAGATGTTACACTTCCGGTATGATGATTTAATATGAAAAGCCATGTGATGAGGAAGTCTCTTCTTAAAATTAGTCATATCAAAAGTAATCAGAAGAGATTTTTTCGGATCAATAGCCCCAATGGCAGTGAGCAAAGCACTGTGCTGAGCTGGACAAGACTGGAGTACCTCTAAAGCTGACATAGCACAAGGACTCTGCGCCAGATCTTCCACAATAGAGTAGTTCTGGGAAGCCCTAGCGTTTGGATTAATCGTTGATCGCTTAGAAGATGCTTTGGGCATCCGAGGCATAAACTCAACAGTAGGCTTTGTAATGCGAAGCGGCTCAGTAGCATCAGGAGTATCCTTAGCTTTCGAAGACTCTTCTCCGCCATAATCACAGGATGTCGTAGTGATATCCGCGTGAGCACTCATCATGAAAATGTTCAATGGAATTTCCCCTTCCTGGGTGCCCCCAGAGGAAGCCCCAGGATTTTGGTTCGCACCAACAACTAATTGTTGCCCTTGGGGAAAAGGGTTTGTTAACACAGCCTGGGAACTAGAAGAACCCTGCTGGGCTAACAAGCGCTGCACATCTTGAATTTTAGGGCAAAGGTGTGTAAGATGGTCTCCAGCACATAGCTTGCATGGAAACTTCACTTTCCTTTTCTCCTTTGGACCCTCACCAACATGCTCGTTGGTTTTATTTGCATTACCCTTCTCATTCTTGCCCTTCTTCTTATTATTTCGTCCCTTCTTCTTCCCATCGGATTGTTGATTTCCTTTGGGATCAGAAGCTTGGACATCATTTATGGAAAAAGACTGGGAAGGCGATGACTCAGCAGGCATAGCCTGACCAGAAGGAGCAGATTGCAAAGACAACTGCTGCAGTTGAGTAAGCAGGCTGGCTGCACCACTATTGATTGATCCAATCAGTCCGTCGCCATGAGGACTGGGTTTAGTTTTAGACAGATCCAATTTGGAGCGAGGAGCATTAGGCAAATAATTATGAAGGACCCCAGACTCAGAATATATCACCTCTAGCTGCTGGGCCCTAAAAATGGCTTGCTCCTCGGAAAATACCCCGAAGAGGGATACATCTTTCGAAATATCTGACTGCAGGGATTTGAGAAACCATTCCAAAAGGAATTCGCCTGGAATATGAGCTTTAATCAGCCTCTTCCTTCTCCTCCATTCCTGAATGTGATCAGAAATGTGGGTTGCATCGTCCTGTTTAAAATTAGCTAGGAGTTCAGTCCCAGCATCATATCGGACAGGCAACTGAAAATGGTTCAGAAATGTAACAGCCAGTTCTCCAAATGTAGAAAAACTGCCCCCAGTTAGCTCAATATACCATTTGGCGGCGTTTCCAGTTAGGGTGCGTTGAAATAATCTCAACCTAATCGAATCATCGATCAGGGAGTTCGAAGAACACCATAAATGGAAAGTAGTAATGTGGTCATCCGGATCTTCTCCATTCTTACCTTCAAACTTTGGAATGTCTGAAGGAAGTTTGGTGGGAACCGAAGGCCACCCCGGACTATAACGAATCAGATCATTAGTCAGCTTTGACAGATCTGGCAAGTTTAACGTTGCCAGAAAAGGTAAGTGAGGTGGAGCCTGAGGATTCCATCCTTGATGGGATGGATTCCCAACATTCTGAAAAGAATACCCTGGATTTGATGAGGCACCAGGTTGCCAAAAAGGACTCGTAGAAAAAGGAGAAGAACCTCCTCCCAACGCAGAGTTACCAAAGCCCAGACCAGTTCCCCCCGCTGAAGTATGAAATGAAGAGGAAAGCCCCTGATAGGGGTTCCGGGCATTAGAAAGAGGAGAAAAGGTCTGATAAGCACTCGACGAAGGGAAAGAAGTTTTCCCTTGATGACCTGTGTAAAACTGATTCCCTGCCCCCGCTGTAGTGAATACAGGGTTCCAACCTGTAAAAGTAGTCGAACTTTGACCTCCAGACCAAGGGTTGAAACTCTGGGTCTGAGAAGTAAACGGAAAGGACCCTAAAGAAGGATTCGAACTAGGAATGTGTCCAGTTCCGAAGGGGAACCCTTGAAAAGAAGTTGATCCACTAGCCATGGAAGACATGGGTGTAGATCCAGCTGCAGCAGCGGAAAAGGAAAAAGAGGGATTCCCACTAGTGGGCATCCCTGAACAGAAGGGACTAGAATGAGAAGCATGTGCTTGGGTGAAACCAGAGCCAAACACAGTAGCACTAGAAGCAATCGAAGATAAAGCAATAGTGCCTCCTCCTTCAACAGAAGCAGGAGTCTGAATGCCTGCAGCACTCACAGCAGAAGCCGCGTTCCCAGTCGTGGCCATCAAAAGGTATGAATGATATGGAAGATATTCCGGTCTCTTAGACTCAGGTCCGATGTATTGAACAACGAACGGATAATCAGGAGGAAGAGGAGATGGACCTGACACAGGAGGTTCAGGTACTTCTTCAATTTGAAAATCTTCTTCCTGAGGAAATAAAACTCGCGAGGTGAGCGGAATGCTCCTCTCGGAACCGACACCAGAATCAGCTATGAAGCCTTCAGAACTTTGTGGAGGATCTCTCTCCACTGCGTCAGACATCACAGGGTGGTAACCACCTGCTAAATCACTCCTACGCCTTCTCGAAGAAGGCTCTGGACTCTCGGAAGATAACCCCCGGATTCTCCTCGATCGTCGAGGCGCTTGATCAGCCACTTTTATAGATTTTAAATTAGACTCAAAAAAGTGAAAAACTAGGAAAGCTAGGAGCAAAGAGCACTCACTATAAGAAAAATCCCAGAGATACAATCAAGCAAACAACCTTCAAGTATTTCTGCTCCGAGTGATGAGGACCGGACACCAAAATACATAAAAGTGAAATATAGGACCTCCCGAAAGCAGTCTGGGATAATTACAGCCCAGAACAACTAGCGAAGGTATCAGAAACAGTTACGCCAACCTCCAAACGACAGCATTTGCTGGCTCAAACACCCAAGCTTCGCAAGGTCACCCCCCAGAAGTACTGCTGAAAGTGATGCGACGTCTGCCTCAGGTACCACGGGTATTCCCCCCCGCAGTCACCTGTGTGGAAGCTAGGAGTGGCAACTATGGGCACCAATTCATGTCAGAAGCCGGCGGAACGGTCTTGAGGTCAGATTCAGCTAATCAGAGAGGGGGTATCCCTCTTCTCAGCCTTCACTTCCCCTCGCGCTTGACTCTCTGGAGGAGAGCTTTCCCGGTCCACCTAACGGAGTTGGATTTCGCTCAATTAATAAACTTATATGTTTTGTTTTTTCGGCCTTGGAGAGTTAACTCTCCACTCACCTAATCCAAGGCCCTACAACCTAGCTATTTGGTGTATGAAACTTAGAAAACTTGCTAGTTGATTTTAAATTATATCGCTTATTTTAATGGGATGTTATGTTAAGTCACAAGAATGCAGAAATGAACTTATGATGTTTTGATGCAGAAAGAAACTAATAAAAACCAAACTACATACAAATGCAGTTATTGTCTTTCGATGAAAAGAAACTTCTACAAGGGTTCTATGAGATTAAAAATTGTTTTTTTTTCTTTTCAGATAGCAAACTCACACTCACAAAAACTATGAAAATGACTAAATGTTTTAATGCACCTGATGCAAATCACTACAAGCATGAAAATCCTAAGATGAAAAATCTCTTAAAGCAGAGTGAAATTTCCCAAAAGTCCTTCAGTTTTAACTCTTCTTGGTTGTCCAGAAAGCTAGTTCCCAAAATCAAGAACTCTTAATATGAAGACACCAAAAAAAACGCTTAAAAACAAGAGGAAGCGATCTATAACAACTCCTTTCCAATTATCAAGCCAAAATCCAAAGGCAAGAAACCTCAACCAAGCTTTAAAAGACACAAAGAAATGAAAACAAAAATGCAAAAACAAAAGCAAACAACAAAGAAAAATGTTTTTTGAGCTTTTGTGTTTTATAAAAGAGTTCGAAAAGACCAAGTAAAACTATAAAATTTCAAGCCAAACAACACTGAATTTCAATCAAAAACTTCAAAAAATGCTCCAAATCTTATAGGGATAACCAGTAGCAAGATCAATACGAGCAACATAAGACAAGAAAACTCAGCCACTCAGCCTAAAAGAATAGTGCAAGCTTGCCGCAAACAAAAACTCCAAAGAACCAAGAAAGACTCTTCAAAAGCTGCAACAAGACCTAGCCAACTGAACTCGAGAAAACCAATCAAGAAATAGGCAAAAATCGTAGTGCAAAGCAAAACACAAATATAGGAAAGAGTAAATGAGCAGGAGCTCTCTATTCTGATGAAGCAGAACAGCCAAGAATGCCCAAAAAGCGATCTTGGTACTCAAACCAGAAGTGCCAGCACAAGAAACAACACTTTGCCAAAAAGACTAGTTTTCAATTAAACGAAAGAGAGAAAAGACCAAAGACCGCTTTCTTCACAATCCAGAGGGTACTAAGACACTGCAGGAACAGGTCTCCACAGACAGAAAGGACTAAAAAGCCAAAGAATCCAAAATTTCAAAATCTGCCTAGGTATACGCTACTTCACAGTTTAGCAACAAGTGTGCATACGCGACTGTGCTAAAGGAAACACGCGTATACGCGAGTCCCTTTAGACAAAATTGTGTGTATACGCGACTGTGTGCAGAAAAAAGTGCGTATATAAAGGAAAATAGTGAAAAACAAAAAGGATCAAGCCTGGATAAGAAACCAGGACTTCAATCTGACTGAGAAAGAGTAAACTGGACTGCAAATGAAAGTTAAAACTGTTGGAAACCTATCAAACAGCTGAAACCACCCAACAGGGGAATCACAAGAATGCGATCCCCAGTGGAGTCGCCAGTTCTGTTTCGGGGAAAATCACCCTAGAGGTTTTTTGGGCTTAAACCTCCACAGAGAAGGGCATGCTACTTAAGAAGGACTCGCACAACCATTCATGTTCATGAAAAACTAAATAGATTAGATCGAGGAAGTTACCCGTAGGTCCTACGGTTGAAGTAGATCCCGCAGGGTCCGAACCCCCAGCAACCCTTCTTCCTTCTTAACCTGAAAGACAAGAAGAAACAAGCACGAAGAACTGGTTGTACAACATATATCCACTCTAAATGTTAGTGAAATCCATATGAAACATTAGATAAACCATAACGAATGCTTAAATAACAATTTTCTCATATATATAAGCAGACACTAACACGTATATTTCAGGAACAAGATGGTACTTCTATATTATAAATAGCATGTACAGAAATAACGAGTGGAGAGATCACCTGAATCGTTCCACGATCTTCGAGTAGACCGTTGTCTGGATCCGTCCCACCCTTGCCTCGCTAAGATTCCTTCCGAACTGGTGCATACGAGATGAAATATAAAGAGATGAGCATCTCCAGGAAACAAGGGTTTCCTGTAATGAACAGGGGAGTGCAGGAGGCACGGGAATTCAGACTTGGATAGGTAATACCAACAGAGTATAATATCAATAAATTATCTCTCTCCCTTAGGCCATACACATGAGGTGCTTTTATACTCCCTCAAAGTAGTTTCAACAGTTGGAAACAGTTGGCCACGTGCTAGGGTGGTTGAACTACCAGAGTAACCATCAACCCAGCCCGAAAATAGGGATTTTTTATATATTTTTTAAAGATTTTAACGGCATACGTAGAAAAGTGCATGTGGACTCGTGTATACACGCGGAAAAGTCTGGGCATAATCACGTATGGGGATTTTTACACTGTTTTTTAGTGAATTTGTCCAAGTCTGTAGGAATGGGCGCCCAAAGACATAAAAGAAATCATGAATCATATGAAAGTGAGAAATGATGCTATAACACTAAGTGCATTGCATATGCAGGTAGCCCCATGCAAGGCTGCTCTGCAAATCACTTCCTGACATCTATGGGTGCGTTGGTCACATTGGGAGTGAAATTCTCATTTTTTCAGAATCTCCACTTGGCCAGTGCCTTCTAGAAGAGTTCACATGTGTCAAGCTTTGAATCCAAGTGTCCATTTGACATCTACATGACTAGGAGCATGTCTTGCCTATTATTGGAAAGTCATTCTTGCAAAACTACCTTCAGTTCATCTATAAATTAAACATAGATTTGAGTGTTTAAAAAAGAAGAATTCGAGTAGAGATATGCTGGAGGATTTTCAATTGAGAGTTATATTTGTGTAACAGATGCTAGAGAGATTTATATTGTGATGGGGCTAAGGATCATTGCTGGAAGGGTCACCTCAAATCAGTCATTTGGTTGTAACCTCTCCTTCTATCATCAATAAAGAATACAACTTACTTTTCCCTATATGCATCTGTATTGGCTTTGATTTTCCATATTGCAAGATCTTAGTTGATGTATATTGTTTATGCTTTACTAATGTAGCTAACTAACTTGAATAAAATTCTGTATTATTGCTATCTTTTTTTTTTTTTAGTGTTCTTTCTTGCAGGAAGAATTTAGCCTACAAAATGCTTGAATTTGAAGCTACAACGAAAGCGACAAAAGGATCCATTTAGAAGCGCTTGGATTAAAAGTAAGGCTCTAATCCTTTCTATGTGTTTTTTCTCAGTTAGGAAAGGTAGTCGTATAGTCTTTAATCTGTTGTTCTAGATTGTCATCTTTCTAGGGAAGCGTGTTTTATCTGTAATTCACAATTCTGGCCCAACAAACTGGCAACTCCGCTGGGGAGAATTTCTCTTAGATCTAGGTGACTTAGCCTCTGATTTGATTTGTTTATCCACCCAGTAGTTGTTACACACAAAGATTAAACTGTTTCAAAGCAAAATTTTCAAAGAAAATGAGTTAAACAGTAGTGTTTTTCCTTATACATTGCGCCCAATGCACCCTTACACAAGACACAGTGCTTTGCATAGCACTGTCTCCCTTTCAGGCCTGCGTTGCAACGCACTGTCTCCCTTTGGAGACTGCGTTGACTCCTGAAACCACCCAGATTCCTTTGTTTTTTCCTTTGCAATTTTCTTCAGTTTGTTTTCTGCTGTGTTTCGAAAAGTTTGATCCTCATATTGACCAGTAAATCTATATACTGCTTCCTCCTTTGATTGAAAATTTGTTCAATGTTTGTTTAATTTTTTTTTTCGTTATCATTGACAAGTTGATTTCAAAGTAGTTTTTATGGTCGCATTAAGAATCATTTTCTTTCGAAATAGGAAATTGTCTTAAAATCTTCATTTCCTTGATAGGAGAAATTCTTGTTGAAATCCTCATTTTTCCTTCAAAAGAGAAATTGTTGTTTGTATTCTTCATTTATCGAAAGTAAAAGAAATTTGAATTATTGATTTAGTGCACCTAGTTTCTTTTCTGCATTCATAACATTAAGGAAAATGAAAGGAAAAACTTGCATTTGCATGTAGGATTTTTTGTGTGTTTTGCAAAAAGGAACATTAGGAAATCTGCATTTATTTTGTGATCATTGATTTGTTTGCTCACAAATTATTTGATCTCTTCCCTTAGTAGCTAGGTTTTTTCATTGAAGAACTGAAAGTGAAAGATTGCTTATCATTTTTAGTTGCATTTTAGGAATTTTCCAACACATCATCTTGGTGAACCTTTGAAAGGAAAATTGTAATCAATATCAACATAAAATTAATCTCAATTTACCTAACAAAGCATTGGAACCATAACAATAACATTTAGAAGCTCTAGGCTAGAGACGTGTTCTGGCGTCGTAAAACATAGCAGCTGTCGTTAACTTTTCTACGATAAATTTCGAGTGTGATACCTCACTCCACTTACATAAGTATATCGTAGCTCGTCCACGTACTTTTAGGTATATCGGGCGGTGTTACAGTAAGATAAGATAAAGGGGTGCTCTCACTTTGTGATTGCGCATCAGAAAATGTTAATACAGACTTGGGCCTCCACGTACCTTCGGGTATATCTGGGAGGACAAATTTTAGGTGCTATCCATCCATAGTGAACCGAGTCAGCCACCTTGTAAATTGTGATACACCAAACACAAAATTCAAAGAGATTGCCTGCCCGTACTTCTTGGTTCACTAGGAGATATTTTGCAGTTCACAGTTTCTTGGTAAACCCTTTTGCCTAGCATTACCATTTTATTTTGTTTATTTCTTTTTGGTTAAAATCAATCAGTAATCGTGGAAGAAAAAAATCCTTTCCCCTGTCTTTCGCATAGATTAGCTTTAAAACCACCTTTACCACCAGAAGTTACTTCTGGTAGGTGAAGGAAACCATGATCTGTCGAATCAAGTACAATCCGTACCTTTGGTGAAACATCATTTTCCCATAAACCAGAGTTAGCTCAAGTTGTTTCTACATATCCCAGTTCGTCTACTGTTGTTGAAACAGAGTCTTCACAGCTACTCGTGGTCATGATCCATCCAATCAGTGTGACCATACCTCCTGAACCCGATGTTGTTCAATCGTAAATTGATCCAGATCTTGTCTCTTCTTTGCCATAACATCTGAATCATGAAGTTGAACAACCGGAAGTTGTTCCTACCTTGGTCATCCCACAAATTTCTGTAGCTATTTAATTTCCCATATCACACAGTCAACCACCTGCAATATAATTTGGGCCTGACGGTGAAATTCTTCCACCTGGTTTAATTGCGATTAAAGAAATCCCAAAAGACACTACACCTTTAAGTCCAACCCATTTTGGGGAGGAACTTTACCTATACGAGTCTTTTTCTCAATCGACGCCCTCTGCTTTTGTTGATATTCCTCCTTTTCAAATTCTCGTCGATTCAAAAGGGTATACATTTGGTCAAACAACCATGTTTGAACTAACATCTTTGGTTGGGCCTGTTATTCCAATTACGTCATCTCCTGCCCTTGCTACTCCATCGATGTTCACCACATCAACAGATTCATATTTTCATGGTGGCCCTATGGTCCCATTAGCTTACAAATCATTATCTGGAATTTTCTCTAGTGCATCTTCAAATCCATGGTCTTTACCAATGTCATCATCCAGTATTTTAACTGGTAATCCTATCGTAAGTACTAAATGGCTTGATTCATTATACACATCATCAGGGAAATATCAAGCCGATCCTTCTGGGTCTATTCCTTCAAGTACCATATCAACTGGACTCCCAACATTTGGAGAGCAATATTTTCTATCTTATTGTCCTCCGCATGCTGGGGGGAAACCTTTGGTCACCCAATATGACAGTACTCCATCACTTTTTTGTCAATCTAATGTTGAAACGAATGTTTGTCAATGGCAGCCAACTCTGCCTATTCAACCACAAACGGTTGTACACTCGTATTAACTGGTTCAATCTGTTACACCCACTTCATTACCATTTGTTAATACATATATACCCTTGTTACAAAATAAAAATGTTGTACATCATAAACCTTATCAAGTGGGTCCTTCAAATCCATATCATCAAATGTTGGGTCCACAAACTCCAAATCCTTTGATTAATTTACAAAAACCTGTATCAGGAATTATTTATTCACAAGCTGGTTTACCATTTTATGGGATGTCACAACCGCAACCGAGTTATACATATCAATCGAATCCAAGTTATGTTAATTTGGATTATAACATTGGTGGATAGACCCCTTGGTAGTCGCAAGTGAAAATGCCTCAAACTTCATTTCAACAAGTATCATATCCAGGTTTTGGTCAACAGAATCCTCAAGCGTTTGCTATGCAAAACAACCCCTATCTGGGTTACCAACAGTAGATTCCTTATGCTGGTGCTCAAAGGCCTATTTCTCAAGAAATTACGTCTTACACTAGCTATGCTCAACCTGACCTTAATATACAGTTGTCCTTTGTTGCAACTTTAGCGTTACCAGATTTAAATCGATTAACTAATGATCTAATCAACTATGCTCCTTGTTGGCTGATGATACCTCACAAATTACCCTCGGATATTCTTAAGTTCAATGGAAACCCTAGAGAAGATCCACAGACTCATGTTATGACTTATCATTTATGGTGTTCATCAAATTCCCTGAATGGGTATTTTGTTCGACTACGTCTTTTCCAGCGTACACTCACAGGTTTGGGTACAAAATGGTACATTGAATTACCTAGAGCTTCTTTTAAAAATTTCACAGCCCTAGCTACTGTGTTTTTCACTCATTTCCAGTTACCCATCAGATATGAAACTGGAACGAAACTCTTGAATAATTTCAAATAGACTAATGCTACTCACATCTCTGATCATATTCATGAGTGGCATCCTCGTCGTTGAATGGTTAAGACCTTTGTTCTGGATGAAATCCTTGCTGAATGGTTCATTAAGTCCCTATTACCATCTAAAACTAAGGATGTGGCTAAGGGTGGCATCGTCACATATGAGAAAGTTATCACTTGTGCACAATACGTTGACTTGATTTACACTCACTTTGGCACACTCTATGAAAAAATCCCTAATGCACTGAGATTTAATTTCAATGTTCCTCCTCAATTAAAGGATTCTCATGCCAGAGACGGCTTGATATGCACTGCAAGCACACACCACACTACTGCATCTGATCCTGCTCCTACTTCCGAAATTAATGCCGTGTCATTTGACAAAGGCAAAGGTGACAAGCAACCAGGGAGTAAGAAAAAGGGGAAATAAAAGAAAAAGCAAATTTCTAACCCACAGGAAAGTTCATCTGATCAACTTTCTGGACCTCAGAAACCTTGTTATCCATGCATAATCTGTAATGAGGAACACTTTGTTATGGATTGTCCTCACCGCACTGAAGTCTCAAAAATCATCAAGACTTCCAATGCGTTAGCTATGTTGACAGACCCATTTCCAAATCCAAACACAAACATGGTTGCTATGGATCCAGCTGCTAGTTCCCAAGTATTAATGTTATCTGTCACAAAACCATCAACAAATATTTTGGTGTCGACGCAAAATAAATATTATGGTATTCTGACCAATGATCAGCCTACTACCTTGACAATGAATCCACTACAGAATTAGTACCGCCTACTGCTATTCATGAATTTCCAATCAAGCCACCAAAGGGAGTAATTCATAAATCGACATACAATCCTCGAGCAAGAGTTGCACAAAATTATAATATAGTTGAAGATTTGGCTCAATCCCCTTCAACTATGTCTGCTCTTGAGGTATTACAAAATTGTCCCTCCAAAAAACAGGCTTTATTGTCAGCTGTTGGTGGAATTGATTGAACTGATTCTAATATTTTTGTCTTTAATCACACGGGCTATGTGTCACAACTACTAGCAGAATTGTCATTCTCCATACAGGTAAATTTTCTCAATCACCTTGTCCATCGAACTATTATCGATGAGGGAGCATCTACATGAATTATGTCTCTAAACTATTGGAAGTCACTTGGCTCGCCACGTTTATCACAATCATCAACGAAGTTGAAGGCATTCGATGGACATACATATAAGCCTTGTGGTATTATTAATAACCTGCATGTTGAACTAGGGGGGAAAAAGTGAATATTGATGTTGAGGTTGTTGACGGACCCCTTGACTATAATATTTTACTAGGAAGGCCATGGGTATATGCAATGACTGCTATTGTTTCTAGATATTTTAGAGTGATTTCCTTTCCACATAAATGTACAATTACAGTCATTAATCAACTATCCTTCTTTACCTCTGCTTCGCAGGTAACTAGAAGCATTCCGTTCATTCACATACCCCAACTAGAGCTTTAGAACATTGCTGTAGGACTCTTAAAGGATTCCACTCTAATGGGAACCTTTGCATTACCACTACCAACGACGTCGGCATAAATTGCAGGTATAGAGACCTACTACATGATCTCTTCCACTCTATCTAGTTTAAGGAAGAGTACAGGTGATTCTGATATTTCTACATTGGATGAGTTTCTGCCGCCTAGCCCTATTGAGCTGGCATAGCAATCAATCTATCTGGCTTGGGCGGAAAATCCGAAATCAGTGTCGCCGAGTGTTTTGGTTGATCGTTCATTAGATTTTGGTACCCCATCTGATCCATTTTCCTCAATTTTCTTGACAGATGAGAATATTTTAAAAGCTATGATGTCAGAAGGAGAACCATGGGAATATTATCATCATTGTTACCATCTTCCCAATTATAAAGAAAATAACTTTAGTGAACTATATCGCCCATCCATCTAGATACCTATGGATCTATATAGATATGGATCTATATCTGCATAGATATCTAAATAGATAGATATAGATGTTCCAAAACTTTCTTTTCGAATTATTTTCCCATTAATGCAATTGATTCCGAGCGAAATATTTCAAATATCGAAGAAACGATTTCTATCGATATTTCGACAAAACCTGACATTGTAGAGAATATTCATGTCAGTGTATCTTGTTCTCCATCAGAACTCGAATCATATCGCTCTCTTTTTCGTGAATTTTGTGACATATTTTCTTGTTCTTATGAGGAAATTCCAGGCATAGATACTAGTATAGTTGAACACACTATTAATATGTATCCTGATGTCAAACCAGTGCATCAACAAATTTGTCTTGTTCATCAAAAGAAAGCCACTGCCATCAAAGAAGAATTTGGAAAAATTTTGCGTGTTGGTTTCATTTACCCTGTTCTGCTAACTGAGCGAGTTTCCAATATAGTTCCTGTCATGAAAAAAAAAGAGGAACCATTATAGTGTGCATTGATTATCGGGATATTAATCATGCTTGTCCAAAAGATAACTATCCTATTCCCTTTATCGACCAGATTATTGAAGATTGTGCTGGATGTAAAATATTTTCATTCATGGATGGATTTTCCAGCTACAATCAAATCAATATCTGCCCATATGATCAACATAAGACAACATTCATCTATCCCTAGGGCACATTCGCTTATAGGAAACTTTGTTTTGGTTTAAAGAATGCTGGAGAAAAATTTCAGAGAGAAATGGATTATGCTTTCAATGACGTCAAGCACATTGTTCAACCATATCTATATGATGTACCTGCACATTCACGAAATCAGGCTGATCACCCGATGCATTTGAGAGCCATTCTCTTACACTGTCGATTCTACAAAATACGCCTCAATCCACATAAATGTGTGTTTTGTGTTGGTTAGGGTCATTTGCTTGGATTCGTAGTCTCAAAAGAAGGGATTCAAATCGACCCTTTGAAGGTTCAGGCCATTCTTGATTTTCCTGTGCTATCAAACTTACTTCAGATACAGAAACTTCAAGGAAAAGCTAACTTCCTAAGGAGGTTCATTCCAAATTATGCTGAAATGGTTAAAGGATTTACTCAATAATTGAAAAAGGGGGTTCCCTTCCATTTGGACGAAGTTGTGAAAGCTTCTTTTGATGCTGTCAAGGACACTCTTGTCCTAGAATCATTAATGTATCCTCCTAATTATCAGAACGATTATTTCCTATATATCGTTGCAGCTGAAACGACCATTGCTATGATATTGGCCCAAGTAGAAGACGAAATTGAACATCCAATCTATTATTTGAGTCGTGATCTCAATGATATGGAAGTTAAGTACTCATACATAGAAAAGCTTGCCTTAGCAGCTGTTCAAGCTATCCAAATATTTCACCATTATATCCTGCTCCGAAAAACAACAATAGTTTCAAATTGCAACCCCATGACTTACATCTTATCACGTCAATTACTGGGGGGGAATATTCAAAATGGATTGTCATTTTGCAAGAATTTGATTTGGAATTTATCAAATCCAAGTCAAATAAGTCTTTAGTTTTGGCTGAGCTTCTCTCTGACCTTCCCTCTAATAGTACTGAAACTACGTTGGAACCATCAATTCCTGACAAGTCTCTATTTTTGATTGGATCATCTGATCCTTGGTATGGGGATTTCATCATTTATCTCCAAACCCAAAATTTTCGACCTAATACCTCTCACTTTGAACAAGGATGTATTCAATACCAAGCCAAATATTATTTGATCGTCGGTGATACACTTTATTGTTGTGGTGTCGATACCATTTTAAGGAGGTGCCTCACTCATGAGAAGGCCGAACAAGTGTTAAATGATTATCATTTTAGGGCTTGTGGTGTGAACTTATCTGGATATGCTACCGTGCAGAAGATACTTCGCGCTGGTTACTTTTGGCCAACTATTTTTCAAGACTGCATCCTTGCGGTCAGAAGTTGTCATGCATGCCAGATTTTTTATCATAAAATCTACAAACCACCAACGCCAATGCATCATGTTGTCTTTTCTAGACCATTTATGAAATGGGGTATTGAATTCACGACCTGTAAGCCTCCTTCTTCCATGGGGCATGGTTATATTATTGTCACAGTCGCCTATTTTACCAAATGGGCCATAGCGATGCCTACATTCAACAACACAAGACAAACAAATGCATTGTTTTTATTTAACCACGTTATTGCATGGTTTAGGGTCCCACAAGCTATAGTTACATATTATGGGAATCATTTTCTCAACCACATGATGTTTGAATTGACTGCCAATTTAGGATTGTCACATGATAATTATACTCCTTATTATCCATAATCAAATGGAAAAGTTGAGGCTATTAACAAAATTCTTAAACGAATGCTTCGACGAATGATAGGAGTTCGTAAAAGAAACTGGCACTTGATCCTATACTCTGCCTTGTGGGCATATCGAACATCAGTGAGAAACACAACCGGATTTACTCCTTTTCAATTGGTGTATGGTCTGGAAGCCATCTTACCAATCCAATGTAAAATATCATCGTTAAAACTTGCAATAGACTTGTTACCTGACACCTTAGAAGAAGAAGCGCATCTCCTTAATCTCATCCATCTTGATGAAACATGTCATGAAGCCCAATTGGCCAACGAATCACATAAGATATGTATAAAGGTGCAATACGAAAAAAATGTCTAGCCTCACATTTTCTCAGACGACGACTTGGTCCTTCTCTACGATCAAGAAGATGATGTAATAGGTACAGGGAAATTTGAGCCATTATGGCATGGCCCCTATATTTTCAAAAGAGTTCTTTCTAAGGGTTCCTATGAGTTATTTGATTACGATGTAATTCCATTCGCGCAGCCTAGAAATGGGTTGTATTTGAAATGTTACTATGCTTGATCATGATCGTGGTAATTTTTTGTATTTTATTGTATATATGTTGTAGATTTGAATTCACTATCCTAAATTGTTTTTAGAGTTTTCTTGACGTTAGTAATCCGCTTTACATTTCATCCCAGATGTATGAATCTTTGGAACCATTTGTTGGATATGCTGATGGTGCTAGTTGTAGTATGCTGATTCCATCCTCTGCAGCGTGGGCCATTTTCGCTCCGAATGGCGATTTAGTGAGTTTTTAAGGGATTTGTATTGGTATATTGATGTACAATATCTCTGAGTATAGCGCATTGATCGAACTTCTATTTGATGCCATTTAATTTCATATTAACCACATAATCATAAGGTTAGACTCACAACTTGTGATATTACAACTTACTAGTGTTTATACTGTTAGAAATCCAACACTTCTTAGATTGTTCCTAAGAGTTTGAATTTTGGAAAGAAATTTTGATTTTATTCAATATCAACATATTTCTAGAAATTTGAACACATTTACTGATTCATTAGCTAATCAAGTTTTAGACAGACATTTGCAACACATGTTAAAAAATCATTGACATCATTGAATATGATTGCACATTAAACATAGGAAAAACTTTGAAATCAATAGATAGATAGTTATAGTTTTTTAAAAAATTTGTGCCCAATACACATTGGTCATCTGACCTCAAAATTTAAGCAAAATGTCATAAGTAAACTAGTGGTGCTCATGGTAACATGCTATAGATCTAGCTATTCTACGAAGTAACCATATCCAATGGTTAGGAACCCCAATAGTGTGTCGCTACAGTCGCATAGGAAGCTCCTCGATCTGGCAATCTGGAATCTCGAAGGCCAAGCCTTCTATGTGCTATTGAAGCTCAGTTAGAGTCTCATCCAGATCAAGATCTTGAAGGACTTCTCTCCAGATAGCCCTCTCTGCTGGCACATTTACTTCACGCTCTGGTTCCGCTACTAGTTGAATGCGACCAACATTTGCATTACATCAAACATTTAGTTTAGTATTGGAAATAAATAAAAACACAAAAATATTGTATAAACCTTAGGAAAATAAAAAAAACATGGTCAAAACATTCTTACCTATTGCACCCCACTGAGCGCCTTCTGGTAGTGCTAAATCTGGATCTCCTCGAAAATCGATGCCTGCATATGCATACTCATCGATGGAAATAATTTGTCGCCAGAACCAAGCAAAGAATGCAGTAGAGAACAAAACAATTGATTAGCCAGCATGCCGACCCATGAGTTCTACCCATCTCTGCATCCGAGGATCTCTAGGACTAGCTATATCTAGTGTTACATGAAGTGGCTCCATCAGTGGAATCCGTTCCAAGGCAAAGGATATAAGGATAGAACCATAACTAAAATTATTCTTCCTTCCTCCCTTCACTTTGTTCATTTTTTCCTTTTTCTGAGATAGAATAGCTTCAGACTAGTTGAAGACTGTTGGCTCCATACACTCTAGCGCATAATGCATATATGATCTGATCGCTACATGTAGTGTAACGGTGCTGGCAAGTTTAGTGATTGTGAAAAGGATAGTTATCAGAGGAAAATCTCTGACATCCTAGATGTTTATTTTTTCATATTTGCTAGGTTCTGACCCTGGATAGAAATACTACAGAATATAATCCCTCACTGTCTCTCCTCCGATGGTAGATCCTGAGAGTGAAATGGGAAAACCTCTCCTTGACAAACCTGTGAGAAAATACACATCCTCAACTGTTATAGGAACCAATTGGTTCTTAATTTGAAATGCCTCTATCGCCGGATCCCATGCTTGAACTAAGAACTCCAAGATTTCTATTTGTTGCCTCATCCCGGAAAATTTGAAGTACTTAAGCAATCCACAATCTCTTAGGACTTTTACAGTACTCAGATCATTCATGGAAATCATATCTTATTTTTCATGTTCTCTTTCCCTCCATGTAATCATCATTATAATCCAATGGAAACCTGAAACATAACCATAAGATCCATTAGATTCCATTTATTGCAAAAAACTAGGTCAATTTTGGGCATAGTAAGAAAATCAAAAACTTAAACTGCACCCAACGCACTCCCTGACAAGAGATAGTGTGTTGCACATGCAAGTACACTTCACTGTACCTGCTATATAACACAGGTTTCGACATTCAGGGGTGCGTTGCCCTAATTTTTGGCAGAATTTACCCTAGGGGCCTTGAAACCCTAAAAATTTACAGAAATTGGAAATGAAATGAATACCAAAAGGAAGAGGAGGTTCATGGAACTAACCTGGATCAAACGGTGACGAAATCCATCAAAAGAAACAATCGCAATCAGCAGCTGAAGTTCGAGGCAAAATCAGGTTTAGAGCTCCAAAATACAAATGGTAACTATGGAATGGTAAAAATGAATAGTGAAACTACTTTTAAATAGAAATTTAATTATTTGCAAGTTAAATTTATTGCTACGACTATAGTTTTATTATGTTATTTATCATGAAACAGGTATTTTTAATCCATTTGATGTTGTTCTGAATAGGAAATACAACTGATGAACAGATTAGTCGTGTAGATTTATTTCAATGAATGACTTGACCACAAAGCATACTTTTCCTCGTTTTTTTGAGCTTTGTTAAAAATGAAAAAGGATTTGAAGCGCACTTTTATCTCTTTTTCGAGCTTCGATAACAGTGAAAAAGGAACCCCTGGAGTCTTCTTTCAGCTCTTTTCAGTCTCCGATAATGTGAAAAGATTGTCAAGAACTTGTCTTTTCGAGCTCGTAAAAGTAAATGAATTGATATCTACTCAGTATAAGTTTAACCCTTTTCTGGAATGAGATAGATTATTTATGAAAAAGGAATACCTTGGTTAAACATGACCAAATAGGTTCTCTCAGATATTATTTCACTTTTTCGGATCTGAGTGACAAATTTACGAAAAAGTACTTATGGAGTTTTCTTTCGTCCTCTTTTTCAAACTCTCTAAATATGAAAAAGGACTAGGTTATCACTGTTGTTAAGCTCGTTAAAACATAAAATAACGACAGGCTTATCAATCATGGCAAAAATTGAGTTTCATTCATCGTTAGACTCATTAAATTATTAAATAGAGATACTTTATTCTCCCGAAGGGTTGAATTATAGATCAAGAAAATGTTATCCTCCTCAAGCTTGTTAAAAAATAAAGAGGTACTGGTTGAGAAATGACCAGGGAAAATTTGGGAAAAGTGAGCAAAATTTATTTATGGTAGCAATTCGCTCTTGAACATGACACTTCCTTCACTCCATGTCCATGACTGTTTAGGTTGGGTAATCATCTTGACGGTTCATTAATACCTTCACTTCGGTTTTGGATCAATGCTGCCAACTCATCACAGTGTTGCTGATATGTTTAAGAGAAGTCATCCAGTGAATACACTCATCCTTCTACAATAATCGTAAACCTTTATTCTCATGATCGTCATCCTTGAAAATTTCTATATCAAGCCATACCCTTGTCTCTGAAATCAGTAACTCCCGTTTCGCAATAAGGTAACTTCCTGTCGACAAAAAATCAATATCCAGGAAGTTCACTTAGAAACATCAGATTCCAGTACCAGGAGGCTTGTTACAGCATCGAAAAGATCCTCGCTTCTGGACCTTTGACCGAAAGATTTTTTTTGGCATTTCACATAAAATCATTTATTAATGCCTTAAGAAATGTACTACAGTACCTTGAGGGCCATTTTCATTAATGGTGGTTCTCTCGCGTTTGTTAACAACTCACATCATTGGCTAGTAATCAAACAATGTCTTTCCAATTTCAACGACAAATAATATATTCACATGGCTAGACTTGTACCTGAATGATCGAGTGAATGATATAATAAGACCTCGAATCTAGTTTTAGCCATCCGGGCTGCGATTTCAGGATTTTTGTACACATCATTTGTACGGTGACCTTACATACAGATTGTCATCTGAACATGGGCCTATATCTATAGGCATGTCTACATTGGGAAACATTCCAATGTCAACGAATTTTTGAACTATGTACATGTTATTAGATTGTTTATGTGTTGAACATGGGAATGCCTACCCTTAGAAATTATGATCAAAGAGGATATATCATGATGTAATGTATTGTAAGATTGATTCAGGTGACCACTCTGCTTTATCTCCAGTGCATCACAATGTGAAGCATCTCAATCAAAAGTTTTTATTATTTCGACCTCATGATTTAGGGTGAAATTGTTATAGGAAAATTTGGGCATCATTCCCAATGACCTGGTTAATTGGGAATCATCTCCAGGACCAATGACTAAGGGTCTATCATTTCCTATCATTTCAATTTGCTACATGCCCTAAGGCAAGAACAAGACAAATCAAACATGACTTTCATCAAGAAAAGGTTTCCAAGGTTTCAATTTTATTACATAGCATGTGAGAGCTCACCAACGCTGCCTCTAAGGGGACTAAGTGCATTGCATATACATGTAGCCCCATGCAAGACTGCTCTGCAAAGCACTTCCCGAAATTTATGGGTGCGTTGGTCACATTGGGATCGAAATTCTCATTGTTCCGGAATCTCCACTTGGCGAATGCCTTCTAGAAGAGTTCACATGTGTCAAGCTTCGAATCCAAGTGTCCATTTGACATCTACATGACTGGGAACATGTATTGCCTATTATTGGAGAGTAATTCATTACAAAAATACCTTCAGTTCATCTATAAATTAAACATAGATCTGAGTGTTTAAAAAGGAATAATTTGAGTAGAGAAATGCTGGAGGATTTTCAATTGAGAGTTAGATTTGTGTAACAGCTGCTAGAGAGATTTATACTATGATGGGGCCAAGGATCATTGCTGGAAGGGTCACCTCAAATCAATCGTTTGATTGTAACCTCTCCTTCTATCATCAATAAATAATACAACTTACTTTTCCCTATATGCATCTGTATTGGCTTTGATTTTACATATTGCAAGATCTTAGTTGATGTATATTGTTTATGCTTTACTGATTTAGCTAACTAACTTGAATAAATATCTGTATTATTGCTATCTTATGTTGTTTTAGTGTTCTTTATTGCATGAATCATTTAGCCTACAAACTTCTTGAATTTGAAGTTACAACAGAAGCAATAGAAGGAGCCATTTAGAAGCGCTTGGATTACAAGTAATCCTCTAATACTTTCTGTGTGTTTGTTCTGAGTTAGGAAAGATATTCGTATAGTCTTTAATCTGTTCTTCTAGATTTTCATCTATCTAGGGAAGCGTGTTTTATCCGTAATTCAAAATTCTGGCCCAAAAAGGGGCTTAAGAGCTCAAGATCTGGGCTTGAGGCTTGAGGTTTCATAATGTGAAGTTCTCGAAGGACAAACTAAATGAACTCTGCAGTTGAGGAATTCGGGAGGTCAAGCTTGAGGCTTGAGCCTTTAGGTTGCCCAATGCACAGTTTTGAGAGGCCTACCTAGGTGATTGTGTAGTTGAGAAGCTCAAGAGCTCAAGGTTGAGGCTTGAGGCCCGAAGTTGCCCAAGGAGAACAAGCTGGGAGATTACAAAGTTGAGGGGTTCAAGGGCTCATGCTTGAGGCTTGAAGTTTCCTAATGCGCAATTCTGGAGGGAGGAAAATCTAATGGATTTCACAATTGTATAGATATTGTACAAACAATATGTATATAATGGATTCAATCTGATCTAAAAATGTTCTAAATATACATACTAAATCACTTCTAAAAATAAATTGTAGAAATTAAGCACAATCACCAATCACATGAAATAAAGAAGAATCAATCAAACCACAACACAGATAATTTCCCAAGTGTTAGTGTTGGTATCTTCATCCCTCCGCCAGATATCAATTTCTCTTGTTGAATTGCATTCTTAGGTGTCTCATTCAGTCAGTTGCATTCCATTAGGAGCATGGATCATCTGACAGTAGGGGCTTGTCACTCATATCCCTCATGTCTTATACCTGTTGGCCTATTTTTGTTCATTAAAATCATTTACAGTCATTTTTGGTTTCATAGTTGGAAAAGAGTCATTTTAGGGTTTTTAGTATCATTAGGTCTAGGGTTTAGTTAATCCAGTCTTCAAAATGCTCAATAATGGTCAGCAGGCACATGAGGAAGCTTGAAATAAGGTTTGTTTAAAAATTTCATCATCATAATGCTTAATAATGAATTTTCTTCAAAACTTTGTTTTGAAGAAAAATAGTCTATTTCATCTTTATGTAATAAATGCAATGTAATTTTCAATTTTTTTAGTTGTAATAAAACTCCACTCAAACCCTGGTCACCTTTTCCAAATCTCCATGCCATCCATTCCCTGCAAGACAAACAAAAAATCTCATTATTCAGTCCAAAAGAAAAAGGAAGAAAAACAGAGTTCTTTTGAAAATTGTTAAGTTTGCAACATTTCAAAGTGGGTTTTTACAAATGAAAAATAAGAGTCTTTGGTATATATATGATTTTTATGTTTCAAAACTCCATTTGTGTGTCAAAGAGACAGCAGTGGGCAAAAGAAGAGTTGTGAGGAGCGAAGCAAGTGTTTGAAGGTCGGACTGTGTCAAGTTTCCAAGCGTGATGCATTGGGCAGCTGGCGCGACGCATCGAGTGAGTGTGGCGCATAGGGTTGTTTCCCTGTGTGTATATTTTCTTCTGCAAGACACATTGGAAGGGTGCGGCGCACTGGGTTGGTTGCGTGCTGCATTGGGCCAGACACAAGTTTTTTCCATTCCTTTCAGTCAGCAAAGTTTCTCGGTCTCTCCTTGTTTGAGTAAGTCAAAGTCACTTCCCCATTGCTCATAACAAGTGTTTGGTGTTGATATGAGAATTTAAATGCAAAAACTCAAACCCTATTTTCTTGTTTAAGAATGCTCCTAGGGTTTCAAAATTGGTTTTGGTGTCAAATATTTCCATTTCCCTTACCTTGTTAGTCCCTCCTCATTTTTTATCTCATTATAGCAGCCCATTCCTCTATCTCTTGACATCCCTAAAGTCAATCATCCCTATACCATTCCCATCGTCCCCATACCACTTGTAAATTTTCCCTCAAATCCAAAGTTATCCCAAAAAACTAAGTGGCTGTCCCTTGTCCCTAAACTTATCAAATCATAGTTTTCAAAAGGAAAATTTCACTTGATAAATGTCCATTATTCCCATTATCCTATTCCTCCATATTACCTCATATTTGGCAATCAAATTAAAACACCAAAATTCTCATTTTCATCCAAGATAACATAGACCTTGCACAAACCTTGGACATCATGGAGATAGACACCGATACATCTTATGACCGAGACAATGATTCCACCACTGAACTACATGCACCTAGAAGGCCTCATAAGAGTGGAAAACATGTGAGGGAGGAGCCCACCTCATTGGCTGAATTAGAGGTTTGTCCACTTGCTATGGCATGTTTTCGAGAGCAGTCTTGTTATCAATTTTGTGAAATGGCTGCTAGGGTCCATCATCATTAGGAGCTGACCTGTTTATTTGTGTTACATTTACATGATGGTCAAGTCACCCTTGCCGGTGTGACATTCACTTTAACACCTAAAACTATCTCTCAAGCAACCGGAATACCGAATGTTGGAGAACAATGGAAAAAAAGACAATAGGTTGACAAAGTGCACTATGAACCATATATCAGGCCTAACTTTGTGAAACAACTTAGCAGGGTGTTTCCTTTCCAGTTCCTAAAGGATTCCTATGCTCCTCTGATGAAACATATTATCATATATTTCAGTTGTGAGGGCCGGTTTTCACGTCTCTATGCCTATCATATCAGGTTATTGATGCATTTTACTAAGGTGAGGATGATGAACCTCCCTTATTTCATGTGCCAGAATATTGAGAGAATGACCACTCTCGTGCAAAGGAAAACTCATGAGAAGCAGTACAACAGTATCTATCACTTTGCACTCATTAAGATTGTGGTTTTGCATCAGCTTGGCTTGCAGGGTATTTCATGGGAGGATTTCATTTCTAATGATTTCTTCACAGCTCCTTAGGTTCCTTCAGAGGTTGTTCATGATGCAGGTGAACCTTCATATCAGCATGAGGGTCAGGAGACAGAGACTACTAGTGTGCCGATGTATGTCACTTATCAGAGAGGCACCAGAGGATTATTTGCAGCAGCCCGGCGAGTATTATCTCCACCTGGGGTGGAAGGGGTCTCGCTTCCATCATTAGTAGCATAGGTAAAGGCACAGGATAGAGGTAAGAGGCCCATGTAGGATGAGGGGCCTTCAGGAGGCCAAGATACAGGTTTCATACTCATTGATGAGGATTTGAGCTCACCAAGCTCAAAGTTGAGAGAGACTATTTAGGAGCAGAAGGTGGAGATAGACACTTTGTCCGTCAAGTTGAAAAGAGCCCAATGGATTATCAACTACCTTGATAAGTGAAACAAATACTTGGAATATCATCAAACTATCATGAAGTTGCAAAATATTCGTGAGAACCGGCAAGTTGCCCAAAGAAGCCAAACCGAGATGACATCCATTGAGCGAGAGATTGAGGCTGATCGAGAAAATTGGCTTGAGAGGGTCAATATTCATTTGGAGAAGCTGTTGGAGAAGGAGAAAAAGGAAAAGAGCATGCTAAGGCACATGAAAAATCATTATTGGGTGAGAATCACGTTTGCAAGGCACAAATCAAGATCCTGAAGGCAAAGCTAAAGAGGGCATTAAAGTGTCACAAAAGGCACGATAGACTCCAAATTTTGGTCGAAGCTTCTTTGGCCCAGCATAGTGCATGATGGTGGAAATTCAGCCCAAATTTCAAGAAATTTGGGACACTTTTTGTCAATTTTGAATTTTTTGGCCTTAACACATATTTTCCTGCCCAACGCGTCGCGCCACTTGGCGCGCGCTTATAATTGGAAGCTCCTCTTGGGGAAAACTTATTATTTCTAGATTTTTCATCAAAATTTATGCATTCCTATCCATTACCTAGAGATTTTGACAAGTTTTGGGTTGCCGGAATGGTCAAAAACACTCTAAAATTGACCTTTCTGCCCCTTTTTGGACACACAGGAAGCAGTGTTGGGAAAACTCATTTTTGGAGGGGCCAATGGCAACCAAATTCATAAATTCCACTTGGGTTGGAAATTATATAGGTAGATATTTCCAACTAGATATCTTTTGCTCAATTTTTACTCCGGTAAGGCCCTCAAAATCAGCTCCAAAGTGGCGCGACGCATAGATATTTCAGGCGCGGCACATTGGGAATTTTGGCTCCTTTTTCACTCAATAACCCAGATTTTCACCTAGTTTTGGCCAGTTTGAATTTTTTATCTCCAAATGTAAAGCTATTGATGTAATTTGATGTAATTCCATGGTTTTTGATGTAATTTTGACAAATTTTCACTCATGTCAGTAGATTCATTCACCAAAAGTGAATTGTAACTGAATGAATCAGTTTCCTATCTTATAGAGGCAAGCTGTTCCACTGCCTATTTTCTAGTTCTTAGTTTAGATCTAGCTGAAACAACTCATAAACTAGTGAGCTTGACCCATAGAGGCATGGGGATGAGTTATGCTTGTCTATATATTGTATTTTCTCAGTCATTTTCAGGGTTGGACACTTGGGATTGCTTTGAGCTTCATTGTACATTTCATCTCTGCATTTTGGAAAAGGAATAGACCAAGTTTGCAGCACTCTTTGGGACCCATGTGGATCTATGTTTTGATGGTGTGTTTCTCTCAGTGATTGTAAGTTTACTGATGTTTCATGTGTACCATCTCCCTTCTCATTTCTTCTTAAGTTAAAAAAATAAGTAATAAAGGTGGAATTCATTAGATTTGCAGTGCTCTGCCTTGAGTTTTGTTTAATTTTCCATGTTTTCAGCTATCTAAAGAGGATTCTTGAAAACCTCTTTCCCTCTTCAACTTCTCATAGTTCTAATCTATCCATTTCATTTATTTCGAAACATCAAAACAATTTCCTTTCTTGCCCCATTCAGCTCTCTGCAAAATTGCTCATTACCCAGACCCAAAATCTGCCCTTCCCTTTGATTAAAAAAAAAAACCTTCCAAAATCAAATAAAACTCCTTTACATATATACCTAGCCTAAAATTAGCCTTTATTTCAAGTCATCTCAAGCCTCACTAATTATTTTTGCTGAGATTGACGAGGAGAGAGCCCTCTCCCGATCTGGTAGGGCTAGCTACCATATTAAGCGTGGTTTGATGTTACCCTAGACTCTTCCTTCCTTCAGCCTAAGGTAGATTTAGGAAATAACATAGTGGCGAGCATAATGGGGATCAAAAAATGGTTTTCTTGTTAGTGTTATTCGTTTTATAAGCTACATACGGAGCTTGAAGTTATGCCAGGTAGCCTTCGAAACGCTCTTTCTTTGCATTAGAAAAAGTAGATAAACGCTGCTTCAGTAAATATCTTGTCTAGTTTGCAAACATAATATCTAACTTGTAAGTTGCCCCAGTACATCAGATCATTCTCTACTTTTGGATGATGAGTTTAGAATTTTATAGGTTGAACAAGTTGGTTTTTTCCATTTGATTTTTGAGAATAATTCAACACACTAGCTTCCAGATGGCATACCAGAGAAAATCTGGATCCTGATCCACCTCCTGTGTATGAAAATCCCAATCTTATTTCGATAATCCTTCGTCGAGAAGTACTCGGATTCCTGTGTTCAAATCTCATTCATGTCCTGCTGTTTTTGAGTATCTTGAAGATCTTGAGTTTGACGAACAATTTGAGTTGTCGCTGTTTGAGACTAAGTCCGAAAGTGCTATTGGTTCTACTGTCCTAAATCTAGAGTTTGTCAAACATCTTGAAATTTAATAGGCTAATAGATCCATTGACAGTTACATTTTGAATATTCAGAATTCCATTGTGGCAACAAACATTCCTGAATTCATAGAGTCTGCATCTGCAACTCTTGGATCATCAGCAATTACATCTGGTTCACAAATTCCTACCAAGCCTCCTTTCATTCCTACCATTCCCGTGCAACCTTATATCTCTGATAAACAATCTGCAGTAGTATCACCTCCATCCACACCACATACACCTCATACATCAACTGCTCTAACTCCTACTATATCCCCAAATCCGGTTGTAAATCCACCTAGAGCAATGGCTGCCCGATTTGCACCCCTCGTGTTGCCTCAAAAATTGGATGACATGCCTGCTGATTATCAAAGAAAAATTCCATTGTTTGATGGCACTCCTCAAAGTGTTACTGCTCAGAAAAATGTGGATAGGATGGCAGATTTATTTTACCTTCATGAGATTGATGCCGAAAATGTGACAATGAGATTGTTTGTACAAGCCTTTGGAGGAGAAGTGAGAAAGTGGTTCAGAGCTTTGCCGGCTAGAAGTATTGCTACACTGCCTAATCTTCAGAGACAATTCTTGGATCGATGCGAAGTGAGGAAAGACCCTCTTTCAATCCTTTCTGAATATGACAATATCAAGCGGAATGTTGGTGAGTCTGTCCAAGATTATTGTATTAGATTCAATAATGTTTACAATGCAATTCCTGATGATATAAAGCCACCTAGGGGGTCAGCTTTGATTAAGTTTCCGGATGGTTTCGATCCTAACATGGCTTATCAATTGAGAGAAAGAGGTCCAGGCACTTTAGAGGATATGCAGAAGATTGCAGTCAGCGTTGAAGCTAATTTGAATGCTAGGAGAGCTAGAATGAAAGCTGAAAAGAAAGTAGCAATAAAGGAAGAGGTTTCCACTTTAGATTAGGTACTTCGCAAGATGGAAAATATGTTTGAAATATTAACACTTGATAAGCCTAAACTGTAGATTAGAAATCCTAACTTCTGTGGCTAACAGAAACCACAATTTAGAATCAAGCAAAGAGAGCAGTGAGCACAAGAACCAGCGGTACAACAGCAGGTGAAGACACCTTTACAGCAGAATTTTGTTGGTCTGGTATTAGATGATGAAGAGAATGTAATTGGAGAAGAGAATCATTTATTTACACCTGATGATATGCCAACTTTTATCACTGAAGATGAGGATTATTCCGAAAGCTCAGTTGTACAAAAAGATGAAGATTTCATCTTGGAAAATGAGACAGCTCTTGAAGAATAGTTTGATGAGTATAAGAGGAGATACATGAATTCCTTGACTGTTGCCCAGCAGTGACAATATTCAATCAGAAATAGAGATGTGCCCATTAATCCAATCCCAAAGAGAAAGGAAGTTTCAGCACCAAATAATGATTCACCCATTGTGCAGAAGAAGGGAAAAGAGACCGCTGATCCCACTACTAGAAAATCATCATCAGCCAATGAAAGATCCAATCAGCCAAATGTATCGAAGGAGAAAACTGAAAAGAAGGATATTCCAGCTAAAGAGGTAGAGAAAACTTCAGTTTTTAACTTAGAAAATGAAATCACTAAGTTAAAAGTATCCATTCCTTTGACTGAATTGATGAAGAATAGCAGCTACAAGGGTCAGGTGTCTAATATTTTGAATTTAGATCCATTGTCTGATATGGTAAATGTGGAAGATGATCAACCTAAGTTGATTTTTGGTCCAGCATTGGATGGTGAGTCTCCAGATAGTGATGTGCCTCCTTTTTATATCAGCCTTAGATTGCATGATTATATGTTACACAATGCTATGTTTTGATTCCAGAGCCTCTCATAATCTTATGCCTAGGGTAATCAGGGAGAAATTGGGATTGGATATCACTAGAAAGTATCATGATATTTATTCTTTCGATTCTAGTAGAGTAAAATGCATTGGGCTTATCAAAGATTTGGTGGTTAGTTTGGATCATATTCCTACTAAAAATGTTTTGATGGATGTGGTTGTGGCAGATATTCCTCCTAGATTTGGCATGCTTCTTTCCAGATCTTGGGGAGCGAAACTTAAAGGGACATTGCAGCTTGATTTCTCCTATGCTACTATTCCCGTGTTTGGTCAGATGAGGAAATTATATCGGGAGAAAAAGATGAAGTATATGATCACCAACAAGGAGAAACCAGTAAATCATCTAATCAATTATGTACATATTGCTTTAGAATCATTTGTTTTGTATTCAGATAGTTTCAATGATGTAAATAGCCAATTAGTTGAAGTAGAAGACATTCCGGAAATCACTAATAATTTCAGAGAGGTCTTAAAGAAATAGAGAAAAAAACTTGAAAGTACCGCTGAGCAATCGGCCTTCCGCCAGCAGCAAAAAGTTGATCGACAACAAGTAGAAATAACAGAGAAAACAAAATTTCAGCACTTGGAAGAGGATGAAGATGGTTTTTGGACCATGGATTTTTATGGTGCAGTAGGAAATGACGGTGCTAGAATTGGAATTTGGGTACGCAGCCATTTTTCCGCCCTAAACAAAGTGCCGAGTAATGTAAGGGTCTGTTCTTATAAATTGGATTTTGATTGTTCAAATAATGAGGCTGAATACGAAGCTTTAATTGCTGGTCTGAAAATTCTTAGAAAGTTGAATGCTAAGAGGATTGTAGTGTATGGCGAATCCGAGTTAGTTATCAAGCAAGTGAAAGGTGAATACCAAGCTAAGCATCCTCGAATGCGGGCTTACCGAAATGCGGTTTTAGATATCTTGAGATTGTTTTCAGATTATACTTTGACTTGTGTCCCTCGTATTCAGAGTGGTATTGCAGATGCACTTGCACAGGCAACAAGTAATTTGAAAATTCTGATGAACTCAAGTAACAAATTTGAAATTCATGTGAAGCATCGTCCGACTGTTCCAGACAATTAAAGGTATTGGCAAGTGTTTCAAGATGACGAAGAAATTGATGAATTTCTGCAAAATGAAGGAAAATTCAAAGACACTTCAATTGATGTGGAGCATGATGATGGTGAGGCTGATGTGCAAGTAAATCAGATGGAAGTTTTGCAGCTGAAGGATAATGTCATTCCTAAAGGTCTAATACCTTTAGAGGAGCTTTTCGACCAAGATGATGTAGCCCGAAAACAAACCTTGCGGCCAGCCGAGAAAGGAGTTGAGGATGTGAACATTGGATCAGCAGGAAATCCAAAAATGGTGAAATTGTCTAAAGCATTGCCCCCATAGGTAAAAGCAAAGTATATCAGTTTATTGTCTTCTTTTGTTGATGTATTTACTTGGGACTATTCAGATTTGAAGACATATGATACCAACATAATTCAACATACCATACCGATCAAGCCAAATCAAAAGCCTTTTCGGCAGAAGTTGAGAAGAATAGATCCAAAGTTGCTGCCCTCAATAGAGAAGGAAGTGAATCGGTTGTACAAGGCTGGTATCATCATTCCTATAATATTTTTAGATTGAATTTCTAATTTGGTGCCCGTGCACAAGAAAATAGGTGAGATTCGGTTATGTATTGATTTTAGGAATCTGAATAAGGTTTCTTTGAAAGATAATTATCCATAGCCCAAAATGGATCACATACTTCAGCGATTAGTTGGAGCATCTCGTATGTCACTACTCGATGGTTATTCTGGTTATAACCAAATTCTGGTCCATGAGGATGATAGAGACAAAACAACGTTCACCACTCCGTGGGGAACTTTTCATTATGCTAAAATGCCTTTCGATTTGAAGAATGCTGGTGCGACCTTTCAGCGAGCAATGGATATGGCATTTGAAAATGAGAAGGATTTTTTTCTAGTTGTGTATCTTGATGATTTGACAGTCTTTTCTAATTCAAATGAAGAGCACCTTTACCATTTGAAGATTGTTTTTCAGCGGTGTAGAAAATATGGTGTGTCACTCAATCCGAAGAAGAGTTTGTTTGCCATGGATGAGGGAAAGCTTCTTGGACATATTATATCAAAGGATGGCATCTGCATTGATCTAGCTCAAGTAGAAGCTATTCAAAAAATTTATCTTCCCCGAAACAAAAAGGAGATCCAATCATTCAATGGTAAGATGAATTTCTTACGTCGCTTTGTGCCCAATCTTGCAGAACATTTAAGGGAAATTAAAAGCATGCTAAAGAAAGATAGTGTAGTGAAGTGGACTGAGGAGGTTGCAATGTCTTTCAATTTAGTGAAATTGGCTCTTTCTTCAGCTCCGGTTTTGATCAGCCCGGACTATACTCAGGATTTTATTTTGTTTTCATTTGCCTCAGATCATACTATGGCAGCAGTATTGATGTAGAAAAGGGATCAGCATGAAAAACCAATTTCTTTTTTCAGCCGAACCATAAGAGATGCAGCCTTAAAGTATAACACTATTGAAAATCAAGCTCTTGCCTTAGTGAAAGCGTTGAAATATTTTCGAGTGTATATTTTTCATTCTCACATTCTTTCTTATGTTCCTAATGCTGTTGTTAAGGATGTCTTAGTGCAAACATATATGGAAGGGAGACGAGGAAAATGGATTGCTACCTTGTTGGAGTATGATGTGGAGATAAAGCCTACAAAGCTTATCAAAGGACAAGGGCTAGCTAATTTAATGGCTAAGTCAAATTTGCATGCCTTGGACATTAATCTCATTGCTGCTATGTCCAAGGAAAATGAAGAAAATCCGCTAATTCAGGTATCAGAAATCTTTGTTCTTTCTCCTTGGTATTCGGATATTGTATATGTGCTCCAAAATTTGTCACCACCACCAGGGATGGGTCAAAACAAAATTAGGACTCTGAAATTGAAATCTACAAAGTTTTGTATCATGAATGATGCACTCTATTGGAAAGATCCCGGTGGTGTTTTGCTAAATTTTTTGGTTGAAGAAGAAGCAAAGCAGGTTATGGAAGATTTTCATAAGGGAGATTGCAAAGGTCACCTTTTCTGGAAAAAAACAGCCAACAAAATTTTGAGAGCAGGATATTATTGGTCGACTCTCTTTGCTGATGTGTACAAAGCTGTTAAAAGCTGTCATGAATGTCAGATTTTTGAAGGGAGAAGAAAATTGCAGCCTTTCCCGCTCAAGCCCATTGAAGTAAATGCTCCTTTTCAGCAGTGGGGTTTGGATTTCATTGGCGAGATCCATATTGCTTCTTCAGCTCAGCACTGGTGGATCCTTACAGTGACAAATTATTTTACTAAATGGATTGAAGAGATTCCCACCAAGGAGGCCACAAATTTGGTAATAATTTCATTTATTGAGAACAATATTTTGTCTCGTTTTGGATTTCCAAATAAGTTAATTACTGATAATGCAGGAGCTTTCAAATAAAAAAGAATGATTGAGTTATGTGATAAGTATCAAATCACTTTGGAGCACTCAACCACTTATCATCCACAAGGCAACGGATTGACCAAGTCCTCAAATAAATCTTTGGTCAATATTATCAAAAAGCTGTTGGAAATAAACAAGAAAAGTTGGCATAAGAAATTAGTTAATGCACTTTGGGCAGACAGAGTGAGTTAGAAGAAATCTATATGTATGTCCCCTTTTGATCTCGTGTATGGTGTTGACACGGTATTTCCTACCTCTCTCGCAGTTCCAGTGGTCAAAATTCTGCAGGAAGCTGGCAGCGAAGATGATCATATGCAAAGGAGAATAAATCAAATGATCCATTTACAAAAGAATAGAGAGGAGGTTTTTCAAAACACTTTCAAGCTGCAAGAGAGAATCAAGAAGATATATGATCGAAAGGCAAAGGCGGACAAGTTTCAATTGGAAGAATTGGTGCTGAAATGGGATGCAAGAAATGAAGATAAAGGTAAGCATGGAAAGTTCGAGAATCTCTGGAAAGGACCCTTTAGAATTGCTGCATATCGGGGCCAAAATGCTTTCCTTTTGAAGGAAATGAATGGAGAAGATTGTCTAGGAGGGCCGGTCAGTGGTCGGCTGCTCAAGCGGTATCATTTTTGAAATTTTTTCTATTGTTTTAAACTGTACATACCGGTTTGTTTTAAGTTTCATTGCAAGTGTGTGCTGTCATCATTATTTCAATTTGGGGCCTAAGGTGAAGGATATAACTCTGAAGGTTGATTTCAGCTTTGGTTTGATTTATTGAGTCAGGTCTTTCAGTCATTTTGGTTTCAAAATTGAGTTGGTTTGAGTCAATTTTCCATCATGAAAATGAGTCAAGAGTCTTGTTTTGGTTTGTTGAAGTTATTGACTCCATAGCTCAATGGACAAAGGCACTGCCTACTTTCCCAGAGATCTGTAGTTCTTGGCACCTCCATGGAGCTACCATCCCCATTGGAGCCAATGTTAGTGTCGATATCTTCATCCCTCTGTCAGAGATCAATTTATCTTGTTGTATTGCATTCTTAGGTGTCTCATTCAGTTAGCTGCATTCCATTAGGAACATGGATCATCTGACGGTAGGGGCTTTTCACTCATATCCCTCATGTCTTATACCTGTTGGCCTATTTTTGTTCATTAAAATCATTTACAATCATTTTTGGTCTCATAGTTGGCAAACAGTCATTTTAGGGTTTTTAGTCTCATTAGGTATATGGTTTAGTAAATCCGGTCTTCAAAATTCTTAATAATGGTCAGCAGGCACATGAGGAAGCTTGAAATAAGGTTTCAGTGCAAAAAAAAATTCATCATCATAATGCCTAATAATGATTTTTATTCAAAACTCTGTTTTGAAGAATAATAGTCTATTTCATCTCTATGTAATAAATGCAATGTAATTTTCAAGTTTTTCAGTTGTAATAACACTCCACTCAAACCCTGGTTTCCTTTGCCAAAGCTCCATGCCATCCATTCCCTGCAAGACATATAGAAAAGTTCATTATTCAGTCCAAAAGCAAAAGGAAGCAAAACAGAGTTCTTTTGAAAAGTATTAAGTTTGCAACATTGCAAAGTGGGTTTTTTCAAATGAAAAATCAAAGTCTTTGGTATATATATGAATTTTATGTTTCAACACTCCATTTGTGTGCCAAAGAGACATCAGTGGGAAAATGAAGAGTTTTGAGGAGCGAAGCAAGTGTTTGGAGGTCGAACTGTGTCAAGTTTCCAAGCGCGACGCATCGGGCGAGCACGACGCATAGGGTCATTTCCCTGTGTGTAGATTTTCTCCTGCACGGCGCATTGGAAGGGCGCGACGCACTGGGTTGGTTTTGCGGCTCATTGGGTTGGAACACAAGTTTTTACCATTCCTTTCAATTAGAAAATTTGCTCGGTCTCTCCTTGTTCGAGTAAGTCAAAGTCACTTCCCCATTGCTCATAACAAGTGTTTGGTGTTGATATGAGAATTTAAATGCAAAAACTCAAACCCTATTTTCTTTTTTAAGAATGCTCCTAGGGTTTCAAAATTGGTTTTGGTGTCAAATATTTCCATTTCTCTTACCTTGTTAGTCCCTCCTCATTTTTTATCTCATTATAGAAGCCCATTCCTCTATCTCTTGACATCCCTAAAGTCAATCATCCCTATCCCATTCCCATTGTCCCCATACCACTTGTAAATTTTCCCTCAAATCCCAAGTTATCCCAAAAAACTAAGTGGATGTCCCTTGTCCCTAAACTTATCAAATCACAGTTTTCAAAAGGAAAATTTCACTTGATAAAAGTCCATTATTCCCATTATCCTATTCCTCCATATTCCCTCCCATATTACCTCATATTTTTCAATCAAATTGTTGTAGAGGTAAATCCCCTCTGCGGATAGAGGCAATCCCTACTAGCCCAGATCGGGTCTAGCAACAATCGTATCACGCTAAGGTGCAAGTTCCTAATTACAATAGACCAAATTGCGATGAAGGCCTACCTCAAGTCCAACGCTGTTGTTCGTAGAGAATATGGCGCTCCCATTTCCTTGCTCCAGCAGATCACAATCATCTCGCTTGCCGTGATCGAACACATGCACGCACAAGAAACACGATAAACACAAGCGTAAAACCCGATATATGCAATTATGTATCAGTCAGAGAAGACACAATTCATGATCATAATAAATGATATGAGTGGAACCATAACCAATAGTCGCTTATCATTAATTAATACAAAGAAAATACAACCTGGCTTTGACGCTGAATCTCCCTTTGGCGGGTCGTCAGCGGAATATGTCTTGGTAAAGCTTGTCAGGGATGGGACAAGCCTCTCTCTTTGATCGTCAATCTCCTTGCTACTGATTTGGCTCTATGAGGACTATTGCAGCATTATTTAGGCTATGAAGGCTCTTGGAGACTCAACCATTCAGCCCTTCAGCTATTCAGCCACTTCATCAATGGATGAAGGCTATATTTATAGAGGAGAGGAGGAGGTTGGGATCCCTACAATAGTGGAAGGGAAGCCTTCTCCCATGGGAGGTTCCCCATAAGGTGGAAACAAGAGGCCAAAGGAGGAAGGCCATGGTTATTCAGTCGAAAGCACTCCTCATGACTTATCCACGAAGTTGTGGTACTCGAAACTTCTCCTCTTTTTTAAAAAAAACTTTCCATAAGAAGATTAGCGCGGGTGCTCAACTCGGACAGAGCACCAATTGGCATGGGCTCAGTGTTAATTTTCCTCATTGGCACGAGGACATAATGGGCTACCAGCGCTAAGGAAAAAACATGTGTTTTTAGGGGTCTGCTCAGGAAATGATCAATAGAAGGAATGTTGTCTTCATGGCAAGGGATGCAATGATGGTATTTGCAAGGCATGACACTACTTATTGGTCACAGAAATGACCCTCCAATGGGAAATATGGGGATTGCAGGGATGGTGAGAAATTACTGTGTAACACAAATAAAAACACCAAAATTCTCATTTTCATCCAAGATAACATAGACCTTGCACAAACCTTGGACATCATGGAGACAAACATCGATACATATTATGACTGAGATAGTGATTCCACCACTAAAATACATGCACCTAGAAGGCCTCATAAGAGTGGCAGACATGTGGGGGAGGAGCCCACCTCATTGGATGAATTGCAGGCTTTTCCACTTGCTATGGCATGTTTTTGAGAGTAGTCTTGTTATCAATTTTGTGAAATGGTTGCTAGGGTCCATCATCATCATGAGCTGGCCCGTTTATTTGTGTTACATTTACATGATGGTCAAGTCACCCTTACCGGTGTGACATTCACTTTAACACCTGAAACTATCTCTCAAGCAACCAGAATACCGAATGTTGGAGAAAAATGGAACAAAAGATAGCAAGTTGACAGAGTGCACTATGAACCATATATTAGGCCTAGCTTTGTGAAACAACTCAGCAGGGTGTTTCCTTTCCAGTTCTTAAAGGATTCCTATGCTCCTCTGATGAAACTTATTATCAGATATTTTAGTTGTGAGGGCCGGTTTTCACGTCTCTATGCCTATCATATCAGGTTATTGATGCATTTTACCAGGGTGAGGATGATGAACCTCCCTTATTTCATGTGCCATAATATTGAGAGAATGACCACTCTCGTGCAAAGGAAAAATCCTGAGCAGTAGTACAACAATATCGATCACTTTGAACTCATTAATATTATGGTTTTGCATCAGCTCGGCTTGCAGGGTATTTCATGGGAGGATTTCATTTCTAATTATTTCTTCACAGCTCCTCAGGTTCCTTTGGAGGTTGTTCATGATGCAGGTGAACTTTCATATCAGCATGAGGGTCAGGAGACAAAGACTACTAGTGTGCCGATGTATGTCACTTTTTGTAACTACCAGAGACAACCTAGAGTTGTGATAGACCAGTGCCTAGGACATTTTATATTAGCAAGGAGCATATAGTTCAACAAAGGAAGTTATCAATAAAAAGCTCTCATGATATCTCTTGTAAACAAGGAATATTAATATGAATGGGACCAAGACCTTTAGAAACTAACACAGAGGAAAGAATATTGTAGAGGCAACATGAAAAACTCCAATATAAAAGCAACAGAAAATTCAGAGATAGCTTACTGTAAAGAGGGCCGATTCAGAAATACCTCACAGAAATAAATTATCAGAAGGTGTATGTAGTGAAAGAAATATTGAGAGAATATTAGTTGTCATTGAGATGATATCCAGATACACAATACCACCATGTAATGTGCTTACTAATCTAAGAATCCATACAAGATAATAGCATTTTAAAAACACCCTCCCAAAGCAACTAATATAGCAGAAATACAGTTTTGATGAATAGTGGAACATAATATCATGCATGAGCCATATTTAAAGCGCTTGACTAATTCGAGCATGGGTATCAACTAGGATAAATCCATACCAAAAAATCAGTGAGCCACTCGCATTCCAAAACATAATAAAGGAAAGATGGATGAAACGAAATGATATATTAAAATAACACATAAGAGAGAAAGTTACACACTGTGAAATACCAAAGACCAGAATCCTCTTTAACAAATGGAACTCTTCCTCACTGAGACCCTACGAGCTCTGAGTCTTCATACAAGAGTTTGAAAAAATGTATACAAAAATCCGTTCACTACATCATTTTCTGATAAAATATGGAACCATAAATCATCTGTTCTTCGAGAGCTTTATAGGAGAAAAGAAAGCTCCAAAAAGGGAGTAGGTGATGAACATTTAATTGTCTCATTAAGACAAAATGGTGGAAACGTGCATGCCCATATTGATGAATGACCCTGTAATGTTGTTTGTACTCTGCTGCCTACTTATTGAAATAAATGCACTGGGTAGAAATCTCTTCAGGAACACGGAAAAGGAATAAAATCACATATACATTCCGTCCTTTCTTGAAAGAAAATGGTGCTGAAAAGAAAGTTTTAAAGTATTTTTTCTGCAAATGGTGCCCTCTACCTTCTGAACTCTAAATTAAGTTTAAGACCTTCAATGCTGATCGTTGAATTCCTCGATCTTTCGCTGATATTTCTCTGCTGCTCCATTAATATCTCCATTTGCACAATCTGTGCTTTGAATGTCTCTGGAGGGTTTGACAGATTTTAACCCTGCTTCTTTAATGGAAGTCTTGTTGATTTACCTTCCCAGGTCTTTCACCCTAATTATAGCCTCTGAAAAATAGTCCTTTGATGTGCTCTGCTACTGCAATCAAGACTATAAATCATAACAGTTTTCCGTCGCTAGAACCCTACAAAACCCGCAAAATTGTTAAGAAAAATCATGCGTGGGGATGGTGAAATGGTGGAATGGTGATGGCAGAAACAAAGTGGAATGACAGAGAAATACTCTGGTTGCAGGTTGGCGGAAATGCAGAAGATTACACGTAAAACCTTAGAAATAGGATTTGGAATGGAATATGTATATGAGATGGACGTGGGGTGAACACACGTGGAACGAGTGACGTGGAGGTACAGAGTCAACTGGTGGAGAGGTAAGTGATCTGAACCGTTAGATCTCAGAAGGAGATCGAAGGTGGAAAGAATACCAGAGGGAAATGAAATGGTGGGCCAGGGGCACTGTTGACTTGGTTTAATACCCGTGCAGCTTCGTGGAGCGATTACCGTCGGATGGATCGCTCCAGATAGGACGGCTGTCGTGGATATTGTGCCGTGTCTACGGATGAACGATAACGCACGATGGAGGGTGGTTTTTGAGCCATACGTGAGGACACGTGGAAAACGATGTATGGAATCGCTCTGAAATGAGAAATACCGCCCGCCTCGGAAAGGCGGTGCGATATAAACCACCAGTTTTGCACAGTGCACGACGTGGGGGCCACCGGGGCCGGAGTATTGTGAACCGTTGATTTTGCAAGTTGATCAAATAGTGCACGGGCGATCGGAGCGGTGAATGGAGTAGGCCATGGGCGCAGCACTGAACAATGAAGGTCATCCGATCTATATAGATTGACAGATAATACTGCACCCGATATATACCTGTGATAAGCCCCTTCTAGGCTAGCGCTTGGTCCAGCTAGCATAGGTCACGTGGGGAAAAGATAGAGGGGGATAGGGCTGGAGGAGTTAGGCATTATATATTTTCAAATGTGGATTTTCGGCCTTTTATAACGTAATTTGGAGGTAGGAAATAGCAACGATAGGTAGAAAACGAATTTCTCAGGGCAGAAAGAGGGGATTTGAAGGGTTTTAAGAGAGATTATTGGCCAAAATTTGATAGGAGGTTGACATGGTCAACATTGGCTCCACCTGGTGATGACACGTTCATTCTTGGACGTGTTGAGAACATCGCAGACCATCTGATAATCTTCTGTGCAAAATCTGCTCCTCAGAACTTCTACCTTTCTTTTCCATAATTCATCACGACACCCACATTATTTCAAACAAGAGCGAAAAAAATAATATACAGTATAATACATCAGGCCATCTCTTCCTGAACTAGAACTGGAAGTAGGGTTTAAGAAACTGACCATTTACAGGGGCATCAAGCAAGTCACCCTATAAATTCTCCAGCTTGAAAGTGTTATTACCTCCCTGTTCCGCAATTTTGAAAGGACCGAACTAGAGTGGATCAAAATTAGGATGTTTTCCTTTTTTAGCCCTCCGAATAGCCCTCTTGAGCACTAAATCACCAATCTGCAGATTCTTGTCCTTAGCGTGCTGATCAAAAAGGTACTTCATCTTCTCCTGATACTCGGTCAGCCTGTGACTTACATGGTTCCACGTTTCTTCCAATTCCACCAGCTGATTCAATCTCCTGGTCATATCATCAGGCCCTTCTTGACTTTCCTGCATGAATTGGGCTACTGGTAGGGCTAACTATATAGGGAATACTACTGCCCTCCCATATACTAATTCATATGGGGATTTTCCAGTTTCTCTCTTGTTGGTAATTCTATTGGCCCATAGAGCAAATTTCAACTGGGAATCCCAATTTTTCTGACTTTCACTGATAGCCTTCTTCAATGTTCTTATCAGGGTTTTATTGGACGATTCTACTAAGACATTTACTTGTGGATAGTAGGCTATGGACTGGCTTAGTGTGATGTTATATTTCTGACAGAAACTCACAAACTTTGCGGACTTGAAGGCCTGGGCATTATCCGTCACTATTCTGGAAGGGCAGCCAAACTTGGATATGATGTTTTCTTCCATGAATTTTATTATCACAGTATCAGTGGCATTCCTTGCAGGTATGGCTTCCACCCATTTTGTGAAATAATCAGTGGCAGTTAAAATCCACTTATGCTGGCCACTCGATGGAGGATGTATTTCACCTATAAAATCAATTCCCCATTGTCGAAATGGTTCGTCCACGTGCACAGGAATCATGGGCAGAGGCACCGATTTCTGTCTTTCATCAAATTTCTGACACTTCTCACAGGCTCTTACCCAGGAAAAAACATCTCCAAAAAGCTTGGGCCAATAGAAACCAGCCTTCAGGATCTTGTGAGAAGTGGCCCTCCAACTGTAATGACCCCCATAGATTCCTTCATGAAATTCACCTATTATAATCTCTACCTAATCCTCTATGAGACACAGAAGTAGGATGCCTGAGGGATCTTGCCAGTATAGCTGGCCATTGGAGACTATGTACTTCTGTGATTTTAATCTCAGCGTTATGTATTTAGCTTTATCACAGCTTGGAGGGCAGCTGAGTGTGAGTATATATTCTACTATCTCTTTGAACCACTGACTGGTGAGGTACTTTACATGTATTTCTGGAGTAGCTACCCCAATTCCCTATCGCTCTTCTTTCTCCTCAGATTCCTCACTTGCTATTATGGAAAAATTTATACCCAGAGCCTGATAGTTTGATTCAGATAAGATTTTGGCAAGCCCCTGTCCTTTGATCAGTTTAGTAGGGCGGTTGTTTGATTCATACTCCTGTATCTTGGAAATCCACTTCCCCCTCTTTCCTTCACTATCCCCTTGGATAAGAATATCTTTTACAGCAGCTGTAGGCACAAATGCAGTATTATGGGACTGCAAGATGTACATGCGGAATTCCTTGAGGGATTTTCCTAGGGAGTATGCTTGCTTCTCCAATATTTTATATTTTAATTCTACATCACAGAGCACCTGACTGAAGAAGGCAATGGTCTTCTCGTACCCTTCCTCATTTTTCTGCAATAAAACTCTTGCTATTGTATGAGGTGATGCAAAATAAAAGATCATGAAAGGTTTAGCATAATTTGGTCCAGCTAGTACAGGGGCTTCTGCAAAATCATTTTTTATTCTGGTAAATGCCTCTCATGATTCCTGGGACCATTTAACTTCATTATCTTTCTTTAGCATGTTGATTATATGTCTAACTATTTAAGCATAGTTAGGGATAAACCTTCTCAGGAAATTAATGCACCCTAGGAATACTTGTACCTCCTTCTTATTTCTGGGAAGAGCAATACCATTTATAACCTCTACCCTCTTAGGATCTATCTTCACCCCATCTTTTTTTACAATGTGTCCCAAAAGTTTACCCTCTTCTAATGCAAATAGAGACTTTTGAGGATTTAGAGAGAGACTATACCTTCTGCATTTCTCAAAGGTTCTACGCAGATGCTCAATGTGCTCAGTATCATTTTTGGAAAATACAGTGATATCATCGAGGTAGACTACCAAAAATTTATCTTGCTCCCCAAAAAAAGCAATGTCCATGGTCCTCTGAAAAGTGGCCCCTGCATTAATCAATCCAAAAGGCATCCTGGCATACATAAATGTACCCCATGGTGTGGTGAAATAAGTCTTCTTTTTATCTTCTAGAAGTACAACCACCTGGTTATAACTAGAGAATCCATCCATCATTGACATTCTAGAAGCTCCAACCACCTTCTGCAAGATGTGATCCATCTTAGGCAGTGGATAATTATCCTTTAAGGATGCTCTGTTTAAATTTCGGAAATCCACACACAACCTTATTTCTCCATTCTTTTTTTGTACAGGGACTAGGTTTGCCACCCATTCAGAGTACCTCAATGGCACAATTATTTTGGTCTTTAACAGCTTCTTAATTTCCTTCTCAATAGAAGGAAGCATCAGGGGATTTATTTGTCTGAGCTTCTGCTTATGAGGCTTTGTACCCCCTTTTAGTGGTATTTTGTGCTGCATTATACTGATATCAAAAGTTTTCAAGTCTTGATAGGACCATGCAAACACATCCTTGTAAGACTAAAATAATTTCTGATATAAATTTTTATATTCTTCTGGGACTTTCTTGGACAATTTTACAATCTTGGGATCAACATCAGTTCCCAGATTCGAGTCTTCTACCTGATTCTCTTCAACCACTTTTCCTGGCTGCAGCGGGACATCATTCTTGTCAAATAATCTTTCTAGAGGCACCAGCCTTCTAGGTATAATTTTTTCCTTCAACTGCAACACTTTATTGCCTACCATTTTCTTATCCCAATTCCTTTCTGAAGTATCTTCAGACTCTCCTTCTTCACCATCATCAATCTCCATATTGGAGAATTCCCCTACAGTTTCCAAGAATCTCTTCATCTGTTCTTCATCTTCAAATACCTGCCATTGTTTGATGTTATCTGGGATTGACGGTCGATAACGCACCTCAACTTTATATCTTAAAAGAGGGTTCTAAGGCGGACGAAATGTACTGGCAGCGACAGCAAGGGAATCAACCATCCTATTCTATTCTCGGGGCATGAACTGGATATTGAATGCCAAGAAGAAATTTTCCACCATGTCCCAAACTTCATTCCTATAAGCCCTCAGCTGAGGATGTTTGGTCTGACATTGATTCCTGACTTGTCTAACCACCAGTTCTGAATCTCCCAGAACTTTTAAACTTTGTATGTTCATGTTCCTGGCTGTCTGCAATCCTAATAGAAGTGCTTCATATTCAGCCACATTATTAGTAGCTTCATATTCTAGCTTGAAGGACAATGGGACCCATTTCACTGTAGGAGAAATCAATAATATTCCAGCTCCATTACCTTCACTTGAATTTTCTCCATCAAAATGAAGTGTCTAGATTCCTGCTTCATGGCTCTCTGAGGGCTTCTCAATCTTGATCTGGTAGAAAGATGGTTCTTGAGCATAATTTAGATCTTCTTCTAGCATCAATCATGAGAAATCCCCTTCTTTACTGTAGACTGGTGAATTAACAGAGTTATTAGCCTTATTCACCATCTTGACAAATATGGTTTCCCTGTACAACGTCCTCTCCTAGCCACCAAAAAATGGGATGGTGGCATATGTTAAATCCAACTTGATTGATCCACCAATTTTTGTTCCCCAGGACCTTAATAGTAACATGCCAAAATGAGGTGGGATGTCAGCCACCACGATGTCCATTACCACACTTTTTGCTGGGATTTGAGCCAAATTGACCACCAAATCCTTAATCATCCCCAAGCATTTAACTCTTTTGGAATCAAATGAATAGAGGTCCTTGTATGGACAGGTGATTTGTAATCCTAGTTGTTCCATGACTGATAGAGGTAGTAGATTATGGGAAGCTCCAGAATCTAACATACATTTATGTAATAACAGGTCATGAATCACTAGAGACACATAGAAGGGAGGGGTAGAAGCATATAATTCTTCGACATGTGGACCAAAGACAACCATGGGTCTTTCTTCTTGAAGGTTGAGACTATCTGGGGTGAGTGCTGCATCTGGAGGGAGCATGAAAGAGGTGACTTGGGATTGATATGTAGGTTGCTTTAATAGTTTAGTTAGGGGAACTGGGATTTTGACTTTCTAAAGTTCCTTTTGCAGACTGAAGGAAGGAGAAGATTTTTCTATTGCAACCTCTTTTGACTCTTTATTTTCAGCTGAGGGTTTGACTTCTTTTAACACAGGCTTGGTATTAGGGGGACTGAATACTTTTTAAGAATTAGGAATTTGATCATTAGACTGCACAGGTTTGTTTAGAGGGCCCTTACTTTTGTCTGTGACTTTCTGCATTGTTGATTCCTTCTGAGCAGGTGCTTCTTTCTAGGGTAGCTCTTCTTCCTGATCTTGAGTACGAGTCCTCTTCCTAGAAGATATTAGATCATATCTTCTATTGAACTATGCTTTCATGAAATCAGAAAATTGTTTACAATAATGATCAATTTCTGTGTCTTTTGTGTCTCTGGCCTTTTCTTCTTCTTGTAATGAGCACTCGGTTCCATTATTTCCTAGCGAGGGGCATTCTTCTCCATCTCTATTTGAAAAATAAAGATTTGCATCTTCTAGTCCATAGGTAGTGTCTTCAGTAGGATCATCTTCTGGAACTTCCAAGTACAATGGGTGTGGTACCTAATCTTGTTGCTCCTTTGTTTCCCTTGGAAATATTTGCAGGGGTGGCTTCCTATACTGAGGATTGTAACCTCTATTTGGAGCATTGTGGAAGTTCTTGGAGGCTGAATTTTTGGTCTCCAACTCAAGCTTGACCAGTTTACCAGAAAGGTTCTTAGTCATTTTTCTTATTTCTTCAATTCTGTCATTAGCTGAGTCTCTGTCTTGGTAGGAGGTAGATACCTCCTCTTTTCCCCTTCTTCTGGTATCTTGTTCAGATCTTCCCTTTGATTTGCCAGTGGAGGCGAAGTTTGCTTCCAACTCTAGTGCATCTGACTGAGCATCATCCAGAGTAGCAGGCTTTCTTTCTCTGAGAGAGAAACCAAATTCTGAATCAAAAGCTACTACAAAAACAACTTTAGCAACAGTTTGGTGAGGTTTCATATCAGCAGGAAGACTCAAATACAATTTATTAAATCTCTTGATAAATTCTGACACTCCTTCATTATGTCTTTTCTTAAGTGTGTTGAACTCAGTAAGACAATGACCATGGTATTTCTTCTCTCCCCATTTTCTGAGAAAATTATCTTCCATTATTTCCCAAGTGGCAATAGAATGACCTACCAATGTCTTAAACCATTTTTGAGCTTCACCATCAAGAGATTAGACAAACAGCCTTAAGACCACATCTAAATGTTCCACATTAAAATTCTTTGCAAAAGCACAGAAGACCTCAAGATTTCTTTGAGCATCAATCTCGTTTTCCCCTTTGAATCGGGGTAAAATATTCAAATAATCCCGTGGCATATCATTCAACACTTGGGGTAATGCCAGAGGGACATATTTATTTAGCAAGAAGCCTGGAACATTGGCCATTGGAGGGGGTGGAGGTAGTGTAATAGTTTGATGAGTAAGAGGAGGAGGAGGATGTGGAAGTGGGGTATGAATAACAATGGGAATGTAATGAACAATAGCCTGAGGTGTTGAGGGGAATAATGGTCTGTTAACAATAGATACTTCAGTGACTTCTTTGACCTCTTCAACCTCAGGAGTAGGGTGAAAATAATCTTTATTTTTGACACCTCCTCGGGCTGGGCTATCTGAATAATAATAATCAGTATCTCCCACAGTTAAGTTGGGATCTGGAACTTGAGCTTCTTGAGAAGAAGAGGATGAAAAGTCCTCTATAGACAATTCAGGGATTTCAGAGTGGACTGATTTTCTTTCCCTCCAATTTCTTCTATGTATGATCTTTTCAGGGTCAGAAACTGAAGGTGTCTTTGGCTGAGACGTATCTGACCTCAAGTGTGGCTTACAAGGAGCCAGGACTGCAAATAGATTTATCAAATAAACAAATGTGGAGTCGCCAAGGTGAGGGATGTACAACTCTCAACTCTCCATTCTCACCTACTTGAAGAGTGAATTAGATTTTGTCGAGGCCCAGGGATTTAAAATTTCTCAGCTTCGTTCCTCAGCAACGGTGCCAAAAATATGTTGTAGCTCCCAGAGACAGCCTAGAGTTGTGATAGACTAGTGCCTAGGACATCTTATATTAGCAAGGAGAATATAGTTTAACAGAGGAAGTTATCAATAAAAATCTCTCATGCTCTCTCTTGTAAACAAGGAATATTAATCTGAATGGGAGCAGGACCTTCAAAAACTAACACAGAGGAAAGAATATTGCAGAGGCAACATGCAAAACTCCAATATAAAAGCAACATACAATTCAGATACAACTTACTGTAAAGAGGGCCGATTCAGAAATACCTCACAGAAATAAATTATCAGGTGTATTTAGTGAAAGAAATATTGAGAGAATATTAGTTGTCATTGAGCTGATATCCAGATACAAAATACCACCATGTAATGGGATTACTAATCTAAGAATCCATACATGATAATAGCGTTTTAAAAAAACCCTCCCAAAGCAACTAATATAGCAGAAATACGGTTTTGATGAATAGTGGAACAGAATATCATGCATGAGCCATATTTAAAGCGCTTGACTAATTCGAACATGGGTATCAAATAGGATAAATACATACCAAAAAATCAGTGAGCCACTCGCATTCCAAAACATGATACAGGAAAGATGGATGAAATGAAATGATATATTAAAATAACACATAAGAGAGAAAGTTACACACTGTGAAATACCAAAGACTAGAATCCTCTTTAATAGATGGAACTCCTCCTCACTGAGACCCTACGGGCTCTGAGCCTTCATACAAGAGTTTTGCAAAATGTATACAAAAATCTGTTTACTGCATCATTTTCTGATAAAATCTGGAACCATAAATCATCTGTTCTTCGGGAGATTTATATGAGAAAAGAAAGCTCCAAAAAGGGAGTAGGTGATGAACATTTAATTGTCTCATTAAGAAAAAATGGGGGAAACGTGCACGCCCATATTGCTGAATGACTCTGTAATGTTGTTTGTACTCTGCTGCCTGCTTATTGAAATAAATGCACTAGGTAGAAATCTCTTCAGGAACACGGCAAAGGAATAAAATCACATAGACATTTCGTCCTTTCCTGAAAGAAAATGGTGCTGAAAAGAAAGTTTTAAAGTATTTTTTTTGAGAATGGTACCCTCTGCCTTCTGAACTCTGAATTAAGTTTAAGACCTTCAATGCTGATCGTTGAATTCCTCGATCTTTCGCTGATATTTCTCTGCTGCTCCATTAATATCTCCATCTGCACAATCTGTGCTTTGAATGACTCTAGAGGGTTTCACAGATTTTAACCCTGTTTCTTTAATGGAAGTCTTGTCGATTTACCTTCCCAGGCCTTTCACCCTAATTACAGCCTCTGAAAAATAGTCCTTTGATGTGCTCTACTACTGCAATCAAGACTGTAAATCATAACAATTTTCTGTTGCTGAAACCCTGCAAAACCCGCAAACTTAAGCAAAATCGTGCATGGGGATGGTGAAATGGTGGAATGGTGATGGTGGAAACACAGTGGAATGACGGAGAAATACTCTGGTTGCAGGTTCGCGGAAATGTAGAAGATTACACGTAAAACCTTAGAAATAGGCTTTGGAATGGAATATGTATATGAGATGGACGTGGGGTGAACACACGTGGAACGGGTGACGTGGAGGTACGGAGTCAACTAGCGGAGAGGTAAGTGATCTGGACCATCAGATCTCAGGAGGAGATCGATGGTGCAAAGTGTACCGGAGGGCGATGAAATGGTGGGCTAGGGGCACTGTTGACTTGGTTTAACACCTGTGCAGCTTCGTGGAGCGACTACTGTCGGATGGATCGCTCCAGATAGGATGGCTCTCATGGATATCGTGCCGTGTCTACGACGAATGATAATGTGCAATGGAGGGAGGTTTTTGAGCTGTACGCAAGGACATGTGGAAAACGATGTATGGAATCGCTCCGAAATGAGAAATATCGCCTGCCTTGGAAAGGCGGTGTGATATAAACCACCGGTTTTGCACAGTGCACGGCGCGAGGGCCACCGGGGCGGGAGTACTGTGAACCATTGATTTTGCAGGTTGATCAGACAGTGCACGGGTGATCGGAGTGGTGAACGGAGTAGGCCATGGGTGCGGCGCTGAATGATGAAGGCCGTCCGATCTATACAGATCGACAGATAATACTGCGCCCGATATACACCTGCGATAAGCCCCTTCCAGGCTAGTGCTTGGTCCAGCTAGCATAGGTCACGTGGGGAAAAGATAGAGGGGGCTAGGGTTGGAGGAGCTAGGCCTTATATATTTTCAAATGTGGATTTTCGGCCTTTTATAACGTAATTTTGAGGTAGGAAATAGCAACGATAAGCAGAAAAAAAAATTCTCAGGGCAGAAAGAGAGGATTTGAAGGGTTTTAAGCGAGATTACTGGCCAAAATTTGATAGGAGGCTAACATGGTCAACATCACTTATCAGAGAGGCACGAGAGGATTATTTGTAGTAGCCCGACGAGTATTATCTCCACCTAGGGTGGAAGGGGTCTCGCTTATGTCATCAGCAGCACAGGTACAGGTACAAGACATAGGTAAGAGGCCCGTGTAGGATGAGGGGCCTTCAGGAGGCCAAGATACAGGTTTCATACTAATTGATGAGGATTTGAGCTCACCAAGCTCAAAGTTGAGAGAGACTATTCAGAAGCAGAAGGCAGAGATAGACACTTTTTCCATCAAGTTGCAAAGAGCCCAATGGATTATCAACTACCTTGAGTAGTGAAAAAAAAAGTTGGAAGATCAGCAAACTATCATGGAGTTGCAAAATATCTGTGAGAACTGGCAAGCTGCCCAAAGAAGCCAAACCGAGATGACATTCATTGAGCAAGAGATGGAGGCGAATGAAGAGACTTGGCTTGAGAGGGTCAATATTCATTTGGAGAAGCTGTTGGAGAAGGCCAAAAATGAAAATAATATGCTAAGGCACATGAAAAATCATTATTTGGCGAGAAATCACATTTGCAAGGCACGAATCAAGATCCTGAAGGCAAAGCTAAAGAGGGAATTAAAGCGTCGCAAAAGGCATGATGGACTCAAAATTTTGGCCAAAGCTTCTTTGGCCCAGCATAGTGCATGATGGTGGAAATTCAGCCCAAATTTCAAGAAATTTGGGACACTTTTTGTCAATTTTGAATTTTTTGGCCTTAACACAGATTTTCTTGCCCGACACGTCGCGCCACTTGGCGTGCGCTTATAATTGGTAGCTGCTCTTGGGGAAAACTTGATATTTATGGATTTTTCATCAAAATTTATGCATGCCTACCCATTACCTAGAGATTTTGACAAGTTTTGGGTTGCCGAAATGGTCAAAAACACCCTAAAATTGACCTTTCTGCCCCTTTTTGGACACACAGGAAGCAGTGTTGGGAAAACTCATTTTTGGAGGGGAAAATGGAAACCAAATTCAGAAATTCCACTTGGGTTGGAAATTATATAGGCAGAGATTTCCAATGAGCTATCCTGCGCTCAATTTAGACTCCGGGAAGGCCCTCAAAATCAGCTCCAAAGTGGCGCGACGCATAGAGATTTCAGGCGCGGCGCATTGGGAATTTTGGCTCCTTTTTCACTCAATAACTTAGTTTTTCGCCTAGTTTTGGCCAGTTTGACTTTTTTATCTCCAAATGTAAAGCTCTTGATGTAATTTGATGTAATTCCATGGTTTTTGATGTAATTTTGACAAATTTTCACTCATGTAAGTAGATTCATTCACCAAAAAGTGAATTGTAACTGAATGAATCAGTTTCCTATCTTATAGAGGCAAGATGTTCCACTGCCTATTTTCTATTTCTTAGTTTAGATCTTGTTGAAACAGCTCCTAAAATAGTGAGCTTGACCCCTAGAGGCATGGGGATGAGTTATGGTTGTCTATATCTTGTAGTTTCTCAGTCATTTTCAGGGTTGGACACTTGGGATTGCTTTGAGCTTCATTGTACATTTCATCCCTACATTTTGGCAAAGGAATAGACCAAGGTTTGCAGCACTCTTTGGGATCCATGTGGCTCTATGTTTTGATGGTGTGTTTCTCTCAGTGATTGTAAGTTTACAAATGTTTCATGTGTACCATCTCCCTTCTCATTTCTTCTTAAGTTAAACAAACAAGTAATAAAGGTGGAATTCATTAGATTTGCAGTGCTCTGCCTTGAGTTTTGTTTAATTTTCCATGTTTTCAACTATCTGAAGAGGATTATTGAAAGTCTCTTTCCCTCTTCAACTTCTCACAGTTCTAATCTATCCATTTCATTTATTTCGAAACATCAAAACAATTGCCTTTCTTGCCCCATTCAGCTCTTTGCAAAACTGATCATTACCCGGACCCAAAATCTTCCCTTCCCTTTGATTCCAACAAAAACCCTTCCTAAAACAAATCAAAATCCTTTAAATATATACCTAGCCTAAAATTAGCCTTCATTTCAAGTCATCTCAAGCCTCACTGATTATTTTTGCTGAGATTGACGAGGAGAGAGCCCTCTCCCGATCTAGTAGGGCTAGCTACCAGATTAAGCGTGGTTTGATGTTACCCTAGACTCTGTCTTCCTTCAGCCTGAGGTAGATTTAGGCAATAACACTGAGGAAAGCTTTCTACTCAAAACCCCACTATATTCTATTTTATATTCAGTATGGACATTGGATACATGAAACAGTTATAGTATAACTCTCCTCAGAAGAGCTTCCTATACTTAGCTAATTGTCTCACACTGTCCTAAACAAAACTGACCAACCTTAGCTAATTCTTGGCCTCTAAATAGCCTTCCTTGCTTGCACAATTCATGTGGAATGAATTCCCTTTGCTTTAGGAATTTTGGCCTTACTTGACTACGCAAGGATCATGGGAAATCCAATGGGTGTTTGGTTGCATGGGTGCAATCCAATAATCGTACAACTGATAGTCAACATCCATTTAACTTAGATCTCAATTGGGTCTCCACTGGAACTGACATGCATGCAACTAATAATATTAAATCATCAGTTGCATGTTAGATTAATGATTTTGAATTAAATAATATTTAATTCACTTGATCTCTCACTAGTGCAACAAACAGTTACAACTAACAAAACTGACTTTAACTCAATTAACTGAGTTAAATTGATTACAACATGCATTAACTAATGCACCAATACACTTTGAACTTAGTTACAACTACCCTCAACTCTAAATTCATGAGCTAACTGATTTTATCACACTCGGTTAACTATTACAAGTGATTTTGAGATTAAATTACATTTTATTGTCCATATTAATTAAGGGATAATTAAAATATAGATGCACCAAATTTAGCCCACACCAGTGTAGGTGCTGCTAAGACCTGTGGTCGCACACTAGTGTAGGTGCTGCTTGGACCTCTTGGTCCCACACTAGTGTAGGTGCTGCAATTTCTTGTTGGACTTCAACAAATTGTGCAGCTGAAGGTGTCAGGCTGGAAGCTTGAGGCTTGGCATTGCACAATGCGCAGTTAAGGTTGTTTGGGAGGCAAAAATTACGTAGTTTTGGAGCTCAAGGCTCAAATTTGGGAATTGTGACTACACAATTCACAATTTCAAGAGGTAAGGTCGGGGCTTGATGGCTGAGACTGCGTAATGCACAGTTTAGGAAGGTCGAGTGAGGTCAAGTTGATCAAGAGTGAAAATTTTTGGATGAGGCTAAGTGTGGAATCAATGAGACCAAAGGGAACAAGGAAAAAATTTGGGCATGATCACACACTTAGAAAAGTTTAAGACACAACATTGATCACTTAGAATACATGAACAACATTCTTCCCTCAATGTGATGACATTACAATGACTTTCCCCAAGTGCGACACTAAAGATACACTTTGCAACGACAGTGACACTTTTGAGATAGTGCATAAAAATTTGGGAATGAGTGCAAAGCGTGTCTACATGACTAGAGGAACTCATCAACACCAAATTTACCCTTTGAAACAAGCCAAAACTCCACTTTACATGATAAATGACGCTTCTCATGCCAAAAGACGACATTCTCTATATAAAGAGAAAAGTGCGAACGACACTTGCGATATGAAAATGATGATGAAAGCAACACATACCAGAGTGAATATAACATGAAAAAAACATTAATTAAAGTGAAATTAAGAAAAAGAGACAGTCAAAAACATGAAAGCGACACATGTGAAACTGAAGGTGCAGAAAAGAGACAGTTTGGAAAACTCACCAACATAGAAGTAAAAACGCAACCAGACGCGAGAAATTGAAAATGACGATGCACACCGACTGCCGACATGAATTGAAAATTACACATGCATTGCCAAATGGAAATGATCAAGAGGGTCGCAGACACTGAGATATTTTAACCCTCACGCCCCCATTCTATTGCTTCAACCTTTGCTTCAGCCCTTCCTTCAACTTCGCCATCCCCTTCAGAAACCAATTATTCTTTGTTGTTGTCCAACCATCTTCAACCTGCATTGATCCTCAGTCTGAACCAATCACTTCTTTCCCTCCCTCCATTGATATACTTGCTCTTATTCCCTGTGATTTTCCTTCTCTTCCTTCAAATCGATCCAATCAATCCATTTTCGTCACTAATGTCGGTAGCCCTGGCAGCTCGACCGCTTGCTCTATTTAAAAAATAGGTTTTAATTTTAAATTAAATATTAATAATCATTCTAAAACCTATTTGAGTTTATATTTCAAAAAACATTTTTAATGGCATTTTGAATCCCAATTTTAAAGTTTATTCTAACTATTTTAATGGTATTTTTATCCCTATTTTTAATAATTTTAATAAATATTCTAATGATAACATTTTTAATTTTAATAATTATTCTAATGATAGAATTTTTAATTTTCATAATTATTCTAATGATACTTTAATCATAGCATTTTTTATTTCAAATCTAATCTCAGGGTTGATATTAGTTTTAATACTAATTCTAATTCATGTATATTTTCTAATTCTAATTTTAAAATTAATTTCAATAGTGTTCTCCTTAATTCCCCTTGAATGTGATCCTCTTCCTCTTGATTACATACCTCATCCCTTTTCTAACCTCAATTCTTCATCAATATTTAATTATAACATTAATTCTTACAGTAATAATAATCCAAACATTAATTCTTGTGGTAATAATAATTCTTCCACATCCTCTCCTAGTCCCCTTTCAGACCTTTTAGGCTATTCTCATCCTCTACCCTCTCTTAATGTTAAACTAGTAAACATTTCCAATGTCGAGCTTAATGGTCCTTCCTTAAACCTTTTGGAAAAAAATTTCAATTTTTCTCTTTTTCTCTGAACCATTCCCTATGGATATTATTTGCTCTATTGAATCCATCTCCCACCACCTTCCCTCCCATGTTGGGAAAGAGCTTCGGCAATAATGTGGACGCATTTAGTCGATGCGTGCTTAACTCAAGTGGTAGGGATGGTGGTTTTCCATCCCATCCACTTGATTTCATGTCCCTAGAGACATGGCGTGTCATAGTAAGGCTGGAAGGATAGGCATCTTGTCGGAGTCTAGAATCTTGGCTCCAGTTCCGGTGGTCTCTCGAAGTGTTGATCCTAGGCTAAACTATTAGTTCTTGATATATGTGGCTTATGAGTTGTTGCATATATCTAGGTAGATTTCTAGTTCCTTATCAAATTTTTTATTGAAAAAATAATGTGGATGCATTCTTCGAAGCTCCAAGCTCCCCAAACCTAACCTTACCAAAGAGGAATTTATATCCCTTCATCAACTCAATTCCAATCCCAACATTCTCATTCTAAAATTTGATAAAGAAAATGAGTCAGTTGTTATGAATTCCTCTGATTATAATTGTAAGATGCTTGATCTCAAATCTCAAAGCATCCTCTAATTTTGCATGCTTTTCTTGTAAGTTGCATATTTTCCTATTTTATATTGTAGTGTGAACTTAAACATAAGAAAATTTTTATCACATAACTCATACATGCATTCATGAAGAGAAACAACAAAGGATTTTATGACGGAGTTCAACCCTCGTCGGCTACATCTCCGAGTTTGCCAACATCACTAGATTGCTCCATATATTCAATGAAAAGGAGTACATAAAATTTTTTTGATAAAATAAGTGATTATTTCCCCTTCAAGGAAATGTTCTCCCTCACCCTTCCTCCTGATATTGCTTGTTCTAGGACACCAGGTAATTCATTCACCCAACCATTGCAAGCCCGCATCTAAGAAATATAGTTAAAAAAATGATAATTCTGAGAAGCATCCAAAGATAATAATCTAACTTCAGTCTTCTTTCCTGGTGTACGTTATTCAATCCCTGCTCTTATTTTTCCTTTTTATATAAATAGTGTGAGAGAAAGTATATTAGGAAATGTCATTTGACATTTCCTTTTGGGCATGATGGATAAAATTCTAGGAAATATGGAAATGAAAGCACATGATAGAGTTAATGGATTAGTATTCATGCAACCATGAGCGCTTAACCTCCTCCCCTTGATAAAATTTATTTAAAGTAATAGGCTTTTGGATTGGCATTGACAATAATTACAGATTACTAAAATGTAAAATGATTTATTTGTGTCCAAATCATGTGTGATTCACTACAGTGTGCATGGGGACACAGACTCGGGGCATATATTTCCAAATTCATTCCAATTAACGCCCTTCACAGTGAGGGCATTGAGCATACCCTAATGGCGATGAAGCAGAAGACTTACAAAATGATTTATTTTCCAATAGTCATGGTAGATGCATATGTTTGTCTCAGGAAGCAAGTTTTTCTTTATTTGCATGTTAATCAAGGTTTTCATGAATATTTTGCACAAACTAAAAATATGCATCTAGTATCTGTCTTACTTAAATGAGGGGATGAAATGTTGTGGAAGAAGTGTCGTCCACAAGAAAAATATCCTTGATCCTGTAAGCCGCCATTGATATGCCTGGGAGGCATGAAATATATAGTAGTTGTTGTTTTAAATTTTTTGAAATATATGTGATAATCAATGTGACAAACATTTGGTTGACACATGATATTTGATAATTTAGAGAGGATAAATAAAGTTAAATAGGCCTGACATGTAAAAATTACCTTGTAATTAAAATTGTGATTAAAAGAGTCCCTACATTAACATCCATTTAAATAAAATATCATATCTATGTATTTATTTGTAATCAAATTATATTTGTATTATAAATATGGTGACAAACACTATGGAATATCCTTTATTTTTGGTTGTATTTGTAGAGAAAGGATCATCATCACATGTTTGTTGTTGTATATATGCACATTACAGTTGCTTCCTATGTTATAGTTATTGCATTTTTTTTTAGGATCACTAAGTGTTTTTTCTTGGAGTTAAAGTAACTAGGTAAAATCTTCTAAACTCATGAGTTTTGCTAAATTAATATGTTTTTTTTTTATGTGTAAAAAAAATAAAGGGTTGAGTAGTTTCTTATTGTTTAATTGTTCAATTTGATGGAGTTTCAAGTATTGTACTTTGATGAGTTATGTGTTTTTTCCCTATAAAAATATAAAGAAAGGATTGATTTGCTTTTTTAAAACATTACAAATTGTTTAATTTTTTTATGAGGTAGTGATTAGCTGCTTTCCACCTATCTTTCTATTTATCTATCACGTATTAGATACCTTTTGTATTTATATATTTGAAAACTTGTTTTTCAAATTTTATGATAATAATAATAATAATAATAATCTATTTTTAAGGTTGTTGTCAAGACAAACACCAATTTGTTGTATGACAACCCTTTCTTGTAAAATTTTATCATACCCATGAGGTGTAGACCAATTGGTTTGAGTGGAGTTTAGCCTCCATTTGGTCTCATGTTCAAACCTCATGGGAAGGGGTTGTTGATGGAAGCCACTGAAGGGGGAATTAAAATATCCCAAAGTGCATCGATGCTCAAAAGAGCTTCACAAAATCCTTGGAAAGAACCATGAATCTTATCTTACTTTTATGTTCATTTTAGAGTCTTGCCTACGTGCATTCTAGATTCCTTAATAGGAAGATTTCAATCTTCTTTATTCAATTTTATAAGGTAGTTTCCATTGTCAATGATGAAATGAAAGAGAAAAAAAAGGATCTCAATCTTATAAGGTGTTTTCCATTGCTAAGGATGAAATTAAATAGGAAAAATGAGCTAGTGGGCACTGCACTCCCAACCCATGATGGGAGGCACCCACAACATTCTATATTCCTTAATAGAAATATTTCCATCTTATTTATTCAATATTATAAGGTGGTTTCCACTGATAAGGATGAAATGAAAGAGAAAAAAATGGGATTTCAATCTTATAAGGTGTTTTCCATTGCTAGGGATGAAATGAAAGAGGAAAAAGGAGTTAGCGGGCACTGCACTCCCACCCCCTGATGGGAGGCTCACACAAAATGCTTGTAAGCGTTGGAGCCATCAATGCTAGAACTCAATATGCAAATAGTTTCCATGAGCCCTTAATACTTGTAAATGGTGATAGAACATAGATAAGGGGCCTAATATTTGAAAAAATAAAGGGCCATGCCCTTGGCAATAATGTAGTGTTTATAAGTTTTAAAAATATATATAAATAATAAATGTAAAATGAAATAGATTGAGAGTAGAGAAATTTGAAGAGGACAAGACATCATTTCACTTTAAACACATATATTTTACTTCCGTTTTTCCATGAAAGAAATCATAAAAGAGGTTAAATCATTCATATCAAAAAGCTACCATAAAAGAGGTTAAATCATTCATATCAAAAAGCTACCATAAAAGAGGTTAAATCATTCATATCAAACCTAAAAAAATGAAATAGAGAAATGCAAACAATAAATTAATAACAATGCAGTAAAAATAGAAGAAATCAAGGGTGAAAGTGAAAATAATTATCTAGGAATAGTAGAAATGCACTAAACTTATGCACGGGTTTACTTGGGTTCATTTGCTAGAATCCTTAAAGAATCTCCATGAATCTATGGATGTATGGATTCATGTAGTCTATTTTGAAATTTCTCGTGACTTTTGTTGATGTTGGTTTTTAATTTCCTTCGAAAAAAAACCTTAGTATTCCAAATATCATTTTAATTTTGGATTATCAAAACTTTTCAGATCAGAAAACATGGTCATGTTGTAAAGATACACCATTATTAAGTTGGATTATTGATTATTGATTTTTATTTTATTTTTTAAATATAAAAAATAGATTAATTATTGAAAATCTAAATAAAAATTAAATTCCCGCCAAACAACTTTTAACTAAATCCAACAAAATAAAAACAAATACATAAAAAAAAAAATTAGTGTTTGCCCAACTGGGTTTTGGCGGCAGTTAACCATATTTAATTCTGCCAGAGGGGTTTATAATTTTTTTTTTTTTTATATAATGTTGAGCTCTTTTGGGATAGGTTGGAGGGGGACAAAATTTTCATCAGGCACTACAATGGACACAATTCGCTGGGTATGGGCAAGAATTTGAATGTCACCTCTAAGCTCTCGAAAGAGGTGATCCAAAGTTGTCTTCCACTCTCTACATTCTCTAGATAACTCGGGTTGCAGAGAATAAAACAACCAAAACACCACACTCGCTATTGGTTGACACGATGGATTAATTGTTTGGCCTGTGTGACGCGATGGATTAATTGCGCAGGGACATGTGAGACTTCATCCATTCCATTTGGCTCTGACATCATGGTAACTGTTAGCCTCTATGAGGGTGATACTGCGCCACTATTTTGTTGGGCTATGCAATTTTTATTTTCCCTTCACCGTCAATTTCCACCGTAGTCAATACCGACACAACAAAGATTTTGAAGGGTGTTGGTTTCAAATATTGGCAAAGCTTAAAGTTGTAACCATAAGTGATATTACTAATTCTCCCTAGAATTTAATAGTTGATGGCAAACAATAAAAACAGGATGAATTAAACTTATTTTTATCATTCAATTTATAAGCTATTTTTCAATCTCAATATATACAAATGTTGATACATAATGTTTATACTCATTAGGTACTCACATTCTCTCCGGATTTCGTTTACAATTGAGAATACTTTAGGCCTATTTTCTGCCTCACGAACACTATTTGGAATGGGAAAATATAAAGGGGTTGTTGCACTGAGAGAAGCAAGGTGAGCTACAACCCTGATGGAGGGAGATATTCATTACTTCATATGTGTGTAATTCCTAAACAAAGGCCAACATGAAATAAAATTTTCTTCATGAGTGGCAGAGTTTCATCACAATTGGAAGTCGCAATGAGTGCTTTCTCTTGTTTTGAATTGATTGAGTAAGAAAGGTTGACCTATTCAAAACAGGGGAGATGAACCCCTATGATAACTAGTTGAATTTTGGTGATATATAATATATATAATTATAGATCAACTTAGATTTAGTGGGTTAGCTAGATCAATTTGAACCAACTAGTTTCAAAGCAGAGATCAGCCATAAGTCATGGGTACAAGTCTAGTAGAGTTCCTCTAGGTTAAGAGTACATATTATAAACCTGCAGAATTTATCCTAGGTACCACTCCCGCAATTTAAGGAGGTTCCTTAAAGGTTTCCTCAAGGAAGTTTTCCAATTAAAGAAATAAGAAAAACATAGATCTATCTTAAAAATGGATCTATTAAGCTTCAAGAAGTTTAAACACAGTGTTTTTCAATCTCTCTTAGTGCTTAACAGATTCATGTTAAGATGAATCTATGCTAGTGTAAATTTTCTAGCAGGTGGTGAAATTCCTACAACTTATTGAGTTTTATCCCAAATTGAAATACCACAGAGTGCTTTCATTCCTACTTTGGGTGGTGAAATTCCTACCACTGATTAAGTTTTATCACAAATTGAAATACCACGGAGCGCTTTTATTCCTAGTCTGAGAACTTAATGGGAAAGGGACTTAGTGAGGAGGGTTGAGTTATTCAAAACTAGGAAACTGAACATTGGTGATCATAATAGGTTCAAAATAGGAAAGCTGAATTTCAATAATCTAGGTGAGTTCAAGTTTTATATGATTCCGTTATTGACAATCCTGCTTTAGTGGTGTTGTCGACAATTATTGTCACTCCTAGAGACATCCTAGAGTTGTTATAGACCAGTGCCTAGGACATCTTATCATAGCAAGGAGCACATAATACAACTTGGGTGTCAATCCAAAATCTCTCCTGCTATCTCTTGTAAAAGAAGGAAATTGATTTTAAATGGGACCAGATTCTACAGAAATTGTCACAAAGAAAGTGTTGTTGCAGAGACAAGATGCAAAGCTCCAATACAAAAGCATCAGACAGTTAAGAGACAATTTATTATAAAGAGGGCGATTAAAATAATATATCACAGAAATCAAGTACCAGAAGGAGTGTGGAGTGAAAGAAACGTTAAGAAGATACTAGTTAACCCTGAGTTGATACCCAGATACAAAACAGAACCATATATGGGCTTATCAATCTAAGAATCCATACATGACAATGGCGTTTTAAAAGTACCTACTCAAAGCAACTAATATAGCAGAAAATATGGATGAAATGAACATGGAACAGTATATCATGCGTGAGCCTATTTAAAGCGCTTGACTAGTTCGAGTATGGGTGTTAACTAGGACGAATCCTTACTTAAAACCAGTGAGCCACTCGCATTCCAGTAACATGATACAAGAAGATGTATGAAATGATAAATTTGATTAAACACATAAGAAAGTCTAACATACTGTGAGATATCAAAGACCAGAATCCTCTAGACAGATATAATTCCTCCTCACTAAGTCCCTACGGGCTCTAAGCTTCATACAAGAGTTTTACAAAATGTATTAAAAAATGACTTTCACTGCACAGTTTTCTGATACAAGTCTGGAACCCATACAATGTCTTTCTTCCTCCCTTTTATAGAGGAAGGATAAGAGAAACTAATAAAAGAAGTAGGTAACAATAATTAATTGTTCCATTAAGACAAGATGGCAGAAACATTTTGCGCCCATACTATTTGACGGCTCTAGGATGCTGCAGGTACTCTGTGGCTGCTCCATGAAGTAAATGCTGTAGGTGCAAATTTCTCCAGGGATAAGACATGACGAATAAAATATGTAACATTTTGTACCTTCCTGAGAGAAAAATTTATTGAAATTAAACCTGGAGGATATGATTTTCATGTAATTGTACTGTTTGCCTTTTGAATGCTGGATTACTATTTAAAATCTTTGGCTCCAGATTTTGAATCCTTATTCTCTGCCTGATGCTCTTTGTCGTACCATTAAAATCTCTAGCTACGAAATCTACCTTTTAAATTACTCTGGAGGGTTTGATAACTTTTCGATCTCTGCTCTTTAAATGGCAGTCATATCTTTGCAGCTACCTGGGATCTTCTTCATAAATTCTCCTTCCGCCAGCCAGTCTTTAGATGCATCTTCGATTTTAGTAACGGAGGCAGAGATCAATGGCGATCTCTCATCGTTACAACCTACAAAACTGACAAAATCGTTAAAGAAAAACAGAGGCAAAGGTGGTGTAGGAGGTCATGACTACGGAATTGAGGATGAAGAATAGGAGAAATGGTGAGGGGATGTAGGGTGGCAATGAAATATACAGTGGAACAGAGGTAAACAGGCGAGATAAGGGTTTTTCCACGTAAAACATTAACGTCCAACATATGGCTAGAGTGTATAAAAGGTGGAGAGGAAATGGAAAAGACACGTGGGATGATGACAGGGATGTACGAAAGATCAAGCGGAAAGGGTGACGTGGAGGTGGACTTGGTCAACAGGTGGTTATGCCAACGATCTGGACCACATGATCCTTACACGAGATCAATGGTTTAAATTGCATCGGGTGATGAGGTAGTGGTGGGCCATGACCGCTAAAGATTTGGTTTAAGACGCGTGTAACTTTGAAGATTGATCACCATCGGATGAAGGCTTGCAAATCGAATGGCTCTCGTCGATTTCGCTACGCGTCCACGGCCGAAGGATAACGCGCGAAATGGAGCGGTTTTAGAATAGTGGCCTGGGACGCGTGGCATCTGCTGAGTGGAATCGCTGGGACTTGCGGAAATACCGCCTACCTTCGAAAAGCGGTGCGAAATATACAAGCTGGTTTTTACCATGAGTGCGGCCGCGAGGTCCACCATGAGGGGAATATTATGAACCATTGATTTATGATCGGATCGGACGACGGAGAATGCACCCGACGGCCATAGATGATAAGAACCTTTGGATTTGGCATAGCGTTATGTGCCCGGGTCACGTGAAAGACTAGCTGTAGGGAGCTAGGACTAAAGGGGCTCGGATTTAAATAATTCAAAAGCGAGTCTTTCGGTTTTCGATTATGAAATTTGGGTGCGGAGGAGGGAAATTGTAAGCGGAGAAAGGGTTTCTTAGGCCACGATAGGGAATTTTAAAGGTTTAGGAGGGGCTGATGGCCAAAAATTTTAATGGGTGCTGACATGGACAACATCGGCTCCAACTGGGGACGGCGCGTTCATATTTCGACGTGTTGAGAACTTGCAGACCTCCAGATCACAATATTATGTAAACCCTGTGGATTTTGCTCCCAAAATCCTTTTCCTTTAATGATTCATTATAACACCTGCATCATCTAGTCAGTAACAAAAAAAAATTTAATATAAAATATGGTACAGTCAGGTCACCACGACCCGAATCAGAATTGAAAGTAGGGTTTCAGAAATTGGCTTTTTATAGGGGCGTCTAGCACGTCACCCTGTAGATTCTCCAATATAAATGTGTTATTGCCTCCTCATTCCATTGAAAGGACCAAACCAGAGGGGATCGAATTTTCCGTAATTTCCCTTTTCGGCCCTCCAAATATCCCATTTGAGGACTAGATCTCCAATCTGTAATTTTCTATCTTTGGCATGCTGATCAAATATGTGTTTCATTTTCTCTTGATATGCTGTTAACCTCTTATTCACTTGGTCCCGTGTTTCCTCTAATTCCACCAACTGATTGATTCTTCTGACCATATCATCAGGTTCCTCCTGACTGTCTTGTATGAAGCGTGCCACTGGTAAAGCCAGCTGCACAGGAAATACTGCTGCTCGTCCATACACCAACTCATATGGAGATTTCCCGGTTGCTATCTTACTGGTGATTCTATTAGCCCATAGAGAAAACTTCAATTGGGAATCCCAATTCTTCTGATTCTCGTTGATTGTTTTCTTCAAGGCCCTCACCAAAGTTTTATTGGAAGACTCTGCCAAGCCATTTCCCTGTGGCTAGTAAGTTGTAGAGTGCTTCAGAGTAATATTATACTGCTGGCAGAAATTTACAAATTTTACAGACTTGAAGGCCTGTGCATTATCAGTCACTATCCTAGCGAGACAGCCAAACCTGGATATGATGTTTTCTTCCATGAACTTTATGATGACAGTGTCAGTAGCATTCCTTGCAGGTATGGCTTCTACCCATTTTGTAAAGTAATCTGTGGCTGATAATATCCATTTATGCTGTCCACTTGATGGGGGATGTATTTCTCCAATAAAATCTAATCCCCACTGTGAAATGGTTAATTCACATGAACTGGAATTAGGGGAAAAGCTGCCAATTTCTATTTCTCAGCAAACTTCTGACACTTATCACATGCTCTAACCCAAATAAAAACATCTCCAAATAATTTTGGCCAGTAGAAACCAGCCTTTAAGATTTTATGAGCTGTAGCCCTCCAGTTGTAGTGTCCTCCACAGATTCCTTCATGAAATTCCATCATTATATTTTCCACTTCATTTTCTGTGAGGCATAATAGTAGTATGCCTGAAGGATCTCTCCAATATAATTGGCCATTGGCAACTATATACTTTTGTGATTTCAATCTCAAAGCCCTGTATTTTTCTTTATCACAACTTGGAGGACAGCTGAGTGTCAAGAGATATTCAACTATTTCTTTGTACCAAGGACTAGTGAGATATTTCATGTGTACTCTCTGAGTAGCCATATCTAGCCCTTGCTGCTCTTCCTCTCTTTCTGAATCTTCATTTGCAATCGTGGACCAATTTATGCCCAGAGCCTGGTAGTTTGATTCAGATAAAATTTTAGCAAGGCCCTGTCCTTTAATTAGCTTAGTTGGACGGACGTCCAAATCATACTCCTGTATTTTTGCAATCCATCTCCCTCTTTTTCCTTCACTGTCTCCCTGAATGAGAATGTCTTTGACAGCCGCTGTAGGGACATATGCAGTAATGTGGGACTGCAAAACATACATGCGAAAAGCTTTAAGATATTTTACCAGGGCATATGCCTACTTCTCCAATATATTATATTTCAATTCAGCATCATGAAGCACTTGACTGAAGAAGGCAATAGGCTGTTCATATCCATCTTCATTTTTCTGTAATAACACTCCAGCTACTGTATGAGGTGAAGCAAAAGAAAAGATCATAAATGGCTTTGCATAATCTGGTCCAGCTAACGCAGGGGCTTCATCAAATGCGGCTTTAATTCTAGCAAAGGCCTCCCGTGATTCTTGTGACCATTTCACCTCACTATTCTTCTTTAGCATATCTGTTATATGCCTAACTATCTCAGCATAGTTAGGAATGAATCTTCTCAGAAAATTTATTTGTCCTAAAAACACTTGCACTTCTTTCTTGTTTCTGGGGAGAGAGATGTTATTTATAACCTCTACTCTTTTAGGATCTATTCTCACCCCATCTTTAGTTACAATATGCCCTAAAATTTTTCCTTCCTCTAATGCAAACAAAGACTTTTGTGGGTTAAGAGAAAGGCCATACCTTCTGCATTTTTCAAAGGTTCTTTGTAGATTTTCAATATGTTCATCATCACCTTTTGAAAAAACTGTAATATCATCCAGGTACACCACCAGAAATTTATCTTGCTCCCCAACAAAGGCTATGTCCATCGCCCTCTGAAAAGTAGCTCCTGCGTTGATCAGGCCGAAAGGCATCATGGCATACATAAATGTTCCCCATGGTGTGATGAAAGCAGTCTTCTTCTGATCCTTTGGGAGTACAACCACCTAGTTATATCTAGAGAAACCATCCATCATTGACATTCTAGAGGCTCCCACCACCTTCTGCAGTATGTGGTCCATTTTGGGTAGTGGATAATTATCTTTTAAGGATGCCCTGTTTAAGTTCCTAAAATCCACACATAGCCTTATTTCTCCATTTTTCTTTCGAACAGGAACCAAGTTAGCAACCCATTCCGAGTACCTTAAGGGCACAATTATTCTGGCCTTTAGCATCTTCTTGATTTCTTTTTCAATAGAGGGAAGCAGCAGAGGATTTATCTATCTAAGCTTCTGCTTATAAGGTTTTGCATATTCCCTCAGAGGTATTTTATGCTGCATTATACTAATATCAAAATTTTTAAGGTCCTGATAGGACCATGAAAATACATCCTTGTATGACTGAAATAATTCCAAGTATTTCTCTTTATACTCCTCTGGGACCTTCTTGGATAATTTTACAATTTTGGGCTCAACCTCAGTACCCAGATTCAGATCTTCCACCTAATCTTCCTCTACTATTTTACTAGGCTGCAACGAGACATCATTCTTATCAAATAATCTTTCTAGAGGCACCAATCCTCTAGGTATGACATTTCCTTTCAGCTGCAGCACTTTACTTCTTGCCACTTTCTCTTCCCATTTGTTTTCTGAAACATTTTCAGCCTCATTTTCCTCAAAATCATCAATCTCCATATTAGAGAATTATCCCACTATTTCCAGGAATTTATTCATCTGTTCATCATCTTCAAATACCTGCCAATGCTTAATATTATCTGGGATTGATGGTCTATAACGTACCTCAATTTCATACCTCAGGAGAGGATTCTGGGGAGGATGGAATGTAATAGCAGCCACAGCAAGTGAATCTGCCATTCTATTTTGCTCCCAGGGCATGAACTGGATATTAAATGCTGAGAAGAAATTCTCCACCATGTCCCACACTTCATTTCTATATGCTCTCAGCCGTGGATGTTTGGTTTGACATTGATTTCTGACCTGTCTGACCACCAGCTCAGAGTCTCCCAGGACCTTTAAACACTGTATGCCCATACTCTTGGCTGTCTGTAGTCCCAATAAAAGTGCTTCATATTCAGCTAAATTATTAGTAGCTTCGAGTTCCAATTTGAAAGACAATGGGATCCATTTTCCTGTAGGGGAAACTAATAATACTCCAGCTCCATTACCTTCTCTTGAATTTTCTCCATCGAAATGGAGAGTCCATACTCCTGCTTCATGGTCTTCTGGGGGCTTCTCAGTCTTGATTTGACAGAAGGAAGGTTCATGAGAAAAATTTTGATCTTCTTCTAGCATCAAACATGAGAAATCTCCTTCTTTGCTATAGATTGGTTAATTCTCTGAGCTGTCAGCCTTAGTCACCATCTTGACAAATCTGGTTTCTCTGTACAACCTCCTCTCCTGGCCACCAAAAATTGGAATAGTGGCATATGTTAAGTCTAACTTGAGTGACCCACCAATTTTTGTTCCCCAGGACCTTGACAATAGCATGCCAAAGTGGGCTGGGATGTCAGCCACCACAATGTCCATTACTACACTTTTTGCTGGAATTTGGGCCAAATTGACCACTATATCTTTAATCATTCCTAAGAATTTAACTCTTTTGGAATCAAATGAATATAGATCTTTATATGGACGTGTGATTTGTAGTCCTAGTTGTTCCATGACAGATAGAGGCATAAGATTATGGGAAGCTCCAAAATCTAACATACAATTGTGTAACAGCACGTCATGAATCACGAGAGACACATAAAATGGAGGAGTAGAAGGGTCTACCTCCTCAACATGTGGGCCAAATACTACCATGGGTCTTTCTTCTTGGAGGTTAAGACTATCTGGAATAATTGGTGCTTCAGGAGGGAACATGAAAGAAGTAACTTGAGATTGATATACAGGTTGTTTCAACAGCTCAATCAAGGGGACTGGGATTTTAAATTTCTCAAGTTCTTTTTACAGATTAAAAGTAGGAGGGGGATTTTCTATTACAAAGTCTTTTGAATCTTTATTTTTTGCTGAAGATTTATCTTCTTTTGATACTGACTCAGTATTAGGACGGGTGGCTGCTTTTGAAGAAGAAGGAATTTGATCATTAGACTGCAAAGGTTTTTTCACAAGACTCTTACCTTTTCCTGTGGCTTTCTGCATTGTTGGTTCTTTTGGAGCAGATGCTTCCTTCTGGGGAGGATCCTCTTCTTGATCCTGAGTTCGAGTTCTCTTCCTGGAAGATCTGAGATCATATCTTCTGTTAAAATGTGCTTGCATGAAATCATTAAACTATTTGCAGTAATGATCAATTTCTGCATCTTCTGTATCCCTGATCTCTTCTTCTTCTTCATGCAATGGGAATTCTACTTCATCACTATTTGAGAAGGCAAGATTTGCTTCTTGCAGTTCATAGGCAGCATCTTCAGTGGAGTCATCTACTGGGCCTTCTAGGTATAATGGGTGTGGAACCTGATCTTGTTGCTCCTTTGCTTCCCTTGGCAATATTTGCAGGGGTGGTCTTCTATATTGAGGATTATAACCTCTGTTTGGAGTATTCTGAAAATTCTTGGGAGCTGAGTTCTTGGTTTCCAATTCAAGCTTGAACAGTTTATTAGAAAGATTCTTAATCATTTTGCTCATTTCTTCAATTTTATCTGAATCCTTATCCTGATTGGAAGTAGATACTTCCTCCTTACCCCTTCTTCTGGTATATTGTTCAGCTTTCATTTTTAATTTCCCAGTGGAGGAAAAATTTGCTTCCAACTCAAGAGCATCTGACTGAGCATCTTCTAGGGTGGTAGGCTTTCTTCCCCTGAGAGAGAAACCAAAATCAGAGTCGAAGGTAGCTATGAAAACAACTTTGGTAGCATTCTGATGAGGCTTCATACCTGCATGGAGATTTAGATATAACTTATTAAATCTCTTGATAAATTCTGACACCCCTTCATTATGTTTCTTCTTAAGTGTATTTAACTCAGTAAGGCACTTCCCATGATCTTTCTTTTCTCCCCATTTCCTGAGGAAGGTATTTTCCATATCATCCCAAGTGGTTACAGAACAGTTTCCTAATGTTTTGAACCATTTTCTGGCTTCACCGTCCAGAGACTGCACAAATAATCTTAAGACTACATCCAAATGTTCTACATTAAAGTTTTCTGCAAAGGAGCAGAAGGTCTCAAGATGTTTCTGAGCATCTATTTCATTTTCCCTAGTGAATTTGGGCAGGATCTTCAAATAATCTTGTGGCATATCATTTAACACTTGAGGCAGTGCTAGGGGAGCATATTTTTTCAACAAAAAGGCTGGGACATTAGCCATTGGAGGAGGTGGGGTTGTGAAATAATCTGATGTACAAATGGAGGAAGAGGAGTAGGTGGAAGTGGAGTATGGATTACAACATGAATATTCTGTACGGAAGCCTGAGGTGTAGATGGGAACAATTCGCGATTAACCAGGGCTACTTCTGTAACTTCTTTAACTTCCTCGACCTCAGGGGTAGGACAAAAGTTCTCGGTGGTTCTAGCACTTCCCCGGGGTGGGCTATCTGAGTAATATTCAGGATTTTCCTTGGTGGAGTCGGGATTTTCTACTTGGATTTCTTGAGAAGAAGAGGATGGATAATCTTCTACAGAATATTCAGGAATCTCGGCACGGACTGATTTCTTTTCTTTCCAACTTCTTCTATGTAAAATTTTCTCAGGGTCAGATACTGAAGGTGTCTTTGACTGTGATGTATCTGACCTCAGATGTGGCTTACGAGGAGCTAGGACTACAAATAGATTTATTAAATAAACAACAGTGGAGTCGCCAAGGTGAGAGATATACAACTCTTCAACTCTCTGTGCTCACCTGATTAGAGAGTGAATATGATTTGTCGAGGCCCAGGGAAACTAATATTCTTAAATTCGTCCCCGGCAACGGCGCCAGAAAGATGTTTTGGACAATTATTGTCATTTCTAGAGGCAGCCTAGAGTTGCTATAGACCAGTGCCTAGGACATCTTATCATATCAAGGAGCACATAATACAACTTGGGTGTCAATCTAAAAGCTCTCCTGCTATCTCTTGTAAAAGAAGGAAATTGATTTTAAATGGGACCAGATTCTACAGAAACTGTCACAAAGAAAGTGTTGTTGCAGAGACAAGATGCAAAGCTCCAATACAAAAGCATCAGATAGTTAAGAGACAATTTATTGTAAAGAGGGCCGATTCAAATAATATATCACAGAAATCAAGTACCAGAAGGAGTGTGGAGTGAAAGAAATGTTAAGAAGATACTAGTTAACCCTGAGTTGATACCCAAATACACAACAGAACCATGGGCTTATCAATCTAAGAATCCATACATGACAATGGCGTTTTAAAAGTACCTACTCAAAGAAACTAATATAGCAGAAAATATGGATGAAACAAACATGGAACAATATATCATGCCTGAGCCTATTTAAAGTGCTTGACAGGTTCGAGTATGGGCATCAACTAGGACGAATCCTTACTTAAAACCAGTGAGCCACTCGTATTCTAGTAACATGATACAATAAGATGTATGCAATGATAAATTGTATTAAACACATAAGAAAGGGTTACATACTGTGAGATATCAAAGACCAGAATCCTCTAAGACAGATATAATTCCTCCTCACTAAGACCCTACGGGCTCTGAGCCTTCATACAAGAGTTTTACAAAATGTATTAAAAAATGCCTTTCACTGCACAATTTTCTGATACAAGTCTAGAACCCCTACAATGTATTTCTTCCTCCCTTTTATAGAGGAAGGATAAGAGAAACTAATAAAAGAAGTAGGTAACAACAATTAATTGTTCCATTAAGACAAGATGGTACAAACATTTTGCGCCCATACCATTTGACGGCTCTAGGATGCTGCAGGTACTCTGTGGCTGCTCCATGAAGTAAATGTTGTAGGTGCGAATTTCTCCAGGGATAAGACATGAAGAATAAAATATGTAACATTTTATACCTTCCTGAGAGAAAAATCTATTGAAATTAAACCTGGAGGATATGATTTTCATGTAATTGTACTGTTTGCCTTTTGAATGCTGGATTACTATTTAAAATCTTTGTTTCCAGATTTTGAATTCCTTATTCTCTGCGTGATGCTCTTTGTCGTACCATTAAAATCTCTAGCTGCGAAATCTACCTTTTAAATTACTCTGGAGGGTTTGATAACTTTTCGATCTCTGCTCTTTAAATGGCGATCATATCTCTGCAGCTACCCGAGATCTTCTTCATAAATTATCCTTCCTCCAGCTGGTCTTTAGATGCATCTTCGATTTTAGTAACAGAGGCAGAGATCAACGTCGATCTCTCGTCACTACAACCTGCAAAACCGACAAACATGTTAAAGAAAACCAGAGGCAAAGGTGGTGGAGGAAGTCGTGACTATGGAATTGAGGATGAAGATCGGGAGAAATGGCGAGGGGATGCAGGGTGGCAATGAAATATACAGTGGAACAGAGGTAAACATGCGAGATAAGGGTTTTTACACGTAAAACATTAACGTCCGACATATGGCTAGAGTGTATAAAAGGTGGAGAGGAAATGGAAAAGACACGTGGGATGATGACAGGGATGTACGAAAGATCAAGCGGAAAGGGTTACGTGGAGGTGGAATTGGTCAATAGGTGGTTATGCCAACGATATGGACCACACGATCCTTACACAAGATCAACGGTTTAAATTGCATCGGGCGATGAGGTAGTGGTGGGCCATGACCACTAAAGATTTGGTTTAAGATGCGTGCAGCTTTGAAGATTGATCACCGTCGGATGAAGGCTTGCAAATCGGATGGCTCTAGTCGATTTCGCTGCGCATCCACGGCCGAAGAATAACGCGCGAAATGGAGCGGTTTCAGAATAGTGGCCTGGGACGCGTGGCATCTGCTGAGTGGAATCGCTGGGACTTGCGAAAATATCGCCTGCCTTCGAAAGGCGGTGCGAAATATACAAGCTGGTTTTTACCATGAGTGCGGGTGTGGGGTCCACCATGACGGGAATATTATGAACCGTTGATTTATGATCGGATCGGACAACGGAAAATGCACCCGACGGCCATAAATGATAAGCACCTTTGGATTTGGCATGGGGTTATGTGCTCGGGTCACGTGAAAGACTAGATGTAGGGAGCTAGGACTAAAGGGGCTCGGATTTAAATAATTCAAAAGCAAGTCTTTTGGCTTTCGATTATGAAATTTGGGTGCGCAGGAGTGCAACGGTAAGCGGAGAAAGGGTTTCTTAGGCCACGATAGGGAATTTTAAAGGTTTAGGAGGGGCTGATGGCCAAAAATTTTAATGGGGGCTGACATGGACAACAAGTGGGTTGTGTAGTATTTTTTGATCCTATGTCATAACATAGATTTCGATCTAAGAAAGACTTGTTAAAGTTATTGAAATTAGATATATCAGAGGGGCTAGTTCAAAGCGTAAGAATGAAAACCCTGGCAGTAGAATTTCAACAAAGAACGAAAGAAATGTAATTTTCAAATAATTAATTCTGAGAAGATTTTTGTTTGCATTCTAGTTAGGCCATATGCTAATTCACATGTTTTTGGCTCAAGTTTACTGCCTTGGCATTTCATCTTGGGCATGAAGATTCCGGAAATGAAAATACACCTATTTCATCATTGTCCTCACAAAACTTCCGTGAACTGCATAATACAGTAGGAGTGCATTCTAGTAAGAGACCTACTAAGGTTAGATGGGTTCAGAATAGTTCAAAAGGATCTTCAGTACCTATTATAGATGAAGACAAGATGAATGGATCATGAAGGAAGGGGAGCTGATTTTTGACCTCGATGCCAATGCAAACACATGTAAATAGTACTTTGATCTCAAAATCCTTTTATCTGCCATTTTATTTCTCACATAGCATGGTAGCCTTGCATATCATTTACTGATGTACATGTCATTTTTCGTAGACATCTATTACACTCCTTTTAATAGTTAAAGCTTCTTGTATTGATACCCTTAAATATTTTAAGTGAGGAATTTCACTAGCAGCAACATTATTTTTGTTTCTCTGTTTCTTATGTATTGGTTAATTCCTTTAAGCAGTTTTAGTTTTTGTTGCTTGCGCTGCTGAATAATCTAACTTGTAGGCAGTGAAGAATAATTGAAATGTTGTTTTTGAGAATGTTTGTACTTCTGAAGGACCAAAAAAATAAAGCATTGAAGGATAAATTGATTTGAACAAAAAAAAGGGACGACTCACCAATTGTATCACCTTTTGGATATTTCTGGCGAGATCCTTGTCTATGATTTGCTGTTAAAACTTTGACAGGAGCAATTCCTATTGTAGATGATGATTTGGCCCTTCAGGATATCCTTAAGGATTATTTTTCACCTCAAGTTAAGGAAAAAAAAATTTGTGTAGTAATTTAAATCTTTCTGATCTGTTAGGTTCTGCCACTCTTGCAGATGTCTCTAGTAGCAATAAGCATCCTGAGCATCCTATTTCAATTGAAGAAAAAGCCTCATCATCCATGGTGGAGTTTAATATAAGTAACGTGAATCAACACACTTTATCTGTTTCATATGGTTTGCCTGGAACTCTCAATAGAATTGGATATATGAGGAAAGTGAAGAATTTTATGAGGCAAGATGCTTTTTTTTCCACAGAAAAAATCATAACTTCTATTATATGTAAATAAAAGTTACATGTTGTATGTGAAATTTATCATATTCATATCAGCTAGGGAGCTATAATGAGATAACAAAAAATAAATACATCTGAAATATAATCCATGATAGATAGTTTTGAATGTTGGTAGCACTAAAAATAGCAGCGATATATATGTACATAATAGTCTGTAATAAAAATCTGCATAAGTAGAAAAAATAAACCAGAAGTTGTTGTTGTTGATGTACTATGTATCAATCGGAGCTTTGATTTGGTTCAAAGGGTCGATGGAAATGTTGATAATATAAGTGTTCATTCTGCTCTTGTATCTCCATGTGGTCTCTCAAAAGGTGCGCCGCCTCCTTGGATAGGAGATCATAAACCACATTCCTATCCCTGTAAATATGTTGACATGAGATGAGATCAGAATGGGTTTTGAGTAGTAGGACATCATTTGAAATATTTTGTAGTGTGTGCGCCTGACATGTTGAGAGCAGGTTGAACCAATCAATGATAATTTTGGAGTCGACGAAGATTTTTAGTTTGATGCAATTTTTTGAGATGGAAAATTGTAAAAGAGCTAGGAGGTAGGATAGTTCAAAAAAATTATTTGTGCCACGAACGAGACCAATCTTGACTTTAAATTAAGGATAAAAAATGTCTATAAGTTAATCCTCCATAAGGATAAAAAAATGTTTATAAATTAATCCTCCACATCTTCTGCAACATCTCTAGTGTTCTCATCAATGACAAGAAGAGTGTGGTGTATGGGTGGAATGTTGAGCAACAAGCCATACAAAAAATTGTGCATCAATTGGGTTTTGTTGGTTATGCCTATTGGGATAAAATTAAATATCTTTGATATTCTTCCTCTAACCTTTGGAGTGAACAAGTGTTCATTGTGGGTTGATGTTATCTGCAAAATCAAGTCAAAAATCACCTCTTGAAGAGACCATTAGCTCACAAACGGCGGGAAATTAGTCCTCATAAAATCAATGCTCTCTACCTTGCCTATTTATCAGGCTTCCTTTCTGCTCACTCCAAAGTCTATCACTGAGCAGGTTTCAAAGTTAATCCATGACTTTCTTTTGTGTGGAGGGAAAGGTAAACAACAAAAGTTCCATTTAGTTAACTGGGAAATGGTTAAACACCCAATTTCGGAAGGTAGACTTGAGATTAGAGATCCCACCCACGCAAACATTTCCTTGGGATGCAAAATTTTGTGGAAGATATACATGAATCTAAAACAATTAGTCAATCAAATTATAAGAAAGAAGTATGCCAAAGGTGTCCCTTTGAGAAATTTGCAAGCCGATAATGCTCTAAAATAATCGTTGATCTGGAATCTCTACCGGAGAGGAATAAAGTTTTTTCAAAACCATCTCTATCGTATTCCTGGAAGTGGAAGGAAAATATTGTTGTGGCAATATAGTATAATGGGACACCCGCCTCTTTCCAATTCTGAAGATCTAAAAGAGATCCGTGAGTGGCTTTCTTAGCATGGAGTTCTAAAACTTGAAGACATTTCTGTTTGCGATGAGACAGGAAATTGGAAATCCTGGGCCTTTCCCAGAGTCCTTGAGCATCTGCAATCCTAACAGAAAATTCTTAGAGTGAAGTTAATTGACTCATCTCTGATTCAATAGTAGGCCTCATATTCTTGGGGTTGGGGAAACACCAGAACCTACACTGTTGCACAAGGATTTATGTATCTCCAAACGTAGCGCGAGATGAATCAGCCTGCAATCTTTTGGAAGCAGGTTTGGGACTACTTTGGTCTCCCCAAAATTAATTTCTTCTTCTGGGTTCTTATGCACAATAAAATTTTGACAAGGGAAAATTTGATAAAAAGAAGCTATGCTCTTTGACTATGTTACGATTGGCATTAGCCGCCCTCCAGATTATTGGTCCTGGGGGTTCCTCGTTGAATCAAATTAGGTTCTGTCTATTCCAACCTCTCGCATATTTACTAGTCCAGTAATTGATTACTGAATTTTGGGTCTCTAAGTCCTAGACCGCCCGCTTCCTTGGGGTTGCAAACTATTTTCCAGTCAACTAATACCCATCTCTGCTTATTCTCAATACTACCCCAGAGAAAGTTTCTCTGAATTGCCCTTATTTTCTTGATGACCGACTTCGGGGCCATGAGAACCGAGAAGAGGTACATTGGCATCACCTGGATCGAACATGTTTTGTATGAAACTGCCTATTATATTATGATATCTTTCCTATATAATGAATAAAGGGAGATATACCAAAAAAAAATATGTTACAGTTTGGGAGATATACACCAAATAAAGGGTTGCGCAAGTGCTGCGCAGTCCTTGCCTACTGAGTTTCATGCATGTTTTGGAGCTGCTAGTTGTTAGAGATTCTAGAGGTTGGTTTGTCTACATCAAGATGCCATCTCAACCCATCTTTCATCGAACAGGTGTCAGCCATAAAGGAAATATGACTTTGTGCTACTCAGTTGTTGCGCAACACTGTTAGTTCACAAGAAGCTTTTATGGTTTTATGTTGTTTCTATTTTCTTGACTGAGGATAAATGACGTTCGAAGATACACTCTGTTTCAAATATGTTTTTCTTTTGGATGAAGGAAAATATCCTAGGAAAAATTCCTTTTATCATTTTTTAAAAGGATGTAAACAACCATGATGTTTATAATTTTCCAGTTTTATTGATCCTCTCCTTAGATCGAATATGTTTTGTATGCAACTGCCTATTACACTATGATATTTTGCATATATAATATATAAAGGTAGATATTCCCCAAAAAATATGTTACGGTTTGGGAGATATACCCTTAACAAAGTGTGATGTGCAGGAGATATACATTGTTAGTTCACTAGTAGCTTTTATGATTTTTGGTTGTTTCTATTTTCTCTACTGAGGATGGATAAGGTTTGAAGATACACATTGTTTCCAATATGTTTTTCTTTTGGATGAAGGCAAGTATCTCAGGAAATTTTCCTTTTATCATTTTTTAAAAGGATGTAAACAACGATGATGTTTATACTTTTCCAGTTTGTGTTGATCCTCTCCATGGATCGAACATGTTTTGTATGCAACTGCCTATTACACTGATATTTTTCCTATATAATGAATAAAGGGAGATATACCCAAAAACAATGTTACAGTTTAGGAGATATACCCAAAACAAAGTGTGCTACGCAGTCCTTGCCTACTGAGTTTCACGCATGTTTTGGAGTTGTGAGCTGTCAGATTTTAGAGGTTGGTTTGTCATATATCAAGATGTCATCTCAACCCATATTTCATTGAACAGACCATAAAGGAAAGATGACTTTGTGCTACCCAGTTGCTGCACAACATTTTCAGTTCACTGGAAACTTTTATGATTTTTTGTTGTTTCTATTTTCTTTATTGAGGATGGATGAGGTTCGAAGATACACATTGTTTCAAATATGTTTTTCTTTTGGATGAAGGTAAGTTTCCTAGGAAATTTTCCTTTTATCATTTTTTAGAAGGATGTAAACAACCACGATGTTTATAATTTTCTAGTTTGTGTTGATCCTCTCCATGGATCGAACATGTTTTGTATGCAACTGCCTATTACACTATGATATTTTTCCTATATAATGAATAAAGGGAGATATGCCCAAAACAATTATGTTACGGTTTGGGAGATGTTGGGATCCTGTGATTTGGCCGATTGGTAAACCAGATGACAAGGCAACACAGAACTAGTCTTTAGAGCTCTAGGATCTATCCCTCCTAGTCTCATAAAGGGATCTCTCAATATGTTTGTAAAGATATGACTTATTTGCTTGTAAAGGGTTGACTTTATGCTAGTTATTAAGCTTGAGTTTGTTTAATTATTTTGTGGGACATGATGATCTAGGAAGCATAGATAGAAAAGGGAAATCTCTAAGTCATTAGGCAATGGAGTCAAGTAGAAGTTTGTAACAATTTCATAGATGAATTAGGGGTATCAAAGGGAAAATCTAACTTGGCTTTTGGATCTACAAAGTTTTTCAGGTGAAATGAAATGAATATCAAGGTTTTAGAATGAAAATTAGAACTAAGGGCAGTTAAAAATCCTTAATTATATGTACTCTTCAACAAAGGGACTTAAAGTATCATTTGAACATGAAGGAGTAATTTATAGACAGGGCTAACCATGAATTCTAGAAACTATACTTCAGCAAATAATAATTTCAATAAAAACGTTTAAAATGAAATCTGAGAGTCAAGGAACGCTCTCTTTCATCAAAGATTTCACTCTCAAGGATAAGAAAACATTTAAGATTCACAAATAACTGCATTCATAGAAGAGGGAACTCCTCAACATCTAGGACTGTAATTATAAAGGCTTTCAAAACAATTATTTGAGCAAGTACAAAGGGTATGATAAAAACATACCTCTTTGGAAAACTTTGGACAATGGTACTTTGAAAGGAGACCTCAGAAATAGTTTTTAAAGTGTCAACAAGAAGCAGGGAAAACCATAAATCAACTTGAGGCCAACTGTATTGAATTACCTCTTAAATAAACAAGATTTAAGGTTGAAAAAGCAGTTAAACTTAATCAAACATTAAGTAGATGAAAACATAAAGACAGTGAAGAGTAAATAGGTCTAAGGTGCTTCCAGGGGACATTTATTAGCCTAAAAATTTTACTCTACTGTAAGCAAGAGATGATGGAAACAGAATGAAAACAGGAAAAACATTAAACAATTTAGAATGCTTCACTAACAAACAAGCTTAGGGATCCAATGATAGAGCTTTATCCATCCAAAAACAGCTCAAAACATCCACAGGTTCCAGTACACCAATTTCTCTTCAATCTCAGCAGAACTATGTATTACTTCAAAGAGTTATCGAATGCCCCCATAAAATGAGTTTGAATGCAGCATTTATGCTGCAAATGATGAGGTGGAAACATATAGGGTTCAAAATGTCATTGAATGACATAGTAAATTCACTCCTATCCTTAAAAATCGTGCAAGGCATAAGGTAGGAATGTTTTTGAGCTACTTCTCTGTGTATTAAATCTACCTTTACTTCCTACGGAGAAAATATCTGAAAAGATTGACTTTGAGGCTCTTTTCTGTCTTTTACAATAACTATTTGACATTTTGTAAAATATATTTTCTATGTAATAACTGCCAATTTTCCCTTTGAGGTATAAAGTAAGTGAAAGGTGTCATTTTTTATTTATTAAGTGAATAACTGCTTCTTTTGATGCATTCAAGGCTTTTTAGGCCTATCTTGTCTTCTTAGATTAATATTATTTGTTGTCCCTTACCACTTCATATGATTTATTTTACCTTTTAATTCTCTGTTGCTTGGGCCTGTAATTATCCTTTTGCTAATTGTATTCACTTTTTAAACTGCATTTAACCTTGAGAATGTGTGATTTAAACTTTCTAATCTTTGGGTCTTTGTGCACAATCCTTCATCTTCAATCTTCTTTGTCTTTGTTGCTTTACAGTCTTCCTGTTGAATTGGACTAGTTTTTTAATCCCCTTTCTTTGGTTCTCGGTCTTTAACCTTTGTTTCTTCCACTGTGATTTCCCTTTCGTTGTTATAGATAGAGGACCCTAATGCACAGGGGTTTGATTTGGATAATAAATATTCATGCAATATTTGATGAAGAGACACAGATTTATGCCTTGGAAATTTCTCTTCTTCAATTTAATAGTCTGCCCTGGATGATGATCTTCGACCTTGTATCCTTACAGACAGTGAGAAGGGTTTTACCCTAAAAACTGCCATTAAACCTGCACAGGACAAAAATATTTATAAAACCTGCGAGAGTTGGATAAATTGCTTAGGAGGCTGGAGGGGCGGTGCAGAAGTGGTGTTTATGCAGAAAGAGGAGTTTTATGGAGGAAAACAGGTGAAAACCCAGTTCAAAAATGCATTCTGGCGCGATGTGGACAAAAATGGTTTTCGAAATACCACGGTGGTTATCGCGCGACCCTCGAGCGGTAAGTGGTTTTTCCCGGAGGGAATGTGATTCCATTGATTGCTCGCCACATGGATTTTTCTATACCACTAGTATCGTATTAATTTGGAGTGTTAAAATCCAGGAACAAAAATTATGTGATATGCTACCACAACCGTCAGATGAAAGGGTCGAGATCCGATGGAGTGGATCGGGCGTGATGAAAGAGTTGCATGATAGGAGTGAATGTGGAGGACATGTGGTAGAATTTGATAGGGTGAGCATTGTATGTGGTGGATGGTACTCCCAGAAGAGTTGGGTTATCGGGGCGAACAAGAGCCATTAGATCTTATGGATCTACGATGTAGATCTCAGCGGGGTAATGTTATTGGAGTGGCTAGAATACAAAGAAAATGGCATGTTTTAAGTGGAACTGCCAATGCGATGGGGGCTTTAGCACAGGTGCTGGGTGATGGTCACGTGGAGGGGCATGCGACCAGGAGCCAAGGGAGGAGGGGTTAATTGCATCGGTGGGGAGGAGAAGCAGCGATGCAACCCAAAATGAAATGCTGATGCAATATAGAAAGGGCTAATGTGATTAGCGCTCGGTCATCCGATAAAAACCCTGATCGACGGTGGGGATGGATTTCAGGGGAAGGCGATGGAAGAGAAGTTGGGGAAGTGGAGGGGTGCCGAAAATCGTCGTATATAGTGAGATCGATGGTCCAGATCCAATCAGCGGAGAGAAGGTTCAAGGGAGAAGCGAAGTTGCGATGTGATAAGCACTCGCGCCTAGTCATGGGGCTTGATCGTATGATGGAGAAAGAGTCGGGGGCCAAGCCAAAAGGTGCTAAAGCCTGAGAGGAGCGCAAAATGGCTTTTCCAAAGGTTTTTATGTGTTTTTTGCGGATTTTTTCAAGTCCCAATAGTTTTAAAAGGGCCAAATTAAATCATAAAAACAAATTTTTATGAGTTTAAAAGGGATTTTCTGAAGGTATTTAGGAGAATGAGGGTAGAATGAGAAGGATAAATAAGGGAAAAATGAGTGAATAAAATGATGAAAAGGAGGACTGTTTAGGAAACATTTTTGGAGGGAACAACAGCTAGGGAGCAACACTATTTAAGGAACAACAAGATGATTTCTTTAGAAAAATAGATGAAGGCTTTAGTGGGCTAAAGGGCTCGAAATGATGAAGGCAGTGAGATTTATAGAACCTATCATTTTTTTTGCAATTTTTTTCTAGAAATCCGGGTTTGTTACATTTAGTCATCCTTGGATAAAGTCAAAATTAGGGATGACTAACAAGATGTATGAGTTAAATAAAGTGTAATGCGCAGGTGCTGCACCGTCCTTGCCTACTGAGTTTCATGCATGTTTTAGAGCTGCCAGCGGTCAAATATTTTAGAGGTTGGTTTGTCACACATTAGGATGCGATCTTAACCCATATTTCATCGAACATGTGTCAGCCATAAAGGAAATATGACTTTGTTCTACCCAGTTGTTGTGCAGCACTGTTAGTTCACTGGCAACTTTTATGATTTTCTGTTATTTCTATTTTCTTTACTGAGGATGGACGAGGTTCAAAGATACACACTTTTTCAAATGTTTTTCTTTTGGATGAAGGAAAGTATCCTAGGAAATTTTCCTTTTATCATTTTTTAAAAGGTTGTAAACAACCATGATGTTTATAATTTTCCAGTTTGTATTGATCCTCTCCATGGATCGAACATGTTTTGTATGCAACTACCTATTACACTGATATTTTTCCTATATAATGAATAAAGGGAGATATACACAAAATAAATATGTTACGGTTTGGGAGATATACCTAAAACAAAGTGTGTTGTGCAATCCTTACCTACTAAGTTTCACACATGTTTTCGAGCTGCCAGCTGTTAAAGATTTTAGAGGTTGGTTTTTCATACATCAGGATGCCATCTCAACCAATCTTTCATCGAACATGTGTCAACCATTAAGGAAAGATGACTTTGTGCTATCAAGTTGCTGCATAGCATTTTGAGTACACTGGCAACTTTTATGATTTGTTGTTGTTTCTATTTTCTTTACTGAGGATGGATGAGGTTCGAATATAGACATTGTTTCAAATATGTTTTTCTTTTGGATGAAGAAAAGATGAATTTGTGCTACCCATTTTTTGTGTAGCACTGTTAGTTCACCAAAATTTTCAAATTAAATGATTAAAGGTCATGTAAGTCATAAAATTTTTAGGGTCGATGAAAAAATAGAAAAATGACTACATTAATCAATCTAAACAGGACCAATGATATGGAAAATTATGTTAATGTTATGTACCTTGACATAAGCCCCAAAATTCTTGAAAAATAGTCTCCATATATTTTTTCATCAATAATAGACCACCACATATCCAAATGTTGCAAATTAAAGGATGAAAGGTTAGGTAAGTCATAACATTTATAGTAAAAGAGGACATAACACTACTAGAGTGAAAGAGGTTTTTTTTGTTGTAAAATTCGTCAATGTATTTCTATTTATAACAAAAAGTAGTACATAAGATACTACATTGGGAGCCCTTCATTTCATCATCTGACTTGGAGGATCATGCGTCCACCAGTAATACCACACACGTAGCAAAAACTACCATTAGAAAATTTTTGAAAAAGTATCTACCTTATAGTGTATTTGGAGTACTGTGGACTATAGACATACAAAAAGGTAGAGTATTAATACCCTTCCAGCTTGGTCCCTTAGTTCCAAGATAGTATTAATACTCCTTCCACCTTTTGCACATTGCTGGAAGAATTTTGTGTTGTCATCTCCTGCTTTGAGCCAAATGGCCCTGCTTTTAAGTCTCCTCTCTTCCTCCTGTTTCCTTAACAATTTGGGTTTCTCCATTTCTAGTTGTATAAGATGATCCTTGGCCTCAGTGGACTGGAAGCCAATGCCATCTGATCCCATCAGATTATCTAACTCATTCTCAATATTTTTTAATGTCTCTTCTTCATGTTTTTTCTTCTCTCTGGCCCATCTTATAGTTAAGATTTTTAATCTTGACAAGTTGCAATAGAGTACATGGGCAGGCTTAGAGTCAGGTATCTGATCATAGTGAATCCATGCTATTTTGACGATAAGGTGGAATTCTGGATCCTCCAGCTAGCCAGAGTTGAATTTAAAGGGGGAGTGTGGTTTGAAACTATCCCTTTGAATTTCAAGGTATATGGGGGAGTGATCCGAGCATCCTCCCGACCCCACCCATTGTCTGGCCTTTTCAATCCTGTCAGCCAACCTAGTCTTCATCAGGAAGTGGCCCAGTCTTCTACCCAAAGCTGCCTCCCTAGTCCTTTTGTTTCGCCAAGTGGGGAATTTTTTAGGCATGGCCAGATCTAACATGTCAACATCATCAATCAGATGCTCAAAGTATATCGACACGGGGTCTAGAACAACATTCGACCCCCAATATTCAACAAGTGCAATGGAGAAGTTTAAATCTCCTCCCATGATAATGTGTTCCCCCTTCATGATGGTAGTGGCCATCCACTTATCCTAGAATTCCTCCCTGTTATGGCAAGGGCCTAAAACATTGATCATGTAGATGGGCATGTCAAGTCCAATTATAGTGATGTTAGCCCCCAATATCCCTTCTCTACCCCACTAGTTACCCACTTTGATATCCCTTTTGTTGAATCCCATTACGCATCCACCTGATCTCCCTCTAGCATCCAGTCTCTGAAAACTACAGTCTTGTGGGTGGTCATGTCCCGGATGTGCCCTTCTCCTTCTGGTGTGTCGTCTGAGTCAGACGTTATGATGTCCTCCGGAGGTGGAATCAAATGAGTGATGCCCTCAAAACAACCTAATGCTGCCACAAAATGGGGCTCCCTTAAATTGGTTGTGTGAGTTAGTTCATCCTCTGCATGATTGATGCCTAAAAGTTTGAAACCAAAAGACCCCTCCAAGTTGTCGTCACTAGCCCCCAAATCATGCATTATTGGACCCAAAACATCCGGTGTGACTTGGGATTGTTGCTCCCATAGTCTGAGAACCAACGACGAGGGAATAAAATATGGTGGAGAAACTAGTGCCGCCGAGAAGGGTTTCGAGTAAACCGCCTTAGCTGCCGGGAAGGATTCCGATAAGGCACACAGAGTATGTGATGAGTCACCAATATCCATATCCACTTGTGCTTTTCTTGCGAGGTCGTCTCCCTGAGTCGTCCCACCTATCCGCTGAGGTGTTAACCCATCACAAATATGAGATGGTTCCAAGTTGTCGGATAAGTAGTCCAACTCATCCTCAACCATCTCTCTGTTTCGAGTGTTCACCTCCATTCTGAGAGTGCCTTCTCCTTGCTGCAGAAAACCTTTTCTTTTCCAAGGAGCTGGCTCAACTACTACGATCGTCCACCATATTCGATGGGGTCTAGAAGGAAACCAAGGGTAATAATAATAACCCTCTGTCAGGTTGTTGGAACCATTAATGAAATTCCAAAGTGCGCAACTTCCAGGCTATGGCAGTGAATCCCATGATCATTGGCTACATACCACCTTAGAAAATCAAGTATTGAGCTCCAAGCAGTCTTGTTGGTATGGCGAGTAATAAAAAAACTCCCCAAAAGTGTGGTAGAATCGTCCCCTGAAACCCTCATCACCGAAATAAGCCTATAACCTCTGCCCTGATCCACTATCATTCCAGTCCTGTGCACAGACAAGCTCCCATGGAGTCTGCTGAAAACCTACGGTTTGTTGTAGGTTAGGTTTTTCACCATCTCCATTAATATATTTTTTATCTCAACTGAAATATTTTTTGAATTAGAATTTACAATAATAAATACACTGATTATCCCTGGATGCAAGTGATAGTTAAGCAATGGGACGTGGCGGATCCTCTGCAAGGCACATGGTTGCACATGGCCTCCGTCCGATCGATAATAAATATAGAAATTGTTCACTATCTGTAGGCATTAATCCATCTGCCTTGAGATTTAATACTCGTTTGACATGTTGCCTCTCCCGGTATTTCATGGCGCACAGCTCCTTCTCTTCCTGTAGTTTTCACTCGAGGCCTTAGTTTCTCTATCCATTACGCCAGTTTTAGTTCACAACCTCTCGATTTCCATTCCCCACAACCTCCACTTCTTGAGGGCTCTTTCCAACCTTCTACTTCTCCCCTCGCTGCCCCAACACCCTCCTGCAACATCATGCATTGGAGGCACAGGATGCACTGCCGAAGAGGCCGTGGTAGAGGCCAGACCTCTTGCCCTCCCATTTCCCTCTATGATGAAAGTCGTCTCCCCTTCCATGAGGAAAATACGGCCGCTGCCTAGCTCAATTATGATTCCTCTGTCTCTCTGGACCATCCCCTCATCTCCACAACTCTCACTGTGTGTTTTCTATATCTCCCATTTAGCTTTGCTGGCTCTGGTGCTCAGAAACGTTTTAGAAAATACACCATATCCCCGACTCACCCTCAACACTCCAAGAAGTCCGAGGCCCTACCAAATAAAATAGCCATGCATTCCTCCAGCAATGAAGGGAGAGATGACAAAGCTACAGATGCAAGTGTGCATTCAACTACATCGCCTGAGGCCATGGTACAACCATTGAAGAAAGAAGAGGAATCCTCTGACGAATATGGGTGCTTCATAGTTTAAGAGCCTCCTCCACATGACCAGTAGCATGTCTGACCACTTCAGAATCTATTTCGAGAGGTTATCTACCATATATAGGTTTCTCTTTTATGTTCTCATGCTTTTCTTGTTCCTACAAAACTTGATAATTTTTTGGACAATTTTTGCAAATGCTGGTTTCCCCACTCGGGGCAGTAATCTATGGACTAGTTTCCCCAACTGGGTTAGTCACATTTTCATGTTTTTTAACTCTACCCCTGCCGAAATTGGCTAGCATGGCAACTTCGACGGGAAAGTTTCGAACTGTATTTTTATGTGCCATATAATAGAAATAGTCTTATTTAGAAAGAAGAAAAAAGAACACAATTTATAAATTATCCACACACAATTAGTTTTTTAACACAGTATTAAAAATTATAAGACAATTAATTTTTTAATATAAAGTATTATTAAAAAATAGTTAATAATTTATTTTTTTTAATATAGATTATTAAAATAACAATTATTAAATTTTCAGAAAGTATTAAAAAATTAATTATAATTTTCTTAAAATGGAGACTAGGGAAAACATTTAATCCTTTTCATCTAAAAAAAAAAATTAATAATAGAAATATGACATTATGAAAATCGATTCTTGACCTAAAATTGGCCTTGACATAAAATGGGCAGGAGGAGAAAGCCATGGATATTTTCAGGATTAATGAAGATTTTTATAAAATAGGTGGGAGGAGGGAGTCATGGAGATTTTCAGAATTAATGAATATTTTCATAAAATAGGCGGGAGGAGGGAGTCATGGATATTTTCAGGATTAATGAACATTTTGGGATTAATGAACATTTTCATAAAATAGGTAGAGGATATATACTTCTCACACATCTACTGTTCATGTATTTATCTTCCTGGATGACTCACTCAACAATGTGAATGCATTCAGATACATCCTGAATTCCTTCTGTAATGCTACAGGTATGTCTCAGTTATTAAAGGGTGATTGAAGGGAGTGACGGGGCAGACATAGAGACCGAGATTACCCTCGAACCACATTTTAAAAGGGAAATTCATAAACTACATTTCATCAATTGGTTGAAGTTGGTGGTAACTCATTATCTTGCCAAGTTCCAATTCTCAAAGCATAATCCAAGTCTCTTGTGCTAAGGTCAGTCGAGTAGCATTGTTGCATGTGCTATCAAAATGGTTATGACCAAGTATCCTGGGCTTTTGGCACTGTATGCAATTTTTTTTCTTTCCAACATTCGTGTTTTATAAGCTACGCAGAGAAATGTTGCAATAAGGTTGTGATATTCATATTAGTTTGGGTAAACCACTTGTCTCACTAAACTCCTACATTGTTATTTCTCAGATCCTTTGCTCTTTTCCTAGAAACTTAGTTTCATTGTTACACTGCGTTTTGGATACATTTTCTCCAAATTTTCTCCTCTCTCTATTTTAGTCTGTTCACATTGAAATACAAAATTTGGATTCAACCCTATGATCAATCGTATTGTATAGCATTAGGAGAATGGTTTGCAATTATCATTGTTGGGATGGAGATGGAGTTGACATCCAGTGCCAGTGCTCAAATAATAAACCTTTTCATGATTATCATAGTTGTTGTTGTTCCTCTAACAACAGTGATGAATTAGGGTCTCTTTGTCTGGGTTTTATTGCTGTGATTTGTTTTTTTGCTTTCAACACTATTGAATTTGGTTTTTTTTTACAAGCTACGCAGAGAGAGATCGAGATTGCAAAGGAAAATTCATCAACCACCGGGCACTGTATATTTATGAAAAATTTTCTTTCTAACATTCGTGTTTTAGCTACTCATCATGTCAAAGCCAGAGCCCTGATTTTATTATTCTGAATTTTAATAAGATACATTTGAATACCATGCATTGTCGCTTTGCAGGCCTCACATGGTTCAAAATTGCAATTTGAAAATTGTCAGAATAAATAATTTGCATACCTTGGGGACTTAGTTTTAATATCATGATTACATCACTAGAATTTAGTATGCAATTAAGTTTTTTCCATGTAACTACAAGTAGATGAAAAAAAATACAACATACACCTTGAATAGAATTGTGAGCTGAAAAACAAATAAAACAATAGAACCGAGTACACTTAATGAATACATTAAACTAAGGATATCCCATACTACACATGATGGAAGTATCAACTTTATATTGGCTATCTCTGCCTCTTGAGAAAAATGTTCCACATCAAGAAATCAAGCTAACCATAGATTCCAAATGTCTTATTATTTCACCAAAAAAGAAAGGCAAAACCAGCTTTGCCAGTATTTCATCATGCTAGACTCCGTCACAAGATGGTAAAGTCCAACTATGACTTACAATACCAATCGAGGCGATAAACCCCAAAATCAGTATTGCGGTACCACATCATCCACATTCAAATTTGGAAACTGTCTAGCCCTCCATAGAAATTGAGCTATATGGAATTATGTACAGCTATAATGCATATTTATCAATGTAAATATACTTGAAAGATTACCTATGATGTATTGAAACTCCACAAAGAATGCTTCTCATTGAATATGCAAGTATTAATCCAATGAATTACTGAATGTAGATGCCTGCCAGATATTCCCAGTTTATCAATGAGGAGTCTACTTTATTGAGTATCAATATCAAATTGCTTAGTAAAACCTACGATACCATTTCCTTTAAAAAATAAATCCACTTAGAAAATCCATGACATAGCCATACAAATCACAGAGATCATTACCCAGACCTACTAAGATCTCCTTCACCTCATGTCACATTTCCTTTCCAATAATAAATGTAATCTTCCATATCCTAAACTGGCTAGGTTCTTCCTACTGTTCTTCTGATTGAGCCTTTTACCCCTAATGTTGTATGAGGCCTTGATCCACATTGAATACCTACCCAAGAAGCCTCCATTGGAGGAGGTTGACCTGATAGCAATTTTTTTTTCTCTATATGCCTTTTCTTTATTATGAATCATCTTTTGAAGTTTTACTTCACATATTTGGGGGCACTTTTGAGGTGTTACTTCACATATCTGGGGGCACCTTTTGAAGCCTTTACCTAGACAATTTCATGCATATTTGTTTTCTTGAGAGAACAGTTCATATCTCCCTAGGAACAAGAAAATATGTGGAGGCATGCCACATCAACAGGGGCTACAATCAGATAAGTGTCTTACATTCTTGGCTTCATATGATGTCACATTGCGGTGCTACATGAATTTAGAGACTTGGGTGGTGGAGCACTAGGATTAGTGACAGATGCTTTAAAAATTGGTTGCATTCCCATTTTTTAGGATCGCTCCACTTTGTGGCACATATTCCAAGGGAATGATTTTCTTAGTCCATGGTACTAAGATGGTTTGATGGTATTGGAACATGGATTCATGTCATTTGGCACATGGTTTTGGGTTCCAAAAATTATTTTATGAGAAAGGCTCCACCTCTCATGAATATTTGTCTAGAGTGCTCCGCTTCTATTTGCTTGTTTGGAGAAGATATGGTTACTATGCACATGGCCAATACTCTTTGCACATGTATTTAGGCAGACCTCCTTGAGGAGCTTGTTATAACAACCAAAGGACCATTATTGCACACTTATTAATGAGATCCATATTTTTGGGGAAATTATTGTTCACTAGAGAGAACACCCTACTTGATCATGGTACTTTTAGCACATTTTGTGCATCTCTAGGTTGTTGACCCCTTCACATAGTGGAGTGCTCCATTCATTTTTGGACCATTGGTACATTTTGAGAGATCCCTTGACTAGCACTCTAGAGGAGAATAATGCACAATATTCCAATATGCTTATAACATGGTCGGACAAGCCAATGCTAAGAGGCCATCTTGCTTGAGGAAAGGACAAGTGGCATCCCACTTAATCGTCCTAGAACTTATTATGTATTTTTTACTTATCTTTAGGAGGCTATTAGGAGATACATTATTTTTATTTTTATTGAGTTTATTTTTTCGTGTAAGGTTTTTCATTTTTGAATCCATATTGTTTTTTCTATTGCTGGAAATTACACATAAATTTTGTTGTAAAGGGATTTGATTAAAGGGAAAAATCTGCCATCTAAACAAGGATGTCTGTTGAGGTGTTTCCTATGCTTTTCCCTCTCTGATTCTTGTTATTAAATTGGATAATTTATTGCTATAATCTAAGTGAAAGGTAGGGTAGGTCCTAGTTTATAGAAAGATCACCTCTTTGTTGCCATGCATATGTACATGGAGCACCCTTGGAAGGGCCCTCTAGTTAATTTTCAGCAATATGAAATAGCATTCATAGATAGATCCTAGCATGTTGTAACAACATTATCTCTCATCACCATTCACATATATTCCAACTCTCTAAATATCATTCAACTCCATTTGTCCTAAGTTCATGTTTTGCACTAGTCTTCCTTTTGTATCTACCAACTTCCCATCATCTTTTAACAGAATTTCATCGTTACTGCTACTATTACCACCAGTATTGTTTGATGTTGTTATGTTGTTTTTTTTACCATCCTCTACTTTGGGAGATGACGAAACAAGAGATGTCGGCACTGACCAGTTAGTATGCTTGTCATCTTGAAGGGAAAACCAATTTGTATTGGTGAACATCATCTCTCTTAGCATCACACCATCCTATTTTATGCCCATTCTGAGAGAGAAGACAACCAATTCTGCTAACTCATCGTCAAAGAAGGCATCTTCATTGTATCTACCAATGGATCCATGAGCCCCTTCCCCATATCCACTATCAAACATTCCATATCAGAATACTTGACTTAGGTTATTGGCCATTGTTGACTTATCATAATCTCTGCCACAAAAATCATCTTCATCACCAGCTATAGTTTGTTTGTGTATTTTTGATTGTCTGCATTTCCACTGGACAACATTCCCCACTACATTACATTTTGAAGGAACATTTGTTTCCCAATTAGTCCACTCGTCGTTTCTCGGCAACAATGACTGTATCAATATATTATTTATTCCCAACTGAGTAATATTGTTTGTAATTCGTGTAAAGTGACCAGTGTTCCATATTATTGGTGCAAAATTTCCTGGGTAAGATACTGTTGGATTATTCTGATCAATAGGAATAGTGGGATTTATTTCTGTTTCCAATAAACTTCCAATTAATCTACAATCCTAAAGGAGATGCTTGATAGGAGATGTATTATTGTTATCTAAGCATGACACTATTATTATCTCCACTTGATGATGCAAGGAATTGTCAAAATGATAATAAAAAAGTAGATTTATAATAATTTTAATAGCACCCAACTTGACTAATTCTTGCTGAGCAACTTCACTACCCATCCTTAGTGGGACTGTAATGAACTCTGCTATATTTAAACAGTTCTTTCCAAGAGGAGGCTGATGTTTACCATATGTAGTTGGTAATGTGTTTTCATTAGAAGATACATCCAACAACTTGAACAAGTCACATGTATCTAGAGAAAGATATTCATCGTTGTCCCTGTCCAAGTCAAGTTGAAGTGGAAATTCATATTGGTCATTTATCTAGATCATTGTATCTCGCAGGAAATCATATTCAGATAATTTCAACTGAAGTTATAGTACATGAGGAAAATCAAGGAAAATACCACCCTTTCTAATGTAGCTAGCACATACAATAGGGCTACCAGTGACTGATTTAGCTCTATGAGTTAAAGTTAATCCCTCAATAACATGTGTCGGGGTGTCCATCAAAACAAGTGGAGTGTTTGAACCAACCCGAGCATATATGTCAAGCTCAGAAAGAATCTTATCCTACTCTATAAATGCATTATAACCTCGCATCCCAGATAGGCCATTTGTGACTATGATCTCTGCTAAGTGAATATAGTAATATCTAGTAGGAATATCACCAATTATATATTAAAAGTTTCCAAACCGAGTTGTTTGATAGACATATGGTCATTCCTTCTCAACAATTGTCTCATCTGTTTTAACTTTTCAGTGCATTGATTCCCATAAAATGTAAATCTTCTTGAAAAGAACTTCTCATGGAATTGTCAAAGGATGAAAACAAGTTTTTGGAGGGTACTTTGACTGTTTCTTCAATTTCAAATGTAAAAATGATTCATTTTTCTGAAATGGATCTAGTTGGAGATCAGCAGCACAATGTGCCATACTATGTTGATCGTGAGTGCGTATAGATCTCTGCGATTTGCTATCCAATTGAGTATCATTTTGGGACTATAGTTCATTAATGGCACACTCAAGAAGAGATTCTATATTTCCACTAGCTTCGTTTATCAATTCACAAGCTTGTCCTTCAAAACTAGTGAAAGTAGACACCGGTCATTCTTCCTCCTTTATCACCAGTTTTTCTTCATCTAATCCCATAAATTTTCCAGTGTTCCCAAGCATCTTCGCATCATATTTCCTAAGAATTATTTTATTGCTTTTCCCTTCTCACCTTACCTATGTCTTAAGATATTGGCTACAAATGGGTGATTTTTCTCCCCTCCATTTTCTCATAATTCTTTCTACAGTCTTCTAACATTCAAAAGCTACAAAAAATTCTTCCACATTTTTCATGTAACTGGGACTCCTCTGTGAATTAAAATTTTATCCACATGAATTTTGGATAATTATGGAAGGTCTTCAAGTAGATATACACCCACTGCCTTCTCTTCTTATTTGTCAATTTGGACAATTTTCTTTGTGTGACAGATTATCTTTCAATAATGCAGGTGGTTGTGCAATTTCTTCCATGTTTTTAGAATTCTTAATTTATATTACAAAAATTTCCTTGCCCATTTTAACACATGCACCATCAAAATCATTAGCAACCACATTTATAAATTATTCTTTTTGAACATGTTCTGTCCTGACTCCATACTTAGTGTTTGAATCAAATATTTGCAAATCACCTGCATGCTTCCTTTCTTCTCTTGTTAGATCCTCGCAGGCCCTTGTCTGCTTCTTGTATAGCCACAACCAAAGACTGAAATGTAGATAGAATCCCATGAAATAAAAATCATAAAAATATTAATTACTTCCATCTATTATTCGATGATCATCACAGGTCTGAGTTTAAGTAGATAGAAGCCACACCTGTTAAGGGTGATTTTAATGACAGTTTGGGATTGTTGTGAAGGTGTCATTATCCTTGAAGCCATCCGCACTAGTTTGGGTCACCTATAGCTAGGCCATAGGGCTTAAGAACCCTATCCTAGAGGTTGATAACCTACAACAATAAAGCCATAGTCAAGGTTGCTTTATCATGAGGCTGTGTAGTGGCTTTTGAAGCCTAGAAGAAGGCTTATGGGCTACCAGCATTTGAAGGGACTTGTTGAAGGTAATATTTAGTATAGTAAAGGTATTTAAGGCTGTGAATTGGGTAGTTGCTGATTGTGTTTATTCCTTAGTCATTCCTACCAGAATTGCAAAGAAGACACAAGTCCTTGGAGCCTACACCAAACAACAGATTTGCAGCCTTGTTGGAACCATCCCCTTGTCTAAGGGCAATGGTATCAAACCTTCTCATTTAAAAGTCATTATGACTTTGAAGTATTGTATTCTCTCTCTTTGCTGAACATTTGACATTAATGATAAGAATAATTGATAAGGGTTTTCCCCATATTGGGGTTTTTCCCTGGCTTGAGCCATATTCATGTGTTCTTCTGTCTTGCCTTGTCTTCAGCTTTTATTACTTATGTTCTTTCATTCGTTACACTTATGATTAATGATACTACTAATGGATTAATGTGAAAATTATGTAACTAACCAAAGCTAACAACATGTTAACTCAAAATTGACATGGTCTCAGAGCCAGGTGAGGACAAGCCCAAGCTTAAGATATTGCGATCTCTAAGAAGCACATAATGAATTTTAGCAGAAATAGGCTTTAGACCTCTGTGGTATGACAAGTCTGAGTTCAAAAAGGAAAATCTGTGACATTGTCTTAAGGCCTTATACAAGCCCTAATTAGTGAACTTGGGCACAAATTCAAAGAGTACCTCAGTCATTACAAACAAAAGCTGGAAGTCATCAAGGTCTGTTTCACAACTTATAAGGTGTGCTTTTAAGTGGTTTCAAGATATTTTCAGAGGTATATTTAGTATTAAAAATTCAGAAGGAGATGTTTCCCTTCGAGATCCTTTCTTGGACTCTGAGGTATCATAGTAACATAAAATAATTTATATGTCAAGAACTCCTAATCCCTTGGCCTAGTGGAGTTAAGACAACTCGGAGTTGACTATGATCTGAATTCATCAGTACTGTGGAAGATTGAGTAACTTGATTCCTATTCTTTGAAAAAGAAGTAAGAAGTATTGTTGGAATTATTGTAGTATCACTATTAGAATAAAATGCTAATCCCGACCTCTTTTCTACAACAAAACTATGAGAATTCTTTTGATGTGTGGAGCTCTAGAAATAGTGACCTTATCCTATAATTAGGACATTAAAGCACAAACCTAATATATAGTGATTCTAGCTCCATTTGGGCATCATGAGGCAGTTGATCTCTACACAACCGAGCTCCAATTTTCACCATATTTTGTGATCTTCATCACAAAACAACGAAATATTTTGGTAAAATTTCCCTTGTTTCAAGACACTACATGTCAATGAAAGTTCTGGCTCAGATCTTGTTTTTAAGACCTTCATTCTTGCGGCCCTCTTAGGGCACCACTCCAAAAAAATATCTACAATATTCTGTGATTAAAGTGCCACAATAATATTGAAAGGTTCAGGCAGTAAGAGGACAAAAAAGTTGAATAGAACCTCGGTTCCTCCTTTACAACGAAGATCTACTCTTCCTATGTAGACTTATGCAACTCCATTTGAAGGGCAGCCCAATATTAGTTATAGACAAAGTGTAAAGCAGCTATCGAATTCAACACATTATTATTTTTTTCTTTAGGCCTTGTTCTTAATAAGAAGTGTCAGTCTTGAAGTCTTGAAAGTCCGATACATATGTTACAGTGATATCTATCAGATCACTGTGTGCAAATTCAAGATGTAAAAGTGTTGTGTGAGAGAGATAGCCTTTGTCACATATATATACATATATCTTATTCAACGATTGCCTACAAGCCAACCTACATAACATACTGAGCTCGGTTACAAGCACTGTGTGAGCATCTCTATTCAATAGAAATATGGAATAACATAAGAAGCCTATGGAGGATATCTATATTTGTTCGAGCAAAATTTTAGCCCTCTTAAAGATATTCTTAACAATTTTTTTTTTTTTTTTAATTAATAACAAATCTACATACATTGATCTAGTGACCAAGAATCTGACCTAGAATACACTCTTATTATGGTTTTCAAAAAAATTATGATAAGATACATGTGATGTGTTGATCATATGTCTAGGCCTTGATTTGTCCACAACACTATCAATCATATCTTGATTAGTTGTGCATGATGATGATATATAAATAATTGAAGTGCATTATGACCTCTCTAAAACTTCTGGGAGCCTTTTTTGAACTTGCCAAGGTTCTAATCAGCATCCCTTTTGCCTGTAGAATGCATCCATGTGCTAAGGATTATGTCTGTAGAGATTTTCTCTTTAAGAAAGACTTGGGATATTTCATTATATTGTTGTGTATGAACATCTTTACAACCAGTGAATAGAGTAATAACACTGCATGACTAACCAAGTTTATATATATCAATGCTGGATTATATTGGGGATGACAGTTTAAATTAGAGTCTCGGTATCTATGTCATGATAATGCAGTGCTTTTGTATTAATTCCTAGAAGAAAAAAACCTTATCATATTAAGGTGGGTCTATTGGCATCATCAAGAAAATATCTCAGTTAAGATATATGGACAGAGACAGTTGAATAATCCAAGTTATAAAGGGAATTTCTAGTTTGTCACTACAAATTTTTAAGATCTAAATCATAGATTATAGTTCTGAAATTCAGAGAAGTTACAAATATAATAGAATCCATGACTTAAAGGATTTATTTCTCAAAGACCTTAGTATGTTCTTTAGTGATATAATTGGAAAATTGAAAAACATCAATATGAATATTTTGTAGAATACATGATGGTTTCTACATATGTTGCAAAGCTAACTTTAGCACAGGATATTTACAAATGGTCTGATTTTTAAACTTCTGTGGTTATAGTTATTGTTATCAAAAATCAGATTGTCCATGGTATCATAGAAGGCTTGTCGAAGTTTCGAATCCAAATGGGGATCCATCTTCAGGACGAGAAAGAATGAATGAGAAATGGTCTGTTGAGAAAAAGTGGAGGAAGTTTCTATTGATGTTGAAAACCTTGTATTGCAGACCGACGGGGTCAGCAAATCATTTTAATGATTATTTATGTATTGATTATGAGCACAGAGGGATCCATAACATAATATCGGACAGGTTTCTAGTGGCTCGATTGTTATGTTCTGGGAAGGTCAATCTCCCTACATTCAAAGGGAGCTATGGACAATCCATCATAATTGGATTACTCAGACACAACTAATGATGAAGTTTGCATATCTATCTGAAGCAAGGCTTCAGAGGGAGCCTTAGAGATGACTATGACCCAAGAAGTATGACAGGAAAAGTAGCTAAGACTTGGGGAGAAATGATTGAAAATGCACTTTTAATAATGTCTGTTATAAGTCTTTTATAGCTTGATGAAATGGAAAAACCAATGATCCCTGGTTTTCCCATGCCTCATTTATTGATAGCTACTCAGATATTCTGATATTGTATCAATTAGCAGAATGATGATACATTACTTGATTCTGTTGTTTTGAGAGCTCCATTAAAGATGAATGCATGACTTACTATGAAGCCAATCTATTGAAAAAGATCTTCAGTGAGCCATTTTTGCACTTTGTCATTGCAGAATAATATTCTAAGAATCCATTATTTCACATACTTCTCCATATGGTACAACAAAATACATTCTTGTTGTAAGAAATTTTTTGAGCAAACAATCTCATGATGAGCAGGTTGTCTGATGGACATTGTGCACCCTAAAAAGGCTAGTTTAGGTTGTGGTCTTCCCGAGTACGAAGGAGTAAGAATAGTTGTAGAGGATTACTAAGTAGTATCAAATTATTTGTTGTAAATAAATATGTTTTCTATACATTTTTACGCTGTTGAATGGAGTGATGAGGCTCCCATTGATCCAATTTTGATTTCCAGGAAGTAACTTGGCACTATTCCTTATATGAAGAGATTCTTGGTTGAAGAATTGAGCTCTAGGAACTCCTGGGGGATTGGGGTACTTATTGAGCTATAAGTGACCATAGGGTGAGTGGTTCACCTTCCCCTAGTGGTGCGTTATGTACAGGGTGAGTGGTTCACCTTACCCTACGTTTGCGGACATATGTGTGCAGGGTAAGTGGTTCACCCTCCCCTATAGTTAATTACATGCATAGGATGAGTGGTTCGCCTTCTCCTATGTCATATGAACAAGATGAGTGGTTCACCTTCTCTTGCGGGTACCCCAGTGAGAGATGCATATAGGCATCTATTGACATGTCAGTGGGACATGGTTCATCCTTTCCCCACATGTAGGATGCTCATTCTTATGATTGATGGATGACATGTTGGTGGGATGTGGTTCCTCCTTTCCTCATGTGTATGATTCTTCCTACTATTGTTGGTTTGCATGCGTGTAGGATGTGGTTTTTCCTTTCCCTACTCTCATTTTTTTGCATGCCTATAGGAGGTGGTTCATCCTTTCCCTACGATCATTGTGATGTGCGACTGTAGGAAGTGGTTCATCCTTTCCCTACCTATGATTATGATATGTGTTTTTAGGATGTGGTTTCATCGTTCCCTATGATTGGTTGTGAGCAGGATGTGATATGTTCTTTCCCTGATGATGTTATTGCATCATCCTACCCATGAAGTCTGGGACACATGGGAAGTACCTCTCATCTGGCCAATGAGTTGGGAAATGAAGATAGGGACCATAACACTACCGATGGACACATCGTGTACTGTTGTAGTCCCTATGCTAGGATGTATGGTGTTCAAAAAAATGATCTGGGACCAATTAAGGTTCTACCTCCGAAATAAATTTTGTCAGTAGAGAGTGGCAAGGTCTTGTGACTCACTTTCAATCAATTCTTCTTTATTATTCATATCAGTGTGTAGCAAAGTAGAGAAGAGAAGATATGAGACTCAAATATGGTTCATGATGGATGGATTGGCGACTGTAATTCTCCCTAGTTGAGAGTGAGTGTTAAAATTGGAAACTAGAGCCAAATTCCCTTTGGACTGCTCCTATGAGGAACATGATTGCAACATTGGATTCCTCTTTTTGAGAGGATCAAAATTGACCTAAATATCACTAAATTTGGATAAGGAAAAGTATTCATTCACTCAAATGAAATTTCATAGGGCATGACCTTATTTAGGTGAGAAAAATTGAAAATTGAAAATTTTAATTTCCCTCCTCGAGTAATCAAGTTCGCCTACCCAAGAAGGATATAAATAACCTATCCTAGGCACTTTGATATTCATTCTTCTCTCTGAAGTAGCCGCAGAAGAAGGTGATTTCCAACGAAGGAGATGAAGGCAAGGTTGGGTTCAATTTAGTAATCTTCAAGTGCAGAGTTCCACAAGATGAAGGACGAGATTGGTTTGGGCACATTTATGATTTTTCTTGGGCATTTTATCTTCATCACAAGTCTGAGTTCAAGTAGATAGAAGTCGCACCCGGTAACGGTGATTTTGATGACAGTTTGGGATTCTTGTGAAGGTGTCATTCTCCTTGAAGCCATCCACACTAGTTTGGGTCACCTACAGCTAGGCCACAGGGCTTAAGAACCCTGTCGTGGAGGCCTAGAACCTACAACAAGAAAGCCACAGTCAAGGTTTCTTTATCATGAGGCTGTGTAGTGGGTTTTGAAGCTTAGAAGAAGGTTTATGGGCTACAAGAATTTGAAGGGACTTGTTGAAGGTAATCTACAGTATAGTAAAGGTATTTAAGGTTGTGAATGGGATAGTTACTAACTGTGTTTACGCCCTAGTCAATCCTACCAAAATTGCAGAGAAGACAAAAGTCCTCAGAGCCCACACCAAACATCAGATTTGCAGCCTTGTTGGAACCATCCTCTTTTCTAAGGGAAGTGGTATTAAACCTTCTAATTTGAAATTAATTATGAATTTGAAGCATTGTATTCTCTCTCTCTGCTGAACATTTGACATTAATGATAAGAAGAATTGATAAGGGTTTTCCCCATCTTGGGGTTTTTCCCCTGCTTGAGACATATTCATGTGTTCTTTTGTCTTGGCTTGTCTTCAGCTTTTATTACTTATGTTCTTTCATTAGTTACACTTATGATTAATGAGAATATTGATAATGGATTAATGGGAAAATTATGTAACTAACCTAAGCTAATAACATGTTAACTCAAAATTAATAGGATGCCACGTGGTAAAACAAGTAGATTTTGCAACACCCAATTTTACAGTTGCTTGGGAATAAGCAACATTTGGGAGGGGAGAACTGTAATATCCCTTCTTAAAAAAAAATTTCAATAGTACCACAAATTTTCCATTTTGCTAATTTTGGGGGCCTAAGATAATTTTGGAGAGGAAACATAGGACAAGGGGGTCAAAATTTTTGCCTTGGTGGAATGTGGGGGCCACCTCCCCAACTAATATGCACTCCTTGAGGAGAGAGAAATCGTATGGTCAAGGGAAGATGTTTGAATTTCTTAGTGAGGGGCCCACATGGAGGAAATGAACATAAAGTATAAGTAGGAGAGAGGAAGCAACATTCGAGGCCTTTTGATAATTTGACAATTGTAGTGTTTCTCTAGCTGTTTAGCAGAGTTACATAGTGTTGTTCAAAACAAGAGTTTCCCAAGGAGGAAGCTCAAACTTTCTTCAATGGACTCTGAGTACCACCCTAGGAAGGATTATTCATAAATTTTAGGAGTTGGAGAGAGGGCCATGCATGTGGTAGGGTTTCTGGGCAACTAAGACGTAGTTCAGGAGGCCACATAGAGAGTTGAGAAGGAAGAGATGGAGTTGGGAGCTATAGCATTGCCAAAGTAATTTTTGGTCAATTCTAGGAAAAATGAGGAATATTTGCAAAGGTAGAATTCAACACAAAACATCAAACTAGTTTTCTAGAGGAGAAACTATATCATCCTACCTAGAAACTGCGTAATCATTGTGGAGGCACAATTGTGGGGTGGCTTGTGAAGGGATTTTGAGAGCTAGGTTTCTTGGGGTTGGTTTGGGGTGCAATTGAGAAGAATTTTCCAGCCATTTTGGGTCACAACATTAGTCACAGTTCTAGTTTTTCTACACATAGAGGAGGGTCAAGGAATTTGGGGACATTTTTAGAGCATCAAAACCAGGGAAAACCCTTTCTAGGTTTTTCTGGGGTTTTGACAAGTATTCCATGACTAATTTATCAAAATTTTCTGAGTAGTTAGTGTTGAGATGTTTGAGTGTTGGGGTAGCATCGGATGTGCTCTAGATCCCAAAATTTGTGGAGGGACTAGAGTACATGAGATCTCCAAGACCCATAAAAGGATTTTAGAAATTCCATCCAGTTTAAGAGATAATTGATTAAGTACCCTAAGTATGACTTTGAAAAATTAAAAGATTAAAGGTAATTAATTTAAATATGTGATGAAAATGACTTAAGTCACACAGATCAAGATTGATTTTAATCTTAGCCGTCGATTCAAGATTAGATCATAGCTATTGGTTTCCCAATGAAATAATTATAAAGGAAAGGCTTGGGGTCAGTTGGAGAACACAAATGGAGGCAGAGCACTGAGACTAAGATACAATTCTAGGGCATGGTTTGCTAAGAATTTCCAGAAGTGTTTCAACTGTAGCGAGGGGTAGTATTGGTGAGAGGGATGATTTGATAGTAGGCCAAGAGTCAGCAAGAGGCATAGAAGTAGTAGTTAGAGCAGTGCAGAGGGAGCAATAGCTACACAGCAGCTGCACAACGCAAAGGGCTCAGTGCTACGCAGGTGCTATGCAGGCCCAGAAAGGGCAGCGCGGAGGTAGCAGGAGGAAATCGAGGCTTACGTAGGCCCAGAAAGGGCAGCGCAGAGGTAGCAGGAGGAAATCGAGGCTTACGTAGGCCCAACTACAACAGTGTAGGGACAACATAAGCCAGTCTGTGGTACATAGGACTCTCCTGAGCAGCACAGAGGCACAGGCATGCTAGCAGATCTGATGCAGAGGGCTTTAGAGCTGTGTTGGGGTTTCTGAAGATAGAAAAGGGGTGAGTTCTGTAAATCCCGTTTGAGGGTGTGAATAAATATAGTTTTTTGGTCTCCGAAATAGAGGTATTGCTACATATCTTTTCTCTGTCGGGTTAAATAGTAAGGTGCGCAAATTTGTTGTACCTAGAATCTACTTAATAATAAAAACCCTCCAACTGCTAGAAGACCGATTTTCCCACATTGGGTTTTTTCGATGATAGTTTTCCAAAAAATATTGTGTATCACTTTGTCTATGTGCATTTATTCAATTTAGACCTGGATCTGTGTAGGTCGTTAAAGTGTTTACTTCTATGTTAATACTGAACATTTCAAATTAATAACTTGTATAAGTAGAAGTAAATCGTGATTTAATAGTAGGGTTTTTGCATAAGTAATATTAATAAATTTTCATAGTTAGGAGGGGGCTAATCAGGGTATCAACACAACCAATAGTGCCAAAATCACAAGTCGAGTGCAGGTTTTTAGTGGGAAAATTCCATCAACAATTTGGCATTGATTAAACATCCACCCGAGGCTTGTAGCTTGCCTTGTGAAAGCCAGTGTGCACATTTTTTTTTTATATTGTACTCCAACAATATATTATAATAAAATTTTCCCATTTTGGTGTGTTTGGAGCATTTATGTTTTATGGGCGTTTGCTGCAAAATATTTGTATTGGGCTTATTGCATGTCTTTATTATCACTGTTAATTTTTCCATTAGGAATATTTCACCTTGAGAGGCTTGATCAACATATCAAGTCATATTTGAAACAAAAGTAAAGTAATACTTGTAGATCGAAGGACATTCTTTAAAGCACACATGAAGACCCTAGGAGACACCTTCATTGAATGATAAAATGATAACATACTTTGAGCATCTTTTGAGTTGACAATAGAGTGCATTCATGATGACATTAATTGAGCATTCTTCAAGCCTTTGTTGAAACAATAGTCACCCTTGAAGCATAGTTGAAGACCAACACTTGAAGATTTTTTTTGTTGAAGCAATCACCCTTGGAGTATAGTTGAAGACGAAAACTTAAAGACTTGTTTTGTTGAAGTAGTCATCCTTGGAGCATAGTTGAAGATCAACACCTGAAGACATGTTTTGTTGGTGCAACCATAAAAGTTTTGCTTAAGCAGACATGAAGTTTATGTAGAGGTAGATTTGAGAGCACTTTCCAGACCTATCTTGGATACAATTTTTAGAAGTATTTGAATGTTTTGATGGATGCTTGAAGCAATATTGAAGTCACCTTAAGGGATTGAAGCAAACTGAGAGGGTGGGATCCGTAGAGGATTGGAGTCGTCGTAAAAGGTTGGAGCTTAGATTTTCAGTTGAATATTACAGTCCTCATTCAGGGTTCAAGCCTTGAGGGAGTTAAGACTTTGTTGTACAAGTTGGAGCTTGAGTTTTTATAGTCCTCAAATTCATTAATAAAATTATTTTCTTGTTGCACATCTTGTGTTTTGGTTTGATTAGTGATTTTAACTAGCATATTATAATGATTGTAAAGAAATATTTATTCAACGCCCCTCTCAATATTTCTAACACTAGCACACCTTACATGTTTTCCACCTTGCAATATTTTTATTGACATGCTAGAAGGAATTTTCACAATGCAATGTTATTGTTGGTAATCTGGTTGTTTATGATAGAAGGAAACCTAACATGCATTAGATTTCCTTCACCTTGGAATGTTCTTACTAGCAATGTGCTTGTGTTTTTGTTAAAACGAAATATAACATGCACTAGATTTCTTTTGGCATGCAATGTTGTTGTTGGTAGTATGCTTGTATTTGTGCTACATGTAAAGCTAACACGTTAAATTTCTTTCACCTTGCAATGTTGTTATTGGAAAAATTCTTGTGTTTGGGATAGAAACGATGCTAGATTTCTTTTTCTTTGCAATATTGTTGTTGTCTATTTGGTTGTTTATGATAGAAGGAAATCTAGCATGTGTTAGATTTCCTTCACCTTGGCAATGTTATTGAAAATGTGCTTGTGTTTGGGCTAGAAGTTGTGCTAGATTTATTTTGCTCTACAATATTGTTGTTGTCAATTTGGTTGTTTATTATAGAAGGAAATCTAGCGCTTGTTAGATTTCCTTCACCTTGACAATGTGCTTTTGATTGTGTTAGAAGGAAATATAACATGCGTTAGGTTTCTTTTGGCATGAAATGTTTTTGTTGGTAGCATGCTTGTATCTACGCTACATGTAAAGCTAACATGCATTAAATTTCTTTCACCTTGTGATGTTGTTATTGGAAATGTGTTTGTGTTTTTGATAAAAGTTGTTCTAGATATATTTTTCCATGCAATGTTGTTGTTGGCAATATGCTTTTGTTTATGCTGGAATAAAATATAACATGCTAGATTTATTTCACCTTACAATGTTGCTGTGTGCTTGTGTTTGTGCTATGCGTAAATCTAACACGTGTTAGATTTTCTTCACCTTGCAATGTTTTTATTTCCAACATGCTTCAATTTTGGCTCGAAAGAAATCTAGCATGTGCTAGATTTCTTTTTCACTGCAATATGGTTGTTGACAATATGCTTTTGTTTATGCTAGAAGTAATCTACCATGTGCTATATTTCTTTTATATGGAAATGTTGTAATGCATTTGTGTTTGTGCTAGAAAGAAATATAGCATACATTAGGTTTCTTTCACCCTTCTATGAGTTTATTGACAATGTGTTTGTATATGTGTTAGAAGGAAATCTAGGGTGCACTATATTTCTTTCGCATTGCAATGTTGTTGTTGGCAATTCAACTGTTTGTGCTAGAAGGAAATCTAGTATGTGCCATATTTCCTTCACCACAATGATGTTATTGGCAATGTTCTTTTGATTGCACTAAAAGGAAATCTAGCATGTGCTAGATTTATTTTTCCATAGAATTTTGTTGGCAATATGTTTGTGTTCATGCTATAACAAAATCTGGCATGTGCTAGATTCTTAAGCCCTACAATGTTATGTGTTTGTGTTTGTGCTAAAAGGAAATCTACACACCGCATTTATTTTGTCTTGCATAAGGTATTTTTGACAATATGCTTGTTTGTTCTAGAAGCAAATCTAATATGCAGTATGTTTCTTTCACCCTAAAATATTGTTATGTGCTTTTTTTTGGGAGAGAAGGAAATCTAGCATGTGTTAGATTTCATTCACCTTGCAATGTTGCTATTGGTGACATGTTTTTGTTTGAGATAAAAGTATAAATAGCATGTTAGATATAATTCACCTTGCAATATTGTGATTGGAAATATGCTTATGTTTGTGATAAAAGAAAATCTAGCATGATATAGATTTCATTTACCCTAAAATATTGATGTTGCCAATATGTTTGTGTACAGTGGGAGGAATTATAGCATGCATCTAATTTTTTTGCAGTGCAATATTGGTGTTAGAAACGTGCTTATGTTTGTACTAGAACAAAATCTAGTATGCAATAGATTTGTTTCACAATGCAATATTGTTGTTGGAAACCTGCTTGTATTTGTGCTAGAATGAAATATAACCTGCATTGTATTTCTTTTTGGAAATGTGGCAATTATATCATGCATTGTATTGTTGGAAATGTACTTGAGCTTGTGCTAGAAGGAATTATATCATGCATTGGATTTCTTTTTCACTACAATGTTATTGTTGGCAATGTGCTAGAAGTAAATGAAACATATGTTATATATCTTCCACCCTACAATTTTGTTTTTGGCAATGTGATTTTGTTTGTGCTAGAAGAAACTCTAGAATGTGTAAGATTTCTTTAACTTTGAATTTTTTTTGTAAGTAACATGCTTCTATTTACGCTAGAAGAAAATTTAGCATGTGGTGGATTTCAAATGCCTTACAAAATTGTTGTTTGCAATGTGCTTGTGTTTGTGCTGGAAGGAAATATAGCATGTGCTAGATTTATTTGACCATGTAACGTTGCTTCTAGCAATATGCTTATGATTGTAGTAGAAGGAATGATATTGATTGTTAGCTTTCATTTAAGGTGCAATGTTGTTGTTCTAAATGGGATTCTATTTGTGATGGAAGGAAAGCTAGCACACATTATATTTCCTTCATAATGTAATTTTGTTATGCTAGAAGGAAGGTTATAATGTGTTCAATTTCCATCATCTTGCAATGTTATTGTTGAAAATGTGTTTGTGTTTGTGATAGAAGTAATCTTGCATCCGTTGAATTTTTTCCACAATGCAACATTATTGTGGAAATGTGCTTTTATTTGTGTTAGGAGTTATAGAATGCACTAGATTTCTTTGTTCTTGTTACAAAAGGAAAACTATCAATATTTCACCCTCACCAAGGTTAGTGCTCTGAAATTATTCTTAGCAGTGCTTTTGTGATTACGCAAGAAGGATACCTAGTGATTACTAGCTTTCTTCTAGACACTATTACACGTATGCAACCAATACTCTAGGGGTGAAATTGTCTCAATAATCACAATGGTTAGAGTTATATTTTTTGATGTGCCCTTTTATTGAATTTGGAACAATTTATGGATATCAATGATAGTGCAAAAGAATTGTATATAGATATATGTTTTTGTTGGCACTACATTTGTGTTTGAGTTGGAAGGAAAGATAATGGTATAGCTTTCCTTTTGGCACAAACAAAATAATCCAATCATAATTATTTCATCCATGGAGAATAATGTGATATTTGTATAATTTTGAAGTTTATGAATAAATGTATTATTGAGGTATACTATATTTTGCTTCCAATGCAAATGTATGCAACTTTAAAGTATCAAGCATAATTTTTTAACATGGATTGTTTTTCTCTCTATTTTGTTTTATAGTTATGAACTTCCAAAGACAATTTTACTAATTTTTGGATAATAAGATAAGAATCTTCCTCATCAACATAAAAATATAGGAAAACTCAAATCTACACTTTTCGAGGACCTAAAGTTAACATCCCTTTGTATCCATCCTTAATAGTATGTCCTTAAATGTGTATAGGTATGGATTGCTAACATTGGAACTAAAGATTTGTAAAACTAAATTTCTTTTCTTTTAGAATAAAAATGAGAATTATCTAGTATTTACAGCACCAAAACATTTATTTGTAAGAAAACCTCTAGTTTGCCTTTTGATTATCAAGTTCAAACATCAAAAATCCTCTCTAAGTGAATATAATTTCTCCTTTTCATGGGGCTTTTAGACATATTATGTAGCATCAATCTCAAAATTTCTTAGATTTTACAATGGACCATGTTTTGGTTCTTCAAATTCTACATATTTCTTATCATCATTATTCATACACATGCATTAAGACTACAAGTGTCATTTCTGAAGTTAATAGGAACTTGGTGGTTTGACATGAGCTTATATTTTTCATTCAAAAATTTTATTTGGAAGAAGAAATATAGTTTGGAAATTGATTATCAAGTTCAAACATCAAGCATCCTCACTAAGTGAAAAAATAATTTATCCTTTTCACGGGGCTTTTAGACATCTTATGTAGCATCAATCTTGGAATTTATTAGATTTTACAATGGACCATGTTTTGGTTCTTCAACTTCTACAAATTTCTTATGATCATTATTTATACACATGCATTAAGACTACAAGTGTCATTTCTAAATTTAAAATGCTAAACAAATAATCATTAATAATATGAATGGTCATATGCATCTCTATATTACATAATACTATCTTTATGATGATGAAGGTATTTTAGTTAAACTGGTGATGAAGTATATTCATTACATGTAATATGACTAACATGTTATTTAGGTTATTGAATCTATATTGTTACTTTTTGTGAAAGTTATTGCATTTTAAAATAAAGATCTACATACTACATTCATTTTATTACAATTATAGTTTTAATTATTATTCTAAAATTACTACAGATACAATGGAAAATGGTAAGAGGACTATGTTGATCTCCTTATTAAAGATCAAGTCATTGGGGTAGGAAGGGTGGAATCTATAGAGTCTGGAACTTATTATGTCGGAGAAAGGGTTAAAGCATGTTATGTTGAAATTTTTATAATTGACGTCACTCAACCACATTTGATTGAGGATGTTGATGAAGGGGACATACATCCATGGAATATCAGGTATTTGAGGCACAAAATAAGTAAATCAAAATATTGAAGCATGTTTTCAAATATTATTGACAGTATAATACTTTTTTTTGGGTAAATACTAACCTTATTTACATTCGTTTATAGGTGCAAATGTTTCTTCTACATTTCTATTGGAGAAAATGTAGATCTTCTGCAACATGGAGTGAAGGTTGGTGAGGGATTCATATTCAACACAGATCTTAGGGATAAAGTGCATGGAAAGATGGTAAAGAAAGGATGCATAGAGGTTAAAATTGAGAAGGTTTTAAGACATGACATTGCTCTACCACATCCAATAGGATTTGAGCATACACTAGGAGGTGCATTGGAAGCTTGTGAGATTTGGCCAGAATCAGATTTGGAACCTCATTGTCATGATCATGCCATAAATATTCCCCAATATAGGGTTAAAATCATATGTAAAAAGGTTTCTCTTACACATGAATGCATGGGAACAATCATGTGCATTGCCAAAGGAATGCTATTTAATGTCTGTGAGGATGACATTGTTGAGGGTGAAACACTAGGTGAAATGGACTTTGGTGTTTTTTGGAAGAGATAGATGGAAATTGTGAAATATTTAGAATTGGGGATAAGTCTATACATTATTTGGTTAGATGGCCAATAAATAAGTTAGTGGAAAACAAAGGTGTGATATTAAGGGTTAAGGAAAAGTTCAAGGAGCCACCCAAGGAAATGATGTTATGGGATTTTATAGAAGACACAAATCCCTTAAAAAAATGGGATGAGAATATTTATAATGAAAAGGATATAAAATAAATTGATATGCATGTAACAAGGCCATATAAAAGGAATAAACGAGTTATGGCTACAACAAAAAATTTTAAATGTCAAAAAAATATAGATGAAGAGAAAGAAATTCGACTTTTGGTAGCAGATGTATGTTGTAGAAAAGATTGTCTTCAACATGTGGATAGGAAGGCCATTGCAAGTGCTAGAAGGGGTATGAGACAAATAAATAAAAATGGTATTAGGGAATTTGTATTTAATTCACTCATGTCAAACACAGTCATGTCAAGGAGCAATGGCCATGGCCATGGCCTACCACCTATTTCTAGAAATGTAAAGGACATGAGATTGAATGGGAATATTATTTGTATGGTGATCTACTTTATGAGAGTGGAAGTTCAAGAAACCCACTTACAAATGCATTACTTGACACCTTTATTTACTCAAAATTTCAATTTTACAAGGATGATTTTATATCTCATGGAAGATCAAAGAGTCAAAATGTTGATTTTAAAGTTCTTCCTCCACATTTTTTGTTACAATTGGACAATGCAGCAAGTGGCAATAAGAATCGCTATCTTTTCATGTTTTTGTCACTTTTAACTGCACTTGGTGTCTTCATCACTATTGAGGTTGAATTCTTGCCTGTGGGGTACACCCATGAAGACATAGATGGAACCTACGGAAGAATGTCTTCCAACCTAAAAAGTAAAGATATATATTCTTTACTTATTGACGAGGTCTATGACTTCAAAAGTTTCCTTAATGGATACATCAAGGAGGGAAAAAATGCACTAGGTGGACATATTAATGTTCAATACTTCCAATTTCTTGTACTCAATGATATTCCAGTACTAAGGTACAAAGAATCCATTAGAGATATTGAGTGGTCAGAACCAGTTGAGTTATGGAATATAGATGATGAAGGCCGACTTATAATTCCAATAGGGAACCCATGTTTCTTATCTTCAAAAAAGAATGATGCCTATTTCAAAGAACTAAAGAAAGGAATAAAATAATAAATAAAAATATGGAAAGACATCGGGAACGAGGATTCACCAATTGTTACAGAGGAATGAAAAAATAAAGTAGTGTATTGGGAAAGAGTTCTCGATACATTAGATGGAATCTATAATGATCGTATAATAATAGATGGAAGTGATTCATATTTCGAGGATTTATGGCCTAAGACAAGGCACATTGTTGATGTTGATCGTAATGCACTCCATGTAATCTCAAGTATCATGGATGAATATTTTGATAATTCAATATATGAACCAATATATGTTGGACCCAAATGAAACAAGCCAAAGCCAACATTCAATCCAAAGATTGATGTTCAGAAAGGAAAGATGTTGCTAGTTAGATCAGGAAATGAGGATGCATGAGAGATGATTTGGATGGAAAAATCCATCTTAGAGATATTTAGGGATAATGAAAGTGAGAATCTTCATGTACAGGTTGATTGGTGGAAGCCTATTTCAGGGAAATACAATGGAAATTTTTTAGAGCAATATTGGATACCAAATCTTGATGACACAGAACTTGGCTCTATTCCAATTAATACCATAGTTTGGGCATGGCTTCCAAAGAAAGAACATTGCAAGAAGACCAAGATAAATAAATATGGTGTATAAGTCATTCTTGACCTACTTGAGTGAATATCTTAAGATTAGGTTTATATGATTCATGAATGTAATTTTTTTTAAAGATCTTTTAATATACATTCAGACACTTTTCAATATTTCTTGTATATCAAATATTCTCTTCATATTATTTTTGGAGGAGTTTTATATTATTTAGTATTTCAATTTAATCATGTGGTGATACAAATGACATGACAATGCCATAAAATATTTAAGTTTTCAAAGCTTTATTTGACCAACATGACTTCTCACCATATCAAATATGCATATTAAAATTCAATAATGCACTTAAAAACAAAATATTCTAAACTTGGTCTATTAAAACAATAATGGAGTAGCTAATTAGTATTATATTTAATATAAACTATTTAAACACTTAATGAAAAATGTTAGACATTTGTAATAATGTTTGAAGTGAGTTTTCCATAGTATTCCTTATTATAATTGATATAAATCAAATTTGTTGTTTTGTTGCAATCTAATTTATAAAAAAAAAATTGATTTTGATGATTGAACAACACAACTAGACTTGTAAAATATTTCCTCTTATAGAATTTGAAGTGGTGCCAACATTGTACTAGTATAATAAATTTGTACTCAACATAGGAAAAGTAGTTAGTGTCAATTTAAAATGGTTAATAATAGTAAGAAACACAATATTCATATATTGTTAAATAACATTATAGGTAAGAATCTTTTTACAAAATCTATTATTCACGAGTCAAATTTAATGCATAAATATAAATATTAATGATAATAGAAATAATGTAAAGAATCTAAGTTTTAGATGAATGTCAACATGTTCTTTTCAATATAATATCCTTAAACACTCCAAGAATAAAAACTAAACATTTGTAATAAATAGTTTAGTCAATTTTCTCTTTGTCCTCTTATATTTGAAAATAATCAAATTGTATTACTTTGTTACTATTCTAATTCATGATTTCTTTTGATAATTAAAATGATTAGTAATTGAGTCGAGAGGTGAGGCTCATTCTACAACCTAGGGGAGGTGTAAGTTCGACTATAATTTTTTTTTGAAGGATCTATTAATATACATTCAGACACACTTTTCAATATTTGTTGTATATCAACTATTCTCTTCATATTATTTTTGGAGTTTTATATTATTTAGGATTTCAATGTAATAATGTGGTGATAAAAATGACATGAAAGTGCCATAAAATATTTAAGTTTTCAAAGCTTTTTTTGACCAACATGACTTCTCACCATATCAAATATGCATAATCAAATTCAATAATGCACTTAAAAACAATATCTTCTAAACTTGGTCTATATAAACAATAGTTTTTAACTTAGTTTTTAACACAAAAGTGCAAATAATAAATAATAAATAAATTATACTACTACTCTCATTCAACATTTAATCCCTCTAAGCTCATGTTAAATCTGTATTTAAGATGGATCTATGCTGGTATATATTGGACACATTACTATGATAATTTGTCATAAAATAACTTTATAATTACTATATATCTTGCATATTAATCTATTATTCATCAAGTAAGTCTCAATTAATTTATTTTTTAACACAAAAGAACAAATAATAAATAATAAATAAGTTATACTACTACTCTCATTCAACATTTAAATTGATCGTAAAAAAAATATTTTCTCATGTCAACTTTAAAATGGTTCAAACTTCCTACAATAGTATATAATGATGATGGTGATAATGATGATTATCATCCACTACAATAATATGTAAGGATGATGGTGATAATGATGATTATCATCCACTAAGACCAAATAATATGGTATATAAGAAGCCATAAAGATATTACTCAAAATTCTTAAGAATTTTATTGTTATGCTCAAAAAGCATTAACATAAATGTTTCAAGATAATCATAATTTTGTTTAGATAAAAGATCAAGAAGGTTGGTAGTGCCACAAATATTTTTAAATTAAAATCCAAATTTGAGTATAAAGTGGATGATCTAAGAGGGTTTTTCATCTTCAACCGCATTACTAGTATTGCAAAGGTGATAGAATTTTAAATTGTGCCAACCTTGTCTTAGTAATAATCTTAATTTAACACATACATGATATTTACTATATAAAATTATAATTAAATGGGTTAATAATAGTAACATACAAAAAATTATTTCCATAAAGTTAGTGATAGTAACATACAAAACATTATTTTCATCAAGTTAATAATAGTAACATACACAACATTATTTTCATAAGATAACTTTAACAAACTTAGCTTTTAATACAAACCATAAAAAATCTTAAAAGAGATAATGTAAGGAATCCAAGATTAAGATGTGAAATATTTGCTTTTGCAAGTTTATATAAAATTTGTTTTATATACTTTACCATGATAAAATTTTCACCAAAAATGGTGGATATCTACATTAAAATTAGTAAGCTAAGTGATTTTATAATTCCACATTTTGAAAAAACTTAATCTAGTTAAAGTTCTGATTTCTAGATCGACGGAATACTTCCAAATTTAATGAAATATGTGTTAGTTATATATATATATATATATATATATATAATGGACTGATTTAAATTGTAAGATATGTATATGTATGACCGAGTTGATATCTAGTTTACACTAGTATTCATAGATTTGATCATAATTAATTCAGTGAGGCCTCGCCAAATTTTCTAATATAATACATTCAGTAAAAATGCATATTAACATGATTAAACATCAAAGGGAGACCTGAGTCAAGCTAATGTACATACCAGGCCATTTACATTGAATTTAATATCTGTATTTAACCAAATTTTCTTGATTATTATCTAAGCTGGCTATGGTGGTCAATTAAATATTATGTCTATATTGTTAAGCTTTATACAAAAGGCCTCAGACTAAATCCAATTTTCATATAGTCTATTCATTAATATATAACCCATGAAGTTTTTATGTCATAGAGAAAATAATATTTATATCTAGATAGGAATTGTTACTTGTGTCGTAGAACGATTTTATTTCAACACCATGTTGGGTATAGTGCTAGTATCCTAGTAAGGGCATATCATGTCATTAAAAATAGTAATGAGAAAATTATAATGAGCTTAACATAATAGTAAGTAAATCCAAGATGTTACTAGAAACATGGTATGGATTATAGTCAATGTTTTCAATAATATAATTAGGCTAGGTGGTACTTAGAATATTGCTCGTGGTTACAAAAGTACATGGGTAGAGAATGCAATGATAATCTAATATTATAATTTACTGCCATTTTCTTAGTCTACACTAGTTATTCAAGAAGTAAAACATTATGTTATATGTTGATATATGTCAAAATGTTGATATAGCTTCATTACAACACTCAAATGCAGCTATTCATTTACCTCATGTAAGTTTCATATTCAGGTAGGTAGTTCCATATGATTACGAGACTATTGATATCTAGATAACGAAAATAAGTTATATAATGGTTAACTAGCTCTTTTACTTCAATAAAAAAGTTTCAAAAATAGTATCTGCATCAGGGTAATTCACCAGCTTATCCCTTAATTATGAAAAAAAATTGGGATTATGATTTCTATATCCCAATCATACCACAAATTCCTAACATTCATCCTGTATGTAATATAATTTCTAATTCCTTCGGTGGGATTACAAGACCAACCCTTACTATTAATTATAAACATCTCTTCCAAATTATTCATCTTGATCATACTTCAAATTTAACATTCATGTATAATTAACACAGTGACATACATTCAAGAATTTCCCATCGTAAATAAGCATACTCAACATTCATGAAAAAATTGGTGCATGACTTGTTACTTATTTTGTTTATTTAAGAAGCAATTAAAGGAGGGACTTCCACTCTCCTCCCAACTGTATATCAGTTGCACTATGAACTCTCTTTTAGTTGATCACCCGTGAACTAGATCTAAGGTCTACGGAAATTGCAGGTGATTTATTAGTAGGTTTTCTTCAAAACTATTAAACAAGTTGAATCTGAAATTTGTTTTCCATGTTGATGGTACCAAAGGTATGATGGGGCTCTCAAGCATTGGATGGATAAGAAAAGTGGGGAAAGGCATTGTTCTTAGTGAGAGGTAATGTGAATTTCTACCATTCTGTTCCACGACCTCATCACCTCGAATTGTGGCCGAGTGGGGGCACCACCTTGGTTCTTTCATAAGGACACTTTGTCCTTTTGGAATAGGAGAGAAAACACTGTTTTCTTGTCATAATAATTTTTTTGATATTCTACATTATCAGTTAAGCACATTTATACAATTAATTTCAAGAAACTTGGTCATTGAAGTAAAAGGTAAATGGATGAGGTTTGTATTCAAATGACACATTGATTGAGGAGGCTACCCGAATCATAGTGCAAGTTTGATTACAATACTAGTATGATGTAATATTTTTATCATATTTAAAAAAAATCCATTTCTCTAACTCATAATGAATTTGGTTTTTATAGTTATTCTGGTTAGAACATGGCTTGGGTTTTCTCAGTTGCAGAGGGTTCATTATTTGACTCAATAGATAAGTTTATGACTTGTTTAGGGTAACAAGAAAGAATCGATAATTTTCCCTCAGACCAAGGATTCATAAGGTGATCCAACCTTCAGTTGTGTAAATTAAATTGATTTGTAAATAATTAATATCAATTATTAATTAGGTTTTCATCCAATTGTGGTTCTTTCCACTTTGGTGTGGTAGTCACCGCTACTTTTAAAATAGTAGGGATAAACAAGTGAATGTTGCAAACCCCACCCCATTAAAAGAATGAAACCCTCAATGTTCTACAATAGGGAACAAAATTAAGTGAGAAATATAGTCACGGTTCTTTGCATCAGTGCTAATTGATATGTATTTATTTTTACAATCCATTCATTTCATTCAATGTCTTCATATGAACAATTTTTTTCTTCCCAGAACATACCCAATGCATGCGTGATCCCATTTTCATATGTAGATGGATTTTTTGAAAATCCATTTTACATCAGTTTTCTCTCCCTTGTATTCACACACCTTCCAATTTCAGACATCCCCTTCTCTACTTCTTCAGCCCCTTAGGAAATCCATCCCTTGGCAAGTCTTCCTTGCACCAGAAGAGTCTTCACATCCAGGCATCCATATGGATTGTTTTATTAACATAACACATGGTCATGGAATCTCATGGTGATCAATGCATGTCATAGGGTTCCAATATCATCTCAATGGGCTTGATATCATATTATTTAGCTTTAGTTTTCTTTCATTATGTACTTTGATTAACTTCATATATATGTGCTAAAAAATTGGGTAATTTACCTACATGAGAAGCACACAATTCTTATGAGATTGATTTTAATATGTTAAAACATATTAAATTATAACTTAGACAATAAAATAATTAAATTAATAACTAATACTTATCTTTATGATTTCTCTTTGTTTTATTTTGTTTACAAACACTGAGTGGTTTCTCATCTAGAGAAAGAATTCAATGATGTATATGCTCCATAGGTCCATATTTACTGAGTAACTCCGTCTTTACCGAATAAATTTGTCTTCAATAAATAACTCCATATTTACCAAATATATTTATCATTACCAAGTCCAACTCACTAAGTGGTTTCTCAGCTGAGGCAAGCACTAAGTGTCAATGAAAAATAGGTTTCTCCAAACAGTATTTTCGTACAAATCCAAATATGCCCCACTCCTCTCTCTGACCTCCTGGTGAGTGTGGGGCCTGGATGTCTAAAATCAAGGTAGTCATTTGTCAACAGTAATATCATATGCCACCAACTCCCCATATCATAAGAAATCCAATATCATATGTCATCAAGGTAAACATAATCACATATCCAATATCATCTACCACCAAGGTAGACATCATCACAACTCCAACATCAAGCTGGTATTATTTTTCAAAAATAACCAAGCACTTAGTAGATTTATAAGCATTGAGTGGTTTTATAGAAAAGCAAGCAATCAATGGTGGTGATAGCCAAATTGTAAGCATTGAGTGGTTTCTCAGTCGAAGAAATCACACAACGACATATGTACTTCATGATTTGACTAAAAAATTCAATTATTTATTATTATATTCATTGAAACAACATTCAACATTTCCTTGTCATAAGCATAAGATAAACATGATCACAATAATGGCATAAGCATATGGGTAGAACAAAAATAGTTCACACTTGCTCAATGGATCCCTTACATGACAAATACTATTACTGGGTAACCTTATCAAGTTACTCCAATAATACCATATTCATGATATTTAAAACATTAATTACTCATCCACCTACTATGATAGTTTTCAACAAATGAATTGTCACATGAAATGGCACCATTATACATTCATCTAATCATTATCATATTCATGAAATGTAGAAAACACACACACACATCCCAAGCAATGTTAAGGTTTAGGAAAGCTTCCTTCTTCTGCCATTTTCATATTTTTCTTGTCATTGTGTATTTAAGTGAATTTAGCTAGGTCATCTTGGTTTATCTATTACCTTCTTCTTCCTTGTATCACAATTTATCCCATGGATAAGATTTAGTCATAGTCTTAAACTCCTAGTTGAGTTTTATTTAGATCCTCCTCATGAGCCCATTTACTTCACTTTTATCCCACACAAAAAACCAAATCAAGACCAATAAAGGAAGGCGAGAAGGAATAAAAACAAGGAAACGACCACAATGTCAACATATGAAAACAACACAAAGCATGACCATGCTCACAATCAACCAAAACTGAAAACAAGCAACCAAGGGTAACAAAAAAGTATTGTAAAATACATCAAAAATTCCATATTCACTTTCAAAAATAAAACTAAGAAAATGCACGAAATATTAAGAAGTGCTTGTCATAAGGCTTTCAACAAATTCATAGTTCCAACAATCCTTCAAAATAATTCAACAAGATTTTTTAGTATCTTAAAGGGCCTGAGGGGTTGTCCCCTCATCTCTTTTTGCATTATTGTTTGTTTCTTTCATCATCTATAATTTGCATGAGATTTTCTACTCTTACTCTATCACACATAAAAAAAATTTAGTCATTTCAATTTATTAGCTCATTACCTTGTTATGACAACCTTATGCATGTTAATATGATGGTTTTTAATGCTAACACTAATCATGTTGAACATACATCTAACACGTGTTAGTTATATATGAACAAAATGACATGTAACATTTTATAGTAGCGGCATCTTACAAGTTTAACATCAATATACATGTAAATCATTAGAATGAATTTATATGTTTCAAGACTCATCCAGTTTAGATATAGGAAGACCACCATTGCTTTGGTGAATGTTGTCACCTGATAGTTATCTTGGTGCATCAATAGTATCCTCATATGTCTGGGCATAAAATTATCTTTGGTACCCATATTTATTGAAGGATGCATTTGGGTACAATAAAAAACAACGTACAAGCTTCTTGAAATTTTCTTTACCCTTGTACATCATGGGGTTGTACACTAATTCTTTATCTTTAAACTCAGGGCTATGAGTTTTCCATAATTGTATTATTTTCATCAAATTTTAGTGAGTGAAGTATTTGATCTGTCTATACTATGCATGTTGCAACTATTTACTTAGTCAAAGTTTCAAGTTAGTCATAAATAGTAATAATCATGTAAATATACGTGTAATAATATATTAAGTATGAATTCAACTGCAATGTTTCTCATGCTATGACCAAATTTTCATTTTAAATTATGCTTATTAGTTTCTTCAAGGCTCAAAGTCAGACCTGAGCCGTAAGTTAAATCTATCATAATTATAATGATTCATCAACTTTATCTTAAGTTATTTAGATTTCATGCTAACTAGAATTTTTCAAAACATGTAAACACACCTATAAGCCTTTATTTTTTCTTGGAATTTCCAGATTATGATTGAAATCATATCCGTAAAAGTTATTAGGTTTCAACTCTAATTTATATGGATTAGGTCTTTGAATTTCATTTTCAAGGCCCATTAAACCAAAGTGTTTGAACCTAAGCTCTAATACCACTTTGTAACACTACCTATGATACCACTCATATTTTATAGGATATGGAAGGTGTTGCTAACATTTAATTCATATTAAATGGTGCACTAGTATTCTCAAAGTGTCATTTTCTAGATTTTTTTTTTTTGAAAACTAGATATCAATGTAACGATCATGCTCAACTTGATGAGAGATTCCTAGTCAGCTAATAATCTACGCAAGAAGCAGAGAGTTACATACACATACCTATATAAAGAAAATTTTGTATCAATGCCAACTAAATACATAATTAGTCTCTTATTTTAATCATGTATATTAATTCTGAGAGTTTAGCCCTGTAACTCAACACACTTATTTCTTACACATGTTAGAATTTTTCATTTATGTATGTTTATATATAAATGCATGTGGTAACTAAATCCTGGTCTCTTTTTATCATGTTGGTTAAATTGTTGATTTATTATTTCAATGTGTGACTCCTATATATATATATATATATATATATATATATATATATTCAATTGAGTATAGTTGGGTAGTTGGGTGGAATATTTGTTATCCTCCCCACCCAGGTTCAAGTCTTGTATGTTGCCATGTTGACACTCTAAAATAGAGTAACTTTGATGTTCCCTTAAGTGATTCTATACTAATGGATGACCTTGTACCAACAACCTCTCTCTTTCCTTCTAGTCTTGTATGTTGCCATGTTAACACTCTAGAATAGAGTAACTTTGATGTTCCTTAAAGTGATTCTATACTAATGGATGAACTTGTACCAACAACCTCTCTCTTTCCTTCTAACTAAGAGGGAGGTTGAATTTCTTCCTCGAGAATACCCAAAGTCTCTCTCTCTCTCTCTCAAGTAATAATATGTGCTCACCATAATAACCATCCCCATAGGTAATAAAAAAAGATTCCATGCTTTCCATGCAAACTTGCATAGTGAGCAGAGTCAATCATTGATTTAACTCTATTCATTCACTATAAATTCCAACCATCATTACTTTATAATAAATAGAAAAAACTCATTAAAATAAATACGTGCATAACAAAACAACCTTGAATAATTCATGCATTTATCACTAAAGTAAATACGTGAATAACAAAGAAACCTTGAATAATTCATGCATTTCTCACGTTTAAGTGTCAACGTGAAAAACCTCAAACCATTTTGAAAATGAAATTAAGATCATACAATGATCCAAAGAACCATATATGTGAGGCCTTTAAATAATATATCTATTAGTGCATATAATGTAAGATGTGGGAATATTACCATATTTTGAATGTTGATCCATAGTTTAACAACAACAATATTTCGATAAACCTTTACTAGTTGAATACATTAGTTTTATAAATCAAATGCACACTGGGTGAGCCCACCCCCATCACCCTATCAAGGGTTGAAGGTTCAGTCTTCATGCAAAATAACCCCAACACCCTATCGCGGGTCGAAGGTCCAGTCCTCATGAAAAATAATTACAACAAATTGTGAATTGTGTTATTAGTCCTTGTCGTCCGACATGGGACTATAGTAATTGGAATCACTTCTCTAACATTAATTCCTAATACGATTTAGTGAGTAATCAGAATCAATTTTCTAACATTAATTCATAATAATATTTAGTGAGTTTTTAACTTCGCTATGTACAATAGCATCGTCTTACTATATTATAATTTTTTTTCAAGGTATTGGCCTCTTCCCGAGGCCAAAAGGATGTAAGCATATGGTATATTGGGTTTGTGTTGTTAATATTTCCAGACTGTAGACTAATGCTAACATTAGTGTAGCAGTATCAAATGATAGCAATGCTAAAAGAAATTAAAGTAATTTATTAGTGGCTGAAGTTGCCACCACCTATGAATGTAACTTCATCACCTGTGAATGCATGTTGTTGTGTTTTCTGGTGTCTACTAAATGTTGAATTTTCCATCGCCATTGTCCGCATGTCCGCATTGGGCAAGGCAAAGACCAATGGTTGGGCTGAGATTTGTTGCCTCTTCCTTTACACCTTGAGAAACGACCTCTTGGGCTGCGATTTTTTTCCTCTTAGTCTACACATTGAGATATCTTCACTAGGGGCAAGCAATATCAAGACTCTTTTGCATGTATTACTTCAGTCACTATCAATACTCTTTTGCATGTATTAGTTTTTTCTCTTTTGCATGTATTACTTTTTTTCATCATGGTTACTTTTTTTTCAGCACGCCTGAAACTTATAGTCAGTATCAACTCTCAAATCTTCTTCTGCATGTATTGATTTTTTTCATCACGCCTGAAATTTACAGTTAGTATCAACTCTCAACTCTTCTTCTACATGTATTATTAAAAATTTTCAGCATCTTAACCTACAAAAAAAATCAAATGAAAAAGAAATTTTAGTAAGAAAAACCCAATATTTTGAACGAAAAGTCTCTCAACTCTTATTCTGCATATATTACTTTTCTTCAGCATCTTGACCTAGAAAAAAATCAAATGAAAAAACAAACCCAATATTTTGAACTAAAAATGTCCTAAAGTAGATCTCTTTGTGCTTGTACAAATTTAAAATAAAAAACCATGAATATATCTTTGTGTTATACAAATTTAAGATAAAAATCCATGAATATCTAGTATTCATACATGTAGATGTTAAGCTTTCGGTATTCATACATGTAGATGTTAATCTTCGTTGTCTTGGACACATCTTAATAGGTCTTAATCCAAATAAGTTTTCCGACGAAAACTTAGATCTTTTTAAACTATTGTACTCATGGCATGCTTCAAGCACAAACATAAAGACTACAACCTGAACCACATAAGGAAACCAAACTTCCTCATGTTGCTTCAAATGAGAAGCACAAACATAAACCCTAAATCTTGAACCACATAAAGCAACCAAACTTCCTCTTGTTGCTGCATGATCCTTAAAAGTAGACTTCTATCTTTACGCCCCAGTCGTCCTTACAAAGCCTTTTTACATTTTTACTGCTCACAGAGCTAGATTTTGTTTTCGATTTTCATGCTTCTAGACCAGAACTTTGGTGAGACAATGGTTTTGAGTGGGAAAAACACCTTCTAACTCTCCTCCCCATTGGAAATGATGACAAATTTGAGTTATCGCCTATATTTCCAAATATAGTTCTAGAGACATATGCGACAATACGCCCACTGTACAGATGAGCAACTGTGGCCATGTTTGCTAAATATTAACCACTGTGTGACAGAGTATCAGAAACCTTAATACTTTGCGACCCTGTTTGCTAATGACTTTAAATACTAGTTTAAGCCAGTGCAAGAAAACTCTGCGAAATAGTATTTCAAAAGGGATTCAGGAGTTTTGTATTGGCCTTCTCAAGGATGCTCGGTAGCCAGTTGAATCACTGCATATGCTTCCTAGGGAAAGGAAACTATGCAGAATAATATTTGAAAAGGGATACAAGAGTTTTGTATTAACCTGCTCAAGGATGCCCTGTAGCCGATTGAATGGTTTCATATGCAATTTCAGTGACAGGCAAGGGTGAAGCCATTCCTATGAATCACGATCATGGGTCTAATGTCCATAGACAAAAATAGAGCAAGAATAATTTGTGTGGAATTAGGGTTATTATCCTTTTCTTTTGTTAAAGAACGTAATCTCAACCACCTGCTAGGTGTCGAAACCGTCAGTCCAAGTGTCATAGGTCATTTTGAGTGAGTCCAGTTTAGTTGAGTTTAACTCTAGTTATTTATTGCTGATGTTTCCAATGTATTCGTATTTAACTATTTCGTAATATTGAGATGAGCAGCTCTCTGCTCCAGTTCACGTTTCAGTTTTTTCAATTCTTTTCATGGTATCAGAGCGAGCTTACATAAGCCTCCCTGGAGAGCAGCAACAGAGCCAAGAAAGAGCAGTAGAGAGGAGAAGTTGGTTGGCGTGACGGTTAAGCCAATACTCGTGCCAACGCGCCGAAACAAGGGATTGGCGCTAGAATACAAGCCATACCCGCGCCATTTTTTTGACTTGCCTGCTTTTGTTTTTAGTCACGACTGTTTGATTTGGGACAACGCCAGTCTGCAAAAATAACGTTAAGGATTTACGATGGAGCGTATGCGTTAATGTGAATTAATCCGTGATGCATGAAGGTAAAAAAGCTTCAAAGTGATTTTAGAAGTCAACTTACTCAAAGGTTTTAAAAAGAATGATAAAAAGAATGAGTGGCATGAATGTATTCGCATGTGCATGAGTCGAAGAATGTGTTTTTATTAAAAAAAAATTTTAAACTTCAAATTTATGAAAGGAAAAAGGGGACGTGACTTTAAAAATCTCCACGGTGATTTTAAAAAGGGAGAAAAGCCCTTTCATTTAAAGAAATTTTTTTATTAAAGGTTTTTTTAATAAAAAAAACTTAAAATTTGTAAAGGTTTTAATGAAAAAAGGAGCTCGTAAAGCAAAGGAATTTTAATGGTTTATGGCATAATTTTGTTTTTTTTGTTTTTTTTGTTTTTTTTAATTTAAATTGATTATGGGCATTGCGATATTTTGAAGAAGAGGTTTGCAAGATTTTTGTTGAGTTGTAGTTAACACTCACAAATGGGAGAAGCCAAGAGGCTAAAGTAGAAACAAAAGATGTTTGAGATCTTTTTTGATCTGGAAATAAGAGGGCAAAAAGATGCCTATGCATTAAGATGCATAAAATAATCAGTTGATGAAAGTATAATTCCCTTGATTTCAGAAGCCAAGAAAGCCAAGGAGGCATGGGATACCCTTGAGAGATGTTTTGGTACAAGGGGGAGCATTGATGCAAAGGGGAGCTTTGAAGATGAAAATGAAGGTGGATCTGTAGCAGCAGATCTACAGCGAAACAAAGAGTTTGTTGAATCCCACTATGTGTAGTCACAAGTGGTTGATGTCTATGAAGAAAGTGTAGATGAAGTAGAGAAGCAGCATGAAGATGCTCGTGAACCCCACTGTGCACGGCCACAAGTGGATGAAGAGAATCCAACAACAAATATTGTTGACGAAGATTTCGTGATTCAAGCAATAGAGTTTGCTGACGAATATTTTTTGATTCCAGCAACACATCTTGCTGATGATGGTATGGCGATTCCAGCAACTGAGCTTGCTGATGATATGGTAAATCCATAGACTAATATTGTTTATTTTGACAGAGAATTTTTGGCTAATGATGACTGGTTGTAGATGATGCAATAAAAACAAGATATTAACATGATGCTATTTGGTGAGATAACCCCACTGTAGTTAGTGGAAGACAACATGTTTGCAGCACCATAGGTTAGTGAAGAAGAGACAGAGAAAAAGATAAAGATAGAGATAAAGGTAGAGACAAAGATGGAGACAGAGGAAGATGCAGCAAAGGAAGCACAACAACATAATTCTCTCATTGCAGAGCAGAAGGAAGAAACAGAGAAAGAAGACGAGACAAAAGCAAAGAAAGAAGTCTGCAAAGGGAATGCAAAAACATAGATAGAGGCAGAAGCAAAAAAAGGAAACACAACAAGAGAAAGCTCTCATTGAAGAGAAAAAAGACCAGAACCAATGTCGTTCTGAAAATATTTTTTATTCTAACATTGATTTTCAGTGTGTAGGTACACAGATTAATTATGAAGAAGAGCTAAAGTTTATTGAAACATGGCTTGAAACACCATGTCTGGATGAGATCTACACAGAAGATGTAGATATGAAGGATGAAGATGACATGCATGATGAACATGTTAATGAAATTTTCATGCATTGGAGTTTTGAAGAGATAAGATATTATTCTAATCCTATGTTGCAGCAGATTAATGATGAAAGATCACTACAGAAGATAATATGTGGTAGCAGCTCACATTTCTTGAAGATGTATAGAACATGCTTAGAAAACATAGAACAATAGAAGACCTGCACTAGAAAATGAAGAAACAAAGCTCTCAAGGATACAAAAAAGAAAAAAATCTGAAACAATTTAGAGGCTACAGAATTTGGAAGAAGAGAAGAAGAAAACTAAATCTAGTTGAAGTCAAGTGTTTTAAATTGTAAGCCTTGCTGAGACATAGACCAGCAGGTATCTGAATTAAACTTTTATGTGGTTGAAATTAAAGGGGAGTGTTAAAGAACGTAATCTCAACCACCTGTTAGGTGTCGAAACCATCAGTCCAAGTGTTATAGGTCAGTTTGAGTGAGTCCAGTTTAGTTGAGTCTAACTCCAGTTATTTATTGCTGATGTTTCCAATGTATTCCTATTTAACTATTTCGTAATATTGAGATGAAAAACTCTCTGCTCCAGTTCACGTTTCAGTTTTTTCAATTCTTTTCATCTTTGAGAGTGGTTCATAAATCTATCTCCTTATGCCAGCAAGCGTTGTTGTTTACTACTCTTCATCTTTCATTAAAGCCAGTAGAGGCAATTAAACAACCGCTAGTCGGTCGGTTACTAATTGGGTAATAACCAACCTCTCGCTACAGAGACTGCAATCCCACCCCACCAAAATATGGAGACAAATATGCTTAGATTGCAGGGAAAAAAATTACAGAGGATCAAGAACCAGTTCACAGAATGTGTGAGTATGAAAACAAAATTGCAACTGCGACAAGTGAAGTTGGTTATCCAAGAGAGCTCAACGAGCTTACATTAAAATGAAATGGGGTAGCACCTTCGGCGAAATGAGACAAGAGACATTTATAAATGAAACATGTAAGTCCATGCAGGTTTGTCTTTACATCTGTGACTCGCATATCACTTTCAATTAATTTTTATTATAATATTATTGAGCCTTTTATGATTTAATAAATTATAATTATCATTAAAACTATGTTCTCACCACCTTAACCAAATGATCATGGAAGGTGGGAAGGCTGCATCTCTTGATGACTCTTTTTGCTACTTCATAAAATTATTGACCCTTGCTGAATGAAGCAATTACCTTATTTTCCAATCTAACACAACCTTGCTTCCAGTTAGGTTATACGATGCTATGTTGTGGCATTCAAAATATTTCGAGACATCTGCAAGAGCATGTGTTTCACTTTCCTGCCACTCTTTAAGATGCTTCAGTATACTCCGTACTCCTTGAATTTCCTTCTTCGTTTGTATATTATAAGGAATGCTCCCAACTGCATATAACCACTTTCGATATTTTGTAACCTCTTATACAACAATGGTTGGGAAACGTTCAATTGATATTGTACCTAAAAGGCACATGCATGAAGTTTCATAATTTAATTCATTTTCTACTAAGGCGATCCTATATTTTGATTTATTAAACTTAAAAGAGATTCCTGTACATTGTCAATGTTTGCTTGTGTTGTAGCAACACCAAAGCTAGTGCTATAGCTGGGTCTCTTCTGGTATCATCTACTATTACAGATTCTGCAGTGATCACTGTCTACATATGTTTTATTCTTCTTATGCGAATGTATCACAATGAACTTTTTCCTTTGACTGTAGTGGAAGTTGGTCTCCAGGTTTACCACTGGTTCATCATCAACACTTTCCTATCCAAATTCTCAACCTAAAGGAAAGTGTCCTCCAATTAATACACCATCTAGCCCATCACCGATTGCTTGCTGGTCACTTATACCCCTTATCGTCAACAACAAACAACCCACTACTTACCTTTATTATCCTATGTATTTCTCTCATGTTATATAATTATTCCTTACCAAGGATCTGCGCCTTTTAATCCTGATGACAGGATCACCGCCCCCTCAATATTTTGAAGGTTATTTGGATATCCTGATTTGTTAAGGTAATTATGGGGTGGTAGGGATTTTACTCATGTTTTATAATTATACAGAGTCATTTTATAAGGCAGCTTCACCCTTAAGCCCACGTAACAGGACAACCAACCTGCTTCTTGTCTTTCAGAAGAATATCAATGTTTGTTGGTTTATTTGGAGGAGGCCTAAAGAGTGGATGTTAGAAGCTTTGAAGTCTCCACATCATTTTTACACACTGCTATCACAATAAGTACTTTTTTTAAAATCATGTAGCTTCTGCAATGTCAGTTTATATTTAATTTAGATTGTCTTCCTGTCATTTAATGACATAGTGTTTTAGAGCCCATCATGTTGAGATTTTGTATTTTATTTTTGGATAAAAATCTCATAGATGATGCCAACAATAGTTGTTTGTTGCTAATTTGATGGAATCAAATCTTGAAGAGGAGATAATTAATCCTATTTTGTTGTGATAGGATGCAATTGAATTTATTACTCAGTTTCTTCACTACATCTATAAATTGTAAGCCTGTAGAGGCAGAACATATGAGATATGAGAGATGAGATGAAGAGGAAGTGCAAATGTGAGAAATCCATTGTTGTAATCTCCTGTTGAATAATAAGAAAGCTGATACCTCTGTTTGGTGGATGTAGCCCAGATTGGTTGGGTGAACCACGTTAAATTCTGCCTCCATTTAAATGTTTTGTGTGTGTGAATTTATTGAGTTTCTGCTGTGCTTAATTCGTACAATTGGTATCGGAGCAAGTTGTATGCGCTTTCTTCTTGCTGGTGAAAATTTGTTTTGGCAAGGAGCGCTGGGAGGCTGTTACAAACTTTGTGTATGCATGGTGGCTTCTGGTGTTGAGAATTTTTGGACAGTACTCTCCAATTTCTAGACCCAACACTCGTTTCTTGTATTCAATGTTTTTCATCCACGCTGATCGATTCGCTGCCTGGCCAACGCAATGAGCAGAACCACTTTGTAAGTGGGGAGATGCTTTTGCCTGTTTAAAGAGCCTGCTGATTATTAGAGCATAATCTTTATTGTATCTTCGACATTGACGCGTTCAAGGTTTTTTGCTAAGGATCGACCTTAAAGATCTGGCACGGCATCATCTGCACATGAAGCAAGAGAAAGCTGATGAGGGCTGTGAGTTGCCAAGCCATGAGCTAGAGGTTTGTTAGTGCCGTGTACTAGAGGAGCCACAACACGTGAGATGGAGGTTTAACGATATGTTGGGAGGTAAGTCAATGGCTGCTACGGTTCTTAATAAAGAAATAACATGTGTTGTTTTTTTTTTGTCAAAGAAATGACGGTTCATCACATGTGAAATAGACATGGAGCTTGAAATCGGAAAGAGTGAGATTTGAATTTGATCCATTGCATATCTATGCATGCAAATCTATGCTTGAAGTGTAAACTGAGTTTTTGGCTGCCATAAAAAGGCCAGAAATCACTTAGATTCACGGACAATGTTTAAGTGAGGCAGGCGAATTAAATTAACTTACACTTCTTTGATGTTTATAATATTTTTGGAGTAGTGGAGAGTCCTAAATGAATGTTTGACTTGGACATCACTTTTTTCTCATTTTAAAATCATAGGTACTTGTGTTCAATGATACTGCGAGCAAAGGAAACTTCTCACTTTTTTTTTTTTTTTTTAATTCGAAAGTCTAAACCATTTTATCAAAATGTTAATAATTATTAATAATTTCATGTTTGAAAAGGGGAATTTTATCAAATTGTTAATTTGATTAAAATGGAAATTAAGGATCCATAGAGAAGAGGTTGAGTTAAAAATGGCAAAAAGTTAGAGTGCTCGGTTTTAGATCGAGAAGTTTAATGGGGGGAATAACTTCGAAATCTGGAAAGTCAATATGCATGATTTACTCGTACAACGAGGTGCGGCAAAGGCACTTTTGGAAAAATCCAAACAACCTTTCACCATGACAGATGATGAATGGAGTGACATCGATGACAGAGCATTGAGCGGCATACGATTGTGTTTGACAGATGATGTTTTATTTAACATCGTGTCAGAGAAAACAGCCGCTGGACTATAGACAAAGCTAGAAAAACTGTACATGAATAAATCCTTAACCAACAGGATTATTCTGAAAATACAGTTGTATAGCTTGCACATGAAGGAAGGTACAACTATAACCGATCATCTGAATACCTTTAATACCCTCTTGGTGTAGTTAGATAGCATAGAAGTAAAATTTGATTCAGAAGATAAAAATGTAACTTTATTATGCTCTTTTCCTGAGTCATGGGATCATTTTTTTACTTCAATAAGTATTATTTCATCAGAAACCTTTGAATTTGATGATGTTGTTGGAGCTATGCTCTCTGAAGAAACTAGAAAAAGGTAAAATTTAGAAAACTCTACATCAAAATCAATGATGGTTAGAGGTCGATCTAAAGAAAAATGCTTCAGTCAGAAAAACAACTCTCAATAAAAATCGAAAGGGAAGAAGAGTAAGCTAAAATGTTGGTTTTGCGGAAAATCGGGACATTTGAAGAAGGATTGTTGGAAGAGATAACAAAAATCCAAAGGAGACTCTTCAATAGAAAATAAAGAAGCAAACATGACAGATACAGGTTCAGGTTCGGCATCTGGTTTAGGTATAAGTGATGAAGTTTTATCAGTTAATTTTTCAAATCATGATCAACACTGGCTATTAGATTTTGGTGCGTCCAATCACATGTGTGTTCATAAAGAGTGGTTTAAATCTTATAAGTCAATCAATGATGGAGTATTTTACATGGGAAATGATTTCTCATGTAATGTTGTGGGAATTGGAAGCATCTAGATTAAAATGTTTGATGGGACAAATAAATCTTAACCGATGTAATACATATGCCTGAACTCAGAAAAAATCTTATTTCTCTAGGAGTGTTAGACACAAATGGATATAAAACTTTTATTGAAGGCGGAGTAATGAAAATTTACAAAGGAATCTTATTAGTAATGAAAGAAAAGAAGATTGGAAATATTTTTTAGTTAGAAGGTAGAACAGAGTCAGATCATGTTTCAACTGTATCTGAAAACGACAGTGATTATATTCGACTATGGCATCAACGGTTGGGCCATATGAGCAAAAGAGGATTAATAATTTTATCTGATCGTATGTTACTTCCTAGTTTAAAGTCTTTTAAGTTAGATGTATGCAAACATTGTATATATGGGAAACAAAGCAAGCAGAAATTTAAAACTGGAAAACATACTAGCAAAGGAATCCTTGATTATATCCATTCTGATGTTTGGGGTCCATATCCTACAACCTCATATGGAGGATCATCATATTTTGTATCTTTTATAGATGATTTCTCTAGAAAAGTATGGGTCTACATGTTAAAAAGAAAGCCTGATGTATTCACAGTTTTCAAGCAGTTTAGAGCATTAGTAGAAAATATCATTGGAAGAACCATTAAATGTTTAAGAACTGACATTGGTGGTGAGTTTACTTCAAAGGAATTTGATAATTATTGAAAGGAATTTGTGATCGAAAGACATAGAACTACTACTTATACTCCTCAACAAAATGGAGTTCATGAACGCATGAACAAGACTCTATTAGAAAGAGCAAGAAGTATGCTAAGTAACACTAATTTGCAGAAGGAATTATGGACAGAAGCAGTATCTACGGCTTGTTATTTGATAAATTGGTCACCATCAACTGCAATAGGATGCAAAATTCCTCAAGAGGTATGGAAGGGTCATCCTTGTGATTATTCTAAACTGAAAGTTTTTGGTTGTGATGCATATGCTCTAATTCTGAAACATCAGTGTTCTAAATTAGATCATAAATCAAAAAGATATATATTTGTTGGATATGGTGATGGGATTAAGGGATACAGGTTGTGGGATCCTACTACTCACAAGATCATCATTAACAGAGATGTTAAATTCAATGAATCTTCACTTGATAATCCATATGTAGATAATAAATTGAAATAGGATAATGTACCTAAGTTTCAACATATTTAGTTTGAAACCAGTTCAAATATTCATGATAGTAAATATGAACAAGTTTCAGATGAAGATCATGAAGAAGTTCCTACAGATAATAATAAAAAAATTATGGAAGAACCAGAAACATCTTTAAGAAGGTCCACGAGAATCAGAAATCCTCCTAAAAGGTATGATGATTATGTTACTTCAGTTGCTTTAACCGCTAATGATGATGAACCTTTATGCTATCAGGAAGCTGTAGAAGGTTCTAACAGTGATAAGTGGAAAGAAGCTATGAAGGATGAGATGAAGGCATTAGACAAGAATGCCACATGGGACCTGGTAGAACTTCCTAAAGACAAAAAAACTGTAGGATGTAAATGGGTTTACAAATTGAAAAGGGGTGTTGATGATAATGAAGATAGGTACAAAGCGAGGTTGGTTGCAAAAGGTTTTTCTCAGAAAGCAGGAATTGAATTTCATGAGATATTTTCACCAGTTGTTAAAATTGTTTCAATTCAGATTGTCTTAGCATTAGTTGCTTTACTTGATTTAGAATTACAACAACTAGATGTTAAGACTGCATTCTTACATGGAGATTTAGATGAAGACATTTATATGGAACAACCTGAAGGGTTTTTTCAAAATCACAACAAGAAATTCGTCTGCAGGCTCAAGAAATCATTGTATGGTTTGAAGTAGTCACCGAAACAATGGTACAAGAAATTTGATTCTTTCATGATGAGTCAAAATTATATAAGAAGTGAATATGATCATTGTGTTTACTTTAAGAAATTAAGTACTGCATACTCATTATTTTAGTATTATATGTTGAGGATATGCTTTTAGCAAGCAAAAGAATAACTGAGATCAACAGGTTAAAGGCTCAGATGGCTAGGACGTTTGATATGAAAGATCTAGGAGCAACAAGATAGATTTTGGGCATGGATATTTTCAGAGACAAGAGCAATGGTAAGCTGTGGTTGTCACGACAGAAGTATATTGAGAAAATACTCTTAAGGTTTGGTATGAACAATGTGAAGCCAGTTTCAGTCCCTTTAGCTTCCCATTTTAAGCTTTCTTCAATTTTATGTCCTAATACAAATGAAGAAAAGCAATATATGTCTCGAATACCATATGCTAATGCAGTAGGAAGTTTTATGTATGTGATGGTTTGTACATGATCAATTATTTGACATGCATTTGGGGTTGTCACGAGGTATATGAAAAATCCAGGGAAAGAACACTGGGCAGCAGTGAAATGGGTGCTTCGGTATTTGAGAGGCACAAGTGATTATTGTATCACTTTAACATAAGTAGTGAATTTGTTTGCGGATATGTTGATTCCAATTTTGTAGGTGGTTTGGATAAGAGAAGGTCAACTTCAGGATATGTCTTTACTCTTGCAGGTGGAGCTATTAGCTAGATGTCAAAGCTACAAAACAGTGTTTCTTTATCCACTACAGAGGCCGAATACATAGCTGCTTCACATGCTTGCAAAGAAGCGGTTTGGTTAAAAGGTTTGTTTGGTGAGTTTGGTAGGTTGCAGGACAATATAAAGTTATTTTGTGATAGTCAAAGTGCAATTCATTTGGCTAAAAATCTAGCCTATCATAGTAAATCAAAGCACATACCTCTAAAATACCATTTTGTAAGACAAGTTATCACTGAACGGGGAGTCTATCTTGAAAAAGTGCATACAAAGGAAAACAGTGCAGACATGTTCACGAAACCGGTTTTATTAGAGAAGCTACGATGGTGTCTGGCTTTTCTTAGCTTGTAGAAAAAATTAAAATAAGAACAGGAACGAGGTATCAGGCTAATTGTTGTCAAGGTGGAGATTGTTGAGATTTTGTATTTTATTTTTGGCTAAAAATCTCATAGATAATGCCAACAATAGTTGTTTGTTGCTAATTTGATGGCACCAAATCTCGAAGAGGAGATAATTAATCCTATTTTGTTGTGATAGGATGCAATTGAATTAATTATTCAGTTTCTTCACTACATCTATAAATTGTAAACCTGTAGAGGCAGAACATATGAGATATGAGGGATGAGATGAAGAGGAAGTGCAGATGTGAGAAATTCGCTGTTGTAATCTCCTGTTGAATAATAAGAAAGCCGATACCTATGTTTGGTCGATGTAGCCCAGATTGGTTGCGTGAACCACGCTAAATTCTATCTCCATTTAAATGCTCTGTGTGTGTGAATTTATTGAGTTTCTGCTGTGCTTAATTCGTGCACATCCATTACAAAAATAAAAAAGGGATAGCCCTTCCATTCAAGGGGTTTTTTATCAAGTATTTGTACAAAAATAAAAAAGGGAGAGCCCTTCCATTCAAGGGGTTTTTTTGTCAAGTATTTGTTCTGGTAAGTAAAGACCGAACCACCAAAAATCTCCCAGGCCAGCTACTTTTCTGCCTAGGTCGAAAATAGTATGCAATTGAACAAAAACTTAAGACAATAGACTGTAAGGATAACGTGCTAAATTTTGATGCGAGATAATCTCCCAGTTTGTACATTTTTGTGTAAAGTATGTTAATCAATCAATCAAAACCAACAATGTAGAAGCTCAATTAGCAACAACACATGCTAGTTTGTTGCCTCCCCTCGCTCTCTCTGAGATCCTAACATATTTTATTTGATACAATATTAAGATGGAGGGGGTCTACCCAATCTGTTGCCTCAAATTATAAATTCATTTTATTCTCGAATATTTCGGAAACATTAAATGTATTGTTATTTAATTTTTGAATATAGATATTTTATGCATCACCAATGTACCAATTAATCGCATTTGTTAATATGTGTTTCTAGTTAATTGCACTATTCTTTTTCTTTCTGCTAAAATAATAACCTACATTTCCACGAAAGGAATCGATTCGGGAGGCAATTAAATATGATGGCTTTGAAGCACCACCTTAATAGAAGATGATGTCGATGAGAGGTCTGCAATAATTGTATTTTGTCTTTGCATAAAAAGAATGACATGCACTTCATAAAAGGAATGAATTTAGCAAACCCAGAAATGATGCACTATGAAGGAATAGAAATGATGCACTATGAAGGAATACGCTCACAACAGTCTATCAAAGTTTCGGGTTTTTTATTTATTTATTTTATTTTTATATAAAATTTAAACGCAGCTCGAACCTTAAACACACAAAGAAACTTCTCCACTTCTCCAGAAATGATAATGTGATGCTTTAAAAAAAAATGAACACAAGATAGCCCAAATGTGGCAACTCTCAGTCCGTTGTAATCGACCAAGAGAGCGACGGTCAATCATGCCTGATCCTAAAAATGACTCCTATTGCTCTGAGCGATGGTGTGGCTAATTATTTGAATGAGGACCCTTGGCAGTGGAAGTAATATCCTCTCAGCTCCTCCGCCCTCTGTAACTTATACGATCCTTTGTTCTCTAATCTGCTCATGGGAAACAAAAAAATATTGTGGTCTTTGACGAGCGATTTTATGATTTTTAACACGAGCCAAATCCTTGTCTCACGTCTTGCTGCAATCAAGATCTCCCCCCTTGTGCCTTGATTAGAATTTCCCTCGGTTCTGAGAACAGACTCAACCTCTACTTGATGTCGAATAGCTAAAATTCAACGCTTTCACTGTGTTGGAAATGGCTTCAATTCTCTAGTCTTTGCTGCAAACAGTGTGATGATTCTCACTTCCTTAAAAAAAATAAAAACTTTTCCTTCTTGTAGTTCGTGAGCCCTACATTGCTTTTGTGTGGCCCGTCCACTGGTGTTTTACTATTGCGTTTAATCACCAGATCTTGGTGATATTGGTTGGATCTACTAGTCAGCTTCAACATGATTTCTGCAAATCATAATTCTTAATGTTGGCTTCTCTTGTGGATCAAAAAATATCAGAGCATGTGTCCTTATAACCAGTGATTGAAATTGATTTGGATTCGGCATTGCAATGTGGCTTATGGTAATATTCCTTGAATGAGAAATGATAAATCTCAATCCAATAGGAATTTGACTGGTTGATATCGTGCACCAGTCTGCTTGCACCTCAAGAAGGGATCGGAATTGATTCGGCCGTGTTCCTTTGCAAAATTATGGATCCACCCATAAGCCTCTAGTATGGATCCACCTTCAGTCTATCGTTCTGCAATTCCAACAACCCAAGTGACATAGACTAAAACGACCTTGATTCCTTTGTTCTTCAGGCTTGTCTTGGCCCCACGATCTCCAATGATATTGCTGCCAGCACCAGTGGTGGGATCCACCTCAATCCATTACTGGATTTCGTCAGGGAAGATGGCCTTTTAGCACGGTAAACCATTCTTTGCAAACAATTGTGCATTGTTTAGTCCGCTTTCTTTGCTTTGGAGATATTTGTTCCATCCAAAAGCACTCCTTAATCTTGGCTTTTCACTGTGCTAATCTTTCAAGAGGTAGGTAGATATACCTAGCATTATTCCTTCAGTGTGCATAAATCCCTTGAATTGGGTCAATCGGTGGCTACGACAAACCATTTTACACTATGGATGGCGAGCTTGATTTCTTAGTCCATGGGCCCATAAATGCAGTGAGGCAGGAGATGCCCAACGTAATATTAAAGCAGTACATCATTCTATAGTGGACATTTCCTGCCTCGGTACATTTATGGGCAGATGGCACATTTAAACATTGAATCACAATGGTGGACTTTGGATTGATCCACTAGACAAAATTCACCACGGGGTTTTCGTCCCTAGATCAATGCTAGAAGTGACGAGGCCAAGTTCTCAACCAAAACACAATAAGATAGATAAACCTAAATGGATACAAATGTATAACCTCTATCCCCTTTTATAGCTTGATGGACTTTCAAGGGACCTTATTTTATTATTTTTTCTCAAAACCAACAACAAATACTATGGGTTGATACCATGATAAAATACCATGGTAATACCATGGACCAATTCTGTCCACCTTAACCGGATCAATAAAAGAAATATTACAATGTTAAAATTAAGGAAGTGGATTAAGTATTGCCATTATATGGATGCATATTTATTTTTGACCTTATGGGAGTTTTGGTGTATTAGATAACTTTTAATGAATTTGGCAATTTATTTATTTATTAGATAGCATTAATTCGGGTGTTTCATATGGATCTGTTATTGGTTTTTTATGAGAAGTTGCAAATGGTACGCTGACACAAATTTGACGTGTAAACTTCAGTGTCAAAAATCATACTAGAGGTTAAAATATAGGTACCCTTATGCTTAACATATTTTTAACCCTACGATGATTCACCGAGATTTCAAATCATCAAATATTCTTCTTGATTCAAGCTTCAACGCAAAGGTGAGCGCAAGGTTTTCCACTTATGGTGCCAACGGTTTGACGGGGCTCTTAAGTGTTGAATGGTTAACTAGAGTGGGGAAAGGCATTGTGCTTAGCCATAAGTGATATGAATTTCTATCATTTTTTTCCACTATCTCTAACTATGGCCGAATGGGGGAACTTCCCTAGTTGCTTCCCAAGGATACGTTGTCCTTTTCGACTTCAAGGAGAGAAAAATTATTTCTTGTCAAAATAAATTTTTCGATATTCATGAATTAAACATCTGTAAATAATTAATTACCCCAATAGGTGTCTTCCTATTGGAATTGGCTACTTTAATCATTTTCTTAATTAATCATTCTGATCCGATGGTGTAAATTTAGAGATGCTAGTATATTCTTGCCGCCGCCAATGGATCAAATGTAGACCACTAACTTACTTGCATACCTAAATCCTATGATTAAACCATACTTAAATTCAAATTTTAAAAATGTTGATTATAAATTTACTATACCATTTATTAATTGCCACCTATCAAGATTAAACAGTGAAATGATATGGGTTTAAACAATTTTGTTCGTGGGAGGATAAGTTAGAAGATGAATGAAACTTAAACGTTAATGCTTAACCTTTCTCCCCCCAACGTGTCATGTTTGCATTGAATTGCATTGAGTGGGAAGATAAATGAAACTTTTAAAGGGTCAATGTTTCAATTTCTCTAACGCTCTCAATTTCTCTAACATTTTATTTTAGCATGTAACTGAAACCTCAATGTTTTCTACCGTGTAGTGATTCCATTGATTTTAATTCAATTTCTTTAAATTTTTCAATTTACAAGAGTAACTGCTTACAAATTGATACAACATGTCATACGAATTACTCCAAGCATACTCCTTATCGCTTCATACAATGTGTCATACTAGTATGGAAATGAGAATGCAAGCTATCATGGATGCCTTAAATCTTTTCAATACTATCAATTTTACAAGGATATTAAATTTTAAGTATTAACTTATGTTTTAAGGTAGTATATTTCAATAAGTTTATTTGATTATAAGTTTTGGCAGATGGATAGAAGAGATGTGTTGGAAGCTCCCAAAAAAGAAAAACTCCAATTCTTTTATTCAAAATTAATCCACTAATGCCCTTCAATTTTTTTTTTATTACATGATTTTGGTTTAGAAAATTAAGGATCTTGAGCATGGCTTATTGGGTAGATGGTTAACTTTTTAATTAATTAGGTTTCAACGATTGTTAAACAACATTTTGTCACCATCCTTGCAATCCCTCACCCCGCATATTGGAGGGTCTTTTCCATGACCTTTGAGCAGTGTCATACTTTGCAAACACCTTTTTTGCATCCTTCTGCATAAGGACATCATTTCTCCTGTTGAAAATTTCCTTAGAAAGCCCATAAAAACCTATATTTTGGCATTGGCACGGGTAGCTAGTTCACCCCTCGCACCAGTGTGGATGATGTACACTGGAGGTCGTGCCAGCTGGCTCTCTGTCTCTTTTTTGTGCTCGCGCTAGCATTTTTGCGAATGTTTTTTAACAAATTAGAGGCGAAAGTTTCTTTTAATCACCTCAGGGATGAGTTACAACAAGTGGTTAAAATTGATAAGCCACGGATCTCTTCCTTTAGTGGTTTTTAGAACATTCTTGAAGATAGGACTCCCCTCCACGATTATAGGGATCTTAACCTCTCCTCCTTCCTCTATATAAACAGGCTTTCTCCCTTTGCAAAAACTAGTTGAACAGATAGCTGAAAAAGTTAGCATAGAGAAGAAGAAACCATAGCTTCGGGAGAATAGTGTAGAGTGTGATTGTTTATGTGTGTTGGGAACATAGTGAGATCTTGGACCTTTGTGTGTGAAGGTGTTGCAAACGTGCTTGGATACAGACCTGCCAAAGGAGAGCCTCAACATCAAGGCTTGGTTTTAAACTCCCCTTGTCTTTATCATAAAAAAATGCATCTTATGTTTATCTTCCACTCTTGTTTACATCTATAATGAGATTTTTAGCATTCCTTGATCAGTTAGATATGTTGTAATTGTTTCATGTTTGTCATGGTTTTACACTTGTCATGTTGTTTTGACTGTCTGTATAGGTAATCGAACGTTGGTAGCAGCGTGTATCGAGCTTGAGAAGAGCGACAGATCAAGAAGCTTCGATAGGATATGACAACATAGCATCAGAATGAGGTAGGTAATCTTCCTTGATCTGAATTTCATATAAAATATAGGAAGGTAGATGTTATTATGTTCCTGTAGTTGCTAGACCTACCCTAGGGCTAGAGGGATTGCCTCTATCCACAGAGGGGATTTACCTGGACAACAAATTGGCGACTCTGCTGGCGAGTTTCCTTTGAGTTTGTCACTCTTTGAGGTCTTAGTAATTTGACGAATTTAGTCGAATGACCATTTCCCTATTTTTTCCTATGTTTTTCATCAATTACAATCTTTTAGTTTTTTCTTGAAGTGGTAAGTTTGGTCTTGGTTGGGAGAAATTATTATTTTTTTTTTCTTTTCAGGCATTGGCGCTTTTATTTTTCTGACAGTAGCACTGATTGGCGCTAGTTTTCAGTTAGCAACTTGCTCCAATTGGCCATTGGTGCTAGTTGTCAGTGAGCAAGTCACGCCAGTGGGCGCTATTTTCACCCACCAAAGTCATGCCAATTTCAGGGTGTGTGAAAAATTGAAGTTTTTTCCCTAAATCTGTCACCAATGTGTCTTTCCCTTCTAGTACTTTTCTTTATATCATTTACACGTTCTCCCCTTTACTTTTTCACTTGTGAGAATAGATTACATTGCTCATTGTTCAGCTGGAAAGTCTTCTTCCTTTGATTGCTTGATGTAAAAGGGAATGAATGCCTTGTTTTGAGCTCATGCTTTGGAACTCCTTTTTGTGCTTGACCTCATATGTATTGTATCCTTTTGAGGAATTTCATTATAAAGTGTTTAAAACAATGATTGCATTCTTAGTGTTGGTTTTCATCCCTTTTACATTCATCCTTCCATTAAGGAAATTTGCGTTCATTTAGTTTTCGTCTTAGAGTTTTCTTTTCGTTAAAATGCATTAGATCATGTTGCATTGAAGAGTATTTTTTGAGATTTATCATTGAACTTAGATTACATTGTTTAATGGTTGTAAGCTGAAAATCGCATTGAGTGCATTCTCTTTCATTAAAAGCATGCATTAAGTAGATTATCATTTCGTCGAAAAATGCATTGAGTGCATTCTTATTCTTTGAAAAGAAAAAGGAAATTGTGCATAGATTACAAGTGCATAGTTTTCAAAAAGAGGATTTTGCATATATTACATTGCATAATTCACATCATTGAATGTTTTAGATTACTTTTGGATAGTGAAAGTCATCTTGTTTGGAAAAAATTCGTTTGCAGTGTTGTTGTTTTTTGCATCATTGTTTGAATCGCTTCCCTTAACTAGATAGCATTCATCAAATTGAAAGCTTTCTTTCCTCATATAGATGCATATAGGAGATTGTTAGATGACATGCGGTAGGGCCTTGAAACCGAGACATAATTGAAGATAAACCATAAAATTTATTCAATCAACCTAAGGAAGCATTGAAGCTTAACGCTCACATTTAGAGGTCTAGGCTAGTGACGTGTTTCGGCATCATTAAACCTAGTAGTTGTTGCTTGCCTTCTAGATTCGGACAGCACTAGTACAGACTTGCGCTCCCTGTACCATCGAGTATATAAGAGGAAACCCCTCTAGGTTGCAATCCTTTTATCCATAGGAAGCCGAGTCTGCCGCCTTGTAACTGTGATACACCAAACACAACATTCAGAGAGAATACATGCATGTACGTTAAGTCCTTGGTCATTTATATTTCATTTGATCACCAAGGTGTATATGGCAGTTCATGGAAACTTGGTACACCCTATTGCTTAGAGTACTTGAGTAGTCATTTTCGATCTTTACTAACTCCATCAATTTGAAAATATCATCGAGCACTTATCCTTTCATGCTCGTTTCAACCTGAAAGTGATAAAGTCACCTTTTGCATGTTACTTGACTCTTAAAAGATGAAACGGTAGGTTTTGTTTCAGTGTCTTAAAAAATTAACTGCCCACGAAATATTCCTTGTCAAAATTATCTTCCTTAGTATTTTGTTTTAAGGTTGTTTCCAATGGCAACATTTCTAGAGTTTACTAACCAAGGAATCCCCTTTGAGGGAAATCCTGGTCCTCTTCCTTATTTTGGGAATGTTGGTGTTCTTTATATGGAAACGTTATCCCTGTTTGGGTTAACTGTTGGGTTTCATGTTTGGTTATTCTCGACCTCTGTGGTCTCGAGTGTTCCGTCCACTGTACAACCATCTCCTCCACCTGAACAACATCCTATTGATTCTAAAGTGGACCTCTCCCCTTCTTCGCCTATTTCTTCATCCTCATTTTCTACTTCACCTGGTGAAAGTCTGGATTCTAGTAACCAGGAAGCTAAGAAGAAGAAGAAGAAGGCGAAGAAGAATAAGTTAGATAAAGGAGAGGATAGCTTTGTGGCTATTGCGCCTAAGAAACCATCCAAGTTGCCTCGGAAATTCAAATTCCCTTGCATGCTTTGCAAAGGTAACCATCTGCTTTGAGACTGCCTTGGCATTCCCAAGGTACTTGAAGTATGGTCCGACGGTCGTTCATTGTTGCCTTTGGCTTCTGAAAGTCATATTGGTAGCACATCTTCGACTAGTTCTGATAAGACTCATAAGAAACAGGGCAAGATTACCAATTCCTCTAAGTTGTGTGAAGGGAATCATCCCATTCACCTTTGTCCATATATGGATGAAACCAAGAGAGTGTTGGACAAATCTACTATTTCTATGCCCTGCCTTTCGACTGGTTACTAGAATCTTTCTTCGAGTCCTCCGCTAGTTGATTTCACGATCGGTCAAGCATCATCCTTGGTCGATCCTGCTCCCCCAAAAATTAAAATTCACGAATCCATTCCCAACCAACCATTGGTCGAGGAATCGGTCGATCTGTTCTCGCCTACGGTTCATCAGGTCTTTTTTGTTGAGAGTGGCTCTCATCCCCCCCATGTTCTTCTTGTTTCACCAGATTCCTCGGACTTGGAGAAGGATTCTTGCGTCCCTGTAGTTCAAGAAGCTGCTCCTCCTACTCCAGTGATGGAAGTTTCAGAGGATGCTCCTCTTGCTCCGGTAACACCAGGGGAAGACCATCTCAGTTCGATGGTATCCCCTCCAAGTAGTTTGGTCACTTCCTTTGATTGGAGTCGATTTGCAGGGTATCGCCTTCCATCTTATGTGCCTTTTGAGATAACGATATATACTTTTGATCTAGTTGTACCCAACACCATTATAGATGAGGGTGCATCTGTTAGTATTCTGTCTTCCAACACTTGGCAAGCTTTTGGTTCTCCACTGCTTATGCTTGTTACACAGAATCTGTTGACTTTTAACGGAGGAACTAGTTAACCGTTAGGGATCCTTCCCAAATTGCCTGTTACTTTGGGAAGGAAAACCATCCATATAGATGTGATGGTTGTTCTAGGCCCTTTGGATTTCAATTTTCTCTTGGGGTGTGACTATACTTATGTCATGGGGGATGTTGTCTCTTTCCTTTTTCGTGTGATTTATTTTCGACACAAAGGTTGAATTGTGACCATTGATCAACTTTCATTCTTTGGTCTTGACGTGACATCTGGTCCACCATCTTCCCTTTCGGGTCTTTATCTGCCAGTTTTATCTTCCCCGGTGCAGGTTAATTAGGTGGCTACCTATCCCATGCCCGCATTCAGTGATAGTGCCATTGTGCACCGTGTGCTGGGGGAATTGGATCCTGATTTCCAAGATGTTGTTCTCCCATCTAGTGTAGAACTCTTGGAAGCCATGACTTCTTATTCATCATGATGAAAGGTCGGATCACAGTTCATTTTCTTGTGTCAAGCTCCTTAAAAAATGAAACAAGGTCTTCAGAGCAGAGTTCATTTTCTTGTGTCAAGCTCCTTAAAATATGAAAGAAGGTTGTTGGAGCATGGTTCGTTTTATTGTGTCAAGCTACTTAAAAAATGAAACAAGCTCTCCCGAGGATAGTTCATCTTCTATGTCAACCTCATTAAAAAATGAATTAGCTCATGAGGATAGTTCTTTTAATGGGTCAACTTCGTTAAAACAATGAAACACATTCCCATTCAATTCGAGTCTTTGATTAGATATCGTAAACTCCCAGTCAATTCTTTCTCTTAAATCTCGTATTTTGAACCTTCACTCCATTTTCCTTTCATATGGACTGAAGCTTGGGGGCGTGTACCTCGAATTGAGTCACCATGCTGGGGGTATGCAAAATTTTCAAGCATAGCTTGTTTCCGTTTCAAGCTTGTGTAAAAATGAAACCAACTTCAAGCAGAGTTTCCTGATTTCAAGCTTGTATAAAAATGAAACCATTCCCATTTTACCTCTTGTGTTTGCCATTTTATCAGCATGTTTTGCCAGATGAGCCTTGGTTTTCTCATTCCATCGTCCCCATCTTCTCAGCCGAACATACGCCTTCACTTGTTTGTTCTACCCATTCCTGAGGAACCGCTGCGATGAGTGGTCTTGTTAGCCAACCTCTTAACCTTTACTTGTTCTGAGCAGTTCCACCATTACCGGAACCAGTTGCTACCCTTTATAGCACTCGTTCCTCTAGGAGGAGTCACCTTTCAGCTCTTTTCTGACTCTCTAAAACTGAAAATATTGCTGAGACGCTTGTCATTTTGAACTCAAATTGGCTGCGAAACGATATCTACCCAGTATACGTTTACCCCTTTTTTGGTTTGGGATAGATTATTTACAAAAAAGGAATACTTTAGCCGATCACGACTAAGAGGTTCTTTGAGATATTGTTTTCTACCTTTTCAAATCTGAGAGACTATTTACAAAAAGGGACTACTAGAGTTTTCTTTTCTGCCTTATTTTCAAACTCTCTAAACATGAAAAGATGCCGAGTTCTCCATTTTTTAGACTCATTAAAACCTGATGACATTAGACTCCATCGTCATGATGTTACTCGAGTCTCCTTCCTAGGGCTCGTAAAATGTACTAGGTTGGATTTTTCGAAAGGACAAACTTACATCGAAAGCATATGCTATCCCCTTCAAGCTTGTTTAAAAAAATAATTGGGGTACTCGCCAGAAATGGTGGGGGAAAATGGAACCACATTATAGTCGTGTTGGCAGTTTGTCACTCTTGAACATGGCACTTGTCTGCATTCGTGTCAGGTTGGGGACATCTCATCTCGTTATTTTTTTTCCTCCATGGGTTTGGGTAATCTCTTTTGACCGCTCATCTGCTCCTTGCCATGTCACCATGACCTTAGATCCCTTGATGCCAAATACTGCCAAATCCAGTGTCGTGCCGCCGATATGTTCAAGAGAAGTTTGCTTCTGAAATTGTCAACCTCCCTCTAATTCTCTGTTGGTCTTGATTCACAAACATCATATTCCTTTATCTCGTGTCGATGATGTGGGAAAAATTATGGCCCACATTTAATCAAGATCCCTTCTTGTTGACTCCAGCTCATTATCCAGGAAGATGATCTAGAGACTCCCTTCAGGTACCTTGGAGTCTGCATGCCTCAATGGTAGGTTCTTCGCATTCAACGTAAGGTCCACATCATTGGCCTTCGATCGACTGACTCTGCAGGTGTTCGATGTTAGATCACTGTTCACATTCCATGGATTGTACCTTTTGTACCTTGAGAGCCATTTCCATTATTGGTGGTTTCTCTCACGTCTGTTAACAACTTTCATCATTGGCTGGTAATCAGATGATTTTCTTGCATGTTTGACTTCAGCTCACATATTTGCATGCTTGAATTTGTACTCTTTTTTCGGGTCAATATGGAGCGCAAGACCCTGGGTTTTGTCTGATGAAATCCAGGCTGCAGGTTCTTTGTGGATTACTAAGACTTGTTATATGACTCTTTTGATTGGATGGCTGCGACCATACCTGAGTCTATTTATTGATCCCTACTGCTATATGGCTGTGTCCATACCTCGGATCTCATTGCTTATGTTCTCTATTATGAATGGTTGCACCCATACCACATGTCATGTATTAGATCTACCAGTTGTACTTGTACTTGCAGGTTTTCCGACATCAGTGTTTGGGTCAAATGCGTTCTCATAAAGCATTTCACCCCTCCCTCTCTCTCGGACCTCATGCTTTAGGGGGCATTTGTTACACAACATTTTGTCACCATCCCTACAATCCCTTGCCCCGAATATTGGAGGGTATTTTCTGTGGCCTGTGAGCAGTGTCATACTCTACAAACACCTTCTTTGCATTCTTCTACATAAGGAAATCATTTCTCCTATTGAACATTTCCTCAAAAAGCCCATAAAAACCTATGTTTTCGCATTGGCGCGAGTAGCCAGTTCACCCCTTGTGCCAGTGTGGAGGAAGTACACTGGAGGCCATGCCAGCTGGTGCTTTGTCTCTTTGTTGTGCCCATGCCAGCCTGTTTGGGAATTTTTTTTAACAAATTAGAGGCGGAAGTTTATTTTAACCACCTCAGGGATGAGTCACAACAAGTGGTTGAACTTGATAAGCCACAGATCTCTTCCTTTATTGGTTTTTTAGAACATTCTTGAAGATAGGACTCCCCTTCACGATTATAGGGATCCTAACCTCTCCTCCTTCCTCTATATAAATAGGCCTTCTCCCTTTACAAAAGCTAGCTAAACATATAGCTGAAAAAGTTAGCATAGAGAAGAAGCAACCATAGCTTTGGGAGAATAGCGCAGAGTGTGATTTTTTGTGTGTGTTGGGAACATAGTGATATCCTAGACCTTTGTGTGTGAGGGTGTTGCAAACGTGATTGGATACAGACCTGCCGAAGGAGAGCCTCAACATCAAGGCTTGGTTGTAAACTCCCCTTGTCTTTATCATAATAAAATGCATTTGATGTTTATCTTCCACTCTTGTTTACATCTATAATGATATTTCTAGCATTCTTTGATCAGTTAGAGAGGTTGTAATTGTTTCATGTTTGTCATGGTTTTACACTTGTCGTGTTGTCTTGACTGTCTGTACAGGTAATCAAACATTGGTAGCAGCGTGTATCGAGCTTGAGAAAAGTGAAAAATCAAGAATATTCGATAGAAGACGAAAACATAGCATCAGAACGAGGTAGGTCATCTTCCTTGATCTGAATTTCATTTACAATCTAGGAAGGTAGATGTTAGTATGTTCCCGTAGTTGCTAGACCCACCCTAGGGCTAGAGGGATCGCCTCTGTCCGCAGAGGGGATTTACCTAGACAACAACGATGGAGGAGTGTGGTCGACTATATTAAGGCACTAATTGAGGGATGGGGCGCTTGGGATTGAGCTCCGTTGTTGTATGAGCCTGGGTTTATCATGATTGAATTTAGAAACCCAACATTGTTGCATAGCTATATCTGTGTTAGCTTTTGTAATATTTGCTTTTGGTATATTTTCACTTTGTGTTTATTCGTGATTGCTATTATATATCTTTTTATTGTTTTTATTATATTATATTTTATAATATCAAATTATAAGTTACAATATCTATTGAGTGGATGTGGCCATATATTTTTAAGCCCCTACCTCTAATGGATAAATACCACAAACCCAATTATTTTTTTAGCCAAATTTTATGGGTGGCCTAGGTTAATGAATTTGCAACTATGCCTAAAATTTTAAAATTAAAAAAATTATTATATTTATTTATTTAGATTTAATTCAATTTATTGATTTTGGGAAATACTATGAATAGTCAATATCATATGTTAAAAACTATAAACTATTTTACTTATTCCAAAACAACTATTTTACTTTTTCCAAAACATTTTAAAAGCTAATAAAATTATATTTGTTTCTTCATATTTAATTTAATTTACTAATTTTCAAGCTATTAAAATAATTTATATAATTTATCACATTTAATCCATTAAAAATTGAGCTTATTAAAAAAAAAATTATATTTATTTATTTAGATTTATTTTATTTACTGATTTTCAAACCACTAAATTAATTTATATATTTTCCCACATTTAATCCATTATAAAAGGGATGACAAATTCACAAATAAAAAAATTAATATTATGTTTAAAATATGTATGGGCGTTAATTGTTGTTTTATTTGTACTAATTATTCCAGTTGAAGAAGGTGATGGAAGGAGCTTTAAAGTACATTAAGAATTGGAAATATCTTAAAGAAAATATGATTGTTTCTTAGCAAATATTTTAGTTATTAAAATTTCACAATCTTTTTGTGTATTAATTTCATTTTTACTATTTTAATATAAATAATAAAATATTAATAATTTATAATAAATTTAAGGTTCATATTAAATTAATGGTTAACAAAATCATCATAATTATTAGATTCACATTAATTATTATATAATATTAATATTTTCTTAATAAAAAAAATAATATTAAAAATATTAATTTTAATAATAATATTTTATGAAATTAATAATATTAATAAGAATATTTTGATACTATTAATATTAATTAATATGAATCGTAATATGAAGAAATATTAATTTTAATATTAATTATTAATATTAATAACATTTTATTATTAATAATATTATTATTAATGAAACTCACATTATTACCATCAATAATATTAACAACGTTTAGTATTAACGATGATATTAATAAATTTTGGTATTAATACTAATTTAATATTAATTAGAATATTCATTATTAGCATTGATATTAATTAATATGAATATAAATGTTAATATTACTTTTAATACTATTAATATTTATAAATATTAATACAAATGTTAATTATTAATATTTATAACATTTAATTAACAATTTTAGTATTGTTTGATGACATTAACATTATTACTATACCAAATATTAAATTGAAAATGATAAATAATATTAACAATATTTAGTATTAACAATATAATTAATAAATTTTAATTTAAGATGATCTTTATTAAAATTATTATTTTATTTTATCAATATTATCGATAAATTTTAGTATTAATTAATAAATTTTAGTATTAATATTATTAACATTAGTAATATTTTAATATTAATTCGAAAATTCATTATAATATAAATTCATGTTTTTAAACTTTTAATATCAATATCTCTATTCGTTATTAATATGAATATAAATTAATAAAAATATTAATATTAATATTAATTTTTAATATTATTAATATTATTATTAATAACATTGACATCATTAATATTAATATGAAGACTAGTAAATAATATTAACAATAATATTAATATATTTTAATTTAAATAAACAAAATTAATATTAAAATCTAACAATAATATTAATATAATTTAGTATTAACAATAATATTAATACTTAAAATATTTATTATTATCTTGTTAATATTATTAATATTAGTATTAATTAATAAATTTTAATATTAATCTTAATCTTAATGTTAATATTAACTATTAATTTTAATATTAGTTAATATGAATAGAAATACTACCTTTTAATATTATTATTTTTAATTTTAATGTTAATATTAATTTTAACATTAATCTGAATATCAATAATATTAAATAATATTATTATGGTCAACTATGGTCCAACACCATAGTGTGACAAAGTTTATCTCAATATGAAAATTAACCATGGTTGAAGGTCACATTGTAACAAATATTGTCTCAATATGAAAATCAATCATGGTAAACCATGGTCCAACATTGCATTTTAACAAATATTATGTCAATATGAATATTAATCATGGTCAACGATGGTCAACCATGTTTATTTTAGGGTTTATTTATTCAAACATTGCATTGTGACAAATATTGTCTCATTATGAAAATCAATCATGGCCAACCATGGTAAAACATGGTCAATTACTATCAACCATGGTTAATCATGGTCAATATGAAAATCAACCATGATTCAACGTCACATTATGGAAAATATTTTCTCAATATGAAAATAAACCATGGTCAACCATCATCAAGCTTGGTCAACCATCATCGCCAATGAGCATCCATTGTCATCCTTGGTTAAACATGGTCAATCATGGTGACCATGGTCAGTCATTGTCAATCATGATCAACCATGGTCCAACATCGCATTGTGATAAATATTGTCTCAATATGAAAATCAACCATGGTCAATCATGGTTAACCATGGTTAATTATCATGGTCACATTATAACGAATATTGTGTCTTGCTCCAAAATCACATTATGACAACCATGGTCCAACATCACATTGTGACAAAGATTGTATCAATATGAAAACCAAACATGGTACAATGTCGCATTATGTCAAAGATTGTGTTAATATGAAAATCAACCATGGTCAACGATGACCAACCATGTTTATTTTAGGGTTTATAATATTTATCTTAGGGTTCATGTACCTTGGGTCTATAATATGAAATCCTTAGGTTTGAGGGTGTGAATCAATCCAGTTTTCTGGTCTCCAAAATAGAGGTATTGCTACATATCTTTTCTCTGTAGGGTTAACTAGTAAGGTGCCCAGATTTGTTGTACTTAGAATATACTTAATAATAAAAACCCTCCAATAGCTAGAAGATCGGTTTTCCCGCATTGGGTTTTTTCGATGATAGTTTTCCAAAAAATATTGTGGGTCACTTTGTCTATGTGCATGTATTTAGTTTAGATCTGGATCTGTGTAGGTCGTTAAAGTGTTTACTTCGATGTTAATATTGAAAATTTCAGATTAATAACTTGTATAAGTAGAAGCAAATCGTGATTTAATAGTAGGGTTTCTGCATAAGTAATATTCATAAATTTTCACATTTAGGAGGGGGCTAATCAGGGTATCAACATAACCAACAGTGAAAAAATCACAAGGCGAGTGCAGATTTTTAGTGGGAAAATTCCATCAACAATTTGGCATTGATAAAACATCCACACGAGGCTTGTAGCTTTCTTTGTGAAAGCCAGGGTGCACATTTTTTTTTATATTGTACTCCAACAATATATTATAATAAAATTTTCCCATTTTGGTGTGTTTGGAGCATTTATGTTTTATGGGCGTTTGCTGCAAAATATTTGTATTGGTTTTATTACATGTCTTTATTATCACTGTTAATTTTTCCATTAGGAATATTTCACCTTGAGAGGCTTGATCAACATATCAAGTCAGATTTGAAACAAAAGTAAAGTAATCCTTGTAGATCGAAAGACATTATTTAAAGCACACATGAAGAGCCTAGGAGACACCTTCATTGAATGATAAAATGATAACATACTTTGAGCATATTTTGAGTTGACAATAGAGTGCATTCATGATGACATTAATTGAGCATTCTTCAAGCCTTTGTTGAAACAACAGTCACCCTTGAAGCATAGTTGAAGACCAACACTTGAAGAGTTTTTTTGTTGAAGAAATCACCCTTGGAGTATAGTTGAAGACCAACACTTAAGGACTTGTTTTGTTGGAGTAGTCATCCTTGGAGCATAGTTGAAGATCAACACCTAAAGACATGTTTTTTTGGTGCAACCATAAAAGTTTTGCTGAAGCAGACATGAAGTTTTTGTAGAGGTATATTTGAGAGCACTTTCCAGACCTATCTTGAATACAATTTCTAGAAGTATTTGAAGGTTTTGATGGATGCTTGAAGCAGTATTGAAGTCACCTTAAGGGATTGAAGCAAACTGAGAGGGTTGGATCCATAGAGGATTGGAGTCGTCGTACAAGGTTGGAGATTGGATTTGCAGTTGAATATTATAGTCCTCATTCAGGGTTCAAGCCTTGAAGGAGTTAAAGACTTTGTTGTACAAGTTGGAGCTTGAGTTTTTACAGTCCTCAAATTCATTAATAAAATTATTTTCTTGTTGCACATCTTGTGTTTTGGTTTGATTAGTGATTTTAACTAGCATATTATGAGGATTGTAAAGAAATATTAATTCAACCCCCCTCTCAATATTTCCAACACTAGCAGAGAGCAGTGGCAATGGCTCTGCAACCTAGGGTTTCCTGGCGACCCCTGTAACAGCACAGTCTGTTCGCCCTCTGTCACATTATTCTGTTCGTTACCCTCCACGCAACTGAATCCCGCCGGCATCGTTAGCTCTACCATTGTTGAACCTCAAGGGGCGAGGGGGCGCAAAGCCTTCCCCTTCCGCCGAGAAAGAGCATCAAGCACAAAATCTGACAAGGCGTTCTGGTCCAGATCAAGGACACACAGATACAAGAGATTCCCTAAGGCAAGACACGAAAAATGCTACCACTGAGCAGTCAGATAAGTGCAGTGAAGAACAAGAGGGCAAGATTGGCCAAAAGGAAACGCCCAAGGTCACATCAGCGACATGCAAACCCATATCAGCGGAACGACCCAAGATAGAGCTTCCTAGCCACAGAATCAATGGAAAAAGCCAGTACATGAGGGACCATGCTCTCATTGGAAAATTTATTGGATACTGGCCAACTGAAAAAGCTTTGCACGGATGGATCTCGTCCAAATGGAAACCCAAGGGGCATGTTACCCTACAGCTAGGCCCAAAGGGATTTTTCACTACGATATTCATTTGCATCGAAGATCAGAATAGGGTCATGGATGGAGGCCCTTTTTTTTCAACTCCGCAGGTTTGTATTTAAGGGAGTGGGTTGAGAGATTTAACCCTGAGAAGGAGGATTTCAGCTGGGCACCCATTTGGATCTGGATGTACTCACTCCCACTGGAATACTGGGATGAAGATTCGCTGAGAGGCATTGGCAAAGGGCTGGGAGAATTCATTAAAATAGCTGAAGAAACGAAGCTACACAGATACACCTCCTATGCCCATATTGGCATTTTCATGCGCCTAGACAAGCCCCTTCCAGATTTGGTAAGTCTCTACCATGATGACTTTGAATGGATTCAGCCCTTAGATTTTGAACATGTTCCCTTTCGCTGTCACAAATTTCATGCACTTGGTCATCTTTTCAGGGACTGCCCTCTGAATGCAAAACCCCAAACCTCTGACCACTCAGATCCGTAGGCCCAAGATGGCTTCACCAAAGTAGCCAATCGAAAAAGAGTGCATGAAAAACCCTCCTCCGGGAAAAAACCCCAGCAAGACGGCATCGTTGTTCCTTCCACAAGCAATAGCTTTGAGGTTCTTGCAAAAAACTCAGATGACCTGCCTCAGCACACCTTGCCAATCCCTCTGATGACCCTTCCTACCTCCCCCTCACATCGGTCGAGCTATACTCCCATTCCCTCACCCCTAAATGATAATTCTGGATTCCCTAATGCGACTCAGAAGGATCCGGATTGGAAGCCAAATGGCATGGACGTGGATTGCATCCCCAGTCTGCCTCTACAATATACATTCACCTCTGTAGAAAGAATTCAAATGCAGCATATGGAAGAAGAACCAGAAAGCATTGATTTGGGAGGTCTTGACATTTTTGAACTGGAACAAGTATGCAGAAGGAAAGACTACGACAATATTCAGGAGCATCAACTCAACACCCTGGAAGTCATCATCTCCAGGGCTTACCAGCAGCAACAACTGGGCATACAACCGGGTAGTCAATGGGATGGCAGCTTTTCCCCTACAGATTCTAAAAAATGGGGAAGAAAGACTGATCTTCAAAGAACTATCACAATAGGGAAAATCCTGGTGGACTCAAGCAGATATGCTAAGTTGAAAAAGTACTATAAGCCCACCACTAATAGTGAATCATGAAGCTCATTTCATGGAATTTAAGAGGGCTCAACAACCCCGGGAAACTCAGAATGATAAAAAACATGATAAAGCAGGAACAACCCCAAATCTTCTTCATGTAGGAAATGAAATGTACCAGCAACACTCTTGGTCAAATCCTTTCTAGAGCATGGCCAGGTTGTCACTCGGTTGCATTGGATGCTTCAGGTGCCTCAGGGGGACTGGCAGTTGCCTGGAATATGCAAGCCATCACGCTCTCATACTTTCATGCTTCCCATCATATCATTCAGGCCACTTTTCATATCATTGGCACTAACATTCATGGACATCTCACCAACGTCTACTTCCCTTAGGAAGCAAGCAACAAAATTTCTCTACTTGACACAATCGAGGTACTCAACCTCAATAGACTCCATCCTCTTTGGATCATTGGAGGAGAATTCAACATGAATACCAAGCTGGAAGAAAAGCAAGGAGGCCGAGCTAAACTGGATCAGGAGAAAAGCCACTTTAAAGACTTTATCCAAAAAAATTTGTTAATTGATCTGCAATTCTGCAATGGAATGTACACCTAGAGCAATCGCAGGGCAAGACGGCGACAAATCGCCTCCAAACTTGACAGATTCCTCATTTCTGACAATGTAGTACATCTTGGAGGCGACATCATGGCATGCATCCTTCCATTTTCAGGCTCAGACCATTGGCCAATCTCACTACAATGGCAAAGACCAGGCAACTCCACCAAACGCCCTTTCCGCTTCAAAGCTTTTTGGATCACCCACCCTGCGTTCAATGACCTCATCAGATCCACCTGGACTAACTTCCCTATGCCAGATGGATAAAAAATGTATCAGTTTCAACAGAAACTCAAATTCTTGAAATCTCAGATCAAGCGCTGGAATCAAGAGAATTTTGGAAATATCTTCCAGGCACAGCAAGATTTAAACAAAGAAATGAGAGAACTCCAGCAATAGATAATCGTAGAGGGCTATATGGAAGGGACTTTGGAAAAGGAGAATCTCATTCACAATCAATTGGAGGAGTGCAGAAAGCAGGAAGAAATTCTATGGAAGCAAAAATCCCGTATCAGATGGCTGAAAGAAGGTGAAAGGAACACCAAGTTCTTCCATAGAACTACAATATAGAGAAGAATGCACAATACCATCTCTTTCATACAAAAGCGAGAGGGGGATCGAGTGGAAAGCCATGCAGAGATCGAACATGAGTTTATCAATCACTTCAAAGAGGTCCATCAAGATCCCCCAATCGATAGACAGCCTGCAATTGACAAGATCAATCAAAATGTGCAAAAACTCATAACAGAAGAACACAACCAACTTCTTCTTCGACCTGTCTTGCCTCAGGAGGTGGACCTGGCTATGCACCAGCTCAAGGAAGGCAAAGCCCCTGGTCCGGACGGCTTCACCACTACCTTCTTCCACTCTTTTTGGGATCTCATCAAAGAGGAGGTATTGTTAGTGGTGGAGGAATCACGCACTCTTCATTGGCTTCTGCCGGCTCTGAACTCAACCTTCATCGCCCTCATCCCTAAGGAAGAGAACATCAGTTCTCCGGAAAAATTCCGTCTGATCGCTCTATGCAAAGTAATTTATAAGGTGATCTTCAAAGTCATTGCTAATAGGTTGAAGCCGCTATTGCCCTTACTCATATCTCAAGAACAATCTGGATACGTTGAAGGATGACAGATATTGGACGGCATCATACTCACTCATGAAATCATACACTCTCTCAAGCACTCCAAACAGGAAGGTATGCTTCTCAAGATTGACCTCTCCAAAGCCTTTGATAAATTAAGCTGGATCTATATTCAAAAAATTCTAACAGCCCTTGGTTTCTCCCCAATGTGGATACAGTGGATTATGAGCTTAATTTCCTCTACTTTTTTCTCGATCCTCTTAAATGGAGTTCCCTCACGACCATTCAGCCCTTCCAGAGGTATTCGACAGGGAGATCCTCTCTCCCCTTTCCTTTTTGTTCTTATCGTAAAAGGTCTGGGTCGCCACATTAAACATGCTCTCCTCTCCCAGCATCTCAAGGGTTTGTCTGTCCACAACTCTCCAGCTATTACTCATCAACAATTTGTTGATGACAACATGTTGTTTGGTTACCCCTCTGTTCAGGAAGCCTCCATCTTTAAATCCATTCTGAATGATTTCTCTGATGCCTCAGGGATGAGTATAAATACGACCAAATCGCAAATTTTCTTCTTTCACAACCCTCTTGTTACTCAGAATGCCATTGCCCGCATCCTGTGCTTCTCCATCGCCTCCTTACCCTCCAAATACCTAGGTGCTCCTTTAATAGAATCTGCCTTCAAGCACACCTTATGGCGTATGCTCCTGGAGAAACTTGAATCATGTCTCACCCTTTGGATGCATAGAACGCTGAATATAGCTAGTAGATCAGTGCTAATCAAAGCGGTGCTTCAGGCGATGCCTCTCTATCTTTTCTCTATTTTGGCAGCACCTAAATGGGCCCTGAAAAAAAATAAAAGCTCTACAACACAATTTTCTTTGGGGTGCAATAGGCACACACCGCAAATGGGCACTGGTAAAGTGGACGATAGCATGCTAGCCAAAAGAACATGGGGGCATAGGGCTAAGAGATCCACAGCACAGCAATGAAATAATGGGTGCAAAAATATGGTGGCAATGGATCTCTTCTCCCAACAAGCCATGGGCAGCCCTCTGGACTACCAAGTATGCCAATCACAGACCAATGGAAGAGCTAATCAGATTCACTCCCACTGAAAAGGGATCACTAATATGGAACGCTGCCAGACAACACTACTCGCTCATCCAACAACACAGTTTCTGGGAAATAAGGTATGGCACCTCTGCAAGGTTCTGGATGGACGCCTGGCAACAACTACCAAAGCTCAACAACATCTACAGTCTGCCTCCTAACCAAGAGTGGGAGGAGCAACAATAGGAATCAGTACAGCAACAATGGATGCCGGAGACAACACAAGGATATAGATAATGGAAGTAGATCGACAGACTAATCAGAAATGTAGACAATCAGGCGAAGGAGGTCATGGAGCGTGAACTCCAGAATCAGAGTATTAGAACTTCTAATGGCAGGGACATCCTAAGATGGGGATATACCCCAAAAGGGTCTTTCTCCACCAAAGAGGCGTACAAAATTATAAGCAACGATCCAAGGCCCCTGGACCCCATCTGGAGCAGAATTTGGTCACCGGGTACTTGGCCCAAAGTCTCTTTCTTCCTCTGGCTTTTGGGGCACCAAAAAATCCTCACTTGGGATAATCTTCGGAAACGAAACTTCCATGGGCCCTCCATTTGTCCCAATTGCACTGCTCAGGAAGAAACTCTCCAGCACCTCTTGAATTCTTTCCCTCTTGCGATCCAATTGTGGGAGAAGGCTAGCTTCCGTTACCAAAAGAATTGCAGAGTGTCTAATGATATAATCAATTCCATTTTACATTGGCACCAGAACCCTTATAAAAGCGAACTTCTCAACCAACTATTGATATTGATTCCCGGTCTTCTCCTCTGGACAATTTGGAAAGAAAGGAACAAGCGCATATTCAAAGATCAAAGCACTCCTTTAGACATTATTTGGGGCAACCTCTGTATTAATCTCAAAGAGACCTTGGATCTTCAAACCTAGCATCCGGAAGATTATCCCACTCTTGCAAATGAGAAAACAATCTGGGAGAAGGTGATTCCCAAATCCTCATCAACATGGCCAATCAACTCCTTAATGGGACACATGCGCATAAAATTGCTAACAGTTGGAGACTCAAAGCCAGATTGGAAGCGATTGAACAATGGCTCCAAACTAATCAGGTTATCATTTTCCAACATGTTAAGCGTGAAGGCAACAAGGTCCCTGACCTTCTGGCCAATGTGGGGGTGGATACTGAGCACACTCTACTCACTGGAGGTATTGACATAATTCATAACCATGATAAAAAACATGAATGCAAAACACTCATCCAAAGGGATGCAACTCTCCTGGATGCGGGTGTTCATATGGATGTTTAACATGATGGGACAGAGGTGCAGCGAGGTGGATCGACACCTGCCCACCTAAGACATTGAGGATTTCTGGCCGATACGTGACGGATCACTGCATTTATACCTCATAGATATCAAAGGCTCTGTTTCAAATGGTTCAGTACTTCACCTCACACCCACCGTGCTGGTCTCTGCCATCACTCACTCCTGCTCGGCTCACTTCAATGCTTCAGTTATGATGGGAGATTTACGATACGTGAGAGGGAAGGATAAAGGGCGGGGTAGCGATGAGTCTACTGTGCAGTTGTCTCCGACGCATTACGTTCACCTTCATTTGGTCTCCGATACCAATTCTGCTTTCAACCTATATGGAGTCGGTTATGCCAAAACTTGTGTCTCGCACTGCTTGGAGGGGGTTTTTCTCTTGGAGATGTGCTCTAGTCCGTTAGAGGCGCTGCCTCTTCTGAACCCTTGGCACTTTTCTCGGGTCACAGGTCTCATTTCAATTTATTACTCCCCTTCCACAACTACTGTTTGGATTCATTTGGCTCCAACAATGCCTCTACTGCACCATAGGATGCAGAGTCACAGAGGCGGTACCAGGGGTCGTCCTTCGAGCACCCAGTCCAGCCATTCTTTGGTTTCGCCTTCTCTCTCTAGCGGCATGTTGACAGGCCATTACCCTTGGACACGCAGTGGGAGGGGACGTTATTCTGACACTCGCCATTGCTGGAGTTCCCCTGCTCCCCAACCTTCGGCCACCTCGCCTCCACCCACTACTAGCTCTGCGCACTTCACTTTCACCAGCTCCCTGATTCGCCCAAGAATCACTGCTCTCTTCACGGTGGTTTTCCATGAGGAGTCAAGCGCAAATCTAGCAAGACTTTGGGTGGATCTTGCCCAGACTTCGAATATTCAGATGGGGGTTGGTAGCGCGTTGATGCAAGTTCCGGAGGCTCCTGCTAGAAGTGTTCCTGATGTGGCTATGGCTCCATCTGATCCAGGTCCCTCGGAATCTAAGGATGCTCTTGCCAGATACTTGATGGATTTAGGTTGGTGTTGTATTGTTGAAGAACTTCCAGATGATTAGTAGGCTTACTGCAAGTATTTCTTATTTCCCTGCGGCCCATACTATTGGGCATGTTTCGTTGCAAACAATTATGAGGTTTTTTAGCTTCTTTTTGTATAATTTTGGTTCCATGCAAACTCAGGAAGATCACAACTAGCTCCCCTCCATGGGTTTTGGCAATCTTTTTCCAACTGATTTCCCTATCAAAGGGCAGTCACCATATCTGTTTTTCATGACATTTCTGCCTCCCAGGCAGTAATTTTTGACTGCGGTCACGATGTATTTTTATCCCTCTGTTAATAGATTACTCTTATTTAGGAAAAAAAAATATTTCCAACACTAGCACACCTTACATGTTTTCCACCTTGCAATATTTTTATTGACATGCTAGAAGGAATTTTCACAATGCAATGTTATTGTTGGTAATCTGGTTGTTTATGATAGACAGAAACCTAACATGTGTTAGAGTTCCTTCACCTTGGAATGTTCTTACTAACAATGTGCTTGTGTTTTTGTTAAAACGAAATATAGCATGCACTAGATTTCTTTGCAATGCAATGTTGTTGTTGGTAGTATGCTTGTATTTGTGCTACATGTAAAGCTAACACGTTAAATTTCTTTCACCTTGCAATGTTGTTATTGGAAAAATGCTTGTGTTTGGGATAGAAACTATGTTAGATTTCTTTTTATTTGCAATATTGTTGTTGTCTATTTGGTTGTTTATGATAGAAGGAAATCTAACACGTGTTAGATTTCCTTCACCTTGGCAATGTTATTGAAAATGTGCTTGTGTTTGGGCTAGAAGTTGTGCTGGATTTCTTTTGCTCTACAATATTGTTGTTGTCAATTTGGCTGTTTATTATAGAAGGAAATCTAGCGCATGTTAGATTTCCTTCACCTTGACAGTATGCTTTTGTTTGTGTTAGAATGAAATATAACATGAGTTAGGTTTCTTTTGGCATGAAATTTGTTTGTTGGTAGTATGCTTGTATTTGTGCTACATGTAAAGCTAACATGCATTAAATTTATTTTACCTTGTGATGTTGTTATTGGAAATGTGCTTGTGTTTGTGATAGAAGTTGTTCTAGATATATTTTTCCATGCAATGTTGTTGTTGGAAATATGCTTTTGTTTATGCTGGAATAAAATCTAACATGCTAGATTTCTTTCACCCTACAGTGTTGTTGTGTGCTCGTGTTTGTGCTATGCATAAATCTAACACGTGTTAGATTTTCTTCACCTTGCAATGTTTTTATTGCCAACATGCTTCAATTTTGGCTCGAAAGAAATCTAGCATGCACTAGATTTATTTTTCACTGCAATGTGGTTGTTGGCAATATGCTTTTGTTTACGCTAGAAGTAAATATACCATGTGCTAGATTTATTTTATCTAGAAATGTTGTAATGTGTTTGTGTTTGTGCTAGAAAGAAATATAGCATACATTATATTTCTTTCACCCTTCTATGAGTTTATTGACAATGTGTTTGTATATGCATTAGAAGGAAATCTAGTGTGCACTATATTTCTTTCACATTACAATGTTGTTGTTGGCAATTCAATTGTTTGTGCTAGAAGGAAATCTAGTATGCGCCATATTTCATTCACCACAATGATGTTATTGGAAATTTTCTTTTGATTGCACTAAAAGGAAATCTAGCATGTGCTAGATTTATTTTTCCCTAGAATGTTGTTGATAATATGTTTGTGTTGATGCTATAACAAAATCTGGCATGCGCTAGATTGTTAAGCCCTACAATGTTATGTGTTTGTGTTTGTGCTAAAAAGAAATCTACCACACCAGATTTCTTTTGTCTTGCATAAGGTATTTTTGACAATATGCTTGTTTTTTCTAGAAGCAAATCTAATATGCGGTATGTTTCTTTCACCCTACAATATTTTTATGTGCTTTTGTTTGGGAGAGAAGGAAATCTAGCATGTGTTAGATTTCATTCACCTTGCAATGTTGCTATTGGTGACATGTTTGTGTTTGAGATAAAAGTATAAATAACATGTTAGATATAATTCACCTTGCAATATTGTGATTGGAAATATGCTTATGTTTGTGATAGAAGAAAATCTAGCATGATATAGATTTCATTTACCCTAAAATATTGATGTTGCCAATATGTTTGTGTATGGTGGGAGGAATTATAGCATGCACCTATTTTTTTTTTTAATGAAATATTGGTGTTAGAAATGTTCTTATGTTTGTACTAGAATAAAATCTAGTATGCAATAGATTTGTTTCACAATGCAATATTGTTGTTGGAAACCTACTTGTATTTGTGCTAGAATGAAATATAACCTTCATTGTACTTATTTTTCAATGAAATATTGTTGGAAATGTACTTGAGCTTGTGCTAGAAGGAATTCTATCATGCATTGGATTTCGTTTTCACTACAATGTTATTGTTGGTAATGTGCTAGAAGTAAATGAAGCATAGGTTATATATCTTCCACCTTGCAATGTTGTTTTTGGCAATGTGATTTTGTTTGTGCTATAAGAAACTCTAGAATGTGTAAGATTTCTTTAACTTTGCAATGTTTTTGTAAGTAACATGCTTCTATTTACACGAGAAGAAAATTTAGCATGTGGTGGATTTCAAACGCCTTACAAAATTTTTGTTGGAAATGTGCTTGTGTTTGTGCTAGAAGGAAATATAGCATGTGCTTGATTTATTTGACCATGTAACGTTGCTTCTAGCAATATTCTTATGTTTGTAGTAGAAGGAATGATATTGATTGTTAGCTTTCATTTAAGGTGCAATGTTTTTTTTTCTAAATGGGATTCTACTTGTGATGGAAGGAAAGATAACACACATTATATTTCCTTCATAATGTAATTTTGTTATGCTAGAAGGAAGGTCATAATGTGTTCAATTTCCATCATCTTGCAATGTTATTGTTGAAAATGTGTTTGTGTTTGTGATAGAAGTAATCTTGCATCCGTTGAATTTTTTTCACAATGCAACATTATTGTGGAAATGTGCTTTTATTTGTGTTAGGAGTTCTAGAATGCACTAGATTTCTTTGTTCTTGTTCCAGAAGGAAAACTATCAAGATTTCACCCTCACCAAGGTTAGTGCTCTAAAATTATTCTTGGTAGTGCTTTTGTGATTACGCAAGAAGGATACCTAGTGATTACTAGCTTTCTTCTAGACACTATTACACTTATGCAACCAATACTCTAGGGGTGACATTGTCTCAATAATCACGATGGTTAGAGTTATATTTTTTGATGTGCCCTTTTATTGAATTTGGAACAATTTATGGAGATCAATGATAGTGCAAAAGAATTGTATATAGATATATGTTGTTGTTGGCACTACATTTGTGCTTGAGTTGGAAGGAAAGATAATGGTATAGCTTTAGTTTTGGCACAAACAAAATAATCCAATCATAATTATTTGATCCATGGAGAATAATGTGATCTTTGTATAATTTTGAAGTTTGTGAATAAATGTATTATTGAGGTATACTATATTTTTCTTCCAATGCAAATGTATGAAACTTTAAAGTATCAAGCATAATTTTTTAACATGGATTATTGTTCTCTCTATTTTGTTGTATAGTTATGAACTTCCAAATTTTTTTTTAGTAATGTTCGGATGCATAAGATAAGGCTCTTCCTCATTAACATAAAAATATAGGAAAACTCAAATATACACTTTTCGAGGACCTAAAGTTAACATCCCTTTGTATCCATCCTTAATAGTATGTCCTTAAATGTGTATAGGTAGGGATTGCTAACATTGGAACTAAAGATTTGTAAAATGAAATTTCTTTTATTTTAGAATAAAAATGAGAATTATCTAGTATTTATAGCACCAAAACATTTATTTGGAAGAAAACCTCTAGTCTTCCTTTTGATTATCAAGTTCAAACATCAAACATCCTCTCTAAGTGAATATAATTTCTCCTTTTCATGGGGATTTTAGACATCTTATGTAGCATCAATCTCAGAATTTCTTATATTTTACAATGGACCATGTTTTGGTTCTTCAAATTCGACATATTTCTTATGATCATTATTCATACACATGCATTAAGACTACAAGTGTCATTTCTGAAGCTAATAGGAACTTGGTGGTTTGACATGAGCTTATATTTGTCATTCAAAACTTTTATTTGGAAGAAAAACTCTAGTTTGGATTTTGATTATCAAGTTCAAACATCAAACATCCTCAGTAAGTGAAAAAATAATTTCTCCTTTTCATGGGGCTTTTAGACATCTTATGTAGCATCAATCTTGGAATTTCTTAGATTTTACAATGGACCATGTTTTTGTTCTTCAACTTCTACAAATTTCTTATGATCATTATTCATACACACGCATTAAGATTACAGGTGTCATTTCTAAAGTTAAATATGAACTTGGTGGTTTGATATGAGCTTATATTTGTCATTCTATGATACTATATACATCTCTAATTGCATGGTCTTCATATATGTTTTTTGTGTAATTTGCATGTAAAGTACTTTTTGGTAGTAGGCACTAGATGGTGGGGAACACTGTTTCATTACATACAATATGACTAACATATTATTTAAATTATTTCATCTATATTACTTTTTAAAATTTGTGCGTTTTTGCGAAAAATATAAAATCACACTTTACATGGTTCATCCTTTTAATTACAATTTATGGTTTAATTATTATTACAGAATTGGTACAAGCTACAATGGAAAATATAAAAAAAAGGGGACTCTGTTGATCTCCTTATTAAAGATCAAGTCTTTGGGGTAGGAAGGGTGGAATCTACAGAGTCTAGAACTTATTATGTCGGAGAAAGGGTTAATGCATGTTATGTTGCAATTTTGATAATTGATGTCACTAAACCACATTTGATTGAGGATGTTGATGAAGGGGACATACATCCATGGAATATCAGGTATTTGAGGCACAACATAAGTAAATCAAAATATTGATGTATGTGTTCAAGTATTATTGATAGTATAATACTTTTTTTTGAGTAAATACTGACCTTATTTACATTCGTTTATAGGTGCAAATGTTTCTTCTACATTTTCTATTGGAGAAAATGTAGATCTTCTGCAACATGGAGTGAAGGTTGGTGAGGGATCCATATTCAACACATATCTTAGGCATAAAGTGCATGGAAAGATGGTAAAGAAAGGATGCATAGAGGTTAAAATTGAGAAGGTTTTAAAACATGATGTTGTTCTACCAAATCCAATAGGATTTGAGCATACACTAGGGGGTGCATTAGAATCTTATGAGATTTGGCTAGAATCAGATTTGGAACCTCATTTTCATGATCATGCCATAAATATTCCCCAATATAGGGTTAAATTCATGTGCATAAAGGTTTCTCTTACACATGAATGCATGGGAACAATCATGTGCATTGCCAAAGGAATGCTATTTAATGTCTGCAAGGATGACCTTGTTGAAGGTGAAACACTAGGTGAAATGGAATTTGGTGTTTTTTTGTAAGAGATAGATGGAAATTGTGAAATATTTAGAATTGGGGATAATTATATACATTATTTGGTTACATGGCCAAAAAATAAGTTGGTGGAAAACAAAGGTGTGATATTAAGGGTTAAGGAAAAGTTCAAGGAGCCACCCAAGGAAATGGTGTTATGGGATTTTATAGATGACACAAATCCATTAAACAAATGGGATGAGAATATTTATAATGAAAAAGATATAAAATCAATTCATATGCATGTAACAAGGCCATATAAAAGGAACAAACGAGTTATGGCTACAACAAAAATTGCAAAATGTTAAAAAAATATAGATGAAGAGAAAGAAATTCAACTTTTGGTAGCAGATGTATGTTGTAGAAAATATTGTCTTCAACATGTGGATAAGAAGGCCATTGCAGGTGCTAGAAGGGGTATGAGACAAATAAATAAAAATGGTATTAGGTAATTTATCTTTAATTCAATCATGTCAAACACAGTCATGTCAAGGAGCAATGGCCATGGCCATGGCCTACCACCTATTGCTAGAAATGTAAAGGACATGAGATTTAATGGGAATATTATTTGTAAGAAAGCATGGTATAAGATACATAAGATTCCTCAAAGCACATTCTATAACTACCAACAATATTTCCAAAATGGAAAGATCAAAGCTATTCATGGTAACGCCAACACATGCAGAGCACGAGGACACATCGTGGCAGCCATAGAAATATTGCACAAAATTGTAATGGATAATTCATATTTTTCACCAAACCAAACATGTCAAGTTGAAGAATATGGGACATCTGCTCCTTTAATATTGCTTCCTTCGAATTACACACAAAATTCTTTGTTAAAAGAGATCAATGAGGCTCTTCAAAAGTTCAATTATGCATCAATATTACAGTCAACAATGAGAAAGATATGGAATACTAAGTTTCAAGATGTGGCATTTTCAAAGAACACCAACTTCAATAAATGCAGTGAATGTATTGTGTTGAAAGCACAGATGAAGTCAACAACTACAAAAGAGATGGAAGAAAAGGCACGAGGTAGGTTGAACAAACATAACAAGATTGTTATGTGTGGAAGATATTGCTACTATTCCCATATAATTATGTTAGAGTGGTTTCCAAATGAGTATTTGAGAATTATCCATGATAAAATGGAAAAACAAAGACTTCAATCCCAAGGCTACGTGTCAAATAAAAATCTATTGTAGGAAAAAATTTAGGTGTGTAATTGACATGTATGCTAACACATGAGCATAAAATAGGAGGTTTTGGTCATTTATCCCTACCATTTTTACATATGGGATCACAATTTACTATTACGTCCCTTGCAAAGTGCTTAAGGGACCTTGAAGACCCACAAATTGATATGTATGGTGATCTACTTTATGAGAGTGGAAGTTCAAGAAACCCACTTACAAATGCATTACTTGACACCTTTATTTACTCAAAATTTCAAGTTTACAAGGAGGATTTTATATCTCATGGAAGATCAATGAGTCAAAATGTTGATTTTAAAGTTATTCCTCCACATTGTTTGTTACAGTTGGACAATGCAGCAAGTGGTAATAAGAGTCGCTATCTTTTCATGTTTTTATCACTTTTAACTGCACTTGGTGTCTTCATCCCTATTGAGGTTGAATTATTGCCTATGGGGTACACCCATGAAGACATAGATGGAACCTACTGAAGAATGTCTTCCAACCTAAAAAGTAAAGATATATATTCTTTACTTGAAATGATGTATACATATCGCAAAATTGAAGAAAACTGAGTGTTTCCAACTACACGTATTGACAATTTATGTGCCTTCAAAAGTTTCCTTAATGGATACATCAAGGAGGGAAAAAATGCACTAGTTGGACATATTAATGTTAAATACTTCCAATTTCTTGTACTCAATGATATTCCAGTACTAAGGAACAAAGAATCCATTAGAGATATTGAGTGGTCAGAACCAGTTGAGTTATGGAATATATATGATGAAGGCCGACTTAAAATTCCCATAGGGAACCCATCTTTCTTAGCTTCCAAAAAGAATGATGCCTATTTAAAAGAACTAAAGAAAGGGATAAAATCATAAATAAAAATATGGAAAGACATCGGGAACGAGGATTCACCAATTGTTACAGAGGAATGGAAAAATAAATTAGTGTATTGGGAAAGAGTTCTTGATACATTATATGGAATCTATAATGATCGTAGAATAATAGGTGGAAGTGATTCATATTTTGAGGATTTATGGCCTAAGATAAGGCACGTTGTTGATGTTGATCGTAATGCACTCCATGTAATCTTAAGTATTATGGATGAATATTTTGATAATTCAATAGATGAACCAGTATATGTTGGACCCAAATGCAACAAGCCAAAGCTAACATTCAATCAAAAGATTTATGTTCAGAAAGGAAATATGTTGCTAGTTAGATAAGGAAATGAGGATGCAGGAGAGATGATTTGGATGGAAAAATCCATCTCAGATATATTTAGGGATATTGAAAGTGAGAATCTTCATGTAAAGGTTGATTGGTGGAAGCCTACTTCAGGGAAATATAATGGAAAATTTTTAGAGCAATATTGGATACCAAATCTTGATGACACAGAACTTGGCTCTATTCCAATTATTACCATAGTTTGGGCATGGCTTCCAAAGAAAGAAAATTGCAATAAGACCAAGATAAATAAATATGGTGTAGAAGTCGTTCTTTACCTACTTGAGTGAATATCTTAAGATTAGGTTTATATGATTCATGAATGTGATTTTTTTTAAGGTTCTTTTAATATACATTTAGACACTTTTCAATTTTTGTTGTATATCAAATATTCTCTTCATATTATTTTTGGAGGAGTTTTATATTATTCAGTATTTCAATGTAATCATGTGGTGATACAAATGTGATCTAGGTGGATATCGGTGGCCACCCACCTATTCCATTTGGACTAGCACCATCAACTCTTGCAGCTCTTCACACTCAGCACAACTTACTATTTTTAGCAGGTTTTCGGGTCCTCCACTCCCGGAGCCATTTTGGGGCATTAGTAATCTAGATGAATATTGGTGGCCACCCACTGAGTCCATTTGAACCCCCACCATCAGTTCTTTCAATTTTCAAGTTGCAACAAAAAATACTATTTTTAGCAGTTTTTCGAGTCCTCAACTTCCGGAGCCGTTTTGAGGCCCTAAACGACGTTTTTTGGGAAAACGGAGAGCAACATGGGTCCATGGATCAATGTTTCTTGTTCAAAAAATTTACTCCTCAGATAGATCTTTCTAAAAAGCTATTGAGCGCGTCAAACGGAGATCGGATGCCAAAGTTACGCCCCCGGGAAGTTGAACCACCAATTTACCCAAACGAGCGCCCACAGTTTTGGCGCCTCATCTCCTACGGTTAGGTTTTTGGACGTTTCAGATTCTACATTATTTCTCAACAATAAATAGGCCGTCAAGCCTCATTGTAAGATAGTTCAGAGGTCTGTAGCCATCACATCTCTTCTCAAAGATTCGCTACCAACACCCTAGCTATTTTATTTCCATTATGCTTGTAAGCATATTTATGTTATTTGATATTAATGAAATGAAGCATTATTTCTACTGCATCTCTATGTTCATGGTTATTTATGTATTATATTGCGTTCCTACATAAAATCTGGATCAGTGGTATCAGAGCGGGTCTGCTCTTTCTTTTTTTTTCTTTGCATGTCCCCAACGCGGTCAGGGTATAAGGAGTTAGGGCTCGATCTGGTTGAACCCTTGCAAGATCAGCCTCACAAACCCCGATGAACTCCCATGGTGGAAGAAAAGAAAGACGAGGGAGTAGGAGATCCTATCAAAATACTGCTCGAGGAGGCCCTCGAGAAACAAAGGAACGCAATGATGGATAACTTTGCTCAAATCCTTCAACGACTGCCCACATATGGCACATCCGCATCCAACAGCCACTCCCTTCAAGGTACAGGTAAACTTTTACATTCCTATATTTGAAGGAAAAATAGATGCAGACACTGTAGATAGATGGTTAAATTTGCTGGAAGGGTATTTCTTGGTCCATGACTTCTCTGATCGAGAAAAGATTATTTTTGCACTCCTCAAAGCTGCCCCCCATGTAAAGACTAGTGGGAAACCTACCGTGAGCAAGAGGGCGAAGGGGAACCCTCTCTGTTCTCGGCCACACCGACTTGGAATTTGTTTCAAGATGGCATCAAGGAACAATATTACCCCGTGGGGAGCTATGAGGACAAATATATCTAATGGACCACGCTGCGGCAACAAAAGGATCAAGATGTGCACGAACTGACGAATCTGTTCCATACCCTGCGCACAATGTTGGGTAGTAAAGATTCAGAGAGACATTTGCTGCTCAAGTACCGTGACTGTCTACACAAACACATTCAAGAGGAAATGGAGTTCCTTGAAATTACATCGCTTGGCACGGCATATCGCTATGTCGCCAAGATCGAGATAAAATTTAAGTAGAAGAAGCGAGACTTTGGATCTGTGAATCCGAAAGGTGCCCCCGAACCGAAGAACAAGGGGCAAGGCCAAAGCAATGTGACTCAGAACAACACCACAAATCCAAAGAAGGACACAGGGAAGTGGTGTGAATTTCATAACAGCCCCACTCACATCACAAACGAGTGTCGGGCTAAACAGTCTTTGGTGGCCGAACTAAAGGCACCCGAATCAGATGTATTTTCTGATCCTGAGTTAGAACCAGACAAAGGAAATTAAAAAGGGAAGAATATCATTGATGCGGATCCCAGTGCCATTGTTTCCACCACCAAGATCCAGAGGGAGGGTCCAGAGGATCCAGAGGAGGGGGAGCGCCTCTTCCAGTCGCAGATTTGGGTGAAGGGTTCTCTGCTGCAATTTCTTGTCGATAGCGGAAGCCAAAAGAACCTCATCTCAGCAGAGGTCGTGAAGAGGCTCGGCCTACCAACCATAGCACACCCGTAGCCATATACCATCAGGTGGCTCCACCCAGGGAGAGATCTCTGCATCCTCCAGCAGTGCCGCCTTCCATATAGTATCAAGCCATTCACGGATGAGGTATTATGTGATGTTGCTCCTCTTGATGTAGCTGATGTATTATTGGGCCAACCATACTTATGGAGGTGACATGTTGTGTATGAGTCTAGGCCTCATGCTGTTATTATTACTTTGGGAAATAACTTGTACAGGATACCGGAGATAGTACCGCCTCCTGTCATCTCTTTGACTACTGCAAAACAACGCAGTAAGATTGTTTCCCAAACCAGGAAATTCATTTTCCTTACAACTCACTCACAGGGAAAGAAGAATATTGTGGCCACAACCTCGAAACAGGGCTCCCTTGCACGGCTGCAGCAGATGGACAAAGTCATGGAGGAATATGAGGAAGTTTTCCCCTCACTCATAGAGGTTCCTCTACACTGTCGGGACAAGCACTCCATTGATCTGACTCCCAATGCACCACCGCCTGATGTCGCCATACACCCTGTAACTACACATACAGAATCCAAACATGTACTGTCTGAGGCTAATAAAGAAACCAAATTTACTAAATGCATCCAGCATGGCCACCCGCAGGTCCTTGACATCTTCAACACATATAATACTCAGTTCAACAGAATTTGCGTCATCTCATGGAGGATCTCAACGCAATGGGGACCATTGCTCCCTAAGGATGGAGGAATGATCCAGGTGGATATCGGTGGCCACCCACTTATTCCATTTGGACTAGCACCATCAACTCTTGCAGCTCTTCACACTTAGCACAACTTACTATTTTTAGCAGGTTTTCGGGTCCTCCACTCTCGGAGCCATTTTGGGGCATTAGTAATCCAGATGCATATTGGTGGCCACCCACTGAGTCTATTTTAACCCTCACCATCAGTTCTTTCAATTTTCAAGTTGCAACAAAACTTACTATTTTTAGTAGTTTTTCGGGTCCTGAATTTCCGGAGCTGTTTTGAGGCCCTAAACAGTGTTTTTTGGGAAAACAGAGAGCAACATGGGTCCATGGACTGATGTTTCTCATTAAAAAATTGTACTCCTCAGATAGATGTTTCTAACAAGCTATTGAGCGCGTCAAACGGAGATCATATGCCAAAGTTACGCCCCCGGGAAGTTGAACCACCAATTTACCCAAACGGGCGCCCACAGTTTTGGCGCCTCATCTCCTACGGTTAGGTTTTTGGATGTTTCGGATTCTACATTGTTTCTCAATAATAAATAGGCCCTCGAGCCTCATTGTAACACAGTTCAGAGGTCTGTAGCCATCACATCTCTTCTCAGAGATTCGCTACCAGCACCCTAGCTATTTTATTTCCATTATGCTTGTAAGCATATTTCTGTTATTTGATATTAATGAAATGAAGCATTATTTCCGCTGCATCTCTATGTTCATGGTTATTTATGTATTCTGTTGCGTTCCTGTATAAAATCTGGATCAAAATGACATGACAATGCCATAAAATATTTAAGTTTTCAAATCTTTATTTGACCAACATGACTTCTCACCATATCAAATATGCATAATCAAATTCAATAATGCACTTAAAAACAACATCTTCTAAACTTGGTCTATTAAAACAATAACGGAGTAGCTAATTAGTATTCTATTTAATATAAACTATTTAAACACTTAATGAAAAATGTTAGACATTTGTAATAATGTTTGAAGTGATTTTTCCTTAACATTCCTTATTATAATTGATATAAATCAAATCTGTTGTTTTGTTGCACTCTAATTTATAAAAAAAATGATTTTGATCATTGAACAACACAACTAGACTTGTAAAATATTTCCTCTTATAGACTTTGAAGTGGTGCCAACATTGTACTAGTATAATAAATTTGTACTCAACATAGGAAAAGTAGTTAGTGTCAATTTAAAATGGTTAATAATAGTAACAAACACAATATTCATATATTGTTAAATAACATTATAGGTAATAATCTTTTTAAAAAATCTATTATTCATGAGTCAAATTTAATACATAAATATAAATATTAATGATAATAGAAATAATGTAAGGAATCTAAGTTTTAGATGAATGTCAACATGTTCTTTTCAATATAATATCCTTAAACACTCCAGGAATAAAAACTAAACATTTGTAATAAATAGTTTAGTCAATTTTCTCTCTTTCCTCTTGTATTTGAAAATAATCAAATTGTATTACTTTGTTACTATTCTAATTCAAGATTTCTTTTGATAATTAAAATGATTAGTAATTGAGTCGAGAGGTGAGGCTCATTCTACAACCTAGGGGATGTGTAATTTCGACTATAATATTTTTTGAAGGATCTATTAATATACATTCAGACAAACTTTTCAATATTTGTTGTATATCAACTATTCTCTTCATATTATTTTTGGAGTTTTATATTATTTAGGATTTCAATGTAATCATGTGGTGATACAAATGACATGACATTGCCATAAAATATTTAAGTTTTCAAAGCTTTGTTTGACCAACATGACTTCTCACCATATCAAATATGCATAATCAAATTCAATAATGCACTTAAAAACAATATATTCTAAACTTGGTCTATAGAAACAATAGTTTTAACTTAGTTTTTAACACAAAAGTACAAATAATAAATAATAAATAAATTATACTACTACTCTCATTCAACATTTAAATCAACATTTAATCCCTCTAGGCTCATGTCAAATTTGTATTTAAGATGGATCTATGCTGGTATATATTGGACACATTACTATGATAATTTGTCATTAAATAACTTTATACTTAATATATATCTATCATATTTATCTATTATTCATCAAGTAAGTCTCAATTAAGTTATTTTTTAACATAAAAGAACAAATAATAGATAATAAATAAGTTATACTACGACTCTCATTCAACATTTAAATTGATCTTAAAAAAATATATTCTCATGTCAACTTTAAAATGGTTCAAACATCCTACAATAGTATGTAATGATGATGGTGATAATGATAATTATCATCCACTACAATAATATGTAAGGATGATGGTGATAATGATGATTATCATCCTCTAAGACCAAATAATATGGTATATAAGAAGCCATAAAGATATTACTCAAAATTCTTAAGAATTTTACTGTTATGCTAAAAAAGCATTAACATAAGTGTTTCAAGATAATCATAATTTTGTTTAGTTAAAAGATCAAGAAGGTTGGTAGTGCCACAAATATTTTGAAATTTAAATCCACATTTGAGTATAAAGTGGATAATCTAAGAGGGTTTTTCATCTTCAACCGTATTACTAGTATTGCAAAGGTGATAGAATTTTAAATTGTGCCAACCTTGTCTTAGTAATAATCTTAATTTAACACATACATGATATTTACTATATCAAATTATAATTAAATGGGTTAATAATAGTAACATACAAAACATTATTTCCATAAGGTTAATCATAGTAACATACAAAAAATTATTTTCATCAAGTTAATAATAGTAACATACACAACATTATTTTCATAAGATAACTTTAACAAACTTATCTTTTAATACAAACCATAAAAAATCTTAAAAGAGATAATGTAAGGAATCCAAGATTAAGATGTGAAATATTTTCTTTTGCAAGTTTATATAAATTTGTTTTATATACTTTACCATGATAAAATTTTCACCAAAAATGGTGGATATCTACATTAAAATTATTAAACTAAGTGATTTTATAATTCCACATTTTGAAAAAACTTAATCTAGCTAAAGTTCTAAATTCTAGATCAATGAAATACTTCCAAATTTAATGAAATATATGTTATATATATATATATATATATATATATATATATATATATATATATATATATATATATATATATATATATATAAATTGTAAGATATGTATATGTATGACTAAGTTGATATGTAGTTTACACTGGTATTCATATATTTGATCATAATTATTTCAGTGAGGCCTTGCCAAATTTTCTAATATAATACATTCAGTAAAAATGCATATTAACATGATTAAACATCAAAGGGAGACCCGAGTCAAGCTAATGTACATACCAAGCCATTTACATTGAATTTAATATCTGTATTTAACAAAATTTTCGTGATTATTGTCTAAGCTAGCTATGGTGGCCAATTAAATATTATGTCTATATTGTTAAGCTTTATACAAAAGGCCTCAGACTAAATCCAATTTTCATATAGTATATTCATTAATATATAATCCATGAAGTTTTTATGTCATGGTATGGATTATAGTCAATGTTTTCAATAATATAATTAGGCTAGGTGGTACTTAGAATATTGCTCATGGTTACAAAAGTACATGGGTAGAGAATGCAATGATAATCTAATATTATAATTTACTGCCATTTTCTTAGTCTACACTAGTTATTCAAGAAAGAAAACATTATGTTATATGTTGGTATATATAAAAATGTTGATATAACTTCATTACAGCACTCGAATGTAGCTATTCATTTACCTCATGTAAGTTTCATATTCAGGCAGGTAGTTCCATATGATTACGAGACTATTGATATCTAGATAACGAAAATAAGTTATATAATGGTTAACTAGCTCTTTTACTTCAATAAACAAGTTTCAAAAGTAGTATCTGCATCAGGGTAATTCACCAGCTTATCTCTTAATTATGAAAAAAAATTGGGATTATGATTTCTATATCCCAATCATACCACAAATTCCTAACATTCATCCTGTATGTAATATAATTTCTAATTCCTCCGGTGGGATTACAAGACCAACCCTTACTATTAATTATAAACATCTCTTCCAAATTATTCATCTTGATCATACTTCAAATTTAACATTCATGTATAATTAACATAGTGACATACATTCAAGAATTTTCCATCGTAAATAAGCATACTCAATATTCATGAAGAAATGGGTGTATGACTTGTTACTTATTTTGTTTATTTAACAAGCAAATAAAGGAGGGACTTCCACTCTCCTCCCAACTGTATATCAGTTTCAATGTGAACTCTCTTTTAGTTGATCACCCCTAAACTAGATCTAAGGTCTAAGGAAATTGTAGGTGATTTATTAGTAGGTTTTATTCAAAACTCTTAAGCAAGTTGAATCTGAAATTTGTTTTCCATGTTGATGGTACCAAAGGTATGATGGGGCTCTCAAGCATTGGATGGATAAGCAAAGTGGGGAAAGGCATTGTGCTTAGTGAGAGGTAATGTGAATTTCTACCATTATGTTCCACGACCTCATCACCTCCAATTGTGGCCGAGTGGGGGCACCACCGTTGTTCTTTCATAAGGACACTTTGTCCTTTTGGAATAGGAGAGAAAACATTGTTTTCTTGTCTTAATAATTTTTTTGATATTCTACATTATCAGTTAAGAAAATTTATACAATTAATTGCAAGAAAATTGGTCATTGAAGCAAAAGGTAAATGGATGAGGTTTGTATTCAAATGAATCATTGATTGAGGAGGCTACCAGAATCATAGTGCAAGTTTGATTACAATACTAGTATGATGTAATATTTTTATGATATTTAAAAAAAATCCATTTCTCTAACTCATAATGAGTTTGGTTGTTATAGTTATTCTAGTTAGAACATGGCTTGGGTTTTCTAAGTTGCAGAGGGTTCATTATTTGACTCAATAGATAAGTTTATGAATTTTTTAGGGTAACAAGCTATTAGCCCCTTATAAATTTCTTGACAAGAAAGCAAGGGGCTAGTTTGTTCTATAAGCCTACAAGGAATGCATTTCCCTTGAAAACACATCATCCTTGCAGCCTTTTCAAGTTCCCTACCTTGTGAATGTTTCCCTCTGTTGATTTAAGTCAATAAGCCTTGCTGATAAAGAATTATGCTCCAAAAGGCTTTATTTCACCCCTTGTAACCCTGCATTTTCCCCCCATTCTATCCTTTTTCCCCTTCTTCTAAGTCCCCTTTGTTCCCCCAATATCCCCATCAATCTCCTAAATTCATCCAAAATCTCCATGAAGTCCCACCCTTGCACTTTGTTTCCTCAAAATTCCCCTCTCTCTCTCTATCGTTACCATCCTCAGGCCTCAAAATGCATTAAAAAGGGTTAAAAAACTCACTTTCGGACCATATAATAGGCCTTAGCCCCTCCTCCGCTAGCCCCGTAAACTTTCTCTCCATGTAACCTCATGCCAAGACCGGGCGCCAAAGTAAGGAGCACTCAGCGAATTTTTGTATCGGGTGCATTATAAGCCGTTGATCTTCACAGAATGGACGGCGATCGCCACCCCCGCAGCTCACACCGTGCAACTCTTTCACCACCCATCGTCGCATCTCTGTCGTCTGTTAACTCACCATATCAATGGTTCACAGCTCATCCATACTGGGTGTGATTTAAACCTTTGATCTGTACAGATTTGACGGTGCGAAATCCGCCTGTCACGGTGGTCCCCGCCCGCTTTCACTGTTCCAAAATCATATGGTTTTCATCGCACTGCTTATGGAGGTCGGGCAGTATTTTCCTTTCGGCCAGTGATTCCATACAACGATAAACGCGTGGCTCCTGTACGGTTTCAAAACCGCTTGACCATTGCACGCTAACGTTCAGCGTGGGATGCGCAACGATATTCATGACAGCTGTCTGATCTGCGATCGCCCATCCAACGGTCATTGCTCGATGAATATGTGAGGGGTTTAATCTATGGCCTATATACCCCTGGCCCATGGTCCATTACCCTATGACATGTTTTCCACCATCGATCTCCACCGAGATCGGACGGTCCAGATTCGTTTGCCCGCTGTTGACTTTTCCGCCATCGCGCGGTCTCGCCACGTCATCCCCACATGCATCCACCGTGCTTCCACCCATCCCGTTGCATATATTTCTTCCAAGGTCGGGTATATTAAGGTTTTTTATTTAAATCTCCACTGCGCTCCACCAACCTTCACTAAGGTTACCTCCATCATTCCTCTACAATTGTTTTGACATTCCACCAGTCGCACGACCATTCTCATCATCCACACCGCATCCACCACCCCCCATTGTTTTCTTAACCTGTGTTCATATTTTGTAGGGTTATCAGAGGTGGAAAACCACCATGGTTCATGTGTACTGCTTCAATGGCGTGTTGCGCAAACAGAATTAAATCTGGAGCTGGTACTACATAGAAAAGCCCAGAATGGTAGCGACGTCATGAATATTACCCAAGGACAGTTTAATCTTTGTAAGAAATCTATCCAGCGCCATTAAAGCCTAGATTTTGTAGATCGAGAAATTTATGGAGTGGTGGAGAAAGAACCAGCTAATGATCAAGAACCTCAGCGTTCAGTATTGAAGGATTGAGCCTTAATACAACAGTTTATAGGCAAAGCAACAGATCAGTGAACCTAAGGAGCATGCAGAAAGTATGACACATAGAAATAAATGTATATCAGGGGTTTCTACAGTAGCAGAATGTTTTTCCTCCATAAAGGACAGAGCACCCATGCAGTGTCCAATCCATGCCATGTTCTGGAGAGATTTTCTACCCTAAAACAGCTCCGGTACTATTTGAGCATTTATTTCATCAGTATGGTAGACTTCTTTATCATTCATTCATCTTTTGTTTATTCACCAATATCACCACATAGTACTATAGACAGAATACATCATAGTCATACCAGAGTAATCTGGAGTCTGAAGAAGATCATTCGCTCACCCAAAGAACACCAGAGATTAATGCACAGGATTTATACAGAATGGGCTTCGACCCTCTTTCTTTTCAAAATTTTTAATACTACATTTAGTTCCTCACCTACCTCCTCTGCTCCTCTGGAGCTATAAATTCATGAAGAAACTCATTGTAAAGGTTGTTGATCAGTTATCAGAGAACTGCAAGTAGTTTCTTTTGAGACATAGTGTCTGTGTAAAGTTGTAAGATAGGTTGAAGGAGATGTTTTCAGACTGAGTATTTAGCTATTGGCAATGTTGTACTTGATTGGTATTTTTATTCAATATGACAAGCACATTTCTTTGGATCCTGATCTGAGGCAGCGGTGATGTTTTCCTATCTTTGTGTTTACATTCATTTCATTTCATTTCTACTGGCTTGCATCAGAATATTGGCATAGGATTTACCCTTGTTAGGTACCCTATGTTTCTGCTCTCCTTACCATTGATGTTTCTCTTCTGAATGTATTATCTAAGAAATGATTTCAGTTGGTTTAACCATTGTAGTGGATGGTATTGCCTGCAATCTTATGTATGAATTAATTGAATTCAGTTCTTAGATGTTTCTTGTTATAGATTCAGTTGGAAGATTTGGGAACATTGGGGATTAGAGTTAGCCCTGTCCACTAGGATCCTTGTGCGACCAGCTGGTCTGTAACTTTGTTCTCTGAATTTGTGTTATCTCCTCCCCTCCTACGTTCCATATCACACAGTCATCTTTAAGATCCTATGTTTTAGATGACTAGCCCAATTGAAAGCCTGCCTAATGAGTAGCAAGAAAATCCTTTCATGACTCCATTTCCCAATGGTTCTGAATATTTCCTGGAATACTTCACCTCTGCCCTTATTCTTCTTTGCTCATCCTGGTCTTACATTGAATCCTTCTTTCCTGATAACCAACAACCAAACAAACAATCAAACAAACAAACCCCGAGTCTTATAACTAGCCTCACATCTTAAACCTTTGAACTTCGAAGACATACACCTTTGATATATCATAGAGAGATCCCTCTATGGACCCAGGAGGGCTAGATCCTGAGGTCTGAAAGTGGTTTTTATGTTGTCTCATATTTTGGTATTTCCAACCTTTCCAAAACATGGGAACCCCAACATAATGGCGACTCCACTGGGGACCTTCTAAGTTTTTCCTCACCTTACTGTACCATAAGCCTCAGAAAACCTACAATCTTTGGTTAGGTTGGCAATTAAACATTCCTATTCACACATCAACCTCTATACCATTTGTTGTGTTTTCCCATACTCTTGGACAGAGTCTGGAAAGGGTCAGGTAGCCTCCAGATCTCACACTCTTTCAGAAGTGACATATCTGGTAATTTGGTAAACGCCCTCCCAGTCAATCTCTGGTTAGAGTTTGCTATTTTTGGAAGATAGCCTTGAAAGAGGACATCTCATAAGCACTGTGGTGGACAGTGTACCCTCCAAAAAACATCCTAAACCTTCCACCTTGTGACTCCATAGTTCCTAAATGTTTTAAAGACTCCACTGGTGATCAGTAGGCCTGCTGATTATCTTGGTTCACATTAGACTCCACTGGAAGACCAGCCTCCATAACAACATCAACCATAGTATTAGTAACAAGTAGGGTTAAGCTTCTTGGTCCAAGAACAACATTCTAGCTTCTAGAACCATCCATACAAGAGCTTATCCTAACCCAGACCCACCTGAAATAGTTGAAAACCCTGAGAGCATCCTCAAAGGATCTCATACACATAAGCAACCAACTATTTCCAATCACCTCCATAGAGCTAACTCTGCACCAGAAGATCTTACAGCTCTATCACACTTTCACCTTGACCTAGACCTACCTGAAAGATTACCCAGAACTAGGTCATTCAGTATCATAGACCAACCAGACCCTGAGCTTCCTGATTCATCACCTCAAAGTGGTAGACATTTTGGGAACAGACAGACCCCTCCTTCTACACCTCCTGATATACATTTCATACAAAACTTGGGGCTCAGTCACCCTGGATCTTCTCATCAGTATTCTGCTGGTCACAATATCCCTATCATCCACATACTAGCTGTCCAAGTCAATCCTTTACCTCATCATAACATCATCATGGCAGCCTGGTATGCACCTCTAGTTTTACCTCAACCTCTAGTACCCTTGCCAAATGATTATCAGTCAAAGATCCCACACTTCATTGCAAAGGAGTCCATCACAGCCCAACAACATGTAGATAAGATGGAAGATTCTTTTGACTACATGGAAATAGATGATGATACAGTCAAAATGAGAATTTTTGCCCAGAGCTTAGGGGGTGATGTAAAGAAATGGTTTAAAGGCCTACCTCCAGGTAGCATAAATGATCTTCCAACTCTATATCAGACCTTCATAAACAAATGGGAAGCTAGGGAAAATCCTCGCCAACTCCTAGCAGAATACATGACCCTTAAAATAAACGTAGGAGAGAGTGTCCATGATTACACAACAAGTTTTAACATCATTTACAATGCCCTCCCTCCACATATGAAACCTCTGCAAGGCATGTCCTTAGCAAAATACCCTGAAGGCTTTGATGCTAACATGGCCTATGAGCTTAGGGATAAGTAATACAACACATTGGAGGACATGCAGAAAGGAGCAGTGAACATAGAGGAAAATCTGATTGAGAAAAGAGCAAGACTGAGATCTGAGAAAAGGGTAACATATAGAGATGACACTGTAGCCTCTACATCTGATCCAAATTATGATAGGTTATCTAAAAATGTGGAAAGGCTACAACAAATGATGGAAAAAAAGGTTGTCACAGTCAGTAACCAAAATAGGAACCAAAACTAGAACTAGAACTTTAGAAGAAAAGATGTCACTCCCAACAGACAAAGAGAATCAGATCAACAAGTTATTCCCCCATTTCAAGAGAATTTTCTTGATCAAGATGAGGGAATCATAGAAGAGTCTAAGGGAAACACAATAAAAATGTTTGAAACAAAATATTCAAGCCATAACTGTTACTCAGAAGAAGATTAGCCCTCACCCTTCGGTTGGGAGGAGGAATGGTTAGAATTTGAAGATTACAGGTTAGGGTTTGAAAATGCCATGATGCAGGTTAGAGAACAATATGAACTCAGAAGCAAGAAGAGCCAAGAAACTGCCAAACCAAAGGCTTCTGAGGTCACCATCAAGAAAAGACCTGAGAAAACTTCTAAAGCAACTGCTGAAAGTAACAAATCAGCAGCTGAGAGTTCTGGAAAGAATAAAGAAAGGACAACCAAAACACTGATACACAAGGTAAACCAGCTAGCAGCACTATCACTGCAGTTAGTGCTCCTAATAAAACTGTCACAAACACTATACATAACGAGAATCATCACACTAATTCAGCCACTAAGGCGGTGGCTAACAAAACATAGTTAAACGTTCCAAAGAGTCAGTCCGCTTTCAATTTGGAGGGTGAGATTGCAAAAATTAAAATCTCTGTCCGACTCTCTGAGCTGGCCACTAAAGATGTATATCAAGGCCAAATTTTGAAAGCATTAAATTTAGGTGAGAATAGTGACACTGTAAATCTGAGTGATGATCAACTCGCCCTTCTGTTTGGTCCAAAGATAGAAGGAAAGTTTCAGGAAGGGGTAGTACCACCTTTTTATATCAGTCTTAATATCCATGATAAGATCCTCCACAATGCACTGCATGATTCTGGGGCATCACACAACCTAATTCCTAAAGTAGTGATGGAAATATTAGGCCTAGAGATAACCCGTCCCTATAAAGACCTATACTCATTTGACTCTAGTAGAGTAAAGTGTCTTGGCCTGATCAAAGATCTGTGTGTAAGCCTTACTCGGATTCCTGCCAAGTGTATGGTCATGGATGTGGTGGTGGCAGATGTGCCACCCAAGTATGGCATGTTACTATCAAGATCATGGGGAGCCAAGCTGCAAGGAACAATGTAGATGGATGGGGCTTATGCCACAATCCCAATATTTGGACAACTTAGAAGACTATACAGGGAAGCACAAATGAAATTCCTAGTTAGTAGCCCTGAGAAGCCTGAAAATTCTCCTCTATACTCTGTACATACAGATCTGGATTCCTATATCTTCTGCAATGATGAATCTTCGGGAGGACCAGAATCTGAAAACGTAGATACAAGAAAAGGTACACAGGATGAAACAAAGCCAATGGATTTTAACATAATGGCTACACTAGACTCAGAGGATGAAGACGTAGAGAACCTTGAATAGTACACTAAAAAAACAACGCATAGTGAACCAGAAATAGAATGCAATCAACCAGCTAGCCACCTCCCTGACTTCCACATCCATAATGAAAGACTAAACAGCCCACAGCCTAGTGCAGACCCTATAAGGCAACATAATGGAAAACCCAACTGTAGGGAAGGGAATGATAGCAAAAACGAGAGTGAACCCCTATGGTAAATGAGTTTCGATGGGTCTTGCACAAGAAGAACGGTTGGGGCAGGAGTGTGGATACATAACACAGAAAGTAATTACGCAGAGAGCCATGCCTGTAACCTGCATTTAAAATGTACAAACAATGTTGCAGAATACGAGGCCCTTATCCTAGGCCTGAGCTTGTTGAGAAAATTAGGAGCCTGTAGGATAACTGTGCGTGGAAACTCTGATATAATTATTAAACAGGTGAATGGTGAATACATAGTGAAACATACTAGACTGAGAGCTTATAGGAATGACACTATGGATTTATTGAAAACATTTGTTGAATACGAATTAGTGTTTGTTCCTAGGATTCAAAATATCATTGCAAATGGATTAGCTTGCCTAGCTAGTTCATACCCTAAGACTCCAATCAACCAATAGATCATCATTCAGACTAAATTCAGACCCGCAGTGCCAGACAATGAAAAATATTGGCAGGTTTTTGAAGGTGATAAACAGATCAAAGATTTCCTGATAGGCAGAAACGAGTTTGGGTTTTCTGATTCAGACTCCAAATCTGACAGTAGCTGCCTAAGTGAAGAATCCTCAGATGAGGAAGAAACACCCTGTAACATAGAAATAAACTCTTTAGATAGACAGACTGGAAATCCAGATGAAAAAGGTGAAAACGCAGATCGTGAAGAAGTGGAGGTACTGCAGGCCAAAGATAAGAACATACCCAGAGGCCTGGCACCCTTAGAAGACCTCTTTGACTTTGATGATGTAGCAAAAAATCCCACTATAGAACATGCAGACTCTGATGTGGAAGAATGCAAATAGGCACTGAAGATAAGCCCAAAATGATTAAACTGGCTAAGTCTTTACCGACGAACATGAAGAAGAAATACATCGACCTTTTCAAGGAATTCATTGATGTTTTTTCCTGGAGTTATGAAGACTTAAAGGCCTATGACACAAACATCATTAAAAAAAAAATACCCTTGAAAGAAAATCAGAGGCCCTTCAGACAAAAACTTTGCAGAATCAATCCAAAACAATTGCTTGCAGTAGAGAAAGAGATTAAGAAATTGTATGAAACATGCATACTTGTGCCTGTGAGGTTCTCTGATTGGGTGTCAAACTTAGTGGCTGTGAGGAAGAAAAAAGGGGAAATCAGGCTGTGTATAGACTTCAGAAATCTTAATAGAGCCTCACTCAAAGACAATTACCCTTTACCAAAAATGGAACATATTCTTCAGAGGGTAGTGGGCTCTAAAAGGTTTTCCCTGCTAGAAGGTTTCTCAGGTTACAACCAAGTCTTAGTAATGCCAGAAGACCAACTCAAAATAGCCTTTACCACTACATGGGGTACCTTCATATATGTGAAGATGCCTTTTGGATTGATGAACGCTGGTGCAACCTTCCAAAGAGCGATGGACATAGCTTTTTCAGATAAGATAGGACACTTCATTGTTATTTACTTATATGACATAACAGTCTTTTCCAGGACCGAAGAAGAACACCTGAAACATCTGAGGAAAATATTTGAAAAATGTAGAAGGTTTGGTCTGTCTTTGAATCCCAAAAAGACTGTATTTGGGTTGCAAGAAGGAAAGCTTCTTGGCCACATTATATCCGAAAAGGGAATCAGGATAGACCCATAGAGAGCTGAGGGAATACTACAAATCACACACCCAAGAAACATCAAAGAGTTACAGTCCTTCATTGGGAAAATCAACTTCCTTAGGAGATTTATCCTAAACCTAGCTAAACACCTTAGGAATATGACTAACATGCTGAAGAAAGGTGTGGGAGTTAAATGGACTGTTGGTGCTAAACAATATTTTGAATCAGTAAAACTTGCGCTCACCCAAGCTCCTGTTATCATCAGCCCATATTTCTCTAAAGATTTCCTGATCTTTTCATTTGCCTCTGAGCACACAGTGGCTGCAGTCTTGCTGCAGAAAAACATAGAGGGAATGGAACAACCCATTGCCTTCTTTAGCAAAGCATTCAGAGATGCGCCCTTGAAATACAACATCATGGAGAAATAGGCCTATGCTCTGATTAAGGCCTTGAAAGACTTCAGGGTGTACATATTGCATTCTCACACCATAGCTTATGTGCCCAACATCATAGTCAAAGATATACTGTCCCAAGACCCAGATGGGAAGAGGGGCAAATGGATTGCCGTGATTTTAGAATATGACCTTGAGATAAAACCCACCAAACTGATTAAGGGTCAGGGCTTAGCTAAATTAATGGCTGAATCAAACATACAAGCCCTGGACATTAACATGTTAAATACCTTGGATGAGCAACAAGAATTTCATGATCCCACTGTTGAGGAAAAAATTCAGAGCTCCCCTTGGTATTCTGACATTTTATATGTGCTTACACACCTCAATGCCCCTCCCGAACTATCAAAGACCAAGGCCAGATTATTAAAGCTAAAAGCTAGAAACTACTGCATTTTGAATGAAAACTTATACTGGAAGAATCCTAATGGCCTATTTCTTAAATGTTTGCCTGAAAATGAGGCAGAAAAGATTAAACAAGAATTCCATGTTGGAGAATGTGGAGGCCACCTGAGTTGGAAAGACACTGCAAAAAAAATACTCAGAGTTGGTTACTATTAGACCACGCTCTTCAATGATGTCCATAAAATGGTAGTTGTCTGCCACAAATGCCAGATCTTTGAAGGCAAAAGAAAACTCCTCCCTTTACCCCTACAACCCATCACTGTTGAAGGTCCCTTTCTGCAATGGGGTCTAGATTTCATAGGGGAGATTCACCCTGCTTCTTCTGCACAACACAAATGGATCCTAACAGCCACAGACTACTTCACTAAGTGGATAGAGGCCATACCCACTAGGAATGCCACAAATTCAGTCATCATTAGTTTCCTAGAGGGTCACATCCTCTCTCGGTTTGGCTGCCCAAGGAAAATAATCACTGATAATGCTACTGCTTTCGGATCCAAGAAGATGGTTGATTTTTGTCAGAAGTATCAAATAGCACTTGGTCATTCAACTTCCTATTACCCTCAAGGTAATGGATTAGCTGAATCATCAAACAAGATCCTGGTGATCATCATCAAAAAGCTGCTAGAAGAGAAAAAAAAGTAATGTCATAACAAGCTAGTACATGCTCTGTGGGCTGACAGGCTTGCAACAAAGAAGTCCATTGGCATGTCACCATTCCAGCTTGTCTATGGTACTGAAGCAGTATTCCCTACCAGCCTTGGGATACCGGTGATCAAACTAGTCTAGGAGATTCAAACAGAAGAAGACAGTATGGTGAGGAGAATAAAACAAACAATTCATCTTCAAAAAACAAGGGAAGAGGTATACAACAGAGCAGTGAAAGTTCAGGAGGATATAAAGAAATTGTTTGACAAGAGAACCAAAGCTGCTGATTTCAAAATTGAGGATAAAGTTCTGAAGTGGGACTCAAGGAGAGAGGATAAAGGAAAGCACAACAAGTTCGATAGTTTGTGGCAAGGTCCGTACATCATCCATGCCACTATTTGTCCAAATGCCTTCTTCGTACAAGAATTAGATGGTAAAAAACTGTTTGGGGGTCGTGTCAATGGCAGGATGCTTAAACACTACTTCTGCTGATTTACAATTTCCAGTTTCCACTCCCATTGTACATACCATTGCAGTTTTTATTTTCCAAGAAAAATATAAAATTTTTCAAAAAACAGAGAAAAGAAGAGGTTCAGACATGCTTAAAACATGAACCTCATATGTGAAAAATATTGGCTCTAATAAGCTCAAAACCTGAGCCAAAGAAAGTAAAAAAGCTGGTCCTAACATGCTCAAAATCTGGACCAGCAAAGAAAAAAAGGAATCAGCTCTAACATGCCTAAAACCATAGCTGAAATAAAGAAAAGAAGTGACTCTAACATGATCAAATCTTGAGTCACAAAAGGGAAGAAGGATACTTCAAATTTCAGATCTCAAGCCTCCACAGTTTTTTTTTCAAGTTTTCTGCAAATTTTTTCCATGTGCAACTGTCCTTATGCCTTGGATCCACAGCAAGTCAGACAGTCTAATCCTAGCTTGACTGTTTTTCAATTTCTTGTCTTAGAATGTAGAGAAGAGATCTGCTAAACAGTCTAATCCCAGCAGATATTAGCTTAGGTAGAGAAACGTATGAGGCCAATAGTCTAATCTGGTCTCATGGAGTAATAAGGGTAGATTTAGAATAGGTTTATTTTCTGTTTGTAAAAATAAATGATGTAAAGGGTCAGCTAGCTCAAATGCACCCTAAAAGAAGAAACAATGCTAGGATTGTAGTGTGGGTAGGTAGTTTGTTGGAGAAAGTTTTTCTGCTGATGTAATGTTTTCATATTGTGGCAGCTGATCAAAGAAAGAAAGGGATGTGCCAAGTAGCAGGCCACTGGCCTACTCCAAAGATCTATTCTCTGAATTCTTGACTCCTTCAAGAAGAAGCCATCCGCATGTGGAGCCACTGTTAGCCCCTTATAAATTTCTTGACAAGCAAGCAAGGGGCTAGTTTGTTATATAAGCCTACAAAGAATGCATTTCCCTTGAAAAAACATCATCCTTGCAGCCTTTTCAAGTTCCCTACCTTGTGACTGTTTCCCTCTGCTGATTGAAGTCAATAAGCCTTGCTGATAAAGAATTACGCTCCAAAAGGCTTTATTTCGCCCCTTGTACCCATGCATTTTTCCCCCATTCTATCCTTTTTCCCCTTCTTCTAAGTCCCCTTTGTTCCCCCAATATCCCCATCAATCTCCTAAATTTGTCCAAAATCTCCATGAAGTCCCACTCTTGCCCTTTGTTTCCTCAAAATTCCCCTCTGTCTCTCTATCGTTACCCTCCTCAGGCCTCAAATGCATTAAAATGGGTTAAAAAACCCACTTTCAGACCATATAATAGGCCTCAGCCCCTCCTCCACTAGCCCCGTAACCTTTCTCTCCATGTAACCTCGCGCCAAGACCAGGCGCCAGAGTAAGGAGCGCTCAACGCATTTTTGTATCGGGTGCATTATAAGTTGTTTATCTTCACAGGATGGATGACGATTGCCGCCCCCGCAGCTCGCACCGTGAAACTCTTTCACCTCCCTTCGTCACATCTCCGCTGTTCATTAACTCACCAGATAAATGGTCCGCAACTCATCCATATTGGACATGATTTAAACCGTTGATCTGTACAAATCCGACGGTGCGAAATCTGCCCGTCACGGTGGTCCCCGCCTGCTTTCACTGTTCCAAAACCATATGGTTTTCATCGCACTGCTTATGGAGGTCGGGCGGTATTTTCCTTTCGGCCAACGATTCCATACAACGATCAACGCGTGGCTCTTGTACGATTTCAAAATCGCTTGCCCATTGCGCGCTAACGTTCGACATGGGATGCGCAGCGATATTCATGACAGCCGTCCGATCTGTGATTGCCCATCCAATGGTAATTTCTCGACGAAGCTGCGTGGGGTTTAATATATGGCCTCCGTACCCCTGGCCCATGGTCTATTGCCCTCTGACATGTTTTCCATCATCGATCTCCACTGAGATCGGACGATCCAGATTCATTTGCCAGCTGTTGACTTTTTTGCCATCGCCCAGTCCCTCCATGTCATCCCCATGTGCATCCACAGTGCTTCCACCCGTCTCGTTGCATATATTTCTTCCAAGGTCAGGTATATTAAGGGTTTTTATTTAAATCTCCTCTGCACTCTACCAACGTTCACTAAGGTTACCTCCATCATTCCTCTGCAATTGTTCCGACATTTCACCAGTCGCATGACCATTCTCATCATCCACACTACATCCACCACCCCCCCATTGTTTTCTTAACCTGTGTTCATATTTTGCAGGGTTATCAGAGGCGGAAAACCACCATGGTTCATGTGCACTGCTTCAATGGCGTGTTGTGCAGACATAATTAAATCTGGAGCTGGTACTACAGAGAAAAGCCCAGAATGGTAGTGGCGTCATGAATATTACCCAAGGACAGTTTAATCTTCGCAAGAAATGTATCCGGCACCATTAAAGCCCAGATTTTGCAGATTGAGACATTTATGGAGCGGTGGAGAAAGAACCAGCTAATGATCAAGAACTTCAGCGTTCAGTATTGAAGGATTGAGCCTTAATACAACAGTTTAGAGGCAAAGCAACAGATCAGTGAACCTAAGGAGCATGCAGAAAGTACGGCATGCAGAAATCAATGTATATCGGGGGTTTCTACAACAGCAAAATGTTTTTTCTCCATAAAGGACAGAGCGCCCATGCAGTATCCAATCCATGCCGTGTTCTGGAGAGAGTTTCTACCCTGAAACAGCTCTGGTACTATCTGAGTATTTATTTCATCAGTATTGCAGACTTCTTTATCATTCATTCATCTTTTGTTTATTCACCAATAGCACCACACAGTACTGCAGACAAAATACATCATAGTCATACAAGAGTAATATGGAGTTTGAAGAAGATCATTCGCTCACCCAAAGAACACCAGAGATTAATGCACAGGATTTATACAGAATGGGCTTTGGCCCTCTTTCTTTTCAGAAGTTTTAATACTACATTTAGTTCCTCACCTACCTCCTCTGCTCCTCCGGAGCTATAAATTCATGAAGAAACTCATTGTAAAGGTTGTTGATTAGTTATCAGAGAACTGCAAGTAGTTTCTTTTGAGACACAGTGTCTGTGTAAAGTTGTAAGATAGGTTGAAGGAGATATTTTCAGATTGAGTATTCAGCTATTGGCAATGTTTTACTTGATTGGTATTGTTATTCAATATGACAAGCACATTTCTTTGGATACTGATCTGAGGTAGCGGTGATGTTTTCCTATCTTTGTGTTTACATTCATTTCATTTCATTTCTACTGGCTTGCATCAAAATATTGGCATATGATTTACCCTTGTTAGGTACCCTATGTTTCTGCTCTCCTTGCCATTGATGTTTCTCTTCTGAATGTATTATCTAAGAAATGATTTCATTTGGTTTAACCAGTGTAGTGGATGATATTGCTTTCTCTCTGATGTATGAATTAATTGAATTCAGTTCTTAGATGTTTCTTGTTATAGATTCAGTTGGAAGATTTGGGAACACTGGGGATTAGAGTTAGCCCTGTCCACTAGGATGCTTGTGTGACCAGCTGGTCTATAACTTTGTGCTCTAAATTTGTGTTATCTCCTCCCCTCCTACCTTCCATATCACACAATCATCTTTAAGATCCTATGTTTTATATGACTAGCCAAAATGAAAGCCTGCCTAATGAGTAGCAAGCAAATCCTTTCCTGACTCCATTGCCCAATGGTTCTGAATATTTCCTGGAATACTTCACCTCTGCCCTTATTCCTCTTTTCTCATCCTGGTCTTACACTGAATCCTTATTTCCTGATAACCAGCAACCAAACAAACAATCAAACAAACAAACCCCGAGTCTTATAACTAGCCTAACATCTTAAACCTTTGAACTTAAAAGACATACACCTTTGATATATCATAGAGAGATCCCTCTTTGGACCCAGGAGGGCTAGATCCTGAGGTTTGAAAGTGGTTTTGATGTTGTCTCATCTTTTGGTATTTCCAACCTTGCCAAAACATGGGAACCCCAACACAAGCAATACTCGACAATTTTCCCTCAGACCAAGGATTCATAAGGTGATCCAGCCTTTAGTTGTGTAAATTAAATTGATTTGTAAATAATTAATATCAATTATTAATTAGGTTTTCATCCAATTTTGGTTCTTTCCACTTTGCTGTGGTAGTCATCGCTACTTTTAAAATAGTAGGGATAAAAAAGTGAATGTTGCAAACCCCACCCCATTAAAGGAACGAAACCCTCAATGTTCTACAATAGGGAACAAAATTAAGTGAACCATATAGTCACATTTCTTTACATCAGTGCTAATTGATATTTATTGATTTTTACAATCCATTCATTTCATTCAATCTCTTCATATGAACATTTGTTTTCTTCCGAGAACATACCCAATGCATGCGTGATCCCATTGTCTTATGTAGATGGATTTTTTGAAAATCCATTTTACATCAGTTTTCTCTCCTTTGTATTCACACACCTTCCAATTTCAGACATCCCCTTCTCTGCTTCTTCAGCCCCTCAGGAAATCCATCCCTTGGCAAGTATTCCTTGCACCAGAAGAGTTTTCACATCCAAGGCATCCATATGGATTGTTTTATTAACATAACACATGGTCATGGAATCTCATGGTGATCAATGCATGTCATAGGGTTCCAGTATCATCTCAATGGGCTCGATATCATAGTATTTAGCTTTAGTATGCTTTCATTACGTACTTTGATTAACTTCATATATATGTGCTAAAAAAATGGGTAATTTATCTACATGAGAAGCACACAATTCTTATGAGATTGATTTTAATATGTTAAAACATATTAAATTATAACTTAGACAATAAAATAATTAAATTAATAACTAATACTTATCTTTATGATTTCTCTTTGTTTTATTTTGTTTACAAACACTGAGTGGTTTCTCAACTAGAGAAAGAATTCAATGACATATATGATCCATAGGTCCATATTTACTGAGTAACTCTGCCTTTATCAAATAACTTTGTCTTCAATAAATAACACCATATTTACCAAATAAATTTATCATTACCAAGTCCAACTCACTAAGTGGTTTCTCAGCTGAGGCAAGCAGTAAGTCTCAATGAAAAATAGGTTTCTCCAAACAATATTTTCGTACAAATCTAAATATGCCCCACTCCTCTCTCTGACCTCCTGGTGAGTGTGGGGCCTGGACGTCTAAAATCAAGGTAGTCATTTGTCAACAATAATATCATATGCCACCAACTCCCCATATCATAAGAACTCCAATATCATATTTCATCAAGGTAAACATAATCACATATCCAATATCATCTACCACCAAGGTAGACATCATCACAACTCCAATATCAAGCTGGTATTATTTTTCGAAAATAACCAAGCACTTAGTAGATCTATAAGCATTGAGTGGTTTTATAGAAAAGCAAGCAATCAATGGTGGTGATAGAAAAATTGTAAGGATTGAATGGTTTCTCAGTCGAAGCAATCACGCAACGACATATGTGCTTCATGATTTGACTAAGGAATTCAATTATTTATTATTATATTCATTAAACAACATTCAACATTTCCTTGTCATAAGCATAAGATAAACATGATCACAATAATGGCATAAGCATATGGGTAGAACAAATATAGTTCACACTTATTCAATGGGTCCCTTACATGAAAAATATTATTACTGGGTAACCTTATCAAGTTACCCCAATAATACCATAGTCATGATATTTAAAACATTAATTACTCATCCACCTACTATGATAGTTTTCAACAAATGAATTGTCACATGAAATGGCACCATTATACATTCATCTAATCATTATCATATTTGTGAAATGTAGAAAACACACCCACACACACATCCCAATCAATGTTAAGGTTTAGGAAAGCTTCCTTCTTCCGCCATTTTCATATTTTTCTTGTCATTGTGTATTTCAGTGAATTTAGCTAGGTCATCTTGGTTTATCTATTACCTTCTTCTTCCTTGTATCACAATTTATCCCATGGATAAGATTTAGTCATAGTCTTGAATTCCTAGTTGAGTTTTATTTAGCTCCTCCTCATGACCACCTTTACTTCACTTTTATCCCACACAAAAATCCAAATCAAGACCAATAAAGGAAGGCGAGAAGGAATAAAAACAAGGAAATGACCACAATGTCAACATATGAAAAAAACACAAAGCATGACCATGCTCACAATCAACCAAAACTTAAAACACGAAACCAAGGGTAACAAAAAAGTATTGTAAAATACATCAAACATTCCATATTCACTTTAAAAAATAAAACTAAGAAAATGCACAAAATATTAAGAAGTGTTTGTCATAAGGCTTTCAACAAATTCATAGTTCCAACAATCCTTCAAAATAATTCAACAAGATTTTTCAGTATCTTAAAGGGCCTGAGGGGTTGTCCCCTCATCTCTTTTTGCATTATTGTTTGTTTCTTCCAGCATCTATAATTTGCATGAGCTTTTCTACTCTTACTCTATCACACATAATTTTTTTTTAGTCATTTCAATTCATTAACTCATTACCTTGTTATGACAACCTTATGCATGTTAATATGATGGTTTTTAATGCTAACTCTAATCATGTTGAACATACATCTAACACGTGTTAGTTATATATGAACAAAATGACATGTAACATTTTATAGTAGTGGCATCTTACAAGTTTAACATCAATATACATGTAAATCATTAGAATGAATTTATCTATTTCATGACTCATCTAGTTTAGATATAGGAAGACCACCATTGCTTTGGTGAATGTTGTCGCTCGATAGTTATCTTGGTGCATCAATAGTATCCTCATATGTCTGGGAATAAAATTATCTTTGGTACCCATATTTATTGAAGGATGCATTTGGGTACAATAAAAAACAACGTACAGGCTTCTTGAAATTTTCTTTACCCTTGTACATCATGGGGTTGGACACTACTTCTTTATCTTTAAACTCAGGGCTATGAATTTTCCATAATTGTATTATTTTCATCAAATGTTAGTGAATGAAGTGTTTGATCTATCTATACTATGCATGTTGCAACTATTTACTTAGTCAAAGTTTCACGTTAGTTATAAATAGTAATAATCATGTAAGTATAAATGTAATAATATATTAAGTATTAATTCAACTGTAATGTTTCTCATGCTATGACCAAATTTTCATTTTAAATTATGATTATTAGTTTCTTCAAGGCTCAAAGTCAGACCTCAACCGTAAGTTAAATCTAGCATAATTATAATGATTCGTCAACTTAATCTTAAGTTATTTAGATTTCATGCTAACTGGAATTTTGGAAAACATGTAAACACACATGTAAGCCTCTATTTTTTGGAATTTATATATTATGATTGAAATCATATCCATAAAATTTATTAGGTTTCAACTCTAGTTTATATGGATTAGGTCTTTGAATTTCATTTTCAAGGCCCATTCAACCCAAGTGCTTGAACCTAAGCTCTAATACCACTTTGTAACACTACCTATGCTACCACTCATATTTTATAAGATATGGAAGGTGTTGCTAGCATTTAATTCATATTAAATGGTGCACTAGTATTCTCAGAGTGTCATTTTCTAAAAAAAAAAATTGTGAAAACTAGGTATCAATGTAACGATCATGCTGAACTTGATGAGAGATTCCTAGTCGGCTAATAATCTACGCTAGAAGAAGAGAGTTACATACACATACCTATATAAAGCAAAGTTTGTATCAATGCCAACTAAATACATAATTAGTCTCTTATTTTAATCATGTAGATTAATTCTAAGAGTTTAGCCTCGTAACTCAACACACTTATTTCTTACACGTGTTAGAATTTGTCATTTATATATGTTTATATATAAATTCATGTGGTAATTAAATCCGGGTCTCTTTTTATCATGTTGATTAGCTTTTTGATTTATTATTTCAATGTGTGACTCCTATATATATATATATATATATATTCAATTGAGTATAGTTGGGTAGTTGGGCGGAATATTTGTTATCCTCCCCACCCAGGTTCAAGTCTTGTATGTTGCCATGTTGACACTCTAAAATAGAGTAACTTTGATGTTCCCTTAAGTGATTCTATACTAATGGATGACCTTGTACCAACAACCTCTCTCTTTCCTTCTAGTCTTGTATGTTTCCATGTTGACACTCTAGAATAGAGAAACTTTGATGTTCCTTTAAGTGATTCTATACTAATGGATGACCTTGTAGCAACAACCTCTCTCTTTCCTTCTAACTAAGAGGGAGAATGAATTTCTTTCCCGAGAATACCCAAAGTGTCTCTCTCTCTCTCTCTCTCTCTCTCTCAAGTAATAAGATGTGCTCACCATAATAACCATCCCCATAGGTAATAAAAAAAATTCCACGCTTTCCATGCAAACCTGCATAGTGAGGAGAGTCAATCATTGATTTAACTCTATTTATTCACTATAAATTCCAACCATCATTACTTTATAATAAATAGAAAAAACTCGTTAAAATAAATACGTGCGTAAAAAAACAACCTTGAATAATTAATGCATTTATTACTAAAATAAATACGTGCATAACAAGGCAACCTTGAATAATTCATGCATTTCTCACATTTAAGTGTCAACGTGCAAAACCTCGAACCATTGTGAAAATGAAATTAAAATCATACAATTCTCCAAAGAATATGTGAGGCTTTGAAATAATATACCTATTAGTGCATGTAATGTAAGATGTGGGAATATTGATCCATAGTTTAACAACAACAATATTTCGATAAAACTTTACTAGTTGAATGTTGATCCATAGTTTAACAACAACAATATGTGATGTGGCTTTGAATGCTGATCCTTAGTTTAACAACAAGACCTATTAAGATGTGGCTTTGAATTTTGATCCATAGTTTAACAACAACAATATTTCGATAAACCTTTACTAGTTGAATGCATTAGTTTTATAAATCAAATGCACACTGGGTGAGCCCACCCCCATCACCCTATCAAGGGTTGAAGGTCCAGTCTTCATGCAAAATAACCCCATCACCCTATTAAGGGTTGAAGGTCCAGTCCTCATGTAAAATAATTACAACAAATTGTGAGCTGTGTTATTAGTCCCTGTTGTCCAACATGGGACTATAGTAATTGGAATCACTTCTCTAACATTAATTCCTAATATGATTTAGTGAGTAATCAGAATCGCTTTTATAACATTAATTCCTAATAAGATTTAGTGATTTTTTAACTTCGCTATGTACAATAGCATCATCTTACTATATTATAATTTTTTTTCATGGTATTGGCCTCTTCCTCAGGCCAAAAGCATGTAAGCATATGGTATATTGAGTTTGTGTTGTTAATATTCCCAGACTATAGACTAATGCTAACATTTGTCTAGTAGTATAAAATGCTAGCAATGCTAAAGGAAATTAAAGTAATTTATTAGTGGCTGAAGTTGCCACCACCTATGAATGTAACTTCATCACCTGTGAATGCATTTTGTTGCGTTTTCTGGTGTATACTAAATGTTGAATTTTCCACAACAAAACATTGAATTTTCCATCGCCATTGTCTATCCACATTGGGCAAGGCAAAGACCAATGGTTGGGCTGAGATTTGTTGCCTCTTCCTCTACACCTTGAGAAATGACCTCTTGGGTTGCGATTTTTTTCCTCTTAGTCTACACATTGAGATATCTTCACTAGGGGCAAGCAATACCAAGACTCTTTTGCATGTATTACTTCATTCACTATCAATACTCTTTTGCATGTATTACTTTTTTCTCTTTTGCATGTATTACTTTTTTTCATCACGGTTACTTTATTTTTCAGCACGCCTGAAACTTATAGTCAGTATCAACTCTCAACTCTTCTTCTGCATGTATTAATTTTTTTCATCACACTTGAAATTTGCAGTCAGTATCAAATCTCAACTCTTCTTCTACATGTATTACTAAAATTTTTCAACATCTTAACCTACAAAAAAATCAAATGAAAAAACAATTTCAGTAAGAAAAACCCAATATTTTGAACGTAAAGTCTCTCAACTCTTCTTCTGCATATATTACTTTTTTCAGAATCTTAACCTAGAAAAAAATCAAATGCAAAAACAATTTCAGTAATAAAAACCCAATATTTTGAACTAAAAATTTCCTAAAGTAGATCTCTTTGTGCTTGTAAAAATTTAAAATAAAAAACCATGAATATATCTTTGTGTTATACAAATTTAAGATAAAACACCATGAATATCTAGTATTCATACCTGTAGATGTTAAGCTTCTGGTATTCATACATGTAGATGTTAATCTTCGTTGTCTTGGACACATCTTAATAGGTCTTAATCCAAATAATTTTTCTGACGAAAACTTAGATCCTTTTAAACTATTGTACTCATGGCATGCTTCAAGCACAAAAATAAACACTACAACCTGAACCACATAAGGCAACCAAACTTCCTCATGTTGCTTCAAATGAGAAGCACAAACATAAACCCTAAAGCTTGAACCACATAAAGCAACCAAACTTCCTCTTGCTGCTGCATGATCCTTAAACGTAGACTTCTATTTTTACACCCTAGTCGTCCTTACAAAGCCTTTTTACATTTTTACTGCTCACAGAGCTAGATTTTGTTTTCGATTTTCATGCTTCTAGACAAGAAATTTGGTGAGACAATGGTTTTGAGCGGGAAAAACACCTTCTAACTCTCCTCCCCATTGGAAATGATCACAAATTTGAGTTATCGCCTATATTTCCAAATACAGTTCTAGAGACACATATGACAATACGCCCACTGTACAGATGAGCAACTGTGGCCATGTTTGCTAAATATTAACCACTATGTGATAGAGTATCAAAAACCTTGATACTTTGCGACCATGTTTGCTAATGACTTTAAATATTAGTTTAAGCTAGTGCAAGAAAACTCTGCGAAATAGTATTTCAAAAGGGATTCAGTAGATTTCTATTGACCTTCTCAAGGATGCCTGGTAGCCAATTGAATCGCTGCATACGCTTCCTAGGGAAAAGAAACTCTGCAAAATAATATTTGAAAAGGGATACAAGAGTTTTGTATTAACCTGCTCAAGGATGCCCTGTAGTCGATTGAATGGTTTCATATGCAATTTCCGTCATAGGCAAGGGTGAAGCGATTCATATGAATCACAATCATGGGTGTAATGTCCATAGACACAAATAGAGCAAGAAAAATTTGTGTGAAATTAGGGTTATTCTCCTTTCTTTTGTTAAAGAACGTAATCTCAACCACCTGCTAGGTGTCAAAACCGCCAGTCCAAGTGTCATAGGTCAGTTTGAGTGAGTCCAGTTTAGTCAAGTTTAACTCCAGTTATTTATTGCTGGTGTTTCCAATGGATTCCTATTTAACTATTTCGTAATATTGAGATGAGAAACTCTCTGCTCTAGTTCACGTTTCAGTTTTTTCAATTATTTTCATGGTATCAGAGTGAGCTTGCATAAGCCTCCCTAGAGAGTAGAAATAGAGCCAAGAAAGAGGAGTAGAGAGGAGAAGTTGGTTGGCATGACTATTAGGCCAATACTCGTGCCAACGCACCTAAACAAGCAATTGGCACGAGAATAAAAGCCATACCCGTGCCAGTTTTTTGACTTGCGTGCTTTTGTTTTTAGTCGCGGCTATTTGATTCGGGACCGCGCCAGTCTGCAAAAATAACATTAAGGATTTACGATGGAGCGTATGCGTTAATGTGAATTAATTTGTGATGCATGAATGTATAAAAGCTTCAAAGTGATTTTAAAAGTCAACGTACTTAAAGGTTTTAAAAAGAATGATAAAAAGAATGAGTAGCATGAATGTATTCGCATGTGCATGATTTGAAGAATGTGTTTTATTAAAGTTTCTTTTTGAAAACTTTAAATTTATGAAAGGAAAAAGGGGATGTGACTTTAAAAAGCTCCATGGTGATTTTTAAAAGGGAGAAAAGCCCTTTCATTTAAAGAAATTTTTTTATTAAAGTTTTTTTTTATAGAAAAACCTTAAAATCTGTAAAGGTTTTAATGAAGAAAGGAGCTCGTAAAGCAAAGGAAGTTTAATGGTTTATGGCATAATTTTTTTTTTGCGTTTTTTTTTTTTTTTTTAACTTAAATTGATTATGGGCATTGCGATATTTTGAAGAAGAGGTTTTCCAGATTTTTGTTGAGTTGTAGTTAACACTCACAAATAGGAAAAGCCAAGAGGCTGTAGCAGAAAAAGAAGATGTTCGAGATCTTTTTAGATCTAGAAATTAGAAGGCAAAAAGATGCATATGCATTAAGATGCATAAAATAATCAGTCGATGAAAGTATACTTCCCTTGATTTTAGAAGCCAAGACAGCCAAGGAGGCATGGGATACCCTTGAGAGATGTTTTGGTACAAGGGGGAGCATTGAAGCAAAGGGGAGCTTTGAAGATGAAAATGAAGGTGGATCTGTAGCAGTAGATCTACAGCGAAATGAAGAGTTTGTTGAATCCCACTGTGCACAGTCACAGGTGGCTGATGTCTGCGAAGAAAGTGCAGATGAATCAGAGAAGCAGCATGAAGATTCTCGTGAACTCCACTGTGCACAACCACAAGTGGATGAAGAGAATCCAGCAACAAATATTGCTGACGAAGATTTCGTGATTCCAGCAACAGATCTTGCTGACGAAGGTTTGTTGATTCCAGCAACATAGTTTGCTGATGATGATATGGAAATTCCAGCAACTGAGCTTGTTGAAGATATGGTAAATCCAGAGACTAATATTGTTGATTTTGATAGAGAATTTTTGGCTAATGATGACTGGTTGTAGATGATGCAACAAAAATAAGATATTGACATGATGCTATTTGGTGAGATAAACCCACTGTAGTTAGTGGAAGACAACATGTTTGCAGTAGCACAGGCTAGTGAAGAAGAGACAGAGAAAAAGATAAAGATAGAGATAAAGGTAGAGACAAATATAGAGACAGAGGAAGATGCAGCAAAGGAAGCACAACAATAGAAAGCTCTCCTTGCAGAGCAGAAGGAAGAAACAGAGAAAGAAGAGGAGACAGAAGAAAAGAAAGAAATTTGCAAAGGGAATGCAGAAACAGAGATAGAGGCAGAAGCAGAAAAGGAAACACAACAAGAGAAATCTCTCACTGAAGAGCGAAAAGACCAGAACCAATGTCGTTCTAAAAATATTTTTTATGCTAACATAGATTTTCAGTGTGCAGGTACACAGATTAATTATGAAGAAGAGCTAAATTTTATTGAAACATGGCTTACAACACCATGTCTGGATGAGATCTACACAGAATATGTAGATATGAAGGATGAAGATGACATGCATGATGAACATGTCAATGAAATTTTCATGCATTGGAGTTTTGAAGAGATAAGATATTATTCTAATCCTATGTTGCAACAGATTGATGATGAAAAGAGCACTACAGAAGATAATATGTGGCAGCAACCCACATTTCTTGAAGATGTCTAGAACATGCTTAGACAGCTTGGAACAATAGAAGACCTGCACCAGCAAATGAAGAAACAGAGCTCTCAAGGATACACTAAAACAAAAAATTTGAAACAATTTAGAGGCTACAGAATCTGGAAGAAGAGAAGAAGAAAAATAAATCTAGTTGAAGTCAAGTGTTTTAAATTGTAAGCCTCACTGAGACATAGACCAGTAGGTAGGTGACAATGTGCTAGGATAGGTCAAAGAAGAACAGGAGGGAAAGGTTTGACGAGAGGAACAATGGCACAGGGTTTCTGCAAGTTTTTCTTGGCGCTCGTAGAAGGGATCCAGTCCTCCATCGCAGAGAATGGAGACTATACTGGCCACGAGCGGCTTCTCTACCTCATGAAGAACCCAGATCTAACTGCTGCGTGGGTGATTTCCACAAAGGGTGCAGAGGAACTAAGCTGGAAGATCTGGACGGCGCAGGTCCAGTTTTGCTTCCCCTGCATGCGGCAAACTGGCGGAGGTCTCCAAACCCCGAAGTTTGAACATGCATGGCACCTGATGGCCCTCGATATGCCATTGAGAAAGGGGGTTTTATATTTCATGCTGAGGTTCGAGTCTCTAAGAAGATCGGAGCTGAGATCTTGGTCAGATCCGCTGTATGATGAGGCTTTATTTGAGAAATATCTGAACAGAGCAAACGGGCCGCCACTGCCATCGAAGAGCCGGTGGATCGAGCCTTTCACAGATCGCTCCGCAGCAGCAGTAGACAGAGAAGAACCCTCTTTCCTTTCAGAGGTAGAAAAGCAGCCGCAAACTCCTGTAGATAAGCTCCAAGCGTCGATCATCAGCTTTTTACCCTTGAGATGGGAGATCCGATCAAGCTCTACGCTCTTACCTCAGCAAAAGGTGAGAGGAGAGGCATCTAGGCCCGATCCGCAGGATTTCTTGCTGAATCGGAAGAAAGGAGAGGTAGAGTGTAGAAGAGGCTGGCAACAACAGGGAGCGCCCTCTGCCCTAGCTTCCCCTATCCCACGGGGGCAGCCCCCTTTCTTGCATCTAGAGGCAACACAAGGCCATGGGAAGCTAGAACAGCCAGATCCCAGGCAACAGGTAACATCAACTTGTTTTCAGATTTTTATTAAACCCCCTGTGGGGAAAACCAGTCTAGTGTGGATACATGCAGAAAGCACCATTATGCAGTTGAAACAGCAAATCTGGGCATTGATGGGATACCCTGTTCAGATCCAACATATGGTCAGTGGTAGATGGTCCCTTCAGGATAGCAGAACCCTGAAAAACTACGATATTAACCCAGAAACAACCCTTTCTTTAAACCTTAGGCTGAGAGGAGGTGCTCTGCCCCAAGGACATCCAAGCACCATAGGAGGAGACAAGGGGAAACAGACAACATCCCAGCAACAACCCAAGGGAGGCTTCTCTTAAAAAAACATATTATAGGGCAACAGAGATCCAGGGTCCCCTCCAGATCAAGGTGGAAATACACCTAGGCCATACATAGTAGATTAGCTTGGGCAAACCCCAGCCCTCAACATTGATTCTACAGGACTAGAAGAATACGTAAAGTCATATGAGACTCAGGCCCTAATCTGTCGATTTAACAGTTTTTGGCCAAAGCCAATCGATCTATTTCACTGGATCTACACTAGTTGGACCATGGAATGTGATATACATCTATGCTCCAAGGGGTTTTTCATTGTTAAGTTCGCTTCCATGGAAGCCAGAGATAGAATCATCAGTGCAGGGCCTTGGTTTTGGGGAACAACGGGTCTTTTTATGACCCCATGGTTTCCAGATTTTGACCCAAACAAAATGACTGTCTCCAGAATACCGGTCTGGGTCCGCTTATATAACCTTCCTCTTCACTTTTGGAGTGAGCAAGTTTTGGAAGGAATTGGGAACAGCATAGGGAAATATATCAAAACATATATGGAGAGGATTGACGAGAGGATCTACACCTTTGCACGCATTTGTGTGGAAGTTGATCTAAGTAAAGGACTGCCGGAAAGTATAAGGCTGGTATACAAGCAACAAAACTGGCTGCAAGGAATAGACTACGAAAACACTGCTTTCAGATGCAGAATCTGTAGGCTGACAGGACACTTGCAAAGTACATGCCCAGAAGCCAAGAAAGCAAACAGCAAAAAGAAGCAGAAAGGGAAGCAAAGAAAAGGGTGGCAATACCCCCCCCCCCCCGACTCAGAGGACGATGAATCAGAAGCAGAGGAGGAAGTTACTCCCACAGAGAATACTGAGTCTACCCAAGGAAAAGAGACCCAAAAGGAAATCATATCAGCAAACAAGGTTTCACAACTCCATTCAAATCAGGAAGAGAAGACAAGCGAGGACTTGAGTATGGGAGGGATCAAATGGCATCACCCCTCAGATACTTCAGACTCAGACAAAGATACAGGTCCACAGAAAGCAGAAACACAGTTAGTTCTAGCAACGATTGAGCCCACCCAAGGAGAGTGGCGCAAGGTCGAAAAGAAGAAGGGGAGAAAAGCATGAGGTGTGAGTCTTCTACTAACTCCCTGGAACCAATTTTTCTATCCCTTCCTCCCTTGTATTTTCTTTTTCTTTCATTCTTTCTAAATGCACGGCAGCCCCGCTACGCCGCATTGTGCGCCAAAGCACAGGAGCCCAATGGGAAATTTCTGAAAATGCTTCAATGCATATGCTATGTGTAACTTTTCATTTTTATAAATAAAAGGTTACCGATTTTTTCTGTGGAAAAAAATAGACCAGTAGGTATGTGAATTAAATTTTTATGTGGTTGAAATTAAAGGGGAGTGTTAAATAACGTAATCTCAACCACTTGCTAGGTGTCGAAACCGTTAGTCCAAGTGTCATAGGTCAGTTTGAGTGAGTCCAGTTTAGTCGAGTTTAACTCTAGTTATTTATTGCTGATATTTCCACTGTATTCCTATTTAACTATTTCGTAATATTGAGATGAGAAACTCTCTTCTCCAGTTCACATTTCAGTTTTTTCAATTCTTTTCATCTTTGAGAGTGGGTCATAAATCTATCTCCTTATGCCAGTAAGCATTTTTGTTTACTACTCTTCATCTTTCATTAAAGCCAGTAGAGCCGATTAAAAAACTGCTAGTCGGTCGGTTACTAATCGGGTAATAACCAACCTCTCGCTACAGAGACTGCAATCCCACCCTACCAAAATATGGAGACAAATATGCTTAGAGTGCAGGGCAAAAATTTTCAGAGACAAATATGCTTAGAGTGCAGGGAAAAAAATTGCAGAGGATCAGGAACTAGTTCACAGAATGTGTGAGTGTGAACACAAAATTGCGACTGTGACAAGTGAAGTTGGTTATCCAAGAGAGCTCACCGAGCTTATATTAAAATGAAACAAGGTATAACCTTTGGGGAAATGAGACAAGCGGCATTCATAAATGAAACATGTAAGTCCATGCATGTTTGTATTTACATCTGTGACTCGTATATCACTTTCAATTAATTTTTATTATAATATTATTGAGCCTTTTATGATTTAATAAATGATAATTATCATTACAACTATGTTCTCACCACCTGAACCAAATGATCATGGAAGGTGGGAAGGCTGCATCTCTTGATGACTCTTTCCGCTACTTCATACAATTATTGACCCTTGCTGAATGAAGCAGTTACCTTATTTTCCAATCTGACACAACCTTGCTTCCAGTTAAGTTATGCGATGCTATGTTGTGGCATTCAAAATATTTGGAGACATCTGCAGGAGCATGTGTTTCACTTTCTTTCCATTCTTTAAGATGCTTCAGTATACTCTGTACTCCTTGAATTTCCTTCTTCGTTTGTATATTATAAGGAATGCTCCCAATTTCATATAACCACTTTTGATATTTTGTAACCTCTTATACAACAATGTTTGGGAAACGTTCAATTGATCTTGTACCTGAAAGGAACATGCACAGAGTTTCATAATTTAATTCATTTTCTAGTAAGGCGATCATGTCTTTTTATTTATTAAACTTAAAAGATATTCCTGTACATCGTCAATGTTTGCTTGTGTTGTAGCAACACCAAAGCTAGTGCTATAGCTGGGTCTCTTCCGGTATCATCTACTATTATAGATTATGCACTGATCATTGTCTACATATGTTTTATTCTTCTTATGTGAATGTATCACAATGAAATTTTTCCTTTGATTGTAGTGGAAGCTGGTCTCTAGGTTTACCACTGGTTCATCATCAACACTTGCCAGTCCAAATTCTCAAACTAAAGGAAAGTGTCCTCCAATTACTACACCATCTAGCCCATCACCGATTTCTTGTTGGTCACTTTATACCCCTTATCATAAAAAAAAAACAACCCACTACTTACCTTTATTATCCTATGTATTTCTCTCATGTTATATAATTATTCCTTACCAAGGATCTGCGCCTTTTAATCCCGATGACAGGATCACCGCCCCCTCAATATTCTAAAGTCTATTTGGATATCCTCATTTGTAAAGGTAATTATGGGGTGGTAGGGATTTTACTCATGTTTTATAATTATACAGAGTCATTTTATAAGGAAACTTCACCCTTAAGCCCACGTAACAAGACAACCAACCTGCTTCTTGTCTTTTAGAAGAATATCAGTGTTTGTTGGTTTATTTGGAGGAGGCCTGAAGAGTGGCTGTTAGAAGCTTTGAAGTCTCCACATCATTTTTACACACTGCTATCATAATAAGTATTTTTTTTAAAATCATGTAGCTTCTGCAATGTTAGTTTATATTTAATTTATATTGTCTTCTTGTCATTTAATGACAGAGTGTTTTAGAGCCCATCCTGTTGAGATTTTGTATTTTATTTTTGGCTAAAAATATCATAGATAATGCCAACAATATTTGTTTGTTGCTAATTGGATAGCATCAAATATTGAAGAGGAGATAATTAATCCTATTTTTTTGTGATAGGATGAAATTGAATTTATTATTCAGTTTCTTCCCTACATCTATAAATTGTAAACCTGTAGAGGCAGAACATATGAGATATGAGAGATGAGATGAAGAGGAAGTGCAGATGTGATAAATCTGCTGTTGTAATCTGCTGTTGAATAATAAGAAAGACAATACCTCTGTTTGGTGGATGTAGCCCAGATTGGTTGGGTGAACCATGTTAAATTCTGTCTCCATTTAAATGTTGTGTGTGTGTGAATTTATTGAGTTTCTGTTGTGCTTAATTCATACAATTGGTATCGGAGCAAGTTGTATGCACTGCCTACTTGCTGGTGCAAATCTGTTTTGGCAAGGAGCATTGGGAGGCTATTACAAACTCTGCGTATGCATGGTGGCTTTTAGTGTTGAGAATTTATGGACAGTACTCTCCAATTTTTGGACCCAACACTTGTTTCCTTTATTCAAAATTTTGCATCCACGCTGATCGATTCGCTTCCTGGCTAGCGCAATGAGCAGAACCACTTTGTAAGTGGGGAGATGTCGTTACCTATTTAAAAAGCCTGCTGATTGTTAAAGTGCAGTCTTTATTGCAGCTTCGGCATTGATGCATTCGAGGTTTTTTGCTGAGGATCGGCCTAAAAGATCTGGCATGACATTGTCTGCACATGAAGCAAGAGAAAGCTGATGAGGGCTGTGAGCTGCCAAGCCGTGAGCTAGAGGTTTGTCAACACCATGAGCTGGAGGAGCCATAGCATGTGAGATGGAGATTTAATGATTTTTTGAGAGGTAAGTTGATGGCTGCTACGGTTCTGAATAAAGAAATGATGTGTGTTGTTTTTTTTTAGTCAAAGAAATGACGGTTCATCACATGTGAAATATACATGGAGCTTGAAATCAGAAAGAGTGAGAATTGAATTAGATTCACGGGCAATGTTTAAATGAGGCAGCCGAATTAAAATAACTTACACTTCTTTGACCTTTATAATATTTTTGGAGTAGTGGAGAGTCATAATTGAATGTTTGACTTGGACATCACTTTCTGCTCGATTTAAAATCACAGGTACTTGTGTTCAATGATACTGCAAGAAAAGGAAACTTCTCAGTTTTTTTTTTTTTAAATTCTAAAGTCTAAACCATTTTATCAAATTGTTAATAATTATTAATAATTTCATGTTTGAAAAGGGGAATTTTATAAAAATTTTAATTTGATTAAAATGGAAATTAAGGATCCATAGAGAATAGGTTGAATTAAACATGGAAAAAATTCAAAGTGCTCGGTTTGAGATCGAGAAGTTTAATGGGAGGAATAACTTCGAAATCTGGAAAGTCAAGATGCATGATTTACTCGTACAACAAGGTGTGGCGAAGGCACTTTTGGGAAAATCCAAACAAACTTTCGCCATGATAGATGAAGAATGGAGTGACATCGATGATAGAGCACTGAGTGGAATACAATTGTGTTTAGCGGATGATGTTTTATTTAACATCATGTCTGAGAAAACAGCTACTGGACTATAGACAAAGCTAGAAAAACTGTACATGACTAAATCATTAACCAACAAGATTCTTTTGAAAGGACAGTTGTACAGCTTGCGCATGAAAGAAGGTACAACTGTAACCAATCATCTGAATACCTTTAACACTCTCTTGGTGAAGTTAGATATCATAGAAGTAAAATTTGATTCAGAAGATAAAGCTGTAACTTTATTATGCTCTTTGCCTGAGTCATGGGATCATTTTGTTACTTCTATAAGTCTTAATTCATCAGAAACCCTTGAATTTGATGATGTTGTTGGAGCTATGATCTCTGAAGAAATTAGAAAAAGGTCAAATTTAGAAACTTCTACATCAGAAGCAATGATGCTTAGAGGTCGATCTAAAGAAAAACGCTTCATCTAGAAAAAAAAACTCTCGATCAAAATCGAAAGGGAAGAAGAGTAAGCTAAAATGTTGGTTTTGTTGCAAATCGGGACATTTGAATAAGGACTATTGGAAGAGACAACAAACATCCAAAGGAGACTCTTCGACAGAAAATAAAGAAGCAAACACGATAGATACAGGTTCAGGTTCGGCATCCGGTTTAGGTATAAGTGATGAGGTTTTATCAGTTAATTTTTCAAATTATGATCAACACTGGTTATTAGATTCTGGTGCATCTAATCACATGTGCATTCATAAAGAGTGGTTTAAATATTACAAGTCAATCAATGATGGAGTAGTTTACATGGGCAATTATTTCTCATGTAATGTTGTGGGAATTGGAAGCATCCAAATTGAAATGTTTGATGGGACAAATAAAATCTTAACCGATGTAAGACATGTGCCTGAACTCATAAAAAATCTTATTTCTATAGGAGTGTTAGACACAAATAGATATACAACTTTTATTCAAGGTGGAGTAATGAAAATTTACAAAGGAATCTTATTATGAATGAAAGCAAAGAAGATTGGAAATCTTTTTCAGTTAGAAGGTAGAACAGAGTCAGATCATGTTTCAACTGTATCTAAAAACGACAGTGATTCTATTCAACTATGGCATCAAAGGTTGGGCCATATGAGCGAAATAGGATTAAAATTTTTATCTGATTGTATTTTACTTCCTCGTTTAAAGTATTTTAAGTTAGATTTCTGCAAACATTGTATATATGGGAAACAGAGCAAGAAGAAATTTAAAACTGGAAAACATACTAGCAAAGGAATCCTTGATTATATCCATTCTGATGTTTGGGGTCCATCTCCTACAACCTCATATGGAGGATCATTATATTTTGTATCTTTTACAGATGATTTCTCTATAAAATTATGGGTCTACATGTTAAAAGGAAAGTCTAATGTATTCACAGTTTTCAAGCAGTTTAGAGCATTAGTAGAAAATATCACTGGAAGAACCATTAAATGTTTAAGAACTGACAATGGTGGTGAGTTTACTTCAAAGTAATTTGATAATTATTGCAAGGAAGTTGGGATCGAAAGACATAGAACTACTGCTTATACTCCTCAGCAAAATGGAGTTGCTGAACGCATGAACAAGACTCTCTTAGAAAGAGAAAGAAGTATGCTAAGTAATGCCAATTTGCAGAAGGAATTATGGATAGAAGCAGTATCTACAGCTTGTTATTTGATAAATCGGTCACCATCAACTACAATAGGATGCAAAATTCCTCAAGAGGTATGGAAGGGTGATCCTTGTGATTATTCTAAACTGAAAGTTTTTGGTTGTGATGCATATGCTCTAATTCCGAAACATCGGCGTTCTAAATTAGATCCTAAATCAAAAAGATATATATTTGTTGGACATGGTGATGGGATTAAGGGATACAGGTTGTGGGATCCTGCTACTCACAAGATCATCATTAACAAAGATGTTAAATTCAATGAATCTTCACTTGATAATCCAGATGTAGATAATAAATTGAAATAGGATAATGTACCTAAGTTTCAACATATTCAGTTTGAAACCAATTCAAATACTGATGATTGTAAAGATGAACAAGTTTTAGATGAAGATCATGAAAAAGTTCCTATAGATAATAATCAACAAATTGTGGAAGAACCAGAAACATCTTTAAGAAGGTCCACGAGAATTAGACATCCTCCTAAAAGGTATGATGATTATGTTACTTTAGTTGCTTTAACCGCTAATAATGATGAACCTTTATGCTATTAGGAAGCTGTAGAAGGTTCTAACAGTGATAAGTGGAAAGAAGCTATGGAGGATGAGATGAAGGCATTAGACAAGAATGCCACATGGGACCTGGTAGAACTTCCTAAAGACAGAAAAATTGTAGGATGTAAATGGGTTTACAAATTGAAAAGGGGTGTTGCTGATAATGAAGACAGGTACAAAGTAAGGTTGGTTGCGAAAGGCTTTTCTCATAAAGAAGGAATTGACTTTCATGAGATATTTTCACCAGTTGTTAAAATTGTTTCAATTCGGATTGTGTTAGTATTAGTTGCTTTACTTGATTTAGAATTACAACAACTAGATGTTAAGACTGCATTCTTACATGGATATTTAGATGAAGAGATATATATGGAACAACCTGAAGGGTTTGTTCAAAATTGCAACAAGAAATTTGTCTGCAGGCTCAAGAAATCATTGTATGGTCTGAAGCGGTCATCGAGAAAATAGTACAAGAAATTTAATTCTTTCATGATGAGTAAAAATTATATAAGAAGTGAATATGATCATTGTGTTTAATTTAAGAAATTAAGTAATGGCATATTGATTATCTTAGTATTATATGTTGACTATATGCTTTTAGCAAGAAAAAGCATAACTGAGATCAACAGGTTAAAGGCTCAAATGGCTAGGACGTTTGATATGAAAGATCTAGGAGCAGCAAGACAGATTTTGGGCATGGAGATTTTCAGAGACAGGAGAAATGGTAAGCTGTGGTTGTCACAACAAAAGTATATTGAGAAAATACTCTTAAGGTTTGGTATGAACAATGTGAAGCCAATTTTAGTCCCTTTAGCTTCCCATTTTAAGCTTTCTTCAAGTTTATGTCCTAATACAAACGAAGAAAAGAAATATATGTCTCGAATACCATATGCTAATGCAGTAGAAAATTTAATGTATGCGATGGTTTGTACATGACCATATATTTCACATGTAGTTGGGGTTGTCAGTAGGTATATGGAAAATCCAGGGAAAGAACACTAGGCAACAATGAAATGGGTGCTTCGGTATTTGAGAGGCACAAGTGATTATTGTATCACTTTAATAGAAGTAGTGAATTTGTTTGCGGATATGTTGATTCCGATTTTGCAGGTGATTTGGATAAGAGAATATCAACTTCATGATATGTCTTTACTCTTGCAGGTGGAGCTATTAGCTGGATGTCAAAGCTACAAAACATTGTTGCTTTATCCACTACAGAAGCCGAATACATAGCTGCTTCACATGCTTGCAAAGAAGCGGTTTGGTTAAAAGGTTTGTTTGGTGAGTTTGGTAGGTTTTAGGAAAACATAAAGTTATTTTGTGATAGTCAAAGTGAAATTAATTTGGCTAAAAATCCAGCCTATCATAGTAAATCAAAGCATATACCTATAAAATACCATTTTGTAATACAGGTTATCACTGAACGGGGAGTCTCTCTTGAAAAAGTGCATACAAAGGAAAATGGTGTAGACATGTTCACGAAACCAGTTTTATTAGAGAAGCTAAGATGGTGTCTGGTTTCTCTTGGATTTTAGAAAAAATGAAAATAATAACAGGAATGAGGTATCAGGGTGATTTTTGTCAAGGTGGAGATTGTTGAGATTTTGTATTTTATTTTTGGCTAAAAATCTCATTGATAATGCCAACAATAGTTTTTTGTTGCTAATTTGATGGCATCAAATCTTGAAGAGGAGATAATTAATCCTATTTTGTTGTGATAGGATGCAATTGAATTTATTATTTAGTTTCTTCACTACATCTATAAATTGTAAGCCTGTAGAGGCAGAACATTTGCGATATGAGGGATGAGATGAAGAGGAAGTGCAGATGTGAGAAATCTGTTGTTGTAATCTCCTGTTGGATATTAAGAAAGCCGATACCTCTATTTGGTGGATGTAGCCCAGATTGGTTAGGTGAACCATGTTAAATTCTGTCTCCATTTAAATGCTGTGTGTGTGTTAATTTATTGAGTTTCTGATGTGCTTAATTCGTGCACATCCACTACAAAAATAACAAAGGGATAGCCCTTCCATTCAAGGGGCTTTTTATCGAGTGTTTGTACAAAAATAAAAAAGGGAGAGCCCTTCCATTCAAGAGGTTTTTTATCCAGTATTTTTTCTGGTAAGTAAGGACCGAACCACCAAAAATCTCCCAGGCCAACTACTTCTCTGCCTAGGTTGAAAATAGTATGCAATTGAACGACAACTTAAGACAATAGACTGTAAGGATAACGTGCTACATTTTTATGTGAGATAATCTCCCAGTTTGTACATTTTTTTGTAAAGTATGCTAATTAATCAATAAAAACCATCAATGTAGAAGCTCAATTAGCAATAACACATGCTTTATTAATAGCACAAGTTTTCATGCATATCAAGGAAATTGATTTCCAAATGGTGGAAGTTTCTTGCCTCCCCTCGCTCTCTTTGAGATCCTAACATATTTTATTTGATACAATATTAAGATGGTGGGTTGACTACCCAATCTATTGCCTAAAATTATGAATTCATGTTATTCTCAAATATTTCGAAAACATTAAATGTATTGTTATTTAATTTTTGAATATAGATATTTTATCCATCACCAACTAATATGTGTTTCTAGTTAATTACACTATTATTTTTCTTTTTGCTAAAATAATAGAGGCAATTAAATATGATGGCTTTGAAGCCCCACCTTAATAGAATATGATGTTGATGAGAGGTCTACAATAATTGTTTTTTTTCTTCGCATAAAAGGAATGACATGCACTTCATAAAAGGAATGACTTTAGCAGACCCAAAAATGATGCACTATGAAGGAATACACTCAACAACAATCTATCAAAGTTTCTGTTTTTTTTTTTTTAACGTAGCTCGAACCTTAAACACACAAAGAAACTTCTCCACTTCTCCAGAAATGATAATGTGATTCCTTATAAAAAAAATTGAGCACGAGATATCCCAAATGTGGCAACTCTCATCCCATTGTAATCGACCAAGAGAGCGACGGTCAACCATGCTTGATCCTAAAAATGACTCCTATTCGATTTTGCTCTAAGTGATGGTGCGGCTAATTATTTGAATGAGGACCCTTGGTAGTGGACGTAATAGCCTCTCAGCTCCTCTGCCCTCTGTAACTTATGTGATCCTTTGTTCTCTAATCTGCTCATGGGAAACACACTAATATTGTGGTCTTCGACGGGAGATTTTATGATTTTTGACAAGAGCCAAATCCTTGTATCATGTCTTGCTACAATCAAGATCACCCCCCCTACACCTTGATTCGACTTTCCCTCGATTCTGAGAACGGACTCAACCTTTGCTTGATGTCTAATAGCTACAAGTCAACGCTTTCACTGCATTGGAAATGGGTTCAATTCTCGAGTCTTTGCTACAAACAGTGTGATGCTTATCACTTCCTTAAAAAAGATAAAAACTCTTCCTTCTTGTAGTTCGTGAGCCCTACATGGATTTTGTGTGGCCCGTGTTGGGTATGTGTTATATTCTTTCCACGACTAGCCCCACGCACTGTACGTTGCACCGGGTGCAGCAGGGGGGAGGCAGCCCCCACTGTTGGGATCCGGGGCAGCGCCCCGGTGAAAATTGTTTTGGTGTGTGGACCCACTCAGAGGCGGACGCACCCATGTTTTGTGCATGATTTTGCACATGGTTTTGGGGTACGATGGTTTTCGGCCCCTGGTATTTTGTAGATCTGGTCAAGGGAACTACGGTTATGTTCTAATCCAGGGTTAATGGATTGGGATTTATGTATGCTTCAGCATGTATATATATATATGTTGTAACACTAAAATGAATATAATGAAAAATCAAGCTAGTTGTCCCGATTTGGGATCTAGGGGAAAATCTCTGTGTTTATCTGTTTTATGTTTTATGCTATCGCTATTGTTTATTTTCTGCTATAAGATTTGTGTGTAGATAATTTCCGTTTAGGGTTAAAACTTACATTTGGTATCAGAGCTGTTTTAGCTTCAAGGGGACGCCTTTGCTGTTGAGGGTTTTTTTCTTGGGCCTGAGGTAGACCCTATTCAGTGGGAGATCTATGGGATCAATTCTTGTTGTGAAAACAGATGGCGAGCGGTGGAAAGATAGACATCGAGAAATTTAATGGTTAGAGTTTTGAGTTGTGGAAGCTCAAGATGGAGGATCTGCTGGTGGATAAAGATCATTGGATCATGGTAGATCCAGGTACTAAACCAACGGCAATGTTAGATGAAGACTGGAAGAAACTAGATCGGAAGGCTAAGAGCACAATACGGTTGTGTGTCTCAGATTCAATATTGTTGAATTTATCTGGGGAAGCTACGACGAAGAATTTGTGGGAAAAACTTGGGACTTTGTACCAATCTAAGTCTCTGGTGAATAAGTTGTTCCTGTGAAAAAAACTGTATAACCTGAGGATGAAGGATGGAGACTCAGTGACAGAGCATTTGAATGCCTTCAATACTGTGGTAAGTCAGCTTTCATCTATTGATATTAAAATCTCAAATGAAGATAAGTGCATCAGTTTTTTTTGTTCTCTACCACACTCATGGGACAGTCTGGTTATTGCAATAGGTAGCAATACAACTACCTTGAATTTTAATGACATTGTCTCAGCCTTGCTGTCGGAAGAAATAAGACGGAGAAATATGGAGGGTCAAAATGGAGATGCCTTATCTGTACGAGGAAGGCCCAAAAACAGAAACAAGAATAAGGTTTTGAGTGGGAGATCTAAATCTAGAGGGAGATCTAAATCTCCTAGAAATTTTGTAAAGGTTTGCTGGAAATGCAGAAAGGAAGGACACTACAAAAAGAAATGCAGATCTAAAGCTCCTGAGAAAGGAAAGGGATATGATGATGCTCCTTCTGCAGAGGCAAAAACCTCCTTGGATGAAGGTGGGGATGTGTATTTGGCTTCTTCTTCAAATACACATGTAGATCATGAGTCATGGTTGATTGACTCAGGTGCATATTTTCACTTCACTCCCCATAGGGAGTGGTTCTACGAGTATGATAAATATGATGGTGGTGATGTCTTCCTAGGGGATGATAGGAAGGCCAGAATCATCGGACATGGAAAGGTCAAGCTGAAGCTGCAAGGTGGAAGGATTAGAACACTTCTTGGTGTTCTACATATTCCTGCATTGGCCAAAAATCTGATTTTTGTAAGCAAGATGGATGATGCAGGTGTAAAAACAGTGTTCGAGAAAGATGCCTGCAAGATGGTTTGGGGAGCACTGGTATTAATGTGGGGAGTTAGGATTGGAACTCTGTACAAGCTACAAGGTAGCACTGTTATTGATGGGTGTAACAGTTCTCTGGTTCCTGAAAGAGGAACGGAAAGCCTAGTTGTCTTTGGAGAAAAGACCATGCTATGGCATCAAAGGCTTGAACATATTGGAGAGAAGGGCCTTCAGATACTGCATAGAAATGGTATGGTATAAGGTATTTCTAATTTCTCTCTGGATTTCAATTTATATGAACATTGTGTATATGGGAAGCAGAATCGGGTGAGTTTTCCTTCTGGTGCTAAGAGGGCAAACAAGATATTAGAGCTTGTGCACAATGATGTGTTTGGACCTGTGTCAGTTCCATCACTAGGAAATTCTGTGTACTATGTTTCATTCATAGATGACTTCTCAAGGAATACATGGATATATTTCTTGAGGAAGAAATCTGAAGTCTTTTACAAATTTAAAGAATTTAAGGCTCTGGTGGAAAACTAGACAGAGAAGAAGATAAAGGTGTTGAGGACAGATAATGGTGGGGAGTTTTGCAAGAAGGAATTTGAAAAGTTCTGTAAGAAGTGTGGTATAGCATGGAAGAAGACTACTCCATACACACCTCAGCAAAATGGAGTTGCAGAAAGAATGAACAGAACATTGATGGAAAAGGCAAGAAGCATGCTCAGTGGTATCGGGTTAGGACAAGAATTCTGGGCAGAGGCAGTGGAGACTGCATGTTACTTAGTTAACATATCACCTTCATCAGCGTTGGAGGATAAGACTCCACATGAGGTATGGACTGGTAAGAAACCCTCTCTTTCACATCTAAGGGTATTTGGATGTGATGCATATGTACATGTTCCAAAGGAGAAAAGGACCAAGTTGGATAATAAATCTGAAAGGTGCATCTCTATTGGGTATAAGGATGGTTTAAAGGGTTACAAGCTTTGGAACCCAGAAACAAGGAAGGTTGTGTACAGCCGAGATGTGGTGTTTAGAGAAGTGAAAGATGTTGTTAAACATGAAGTCCTACCAAAGGAACCTGAGAAGATAGAGTTTGAGCTAAATGAGGATGAATCAGACTCTACAACAGAAGAAGACTCAGAAGATGAAGAGCCACAAACTCCAGCTTTGAGAAGATCAGTTCGGGAAAGAAGGCAACCAGAAAGGTATAGTCCATCTGCTTCGTCTCCAAGCCTAACTATAACCGATGATGATCCCGTAATCCCGTTTGGGTGAGGTAGTAGATTCAGAGGATGGAAAACTCTGGAAGGAGGCCATGGTTGATGAAATGGCATCCTTGCACAAAAATGAGGCATGGGATCTGGTGGAGTTTCTGGCTGGAAGGAAGCCCATCGGGAGAAAATGGGTGTTTAAGAATAAGGTGAATGTAGAAGGCAAGGTGGAGAAATATAAAGCTTGGTTGGTAGAAAAAGGTTATTCCTAGGTGCTGGGAATTGATTTTGGTGATATTTTTTCTACTATTTCCAAAGTTACTTCTATTAGATTACTTTTATCTGTTGCTGCTGCATTTGATTTTGAGATAGAACTATGGATGTGAAGACAACATTTCTTCATGGGGATCTAGAAGAGGAGATCTACATGAAGCAACCTGAAGGCTTTATGGTGAAGGGTAAGAAAGAACTGGTGTGCAGGTTGAAGAAGTCTTTGTATGGGTTAAAACAGTCACCAAGGATGTGGTATCAGAAATTTGATACCTATATATGGGGACTTGGCTTCACTAGAAGCAAGGAGGATCACTATGTTTATTTTAAATTAATTGGTGACTGTGTTATTTATTTGGTCTTGTATGTGGATGACATGTTGTTGATTGGAAATGACAAAGAAATTATCCAAGATTTGAAGACCCAGCTGTTCTCCAAATTCGACATGAAGGATCTTGGTGCTGCAAACTATATTTTGGGCATGGAAATTAAGAGAGATCGGGCAAAGAGGAAGCTCTGGTTAAACCAGAGGAAGTGTGTTGAGACTATATTGCAGAGGTTCAATGTGCAGGATAGTAAACTAGTGAATGTTCATATTCCTGTAGGTGTAAAGCTATTTGTTGAACAGTGTCCCAAGACACAAGAAGAAGCGGAGGATATGTCCCGTGTTCCATATGCAAGTGCAGTGGGTAGCCTGATGTATGCAATGGTTTGTACTAGACCAAACATTGCACATGCAGTAGGAGTATTGAGCAGGTTTATGTCAAACCCAGGGAAGGAGCATTGGACAGCAGTGAAGTGAGTTTTCAGATATTTACGTGGCACTAGTGATTATGGCTTATGCTACCAAGGAATACCAGGATTGGAAAGAATGTTGGACATTCGTGGTTTTCTTGATGCAGATTGGGCTGGAGATCTGGACAAAAGAAGATCTACAAGTGGGTATGTGTTTAGCCTATTTGGAGGCACAATCAGTTGGATGAGTAAAATACAGTCTGTAGTGGCTCTTTCAACTGCAGAGGCAGAATACATAGCAGCCACTCATGCAAGAAAGGAAGCAGTTTGGTTGCAGATATTGTGTTCAAGTATGGGGTTGGTACAACAAGCTATAAGGATAGACTGTGATAGCCAAAGTGAAATTTTCTTGGCTAAGAACCGTGCTTACCATTCAAAGACAAAGCACATTGATGTTCAATATCACTTTGTTAGAGATATGGTTGAGGCTAAAAGGGTGTTGCTAGTAAAGGTGGACACTTTAAAGAATGTTTCAGATGCATTGATGAATTCTGTGAGCACTCAGAAGTTCTCTTGGTGTAGAGAAACAATGGGTATTGAAGAATTGGCCCAATTACTAAGCTCTCCTGTGGCCCCCTATGGAAAGAAAACAACAAGTGGGAGAATGTTGGGTATATGTTATATTCTTTCCATGACTAGCCCCAAACACTGTACGTTGCGCCGAGTGCAGCAGGGGAGTCACAAGGGGGGAGGTAGCCCCCAGGCGAAAATTGTTTTGGTGTGTGGACCCACTCATAGGAGGACCCACCCATGTTTTGTGCATGATTTTGCACATGGTTTTGGGGTACGATGGTTTTCGGCCCCTGGTATTTTATAGTTTCGGTCAAGGGAACTACAGTTATGTTCTAATCCAGGGTTAATGGATTAGGGTTTATGTATGCTTCGACATGTATATATATATATATATATATATATATATATATATATATATATATATATATATATATATATGTTGTAACACTAAAAGGAATATAATGAAAGTTTTAACCATGAACGTAAATTATCTACTCTATCATCTTATATCGTAAAATGAATAATAGCGAGAGCATAAAACATAAAACGCATAAACACCGCAGATGTCGATTTTAATGTTTGATTTTTCATTATATTCCTTTTAGTGTTACAACATATATATATATATATATATGTTGTAACACTAAAAGGAATATAATGAAAAATCAAGCTGGTCGTCCCGATTTGGGATCCAGGGGAAAATCTATGTGTTTATCTGTTTTATGTTTTATGCTCTCGCTATTGTTTATTTTCTGATATAAGATTCGTGTGTAGATAATTTCTGTTCATGGTTAAAACCTATAGCCCGTCCACTGGTATTTTACTATTTCATTCAATAGCTAGATCTTGGTGATATTGGTTGGACCTGCTGGTCAGCTTCAACGTGATTTCTGCAAACCATAATTCTTAATGTTGGCTTCTCTTGTCGATCAACAAATCTCAGAGCATGTGCCCTTATAAACAAAAATTGAAATACGCCTTTCCTATGCTTTGGATTCGGCATTACAATGTGGCTTATGGTAATCTTACTTGAATGAGAAATGATAAATCTCAATCCAATAGGAATTTGACTGGTTGATATCGTGCACCAGTCTGCTTGCACCTCAAGAAGGGATTGGACTTGATTCGGCCGTGTTCCTTTGCAAAATCATAGGTGGTAGAACTTCAAATTCAATCACCCTTAAGCCTCTAGTATGGATCCACCTTCAGTCTATGGTTCTGCAATTCCAACAACCCAAGCGACATAGACTAAAATGACCCTGATTCCTTCATTCTTCAGGCTTGTCTTAGCCCCATGATCTCCAATGATATTGCTGGCAACACTAGTGGTGGGATCCATCTCAATACATTACTGGATTTCGTTGGGGAAGATGGCCTTTTAGCACGGTAAACCATTCTTTGCAAACAATTGTGCAATGTTTAGTCCGCTTTCTTTGCTTTCGAGACATTCGTTCTGTCCAAAAGCACTTCCTAATCTTGGCTTTTCACTGTGCTAATATTTCAAGAGGTATGCAGATATACCTAGCATTCTTCCTTCAGTGTGCATAAATCCCTTGAATTGGGTCAATCGGTGGCTACAACAAACCCTTTTAGACTATGGATGGCGAGCCTCATTTCCTAGTCCATGGGCCCATAAATGTGGCAAGGCAGGAAATGCCCACCGTAAGATTTAAGAAGTACATCATCCTATGGTGGGATTTCCTGCCTCGGCACCTTTATGGGCAGATGGCACATTTAAACACTGAATCACAATGGTGGACCCTAGATGGATCCACTAGAAAAAATTCACCACGGGGTTTTCGTCCCGAGATCAATGCTAGAAGTGTTGAGGCCATGTTCTCAACCAAAACACAATAAGATAGATAAACCTAAATGGATCCAAATGTATAACCTCTATCCCCTTTTATAAGCTTGATGGAATTTCGAGGGACCTTATTTTATTATTTTTTCTCGAAACCAACGACAAATAATATGGGTTGATACCATGATAAAATACCAAGGTAATATCATGGACCAATTTCGTCCACCTTGACCGGATCAATAAAAGAAATATTACAATGTTACAATTAAGGCAGTGGCTTAATCATAGCCATTATATGGATGCATATTTATTTTTGACCTTATGGGAGTTTTGGTGTATTGGATAACTTTTAATGAATTTGGAAATTTATTAATTTATTAGATAACATTAATTTTGGTGTTTCGTATGGATTTGTTATTGGTTTTTTATGAGAAGTTGCAAATGGTATGCTGACAAAAATTTGACGTGTAAACTTTGGTCTCAAAAATCATACTAGAGGTTAAAAGATAGGTACCCTTATGCTTAACATAGTTTTAACCCTACAATGATTCACCGAGATTTCAAATCATCAAATATTCTTCTTGATTCAAGCTTAAACGCCAAGGTGAGCGCAAGGTTTTCCACTTATGGTGAAAATGGTTTGACGGGGCTCTTAAGTGTTGAATGGTTAACTAGAGTGGGGAAAGGCATTGTGCTTAGCCATAAGTGATATGAATTTCTATCATTTTTTTCCACTATCTCTAACTATGGCCGAATGGGGGAACTTCCCTAGTTGCTTCCCAAGGATACGTTGTCCTTTCAGACTTCAAGGAGAGAAAAATTATTTCTTGTCAAAATAATTTTTTTTATATTCTAAATTATGAGTTAACCATGTGTAAATAATTAACTACGCCAATAGGCATCCCCCTATTGGAATTGGATACTTCAATCATTTTCTTAATTAATCATTTTTATCGGATGGTGTAAATTTATAGATGCCAGTATATTCTCGCCACCACCAATAAATCAGTGGATAAAATCTAGACCAATAACTTACTTGCATACCTAAATCATATGATTAAACCATACTTAAATTAAAAATTTACAAATCTTGATTAAAAATTTACTATACCATTTATTAATTGCCACCTATCAAGATTAAAAAGTGAAATGATATGGGTTTAAACAATTTTGTTCGTGGGAGGATAAGTCAAAAGATAAATGAAACTAAAACGTTAACGCTTAACCTTTCTCCCCCAACGTGTCATGTTTGCATTGAATTGCATTGAGTGGGAAGATAAATGAAACTTTTAAAGGGTCAACGTTTCAATTTCTCTAACGCTCTCAATTTATCTAACATTTTATTTTAGCATGTAACTGAAACCTCAATGTTCTCCTCTACCGTGTTGTGATTCCATTGATTTTAATTCAATTTCTTTAAATTTTTCAATTTACAAGAGTAGCTGCTTACAAATTGATACAACATGTCATACGAATTACTCCAAGGATACTCCTTATCGCCTGATACAATGTGTCATACTAATATGGCAATGAGAATGCAAGCTATCATGGATGCCTTAAATCTTTTCAAGACTATCAATTTGACAAGGATATTAAATTTTACATATTAACTTATGTTTTAAGGTAGTATATTTCAATAAGTTTATTTGATTATAAGTTTTGGTAGATGGATAGAAGAGATATGTTGGAAGGTCCCAAAAATGCAAAACTCCAATTCTTTTATTCAAAATTAATCCACTAATGCCCTTCAATTTATTTTTCTTACAAGATTTTGGTTTAGAACATTAAGGATTTTGAGCATGGCTTATTGGGTAGATGGTTAAATTTTGAATTAATTAGGTTTCAACGATTGTTAAACAACATTTTTTCACCATCCCTGCAATCCCTCACTCGACATATTAGAGGGTATTTTCCGTGACTTGTGAGCAGTGCCATACTCTGCAAACACCTTCTTTGTATCCTTCTGCATAAGGACATCATTTCTCTTGTTGAACATTTCCTCAGAAAGCCCATAAAAACCTATGTTTTGGCATTGGCGTGAGTAGCCAGTTCACCCCTCACACCAGTTTGGAGGATGTACACTGGAGGTCGCGCTAGCTCGCACTCTGTCTCTTTGTTGTGCCCACGCTAGCCTTTTTGGGAATGTTTTTTAATAAATTAGAGGCAGAAGTTTATTTTAACCACCTCAGGGATGAGTCACAACAAGTGGTTAAAATTGATAAGCCACAAATCTCTTCATTTAGTGGTTTTTAGAACATTCTTGAAGATAGGACTCCCCTCCATGATTATAGGGTTCCTAACCTCTCCTCCTTCCTCTATATAAACAGGCCTTCTCCCTTTACAAAATCTAGTTGAACAGATAGCTGAAAAAGTTAGAATAGAGAAGAAGCAACCATAGCTTCGGGAGAATAGTGCAGAGTGTGATTGTTTGTGTGTGTTGGTAACATAGTGAGATCCTGGACCTTTGTGTGTGAGGGTGTTCCAAACATGCTTGGATATAGACCTGCCGAAGGAGAGCCTCAACATCAAGGCTTGTTTGTAAACTCCCCTTGTCTTTATCATAAAAAATGCATCTGATGTTTATCTTCCACTCTTGTTTACATCTATAATGCGATTTCTAGCATTCCTTGATTAGTTAGATAGGATGTAATTGTTTCATGCTTGTCATGGCTTTACGCTTGTCGTGTTGTCTTGACTTTCTGTACAAGAAATCGAACATTGGTAGCAGCGTGTATCAAGCTTGAGAAGAGCGAAGCTTCGACAGAAGACGACAACATAGCATCAGAATGAGGTAGGTCATATTCCTTGATCTGAATTTCATTTACAATATAAGAAGGTAGATGTTAGTATGTTCTTGTAGTTGCTAGACCCACCCTAGGGCTAGAGGGATCGCCTCTGTCCGCAGAGGGGATTTACCTGGACAAAAAATTGGCGAATCCACTGGGGATTTTCCTTTGAGTTTGTCACGCTTTGAGGTCTTAGTAATTTGACGGACTTAGTCAAACGACCATTTCCCTATTTGTTCCTATGTTTTTTATCAATTACGATCTTTTAGTTTTTGCTTGAAGTGGTGAGTCTGGTCTTGGTTGGGAGAAATTATTTGTTTTTTCCTTTTCAAGCATTGGCACTTTTATTTTTCTGATAGTAGCATCGATTGGCGCTAGTTTTTAGTTAGAAACCTGCGCCAATTGGCCATTGGCGCTAGTTGTTAGTCAGCAAGTTGCGCCAGTGGGCGCTAGTTTCACCCACCAAAGTCATGCCAATTTCAGGGTGTGTGAAAAATTGATTTTTTTTCCCTAAATCCTTCACCAGTGTGTATTTCCCTTCCGGTCCTTTTCTCTGTATGATTTACATGTTCTCTCATTTACTTTTTCACTTGTGAGCATAGATTACATTGCTCATTGTTCAGCTGAAAAGTCTTCTTCCTTTGATTGCTTGATGTAAAAGGGAACGAATGCCTTGTTTTGAGCTCATGCTTTGGAACTCCTTTTTGTGCTTGACCTCATATGTCTTGTAGCATTTTAAGGAATTTCATTATAAAGTGTTTAAAACAATGATTTCATTCTAAGTGTTGGTTTGCATCCCTTTTACATTCATCCTTCCATTAAGGAAATTTGCGTTCATTTAGTTTTTGTCTTAGAGTTTTCTTTTTCGTTAAAATGCATTAGATCACGTTGCATTGAAGAGTATTTTTTGAGATTTATCATTGAACTCAGATTACATTGTTTAATGATTGAAAGCTAAAAATCACATTGAGTGCATTCTCTTTCATTAAAGGCATGCATTAAGTATATTCTCATTTCATCGAAAAAAGCATTGAGTGCATTCTTATTCTTTGAAAAGAAAAAGGAAATTGTGCATAGATTACAAGTGCATAGTTTTTAAAAAGAGGATTTTGCATAGATTACATTGCATAATTCACATCATTGAATGTTTTAGATTACTTTTGGATAGTGAAAGTCATCTAGTTTGGAAAAATTTCATTTGCAGTGTTGTTTTTCGTTGCATCATTGTTTGAAGCTCTTCCCTTAACTAGATAGCATTCATCTAATTAAAAGCTTTCTTTCCTCATATATCTGCATATAGGAGATTGTCAGATGACATGTGGTAGGGCCTTGAAACTGAGACATAATTGAATATCAACCATAAAATTTATTCAATCAACCTAAGGAAGCATTGAAACTTAATGCTCACATTTAGATGTCTAGGCTAGTGACGTGTTCCGGTGTCGTTAAACCTAGTAGCTGTTGCTCACCTTCTGACTTCAGAAAGCACTAGTACGGACTTGCGCTCCCCGTACCGTCGAGTATATAAAGGGAGACCCCTCTAGGTTGCAATCCTTTTATCCATAGGAATTCGAGTCTGCCGCCTTATAACCGTGATACACCGAACACAACATTCAGAGAGACTACCTGCATGTACGTTAAGTCCTTGGTCATTTCTCTTTCATTTGATCACCAAGGTGTATATGGCAGTTCACGGAAACTTAGTACACCTTCTTCCTTAGAGTACCTGAGTAGTCATTTTCGATCTTTAATAACTCCATAAATTTGAAAATATCATCGAGCACTTGTCCATTCATGCTCGTTTCAACCTGAAAGTGATAGAGTCACCTTTTTCCTGTTACTTGACTCTTAAAATATGAAATGGTCAGTTTTGTTTCAGTGTCTTAAAAAATTAACTGCCCACGAAATATTCCTGGTTAAATTGATCTTCCTTAGTATTTTTTTTTTAAGGTTGTTTCCGATGGAAACGTTTCTAGAGTTTACTAACCAAGGAATCCCCTCTGAGGGAAATCGTGGTCCTCTTCCTTCTTTTGGGAATGTTGGTGCTCCTTATATGGCAACGTTATCCCTGCCTGGGTTACCTGTTGGGTTGCCTATTTGGTTATTCTCGACCTCTGTGGTCTCGAGTGTTCTGTCCACTGTACAACCATCTCCTCCACCTGAACAAGAACATGTTGATTCTAAAGTGGACCTCTCCCCTTCTTCGCCTGTTTCTTCATCCTCCTTTTCTACTTCGCTTGGTGAAATTCTGGATTCTAGTAACCAGGTGGCTAGGAAGAAGAAGATGAAAATGAAGAAGAAGAAGTCAGATAAAGGAGAGGTTAGATCTGTGGCTATTGTGCCTAAGAAACCATCCAAGATGCCTCAGAAATTAAAATTCCCTTGCATTCTCTACAAAGGTAACCATCTTCTTCGAGATTTCCCTCTCATTCCAAAGGTACTTGAAGTATGGTCTGACGGTCGTCTGTCGTTGCCTTTGGCTTCCGAAAATCATATTGGTAGCACATCTTCGACTAGTTCTGATAAGACTCATAAGAAAAAGGGTAAGATTACCAATCCCTGTAAGTTGTGTGAAGGGCATCATCACATTCACCTTTTTCCGTATATGGATGAAACCAAGAGAGTGTTGGAAAAATCTATTGTTTCTGCACCTTGCCTTCCGACTGGTTACTAGAAGCTTTCTTCGAGTCCTCTGCTAGTTGATTTCACGATTGGTCAAGCATCATCCTTGGTCGATCCCGCTCCCCCAGAAATTCAAATTCACAAATCCATTCCCAACCAACACTACTACATTTGGCAGAAATTCCGACACTTGGTTCCGACGCTTTTGACCAAATGTCGGAAATTTTCCCAAATTTTTTCCATCCCGCCCGAAACCGTCACTATACCAACGTCTATAGAAAAGTGTCGCAATACCGACACTTAAAAACGTGTCGCAATTGCGACGTTTGGAGGAATACGTCGCAATTGCGACACCATGGCCCAAAGCGCCGCTATTGAGACGACTCCAAACGTCGCAACTGCGACACAATGTCTAGGTGTCGCCATTGCGATGTTTGGAGGCACCCGTCGTAATAGCGACGCCTTTTCCACCGTCAGTATAACGACACTTATATGCGCGCTACATAAAAATACGAAACTTATATGTGCGCTACATAAAAATTCGAAACTTATATGTGTGCTACATAAAAATTATTTTATTGTTTCGTATTCATTGCAATAGCTACATTAACGTCTGATATCACGCACGCATTCGCCCTCTGCTCTTGCAGAACAACATTTTCCCTTAGCATTCGCGCTCAGCTCTTGCAGAATAGAATTTGCCCTCAGCATTCGCCCTCAGCGTTCGCCCTCAGCTTTTACAGAACAGCATTCGCCCTCAGCTCTTGCAAAATGGTAAGTTCTTACTGCAGGCCCTTCCTCCTATAGTAGGGTTGACTCTATTTGGGTTTTTTTGGTCAATTCCATTGGATTGTGTTAGGCTGTAGGGTTCTTTGTAGATGTCAAGAATCAAGATTCAATACCCTCTATTATCTTCATCACCCAATACAAGATTTAAATTTTTCCCAAAGAAACGCTTATTAATTTGGCAGCCATTATTTCTCCCTACTTTAAAAACCCTACATTTAAATGAAAACAAGCATTGCATTTCAACTACAAAAATCTATTAGTGTTCAAATGTACATGTGTGCTACATTAACATCTGATATCACGCCTCCGGATGCGGATGAACATTAGGAAAATGGAGATCATTGGCTCCGGCCAATTCCCAAAGCTTTCGGCGCGTGGTAGCCACATGGGCCTCCACGGCGCCATAACCTCTGCATTAACTATGTCTGCAGGCTGCATTAACTCTCTCCACCACCGGCATTACATGCCTTCAGTTCTTCCTGGCTCGAGCATTATGCCTCTCCTTCTCTGGTTCGACGAGACCACCGTCTCTCGATGCGCATGTATGGTGACCCTGCTCTGTGCTCTGAGCGTTTGTATGGTGCCGTTGAATAGCGCATGCCCACCCCACTGCGCGGAGTTGAACGCTCGCACAAACACGGGCAGGCGATGCTCAATTTATAGTTGCATAGAATTTGATTCGGGCGCTCATTTCTCCCACAGCGATTTATGTTCGGGTGTCTCCAGTGCTCCTCAGCAACCTTTCTGCGCTCCTCTGCAGCTTGGTCCGGATTCTGTCTCTGTTGTTGACTCTCTCCAGATATCCCAGCCTTTCGACCCTGTGCCTATACCTCGCGACTTAGCAATGCCTCGACTTAGGCAACGCATGACCGCGAGGCGTGGAAGCACAAGAGGTAGTTCGTCTGGCGATAGCCCCTCCTCCAGCAGGATTTTTTCTGAAGCTCCCCCTGTCTGTGATTATGGCATTCCCCCTGCCTCTCATACGCCTATTGCCCCTCATCGCACCACCTCCCCTGCAACTCAGTCGGCCAGCAGTCGCCTCATTCGACAAACCACTCAAAGAGAAGAATTGAAGTTTGATAGCGCCTTCAATAGGCCATCTATCACTGCGTATATCACTATCACTTTGCACGAGGATGCCACCCTCAACCCGCCCACCTGGACTGTTGCTCCCCTGGCTCCTCGCGCCCCCCTTCCTGGAGAGCTTCGCCCCTCCCCTGCTCCCTTTCATAGTGAAGCCTTTCCCGAACCGGCAAAATTTGCCAAACCACCCTCCGGTGAAGCCTCTCCCTCTCCTTTGCAGGTCAACACTGAAGTTGAACAGGCTGAGGATGATCACAACAAGCAAAGCGAAGCAGACGATCCTGGAGCTGCCTACAGCTGCCCGATAATGGAGGAACAACCATCGCCTACCAACTCCATCTGAAATTGCAATGTCTGGACGTAGTAGGCTCGTTCATCTTGTTTTTCCTGTTAGCAATGTTGGTTATTTATAGTACATTATAGTTTTCTGGTCTTTGTCTATGTCAGGGTCAGTTTTCTGGTCTTTGTCTATGTCTATGTCAGTGTCAGTTTTTTGCTACTGTGATATAACAAACACTAATACTCCACCGGTTTCCCTGCACATGGGCGGTGAGAATGTCGCTTTAGAGCTGGTTTCCCTATATGGGCAGCTTCGAACCAGAACTATGTTTGGCTTTCAAGCCCAGTCTCAGGCTAGTACAGCTGAGCTGAGGCAGTTTTGTATCATTATATTTACATAAATAGAATTAGTCAGATTTAGAAAAAAAAAAAAACATCTGATATCACGCGCGCATTCACCCTCCGCTCTTGCAGAAAAGAATTCGCCCTCAACATTCGCCCTCATCTCTTGCAGAATAGTATTCGCCCTCAGCATTCGCCCTGAGCTCTTGCAGAACAGCATTCGCCCTCAGCATTCATCCTGAGCTCTTGAAGAACAACATTCGCCCTAGATTCGCCCTCAGCTCTTTCAGAACAGCATTCGCCCTGTATTCGCCCTCAGCTCTTGCAGAACAACATTTTCCCTCAGCATTCGCCCTCAGTGTTCACCCTCATCTCTTGCAGAACAGCATTCGCCCTCAGCTCTTGCAAAATGGTAAGTTCTTACTGCAGGCCCTTCCTCCTATAGTAGGGTTGACTCTATTTGGGTTTTTTGGGTCAATTCCATTGGATTGTGTTAGGCTGTATGGTTCTCTCTAGATGTCAAGAATCAAGATTCAATATCCTCTATTATCTTCATCACCCAATACAAGATTTAAATTTTTCCCAAAGAAACGCTTATTAATTTGGCAGCCATTATTTCTCCCTGCTTTAAAAACCCTACATTTAAATGAAAACAAGCATTGCATTTCAACTACAAAAATCTATTATTGTTCAAATGTACATGTGTGCATCACTTGTGTAGGGTATTCCTTTTCCACTTTCACATTATCCAAGAATGTGTGCAATATAGTTCATATTTTTTGTGATTTAGATTGTCTTGAAAAAGGAAAGGTAAATTATTTCCCATGGAAAAAGAAGGTTTTCCCTTTTTATAGGTTGTTTGGACTTACGTGGAAAAATTTATGGTATGCCTTTCATATTATGTAGTTTAAATTTGATTTAACAGATTATTCTACATGAAAATATAATTACCTATGTGATGTCCTTCATCACTAATTAAAATTATAGGGTTTCAATTTCCTAGACTCTAACTCATCTGATGCTAAATTCTAGGTTCTCATCGGTGGATCACTCTTCCATTGATTTCCTTTCCCTTTGGATCTTGTCATACTTTAAAAGTCATCAATGATACATATATTATTTCAGGTATCCCAAAAGGCTTTATAGTAGAACATATTGTGAAGTTTTTTTGGCACTTGAGGATTCTTTTTAGAACTGCAACGTGGTCTATGCTATCGAGTTATATATCAAGCAACTTGTCCTTAATAACCACACTATGAGGTAGGTTCAACTAGTTTGAACTTGTTGGGACATAGCATATGAAGTTGTGTGATGAGTCCATATCACAGGTCTATTATGGTGACAAAAGTGAAGACACATAATGATAGTTATTATGTTAACATTACTAGAAACATTTTCAAAATTATCCATGCTATCAAGATGTCAAAATTCCAAGCATTAGGTGTCAATACTCGTAGCTAATAGATAATAATAATAATATAAAAAAATCACAACTTTATTCTTGAAATATGATTGTTACACATTGGTAACCTAGTTTATGAGTTACTATCACCCAAAGATTGCAAAACAAACTTAAAATATAAATTAAACCAACATGAGAATCCAACTAAGGGTTTCTCGACAAAATCATGCCATAACCTGGCATTTTGAAACCCAAATTTGAATCCATCATAAGTAAAACAATGAAAACTCAGATGGATTTTCAATGCATGTTTGCATGCTACACTTATTCTCTATCTAGATATCATTTTTTAAATGGAACCATTAGTCAAGACCACAGTCCTTTTTATGTCAAAAATTTCAGCTCTATTTGAGCTCTTTTTTGCTCCACCACCTCCATAAACCAGTGTTACACGGGGTCTCGCCCCCCCACCTAGGGGTCTAGATTCCTCGCCCCCTCGCGCTCCAGGGTCTTGGGGACTTCTAGGGGATGTTTCCCTCATGCCCCCTCACGCCCCCGCACACCCCCTTTCACTCCCCCTCACGCCCCTCACAGCCCCCTTCACGCCCCCTCACGTCCCCTCACCGCCCCTTTTAGTTTATGGTTTCGTGTTAAAAGTTGATGTGCCACTTAGCATATTTGACAATCCAAGTGATTCTGATTCGGATGGTGACATGGTTGATCTTGATATATTCGTGCAGAAGTTGGATGCAGAGACTAGTGGGGCATTAACTTGAGCATTTATGCTCATTTATCATTATGATGATATCATTTGAGATTCATATGTTATGTTTTATGTTTTATGTTTCAGACATAACTTATTTGCGTTTAAGTTTTATGTTTCAGACTTGAGTTGTAAACTTCAGTTTAAACTCTATTTTAAATCTTGATATAATATGTCATATGATATCTTAAAATTTATTTTCATTGTACATTGTTAGTAGTTACATTAATGATTATATAGTTACAAACTTACAAACTTACATGCATGATTGTATGATGTATGTTTTAACTTTTAACTTTTAAATTTGTTTCAATTATATGATTCATCATTCATCGATTTGTAATTTTATCATTTATGATTTATCTTTCATGATGCAAGTGTATGATGACCGTATATACATTCCTTGCAAAAATATAGTTACATTTTAAATATTAAATTTTATAATTTTTATGACCCCGACGTCCCCCCACGTTTCCTGAAAATTGGTAGGGAGCTTTTGCATAAGCCGCTCCCGCGCTCCCTCGCCCCCTCGCTCCCACCTCTAGGGGACTTGGTGGAACATTGCCATAAAAATATGCAAACATATATCATGATATTGGAATTCCATTACATATGTATGTGCCAATGTTCCATAATCATGCCCCATCATCAATTTAAGAAATTTCCATTGAATATCAAATTATGGAGGGGGGGGAATTTTTGCTGCAACATTTGGCTCAAAATCAAGGACCATCTCCGTATGAGGTGAATGAGAACTATAGATATTTGAAGAAGTAGATTAGTGCCTTTTCCTCTGGCCATGGAGTCATATACAGTCATCCATCACAAAAATTTGTCTTTGTTCATTCTCAACTTGAAAGTTGCAAAAAATCATGCCCTAATTGAAACGACACTAAATTTGAAAGATATAATAAAAATGCAAGCTAGAAGTGCCCTATTAATACAAAGGAAAACCTTCCTACCTACCCTAACTGAGATAAATTTTGATTGAATAGGAAACATGATATTTCCTATGGAGTTGATCCAACAACTTGTTAAATGTATGGGACTAAATCATGCATTTGATTCCCAGGGAAACATGCGCATGAAGAGAAAAAGTGCAGAATTAATGGAAAATCCATACATGCCACTTATAAAAACTACATCGAAAGGTCAAAAAATACTTAAGGCCTTAACTTAATTTGAATCCAAAAATGACAAAACAGGATTAGTGAAAACACGAGAGTGGTGTGGGTGAACAACATAAATAAAAAGTGAAGATACCTTTCCCCAAGATGCCTTTATCACCGTTGTATGAAAACATGTTTTCCTTTCCCTTTATACATGCAAGTGAATGCATTATAGGTATGGTGTTTTCCCAGAATAGGAGAAGCCTACTTAAATACATCATTCGTGGATTGAATGTTTGGGTGCCTTAATGTGCAATGACATGTTTCCAGGACTGAATTCAATGCAAGGCATATTTGAAACTCTAACTCTGTCTTCCGGTGTCTTATTAGAAATTATTTCAGTTTTCATTTTGTGTTTTCAAGTTAGATATTTTTTTCAAGTTTTTACATTTATAATTTTATTGCAATGTGGCAGACTGATCAGAGCAGTGCAGGAACAACCCCGAGATGGGATGATCGCGGAAAGAGGCCAACGGAAGAACATGTAAAGTGCCAGCATTGCTCTATCTTTAGGTATTTTAGTTATTTACATAATTGAAATAATATTAATTTTGTTCAAATATGCAGACACCTAGCCATGGTACGCCCGATGATTCCATCTTTGAGGAAGAGCTTTCTTCATCCCTATCTCCAGTTTTCTTGTTGCAAAAAAAGGCACGAGATGCAAGGTCGAAATTTAATACTTTGATAGACGCGCCTCAAACACCTGAAACATAAGAGAGGATACAACATCTTATAAGGCAGCTAGAAAGATATCAGGTAATAATAAAAAGTCAAAAGGATATTTTTTTTGTTCTGCATGAGATGAATTGTGATAGTTTGATTTTTAATTTTTACATTAACTAAACTAACAAAAAGTTCTTTTGTATGTAGCGTTTTCTGGCACTTGTTGAATCCGGTGTTGGTGGTAGTGGGACACAAGGGCAAGAGATTGCCCAAAAACCCTCTCGTACACCTTCTACTCCTTTAGGTGCCAGCCAAGAAACACACCCTACCCAAGCAGACACCCAGCCAACCGCTGAATGTGTTGGCAATGATGAGGCTGATATGGCCAACTACATTATTGCGTTTCCTGGAGCTACACGTGTCAGCTCCATAGGGACCATTAATGGCACGTTGTTGGTGAATGATGAGGGTGTCCCTATAAAGCATGTACAACTCCCAGGTAAATTTTAATATTTTAACTATTTCATGTACTTTATCTAAAACATATTTATCATGATTTTTATTTTTAAAGTAATGATAATATCTTCTTCTTTTTTTGGTTTTATTCTGTGTAGGAAACAATGAGTTCTACAGGATTCTGGAGAGCCATGCGTTGGTAATTTTTGGCCCAACCATATGTACAGGGTGGAATTCCCAGAATTCCAACCCGAAAAAAGAACTTCTAGATTATCTAGAAGCCCTTTTTGGGGTCGGCACATTTGACAGAAAAGCGGTGGCTCAGGTAGCCGGCAAATATTTGAAATATACCAGGGACACCTATAGGACGCAATTACAATTTAACCCTAGATATGAGCGTCCTCTCGCAGTTTCAGAGAGTGAGTGGAGAGCACTCATCCATGACGGAAAAGAGAAAAGGGCAAAGAAAGAAGGAAAAATGCCAACTAGACCCGCAAGGTAAATTACAACTTTAATTCAATAGCTTTAATTTTCTTTATGTCTAAAATAAAAGTGTGCTATGTCATATCTGACTTCAATATTTTGATGCTAGGTTGCCTGACACCTCAAAGGAAACCAAAGCTAGGATTGAGAAAAAGGGCCATCACAAGCTCGGCCAGGGTGGCTACTTGAAATTAGCTGCAAGAATTGTAATTAAGTAGCTAAACATCTTATAATTAGTTGTATTGCCTTCCAACGTTTTTGTAATCCTATCAGATATGATTAAAAATACACAATCATATGTAATGTAGGGTGATGACTTCGGAACAGAAACTACAGAGGAAGATAAAAATATCGCTTTCCATTTTGGCTATCAAGCTATAGTTGAACATCGCAGAAGCTTGGGGCAGGTCCCAAGATCTAGAATGCCTGATAAGGTAAAACATTAACCTTTCAATATTTTTGTTTTCGTCCATAAATTTAATGTCTAACAACTTTGTTTAAATCAGGGGAGCAACACTACTGATGAGGTAAATAACCCAGTTTTAGAGCCAGATGTAGATGATCCTCTCGTGCAACCTGATCATTGTAGTGGGGACTAGGCCGACAATGCTGCTATCAGTGAGGGCCGTGACGGTAATTAATTTCCACTTATAATTTTTTCTAATTATACCTTGATGGTTGTCCTTATAACGTTTTTTGTTTAAATGACAGAGAATGTTTCGCTTGAGGATCTTACCACCAGAGAGGAAGACAGGGCAACAGTCCCAACGGCGACAACTGGTGCACCAGGTAAATAATCTCATTGCAATTTTTTTTATTAATATTACCGAACTAGTTCAATGATATTTAAAAACTGACAATTAAAATTTAATATTATCTTTTTTTGTAGGCGATGCCTCGTCACTGGATGAGACCAGACATCGTGACAACGCAACTAGGTCAGCGGCGACAACTGGTGCACCAGGTAAATAATCTCATTGCAATTTTTTTTATTAATATTACCGAATTAGTTCAATGATATTTAAAAACTGACAATTAAAATTTAATATTATCTGTTTTTGTAGGCGATGCCCCGTCACTGGATGAGACCAGACATCGTGACTATGCAACTAGGTCAGCGGCGACAACTGGTGCACCAGGTAAATAATCTCATTGCAATTTTTTTTATTAATATTACCTAACTAGTTCAATGATATTTAAAAACTGACAATTAAAATTTAATATTATCTGTTTTTGTAGGCGATGCCCCGTCACTGGATGAGCCCAGACATCGTGAATACGCAACTAGGTCAGCAGTGCGGGTTGAAAGGCACGAAACAGGAGCAGAGCACGATGATATTGATGATGTAATTAGGAGCTTTAAAAATAGGGAGAAGAAAAAGAAAATTTGACAATGTAAAATATTGTATTATTATAAGACAAATGTTACCATACTTGGAACGTTTTTTGCGTTATATAAAAAACTCATTTATCATACTATTTTTATGTCAAGAATTAATTGCAATGTTTCCTTGCGTACTTTTTGTTGAATTGTTTTTTTATTAGTTATTGAATATTTTTTTTTATGCTCATGAAAGTAAAAAATGAAATATAGATTGGGTATTGGGGAATTGAGAGTGATGTGAGGGGTGGGGGAGGGGCCATAAGAGCTTCCACCTTCATGTGGTTGGCCCTGTTTAGTAGAGAATAATTTATTGGAGCGATTTAATCTTGGAGCAAACCTCCCTTGATCCAGCGTAGCAACAAAAAAGTCACTGTTGACTTAGTTGCTACTCTTTGAGATCGTGGAGGCTTGTTCCAAGTTCATGCGACTCCAATAAATTGTTCTTGAAACGAAGAGGAGCTTCTTCAGGTATGTTTTGACATTTTCAACATATGTTCTAACATTATCATAAGAATGCATCTTAGAGTAAAAAATACTACATCAATTACTTGTATTTATTGTATAGATAATGATGGATTTTGATTGACTTGGTAGTGCAGGTACAAATCCTCTTGCATCATGAGCAATGCAACTTGTCAACTAGGGTCATGTCCAGGATATTTTTGCTTGTGTGCTTGACCAGGTTCGTAATGTCACATTTTGTAAGTTCCTTTACAGTTCATAATTCAATATTAAGCTTGTTCATGATTATTATCTAGGTTTTTTGTATGTGTTTTTTCATCTATTTGATTGTAAGAAACTATGCATGTTTCCTATTGTTCACTATGATTTCTCCCATTACCACTCCCAGGATGAATCCGAATTTATTGTTACATAGGTTACTTTATTGTTACTATGATTTCTCCATTTAATATTTCATAGGTTACATCATGTAAAGTTGTCAATCTCAGGTTGGTGATGATCTTTAGTTCTCCAGATTTGGGGCTTTTCTGATATTTTCTCCCTCATGTCATTCCTGCATCACCTCGTTGTTTGAGCATGCCAATTGTCTACCACTTGTACCAATTGGCACATTTCAATCTCTGAGTGGTGCCACATTTCACCTATTTTCAGTGAGAGTTTAGGGTTTCTCTAACATAGCTTCAGAAATCCGATTCAGTGCCTGCTTGAATATTGTCACATAATACTCATGGTTTTGATTGATGAGCATGTTCTGAATGGTTGGTTGATTCATAAGAACCACCCATATAGTCATCTTGAGATATTTCAGAAGTTTTCTCGGGTTTCCTTTTTCACCGTTTCTAGTGGGTGGGATGGTGTGGGGTGATCCATCAATACTGGTGCTCTTGTAGTAGGGAATTTGTTTTTTGGGATATAAAGGAGCATTTTATGTAGATATCCCATTGGATGCATTCATAGATGGGCACGAGAGGTCAAGAATTTAAATTAAAAATATGCAACCTCTAGCATGGCAACCTGAAGGCCGCGAGAGACACTGGTTAAAGATTGTTTTGTGATGGCCTTAATATAGTCGTGATTTCTTTCTATTATCTTAACGCAAATATATAGTCCGGTCTCATTAAAATGAGGATTGTGGTTGTATTTATCTTTGGTTGTTTCTCTCTTAATGCTCCAGAAGTTGCCAAAAGTTGCGATAGTTGTTTAGTTTGCCCGTTACAACTTAAAAGTGATTTTTAGCAATGGGAGTCATGTTTTTTAAGGTTCATACTAATATGAAGATCTTGTAATTCTATATTCAGCATAAGAGAAGATGGCCTCTGCTTTGGGCAGTATGACAAAAATTGCCACATCTACCTCATTGGGTAACAATGGAAAGGGGAAGAAGTTGGGTGCAATGTTTGATAATTATGGCAGACAATTGTCTTCTCTTTAAGTTTTTTCACCCATTTCCTTTAATCGCTCAAGCAGAAGAGGGACTCTGAGATTACGCGACAGAGAGAAGGTAGTTAATACAAGAGCTATGGAAAAGGAGTTGTACTTCAACAAGGATGGATCAGTGACAAAAAAATTGCAGGTCAGAGAAAAAATTATGTTTAAAGGAAGGTCACCTGCACGTGAAACTTCACTACGGTGGATATTTCCTTGTCCACTTATATTCGATTTTAATGTGTTATTTTAATTTTTAATGGAGGGTTGTTTTGGCATATGGTCTGGCATTCAATTGCACACTTACTGAAAGCATTGTCAATTTATCTTGCGGGCGGTGTGAACAAACTTGCTGATCTTGTTGGAGTCACCCTTGGGGCGAAGGGAAAAATGTTGTCTTGGAGAGCAAGCATGGTTCTCTGGAAATAGTTAATGATGGTGTGACAGTAGCTAAGGAGGTAATTTGTATATGTGTGCTCTGGTTTTCTTTTTAACGTTGTATTAGTTCCCCCTCTTAAATGTCTTAGATTTGGTAGGCATAATTTGAAAACTCAAAGGTGAAAGGAAACATATTTGTTACCCAGTAGTCTACTTGGCCTATGGACTAGCCACATTAGAGTAATGCATAAAGATTTTCACAACAATAAAAGGAAAGGGTTATGGCTGAGTCAAATTTTATTGTTATTGACAATGTAATGAAATGTATCTCAATGCTATGGTTTTGGCCTTTTTATTGGTTGAATTAGAGGACCCAATTGAAAATATTGGGGCCAAGTTGGTAAGGCAAGCTGCGGCAAAGACAAATGATTTAGCTGGGGATGGAACCACAACATCTGTTGTTCTTGCACATGTTGGAATATTGAAAAATTCCAGAACAATGAATGGAGAATAAATATCCCTTCCTCTAACACAGAGAAAATAAAAATTTCTTTGACAGGAGACAAAGTTTCAATACTTTGAAAAAAAACTTCTATTCCCTTCAATAACTCAAAAAAAAACTATTACACTTCTTCCTCACAGAGAGGGATTACAAAATTATGACTGCTACAAAACGCAGTGCATAAAACCAACTCACTGTCTGTTCAAAACAAACATACTCTGTCTCTAAAACACTCTGCTGTGTTTTTCCCTTTCGCACTGCCGTGCATACACACTTAAAAAGTTACACTCAGTCTTTCACTTTTTACACACTGCTGTGTAATAAAAAATTTACGTACTGTCTATAAAAAAAACTACCAAGCTTTTTCGACCTTTTTATTTTTATATGCCGTAACATATAAAAAATATTATAATAAACCCTCTTTTAAAAAAAATAAAATTAAAACTAAATTCTATGGCCCACCTTTCATTTCGCATATGATATATATATAACATATGTTTAAAACATATGTATATATTAAACAATCAAAACATTAAAGAACCCTTTCCGTCGGACTTCAAAAGTCTGAATAGATTGAATTTCAAACCAAATTCGCGTTCCAAAATGGGATGCTGACGTCTGCCTAATTTTAACTTGAATTCTCAATCCAATGTGCCCTATAAAAAATTCGGGTCCGGTTTTCAGGTTTTCAGATTCCCTTCAATTTCATGCGATCCAATATTAATGCTCCACATGTCCTCCTTTTGAATTTACAAAACTGGGGGGTAAATTTCTGTTTGTTTAATTTCTGGTTGGTGAATTGCATTAATGTTGGTTGTTGTGTTTAAATACAATCCTGTACAGAAATATGGCTGCGGCCGTCTACAAAAAAAACTTGCAGGAATTTTAAATGCTGAATTAAATTTCTCGATGGCATGCAAGCAACCTCCAAAAAAAATGTTGCTGCTGCATCCGTCCTTCTGCTGTAGCAGTTGAAGTTAAAATTCAACAGCACAGGGTTTAATAAGTGAGGGTGTAAAGGTAAATTTTTGTCGATAGTACTGGATTAAGATCATCTATTCATTTTTTTAGGGTCTTATGGTGTTTGGTTTTTTAGTTTTGGGTTGGGCTTATTGAGTCTAAGATAGTTTTTGAGTGAAAAAATTGCTATCAGGTATTAAAAAAATTTCGTTCTTTTGTCAAAATTTATGAGCTTGTTAGGAAATACAAAACTGACAATGGTTGTATCTTAAATTTGTGGAAAATAATTTGAAATGAAACCTTTTTTTTTAGGTTGTTGCAGCAGGTGAAAACCCCATTCAAATTACTAGGGGCATTGACAAGACAATAAAGGCCCTTGTTTCAGAACTCAAAATTTTGTCAAAGGAGGTAAACGCTTGCCTTTTGAGTAGGCTAGTTTTCCTTTTTGTTGATGGTTTGGTGTATCTAATTGAATTAGTTGCCTAAGGTATTTTTGGTTGCAAACTCCTTTTCATTTTTCATACAATATTGGCCTTGTGGAATACATTTGATTGTGTGGTCTTGTTAGATCTACAACATTTGTAGTTGTTTAGTCTTATGGCCGAGGTGCACTTTTATTATGGAAATAGTTGATGCAATATTGTCATTTAATCCTTACTGCAAGGTAGCATGTTGAGAAGTTTCTTGTGAAACATTTGGTATTAAAAATGACACTTGATCCTATACAGCATCATGCACTTGACTTCAAAATTCATATTCAAAGTGTGCCAGACAATTCTTGCAAAATTTCAAATATGTATGTTGTTTTAAACCATTATCTTTTTCATGTATTGGATGCTGAAAATGTGAAAAAGACTTTGGTATGAAACCAACTGGTGAATAATTTCCAGCAAAACAACCACTTCCAAGACATGATTTAGAAGTAGAACATATGTACTTATGAAGCATAGAAAGATATCCTTTATGCATTGTCAATGTTTGGCTAGGGTTATTTTTGGAGAAAATAACTCCTTATTCCTAGAATAGTGATCTTCAATACAAGTAAATGCCAGAGAAGAGAGATCATCGTGTGACGCAACAAAACTGAAATTGGACCCCAAGGAGAGCTGGTGTGTCTACAATCGCTCTGTCAGCATTTTCCCTTGGTTTACCCCGTTCTTTTCCTCCAGCCTGAGTCTTAATTGACTTCTTCTTTCTTTGGGTTTATTTATCAAATTCGTAGAATTTGATAAATAAATACCATCCACAATGGTTGGACTTTAATTTATATTCCCGACTTTATATTATCTCCAAGCCTTATAACCAATGTTTAACTTTCAACACTTTGTATTTATACTCCACATTTTTTTTTAAATAAATAACTTGTAATGAACTTTCAGCTCTATATTTCACCACCCAGCCTTACAACAATCACGCTCCAGACTTATGCTAATTATCCACCAATCGTTTAATTAAACAATTTCATTATACTCCGGCCCCACCTATATATATCAATAACCAATCAAACACTCGTATCGTACCTGGATATCCTCCGCACACCTTAGTTAACCTCCGGGCAAGTTCAACGTGCGACCACCATCCGATGGCCCTTCTCCAAATCAACGACTCTTGGCAATTTCGCTCGGCTTCCAACGTCGGGCTTTAACGTGCGATGGCACGGGTTAAACGGTGGTTTTCCGGGGGTCACTTCACCACGTGTCGCATTCCCTATGGAATCGCTCGCGAATAGGAAATACCGCCTACTCCGCAAAAGCAGTGCGATATGGGCAACCCACTTTTGTGATTCCGCTCGTGGTTTTGGTAGAGGGCTTGACCACGGGTGCAAGTTTGGTTCCGCTATCCTTTTGTTTGTTAACTCATGTCCAATCCTCAGGTCAGGTTCCGAAAGCACAACAATTTTGTCTCTTTATTAAGCGGGATTTTTATATTTGAACAGTTTTCACGACCCCGGTTCTCTACACAGACCTCGCCTTGGATATTTTTACATAAAAATTATTGTTCTCAATAATTATTTATATAAATTTTCCACATGTTTAGTGTGGTATTCCCATGATTTATTATAAATATGTGTATTATCAAAGAAAACCAACACAAAATTTATAAGCTGGGATCAAACAAAATTGTTCTTAAGTCGAGCCCGCCAGACTTCAAACGGCGATAAACCATAATTCAAACCAAATTCGTGTTCCAAAATAGCTTGCTGACGTCGGCAAATTTTGTGACGCGAATTTCTTATCAAATTCGCCCTAATATTTTTTGGGTCCGGATTTCCATTGCCCGAGCGGCCTAAACAAAGATCCGCTCCAATCAATTTCGGCCACGTGTCCTCAATAAAAACTTTCCCTGCTCCCGGTTGCGGGTGCATTCGATGGCGTTTAAGGCGATGGGACATGGATATGGTGATTTCATATCAATCGCATTAACATTTAACGCTGTTCAATTAAGTTTTCACATCAAATCCGCATTAATTAATTTTTAACACTGTTCAAGATTGGACCTCCACTCCTCTTAGCGATTCCGCACGCTCCAATATGATCCGGCCTTCGGCTCTCATTATTAATGATCATAGACACTATGACGCATCCTTTGATTGTATCAGTAAATGGTCACAAAATGAACATTTAGCCATGAGGTTTTTCAGATAAGCCACAAGGTTTTATTTCGCACGCTCTCATAATCAGATGATAAGGAGAATGTCGCGCTTGAACCGTCGCCTAGACTCAAGGCATATATTTTCATTTGCTCGTCTCTGCTTATCTTCCCTCTCGTTAATTGGAATTCTCGTTTTTCCATCTCCTCGAAACACCCCATTGCACCCATGCCTCGCATGCATCATAGGATGCGTTGCCACAGGGGGAGCACTAGAGGTCAACCCCGGCGCACTCCCTCCAGCCCCTCAACAGAGTCGACTTCCGGTCAGTCCAGTGATTATTACGCAGGTCGATATCCAAATACTAGGAGTGGGCGGGGTCGGCTTGTAGGATCTGGCCACCGTATGGATTCCCCTGCTCCTGGCTTCCCCACCGCTAGTTCACCTTCTCCCACGATGCGCACTGCGCAATTTTCCTTTAATTGCTCTCTCAACCGCCCGCGAATCACGGCTTTAGTCACTGTGGTCTTCCGCGAGGAGACCCAAACGGAGGAAGAATGCACCCATCCGGCAGGTCTGAGCTCGGAAAAAGCTGGCCAGCATTCAGGCCTTCAGGAGGGGAGCCATGGCATGCATGTGGAGGTAGCACCTAGCGATCCTGGACCTTCCGAAGGATGGTGTCAAATCGTGGAGGAACCACCGGAGGAGTAGTTTGGTTAATTTGTTTATCTTGCTTAGCAGGCCCACTTAATTGGGTTGCTTTTAGTTTATTTTACTGTGCTGGACCTTTGTAATATTTTTGAATTCTGTAAATTAAACTTTCAAGACTGGTTTCCCCGTATGAGGGCAGTCTTCTTAATTTTTTGATTTTTTGATGACAAATTTGCCATGAGTATGGCCAGGCAATGTTTTTGACTTCGGTGTAATTTTATTCGCAATGTTAATAGATTAACTTTACTTTGAATTCTCACATGATTAGCGTTTTTCTTGATCCGTTCAAGGATTTTGGGTACTTTAATTTGTATTTGGAACAATGGACGTCGGTACTCTATCTGTTGCTTTACTGTTCTACATACTACTATTTCACTTTCTTATAGATGCCTCGGGCATATTTGAATGCTTTCTCATATTGTCAATAATATCCATGTGGACCGTTACTGGATTTTATATCATGTCCCTGTATGTGACATGGGGTATTTTTCTATCATTGTCTGGGGTGGGACTTCCACTTTTCTGGATGGATATTTGGGTTCCAATCTTCAGATGTGAAAATGTAATGACTTCATGGACCGTTTTACTTCATATAATATATTCAAAACAACGTTTTTTCTCTTGTGAAAAAAAAATGATTAATGTTTATCACTCTGCCTTCAAAACTAGCGATGCCGGTCTATGTTGCTGGTTTATTGATATGGTCTGATGGTATTTTTATATTTTGGACATATCACACTCCTCACATGATTAGCGTTTTTCTCTGTTGCAGGATTTTGTGTACTTTAATTTGTATTTGGAACAATGGACGTCGGTACTCTATCTGTTGCTTTACTATTCTACATACTGCTATTTCACTTTCTTATAGATGCCTCGCGCATATTTGGATGCTTTCTCAGATTGTCGATAATCTCCATGTGGACCGTTATTGGGTTTTATATCAAGTCCCTGTATGTGACATGGGGTATTTTTCTATCACTATCTGGGGTGGGACTTCCACTTTTCTGGATGGATATTTGGGTTCCAATCTTCAGATGTGAAAATGTAATGATTTCATGGATTGTTTTACTTCATATAATATATTTAAAACAACGTTTTTTCTCTTGTGAAAAAAAAAATGATTAATGTTTATCACTCTGACTTCAAAACTAACGATGCTGGTCTATGTTGCTGGTTTATTGATATGGTCTGATGGTATTTTTATATTTTGGACATATCACACTCCTCACATGATTAGCGTTTTTCTCTGTTGCAGGATTTTGGGTACTTTAATTTGTATTTGGAACAATGAATGTCGGTACTCTATCTTTTGCTTTACTATTATACATACTGCTATTTCAATTTCTTATAGATGCCTCGGGCATATTTGGATGCTTTCTCAGATTGTCAATAATCTCCATGTGGACTGTTACTGGGTTTTATATCAAGTCCCTGTATGTGACATGGTGTATTTTTCTATCACTGTCTGGGGTGGGACTTCCAATTTTCTGGATGGATATTTGGGTTCCAATCTTCAGATGTAAAAATGTAATAACTTCATGGACTCTTTTACTTCATATAATGTATTCAAAACAACGTTTTTTCTCTTGTGAAAAAAAAATGATTAATTTTTATCACTCTGCCTTCAAAACTAGCGATGCTGGTCTATGTTGCTGGTTTATTGATATGGTCTGATGGTATTTTTATATTTTGGACATATCACACTCCTCACATGATTAGCGTTTTTCTCTGTTCAAGGATTTTGGGTACTTTAATTTGTATTTGGAACAATGGACGTTGGTACTCTATCTGTTGCTTTACTATTCTACATACCGCTATTTCACTTTCTTATAGATGCCTCGGGCATATTTGGATGCTTTCTCAGATTGTCGATAATCTCCATGTGGACCGTTACTGGGTTTTATATCAAGTCCCTGTATGTGACATGGGGTATTTTTCTATCACTGTCTGGGGTGGGACTTCCAATTTTATGGATGGATATTTGGGTTCCAATATTTAGATGTGAAAATGTAATGACTTCATGGACTGTTTTACTTCATATAATATATTCAAAACAACGTTTTTTCTCTTGTGAAAAAAAAATGATTAATGTTTATCACTCTGCCTTCAAAACTAGCGATGCTGGTCTATGTTGCTGGTTTATTGATATGGTCTGATGGTCTTTTTATATTTTGGACATATCACACTCACATGATTAGCGTTTTTCTCTGTTCAAGGATTTTGGGTACTTTAATTTGTATTTGGAACAATGGACGTCAGTACTTTATCTGTTGTTTTACTATTCTACATACTGCTATTTCACTTTCTTATAGATGCCTCGGGCATATTTTGATGCTTTCTTAGATTTGTCGATAATCTCCATGTGGACCGTTACTGGGTTTTATATCAAGTCCCTGTATGTGACATGGGGTATTTTTCTATCACTGTCTGGGGTGGGACTTCCACTTTTTTGGATGGATATTTGGGTTCCAATCTTCAGATGTGAAAATGTAATGACTTCATGGACTTTTTTACTTCATATAATATATTCAAAACAACGTTTCTCGCTTTTAAAGTTTCATTTTTTTTTTTTTTAAAATTGAACCCTCCGTCGGTCTACCGACGCCTTGTAGACGTCGAAACTGCGACAACCTAGAAACGTCGGAAGAGAGACAGTATAAACATGTCGGACCACATTTCATCAGAATTGTGACAGATTACAAACGTCGACAGAGCGACGTTCCAAACGTCGGACCACATATCGTCGGCATTGCGACATGTTACAGACGTCGAAAGAGCGACGTCCAAAATGTCAAACCACGTTGGGTCGGAATTGCGAACGTTTACAAGCGTCGGAAGAGCGACGTTCCAAACGTCGGACCACATTTCATCGGAAGTGCGACAGTTTACAAACGTCGGAGGCGCGACGATTTTTGAGACGTCATAAGAGTGACGCTTGTTCAGAAGCGACGGAAGAAGTGTCGATAGTGCGACACTTTTTACGTGCGTCGGAACTGCGACGGCATGAAAAACCACGGTTTGTCCGCCCTCAAACTGTCGCTCTTGCGACGACTATGTGTCGGAATAGCGACGAACTGGCCGTCGGAATTTCCGCCAAATTTTCTAGTGCAACCATTGGTCAAGGAATCGGTCGATATGATCCCGCCTACAATTCATCAGGTCTTTTTTGTTGAGATTGGATCTCATCCCCCCCATGTTCTTCTTGTTTCACCAGATTCTTCAGACTTGGAGAAGGATTCTTCCATCCATGTAGTTCAAGAAGCTACTCCTCCTACTCCAGTGATGGAAGTTTCGGAGGATGCTCTTCTTGCTCTGGTAACACTGGGGGAAGACCATCTCAGTTAGATGGTATCCCCTCCAAGTAGTTTGGTCACTTATTTTGATTGGAGTCGATTTGCAGGTTATCGCCTTCCATCTTATGTGCCTTTTGAGATAAAGATATAGACCTTTGATCTAGTTGTACCCAGCACCATTATAGATGAAGGCGCATCTGTTATTATTCTGTCTGCCACTACTTGGAAAGCTTTTGGTTCTCCACTGCTTATGCCTGTTACGCAGAATCTATTGGCTTTTAACAAAGGAACCAGTCAACCATTAGGGATCCTTCCCAAATTTCCTGTTACTTTGGGAAGGAAAACCATCCATATAGATGTGATGGTTGTTCCAGGCCCTTTGGATTTCAATTTGCTCTTGGGGCGTGACTATACTTATGTCATGGGGGAAGTTGTCTGTTTCCTTTTTCATGTGATTTATTTTCCACACAAAGGTACCATTTATCAGCTTTCATTCTTTGGTCCTGACGTGACATCTGGTCCACCATCTTCCCTTCTGGGTCTTTATCTGCCATTTTTATCTTCCCTGCCGCAGGTTAAATAGGTGGCTACCTATCCCATGCCCGCATTCAGTGATAGTGCCATTGTGCACCGTGTGCTGGGGGCATTGGATCCTGATTTCCGAGATGTTGTTCTCCCATCCGGTGTGGAACTCTTGGAAGCCATGAATTCTTATTCATCACGATGAAAGGTCGGAGCACAATTCATTTTCTTATGTCAAGCTCCTTAAAAAATGAAACAAGGTCTTCAGAGCAGAGTTCATTTTCTTGTGTCAAGCTCCTTAAAAAATGAAACAAGGTTGTCGGAGCATGGTTATTTTTATTGTGTCAAGCTCCTTAAAAATATGAAACAAGCTCTCCCGAGGATAGTTCATCTTCTATGTCAACCTCACTAAAAAATGAATTAGCTCACGAGGATAGTTATTTTAATGGGTCAACCTCATTAAAACAATGAAACACGTTCCCGTTCAATTCGATTCTTTGATTAGATCTCGTAAATTCCCAGTCAAGTATTTCTCTTAAATTTCGTATTTTGAACCTTCACTCCATCTGCCTTTCATATGGACTGAAGCATGGGGGGCATGTACCTCAAATTCAGTCACCATGCTGGGGGCATGCAAAACTTTCAAGCATAGCTTGTTTCCATTTCAAGCTTGTGTAAAAATGAAACGAACTTCAAGCAAAGTTTCCTGATTTCAAGCTTGTATAAAAATGAAACCCTTCGCATTTTACCTCTTGTGATCGCCATTTTATCAGCCTGTTTCGCTAGATGAGCCTTGGTTTTATCATTCCATCATCCTCGTTTTCTTAGCTGATCATACGCCTTCACTTGGTTGTTTTAACCATTCCTGAGGAACTGCTGCAATGAGTGGCCTTGTTAGCCAACCTCTTAACCTTTACTTGTTTTGAGCAGTTCCACCATTACCGGAACCAGTTGCTACCCTTTATACCACTCGTTCCTCTAGGAGGAGTCACCTTTCAACTCTTTTCTGACTCTCTAAAACTGGAAATATTGTTGACGCTTGTTGCTTTGAATTCGTTAAATTGGCTGTGAAACGATATCTACCTAGTATACATTTACCCCTTTTTCGGGCTAGGATAGATTATTTACAAAAAAGGAATACCTTAGCTGATCACGACTAAAAGGTTCTTTGAGATATTGTTTTCTACCTTTTTAGATCTGAGAGACTATTTACGAAAAGGGACAGCTGGATTTTTCTTTTCCGCCTTATTTTCAAACTCTCTAAACATGAAAAGATGCCGAGTTCTCCCTTTGTTAGACTCGTTAAAACCTGATGACATCGGACTTTGTCTTCATGATGTTACTCGAGTTCCTCCTTCTTAGGGCTCGTAAAATGTACTAGGTTGGAATTGTCCAAAGGAAAAAATTACATCGCAAGCATATGCTATCCCTTCAAGCTTGTTTTCAAAAATAATTGGGGTACTCACCAGAAATGGTGGGGGAAAATGGAACCACATTATAGTCATGTTGGCAGGATGTCGCTCTTGAACATGGCACTTGTCTGCATTCGTGTCGGCTTGGGGACATCTCATCTCATTATTTTTTTTGCCTCCATGGGTTTGGGTAATCTCTTTTGACCGCTCATATGCTCTTTGCTACGTCACCATGACCTCAGATCCCTTGATGCCAAATACTGCCAAATCCAGTGTCGTGCTGCCAATATGTTCAAGAGAAGTTTGCTTCTGAAATTGTCAACCTCCCTTTGATTCTCTGTTGGTATTGATTCACAAACATCATATTCCTCTATCTCGTGTCAATGATGTGGGAAACATTATGGCCCACCTTCGATCAAGGTACCTTCCTATCGACTCCAGCTCATTATCCAGGAAGATTATCTAGAGACTCCCTTCAGGTACCTTGGAGCCTGCATGCCTCAATGGCAGGTTCTTCACATTCGACGTAAGTTCCACATCATTGGCCTTTGATCGACTGACTCTGCGGGTGTTCGATGTAAGATAACTATTCACATTCCATGGATTGTGCCTTTTGTACCTTGAGAGCCATTGTCATTATTGGTGGTTTCTCTCACGTCTGTTAACAACTTTCATCATTGGTTGGTAATCAGATGATTTTCTTGCATGTTCGAATTTAGCTCACATATTCACATGCTCGAATTTGTACTTTTTTTGGGTTGAGATGGAGCGCAAGACCCTGGGTTTTTTCTGATGAAATCCAGGCTGCGAGTTCTTTGTGGATTACTAAGACTTGTTATATGACTCTTTTGATTGGATGGCTGCGACCATACTTGAGTCTATTTATTGATCCCTACTGCTTGATGACTGTGTCCATACCTTGGATCTCATTGCTTATGTACTTTATTATGGATGGTTGTGCCCATGCCACATGTCATGTATCAGATGTATCAGTTGTACTTGTACTTGTAGGTTTTCCAACAATAGTGTTTGGGTCAAACACGTTCTCATAAAACATTTCACCCCTCCCTCTCTCTTGGACCTCATGCTTTAGGGGGCATATGTTACACAACATTTTGTTACTGTCCCTGCAATCCCTCACCGCACATATTGGAGGGTCTTTTATGTGACCTGTGAGTAGTGTCATACTCTACAAACACCTTCTTTGCATCCTTCTGTATAAGGACATCATTTCTCCTATTGAAAATTTCCTCAGAAATCCCATAAAAGCCTATGTTTTGGCATTAGCGTGGGTATCCAGTTCACCCCTCGCGCCAGTGTGGAGGATGTACACTGGAGGCCGTGCCAGCTGGCGCTCTGTCTCTTTTTTGTGCCCATGCCAGCCTGTTTGGGAATGTTTTTTAACAAATTAGAGGTGGAAGTTTATTTTAACTACCTTAGGCATGAGTCACAACAAGTGGTTAAACTTGATAAGCCATGGATCTCTTCCTTTAGTGTTTTTTATAGCATTCTTGAAGATAGGACTCCCCTCCACAATTATAGGGATCCTAACCTCTCCTCCTTCCTCTATATAAACAGACCTTCTCCCTTTACAAAAGCTAGCTAAACAAATAGCTGAAAAAGTTAGCATAGAGAAGAAGCAACCATAGCTTCGGGAGAATAGTGTAGAGTGTGATTGTTTGTGTGTGTTAGGAACATAGTGATATCTTGGACCTTTGTGTGTGAGGGTGTTGCAAACGTGCTTGGATACATACTTGCCTAAGGAGAGCCTCAACATCAAGGCTTGGTTGTAAACTCCCCTTGTCTTTATCATAATAAAATGCATGTGATGTTTATGTTCCACTCTTGTTTACATCTATAACGAGATTTTTAGCATTCTTTGATCAGTTTGATAGGTTGTAATTGTTTCATGTTTTTCATGGTTTTACGCTTTTCGTGTTGTCTTAACTGTCTGTACAGGTAATCGAACGTTGGTAGCAGCGTGTATCAATCTTGAGAAGAGCAACAGATCAAGAATATTCGACAGAAGATGACAACATAGCATCAGAACGAGGTAGGTCATCTTCCTTGATCTGAATTTCATTTACAATCTAGGAAGGTAGATGTTAGTATGTTCCCATAGTTGCTAGACCCACCCTAGGGCTAGAGGGATCACCTCTGTCTGTAGAGGGGATTTACCTGGACAACAATGATGGAGGAGTGTGGTCAGCTATATTAAGGCATTAATTTGAGGGATGGGGCGCTTGGGGTTGAGCTCCGTTGTTGTATGAGCCTGAGTTTATCACGATTGAATTTAGAAACCCAACATTGTTGCATAGCCATATCTGTGTTAGCTTTCGGAATATTTGCTTTTGGTTTATTTGCAGTTTGTGTTTATTCATGATTGCTATTATATATTTTTTTATTGTTTTTATTTTATTTTATTTTATAATATCAAATTATAAGTTACGATGTCTATTGAGTGGATTGTGGCCATATATTTTTAAGCCCCTGCCTCCAATGGATAAACACCACAAACCCAATTATTTTTTTAGCCAAATTTTATGGGTGGCCTAGGTTAATGAATTTGCAACTATGCCTAAAATTTTAAAATTAAAAAAAATATTATATTTATTTAATCCAATTTATTGATTTTGGGAAATACTATGAATAGTCAATATCATATGTTAAAAACTATAAACTATTTTTCTTATTCCAAAACAACTATTTTACTTTTTCCAAAACATTTTAAAAGCTAATAAAATTATATTTGTTTCTTCATATTTAATTTAATTTACTAATTTTGAAGCCATTGAATTAATTTATATAATTGATCACATTTAATACATTAAAAATTAAGCTTATTAAAAAAAAATTATATTTATTTATTTATATTTATTTTATTTACTGATTTTCAAACCACTAAATTAATTTATATATTTTCTCACATTTAATCCATTAAAAAAGGGATTTTTTATGGGCAATGACAAATTCACAAATAAAAAAATTAATATTATGTTTAAAATATGTATAGGTGTTAATTGTTGTTTTATTTGTACTAATTATTCCAGTTGAAGAAGGTGATGGAAGGAGCTCTAAAGTACATTAAGAATTGGAAATATCTTAAAGAAAATATGATTGTTTCTTAGCAAATATTTTAGTAATTAAAATTTCACAATCTTTTTGTGTATTAATTTCATTTTTACTATTTTAATATTAATAATAAAATATTAATAATTTATAATAAGTCTAAGGTTCATATCAAAATAATGGTTAATAAAATCATCATAATTATTATATTCACATTAATTATTATATAATATTAATATTTTTTTAATAAAAAAATAATATTAAAAATATTAATTTTAATAATAATATTTATGAAATTAATAATATTAATAAGAATATTTTGATACTATTAATATTAATTAATATGAATATATTTTTAATACTATTAATATTTAGAAATATTAATTTTAATCTTAATTATTAATATTAATAACATTTTATTATTAATAATATTATTATTAATGAAACTCACATTATTACCATAAATAATATTAACAACATTTAGTATTAACGATGATATTAATCAATTTTGATATTAATGTTAATTTAATATTAATTACAATATTCATTATTAGCATTGATATTAACTAATATGAATATAAATTTTAATATTACTTTTAATATTATTAATATTTATAAATATTAATATATGTTAATTATTAATATTTATAACATTTAATTAAAAATTTTAATATTGTTTGATGACAATAACATTATTACTATACCTAATATTAACATTAAAAATGATAAATAATATTAACAATATAATTAAAAAATTTTAATTTAAGATAATCTTTATTAAAATTATTATTTTATTTTATCAATATTATTGATAAATTTTAGTATTAATTAATAAATTTTAGTATTAATATTATTAACATTAATAATATTTTAATATTATTTCGAAAATTCATTATAATATAAATTCATGTTTTTAAACTTTTAATATCAATATCTCTATTCGTTATTAATATGAATATAAACTAATAAAAATATTAATATTAATATTAATTTTAATTATTAATATTAATAACATTGACATCATTAATATTAATATGAAGAATAGTAAATAATATTAACAATAATATTAATATATTTTAGTTTAAATAAACAAAATTAATATTAAGACCTATAATTAATATTAATATCATTTAGTATTAACAATAACAGTAATACTTAAAATATTTATTATTATCTTGTTAATATTATTAATATTAATATTGATTATTAATTTTAATATTAGTTAATATGAATAGAAATACTACCTTTTAATATTATTAATATTATTATTTTTAATTTTAATGTTACTATTAATTTTAACATTAATCTGAATATCAATAATATTAAATAATATTATTATGGTCAACTATGGTCCAACACCATAGTGTGACAAAGTTTATCTCAATATGAAAATAAACCATGGTCGAAGGTCACATTGTAATAAATATTGTCTCAATATGAAAATCAATCATGGTAAACCATGGTCCAACGTTGCATTTTAACAAATATTGTGTCAATATGAATATTAATCATGGTTAACGATGGTCAACCATGTTTATTTTAGGGTTTATTTATTCAAACATACATTGTGAAAAATATTGTCTCAATATGAAAATCAATCATGGCCAACCATGGTAAAACATGGTCAATTACGATCAACCATGGTTAATCATAGTCAATATGAAAATCAACCATGATTCAACGTCACATTATGGAAAATATTTTCTCAATATGAAAATAAACCATGGTCAACCATCATCGAGCTTGGTCAACCATCATCGCCAATGAGCATCCATCATCATCCTTAGTTAAACATGGTCAATCATGGTGACCATGGTCAGTCATTTTCAACCATGATCAACCATGGTCCAACATCGCATTGTGATAAATATTGTCTCAATATGAAAATCAACCATGGTCAATCATGGTTAACCATGGTTAATAATCATGGTCACATTGTAACGAATATTTTTTCTTGCTCAAAAATCACATTATGACAGCCATGGTCATCCATGGTCAACCATGGTCCAACATCACATTGTGACAAATATTGTATCAATATGAAAACCAAACATGGTACAATGTCGCATTATTTCAAAGATTGTGTTAATATGAAAATCAACCATGGTCAAAGATGGCCAACCATGTTTATTTTAGGGTTTATAATATTTATCTTAAGGTTCATATACCTTGGGTCTATAATATGAAATCCTTAGGTGTGATTTTATTCCCTTGGGTTCTTAGTATTAATCCATTTCGTTTATTAGTCCCTTGGATTTATAATACCGATTCCTTGGTTTTATTAATCTAAGATTCTATATTCCTAGGGTATAATAATATTATTTATAGTGTTTCTAATATTACTCCTAGAATTTAATATAAATCCCTTGATTTTATAATCATGGTCAACCATGGTTCAATGTCACATTATGACAAATATTGTCTCGATATGAAAACAAACAATGTTTAAACATCATCAACCATCTTGAACCATCATCATACATGATCAACCATGGTCTAATGTGATATTGTGACAAAACTTGTCTCAATATCAAAATCAACCATTGTCAACAATCATCAACCATCATCAACCATGGTCCAATGTCGCATTGTGACAAATATTGTCTCAATATGAGAATGAACCATTTACAACCATTTACAATCATGTTCAATAATCACCAATAGTCATGGTTACATTGTGACACACATTGTGTCATGGTCCAACGTCACATTGTCACAACCATGGTCATCCATGGCCAACCCTAGTCAACCGTGGTATAATGTCACATTGTGAAACAAAATGTTAATATGAAAATCTACCATCGTCAATCATGGTCAATCATGGTCAAACATCGTCCAACATCACATAGTCACAAATATTGTCTCAATATGAAAATAAATCATGGTCAACCATGTTCATTTTAGGGTTTATAATATTTATCTTAGGGTTTATATATCTTAATTTTGCAATATTAATCCTTTAGGGTTTTTAGGTTTTTGTATTTATCCGTTGTTTTTATTAGTGCATTGGGTTTATAATGTCAATCCCTTGGATTTAAAAATCAAAGGGTTACTATTCCTACGGTATAATATTATTCATAAGGTTTATAATATTTACTATAAGGTTTAATATAGATTCTTTCGGTTTATAATATTAATCATAGGGTTTAATATTAAACTTTGTGTTTACAATATTAATACCTTGGGTTTATTAATTTTAGGGTTTATTTTCCTAGGGTTTAATATTAGTCCCTAGGTTTTATGTTATTCCCTTGCGTTTTTAGTATTAAGCCATGGTCAAACATGGTCCAATGTCAGATTGTGAAAAAGGTTCTATCAATATGAAAATAAATCATGGTCAACCATGGTATAATGTCACATTGTGACAAATATTGTCTCAATATGAATATCAACCATGGTCAATCATGTTTGTCTTAGGGTTTATAATATTAATCCTTTGGGGTTTTTAGGTTTTGATTATTAATTCCTTGTTTTTATTAGTGGATTAGGTTTATAATATCAATCCCTTCACTTTACTAGTCTACGGGTTCATATTCCAACGGTATAATATTATTGATATGGTTTATAATATTAATCCTATGGCCTTATATATATGCATTGGGTTTATAATCCATTAGGTCTATAATATAAATTCTTTGGGTTTATAATATTAATCATAGGGTTCCTATTTATATGGTTTAATAATAAGCCTAGTGTTTACAATATTAATCCCTTGGGTTTATTAATTTTAGGGTTTATATTCCCAGGGTTTATTATTCATCCTAGGGTTTAATGTTATTCACTTGGGTTTTTAATATTAATCCCTTCAGTTTATAATATTAATCCTAAGGTTCATGATATGCATCTTAGGGTATAACGTTTATTTTAGGGTTTATAATATTTATCTCAAGGTCTATATCCCTTCGGTTTATAAGCACTTGGTTTTTATTATTATTCTGTTGGGATTATTAGTCCATTGGACTTATAATATCAATGGTTTATTGTAACATTGGAATGGTACAAAAATTTATGCAACATCACATTGTGATAAACATTGTGTTAATATGAAAATAAGTCTAACAATCATTATCGCAACGTTGCATTATATTTTAATTCATTCAATGTTGCATTCTTACATTAAAAAACATGTGTTTAATAGAAGGTTTATAATATTAGGGAATTCTAATATTTAGTATATAATATTAAAGTTTTATATTGGATTTATGATTTGTATTATTATGGTTTATAATATTAATCTTAGGGTTTAAAATGAAACCCTTGGGTTTTTAATATTAATCCTTTGGGTTTATAAATCCCTTAGCTTTATAATATTAATCCCTTGAGTTTAAAATTATTTCCCTTTATTAAAATCTTATGATTTTATAATATTAATCCCTTAGGTTTATTAATTCCTTGGATATTAGTATTAATCTCTTTGGTTTAAAATATTAATGCTAAGATTCATAATAATAATATTAGGGTTTATATTTGTGGTGTTTAATATTAATCATAGGGTCTAATGTTATTACATTAGGTTTATATTCCCTGAGGTTTTTAATGTTAATCCAATGGGTTTAGTAATCCCTTGGGTTTATAATATTGTTCCTAGGATTTCAATACGATAAAAAACACAGTCCAATGTCCTATTGTGAAATATATTCTCTCAATATGAAAATAAGCCATGGTCAACAATGTTTGTGTTAATGTCTATTATATTTATGTTAGGGTTTATACATCGGGTTTGGAATATTAAGCCTTTGGGATTTCTAGGTTTTTAGTATTAATTCCTTGTTTTCATTAGTGAATTGTGTTTATGATATCAATCCCTTCTCTTTTTTAATATAAGGGTTCATATTCCTGGGGTATAATATTATTGATGGAGTTTATAATATTAATCCTAGGGTTTTATATATGTGCCTTTGGTTTATAAGCCATTAGGTTTATAATATAAATTCCTTGGGTTTATAACATATTAATCATTCATTCTTTCTCGTCCTGAAGATGGATCCCCATTGGGATTCGAAACGTCCACAAGTCTTCTATGATATCGTGGACAATATGATTTCTGATAACAACAACTATAACCACGAAAGTTTAAAAACCAGAACATATTAATCATAGGGTTTATATTCCTAGGGTTTAATATTAAGCCTAGTGTTTACAATATTAATCCCTTGGGTTTATTAATATTAGGGTTTATAATCCTAGGGTTTTTCTAGGGTTTAATATTGATCTTGGGGTTTAATGTTATTCCCTTGGGTTTTTAATATTAATCCTTTGAGTTTATAATATTGATTGTAAGGTTCATGATATGAATTTTAGGGTATAATGCTTATTTTAGGGTTTAGAATATTTATCTTTGGGTCTATATCCCTTGGGTTTATAATATTTATCCCTTGAGTTTGATATTATTCCCTTGGGTTTATAATCACTTGCATTTTTAGTATTAATACATTGGGTTTATTAGTCCCTTGGGCTTATAATATCGACGGTTTAATATTATAAAATTAAAATGGTACAAAAATGTATCCAACATCACATTGTGACAAACATTGTCCCAATATGAAAATAAGTCTAATAATCATTATAAAAATCTTACATTACATGTAATTTATTCAATGTTGCATTATTACATTACAAAATTTGGTTTTAATACAAATTTTATAATATTTGGACCTTTCAATATTTAGTTTATAATATTAAACTTTAATATTGGATTTATACAAAAGTAGTATTAGGGTTTATAATATTAATCTTAGGGTTTAATATGAATGCTTTAGATTTATCAATCACGTGGGTTTTTAATATTAATCCTTTTAGTTTATAAATCCCTCGCGTCTATAATATTAATCCCTTGGGTTTAAAATGATTCCTCCCCATTTATGATCCATTGAGTTTATACTATTAATCCCTTAGGTTTATTAATTCCTTGGATTTATATTATTAATATCTTGGGTTAATAATATTAACACTAATATTCATAATATTAATATTAGGGTTTATATTCGTAGGGTTTAATATTAATCCTAGGGTATAGTGGTGTTCCATCAGGTTTATATTCCCCTGTGTTGGTGAGGTAAATCCCCTCTATGGACAGAAGTGATCCCACTAGCCCTAGAGTGGGTCTAGCCACAAATGAGACACGCTATAACATCGATTCCTAGTTAACGAATTGACGGAGACTCGATAGATAACTTACCGAAGGTCCTACGCTGTTGTGTCATCGGAAAGAGTGGCTACCTCTTGCTCCTAGTTTGACAAATCACAATTCGCTCGCCTTCACGCTCAGATACATGCACATACACAAGAAACAAAGACGATATACAACATACTATTTCTCATTCGTAACTATCAGTTAGTCGAAGAAGACTAAATCATTTTCATGAATAAACATAACTTAATAATGGAACCAATACCATAGTTGAGTATATTAATGAAAGGAAGGAATAATACGACCAAGCTTCGACGTTGCAGTCTCCTCTAACAGGGTTCTAGCGGAGCACGTCTCACAAAGGCTCGTCGGGAATTCGGACGAGGCTCTCTCTATGGAATTATCCTTGGTTCTACCTTCTCGATAGCAATTACTCAGCTATAGTATCTCTTCTCCAAGTTCAGTTTCTTGGCTATATGTTCAGCTAGCTTTCATAAAAAGAGAAGGCCTATTTATATAGAGGGAGAGGGAGAGGTTAGGATCCCTATAATCATGGAAGAGAGACCTATCTTCAAGGAGTGTTCCATGGGAGCAGGAAACCACTACCTAAAGAAGGAGATCTGTGGCTCATCAAGTTAACCACTTCCTGTGACTCATCCCTGAGGTGGTTAAAGGAAACTTCTGCTTATAATTTGTTAAAAAAAATTCCCAAAAAGGCTGGTGTAGGCACAAAAAAGAGACAGAGTGCTAGGTGGGATGGGCTCTAGTGTACATCCTCCACATTGGCACGAGGGAGGAACAAGCTACTCACGCCAAGGCCAAAACATAGGATTTTTGAGGATTTTTGAGGAAATGTTCAACAAGAGAAATTATGTCCTTATGTAGAAGGATGCAAAGAAGGTGTTTCCAAAGTATGACACTACTCACAGGTCACGGGAAATACCCTCCAATATGCGGGGCAAGAGATTGCAAGGACAGTGACAAAATGTTGTGTAACAGATGCCCCCTAAAGTATGAGGTCCGAGAGAGAGGGAGGGGTGAAATGCTTTATGAGAACGCGTTCGACCCAAACACTGCTATCAAAAAACCTGCAAGTACGAATACAACTGATACATCTGATACATGACATGTGGCATGGGCGCAACCATCCATAATATAGTACATAAATAGTGAGATCTGAGGTATGGACACAACCATCCAACAGTAGGGATCAAAAAAAGAGACTCAGGTATGGTTGCAGCCATCCAATCAAAAGAGTCATGTGATAAGTCATAGTAACCCACAAAGAACCCGTAGCCTGGATTTTATCATACAAAACCCAAGGCCTTGCGCTCCATATCGACCCAAACAAAGTACAAATTTGAGCATACGAATATGTGAGTTGAAGTCGAACATGCAAGAAAATCGTTTGATTACCAGCCAATGATGAAAGTTGTTAACAGACGCGAGAGAAACCACCAATAATGAAAATGGATCTGAAGGTACTAAAGGTACAATCCATGGAATGTGAACAGTGATCTGACATTGAACACTTGCAGAGTCATTCGATCGAAGGTTAATGATATGGACCTTACATTGAATGCGAAGAACTTGCCATTGAGGCATGTAGGCTCCAAGGTACCTAAAAGGAGTCTCTAGATCAACTTCCTGGATAATGAGCTGGAGTCGACAAGAAGTGACCTTGATCAAAGGTGGGCCATAATGTTTCCCATATCATCAACATGAGGCAGAGGAATATGATGTTTGTGAATCAATACCAACAGAAAATCAGAGGGAGGTTGAAAAATTTAGAGGAAAAACTTCTCTTGAACATATCGGCGACATGAAAATGGATTTGGCAGTATTTTACATCAAGGGATATGAGGTCATGGCGATGTGGAAAAGAGAATATGAGTGGTCAAAAGAGATTACCCAAACCCATGGAGGCAAATAATGAGATGAGATGTCCCCAACCCGACACAAATGCAGATAAGTCCCATGTTCAAGAGTGACATACTGCCAACACGACTACAATTTGGTTCCATTTCCCCCCACTATTTCTAGCGAGTACCCCAATTATTTTTGAAAACAATATTGAAGGGGATAGCATGTGCTTGTGATGTAAGTTTGTCCTTAGGACAAATCCAACCTAGTACATTTTACGAGCCCTAGGAAGGAGGAACTTGGGTAACATCATGACGATAGAGTCCGATGTAATTAGTTTTAATGAGTATGACAAAGGGAGGACTTGGCATATTTTCATGTTTAAAGAGTTTGAAAAGATAGCGGAAAAGAAAACTCCAGTAGTCCCTTTTTGTAAATAGTTTCTTAGATCTGAAAAAGTAGAAAACTGTGTCTGAGAGAACGGTCTCTTAGTCGTGATAGGCTAAGGTATTCCTTTTTCGTAAATAATCTATCCCAACCTAAAAAAGGGGTAAACGTATACTAGGTAGATATCGTTTCGCAACCAATTTAACGAGTTAAAAATGACAAGCGACTCAATAATATTTTCAGATTTAGAGAGTCAGAAAAGAGCTGAAAGGTGACTCTAGTAGTGAATTTTTCATGTTTTTACCAAGTTCGAAAAAGTATGAAATACAACTCGTTTCTTCGTCATAACCATGTGAAAACCTGTCACTACACTAAAATATGCATGTAAAACGTATTCTTCAAAAATAATATGATAAATAAAAAATATGTTTTTAAAACCTAATTTAAGATTTCGAAAAGTTATAAAAGACTATAAGTGCTTAATATTATTTATTTTTCACTTTTACCTCTTTGCAGAGCAACAGTGACCCATTTTCCTTGCGATCTTGTGGCGACGACTACGAGAAATCCAGTGAACCAATCTGGATTCCGTCAGTTTTAGGTAAGAGCCGACATCAGTTTCCATCTTTTGAACTAAATTTTACTACCTTTAATTGTCATTTTGAATCCCTTAGGGGAGGATTTGTAAAAAATAGGCATCGCGGTTGGCGCAGGTTTCGGGCACGGACCCACGCCAATTGGTCGTTTTTTACACAGGGGTCAAGCCCAGTGGCGCGACTGTTAGCAAAACAGTTGTGCCAACCGCGCAACCCAAAATCCACCTCAATTTTAATAAAATGCAACCATTTGATTACAAATTTTGACGCCTAAGGAGACTTACAATGTTCATATGAATAATTCATGCAGGTACCAAGAAAAAAAGCTGGTAATTGAGTGGAATGAGAGAGAACACAATGAGGAGGATGAACAGGCCATGGAAAATGAACAATGCATGAACGCCCTCAGAAATTGTGGGCTAAAGAAATTCTCCCTGAAACCATGCCTCCGGGCTTAGCCGGAATTGCTCCAATATTTGATAAGAATTTGGGACAAAGATCAAGAAAATTTTTCACTTCGGGATCAAGAGCTTGAACTCGAAGTCTTTGATGTGTATTTTATTACTGGGTTGTCGCGTAGGGGTGCAGTCCCTATCTTGACCAATACCCATCCTTTCAAAGAAAGCATGGAAATGGTAATTGATAGGGTGTGCCGAGGGGCATGAAAAGGAACAGGGAGTGGCAAAGTGGACATCCAAACCATCCTTGATCTAGCACTAAAAGTAGTGCTGAAAACTATCACGCGGGATGCAGGATCGCAAGCGCCTCATGAGGCCGCAAAGACACAAATACTCCTTGCCTTAGAGTGTATGAACCCGACTCTCTTCAACTGGGCTGAGGCCGTGACTATCAACATCCAACGCCAACTCACTAAGTGAAAGAAGACCAAACTAAAGCAGTTTGGGTACAGATCATTTATGGTATTGTTCTTCTTGGAACGACTACCCATATTCTAGTGTCAGGAGGTTATTGTCCCAATGTCGCCACCCAGAGAGCGACGGATGACCCGATGGGCCACACTAATGCCTAGAGCAGGGGGTGGCCAACAGATGTCCTGGAGGCCAGAGTTTTTTGATTGCCTCCGATGATAACTAATTATCGTGGAGGATTAGCCCTACACCGGCACAGACTTCACCGGAGATCCAGACCTCCCACTCCTAGAGGGAGAGGATTGGGACGAAGAGCTATGTGAAACTCATTTTTTATTTTCATGAGTTTATAATTTTTGGTATATATGCATGTTCTGACAATTACTCTTATATGTATGCAGATCTTGGCCCAGAACTTCCTACAGGTATGTCACTGATAGCGAGACGAGCTCATGATTTCGATCTTCATGGTGAGTGCAGTGATGAGGAGATAGTACAAAACCTTGAGGGGATCACCCGTGGGATTCCAGATTATGCTCATTTTCATGATGTTCCTCGGGCCTATCAGAGGCACACTGTAGGGAAGTCGAGTCAAATCCATCGCTTGCTGAGGCAGTTGGTATGGGCGGTGATGTGCTATCATGAGCACCACGCCGATTAGGCACTTAGGCTTTTTATTTCCACACATTTTTTAGAGACATGTTGTCTCGTGATGTAACTAAAACAAACATATATATTTTTTGGGTTTTATGATGCATACATTGCAAAAAATCGGTATATATATATATATATATATACACACACACACATATATTTTCTACATGGGTCTATTTACATATGATGATGTTTTATAAATTGTGAAAATTTCTATCTAGCACAATGTTAGCTATCGCATCAGTTAATGTATTCATTCATCTTGGTATATGTTGATATGTAATGAAATCAAAATGTATTTCAAGTAAATGAATACACAAATACAATCTCAAAATGCATGGTTCTAGAACCGAATAATGACCGTTAAGTTGATGAACAACAAGTTGTGAGTCCAGATTCACAAGCAATGTGCGTATGCGAGGTTAACTGCCTCGGTTAATAGTTCCAAAACAACACTATGTTCAGTGACATTGTTTGTAGTTGGTCCTAGAAAAATACCTTGTAAGTTAACCAACTCACCAACAGGATCATAAATTACCCAGGCTGCTGAAGACAAATTCCTGGTACTGTGGGAAGCACCATCCGCGAAACTGACATAAGGGGAAATAGACATATACATAAAAAACAATACCCAATAAGTAGAAAAAGTATCACAAAGTACATCAAACCAAAGTATACAAAAAAATTAAAAAAACACCTATGTACACATATCATGCATGAATGACTCAAGCGTAATACTTTTTCAGGTACAACCCATTTCTGGGTTGTGCTAAGGGATAACCTTCATAATCAATAAGCTCATAAGCCCCATTCTGTAACACACGTTTGATGATGTAGGGCCCATGCCACATGGGTTGGAATTTACCTGCCCCCAACTTCTCATGAGCTTGGTCGTATAGGAGAACGAGGTCACCTTTGATAAAAGAGTGAGGGGAAACTATTTGGTAAAAATGAACGTTGACTCGTTTATTCTGTGCTTCGATGACCAAGGCAGCTAAGCAATGAGTTTCATCCAATCTCTCTAAGTAGAGGAGACACTTTTCCTTAGGCGAAGTATTAGGCAGTAATTCCACAACTAATTTGAGTGAAGGGATTTCACATTCAATCGGAAGAGTGGCTTCCAAATCATATACCAACTGAAACAGTGTAAATCTAATTGCACTCTTAATCGACATTCGGTAAGCCCAAAGAGATGAAAACAACCTGAGATTCCAGTCTGATTTATGGATCCCAATTGTTTGTTGAAGCATTGTAACAAGGACTTTTTTTATGGCTTCAACTTGGCCATTAGCTTGAGGGTAATAAGGCGTTGAGCTGTCATGACGCAAACCTAACTTAGACGTCAGCTCCTTCATCATATAGTCCCGAAAATGAGAACCATGAATGGTAACGGGCTTGAGGGACACCAAACTAAGCAATAACATGATTGAATATGAATTGCGCCACTGTCTTACCGTCCGCAGCCAATGTAGGCATTGATTTGGCCCATTTTGTAAAATAATCGACGATGATGATAATATAGGCATGCCCCCTAGCCAAACAAGGGTTACATGTCATAAAATTGATGCCCCATTTGGAAAAATACCAACAGTAATGACAGGGTGTAAAGGAACAGGTGGCGCACGCATCTTGCATTGATATATCTGGCATGCATGACATTTGCGTACTGCGACAATGCAGTTTTAAAAATGGATAGCCAGAAATAGCCAGCACGAAGGATCTTCTGTGCGGTGGAATAACCAGACATGTGACCACCACAAGCACCACTGTGGCAGTCATTTAAAAATTTCTCTGCTTCCTCGAGGGCTAGACATCGGCATAGTATAGAATCAACTGAAATGTGATAGAGGGTATCTCCGATGATATGATAAGGTTGCAACTGATACCGAAGGCGGCGTTAGGAATCTTTCGTTAACTCAAACTTGAAAGTAGAAGTTTGGAAATACACAATGATATCATCATACCACGAATCAAGGGTGCTAATTAAGAAAATAGTTTTGTCTGGAATATGATCTTCGGAATGAGAAGGAGCAGAATCGGCGGGGAGAGAACAAATCAAATCATTGAAAACAAGTTATTTCTTCAATTTGGTGGTAGTAAACCCCAAATAAAACTCTTGGATTCGAGTATTTTCCCCCCAGCAACTACCGAGACAAAATATAGGTCATGGGGTTACAGTCAGAAATCACAGTCACCATGCGTAAAAGGATATAATGACGAAAACGGTGGACGGCTTGGACCATAGCCAGTGCTAACTTCTCAACATGTGCGTAGCATGTTTTAGGGTCGAGAAGGTTCCAAGACAAGTAGTAAACAACATGCTTGTTACCGTCATCATTATCCTGAACCAAAACCATGGTGATCGTACTGAAGGCGGCAACTAGGTAGAGGGTGAAATCACGATGGTAATTCAGAGAGCGTAATAGAGGAGCGTTGACAAGCAACGTCTTAAGCCTATAAAAATACTACTGAGCAATCTCATCCCAACAGAAAGGGATGTCCTACTTTAAAAGTCATGTGAATCCTTTGGCTACCTCGGTGGAGTTCAGGATAAAACGACCGAAGAAAATTTCTTTCCCTTGGGGACTCTGGAGCTGGTGTAATGAGGATGAGGAGGGGAGATTAACAATAGCCTCAACCTTAAGTGGGTCAAGGTGAATTACATCTTTAGATATGATCAACCCTAAAATTCTATCGGAATTGACGCAGAAGACGCATTTATGTGGATTGAGTCGAATGTTGTAGCGTCTACAATGAAGAAATATCTGGCGGAGATGATCCAGGTGGTATTTTCGTGTAGCTGAATGAGTCGGAAGGTCATCCAGAAATGGTTGGACAATATGAAGAATTTGGTGAAAGGCATAAGACATCACGCACCGAAACATAGCCCCAACGTTCTTAAAGCCGAAAGGGAGTTTCTTATATGCGAATGTTCCCCAAGGAAAAATAAAAGAGGTCTTGTTTTGATCAGAAGGGAGAATGTCGATCTAACTATAGCCAGAAAAACCATCCGTAAGGGAAAAAATTTCACTCCCCGCATAATCGTCAATGATCTAATCGATGAAAGGGGTGGGATAGTTATCCTTAGGATAGGCCTGATTGATATCGTGATAATAAACACAGACACAAATTTATCCCTGCTTCTTATCCATAGGAACAATGTTAGAAACCCACTCTATTAGAGGAATCAGATAAATGAAACCTGCTTTGAGAAGTTTTTCAACTTCAACTTTGATAGCAGCGGATTTTGGAGTATGCACTGGATGAAGACGTTGGCGAACAGGCTTCACACCTGGATAGGTGGGAATTTCATGCACCATAATACTGGGGTCAATTCCAGGCATCTCCTCGTAAGACCAGGCGAAAACATCACAGAATTTGCGAAAGAGGTTGGTATACACTTGGAATTCCTTGGAAGAGCAAGTGACTCCCACATGGATGTTCTCGACAATTCCCGGTTTCACGGAAATTTTGATAGGCATTGTTTGAGTAATGTTACCCAAGTTACCTTTAGCGAAGACTTCATGAGTCAAAATAAGCATTTGAAGTGGTGGAGAAGGAACATGAGACAAAAAACGCTTAAGATAGTTAGACATTGCCCCGAGGCTAGGCATAAACGAGGAACGATGATGCCCATCGCTCCACGGTAGATCTTCGAGAGACATGGTTTCCATGATAGCCTCGTCGGATGGAAACACTTCTTTCAAAGGATTAGGCGAATCCACATCATTGAGCCAGGGGGATTGATAATAAATGTTGAGAGACATGCTCAAAGGAGCACCTTCAGGAGGGGGAGAATGAGATGCAGCTGTAAGCTCACAATAATTGACCTCAATTGGACTAAGCAACATCAAATCCCCAAATGATTAAACTTGTTCCAGTAAAGGGACGATCCATGGGTCATCTGACCAAGAGACCATATTAACTTGAATGGTATTTGGTGGCAGAAGGGGAAAGATACCCATGAGAGTGAGATCTTTGAAAAGACCCGGCCCTACACTGTTAGGGGGAGAAGGAATCTGATCCACATATGGCACGTTGCTCTCAGAAGATGAGGTAAAGAATGACAACTGATCGAAAATAATGATTTTTCCCTCGTGTGGAAACTTTAGAAGTTGAAAGAGGGTGGATGGAACACACGGCATAACGTGATTCCAACTAAGACCGAGTAGAAGATTGTAATTGAGTTTGGTGTCAACGACTTCTACTTCAACATTGACCGTTTTTCCTTATAGCGTGATCGACAAGCTAGCGAAAACACCCAAGGGTTTCGATTCCCTTCCATCAAATGCCTCAAGGGAATTGGGTGAGGAAGTCAGGGCTAGAGAACCAATAGCCTTCCAGCAAGCAGATGACATGACACAGGTAGATGTACCTTTTACCACAACGGCTCTATGGATGTCGAGACCATTAATGCCAACTTATATGACAAGCGCAATCTAGTGCAGAAGTTGGGGGGCAAAAATCTCTAAGTCGAAAGAGAGAAGGCTAGAATCTGCAAGGTCAATCCCGCCAATCATAGATAATAACACTTTTTTTTTGAGACGGGCAACTCTGAAGCACTTCTAACACCGACATCACGGATGGTGCCTGTGCTAAGTCCTCAACAATACTGTAATTCTGAGCAACATGGGCGTTAGGATTATAAGAAGATTTCAGGAGAACACCTTTAGAAGGTGGCCGTACAATGAGTTCATCACTGCACCTTTCAATATCAAGAGGACCAGAGGCAGGTGGGGGAGGATGACCATCAACAACCTCTTTCATAGCTGTCTGGTGTGATCCGGCATAATCCTTCGACCGAGTAGCGATGGAAATGAGTGCAGAACCGTTCATCATGAATACTTGAGAGCGAAACGATGTAAATGGCAGAGGTTGCTCAACCATCTGGGTTTGATGATATGGGAAAGGTTCTTGAAGGACTGCCAGAGTTCCCTTAGCACCTTTGAGCAGTTGACTAACCTCGGATCATCTAGGACAATCCTTAGTATAGTGTTCCTCATCACAAATCAGACAAGGATACTTCGACTTTCGCTGTGAACCATCATCTGCATGAGGTTTATATGATTTCGGTTTCATGGAATTAGCTTTGGCCTTGCCTTTGCCCTTCTTTCTCCCCTTGGAAGTCTTGTCTATAAGATTGGCCTAAACAGTGTTGACCTCTGAGGTTTTAATAGAATCCGGGGTAGCCTGAGGAGAAGAATTATTGGAAGAATTTGATTTATGCTTCCCATTGGAAGACTTGCATGAAGTTTGAGACACAAAACCAATAATGCCGTCGACTGATGGGATAGTTGGTGCTTTAGAGGTCCCAGGTCATGGAGCCTTAGTCAAGATGTCATACAAAATGCCCGATTGAGAGTACACTAAATCAAGGTACTGGGCATGAGCAATGTCTTGTTCCTCGGTTACACATGCCCCAATGGTGATGTCTTTCGCAATCTGATTAACAAAAGAGGTAGTGAACCAATGAGTAAGAAGCTGATTTGGAATTTCAAACTTGATCAGGCAACGACGCCAACTCCATTCATGAATGTGCTCCAAGATATGGGTAGCCCATTCCTGTTTCAAGGATGTTAGGAGATGTGTCTCGGCTTTGTAACGAACCGGAAAATGGAAATGGGTAAGGAATGCCATAGAAAAAGTGTTGAAATCTTGAAAGATACCACGAGGCAGTTCGATGTACCACTTAGCAGTAGCTTCGATAAGAGTGCAGTAGAAGAGATGGAGTTGAACAGAGTCATCCACCCAAGAATTGGAAGAATACTATAAATGGTATGTCATGACGTGTGCTTGGGGGTCTTCTCCATATTTTCCCTCAAGCTTGGGACAATCACTAGGAACCTTCATTGGAGCCGGAGGCCAATATGGATTATGAAGAACGGGATCATTTTTCAATTTGGACACATCCAGTAACTCCAACGTGGCGAGGAAAGGTAATTGAGGATTAAAGGCATAGAAGGTCCTCGATAAGGACCCATACCCATACTCCATCCTGGTTGAGTGTAACTCTACCCCCATTGGTTCTGTCCTACAGGATTCGGACCATAAGGGGTATATGTTGGTTAATTAAGTTGATATGGTAGCTAAGGACTAGGATACGGGGGTTGAAGACCAAGATACTAATTCTGAGTATATGAGGGTCTCGATTGAGTAGCATAAGGATTTTTCTGCGAAGTGTAAGTATAGCCTGGCGGTTGAGAGTAATAAGCAAGAACTTGAGGTGCATTGTAAACCAGTTGAAATTGACCTTGAGGGTAATAACTGCCTCAGGGTCGAACGAGTTGTTGATAACTAGGGCCCTGCTGAGCTAGATAAGTCGGGCGCAGAGGTTGATTCGGCGACGACATAAAGTAGAGGGGTGGCTGAGAAGGGTGAATGGGCTGTGCAGGTTGGCCCAACTGAGAAGGTTGACCTGATTGATGAGGTCCACCAGGTTTCCCTTGTGGAGCAGGTTGGCCTGATGGCTGTAGTGGGCCAGGTTGTGCTTGCTAACCAAGTTGGCCTGAAGCAGGACCATAAGATGGTCTTGGCTATGCAACATTTGGACCAATTGGAATATATGGCTGTTATGGTTGCACCAAAGGTTGAGATGGATGGATCTTCCCCCCAGGACCGTATGAAGGTTTGGGTTGATATACTGGTTGCCCTGGCTGGATCACAAGCTGAGCTGGTAAAGGCTGACCTTGAGGATTGTAAGGAATCCCTACTGGACTGAAGGCTGTCCCTATAAGGGTTTCCCTTGTGGGTCGTACACATACCCTTGCTAGGTCGAATTTTTTCCCTGAAAGGGTTGTCCTTTTGGGCCCAAAGCATACCCTTGCTGAACTGAAGCTTGTCCCTTAAAGGGTTGTCCTTTTTGGTTAGAAGGTTGCCCAGGCACGGTAGGTATAAAACTGTTAATGAACTGATAAGCCTCAGGAGCAGGAAAATAGATGGGGTTGTCTTGCTCATCATATTGGAACGAAAGTGAATAAATTAGGGTACCATCCGCACCATAACGAGAAAAGTAAGGATGATTAGGATCCTGAGGGGACTGATTAGTCTGGGAGCTCTACTGCTAAACAACCAGCTGATACTCCTCAAAAGAGAGGCCATCAAGGATTTCCATGGAAATCAAAGTCTTTACCAAAGCCGAAACTCCTAACGACTGAGCGGTGACAGCCAGTGCCGATGCAACCACATATACAGTAGGCCTAGTGGGGACAGATGTAACAAAAGGCGTCGACGAGACAGGTGTCATCGGTGACATCCCTAATGATGGGAGGACCGCCCCCCTTGACGGAAGGGATGTTGCCATGGAGGCAATACCGGCGATAATCTGACCCAAAGACCTATATCCGGTTGGAAGTGACACCGATGGTGAATATTGAGTAGGCTCTTGATGGATGTCTTCTAGGAGAAGTTGGTATTCTTCATCAGAAACTGGAATACCCTCACTACCATTAGGACCAGATGAGTCCATGTCTGAATCCACCGTGAGATCTTGTAAAAGACTACGGGGGATAGGAGGTATGATAGCAGCCAAAAATGGTGATCCCGATGTAAGAGGGGGAAAATTTTCCCCAACCCCAAACCCAAACCAATCATTTGAAAGAGGCCAATGTAACTCAATTGGTTCTCCAAAGGGGCACTCTGACGGGATGATAGGTTTTTGAAGCTCAACAGACCTAGAGGTTTGAGAAGTTTCATATGAATCGTCTGAGAAAGGATTACCAGTAGATGAAATCGATGGTTCCTCCACTGTGACTGTAGCATACCAGAGAAGGGAAAAAGATAAAAAATGAAGAATATTGGATTGAAACCAAGGCAAACAAAGACAGACCAAGTAATCAAACTTTAAAGGGCGTGTAATCATAGGTAGTTTATTCTACCACATTGAAACAAAAAAATTGTTGTTTAAAGTTTTAAGAGTCAAGAAACAGTCAAAGATGACTCTAGTCACTTTCAGTTTTAAGCGAGCGCGAAAGGACAAGTGCTCGATGATCTTTTCAAATTTATGGAGTCAGTAAAGATCGAAAATGACTGCTCAGGTAGTCTAGGTAAAGGGTGTACCAGGTTCCCATGAACTGCCATATACACCTTAGTTATCAAATGAAAGAAGAATCAACCAAGGACTTGACATACGTGCAGGTAGTCTCCCCGAATGTTGTGTTTGGTATATCACGGTTACAAGGTGGCATACTCAACTTCCTACGGATAAAAGTATTGCAACCTAGAGGGGTCTCCCTTTATATACTCGATAGTAAGGGGAGCGCAAGTCCGTACTAGTGCTGTTTGAAGCCAGATGTCATGCGACAGCTACTATGTTTAAAAATGTTGGAACACGTCTCTAACTTAGACCACTAAATGTTTTGTTAAGTTTCAATGTTGCCTTAGGTTAATTGAATAAAGTTTAAGTTGATCTTGTATTTATGTTTCAATTCCAAGGTCCTAGCAAACGTTAAATCTTAGAAATCCCTAAATGCAAACTACATGCCATAAAATACCATTTCGTTCGATGAAAATCTATCTACGAGAAATTTTAAGAGTTTTCAAGCGATAACAGATAATGAGAACACATAGAAGCATCCACTACAATATCTGATGCATGCTAATGAAAATGAGGAACCTTTCCTAGAATGCCAAACTCTAGTTATGTGAAAGATTTTCCAATTCCATAATGCAAACACGAATGCAAGCAATTTTTTTTCTTTTTTGATTTTTCAATGTAATAGAGCAAAGAGAGCACTAAATGACATGAAAAATAAACCTTCACACTAGTTTGAGAATGTTAATGCAAGAGTTGAAACGAAACAATTCAATCAACTCAAAAGAAAACAAAACACAAACTCAAACCAATGCTTCAATCTCTCAAATCGAAGAAAGATGTTGAAACAGACCCATACAAGTAGTGTAATCTATTCTTAGAGTGATAAGAAGCACAAATGAATGGAAGAGGAAAGACTCATTCGAGACTCATTCCACCAAATGCAATCACTCAAACAGATCAAGGGAGCTGAATGTAATCAGGCAAACAATGAAGGTGGTTTTGAAACAAAAGACTGAAGCTCAAGAGGCTCAGCATACCAAAGCACTAGAAAACCCTAAGGCTATGATGCTGACAGGAAATGGACAAACAAACGAAGGAAGGAGGCTGCTCATTGTCACAAACAATCCCAAAGCACTAAAACAAGTCAAGGAAACACCCAGAGAGACAAAGACTGACCAAAAACTCCAAAACAGGGAAAACCATAACACCTACAGGAAATGGTGTGACTATCTGGTTGTAATCAGCGCCAAACAGGGGATGGCACAGGTGTTGAACTAGCAGCAAGCGCAAGTGGGCACGACTGTCAGATTGGAAACTGTACCAATCAAGCCAACCCTAGTAAAAGGAAAATTTTGGAAAAACAGAGGTCAGATCTGATCCTCTGGGGCTGAACAGGGGTCTTAGACTTAGCAAAAATAATCATAAAAGGAGAGCTAAGCAAGCAAAGACCAAGAAGAAGAACTAATGGATGAAATACAAACTCACACTGATCCCCAGCGGAGTCACCAATATTTTGGTGAGGTAAATCCCCTCTACAGACAGAGGCAATCCCGCTAGCCCTAGAGTGGGTCTAGCCACAAACGAGACACGCTATAACATCGATTCCTAGTTAACGAATGGATGGAGACTCGATAGATAACTTAACGGAGGTCCTATGCTATTGTGTCATCAGAAAGAGTGGTTGCCTCTCGCTCCTGGTTTGATAGATCACGATCCGCTCGCCTTCACGCTCAGATACCTCACATACACAAGAAACAAAGACGATATACAACATAATATTTTTCATTCGTAACTATCAGTCAGTCGAAGAAGACTAAATCAATTGCATCAAAAAACATAACACAATGATGGAACCAATATCATAGTCGCATATATTAATAAAAGGAAGGAATAGTGCAACCAAGCTTCGACGTTGCAGTCTCCTCCAACAGGGTTCCAGTGGAGCGCGTCTCACAAAGGATCGTCGGGAATTCAGACGGGGTTCTCTCTACAGAATTCTCCTTGGTTCTACCTTCTCGATAGCGATTACTCAACTATAGTATCTCTTCTCCAAGTTCAGCTTCTTGGCTATATGTTCAGCTAGCTTTCATAAAGGGATAAGGCCTGTTTATATAGAGGGAGAGGGAGAGGTTAGGATCCCTATAATCATGGAAGAGAGACATATCTTCAAGGAGTTTTCCATGGGAGGAGGAAACCACTACCTAAAGAGGGAGATCCATGGCTCATCAAGTTAACCACTTCCTGTGACTCATCCCTGAGGTGGTTAAAGGAAACTTCCGCCTCTAATTTGTTAAAAAACATTCCAAAAAAGGCTCTCGCAGGTACAACAATGAGATAGAGTGCTAGGTGGCATGGGCTCTAGTGTACATCCTCCACATTGGCGCGAGGGATGAACAGACTACCCACGCCAAGGCCAAAACATAGGTTTTTGTAGGCTTTTTGAGGAAATGTTCAACCGGAGAAATGATGTCCTTATGCAGAAGGATGCAAAGAAGGTGTTTGCAGAGTATGACATTGCTCACACGTCACAGGAAAGACCCTCCAATATGCGGGGCGAGGGATTGCAGGGACGGTGACAAAATTCTGTGTAACACCTTGATTTTTTAATATTAATCCAATGGGTTTAGTAATTCCTTCGGTTTATAATATTGTTCCTAAGGTTTCTAATATTATTCATAAATTTTACATTCCTATAGTTTAAAATTAAGCCTATGGTTTATAATATTAATGTTAGGGTTTAATATTAATCCCTTTATTTTACAATTCCTTGGGTTTATAATATTAATCCTTTGAGTTTATTAATGGGATAGACTTATAACATTGATCCTAAGATTTATAATATTAATCTTAGGTTTTAATGTTTAGTTTAGGGATTATAATATTTACCCTAGGGTTTATATTGTTTGGGTTTATAATGTAAATTCCTTGTATTTAGTATTATTCCAATGAGTTTATAATCCCTTAGGTTTATTAGTCTCTTTCTTTTATGATATCAATATCTTGGGTTTATTAATGTAAAGATTCATTTCCCAAAGGTATATTATCATTCATAAGGTTTATAATATTAATCCTAAGGTTTAATTTGAATCTCTTGGGTTTATAATCCATTGAGTTTATAATACAAATTACTTGAGTTTTATTCATCCCTTGGTTTAAAATATTAATATATTGGGTTTAATATTAATAGTAATCTCTTTGATTTATTTTGAGTTTAATATTAATATCTTTGATTTATACTTTGTAATATTATGGCTTATATATTAATCCTCGAGGTTTATAAACCTAGTTTGTTGGGTTTATAATATTAATTTATTGTTGCTATTAATACCGTCGGTTTATAATACTGATTATTAGTTGGGTTCATTAATCCCTTCCATTTTTAGTAATTTTGGTTTAGAATATTAATAATTAGTTGGGTTCATTAATCCGTTGGGTTTATAATATTAATCCCTTCATAATTCCTTGGTTTTATTAATTTCTTAGGTTTTTAATGTTAATCGCTTGGGTTTAATAATCTCTTAGGCTTTTACTATTAATCCCTCAGGCTTTTAATCTGTTTGGTTTTTAATATGAATAATCTCTTGAGTTTAAAATATTCATCTTTTGGATTTATAATATCAATCTATTTGGTTTAAAACGTTTATCCCTTTTACAAATATTAATTATTAATAATTATAATCATTAATAATTAATAACAATTATTGATAATTAATATTTAATAATTTATAAATATTAATAATAATTATTATTACTAATAATTATTATAATTTATAATTAATAAAAAATAATTATTAATATTATTAATATTACAATTATTCATTTTTAATAATAATATTTATATGAATTTTAATTATTAATTATAAATGTTTGTAATTATATTACATTTATTTTTATGTGATTAATATGAACATCACATTATTGTATTTATAAAATTATTTCTTTGAGTTTATAATCTTAATATCTATAATCTTAAGTTTTATAATATTAATCCATTGGGTTTACAATATCGTATTTATTATAAAAGTTCAAAATGTTCAATTTTTAATATTGGAGTTTATAATATTATGTTTTATAATTTTAGGGTTTATATATTAATATTAATTTTTTAGGTTTAATAAGCTTAACCGTTTATAATATTACTCCATTGGGTCTATTATTCCTAGAAGTTTATAGGATCAATCATTGCACTTTATATCATTGATATCCTGGGTTTGTTATAGAGTTTATAATACTAATTTCACTATTTTGTTTTTATCATTATTATTAGACTTTATAATATTAATCTTATGTCTTATAATAATGGGTTTAATAGCGTTAGGGTTTAAAATATTAAATTTAATATTAAATTTAGTATTAACGTTAAATATCATGATGTATCACATTTTTCTTATTAATAATGTAACATTTTAATCCTAGGGTTTAGTGTTTTCCATTTAATTTATTTTCCCTTGGGTTTATAATATTAATAGTTTGGGTTCATTTTTATTAATCTTAAGGTTTAATATTTTTCTTTTAGGTTTATTTTCATTTGGGTTTATAATATTAACTCCTAGGATTTATTTTCCGTTGGGTTTATAATATTAATTCCTTGTATTTATGTTCCTTGGAGTTATTAATCCTTTGTGTTTATTATTCTTAATATTAGGGTTTAATAGTTTCTCTTTTGCTTATTTCCCCCTTGGTTTTATAATATTAAACACTAGCATTTATTTCCCATAGGTTCATAATAGTAATCCCTTTGATTTTTTATATTGCAGTTTTTTATTTTGGGTTTTTAATATTGCATTTAGTATCAAGATCTCAGATGTTGAGTTTTTAATACTGGTTTTTTTTTAAAATCACCCTTTATAGTAGTGATATTAATCCTATTGTTTAAAATATTTATTGTAATGTCTATAATATCAATCTTAAGGATATAGTATTAATCTTAGGGTTTATAATGTTGGATTTTATAATATTAACCCTAATATTAAATAATTTAATATTCGAGTTTAATATTGATATGTTGGAATTATTCATAAATATATCATTATGTGTAAAAGATATTGATAATAATATTAATATGTTAATAAATATATATTAGTCGTTAAAATAATAGTGAAAAATAAATAAGTATTCGTATTACTATTATAACATTATATTAATGTTGTTATATATATAGTAATTAATAAGTAAAAATAATCAATTTCTAATAGCCACATTAACACTATACATCTAATAATTATTAATGTGATTGATAAATGCCTATTGGCACATATCAACCACATTTACTAATGTGCTTGTATATGTGCTTCATATATGCCTATCGGAGTATATCAATGTGGTTGAGGTCCATATTCAAATGGCTCATTGATTGAGGACATAATATTAGAACAACTCCATTATTTATGAGGTAAGCCTGAAAACAACTCATTGAATTTAGAAGGTAAGCCTCTACAATAGTACTCCCAACCCACATGGATGTACGCAATGGATGTGCAAAGAAACGTTCTTGTTAGTTTATACTTTACTCGAACTTATGAAGGTATATTCGCTAAATTAATTGACTCAACTTCTTCCTCCAAATTTAATTGGATCCTAACTTCAATATGAAGGTATCACGATAATAAATTATGTTACTATTATTTTTCCATCAACACTACTCCATCATTGTACATGTTTGGTTATAATACTAGCGTGATGTAAGATTTTTATCATATTTAAAAACATTCCCAGCCCTATAACTCATAATGAATGTGGTTTTTATAGTTATTCTAGTACAAATAAGGGTCGTATTTTCCCAATAGTAGAGGGTTCAGTAGTTGACTCAGTGTATAAGGTTGCAAAATTTTTAGGGTAGCGAGAAATACTCGATAATTGTCCCTTAGACCAAGGATCTGTAAGGCGGTATAACCATCATTTGTGTTAATTAAATTGATTTGTAAATAATAAATATCAATTATTATTTATGTTTTCGTCCAATTGTGGTTCCTTCCACATTAGTCTGGGTTATCATTGCTACATTTAAAATAGTAGGGGTAAACAAGGGGACATTACATTACTGGTTTGTAGGGCCCATTTGGGGGCAAGTCGCACTCTACTGATTTTGAGTTAAGAAAATTCTAGAGCCTATTTAAGACCTAATTGACCATTTTTGGGATATTAGAGAAAGTTCCTTTGGGGATTTTATGGCAAGTTATAGGATCTAGGAATTTTCATAAGAAATAAGTCTTAAACCCAACACATAATGCATGAGTACAAAAATAATCCATTGGATGATCCAAAGGAGAGATTTCAAAGCTCCTAGCACAAGTCACTATCGTCTCTCACAACATGGCCATATTCATGGTGGCTATAGAGAACAATTTTAGACCCTATATCGATTTTGGTATCTCTAGCTCAAAAACTAAATCAAATTATAAATCTAGAGATAAAAAGGCTTGGAAATGAAGCTGAAAAAAGATCTAGAGAAAGAGAGACTAATAGTGAACGATAAATAAGTATTCGTATTACTATTATAACATTATATATATATATATATATATATATATATATATATATATAATTTTGTTATTATATATATAGTAATTAATAAGTACAAATAATTAATTTCTAATAGCCACATTAACACTATACATCTAATAATTATTAATGTGATTGATAAATGCTTATTGGCGTATATCAACCACATTTACTAATGTGCTTGTATATGTGCTTCATATACGCCTATCAGAGTATATCAACCACATTGGTAAATGTGGTTGTGCTAGTTGCAACCATCTTGGTAATTAAAAAAAAAAGGCAAATTGATGAGGTCCATATTCAAATGGCTCATTGATTGAGAACATAATATTAGAACAACTCCATTATTTACGAGGTAAGCCTGAAAACAACTCATTGAATTTAGAAGGTAAGCCTATACAATATTACTCCCAACCGACATGGATGTACGCAATAGATGCAAAGAAACGTTCTAGTTAGTTTATACTTTACTTGAACTTATGAAGGTATATTCGCTAAATTAACTGACTTGACTTCTTCCTCCAAAGTTAATTGGATGCTAACTTCGATATGAACGTATCACGATAAAAAATTATGTTACTTTTATTTTCCATCAACACTACCCTATCATTCTATATGTTTGGTTATAATACTAGTGTGATGTAAGATTTTTATCATATTTAAAAACATTCCCAGCCCTATAACTCATAATGAATGTGGTTTTTATAGTTATTCTAGTACGAATAAGGGTCTTATTTTCCCAATAGTAGAGGGTTCAATAGTTGACTCGGTGTATAAGGTTGGAACTTTTTTAGGGTAGCGAGAAATACTCGATAATTGTCCCTTAGACCAAGGATCTGTAAGGTGGTATAACCATCATTTGTGTTAATTAAATTGATTTTTAAATGCTAAATATTAATTATTATTTATGTTTTCATCCAATTGTGGTTCCTTCCACATTAGTCTGGGTTATCATTGCTACATTTAAAATAGTAGGGGTAAACAGGGGAACATTACATTACTGGTTTGTAGGGCCCATTTGGGGGCAAGTCCCACTCTACTGATTTTGGGTTAAGAAACTTCTAGAGCCCATTTAAGACCTAACTGACCATTTTTGGGATATTAGAGAAAGTTCCTTTGGGGATTTTATGGCAAGTTATAGGATCTAGGAATTTTCATAAGAAATAAGTCTTAGACCCAACACATAATGCATGAGTACAATAATAATCCATTGGATGATCCAAAGGAGAGATTTCAAAGCTCCAAGCACAAGTCACTATCGTCTCTCACAACATGGCCATATTCATGGTGGCTCTAGAGAACAATTTTAGACACTATAGGGATTTCTGTATCTCTAGCTCAAAAACTAAATCAAAATATAAATCTAGAGATAAAAAGGCTCAGAAAAGAAGCTGAAAAAATATCTAGAGTAAGAGAGACCAAGTTAAAATACCATTATTTATTCCTAATCCCTACTTAAATTTTAAGTGAAAGTGGACATCAAACCCTACCAAGATGATATAGATATTATTAAGTTGATGTTGCGAAAGATGAGGGTTAGGTTTTATGAAATGTTTTAGGTTTAGGTCGACATAGTTGAAAGGCATGTGACCTAGTTGAAACCTTTGTTTCTACACCCCTATGCTACTTCTAAACATAACAATGTACAAAGAGAAATTGGACTACTTTAAAAATCAAGCTACAGGAGTCTCCATTTGGGATACACCACAATCCCCATGCTCTAGCCCATCCATTGAATGTGCTTTATCAAAAAATTCGTTGTCACCAAAAATATGATGATCTACTCAATATATTACAAGTTCAGAGGAAATTATTGCGCAACAGGTTTCAATGGGAGGTCCATCTTTATTCATGATGTAGGCACTCCTTCCAATGTGTATCCCTCTTCAATGCGTCCTCCTAAAATCCCCCTTAAGGCATATTTTCCTCCTCCTATTCCTCCTGGTGTAGCCTGTTGAGATTCAACAAGATGATGAGCTTAGTGAAAAGTAATCACCTTCACTAAGTGGGGCCCGCAGGCTATTTTTAGGTGTATATCTATTTTTAGACATGGTGAGCATATTCTATAAGTTACAAGATGCTATCTGTAGATGGTTGTTCAAATGTGGAAAATAGATGAAATTCTATTTTTAGAATATTGGGCGAAGTCTATTTATAGATCGTCGATCTAAAAATAGGTGCATGTCGATTATTATTAGCCCTTAATAATAATTTAACAATAAACATCAACTTATTCTCTTAGAGCAATTTATTTTAGTGAAAAATTTTGGAAAATCAGTGGGTTGAAGGAATTAAGCAATTCTTAGGGTTGTTGGTGACTCATGCATGGAGGACTCAGTTAGAAATGAAGGGGCGAAGTTATGGCAGAGTTGGAAGAGTATTTAATGGAGTTGTTATTCAATTTAACTTAGTTAAGTGAGTTAAACTCAGTTGAGCTAGTTGTATCTAGTTTAACTGAAATATACACAAGTGGGAGTTTAGTGAATAAATTAGTTAATTAATTCACAACTAATAACTCACTAATAACTGAAAAAATACAATAGTTAACTACTTGCATTCAGTTCCAGTGGAGACCCAGTGGAGAGATAGGTGAAAGGGTGATATGGACTATCTGTTGTAACTATAGCGATGCATTCAATGCATCTAACACACATTGGAGTTTCCAATAAGGATTTCACAGTCAAGGCAAGGCCAATTCGAATCCATTTAGTGGTCTTCTTTAGCAAGGATTGCGCAGTGGAGGTAGGCTATCAGGAAGCATGAAATTGGTGCACAGATATGCAAATTTCTGCATGGCAGTGTGCAATGATTGTTGATTGTACTAAGAGCTTGATGTACTAAGCTTTGTATGATATTATTACATGATTCCATTGATATACATAATATATGATTTTTGGGGTTTTTATATTTAATTTTTCTTGTTAAACAACTGTGTTATGTGCGATTGAATTTATTCACATGTGTTTGCAATTGAGTTTTAAATTTCCACAAGTTTAACAGTGGAAGGATTCTGTATTTAGCAAGAAGATAAATATTTTTAGATCATGATAATATGGTAATAAATTAGTATTAATAAATTTATACATGGTTTCAGAGCAGTATTTATCACTGAAGATTTCAATTGTGAATAAGAACTGTGTTTTGTGCTGATGGAAAATTCGAATTTGCTGCAGAAATTTCTTGGTGCGACAATTGAGTATTCATTGAAATTTCTTTCAATGGGTTGCGATTGGAGCATGCCCTTGATGGTAGCTCGAATTACATAGCCTGGAAGGATAGGATGGAGGCGGTGCTTGAAGATAATGGACTGAAGGAGTTCATCGATAGCGATGTTCCTAAGCCTTCTTATAGCGATGTTGCAGGACTTGATGAATGGAAAAATAAGGTAGCAAAGACAAGAAGAATTCTATTGGAAGGTGTGAAGGACCATATTATGTCAAGCCTTCATGGTAAAGCCACTCCATTTTCAATGTGGAAGGCTTTGATATATCTTTTCCAAAGTAGCAGCGACTAGATGAAGTTGGCGCTGAAAGATAAGCTACGAAAAATAAAAATGGAGAAGGGCGACAATATTCCAAAATATATCACGAAGTTTGTCCAATATAGGGATGAACTGGGAAGTGTGGGGATTAAAGTTGAGGATGATGACTTGGTGAGCTTGGCTCTCCTTGGGCTTCCGAAGAGTTGGCATAGCTACGAAGACTCTGTGAATGGATGGGAGAAACTATAGGGTTGGGAAGTACCAGGGATGGCTCTTCATCGAAGAATGATGATGAAGGGAATTGTGCTTTGGCTGCCAAAGTAAGGAAATGAAAGGGGAAGAAATCCCATAAAAAATATGAGGCTAAAGGCAAGAAGCTGGATTTGTACAAAGTGAAATGTTTTCACTGTCATGAACATGGGCATCTCGCCACTAATTGCCCATAGAAAACAAAGAACAAGAAGGTTACTGGAGCTGCAACTAGAGAGGACTTAGCCTCAAAATTTGAACTTTATTTCTCTTTGATCGTATGCTTGGTTTCAAGCTCAATGGGATCGGTGTGGTATCTTGATAGTGGTGCATCTTTCCATATGATGGGAGACAAGGAGTTGTTTAGTGACTTGGAGGAGAAGGATCTCCAAATGCATATAGAGATGGGTGACGATGGTAGATACAATGCGACCGACATTGGAACCATTACCTTTGAGAGGGAGTCAGGTAAACCATTTCTATTGAAATATGTTACGCATGTCCCAGGTCTGAAGAATAACTTGGTCTCGGTTGCAATGTTGGAAGATAGAGGTTATGACGTTGTTTTCAGTGAGGGAAAAGCTTTCATGCGACATAAAACAATGGGTCAAACCAAGAGGATAGCGATTCGAGTTAAGAATATCTACAAGTTGGAGGTAGATGGCTACGTTTCAATGATGGGAAAAGCAGAAGAAGTGGTGAGCCGGGATGAGGGTGAATTATGACATAGGAGATTGGGCCATCTTCACCATGGTGCCTAGAATATTTTGCAGCATATTTCTACTAGACTTCCCAAGGGCACTCTTGCATAGTCAGATCAGTGCAAGGGATGTACTATGGGTAAGTTTGTGAAGACCACCTTTCATGAGAAGGAGAACCGTGCTTCGGTGATCCTCGAGAGAATTCATACAGACGTGTGTGGACCTTTCTCGGTTGCTTCAACATCAGAACACAAGTATTATGTTATATTTTTTGGTGACTATTCTCATATATTCTAGATCTTCTTCATGCAGAAGAAGAGAAAAACATTTTCAAAGTTCTGTGAGTTTAAAGCATTGGTGGAGAAGGATTCAGGGAAGCAAGTGTAGGCTCTGGAGAGCGATAATGGTGGTGAATATATCTCGAATTAATTCAAAGTCTTCTGTAGAAAAGAAGGAATTCAAAGAGAACTCATAGCACCTCATAACCCATAGCAGAATGGGGTCGCGTAGAGGAATAACAGAACAATCGTGGGTACTGCACGAGCTATGCTACATGACCAGGGCCTACCGATGCACTCATGGGCAGAAGCATGCAACACTGCAGTTTATGTCCAAACCGGTTGTCCTCATAAAATACTTGGAATGGGTACACCTGAAGAAGCTTTTACTAGTAAGAAGCCTGATATTTCTCATTTGAAGATTTTTGGTTCATCTGTTTACATTCATGTGATAAAGGATGCCAGGATGAAGCTGGAGCCGACTGCAGAAGTTGGGATATTTGTGGGGTACACAGAAACATCCCATAATTATCATGTGTATTTTCCAAATATTCATATGACTGTGGTACAATGGGATATAAAATTCAATGAGGTGAAAGCCATGAAGTTATCGCTTGAGAGGGAACTACACTTGCATGCAAAGGATAAACTTCTTGTTCACAAAGATGAGCCTCTAGATGTGGATTACCCACAGGAGGAGATTCATGGAATGGAGGAGTGCACTCATGCAGAACCAAACATCAGAACATGCATAAAGCGTACCACATAAGTTGAGAGACTGAATCTTGATGTGGCAGAGAATGTAGGAGTCCCCACATCACAGCGCAGACAGAGACAGTCACCTGACCTATTTACTGGATACATGGCTCTTATGAGCAAGTGTATCGTGACAAAGCCATCTTATTTTGAAGAAGCAACGTAGGAGCCCACATGGCTAGATGCCATGGTGGAGGAGTATGACTCCATTTTCAAAAACAATGCTTGAAATATTGTTCCAAGGATGGTGGTTAAATCAGTGGTAGATTCGAAATGGATCTACAAGGTAAAGAAAGATGCTAATGGGAGTGTCGAGAAGTATAAGGCAAGATTTGTTGCCCAATGCTTCTCACAGATCAAAGGGATTGATTATGAAGAAACTTTTGCACCTGTCGCACGATATTCTTCCATAAGGACCATCCTTGCTCTCTCAACGCAGATGGGTTGGCACATTCATCAGATGGATGTGAAGATTGCACTCCTTAATGGGATCATTGAGGAAAAGGTGTACATTGAGCAACCTGAAGGATTTGAGATATTCAGCAGCGATTCTCATCTTTGCAGACTCAAAAGAGTGTTGTATGGGCTAAAGCAAGCATCACGTGCTTGTTACACACAGATTGACAGCTATTTCACTGGACTTGGCTTCACCAAGAGTGAGGTGGATGCAAACCTGTACCAAATTGTGGTGGAGGGTAAGATTTTAATCATTTTTCTTTATGTTGATGATTTAATACTAATGGGTGATGAGCAGTTGATACACTCATGCAAGGCAGATCTTGCAAAGGAGTTCGAGATGAAGGATTTGGGCCTCCTTCATTATTTCCTTGGATTGGAAATATGGAAGCGAGAAGGTGAATTGTTTGTGTCTCAAGGCAAGTATTCCTGGGAGATACTTGGAAAGTTTCACATGGAGGACTGGAAGCCAATGGATACTCCTCTTCCAGGAAATTGGAGGAAAGAGGATTCTACATCCGCAATGATCATGGATGCCACTATTTTTCGACATTTCATGGGTTCGCTCATGTATTTAGTTAATACAAGACCAGACATATGCTATGCGGTGAACCAGATTTCACAAGCGATGTTTAAGCCTACCAAGCTCTTTTTGAAGGTAGACAAGCATGTCCTGAGGTATCTCAAGGGAACATCTAAGTATGGTTTATGGTACAAACAGATGGATGAGGTGAATTTTCATGGCTTCACGGATGCAGATTGGGCAAGAAGCCCAACGGATAGAAAGAGCACATCAGGGGGGGTTTTTAGTATTGGATCTACAACAATTTCTTGGTACAGCAAGAAACAAAGATCTATGGCACTCAGTTCAGTGGAAGCAGAATACATGGCAGCAAGTCAAGCTGCATGTGAGGCTATCTAGATGAGGAAGATCCTGGTCAGTTTGTTTGGTTCACATTTAGATCCTACAGTGATACATTGTAATAATTAGAGTTGCATTAAAATCTCAATTAATCATTTGTTTCATGATAGATATAAACATATTGATATCTAGTATCATCATATCAGATATTGTGTGCCGTGGAAGATCATGTTGCTTCAGTACATTCCTACGGAAGATTGGGATGCAGATATTCTGACGAAGGCGCTCAACAGGAGCAAATTCGAATACCATAGAGGCAGGATCGGGAGGAAGGATAATCCCTATCTTGTTGAAAGGGAGTGTTGAGATTCAACAAGATGATGATATTAGTGAAAAGTAAGCACCTTCACTAAGTGGGGCCCGCAGGCTATTTGTAGGTGTATGTCTATTTTTAAACATGGTGAGCATATTCTATAAGTTGTAGGATGCTATTTATAGATGGTTGGTCAAATGTGGAAAATATATGAAATTATGTTTTTATAATATTGGGCGAAGTCTATTTATATATTGTCGATCTATAGGTGCATGTCGATTATTATTAGCCCTTAATAATAATCCGAAAATAAACATCAACTTATTCTCTTGGAGCACTTTATTTCAGTGAACAGATTTGGAAAATCAGTGGGCTAAAGGAATTACACAATTCCTAGGGTTGTTGATGACTCATGAATGGAGGACTCAGTGAGAACTGAAGTGGCAAAGTTATGACAGAGTTGGAAGAGTAGTTAATGGAGTTGTTATTCAGTTTAACTCAGTTAAGTGAGTTAAACTCAGTTGAGTTAGTTGTATCTAGTTTAACTGAAAAATACACTAGTGAGAGTTTAGTGAATAAATTAGTTAATTAATTCAAAACTAATAACTCACTAACAACTGAACAAATATAGTAGTTAACTACTTGCATATCAGTCCCAGTGGAGACCCAGTGGAGAGATCGGTGAAAGGGTGAGATGGACTATCTATTGTGACTATAGTGATGCATTCAATGCATCTGACACAAATTTGAGTTGCCAATAAGGATTGCACAGTCAATTCAAGGCCAATTCAAATTCATTCGGTGGTGTTCTTCAGCAGGGATTGCGCAGTGGAGGCAGGCTGTCAGGAGGCAAGAAATTGGTGCATAGATATGCAAATTTTTGCATGACAGTGTGTAATTTTTTTTATTGTATTGAGAGCTTGATGTACTAAGCTTTGTATGATATTATTACATGATTCCATTGATATACATGATATAAGATAGCTTGGGTTTTTAGCTTTAAGCTTTCCCATTAAACAACTGTGTTATGTGCGATTGAATTTATTCACATGTGTTTGCAATTGAGTTTCAAATTTCTGCAAGTTTAACAGTGGAAGGATTTTGTATTTAGAAAGAAGATAAATATTGTTAGAGCAGGAGAATCAGATAATACATCAGTATTAATAAATTTCAACATAGCCTTGTCACTTCGTTCACCACTAAATTTTGCAGACCTAGATTATTTTTCAATGCTAGTTTTCTTTCCCTCTTTATACTAGTCTACCAAAATCTATCCTCCCAAGTCACCTTTCAGTATCCTAAATAACCTTCTCACTCTAGAAATTTTTAGTGGAGACAGTTTGAAACCTAGCCCCCCAAGAAACCCAAGCCCTCTTATTGATCCTCCCCACAAATAAAGAAAAAAATGCATTAAATAAAGATAGAGGAGTGTGCGTTGGTACTTGGGGAACGATATTTTCTTAAATATATCTACAATATGAAAAAACATGTAGTGTGGGACATTTCGCTAGTAAGCACATGTTTATGGTGGTTCTTAGGAAACAGACATAACATAAATTCCTCTAATTTTTGGGTTATACCTAAAAATGAATGATTTTAGCTAAGGGATGGATGGGTTGGGTCAAGGCCTCTAAGTAAGATGGATAAAAAAATTTACTTTTCAATTACTTTCAGGGCACCCAAGCATTCTTCACCAAACATTTGTCGATAAAATTTTATGCATGCTCTAAAAAGTTGGATAGTATCCCATTTTTGGTTCAACTTCTTGGGTTATCCATCATATTTTGGTTGGAGCTTGTATTCAAGGAGGTTGGAAATGCATTAGGGTTTGATTATGAGACTGACATTTCTTATCAACAAACTGGATACATTGGGCTAGTTTTCATTATATTTGGGTTAAATCTCAAGGAAAGTCTCCCAGTCGCCATTTCCATTAGTGTTGGTGACATCATCCATCATAAAAGCATCAATTACGATGGAATCCCCTTCAAATGTGTGCATTTCGATACTTATTTTCATCTCAAAAAGGATTTCCCTTTCAAAAAATCCTTTAAACATTGGGTTCAAAAGGATTCTCTGTTCTTTATGTCCCCTCCTCAACCTCTTACTTCTCAATCCCTAGTGGAACTCCCATGTATGGATCATGGTCAATCAATGGACATGGGTTTTCCAACAAATTCTTCCCCTTATACACTTCGAAAGGTTTTTTTGATTTAGGACAAGATGCTTGAACCTCTCACTCCATCATCTAATGCAAGGGATATGTAGCATCTATCTAGTGCATCTATCACTATTGTTCCATGTTTGGAGGTTGAACTGTCCCCAATTATGTCAAGAGTCTCCTTCTTACCTCTATCATCTTTGTTGACTGGTTGTATTATCATGAGCACTTTGGTTTCTAAAATTTTCTCTCCTTGTGTTTTTGAGCCTATTAAACCTCTTAATGATCTCACCTCATCATGTTTGATTCCCTTGTTCTCCATTCCCCCCTCTTCTCCTTCTCTTCTCTCTTTTGTCCCCTAACCTCCTGCTCTCTATTATCCCTTGTCGTCATTTCTCCTCCCCTTCAGGGCCTTGTTTTTCCTCCCCTTATAACATCTATATGTCTAGGAACCTTCCCTTTCCTCAGTCTAAAAACTCCTTAAATATTCTATCCCTAGAATAGGTAGGATATTTTTGGTTTTTTCTTAAATCCTCTCATAAAAAATCCTCTAGAGGCAAAAAATAGTTCTTTTTAAAAGCACAAACTTTGGCATTAAATGAAATTTAGGTTTTGAAAAAAAATACAATCTCAAGGGAACTTAGAGCTTTAAGCCCTACCATTAGTTCAAATTGAAGGTTCTATCTCTAAATTGTAGGGTAGTAGCCAACCCCTCAAATAAATTGGCTATTAAAAGAATTTTTGAGACTCTCTCCTCCCAAATTATCTTCTTCTAAGATACTATACTTGAGGGGGGTAAAGTTATTCAGTTAATGAAATCCATTCTTCCACTGTGGGAATTATTAACACTAGACACCAATGCCAGGTCTAGGGACCTATTGTTAGGGTGACATCCTAGATATATTTGTCTCTCCACAACTTGGTCATTTGACCAAGGTGTTGATATTTGTAGCATTTGGAGATATTCTTTCATGCCAAGAGGCCTCCTAATTCAGCCAAGAAAAAATATGGAAATTACAATTATAGTTAGTATTATTTAGCTTCATGTAGGCCCCAAAGTGTCAAGTCAACCCCACCAATGAATGGGTGTGGCACTTGGTTAAATCCACCCCATTTGACTACTGTAAATACACATGTGACTCCTCTACCTTGAGTAATTTGGATCATCCAATAACATGTGTTCTAACAACCACAAGTGAGAGCAGAAGTAAGATGAATTTACATAGTTTTGACTAATTCTATTTTTTTTAATAAAGTTTATTGTTGACTTGCTAATTGATCGAGGTGAAGCTTCCATTTGAATGCGTTTTGACCTAATTTGTTTGACTAGGATTATAGTTGTGTTTGATTGTGAATACAATTTTGACCATATAAAAGGGACTATTTGACTAGAAAAATGACTACAGGTTGACCACAAGGGTCTATTGTAGGTCTCACGTTGACCATAAGAGATATGCTGACCATCTAAAACTTTTCCCATAATTGACTATATTGGAGGGTTGACCAATGTTGATTAAGATGGAACGTTGGTCAGGTTTGAATGGTATAATGGACTTAGCTTTTAGCATACATTATAGAATATTTTTGAATTTTAAATATTACTAAAGAACATTTTCTCCTAAGAAGAAAAGATGTTGGGTTTTTCCCAAGGTTGTGTTTTCTGAGGATAAATTTGTTATCTCTATTATGCATGGTTGTATCTTTTGATCCTATTGTTTTCACTACATTTCTATTGATATTTTCTTATGTGTTATTTCTTAATGATGTATGTGACATAATATAACTTGACTGGAAATCATTGGAAAGTAATTATCAAATCAAAATATGAATTTCTACTATGCATTATTTTAGAAAATTCAACATGGTATCATAGCCTTGTTGAAAAGAGCAACAAATAAGTTAACCTAAGAGACTATACAAATTTAATACTCCTTTGATCTATTGCAAAATGTTTTAAAGCATCAAAAGGAAGCCATTCTAGAGTAAGAGAGAGCCAAGGAGAAAATCTATGCCTCTACTCTCTCAGACACTCTTACAAGTGGTAGAAATGTTTAGTTAGTAGATAGTGGTGCCTCTAGGAACATGGCTAGTTTTCGAGATGTTCTCTCAGACTTGATAAGAGGTGAAACACACCTAGCATGAGGAGGCAACCTTGAATAAGGATGATTTTTTTCTATGGTTTGATCAAGAGTTGGACCGAGTTTATGGTAATTAGTGCTAGAAAAGGGCTAGAGTGTTCCCTACTCTGAGCCACAGTAAGGAGGAGACCTATGTAAGTTTATTTGAGAGATTTTTTCTATCCTAGAGAGGCCAAGGATTCTATGCACAAAGAGAGACCTATTAGGGCATATTTAAAGCTGAAGGGTATAAATATTCTTTGTGAATTTTTTATTAATATTTCTCAAGGTATCCAATGATATCGATCATCCTAAATTTCAAGAGGTTCCCAAAAATTTATACATGCCCTAGCATCCCATTATATGTACCTACAACACCTAACACAATCCAATTGGTCATCTCTAAGTCTTCTTTGAGATTTTGAAGCACACATTTACAAAATTGTTTGTGAAAATTCAAAGCACATATATATAGAGTTTAGGATGATAGTCCAACTCCATAATTTTCTTACATTTCCAAAATATGATTGGATTTTGAAGATGAAGATTCATAACATTTTAGACCTATTGAACATTGCCATTCTTGGAAGTTCACAAAAAAATACAGGAAAATTTTCTTGAAATAAGTGGAAACTTCAACAAATTTCAAAGACTGTTACATGCCTCAGATATGAGCTTATGTAATCTCCTTGATAACATGTATTATGCAAGTAGGAGATCTAAGAGTAGACTTGGTGTTGATTCTAGCTTATTGTTAAGCCTTTGAATGAAGAAACCCCATATTTTACAAGCCATGCAAGGAATAAAGCAATGTAAATTAAAAATTGATGGTAAGGATGAGAATGAGTATCCACATCAGAGGAATAAAAAGGAATTTAATTTTGATAATATTGAAAATGGAGTTCATTAAGGAGGAAAGGATCATGAGGGAGTTGAAAATTCTCTACAACCCTTAGTAGTTTCTTTTGTGATTAAAAGCTAAGTACTTCATATATTTATCTCTTGATTATTAATATTTTAGTCCTTAGTCATCTTTTTGTCTTTGTATTCTTTGCTTGGTCATAATGTTTCTTCCATGACCTCCTTAATAAGGTTTGAAGGTACATCGTGAAGGCTTATAGGGAAAAAATTCATCCAGTAAATGGAAACATCAATAAGTATAAGTCAAGGTTGTGATAAGAGGATTTCCGTAATAAGAGGAAGTGGACCATGAGAATATTTTTGCTCTTGTCACAAATGGTCAAATTCTTAAAAAAAATTGGTGTTCGAAAGGAATAAATTGTATAGATTACCATATAGAATTGTGTTCACCAATAAAAAGAGCTTCTAGTTCAAAGGGAGTCAACAGTCAGGAGAAGTGGGAGGAGCAACCATCCAATATTATGTCACAAGATTGAGATTGTCAGACTAGATGATAAAAGACAAAATGTCTCTCAGATCATTGTGCCTTCCATAAGGAGACCCTAGAAGAATGAATTTCTTACATGTTAAAGGGAGTAGCTGAAGCAAAAGGAATTTATTTCATGATATAGGGAGCAACAATGTCAATACAATTTTCTTCTGTGACAGAGGGAGCAGACGTGACTACCATAGGAAGACCTGCTTCAGTGTGAGAGGGAGTTAGCCTTGGAGGTTGAAATGGTGGATTTTGGCAAATATGTTATTTCTTGGGATCAGGTATTATGAATTGGTGAATCCCACAATGTACATGTAGTTGATTTAATTTTTGATGTACCTAGTTAACACCAGAATGGATATAATATTTGCAGTGAACACCCTAAACTGGTTTATGGTTGAGTTGAGGCAGGTACAGTGGATGACATCAAAGCATGTGGTACCTGTGTTATACAGTTGCATGTGGCTTGAGATATGTATCAGGAAGTGAAGTTCATATTTAAATTAAAATCACGTCATGATGTAATGTGGCTTCAAGAAGCTTGAGGAACATGGTCGGGTCCCTTCATCTAATACATGATGCAAAGAGGAGAATTAGAGCTCAAGTACATATCCACAAATGAGTAGATTATGGACATACTTCAAAGATGAGCTTAGTATGATGTTGAATGTATCTCTCATTGGGAGGGAGTGATGAGGTATTTGGAGGATTGGGAATACCACCTCCTAAAGCCATAAAAGAATTTATTTAGGTCATAAATAACTTGATGAAGGAAAATGAATAAATTCACCTTTGAAGCTAGAAGGACTTGGTAGGTCATAAAGTAATTTTACCAAGAAAGTGAATGGCCCAAGGTAATTAAAATGGAAATTATAGGAATGGACATATCTTCTCCTGAAAAGTAAGAAGGACTTAGCTAGGTTGACTAGAGGAGATAGTTGTTAATCCTTTGAAGCCAAAAGGACTTGGCTAGGTCATAAAGGACTTTGATAAAAAAAGGTGAATGGTTCAAAGGAAAATTCTCTCCTCAAAATCGTATAGGATTTGGTTGCCAAAAGGACTTTGACTAGAGGATATTGATAAATTTCCCTAAGGATCCATACAGGAATTTGGAAAAAATCCTTGGATAATGTTGTACATATGAGGAGTTACATTTCCCACTCTAGAATGGAGTTATCTTATAGACATGCATCAACATGGAGAACTCATGAAATTTTCTTAAGGAAGGAGAAATTTCAGAAAACGAGAAATATGTTTCAGATAATATCTCCTTCGCTTAGAGGGAGTGTTTATTTTGTAGCATTAAGAGGTATTCATGCATGGCAAGAGGCATCCTAAGTTGGAAAATATTGTGGAAATTAAAATTAAATTATTAATTTTGGGCTTCATGTAGGCCCAAAAGTGTCAAGTCTTCCCCACCAATGAATGGGTGTGAGACTTGGTCAAATTACACCCCATTTGACTAGTATAAATACACATGTGACTCCTCCACCTTGAGAAATTTGGATCATCCAATAATATTTGATCTAAAAACCACACCTGGGAGAAGAATAAGGAAAAAATTACAAATTTTTGACCAATTCTGAAGCTTGATTAAAGATTACCATTGACATGCCAATTGACTAAGCTTAATTTGGCTGATTTTTGACCTGCTTCATTTGAGTATGATTTTTTCTATGTTTAATTTATAATATGACCAAGTTTATCGGAGAAAAGGGACTTTTTGACCACAAAATTGACTCCAGGTTTACCACAAAAATTCAACCACAATTCTAATCAACTACAGGTCCAAATTTGACTACAAGTTATAAGTTGACCAACCTAAAATTTAACCATAATTGACTATTTTGGAGATTTGACCAACATTAAATAAGATGGAACTTTGACCAGGTTTTACTGGTATTTTGGACTTATATTTTGGCACAAATATCTAGAATATTCTTGAATTGTAAATATTGTTGAAGAAAAATTTCTCCTAATAAGAAAAGTTGTTGGGTTGTTCCGAAGGTTGGGTTTTCCCAGGGTAAATTTATTCTCTACTATGCATGGGTGTCTCTTTTGATCCTATTATTTTTAATGTATTATTATTTATATTTTAACTTTTAATTAAGTAATGATATATGTGAGATATGATAACTTGATTTTAAATCATTGGAAAGTAATTACCAGGCCAAAAGATCAATTTCTACTATGCATTATAATAAAAAATTCAACACAAAGTTGGTTCTAGACTTATCCTCTTTGGACTCAACAAATATTTTTTGAGGGTAAATAAATATGGACCATATGTTGAGAGATCATACTTCTAGAAATATTTTTCTTCCCTTCCTCCTTTTGATTCGGGTCATGTGATTATAGGTGGGGACCTAGATCTCACCTTAGGAAACTCTGAAATTTAGGGGTTTGAAACTAAATTGCATCCTTTAGTTGATTTTTCATCAATCTCTTTAAGGAAATGGAGGTATGCAATTTTATTCCAAATAAATTGTTTCCCACTTAGACAAATAATATATCTTATATTAGCTAATATTTCTTAAAGGCTAGATCTTATCTCAATGCCTTGCTAGATACGAGCTTAAAAATTAAACAATGGTGTTCTATAGGGGGGGATTCAGACCATGTACCCATTATTCTAGAGATTGAGCTTTATTTAGAAAAGTGCTTAAGTCCCTTTAAGATAAATACTCTCTAGCTATAAAACCATTCTCTGATAGATATATTAAAACAAAATTGGAGTCCTTGTAATCCTGATCTACCTGATTTCCCTGCATTACAATTCCAAAGGAATTTGAAGAGCTCTAAGAATATTATTCAATCTTGGGAAAAACAAAAGAAAGAGGAAGATTCAAAATCCCTAGTGGAATTAGAATCCACTCTTACCCTTCTCCATGAGAAACAAACCAAAGTGAAACCCCCTCAAGAGATCCAAGAAAGGATTTGATCACTAGAGGAAAAGTGAAAGAAAATAATTCTAGATTGGGAGAAAGAATGGAGATTGAAAATATAGGAATTATAGCTACAGGAAGGTGATGAAAACACCAAGTACTTACACTAGGTGCAAAATCACTCAACCATAAATACTATTTGGGGGATAAAAATCATAACCTGTCTCTAGCCACTACATTCACGGACATTACTTTTGTAGGATGTTCCTACTTCAAGGACATTTATAGGAAGGAAAACTAAGTCTCTATTGAGAAATGTTTGGTTGTAGCTTGTATATTCCCCCATTCCATTGATTGAGAAGGAAATTAATATTTGATGGCAGAAATATCTAAGCGTGAATTTGAAAAAGTTTTACATAGATTTTAGAAGGAGAAAAGTCCAAAGTTGGATGGACTCAAAATTGTATTTTACATTAGTTTCATGGGCTTCATTGAGGATGACCTACTAGTTGTTGTTGAATATTCTAGAACCCATGGAAAAAATTTGGCATCTTTCAATTATAATTTTATTACCTTGATTCCAAAGGTGGAAAACACATATTCTTTTAACCTCTTCCAAACCATGTCATTGTGAAATATTATCTACAAAATAATATCCAAGAGTATTCTCTTAGGATTAAATATGTTCTCTCTAAGAACATGTCTCCTGATCAATTTGGATTATTGGAAGGAATGAAAATTAATGAAACTATCAAATTAGAATAGGAAGCCCTTTACTCTAATCACAGCGAAGAAAAAATATATTTTATTTACAAAGTTGACGTCTACAAAGATTTTGTTAGAGTTGCTTGGTTAAATATTCATATACTTCTTATCCACCTGGGATTCAACCATTTTTTTTTTACCTAGGTAATGAAATTTCAAAGCATATCCACATTTTCAACATTGGTAAACAAGGTTTATTCTTCATTTTTCAATGGTGAGAGAGGTCTCTAACATGGATTTCTTCTATCCCCCTTAATTTTTCTTCTAGTAGCAAATGGATTAAGTAGGGTTATATCAGAGGCAGTACAAAGAGTAACTTTTAAAGGTATAAACATTTCCAGATATTTATCTCTCACCCATATTTGTTCTTAGATGACACTTCAATTTCTCAGATGGTTTTTGGATGCACCTTCAATCTCTCGAGAGCCTCCTATATATTTTCTCTCAAGCCACTGGAATGGTTATAAAGTTAGGGAAATCCTCCATCCCTAGATGGCGGATGTGAGATAGGGAAAGAAGGGTAGTAGTTGATATTTTCTCTTCTCCTCTCCAAGATATCTATAATGGCCTAAAATACCTAGGGTTCCCTCTAAAACTAGGAAAGTAAAAGAAAGTAGATTATTTATGGCTATTGGAAAATATAGAAAAAGGAATTCAGATGTGGACAAAAAAATGGCTCCCCAGAGTGGGTATATTAGTTCTTTGAAAAGTTTTAATAGAGGCCATCCCAATTTACTAGGATTCATTGACATGGATATTGACTGGAATATTACATATAATTAAAAAACTATCCCTTCGCTTAATTTGGTCTTAAAAAATGAAAAGAGAAATTTTTCACTCACACCTTGGAGGTTTATAAATCTACCGAGGGGTTGGGGGATGAAAATCTCCATTGGTTTGAAAAGGGATTGGGGCTAAAGGAGTATGGAAAATTATGCAAGGGGAGGGACTCTAGTCTTTTATATTGCACTACAAATATATTATGCCCATTTCTTTGATAGATTGGATTCGAGCCCACCAAAATCTTGTTTACAGTGAAGCAATTATATGGAAAAGAATTCTAAAATCCTTCCTTATTATAGGTGACTACCTTAGTTATAAAGTTTGTAATGAATACAAATTCCTCCTAGGTAGGGATCCCTAGATTGGTTTCTGATATTTGTATTGTCTCCTAGATCCCCGAATAATTTCTGCCAATGATGCATGGTATTTGACCTTAAATCAGGTAGCTCTAATCAACCATACAAATGGAAGGCAGGAATGGTTGACATCTCGGGAGCTACAATTGGAATGTGAGGAGGTTGTTGTTTGTTATCAATATCTTAAATCCCTTAAACTCTCTGATATCTCATTGTCGGATTATGAGGACCAACTCATCTGGTATCCCAGTTCATATGGCTCATGTGCTCCAAAATTTGGTTACTTAACTCAGTATGAAGAAGATGATATTGGAAAGCCTCCATGGTGGGAGAAAGAATTGTGGTAATTTATATGTCCACTAAAAATAAAACTTTGTATATGGCTCATGCTATGGAATAAAGTCCTGATATGGGACAACCTCCCTAAAAGGTCCTTCTAGGGGTCACGAAACTATTCTCTATGTTGGAACAGTTTGGAGAAAATCACATTTATTTTCATCAATTTCTCTTTTCCAAGAAAATTTTGGGAAAATCTCAAGAATCTAGAAAGCATATGGTTCCCTTGAGAGTGATAAGTATTGATCTCTGTTTAATACATCATGTTTAAAAAAAATTACTATCTCACAAAAAAAATTTTCCTCTTATTGCATGATGGGGAATATGGTTGGAGAGGAATGCATTCTCTTCAAAAACAAAATTTTAGCCTCCATTAGGGTGGCTATAACAAGCTCAGCCATTGCAAGCTCCTACATTCAATCCTCCTCAACAAACACTCCAAAGAAACACTTGGACACTGAAATTATAAAATATCTTCCTTGGGACTTTTTTGATGGAGATACACAAGCAAAAGTTGTTATTAGTTGGGCTGGGGTGTGCTTCACCTCTCTAAAACATACTGCTTACTCTTTTAGAAAATATAGGACAAACATCCAACAAATTTGTTGAACTTTTTTCTCTCTTGCCTATTATTTACTTTGCTTAAAACACAACATCCTTTCCATTCATATATATGGTGACTCTCTCAATGTCATAAATTGGTTAAATTTCTCAATAAGGATAATAAATTACTCTTATGTTCTTCTTTTCCAAAAAATATCTCAGAAAATATCACTTTTCTCTGTTTTTATTATTGAACACATCTATAGGGACAACAATGAAGAGGAAAATTGTCTCCCAAAAATTGGATTGGATATGGATTGAAGCACGTGGAAAGACCAAGAAATCAAGGATGGCCAAAAAATAGAACTTCCTTTTGAACTTTAGGACTAATTAGTGATCTCTTACATATCTATCATGGTTTTTTGTGTGACATGTCATCAACTCATTATGTACATATGTTGGGCGCAACCCAACTTAGCGTAGATTTTGACTAAGTCTCCACATTTTGAGGAGCGGAGCATGAAGTATACCGCACAACAAATAATTTTGGATATACCATGTGACATCATTGAGGCTTGGGGTGGGTCGAATCCCCTCTTTTTGTAATGGGTTTCAGGTTGTATTTTGATTATTTTGTAGAGCCCATGGTATTTATACCATGTTATCTTTTTTATGTAATACTATATAAAGGGATGTAATGATATGTTAGAACATACATAATTGTAAGTTCTATGGTTAAGGGATAGTTTTGTATCTATATTTTTTAGCAAAGGAAAGGCTCTACAGATAAGTGCGCAAAGACCTTGGAATACTCTTCAGCTTAGTGCGCAGACCACCTGCAGTTGTGTGCATATGTTGGAGATCTGATTGTACTTGAAAGATCCATCATAATAAATAAGAAGAAGTTTTTAGATGATATTTGTGTTCTTATGTTTTTTTTGTCTATCTACTTAATATCAATTGTTGAAGTAGTTGTTAAAGTTGTGTGTTATAACAATACATTTTATGATGTTGTATAAAGTATTCTATTTAATGTGGAAAATTAAGTGAATGGTTTTATACAACATAGTAATTTTATGTATGTAAAAAGATAACAGCAGCACATATTAACCACATCGCACAGTCCCCAAAGGCTGCAGAATACTGGTTCAACAACCACTCATAGTCACCTCGGGTGAGACTACGACCTACTTGCAGGTCATTTTCGAAAGGGTCGGTCATCAAGGGTTTTATTGGTGCACAACATAGATCAAACCTAGGTCAAGCCCAACCGAGCCAAAAAATGGTTCCGTTTTCGGGACTAGGATTTGTTTGAGGGATATGTGGATGTGGCATTTGTCAAAGAAGGAAATTAAAGATTAGATAGTACAAAAGGAATTAGAATTTCAGGGATCAAGAGAACATAAACCCTCATTTGAAATCTGAAGCATGGTTACAAAGGTATCTTTCCATAGAGCAGTACGAAATTTTATTCGCATCATTCATTAGTGAATTATATGAGGAAGGATTGTTTTAAGAATGATGAAACTACAATGTGGACTCTTGAGATGATACAATGACTCAATATAACTAACAACAAGATTTCATTAGTTATTTCATCTATATATTGACAACATCTTGGGAGGTTTCATTACTAAGTTCATAGTAGACTCGACTATTTCCTATAGTGAAGAAGACCGAAGATTCTTCAAAGGACCACGAGGTTAGTACTTGAAATATTTGAAACTATGGATTAAGATGCTTCTGTGTGAAAAGGGAATTTTACGGATGCAATCAGATTGATACTTTACTTATGTTTGGAGGAAGAAGTAAATATAAGAAATAAATTGGTACAACTCCAAGTGGAAAAAGGTATAGAGTAGATACTGGAAAGAGATATTGTGAACAAGACCTGAAGACCTTCATAGAGACTAATTATAGCCCTCTTTTGAGTGGATATGAAGGTGAAAAAGAATAAAACTACCCATAGAACCCCCGCAAAATCTGCGCATACTTCTCCCTGCTCGAAAGTTCATCGGCTTTGACCAAGTAGTCATGGTGCTAGTGGTCTCTCTTCTCCCCCTACCCCACCTACCCCCCATTCCCCTCGCCCTCCCCTCCATTTCCCCTCCCCTCTACACCCCAAAAAGAAGTATGTCTCATGACATTAAGCTACCTATTTTCGTATGAGACCGATCACAGGATCCAAAGTAGGCTCATTTTTGGCTTCTGGTCAAGTTTGACTATAATGAAGAAAATCATCGAAAAATATAAAGAAGGTGGTTTATTATGATGCTATGAGATAGAGTAATGACATGGTACATAAAGTATTTGACCACTCACAATGGTACATTTGGTGATATTAAGAACACGCTCGACACAGGAGTTTAAGAAGTCGGGTGCCCCAATTACAAGAAGCTGTCAAGTTAAAGGAGATCAAACATAAAGTGAATGAGTCTGTTTGGGAGCTTGATCAAAGGTTTAAGGTGTTATTGGATCAAGTAAGCCTCATCATACCCACAAAGTAGCATAAATAATGGTTTATAGTTGGGTTTTTGCCACATATCAGGTTGTCATTAACGTAATAGAAGATAGCAACCTGTTGAAGCTCTGGAAATTGCAATGAAGTTGGAAGCTTCGCCTATAGGAGATAATAATGTAGGTATGAAAAATATTTAATGTCGACTAGAAAACATGACATTGAAGTTATAAGATATCCAAAAGGGTAAATAAATTAGAGAATAAATGTGGTGTACAAAGTGAAAATCAAGGGGCCATTCTAACAAATATTGCCCTGTTTTCAGAGGTTACTTTTCTAGTGGAGCACCTAATTGCTTAAATGTAGGATCTATTCAGTGGTGCAAGATATGCAGAAATAGAGGCAAAAATTGCCAAAAAGAGTGTTATTTATTGCAGAAATATGTGCAGACCCCAATAAATATCTTTTGCAACTTTTGTAAGTCAGTAGGACATGATGAGAATAAATGTCGAATTTATCACCTAATGATAGAGCATGGCGTTGATACTTACAAAATGCAGTCATAAAAGCAAGCACAAGAGGATAAGGGAAAACGTGGTTACCAAGTTCGAGGAGGTTATCAAGGAAGAGGCTGAGGAGGTGGAGTTGGTCAAGGACGAGGACATATCATTTGCTGTAACTATGGCTAGGAAAGGAATTTTGCAAGAGACTTATAGAAACCTACTACGAAATGTAAGTACTGAAAATATTTTGATTATGTAATTGAAGACTGTCATGTACTTATGGTGAATATGCAATAGAAAAGGAACCAACAACCCACACAGAACATCCAAATGATGAAAGCTGAAAGAAGGACCATTGAACCTTGTGTTAATATTGTCAATAGAAATGGATTTGCGACTGGAAGTGATACAAAAAATGGAAAGAAGGAATATGAAAATATAGGTGCATGGGTTAGAAATAATCTAGAGGAAGTTATTGTTTTTTATGTTCAGAAAGAAAAGAAAGTGTTTATTGAAGTGAAGCGAAGTTTTACAGATGTGGGAGCTTTGAATTCTAATGCACAACGATGACCTAGTAACTACAACATATCATTAGTTCCAACACAGAACCAAGCAGTGACATAAGATCAAGCTTTGCAACAAAATTTGACATATCAAGAAAGTAATTTGAGATCTTTTCTGCATAATTGTATGAAGTTTTTAAGAGATCAAAAGGCTATAGAAGAGCTCCAGGAATTGATAAATTCCTATGCATCAATAGAGACACCACGAACTGAGATGCGTTGAGTTAATAATGTACATCGACATAAGAGAACTGGAAAAGAAATGAGACTTAATGCGTAGATAGGAGAATATTAAATGGATCGGGTTATTCTAGATTTTGGCTCTGATGCTAATGTCTTGAAAAAAAAAACATGGGAAACAATGGGTAAGTTGAAGCTACAATGGTCAAATATTTTGTTAAGACTCAAAAATCAACAAAAGATCTTTTCTTTGAAGTAATATAAATTTTTGATGACACTAATCCTTATCCTAATTTTCTTGGAATTGATTGGGAAATTGAAAATCTATCCACATAAATATAAAGAAGAGGAAAATTATATTTGAAGGAAACAATATGAGGGTGATTGTTCATTTAGATCCATCAGAAGGAGTAAGATATACAGATAAAGTGAGAGAAGAATACATTGCAGCAAACATAGATAACATCTATCAATTGACAGCCAAGGAAGAATATTATATTAACCCTACTACAAATGGAAAGTTGAGTTGGGATCATCATAGTACCTGCACATCAAATTAAGAATAATAACTAGATAATTGGCAGAACATATTGCATGAAATATCAACAAAGCATTGTGCAAGAATAATGAAATTAGCTTGTTGTATGACATTTGAGCTATGTAACCTTCCTTATTATGATGGTTTGGGTAATGTAGAAACTTTTGTTAATGACTATGAAGAAAGGGTACTAGAAGACGAAAGATTGTTAGCTTTGGATATAGCCCTAAGATCTACCCATGCTAGATGCTCGGGCACACACAAGAAGAATATAGGATATTGGAAGGTATGTCAAAGATTAATGTGGACGGGGTTTGGACAGTGGAAATAGAAATAAAGAAGAAATATGATGGTGAAATGACCGCATAAAGCATATCTAATGATGCACTATATTTTTGGAGAGGTAAACTTTCATGGACAGAGGCGATCCCTACTGGCCCAGATCGGGTCTAGTAACAATCAGACATGCAGTGACGCAGGTCTCTAGTTAAAAAAATGACAAAACATGATGATTTTCCTACCTCAGGTCCTACAGAATGGTCGTCGGAGAAAGGATGATGCTTCCCGTCCTCCACTTTGGCAGATCATGATCCTTTCACTTAACACGTCTGAACACCTACACACATGCGAAGAAACACAATGATACACAACATAGAATCTATATCTTGTAACCATAAATCAGTCAGAGAGGATGTAATTCATTGCGTCAAAATCAAAGACACATGAATGAAACCATAATCAAAGTTTTTTATCATTAGTAACAACAAATAAAGATACAACCCAAGGCTCTGACACTGGATCTTCCTGCGGTTGGTCGACAGCAGAGCACGTCTCTATGAAGCTCGTCGGGAATGGGACAAAGCTCTCTCTTTGGCTTGGCTCTCAAAGGCTGTCTAGCAATAGTCTCCTTACCACAAATTCAGCTCTTGCTTCTATGACCACTAAGACTAGCTTGCAAAGGAAAATGGTGTTTATACAGATGGAAAAAAGGGGAGTTGGGATCCCTACAAAGGTGGGATTGGCCCTATCCTCAAGGAAGCTTCCATGATAGGTGAAAAACCACTTCCCCTACATGGAGATCCGAAGCCAAACCTCCCAACTCATTTTAGAGACTCGTTCAGGAGTTGGCTAGAATCAAACTTCCGCCATTTATTTTTAAAAAACAATCCTTATTAAGCTTGGTGCAAGTAATACACTGGGACAGAGCACCAATTGGCGCACCCTCTTTGGTAGATTTCCCCCATTGGTGCGAGGGCTGAACTGCTGGGTCACGCCAAGGCCAAGAGATCCGTTTTTAGGGTTTTTCGCAGGAAAATTTCTTCGCAGGAATGATTGTCCTCCGTCAATGGGGATGCCATGAAAATGTCTCTGTTATTTCAATCGCTCGCATTCTATAGCGCTTCTCTTTGCAAGAGACGGGGGATTACAGGGATGCAGCACTTTCTGTGTAACAGATGCTCCCTAAAGCATGAGGCCCGAAAGAGAGAGAGGGGTGAAATGCTTTACGAGAACGTGTCCAACTGAAAACACCGCCGTCAGAAAACCGGTGTAGAGAAGTACAACTAATATTTCAAATACATGATATATATGTGGTATGGGCACAGCCATCCATAACAGTGTATGTAATAATCCAGATCCGAGGCATGGACGTAGCCATCCAGTGAGGATCGATAAATAGACTCAGGTATGGTCGCAGCCATCCAGTGAATGAGGCATGTAACCAATAACAATCCATAAAATCACAGCCTGGATTCCAACAGACAAAATCCAGGGTCTTGCACTCCATCTCAACCCAATCAAAGTACAAGTTCGAGCATGTGAATAAGTGAGCTGAAGTCGAACAAACAAGAACATCGGGTCGATTTGCAGACATCGACAAGGCCATTGCACAGATGCGAGAGGAAATGCCAATAATAACGATGGCCCTCAAGGTACTATAGGTAAAATCCACGGAATATGAATAGTGAGCTAGCGTCGAACACCTATAGAATCATTCGATCGAAGGCCAGTGATGAAAACCTTGCGTCGAATGCGAATAACCTGCCATTGAGGCATGCAGGCTCCAAGGTACCAGAAGGGAGTCTCTAGATCAGCTTCCTGGATAATGAGCTGAAGTCGACAGGAAGTGACCTTGATCGAAGGTGGGCCATAGTGTTTCCCACATCATCGATGCGAGATAGAGGAACATAATTTCTTTGTGAATCATAACCAAAGAGAGAATCGTAGGAGGGCTAACCGCAGGTCAACTTTCGTGAACATATCAACCATACGACAGTGGATTTGGCAGTATCTGACATCAAAAGATCAGAGGTCATGGTGACGAGGCAAAGAGCAGATGAGAGGTCAAAAGGGATCACCCAAACCCACGGAGGCAAGTGAAAAACGAGATGAGATGTCCCCAACCCGACACGAATGCAAACAAGTGCCATGTTCAAGAGCGACATACCGCCGACACGACAATGATAATCGGATTTACTTTTCTCACCATTTTTGGTGAGTACCCAATTATTTTTGGAAACAAGTTTGAAGGGGGATAGCATATGCTTGTGATATAAGTTCGTTCTTCTTACCAAATCCAACCTAGTACATTTAATGAGCCCTAGGGTAGCAGGAACTTATATCACACATGTTGCATCCGACAAGCAAAAGCCTTAACGAGTCTAGTGTGTGCTAGAACTCAACATATTTTCTGTATGTTTAGAGTAATAAAAGACAAAGAAAAGCAACTCCAACAATTTTTCAGATAGTCCCTCGTACCCAAAAGACAGAAAATTGTGGTTCCAGGAAAACCTCCTAGTCACGATAGGCTATGGTATTCCTTTTTCGTAAATAATCTATCCCAACCTGAAAAAGGGGTAAACGTATACTAGGTAGATGTCGTTTTGCAGCCAATTTAACGAGATCAAAACGACAAGTGACTCGACAATCTTTTCATGTTTAGAGAGTCATAAAAGAGCTGAAAGATGACTCTAGTAGTGACTTTTTTTGTGTTTTTACCGAGTCCGAAAAGTGTAAAATACAACTAGTATCGTCGTCCTAGTCATGTGAAAACATGTTGCTGCACAAGAAAGCAGTGTAAAACCCATTTTTCAACAAAATATAATACAATAATGGAAAATAAGCCTCAAAACCTAATTTTATCTTGAAAAGTTATAAATATGCTAAAAATAGTAAAAACATATTTACTTTTACTTTTTACCTCTTGTGGAGAGCAACAGTGAGCTTTTCCCGTGCGAACTTGTGGTGACGATTACGGATGATCCAGTGCATAAATTCAGTTCTCGTCTTTGCCAGGTAAGAGGCACTCCCCTTAGCTTTTTTTTAATCCATTTTTTGTAGAATTCCATTGTGATTTTGGATCCTTGAGGGGAAATTTGAAATTTTAGGGCTCACCCAATTGGCGCAGGTATTGGGCACAGACTCACGCCAATTGGGTCCTTTTTTCAAAGGGGTCGTGCCAGTTGGTGCGAATGTCAGCAAAATAGTCACGCCAATGGTGCAACCTAAATTTTTCGCTTAAATTTTACAAAATATGAATCAATCAATCAGATTTTTGAGTGTTCAAGGGATCTAATAACATATTTATGACCATTTTGGTGTAGATACACAATCACAATGGTGATAGAGTGGAAAGAAAGGGAACACAATGAAGAAGATGAAATGGCCATGGAGAACGAGGCATGTATGAACACTCTCCAGGATTGCGGCTTGAAAAAATTCTTCATGACACCGTGTCTCAGGGCACAACCTGAGTTACTGTAGTACTTAATCAGTATTTCGGACAAAAAAAAAAAGAAGTTCATGCTTCGGGACCAAGTGTTGGAGCTCAAAGTGTCTGAGATTTATTTCATAACTGGATTGTCTCAGAGAGGTCCAGTCCCGATTTTGACAGGTACTAGGCCATCTCATGAGAAAATGGCAATGGTGATAGAAAGAGTGTGCCTAGGGGATCAGGTAGTGGGAAGGTTGATATCCACATGGTCCCTGATCTAGCACTCTGTTGAGTCCCGAATTTTCATATTTTCCATACACTTTTCCATACCTTTTTCACTCACCTAAACCTCCCAAATTGTCAATATCATGTGCAGAAGAGCATCTAACATGGTTTTTAATTATATTTTTGTGTTTTCTATTTGATCTAGATTTTGTTCATTCAGCTGCGGAATCTTGCCACTTTCCGCAGCTGCTGCAACTTTCCGCAGTTATTTTGTGGAATTCTATGCTACAGGTGTCTACAAGGGAAACGAGCCACATGGGCAGGTCAGGAATGACGTGGACATGGTTCATGTCCTATTGGTTCAAGAAAACTCGTCCAAAGAAGCCGCGGTCAAAGGTGTCCACATGGAAGTCAACTATGGAGTTTCATGTCGGCCGGACTCTGTTTCGTGGCACATAAAGATCCATACGGCCGTTTCTAAGCCTACGGAGGTTAAATCGACATCTATGCAGAGTTCTGGAGTTGAATTCAAGCATCCACCTTCCGTAGATTCGCTTTCCAACACGGCCATACTCCTATATCCGTGGCCGTAGTGGTCTACGTGCTCTCTGCTATCATAAACTTCAGGAGACAGTTACAGTTTATTGTTTTATATAGAGCGTTTGCATATGCACATGTTAGTTGTTAGTTGATAGTTGATGTTCGTGAATGTACTCGTTGTACAGGTCTGCTTTAAAGATTACGCCGTCTTGGAGCCGTAACACTATCATTTCGTAATGAACTGCTTTTTAATATGAGAAGACTCGTTTTTCAAATTAATTCGTGTTTGAGGATCGTTACCAAGGCCGTGTAGAGGGCCCCCGCTTCGCCCAAGGTTTTGTGTATTGGGTGTATATTTTCATTCATTTGTTTTAAAATCATTGTATCATAACACATCCATGTCTATACTTTGTGCTTGTTTCATTTTTGTTTATACATTTCCATAATTTCCATTTCATTTCCGTTTCTTCATGTTTTTATGATTGTTAATCACCGACTTGCTTTTCGTGCAAGCTTTAGATAGACAAAATTTCCGGCATTTTCATAGTATTTTAGCTAATGATATGAAACTGACATTATTCTGCTGCTAGTTTTCTTTTTCATAGCTTTTGTTTAACTTCAGTCTTGTTTTGTTCATTTCAGTTTTGTTTATCTGATTCAGTAGTTAAATTTAAATATATTAAGCTACTCATAGTGTCTTCGGTTACCTCCGAAAGCCACAGCTGGACTGATGGTGAGGGACTCTACTATGAAATGCGTGTAGTTTAGTATTAGTTTCTTTTCTGCAAATTTAGATATATTAAGTCAAGCCATAGCGTCTTCGCCTGCCTCCCACGAAAGCCACAACCGGACCGATGGTGAGGGGACCGTATTATGAAATGAAGCGAGTATTAGTTTCTTTTCCGCAAATTTAGATATATTAAATCATGTATGACATCTTCGGGGCCAGCCCGAAAGCTGGCCACTGGATCGATGGCGAGGGATTGAATCATGAGTGTATGGTTTAATATTAGTTTACTTTCCGTAAGTTAATATCGCTACACAAGTTGTTTACGTATTGATTTCCGGAAAATCATAGTCGGTCGAATTTATTTTGAAGGGTCGAAATGAATTGATGTAATCTGATTTAGATTTATTTTGTTGCAATTTTGAATTTCCTTAAGCATAGTTTCTTTTGTGTTTAGTTGGCAGCAAGAATAGTTTGGTTTTCATGTTCACTAGTTTACGGTTTTGATTCATTAGATTAGCAGCACCTTTTCATTTCAGCAGTACACTTTTACTTTCTTTCAAGTCTTGTCATTGTAATTTTCAATTTGCTTTTAAAAGTTTCAAGTTGGTAAATCATTATAGGGGATATCACTTCCTTGAACAAATATAACCAAACTTGTTTTTCATTTCAGAATTTCCATTTCACCTTAGAAAGACCAAAAACGACAAAAGTTAAGAAATAGGTTATCTTGCACATATAGTGCGCCGCACTTCATCAGCTTACGATTCCCGGATTGACAAATTAAATGCAGCAATTTAGGACAGACTAAATTGACCAAACACACTCAGAGTAGTGCTCCATACCATTATGTGGGCTGTGGGGTCGCAGGTGCCACATGAAGCTACTAAAACACAACTCCTCTTAACATCAGAATGCATGAACCCAACACTATTCGACTGGGCCACTGCCGTAACAATGAACATCAAACGACAGTTGACGAAGTGCAATAAGTCCAAACTGAAACAGTTTGGGTATATATCTATTTTGGTATCATTCATCCTTGAGCGGTTACCAATCTTCCAGGGCTAGGGGGCGATAGTTGCCGAGCCACCATTTAGGGAGGCATAGATGGCTCGATGGGCAGCACTAATGCCCAGATCAGGAGGGGGCCAACAAATTTCATGGAGGCCTGAATTCTTTGCATGGCTTCGGTGGAAAATTATCGTCATAGAGTATTGGCCTTATGCTGGTACTGACTTCACGAGAGACCCAGATCTTCCACTCCCGGAGGGACAAGACTGGGACGAGGAGCTGGGTAAGACTCTTTTTTGTTTTGTGTATTTTACAATTTTTTTTGGATATACATGCATGTCTTAACAAAAAATCCTATGTGTGTGCAGATGTTGGCCCAGAGAGGCCTGCCGGGATGTCGCCCATCGCATGGAGGACCCCACTTGCCTATGACCCTCAAGGCGAGGGGAGTGAGCTAGTCTAGAACTTGGAGCGAATCGCCCGTGGGATCCCAGATTATGCTCACCTAGCAGATGTCCCATTGGCTTATTAGAGGCACACCATGGGGGTGCCTAGTTGCATTCATCGTTTACTGAGGTGATTGGTGCGGGCAATGACATGCTACCATGAGCACCATGCTAATTAGTCATCTAGGCTTTTCATTTGCACATTTTTGAGAGACATGTTGTCTCCGGCTATTATTAAAATGGAAATTTATATTTTTTTAATTTTATGTCATGTACACAAACTACAAACATTTCGACATATATATATATATATATTTCTAGATGGATCTTTTTACATATGATGATGTTTTTCTACAAGTTGCTTAAATTTCTATCTAAAACCATGTTAACTACTGCATCTGTTAACACATTCATGTGTTTGGGTATGTGTTGATATGTAATGTAATCAAAATTTCTTTCCAGTAAACGAATACGAGATACAATCGTAAAATGGATGGGTTTCTAACTGAATAATGACCATTGAGTTGTAACACTACAAGATGTGAGTCCAGATACACAAGTAATGCGCGAATATTGAGGTTAACAACCTCGCTTAATAATTCCAAAATGACACTATACTCCGCGAAATTATTTGTGGTAGACCCTAGACAAACACCTTGCAAATTAATTAACTCACCAGCAGGATTGTAGATTACCCAGGATGTCGAAGACAGATTCCTGGTACTGTGGGAGGCACCATCCGTGAAACTGAAAAAAGGAGTAATAGACATTTTCACAACCAAGAAGACCCAATCAACAGACTGACGCTTACGAAGCACACCACACCACACATGCACAAAAAATGAAATCACTCACTTATGTACACACACCACACAAGAATAATTCAAGCATAGTATTTCTTGAGGTATAACCCATTTCTAGGATGTGCCAGAGGAATACCTTCATAGCCAATTAGCTCATAGGTCCCATTTTTTAATACTTTTTTGATGATATAGGGTCCATTTCACATGGGCTAGAATTTTCTCGCTCCAATTTTATCGTGTGCTTGGTCGTATTAAAGGACGAGGTCCCCTTCAATGAAAGAACGTGGAGAAACTGATTGATCAAAATGGGCTTTAACCTGCTTTTTCTGTGCCTCAATGACTAAAGCAGCTAAGTGGTGGGTTTCAGCCAATCGTTCCAGATACAGGAGATGTTCTTCCTCCGGGGAAGTGTCAGGCAGTAATTCCACATCTAACTTCAGCGAAGGGATGTCACATTAAATTTGGAGAGTTACTTCCAGACCATACACCAGCTGAAAAGGTGTGAATCCAGTTGCGCTCTTTACAGATGTTCGATAGGCTTAGAGAGCTGAGAAAAATTGGAGATGCCAATTGTATTTGTGAATACCAATCGTTCATTAAAGCATCGTGACCAGTACCTTGTTCACGACCTCAACCTGGCCATTCGCCAGAGGGTAGTATGGTGTTGAGCTATCATGACGTAAGCCCAACTTCGATGTCAGCTCTGCCATCATGTAATCTCAAAAATGAGTGCCATGATCTATGAAAATGGCCTAAGGAACTCCAAAATGTGTAATTACATGGTTGAAAATGAATTGAGCGGCTGTCTTACTATCGACAGCTAATGTAGGCATCGCCTCGGCCCACTTAGTGAAGTAGTCCACGACAACGATTATATAAGCATGCCTCTCGGCCGAGTGAGGGTTACATGTCATAAAATCTATGCCCCATTTGGAAAAAGGGCCTATGGCAATGACAGGATGCAAAGGTAGGGGTGGCGCACGCATCTTGCACTGAAAAAACTGGCACGCGTGACATTTTTGAACTGCAACAATAAAGTCCTTGAATATAGACGACCAAAAGTAACCTGCACGCAAAATTTTCTGGGTGGTAGCATATCTGGACATGTGACCGCCACAAGCGCCACTGTGATAGTCATTTAGGACTTTCTCAGCCTCTTCCAGGGTCAAGCATCGACAGAGCACATAATCAACTCCAACACGATACAAGGTATCTTCGATAATGAGATAGGTTGAGATTGATGCCAAACGTGACATCGAGCATCCTTCGTCAACTCGGACAGGAAAGTGGATGTCTGAAGGTACATGATGATGTCCCCGTACCATGGGTCATGAGTGCTGATAAGAAAGAGCGTTTCATCTGGGATGTGATCCTCAGATTAGGATGGAGTGGAATCTGTTAGGAGAGAGAAGATAAGATCAACAAAAGCCAATGATTTTGTCGAATTGGCAGTTGTGAACTCCAAATCGAACTCCTGAAGGATTACAATCCATTTGGATTACTTGCCCCCCAACAATTGTTGAGACAAGATGTATGTCATGGGGTTACAGTCAAAAATCACAGTTACCGTACACAACAAGATGTAATGGCGGAACCGCTGAATGGCCTGAACTGCAGCGAGTGCCAACTTCTCGACATGGGCATAGCACGTTTCAGTGTCGAGAATATTCCGAGACAGATAGTAAACTACATTTTCATTCCCATTTTCGTCATCCTGTACTAGAACCATAGATATCGTGCTAAAATCGATAGCCAAATAAAGGGTGAAATCATGATGATAGTCAGGAGGACGTATTAACGGAGCTTGACAAGCAACATTTTAAGTTTATCGAAGGATTGATGGGAAATCTCATCCCAATGGAAGGGAACGTCCTATTTCAAAAGTCATGTAAACCCCTTGGCCACTTCCGCATAGTTCGGAATAAAGAGATGTAAGAAGTTGGCTTTTCCCTGAAGACTCTACAGTTGATGCAACGAGGATGGAGATGGGAGGTTAACAATGGCCTCGACCTTGAGGGGGTCAAGGCGAATTCTGTCTTTGGAGATGATGAATCCCAAAAGATGACCAGAATCTATGCAGAAGACGCACTTGTGAGGATTGAGCCTAATATTGTAACGTCTGTAGCGGAGAAAAATCTGGCGAAGGTGTTCAAGATGGTCCTCACACCAAGCTAAATGGGTCGGAAAATCGTCCAGATACGGCTGAATGATATGACGTATGTCATGGAAAGCATAGGACATAGCACACTGGAAGGTAGCTCCAACATTTTTTAAGCCGAATGGGAGCTTCTTGTAAGCGAAAGTACCCCATGGACAGATAAAGGTGGTCTTATGTTGATCAGTGGGTAAAATATTAATTTGATTGTATCCCGAGAAGCTATCCATGAGGGAATAGATCTCACTCCCCGCATAGTCATTGATGATCTGATCTATAAGAGCAGTGGGATAATTGTCCTTAGGACAGACCCGATTGATGTCTTGGTAGTCAACACAGACCCGTATAGTGCCCTGCTTCTTATCTACAAGGACGATATTAGAAACCCATTCTGTGAGGGGAATTGGATATATAAAGCCCGCGTTAAGAATTTTTTCAACTTCTGCCTTTATAGCCATGGCTTTTCGGGGATGCACTGGGCGCAGACGCTGACGCACGGGCTTCGCACTTGGATAGGTGGGAATCTCATGCACGACTATACTGGGATCAATCCAAGGCATCTCTTCATAGGACCATGCAAAAACATCTCTGAATTCACGAAAAAGGTTCGTGTATACTTAAATCTCTTCGGGAGAACAAGTAACTCCCACATGAATGTTCTCAACTACCCTTGGTTTGACGTAGATTTCGATAGGCATGGTTTGCATGATGTTACTTAGATTTCCCTCCAAAAGAACCTCATGAGTCAATATCGGTGTTTAAAAAGGCGGAGTGGGAACCTGAGATGCAAAGCACTCTAGACAATTAGACATTGCCCCCAAGCGGGGCATGAATGAGGAAAGATGATGGCCATCGCTCCATGGCAGATCTTCAGGAGAAATCATTTCAACATTAGCTTCATCAGAGGGGAAGAATTCTCTTAAAGGATCGAGCGAATCTACATCGCCGAGCCAAGGGGATTGAGAGTATACATCTAGAGCCATGGTTGAAGGAGCATGTTTAGGAGGAGGAGGATCTCATGCAATGAAAATATTGCAATAATTGATCTTGACTGGAGTTAAAGGCATCGATTCTCTGAAAGAGGTCATCTTTTCAGGTGGAGGGATGATCCAAGAGTCACTTGACCGAGAGATCATGTTAACTTGAACAGTGTGCGGTGGTGGCGGGGGAAAAATACCCATGAGGATGGGGTCCTTGAAAAGACCGGGTCCTACACTATCAGGGAGATTGGGGATCTGATCCACGTAAGGTACGTTGTTCTCGGAGGATGAGGTGAAGAAAGAGAACTGATCAATAGTGATAATTTTTCCCTCACGAGGAAACTTCAAATGCTGGAAGAGAGTGGGAAGAACGCATAGCATGGCATGAGTCCAACTATGACCAAGAAGAAGGTTGTAGTTGAGCTTGGCGTCAACCACTTCTACTTCTACGTTGACTGTCTTACCCATTAATGTGATCGGTAAACTCTCGAGAACACCCAGGGGTTTTGATTCCCAACCATCAAATGCCTCAAGGGCATTGGGAGATGAGGTAAGAGCTGGAGAGCTAATGGCCTTCCATTAGGTAGATGAAATAACACAGGTGGAAGCCCCTTCATCCAAAATGACTCTATGGATGTTGATGCTGTTGATACCGACTTGTATAATGAGAAATTTGATGCGGAAGTCGGGGGACAAAATTTTCCAGGTCGAAGGTGAGAAGACCAGAATTGGTAGGATCAATTCTAGCAATTGCGGACAATAGAGATTTTCGTTGCGATGGGAAACATTGAAGAACTTCCAATGCAAACATTGCAGAAGGCACCTATGCCAAATCCTCAACAATGCTATAGTGCTGAGCGGCACGGGTGTTTGGATTATAGGAAGATTTTCGTAGAACACCTTTAGAAGGTAGCCTCACAAAGGACGAGAGATAGGTGGGGGAGGTGGGCCATCAATGACTTCCTTCCCAGCTTCCTGGCGTGATCCAGCATAATGCTTCAAGTGCATATCAATTGAAACAGGTGCAACACCATTCATCATAAAAACTTGGGACCCAAATGGTGCAGATGGTGAAGGCTGCTCAACCATTTGGGTCTGCTAAGATGGGAATGGTTCTTTGAGAACTACCGGAGTCCTTTTGGAGCCTTTTATAAGTTGAATAACTTCATATTGTCGGGGAAAATCTTTGGTATAATGAAATCCTTCACAAATAAGGCAGGGGTACTTCGGTTTGCATTGGGAACCATCATCAGCACGAGGTTTAGAAGACTCTGGTTTTTGGGGCATCAGGTTTGGATTTTCCTTTGCCCTTCTCCTTCCCTTTGGAAGAATTTTCTGTAGGATTGGCCTGAACGGAATTGACCTCCGTAGTCTTACCAGAATCTGGAGGGGCGGGAAGAGTAGGATTATTGGAAGAATTTGACTTCTACTTCCCATTTGAGGACTGCCGAGAAGTTTGAGAAATAGAACCAATAACACCATCCACCGATGGGGTGGTTGTTGCTTTAGAGGTCCTTGGCCGTGGGGCATCAGTCAAGATATCATATAGTGTGTTGGACTGAGAGTACACCAAATCAAGGTACTAGGCACGAGCGATGGCTTGTTCTTCGGTCACACATGCCCCCATAGCAATGTCTTGAGCTATATTGTTAACGAAGGAGGTAGTGAACCAATGAGTTAGAAGCTGACTAGGTATATCAAACTTGATCAGTCTATGATGACATCACCACTCATGAATATGATCAGATATGTGGGTGGCTTTATCTTGCTTGAGAGAAGTCAGGAGATGCGTCTTGGCTTCGTAATGAACCAGTAACTGGAAATGTGTTAGAAAAGCCATAGCTAACATATTGAAGTCTTGAAAGATACTGCGGGATAATTCTATATGCCATTTAGCAGTAGCATCGGTAAGAGTGCAGTGGAAAAGACGCAGACGAATCAAATCATCTACCCAAGAGTTTGAAGAACACCATAGATTGTAGATCATGACATGAGCTTGGGGGTCATCTCCAGATTTACCTTCAAATTTAGGATAGTCATCGGGCACTTTGGTTGGAACCAGAGACCAATAAGGATTGTGAAGAATCGGATCATTGGTCAACTTAGATACATCTAGCAATTCCAATGTGGTGATGAAAGGTAACTAAGGATTGAAAGGCATACCAGGCCCTCAATAAGGACCTGTTTCTATAATCCACCCTGGTTGGGCATAACTTTGCCCCCAATGGTTCTGTCCTGGAGGATTTTTACCATAGGGGGTATAAGCCGTATAATTAGGTTGATACGGTTGCTAATAACCAGTGTAAGGGGGTTGATAACCAGGGTATTGACCCTGATTATATGTAGGCCCAGTTTGAGCAGTGTATGGATCTGGCTGCTGAGTATAGGTATAGCTTGGTTGTTGAAGATAATAATTAGAACCTTGGGGTAGGTTGTAAACCGATCGAGATTGACCTTGAAGGTAATAACCATATTGGGGTTGAGCAGGTTTTTGGTAAGTGGGGCCCTACTGAGCCTGATGAGTTGGGCGCACAAGCGGATTTGGCTGTGACATGATATAAATAGGTTGTTGAGCAGGGTCGACTGGATGTGCAGGTTTGCCTGGTTGAACAGGTTGACCTGGCTGAGCGGGATACCCTGGTTGAACAGGTTGACCCGGGTGAACAGGTTTTCCTAGTTGAACAGGTTGACCTGGCTGATAAAGGACACCAGGTTGGCCCGGCTGAGCCGATTGGCCTGATGGAGGGATAGGGCCAGGCTGTGCTTGATAACCAGGTTGGCTTGTGGTAGGACCATAAGATGGTCCCGACTATACAACATTCAGACCGATGGGAAACTGGGGTTGCTAAGGTTGCACCATAGGTTGGGAAGGGTGGATTTTCCCCCCAGGACCATACAACGGTCAAGGTTGATACCCTGGTTGGCCTATGGGTCCTTGAGGTTGCCCTGGTTGGACCATAGAGTGAGGCTGTAAAGGTTGACCTTGAGGGTTGTATGATAGCCCTTGCAGACCATACAACAACCTCTGCTGGCCCAAAGGTTGGCCCTGTAAGGGTTGTCCTTGTGGGTCATATAGATAACCAGGTTGGCCTAAAGGTTTCCCTTGGAAGGGTTGTCCTTGTGGGTTAAAAGGTTTTCCAGCCTGCGAAGATAGAAAACCCTGGACATATTGATAAGCCTGTGGAGCAAGAAAACATAGAGGTTTTCCCTGCTCATCATATTGATATGGAAAAGCATAAACAGGGGTACCATCTGGTCCATAATGGGAAGGATGGTTGGGATCTTGGGAGGACTGACCAACCTTAGAGTTCGACGTCTGTAAAGACAACCGATATTCCTTAGGAGAGATATTCTCTAGAATCGTAGATGCGATGTAGACATCTTCAGGAAGTGACATGGTCCTGATGGACTGCGTAGTAACAACGGGTGTAGATGTAGCTATGCAGATAGTAGGCCTAACAGGTATTGATGTGACCTATGGAAATGAAGTGAGAGGTGTCGATTGCGACATCCCTAACGAAGGAATAACAGACATCGTGGATGGAGTCGATACTCACATGGAAGCCACATCGGCCACTATCTGACTTAAGGATCTATATCCCGCTGGAAGCGAAGGACCAGGCGAAGACATGATCAAAGACTTGGGGTTGTTTTCTGGGAAAAGCTGGTAATCTTCACCAGATGTAGGAATTTATTCACTAGGAGAAGGACCTGCCGCAACATCTTCCAGAAGACGATGAGGACTAGTAGGTATAACAGCAGCTAAAAAAGGCAAACCCGATGTAAGAGGAGGGAAATATTCCCCTACTCCAAATCCAAACCAAGCATTGGATAATGGCCAATTGAACTCAACTAGTCCTCCAAAGGGAAGCTCAGATAGAACCGGTCCCCCGTCGGGAAACTCGGAGAAAATAGGCTGCTGAGGTTCAGCAAAGGACTAAGAGACCTCTGACGAATTTTCTGTGTAAGGACTACCAGTAGACGAAACTGAGGGTTCCGCCATTGTGACAACAATGAAAAGAGGAAGAGATCAAAACAAAATCACATGGGCTAAAACCAAGGCAAACAATCAAACAACCAACAAACAATATCTAAAAGGGGGTGTGATCGTAGGTGATTAATTTTACCACATTGAATCTTGAAAATTTTACCATTTCATGTTTTAAGAGTCAAGAAATGAGTAAAAGGTGACTCTATCTCTTTCAATTTGGAAACAAGCATGAAATGACAAGCGCTTGATGATCCTTTCAAATTTTATGAGTCAAAAAGATCGAAATGACTACTCTGTAACTTTAGGCAAGAGGGTGTACCAGATATCCGTGAACTGCAATATACACCTTGGTTCAAAAATTAAAGAGAAATCAACCAAGGACTTGATGTATGTGCAGGCAATGTCCCCAAATGCTTTGTTTGGTGTATCATGGGTATAAGGTGGCAAACTCGGCTTCCTACAGATAAAGGATAACAACCTAGTGGGGTCTCCCTTTATATACACGATGGTACGGGGAGTACAAGTCTTTACTAGTGTTGTCTAAAGCCAAGAGGCGAATGACAGCTACTAATTTTAACGATGCCAGAACACGTCACTAGCCTAGACCTCTAGATATTTCATTAATGTTCCAATACTGCCTTAAGGTAAATTGAATAAATTTTAGATTTTATCTTCAATTATGTTTCAATTTCAGGCCCTACCAAATGTTATGTCTCGAAAATCCTCTAAATGCATACTACATGCCACTATAAATCACTTTGTTCGATGAATAGCTAACTACAGGAAGGTTGAGAGCTTTTCAAACAATAACAAAATGATCACAAAAAAACCACTAGTGTCTCTAATACACGCTAATGAAACTAAAATCTTTTCCATTAGAGTTATATAACACTAATAATGCAGAAAATTTTTCAATTTTCACTAACTAATCAAAAGCACAAGAATTGATTTTTTGTATTTTCAATGTTTTAGAGAAAAATGCACCGAACAAAATGAAAACTAATAAGAGACCAATTTGAGAAATGATAATGAAAGAGTAAAAGCAAGCAAGTTCACTCAACACACAATCAGACCTTAAATTGACAGAGAAATCCTTCAAATCAAAGAGGAATCCCCAAAAAAACACTCACACGAACCATGTGATCTAGGCTCGAAATGAGACAAAAACGAACTTGAATGAGAAAAAGAGAAATTACTCAAATCACGCAATGATATAATAAAAACAAACCAAATCAATGTAGGGAAGTAAAAATGAAGTTGGTTGATCATGCGAAAGCCAAAAACTCCTACGGGAGGCTCAACACACAATAACACCTAGATGCCTTAGGGCTAGAATGTAAAACTAAAGGTAGAGGGAAAACAACTGGAGGATAGAGGTGAATCACAGTCAACAAGGACTCCAAAGCACTCATAAAGTCAGAAAAGATGCACGAAAAACAAAAAATCAGACTCAGAGAGCTCAGAACCTGAAAACCCTAGCACCACACAGGAATGGCACAACTGTTTGGTTGCATCTAGCACCAAAACAGGGTTGGCACGGTGCCTAACTAGCAACAAGTGCCAATTGGCATGAATGTCAGGCCAAAAGACGCGCCAATAGAGTTTTATAAGGAAAAAAAAATAAAAAATATCAAACATGGAGTAGATCAGGTATGGTGAGAGCTAAACAGAGGTTCTACACTAGAAATGGATAGACCAAAAGAGCAAATCAAGCAAAAAAAAGCCAAAAGAAACCGAAAGAGACAAGACAAACTCCAATCAAAGTCCCTAGTGGAGTCACCAGTTTGTTGGAGAGGTAAATCCCCTCTGCAGACATAGGCAATCCCTACTAGCCCAGATCATGTCTAGCAACAATTAGACACACAGTGACGCAGGTATCTGGTAACAAAAATGACAAAACATGATGAGTTGCCTACCTCAGGTCCTACGCAATGGTCGTCGAAGAAAAGATGACGCTTCCTGTCCTCCGCTTTGGCAGATCATGATCCTTCTGCTTAACATGTTCGAATACCTACACGCATACGAAGAAACACAACGATACATAACATAGAATCTATATCTTGTAACCATACATGAGTCAGAGAGGATGTAATTCATTGCATCAAAGAAAAAGACAAATGAATGAAACCATAATCAAAGTCACTTATCATTAATAATGACAAATAAATATACAACCCACGGCTCTAACGCTAGATCTTCCTTTTGCGGGTTGACAGCGGAGCACGTCTCAATGAAGCTCATTGGGAATGGGACAAAACTCTCTCTCTTTGGCTTGGTTCTCAAAGGATGTCTAGCGATAGTCTCCTTGCTACAGATTCAACTCTTACTTCTATGACCGCTAAGACTATCTTGCAAAGGGAAAATGGCAAGCTTATATAGATGGTGGAAGGGGAGTTGGGATCCCTACAATTGTGGGATTGGCTCTATCCTCAAGGAAGCTTCCATGATAGGTGGAAAAGCACTTCCCATACATGGATATCTAGAGCCAAACCTCCCAACTCATTTTAGAGACTCGTTCAGGAGTTGGTTGGAATCAAAATTCTGCCATTTATTTAAAAAAAACAATCCTTATTAAGCTTGGCGCGGGAAATACAGTGGGACAGAGCGTCAGTTGGCGCGCCCCCTTTGGTGGATTTTCCCGATTGGTGCGAGGGCTGAACTAGCTAATCGCACCAAGGCCAAAAGATCAGTTTTTAGGGTTTTTTAGAGGAAACTTTCTTCAGAGGAATGATTGTCCTTGTCAAGGGGGATGCCATGAAAGTGGTTTCAGGTTATGTCACTGCTCACAGGTCATGAAAAAGGCCCTCCAATGTGCGGGATGGGGGATTGCAGGGACAGTGACAAATTACTATGTAACAATATGATGGAAGGAGATTCCACCGTGGGAATGGGTACATGAATTTATTCACACATTGGAGACAATTCCTATGAATTGGTACTTGGAAATAGAGTTGCAACATGGTACTGTGAACTGAGCAAACTTGGTTGATGGGATTACACTAACATTCAGATTTGAGGATGAATGTCCATGAATAGATTTGACCCTTCAGGTAGTAAAAGAGAATATATTTGAAGGTGTAGCCACACTAACATGGAAGAAGCCTAATTGGGTTGCGCAGATAAAGTGTGCACTAGAATTCCATATTATTATCGCAAAATAATAATAATACCCTCGAAACATCGACATAGTAGAATCAAAAGGGCATTGAAAAGTACATGGACCAAAGATAGAGATGCCAGATATCACACAACCATTGAATACCAAGAAAGTGAACATTGGATTAGAAAAAGAGCCCAAGTTTTCAACAATAGGAGATTACTGGAACGAGGAGAGAGTCAAAAGTTGCAGAATTACAACATGAATATCAAGAATTGTTTCCCACTAAATTTTCGGATATGAAGGAAGTATTAGAAAATTTGGGAGTCATAAAGATTCTCTTGAAACCTGATGTGAATCTAGTCAAGTAGAGACATTATAGGTTAAACCCAAATTACAAGGAGAAACTGAAGCTATAACTTAACAAGACAATAACAACGAGGATTATTGAACCTGTCAAAGAGTCAAAATGGGTAAGTCCTATGGTGGTGTAGTAAAAGAAGAAAAAAGGAGAGATCAAGATATGTGTATACCTAAGGAAGTTGAACGATGCATTCTTACATGATGCTTTTCTCACCCCTTTCATATATGAAGTATTGGATAATGTAGGAGGTCAGGAAGCCTATTCATTTACAGATGGATTTTCAGGATATCATCACATCATAATTGCACCTAAACATCGACACAAGTCCACCTTTGCTATAGAATGGGGCTCATATTAGTATAAAGTGATGCCTTTTGGGTTGAAGAATCCCCTTACTATATTTTCCAAAGTGTTGGTCACAAATTTCAAGGAGTACATTCACAGGTTTTTTGAGGTTTACTTTGATGACTTTTCAATATTTGGATTGTTGAGCAAACATGTTGGGAGCTTGAGGCTTATGCTTGACACTTGTAGATAACATTTGTTTTCTTTGAACCTGAAGAAGTGCATATTTTGTGTGCCTTTTGGTATCTTGTTGGGACATGTTGTTTGCAAGAAAGGAATCATGGTGGAACCTACGAATATTTTTTTCATTGTAAATTTGGATCCACCTAAGACAATCAACGAGGTGCACACTACATTGGGACATACAAGGTACTACAAAAAATTGATTAAGGGGTATGCACATATCACTGCACCAATGGAGAAATTATTGAAGAAAGATGAAACTTTTCAGTGGGATGAAGAATGCCAAAATAGACTTGACATACTAAAAGAGAATATGGTAACTGCACCTATTGTATTATTCCCTGGATGGAATAAGGAATTCCATGTCCATGTCGATGCTTCTTGCATATTTTAAGGAGTGGTATTGGCACAACATGGTGAAGAAGAAATTGAACATCCTATAGATTTTTCAAGTAGTAATTTCTCTACAACTAAGAAGAACTACACTACCACAGAAAGGGAAGGTCTAGCTATGGTGTATTCTCTATATAAATTAAGAATTATTTATTGGGATCACATTTTAAGATGTTTATAGGTCATTTTTCATTTAATTACTAGGTCAATAAGCTTGTACTAGGAGGGAATATTTTCAGATGGTTATTTTTATTTCGGGAGTATGAATTTGAATTTATTGTTAAACTAGCAAGGTTGAATGTAGGACCTGACCATCTATCAATATTGGAAACAAGAAGAACCAACTAGCATAGAAGATAATCTCCCTGATGTGCAGTTATTTGCAATCCAAGTAGCAGATGACCATTTTGTAGACATTATTCACTTTTTGACCACAAGGATGGCTCCTTCAAAATATACTACACATCATAAGAAAGAATTGGTGGTTAAGGCAGCTTGATTTTCATTGATATAAGGAAAATTATATAAAATGGGACCAGATGAAATACTACGTAGATATGTTCCTGAATATGAAATATCGATGATTATAGAAAAATCTCATGGAGGTACATCTGGTGGACATTATGTATGAAAGGCTAAAAGATCTTGAGAGGAAGATTGTGGTGGCCCACACTATATAAGGATGCAAAGGATTATTGTAGATCATGTGATGTATGTAAAAGAACATGAAAGTCCTCTAGAAGAGATGATATTCCATTAGTTCCACAAGTGACATTGCAGGCTTTTGAAAAATGGGATATTGATTTTGTTAGACCTATCAACCCACCTATAAAGAATAATAGTGAGAGGTACATAATAATTGCGACTAATTATTTGAAAATATGGTACGAAGCACAACCAGTAAGAAAATAGAGTGTGAACACTACAACAAAGTTCGTTTTTGAGTATATATTGTCTAGATTTGGGTGTCTGAAGATATTGATGAGTGACCAAGGCTCACATTTCCTGAATAAGACTATCGAAGCACTGACTGAGGAGTTCCAAGTATATCACTAGAAGAGTACCCCTTATCACCCTTAGGCCAATGGTACAATGGAGGCATTTAATAATTATTCTGGAGACTACACTCACCAAAGTATGTAATGTCAACATAGATGACTGGGATCTCAGAATTCCAGTTGCGTTATGGGCTTACAGGACCACATGTAAGAATTTGACAGGTTAGACACCCTTCAAGTTGGTATATGGACAAGAAGCTATGATGCCCATGGAGTATATTTTGCCTAACATGTGGATAGAAACCTTCACAAATAGGGCAGACACTGAAACAATGGAGGAAAGAATGTCACAGTTGGTTGCTTTGGAAAAAGAAAAAATTATAGCAGGATTCCATCTGCAGGTCCAGAAAGCAAGAGAGAAGGCTTCGCATGATAGATATATCAAGCAGAATAAGTTCAAGGTAGGAGACCTTGTTCTTCTTTATGACAATAATTTTGTAAAATTTCCAGGAAAATTCAAAACAAATTGGTTGGGCCCATATATTATAAAGCATATTACTGATGGAGGTGTAGTTCAATTAGTGAAGGGTAAATGGTAGTAGGTTGAAGTTTTACAGGGACGAACCTACCTCTACAACTTCGCACTGAAGAAGAAAATGGAGGAAAGTCTTAGTGCCACATGTAGTTGAAAGTGGGCACTAGACTATAAACTACTCTGCAAAAAGAGAGCTTTGATGAAGGATGTTCATTGGCTATAGTCCAAATTATTTCAGATTTCATAGGATCCATGACGTAAGAAGGGGTTTTCGACATAGTATAAGGTGCGTCAAATTTTGCCAAAAAAATATAACTGTTAAAAGGGAAAATTTCCATTGGAGGAGTGTAAAATTACATTTATGGACACAAGTTGGTAAGGATCCAGGAAGATATATGCAATTAATGAACAAAATATGAACAATATATGACCTAATGATGGGGTTAGAAGATTAGGAGTACTATAAAAAGCCATTTCCCTCAAAGATTTTGGCACTTTGCTGTCTTAGAGCTCAAAAATCGCTAAGTATTGAGAAATTTCAAAATTTGCGCTCCTGTATGAACACCAAAGAATTCATCCAAATATTTAATGAGAGAGGTATAGAAGGTATCATGGAAGTCACAACACCATCTACTATACCTGCAACATCGCCATAAACTACAACATCACCTCTCTTACATCGAAGATGGAAACGAAAGAAGCCAAATAAGGAAGCATGAAAAAAGAAGAAACAAGATAAGAAACCCATCAAGTTGCAACTAGAACCCCAACCTATAAAAGATAATGAAGAGGAAGAATAATAACAAGAAATGGAGACAAAGGGTACAGAATTTTCGTCGCCACTGCCACCATACTTCCCACCGAGGGAACTAGATGCTAAACCCATGAAGGACTCCAAAGATATGAATTCTGGAACATTCACACCATTGCTCCAGGAGAATGTGACATTTGAGGGAGAGTTTCTAGGAAGAATCCCACAACTGAAGTTTGCAGATTCAAACTTCAATGACCGGAGGAAATATCCGTAATTCATGCCAAGTAGATACCAAAAGTAGGCCTACTATCCAGAGAATAGAGAGACAAAATTGGAGCCATATAAATGGGTGAGAGGGATGGAGATGTCTAGATTGTTGAACATGCTAAATGTACCGCACTTGGAAGAAGTATAACCAAAAATTCCTGCATAAGACAATTTCTCGTGCTACTGTACGATGGATGCCTCTAGATGGGAAAGAGGATCCCCATTAATGAAATTATAATATCAAATATTACCTTATTACCATACAAAATAAGGGATGCCACCGAAGATTTTGTGGGTAAGGATAAAGACAAAGAAATAATGCAGAACATGAAGGAGAAGTTTGAATTGGTCAAGGGAAATCAAGGCTACGATATAAATTTGATCAGTGACCGAGGAGTATACTTCACGGCACATATCTTGGTTGGGAATATTATGTGGAAATTCTGAGCCATGAAGTCCCCACAACAATAGTTTTGCTATTTGCATAGTGAAATAGCGGGGTCCAGTGCAACTAGGTCGGGTATATGTGTAGGGAGTTTCATGAAGATTGTCAGGAAGCTGAAGAGAAAGGTTCAACATTTCACTACACATGACTAATTTTGATCATCGCACTGTTGGCATGGAAGGAGCTGGAGGACGTGACAGTTTCCATCGGTAGAAGAAGATGTGTGTTAAGTAGTGCGGTATGCGAGATGGATCTACATATGTTGGTGAACCAACACCCTAATATGTCACCAAACCTATACCAGCAATATAACGCAGTTGCGAAGTTCAAGGTGGAATTCCATAGAATATGTGTATAAGACTAGAAGGATACAATGAGGACATGGAATACTCTTCCATACTTAGTCACCGAAGATGATATTGCTACATTGATACAGAAGTGGCCCGGAAAATGGATGACTACAGTTGAAGAGGAGGCAGAGGGTAGTCATACTAATGAAGAAACATTAGATCATGGAGGCATGAGAAGAAAAGACAAGGGCAAAGAATAACAAGAAAAATATCATGAGCAGGAGCATGATGAGGGTCAGCCAGATCCTCTTGGAGCTGATGAATAGGACAAGGAGAAGACAACAAAAGACAAATACAAAAGAAAAATACACAACAAATTTTACCCGAGGAGTAAGAAAAAGAAGAAGGCAGATAAGTCAAAGGGCGTAATTCCATTGATCCTTACTGATGGGGACATAGATGAAATCAGGAAAAAATTTCAAGAACTAGCAGAGGAATCATGGGGATAAATCAAGGATCACTACATCGTGCTCCTGATAGGTGTTAAGAATAGCATTGCATAGCTAAATATTTTAGCATAGACAACTAGAGAAGAAGTGATGATAAGCCAAGCACTCTAGCCAGATAGATTGATAGAAAAAACATTTGGGATGAGGATCATGCATATACCTATCTTAGCTCTGCATTTTGACATATATAAAGAAAAGAAGAAAGAAAAAAATTGGGACAAGGTCAATATAAACATTACAGTGCTGCCTATTCCGGTATTGCATGACCTGCAACAAGGTATTATGAATGATATAAAGGAGTGGGATAAACGCACATCATAATTGAATATTAAAGTAGAACAAGGGAGAGTTGTGTTGAATAAGCAACTAGACTAGGAAATAAAGGAGAAGGAACAAGAAGACAACAAAAAAAAGGTTGAAAGAGGTGGTCGATGCCACTTGCAGAGAAGTTCCAGACATGGATGTCTGCGATGAGGAACCAGTAGAAGACAAGGTCACAAACCTCAACCTTGCAGTCAAGGAATCCAAGAAGAAGGTCACAGAAGTACGGTTTGAGTATGAGCTCAAGACCAGTGAGCTGCAAATGAAGGTGCAACCAACAAGGCCACCAAAAGTACGAGATCAGAGGGAGATTTACCAGAAGGTTGCAATGACAGGCATCTCCAAGATAGTGGCTGAGTGCAGAAAACTATTGGAAGAGACCTTGTAGATTTGGAATTCACTGCAGGAAGATCCAAATATACAAAATATAGAGCAACATATTGAATAGAAACAAAATAAGTTGGAGGAAATCAAGACAACAACAAATAACTTGCTAGTTTCACATAAGATCGCAAGGATCAGTGAAGGCAAGGTACTTCAGAATTAGATTGAAGAGCTAAGGAAGGAAGATAAAATTTTCATGTAGAGAACTGAACAATGGCATGATGAGGCTCTCTAGTTGTCGTAACAGGTGGACGAGAAGCTCCAGGAGCTTCGACAACATGAAGAGGTAGCATTGAAGAAGAATGCAGGACTAGTCACAGAGGCAGTATTGGAAGAAGTCCACAATTAGGAGAAGAAAGTCACAAAGGTGCTGCAGAAGTTCAACAGTGCCTACAAAAACATAACAACAAATATAAAAGGGAAAATTAGTTGAGTGACTCAGGACGAGTCACATGTGAGAGTTGGGGGCCTCTTGGGCACAACCCAACTTTTCCTAGATTTTTACTAAGTCTCCACATTTTGAGGAGCAGAGCCCTAAGTATACCATGCAACAAAGAATTTTGAATATACCAAGCAGCATCATAGGGGCTCGGGGTGGGTCAAAGCCCCTCTTTTTCTAATGGGTTTTGGGTTGTAATTTTCCTATTTTGTAGAGCCCATGGTATTTGGACCATGGTATTTTTTCGATGTAATAGTATATAAATGGATGTAATTATATGTTAGAATGTATATAATTATAATTTCTATGGTTAAGGGCTAGTTTTGTATCTTTATTTCGTAGAGAAGGAAAGGCTCTGCAGTTAAGTGTGTAAAGACCTTGGAAGAGTCTCTAGCGTAGTGCACTGACCACCGGCAATTGTGTGCGCAGGTAAAAGAGATGATTGTACTTAAAATATTCATCATAATAAAGAAGAAGAATTTTTTATATGATATTTTGTGTTCTTATGTGTTTTCTGTCTATTTTCTTAATATCAGTTGTTGCGAAATAGTTTTTACAATTGTGTGTTATAACAATGCAATTTATGATGTTGTATAATATGTTTTTTTGAATATGGAGAACTAAGTAAAGCGTTTTATACAACACAATAATTTTATGTATGTTTAAAGATAATATCAGCACAATAGATAAACAATAGTGCGCAGTCCCTCAAGGTCATAGAGGCCTAGTTCTGAAACCACCCATAGTCACCTCAGGTGAGACTTTGATATGCTTGCAGGTCATTTATGAAAGGGTTAGTGATTAACCATTTTCTTGGTGTGTAACATAGATCAAACCTCAGTCAATCCAAACCGAGCCAATAATATATCTTGTTTTTCTTCTTTTTTACTATGATTTTTGAAGATTTTGGGCTCTAACTAGAGAAATTTTGGTACAATGAAAGGCAAACGCTACAACAAGCCTTCTAGTAGAATATGATGACTTGATTATTTTTTATTTTTTATTTTTTTTTATTTTAACCATTACTATCTTTGTCTTGATGAATTTAAATAAAATACAAGGAATGTAAAACTAGTTCATAATATAAACAATGCTCAAGCATAAGTGCTTTTGTATGATGAAAGGTAAAGGTTATAACTACCCTTCTAGCATTTGATGATTTTTGTTTTGAACACTTTCATTTTTTGATCTTTTGCAAAAAATAATAGAGAGATCAATTAGAGGTAATCATCCAAATGAATGTGAACAACATATACAAATGTAACTTTTGTTTATCTCTTATAACTAGAAAGTACACATTTCTTTTACTGGAAGAAAAATAAGATAGTATTAATTTAAATCAATAATTGAAATAAATATAATTCTATTTAAATGTTCAAAACTTACAAGGAGAGGAAAATATTCAATTTCCTCACTAAATTTAGAAGGCCATGCCAGTATTGGAGGTCAAGTCACACAAACAAGCTTATGTTGGATGGTGATTCTGCAATAACTAAATAGGAGGTGTTTAAAACCCTGGACAAGTTTCAATTCTACCCTATTTGGTATGAAGAGGACCAATGGATCTATCGACATAACTTCTAGTATAAGTAAGGGAAAACGTGCAAGAGTATAACAGTAAGTTAAAAAAATAAGTAATTATGTTGGGTATATATCTCAAGAACTTGGATGTGATCCTCAAATATATGGGAAGTCTACACACTCAATTGAGGAGGCAAGTAATGCTCTTTAGACCTAGGATAGTTAATGATGCCTATATGCAAGCATAACGCATGGTGAATATGGACAACTAAGTGGTTCTAAGAAGAAAGAGAACCAAAATGCTTCCATGGAGGGAAAGAAGAAGTGGAAAGGAAAGGATTAAAGGACAACAACAATATCACATCAATGAAAGGGTCCAAATAACCATTATACGCAATAACAACAAACAATACCTAATATATATTTCATTTTTTATGAACATGAGAAAATAAAATAAAATTATTCAATAACTAATTAAAAAGCAATGCAACAAAAAGTACACAAGAAAACATTGAAAATATATGGCATAAAAATAGTATTATAAATGAGCTTTTATAATTCAAAAATATTTCCAAGTATAGTACGTCATTCATCATCTGTCTTATAATCATAAAATATTTTACATTAAAAAAATTCTTTGCTTATTCCTATTTCTAAAGCCCCTAACTACATCATCAACATCATTGTTCTCTACTTGTGTTTGGTGCCTTTCCCACATAGCTGACCTAGTCGGGTACTCAAGATGTCTGGTATCATGCAGTGACGGGGCATCTCCTACAAAAATAAATAATATTGAATTTAAATTTCTAGTTTTTAAATATTATTGAAGTAGTTTGGTAATATTAATAATAAAAAATTGCAATGACAGTATTTACCTAGTGCATCAGTTGTCACCGTTAGAACCGTTGCCCTGTCTTCTTCTCCAATGGTAGGATGCTCATGTACAACATTCTTTGTCATTTAAACAAAAAGAAGTATAAGGACACAACCTCAATGTATAAGTATAAAAAATTATAAGTAGAAATTAATTACCATCATGGGCCTCACTGATAGCAGCACTGCCAATCTGGTCCCACCTAAATCAGGTTGCACATGAGGACCATGTTCTGGAAATATTTAACTCTCAATGCATTGCTCTAAAAATGGGTTATTTGGCTCATTTAAAGTGATGCTCCCATCATTTAAACAAATTTTTTAGACAAAAAATTTATGGAGGAAAAAAAAATATTGAAAGGTTAATGTTTTACCTTATCAGGAATATTGTATCTTGGGACCTATACCAAGTTTTTACAGCGTTCAAATATGACTTGATAGGTGGAACGGAAAGAAATCTCTCTATATTCCTGTGTGGTTTCAATTCCAAAGTCAACACCCTGCATTGCATAAGATTGTGTATATTTAATGTTATTTGATGTGATTACAAAAATGTTGGAAGGCGATACAATTAATAAGATGTTTAGCTACTTACAATTCTTGCGGCTAATTTCAAGTAGCTGCCCTGGCCTAGCTTGTGCTGGCCTTGTTTGTTAATCCTAGTTTTGGTTGCCTTCGAGGTGTCAGGAAACCTATCATCAAAATCTTGAATTCAATTCTGTAGCACACTTTTATTTTAGACGTAGAGAAAATTAAAGCTATTGAATTAAAGTTGTAACTTACCTTGTGCATCTAGTTGGCATTTATTCTTCTCTATTGGCCTTTTTCTCTTTTCCGTCCTCGATGAGTGCTCTCCACTCCCTCTCTGGAATCATGAGAGGATGCTCTTATCTAGAGTTATTTTTCAAGTAAGTCCTATATGTGTCCCACGAATATTTCAGATATTGGCCGACTGTTCAGGTGACTGTTGTTCTATCAAATGTGCCTGCCCCAAAAAGGCCTTCTAGATAATCTAGAAGGTCTTTTTTCAAGTTGGAATTCTGGGAATTCCACCTTGTGCGTATGGTTGGGCCAAAAATTACCAATGCCTTGCCCTCCAAGTCCCTATAGAAATCATTGTTTCCTACACAGAAAAATACATAATCATTAATTTAAAAATAATAATCATGATAAAATATGTTTTAGATAGAATACATGAAACAATTAAAATATTTAAACTTACCTAAGAGTTGTACTTTATTTATAGGAACACTTTCATTGTTAACCAAACAAATTCCTGGAATTGTCCCTTTGGAGGTGACACATGTATCTCTAGGAAATTCAATCATAAAGTTAGCCATATCACCCTCATCACCGCCACCACGTTCAACAATTGGTTGTCTGTCTTCTTGGAGGTGTGTTTCTTGGCTGCTACCTAAAGGCATATTAGGTGTACAAGGGGGTTCCTTGAGAATATTTTTCCTTTGTGTCCCACTACCACCAACACCAAGGATAACAAGTTGCACAAAATGTTACATACGAAATAATTTTTTTGTTATTTTAGTTAATGTAAAAGTTATAAATAAACCTATCACAATTGATATTATGCGTAAAAATAAAAATTTCCTTTTGATTTTTGGTTATTACCTCATATTTCTAAAGCTAGGTCATAACTTATAATATCATTTGTTCTATTTCAGGTGTTTGAAGCACAATTTCTATCAAATTCTCAAGTTCCTTGTTTGTGCTTTGAATCTTTTTTCGCAGCAAAAAAAATGGACTTGGAGATGAATACAAATCTTCCTCATTGAGGGAATCATGACACACACCATGGCCAAATGTCTACATATTTGAAAAAAATTAACATTATTTGAATTATGTAAAAAATTAAAATACTTGAAGATAGAGCAAGGTTGGCACTTTACACGTTCTTTGAATGACCCCTTTCCACGATCATCCTGCCACATTATAAAATAATAAGGACCATGAAATATATATAAAAAATTGTTAAAGATATAGAAACTAATCTGAAAGTGAAATTTTTATTTGCTCACATGTCTTGAGGTTGTTCATGTGCCACGATTAGTCTGCCACATTACAATAAAATTAGAAATGTGAAATGAAATTTTTAACATTGTTAAAGATTAAAAAAATAATCCAATAAGTAACAGTTGTTTAAAATATGGGTTTTGCATAACTACCCGCACACTACTACTGGATGTATCTACTCTATTCACATGGTAATAAACTAATAACTCTTCCAAGTACGTGGTTGAATCTACTTTTTTTTCTTCCTTCAAGATTAAAAGTCGATGGTACACTAGTTGAAAAAATTGTATATATGTTTGCAGAGTAGTATAAGTCAAGTGGTCAAGATGTTGGTTTCAAGATGAAATGTGGGTTTTCCATAAATGAAAATCAGGTTGTCTTCAGTAAGGCATCATTATCTACAACTGCATTTCTAGATACCCATCTAGAAAAATGGAAAAAATAACCCCAATGTGACTCTTTCAAGAATTTCCATCTTAGTTTTGACACGACGAACATTCTAAAGGAACTAGAACTACATCAAATTATTATAAACCATAGGAAGACAGGGTGGGTTCTTAGCCAAATGTTGTGCTCATTTCAATAGTGAGTATAGTAATTCCAAATTTAGCACATAGGGAAATAATGTACTTCATAATACACCTCTAGAATAGAGTCTTATGATTGGTGGTATGGATTGGATTGAGGATGTGCAGAGTATAAGAAGCTCAAGGCTAAGAGCTGTGAGGTCACGAGGAGACCTATTGAAAGTGTACTCAGAGCTGGTTTTTCTCAAGACAAATTTGAGGTGAATTTGGTGGGTACACCATTGATACACCAACATTTCCTTTAGCGGAATGGAGGTACATATAGGCCTGCGATTCACATAGGAGAAGTAATTCTTGGCATGGGAGTTTCTGAATTGGGGAATGATGAGACTACAAGAGAAGATAAAGGCAGTGATGGTATGGAGGAAAATCCCAACTCCAACATTAAACCATGTGATGATGAGAGTAATGAAACTTTGAGACCTGATAGTATTCGTGCGCTCCATCCAAATGATGGCAAGGCCCAGTCAAAAGGTTTGACATGTGCGGAAAAAATTCAGCCTCTAAAATGGCCAAAGATCATTTTTTTAAATATTAAAAGGTGTTATGGGTTTGCTTTAGAATGAAATTGGGATGATACATCTTATAAAAAAAATGGGAATTAAATAAGTGACCATGGAAACACTACAAACCACTATGTCTCTATTTTGGGGTTTTTCATTGGTGGTCCCTATAGGAGATCTTTTGTTGACGATAGGTCCAAGTGGAAATGGAGAAACATCCTTATTAAAAACTATTGCTGACATATGGTGCTTGGGTGAAGGATACATTAGAATCCATACAAAACATAGCAATGAAGAGACTGATAAATCTATCAAGAATGTTACAGATAGGCTACTATCAAATACTTTTGTGGATGATTACTTGAAAAAAGAAAGCATTACCAAGTCTAGTTTCTTTGGAGAAGTTGTCAAGCATACTCAGTTACTTAGGCCATGTTGTGATTTTGAGCCTATGTCAGTTTAACATTATAATGGAGATTGTGTAGGGTGGAAAATCCAAGTTTCAAATGAAGAAACCTTGCCATTGAATCAGTCTCCAATTCCTTAATCAGGCCATTCCTTTATGGAATGCATTTATGATGCAAATGTTCCTAAAATATTCCTACCAGAATATAGATCTCTTAATGAATACTGCCCTTCACCCATGTCAACCAAGGTTAGAATTGAGATGGGAATTAAAGAAAGGGATAGTCAGTGTACCTTATGATCCAATGATAACTAAACTATCAGGCTGGGAAGGAAACCAAGAAGTAGCATGGGTTAAATTGGGTGACCACCTATTTACTGGTGTACCAACTAATGCTAATTCCCTCCAAGGCCTTCCTGGTCAATGTACCTTTTTAAATGGCCAAGTTGAAACAAATTTCATCAGGCATCTCACGAGAAATCTGTTTGCTAACTACAACGAAAAGTTAGGAAAATTGTTCGTACAATGAGAATGTCCCTAAAAGCTTCCTTCCAAAATCTAGATCTCTTAATCAATACTTCCCTTCACCCATGTCAAAAAAAGTTAGAATTGAGACAAGAATTAAAGAAAGGGATACAATTAGTGTACATTATGATCCAATGATAACTAAACTATCACCCTCGGAAGGAAACCAAGTAGCACCATGGGTTAAATTGGAGGATCACCCGTTGTTAGTGTACTAGCTAATGTTAATTTCCTCCAAGGACATTCTGGACAATGTACCTTTTTAAATGGCCAAGTTGAAAAAAATTTCATTTGGCACATCATGAACAAACCGTTCCCTAACTACAACGAAAAGTTAGCAAATGGTGAGCTAAAGGATGCTAGATTTGGTGCAACTTTGACTTATGTGTGTATTTGTGAGTGTGAACAACTAGAATAAAAAGGTCTCTCCAAAGGGAGATTGGCCTCACTATGTTATGCTGCTCCAATTTTCCAAATTAACCATAAATGGGAAAATGGAAGAATTAACAAGGACTTGATACCAGTTGGAATTGTTTTCACACACGGGAAGGACACATACTGTCTTGAGATTGAACATAGCAGTTACTCTGGAATGATAACTAGATGCATTACAGTTTTTGGGGAAAGGAACTCTAATTTACATGTTGATGGGGTTACCATGAATGTATCCTTGGAATTCTATTATCAGGTTTTTGTTGAGCATATACATACTTGGTACGACAACCACCACCACCTATTCAAGTAGAATACAATGAAATATCATGATGAAGAGGATGATGGTTACTTAATATATTTTGTGTGTGATGAGAACACTAGGAAATCAAATATCAATGAGTTTGATGCAAAAACCAAGCCCCTCGAGCCCGTTACTATTGTCTATCTTCTGACAAGGGTACATTACAGTGGTGAGGTCACTGACATTCCACCAATCCAAGAGAAGGAAATTGGAGCAAGTCATCAACTCCCATGAACTCCAAGGTTTGTTATAGATCCTTGCATGCATGGAGTAGTATCCAACAAGCTCACTCTCTATTATAATTCCTAAACTCTTAAGAATTTCATTTGTCTATAAATATCCTCTCCAAATAGCCATAATAAACCACCCTTAAGGATTTTTGGATTGGCACAATGTCATTTCACAATTTGTTCTAATTTTCTTCAAGACCTTTAGAACAATGAGGAAGATATACATGATGAATTTATTTGATCAAAAATATGACTTCCAGGAATGTCTCAAGACTAAACAACCTCTACATAAAACACAATTTCTATTAATTATTACTTCTTAAAAAAAAAAGAGATATTCTTTGTTTTAGAAAAAGATATAATTTTGGGTTTGATGCTCCATACTAGCCTATTAGTGATTTGGCCCAAGTCCAGTGTATTTTAATTGGATCATATTGATGGAAAATATGGGGGTTCACCTCACCTTTTCTTTCTGGAGACGAAAAATCATCACTAATGTTTCATCTGTTGAAGATGCCAAAGAGTTTATCTCTTCCTCTATCAGACTCTACTACTATTTTGTCGCCTAATGTTGACCTCGAAGGACCTCTCTCAATTAATTCAAATCATTATTGATGTCTATATCCCCCTCTATTGGAATCAAAGCTTCTCTATGTTCAAAATCACCTTCCAATTTTCGCTTCACACATCATCACCATTGATATCTATGTATAACCATCATCGTGCTATTAAAATTACACTGCTTGAGTGAATTCCTGCAACCAGAGTTCATTGGATCTCCTTCATAAGGAGAAATATGTATTCAAAACCTTATTTCTGCAAAATATCACATTAAAATAAATAATGGCACTAAAAATCTCTTGGCTCCTTCAATTTTCCTACATTTTCCTTGATAGACTGTGTTGTCTAGCTAATATTAACATAAAATTGCTTCAAAAAGCTTTACCTTGTCTAATTTATAAAAAAGTCCTACAATTTTTGTTTCTATTTAGATGTTTAGCACCTAATGAACGTCAATTTTGACAAAATAAAATCCAATTTCTCCTCTTTTCACAAGTTCTAACTCATGAATCCCAAGTTTTAAATCAATTTCAACAGAAATGAAGTCTCAAATTGAACAAAATTCCTCTCACATTTCAATTTATACAAATGCATCCAAAATATTCACACACTCTGCATCGTTCTGTAAAATAAGACGCTAAAAATAAACTAATTTTTTCCATTTTGTCACCCAAAATAGTGAAATGTCATAACATATCCTTTTCCTTCACATATCCGATATTTCATAACCGCATATATGGTTTGTTATAGGGTCTAATATTAATTGAACTAACCATCCTAATATCTAGCCATAAATGGAATGGTACTCAACAAGAATCCCCTGTCTCTGTAAGCTACGACTAATGTCATGGCTTCACTCCGCTCCCCCATGTCTCTCTCTCCATATGACCCTGACCTCTTGCCAAAACCTATATATCCTAGAATGTTTTAAAACCCCATGGAACTCACAAATATCACAATGGAAGCGAAGACTAAGCATAGGTTCCATGGCCATTGAATTCAATTTACCATTGTTGTTACAAGAGGTTTGAAGGCGAAACATTTTGCAGGCCATAGAATAAATCAATAATCCATTGTTTCAATTCACTCTCAACGGTTTGAAGAAATTAGCATACCTAAGCCTTCAATTTACCAAAAATCTTGGCCTTCTCCTAGATTGTTTAGAACCACCCATGCCAGACTTAGAGGATGTATCAGTGAATTTCAAATTGATTTCCTCTAAGGCGGTATGAAATATCTGTTTCAACAATGACTATCATAAAGTAACAACCTACTTCTTGGTGCCCATACAACATCCTCTGATCATAATGTAATCATATTTTACAATACCGTAGTGAGGAAACCCACCTATTGGTGTTATATCCTTTTCAGTCCTATCAAATTCAGTCATTTCACTGTGAGATTCTTGATCTTTCTTGCCACTCTTGTAGATATTCTTAGTCATCTCAATATTATGATGGTACCTATTCTGAACAGCCTTGGCAACAGTAAAGGAAACCCTAGCCAGATGCCAAGCACCAATACAAGAAACCTTTTTCAAGCCACTGAGTTTTACGAGGTAGTCTTGTAAAACCAACCTAATTACAACACCTTCATACTGTTTTCCCTTAGTTACACCAATACCATCAATAATTTCATCTTTCTGAAAAAGGGCATCAATCAAAACCAGTTTTCCAAATAAGTTATATGAAAAATCTACCTTCTGGGGTTTTGTTCCTCCATTTACTTGGATTTCCATTAGGTGAGCCTTTTTATTCTTCAATCCTTTCATCTTATTAATCTATGTGTGCACTAGAACCCTAGGTTTCCTTCTTACCCTCCCCAGAGTCATACTTTTGGCATATTTAGTGAAATCCATTTTCTTGGACCTGCACCATTTCTTGTAAAACTGCCTTCGCACCTCGTTTCTGAGGTGTTGATCCCAAAACATGTTAAGGGTTCGAATCCATCTAGGAGTAATTATATAACTGAACACACCCACAATCAACATTAGAAAGGTCTGGATTATTGTTACGACTTCACAAGTCTGAGCCAAAATTGTGTTTAGGGTTCAAAGCCCTCTAGAGGTTTTTATAATACTGACCATGCCCATGATCACCAATGGCAGGGTCTCGATTATTGTTACAGCTTCACATACCTCCTTCTAGATTATATTGGATTTGGGCTTCTCAACCTCTCTAACAATGTGGGGCATGCTAGCCTTCCAGCCCAAGAAGGTCATCAACTTGCAAGACTTTGATGGGTAATCTTGGGGAATGACTTTCAATTTTCCTCTTGTTAGTGTCAATATTTGTATACTTCCCTCAGTGATAAAAAATACCATTTTCATATCATTTTAAAAGTCTCACTTAGAATTTTTTTTCATTCCATCTTGGTCATCATTGAAAAATGTACCCACTGATGGTAGTCCTAGTCCAAAAACACCACTCTTCTTCAAAAATTCATACTTTTTGGCCCACCTTCATGTATTTTTGAGCATAATTCAGTCATGAAATTCCTTTTCATCATGTCATTATGTAGGTCAGGTCACCATGAGGTCTAGTCACTCAAGGTCTTCATTAGGTCTCTAGGTTTTCATTTTCCAAGGTCCAATAAAACACCATTCCATTGCATCAAAGACCAAGGAAAGGCTCATTTTAACTCTCATCCATATATATCAAACTCACCTACACTCCATCTACCTCCCTTGACATTTTCCCAAGCCCATTTAATGGCATACCTTCTTCTTAAACCCACATTAACACTCTCCATGCATATAAAAATGCATTCCCACTTTTCAATCCAAACAATTCACTTCTGGGCAACTCAATTAAGTATGCGGAAACTATCTTTTTCTTTCATGGTTTCCACACTTATTTTGAATATACAAACACTCACCCCATTCCACTCTTAATTGGGTAAATCATTTTAAATTGTGGAACCCTTCAAACTTGTGGTTTGACCAAAGTATAACTCTCACCGCATACAGTATGCCCTTCTGTTACTATCCAAACAAACCCTCACTCAGAAATATACCAATTTTCTACTTTGATACTTGCTAGGCCCCACGACGTGACATTCACATTCATTTCATATGAACTCTCTAACCAATACCACGTTGAAATCAATGAATCAACCAAATCTTTTATTCACTGGCCAATATTTTATCAATCAAACATACCTTATCGTTTCATGCCCAAATATTAATACAATAACTTAGCAGGCCCATCGTTCTTACCTTGGCTATAGTTTCTGACACTACACTTCATTTATGCATTCCAACCCTTATTAAATCTCATCCTTGATTTAATACAAAAGCCGACAAAAAATGAGGTCTGCTCGGTCCCACAGTAGTCCTTGCCTTGCACTGAAAGCTGAATGGATCTGATGGCCCATAATTCATCGTGTTCTGATCAACCAATCCAACGATAATTGCACTATGAAACTGCATGAGACTTAATTCTTAAACTCGTGTGACGAGCTGGGTCCCAGTGGTTAACTTGCCCTTCGCTTCCAACAGTTGCAGGCATATCATGCCCCCATCCAATTATCTGACGGATAATACAAATATCGCGTTTTTTTCAAAGGCCGAGCGTTAATGCTCTAGAAAAACACGATAAAAGTGGTTTTCCACTTACCACTTATGCCATGCATTGGGAAAAGTGCGCTATCACATTTTTTTTCAAAAACAGCTTACCACTTTATAACTTTGTGAATACCACCGGTTTTGATTCTCATCCCGCCTTTACTGTTCCTCCTCACGGTTCCACTTCACGCATTGTTCTGCCTTTTCCCTATGTTAACCTTTGTTTCATCCATATTTTGACACGATGCTCCACATGTAAAAACGCACGGCTCCATCAATAGGTTTTCAATACCGATTCAATACACATTAACGATCAATTCCAATGGTGGTGTTGTGCCTTCCACAACAAACCTTTTCGATACCATTAACACCTTCACACAGGTTAAGGCCTCAATTCATGGCATGGACCAATGTATTTAGTTCAACACTGCAGATACCTCCCTAATTAATTCTTTGAAGGAAGGAAGGCCTTCTCTACCACTATAACCCAATAGGCATAGGTCAAATCCGATCGAATTCAATGAGGAAGCTAGACTCGCTCCTCATGGAATTTTTATACAGAGTTAATATAAATAGAGATTTCCATTGCTATTATTAATTAACAGAGTAAATCCCTTCGACCTCCTTTGGAATTTCTAACGAGAAAGTAATTTGATTTATTTCTCCATAGCATATACAAAACCCCAACTACCGAGTCTCATTCATACATAGTTCACAAAGATTCAAGACATTCTCACACAGAAATTATTCAGTTAAAAACATACATTCAAGAACATTTCCTTCATTCATATGTATAATGAAACTACTTACAAACTTCTTGTCTTGGCCAGATCTTCAATTCGATGGCTTTCTATTACACTAATCTACCCCTACAGATCTCCAGGTCTCTTTCCTAAGGCCTTTGGGGCTTAAAATTATACAGAATATCAATGAATCGCTTCATCTCCTCCAGTGACTCAAAAAACTCTTGAATTCCTATAGTTATAAATTTAGCCTAAATCCCTAGATAGACTAAAACGGACTCCAACTCATTCCTACTCTGTAGTCTTTCTGACTCTCTCATCTCTTCATATGCCCATCTAATCATTTGAGGCAGTTACAATTCTCTACTCATTTAATTAAAATTAATGAAAGCCCACTAAATTCATTACATAAAATCTAACTCTCTTGAGAACTATAAACCCTTAATTATAACAAAAATGTATGGGATTTGTTTTAGCCTAATGCCCTTGCATCACCATTCCTCTCAATTCCCTCACTTTCCTACAAATCCTAGCCTATTGCTACACTTTTGACACCTTCCTATGTCAGGGCCGTGTTTTTCCATTTTGGATCCCTTCCCCTCACTCATTTCTAGAAATTCCACTTCCTTACACTCTCTAACATCGATCCTTGTCCCCCAAAATTTCCCAAAGAATTTAGACAACCCCTAGCCCCTTCATTCCCCTCCCTTTACAAGGTAGTCCTAAATCCCTTGTTTTGCCTATGCCAAACCCTAATTTCCTCTCCCACTGAGCTAGGTTTTTCTATGGAATAAAAGACATATGAGGAGAGGAGGCATAAGGAAGGTCATTTCAGAAACTATGAGGCCATTCCAACTCATAAAAATAATTTCTCCATCATTTTTCAAGAAGTAATTCCAAGGGACAATTCATTTTCCACACATAGGGCCATTTTTTCTTCAAACTCTGTTTCTGACCAAACATAGATGAATTTGACAAAAGTGAGAGAGGTTTTTTTCCATAATAGGACAAGGAATAAAAAATTCCTTCCATTTGTACACAAGTTTCATGGTTTTGGAGAAATGTCAAATAGAAAATTGCTACAAGAGGTTTTCTGCACTTCTAGAGTGACCATGGGAAAATAAATATTTCACTTAGATGGAGTGTCCAAATGAATTTCTTGATATGTAAAATGATAACTAGATAGAGAGTTATTTCCAATGAGCTATCATGATCTCAATCTGGAGTTGCAAAAGGTCTCCAACATTTTCTTGCAAGAGAACACTTCATTTTTTCGCCCTCATTCTACACTTTTCTTTTTTTTGACAGAATCAAATACTAGTTTATATTAGAATTCAAAAGTTGTTGGTTTCATGCCCAACTGCATATGTTTTGAAATGTTTGTTATGGTAGGATTTATACCATTTATACAAAGCTTTCTTATATAAATTTGAATTTTTCTATCTTTAGTAGCTCTAGCAGGCCTTAGGACACTATAATTCTTGTAGAAAATTCCTAGAATTAAGACACTAAAACACTCCATTTAAAAACATAACTAAGCGAAATTAAATCCCTGACCCAGATTGCTGAAGGGGTAGTTTTCCTACTTGAAATTTGGACAATGCTGCACTCCAAGATTTCCATGTTGTTCACGCTAAGTGCCCTCATTGTTTCCATGCCGTGTCACGATTGCAGTTCCTGGGTTATCTCCGAAGGTTCTAAGAAGGTTCTGTGTGGTAGGATTTTTCCTGTCTTGGTGCCACTGCTAGTGAAGAAGCCCCACCTCTCTTTGAAGCCAAATCATCTACTTTTCCAGTTCCCTAATACAAAGATATTGTATTTCAGTCCTTTTAGTCATGGCCTTGTCTTTGTCTCTCAAATTGAGAAGCAGCGTGTTCAGATTGGCTTACAGGTGTTCCAACTGTGCAGCCTGTCTCCTGCGCAATTCAGTTGAGGTAGGTTGCAACTTGTTGAAGGGTCCAAAATTTAGATTTCGGTTCTCCATTGGGCTGGTATGACAACTTATCTCTTCCTCTGATACAATTGTTGTGATCCTCCTCACCTCCTTCTCCTTCTGCGCAGCTGTATGAAGACCTGCAATAGCTAGGGTGGTCACGAACCCAGCGCTATTCGATTCCTTGCTCCTCTCCGATTTTCCGTTTCCGTCGGTGAAAATGGCGTGGTTATTTCCAACCTTGCTATTAATTTTATGATAATCCCCTTAGCTGATCTTGGCCGACTGATGTGATTCTTCATGTTCTCATGCTTTGGCTGACACTGGGAGGTGTACTTATGATCCTCCACAATAGTCATCATTTCTTGCTTCCCATTCTGGCATGAGTTGCGCAGGCTGCGGTACTTCCTACCAACGTGCACATTGATTCATTAAATGGAGGGGCATCTTATCAGATGAGGCTTACCGTTATTCTCCCATTCTTCTATCACGTGTCACTTTGCATCTCCGCTGGACTTGCTACTGTTGTGGAGGCGAAGCGTGTCTCTTAAATTGCAAGGATTTTTATTTTACTTCATGCAGATACTCCCTTATCGCTAAAGCATGGGGATTTGAATGCCCATCATAAATGATTATGGAATATGGTGAGACTCCAGAGTGGCCCCCAGCTTGATTTAGTTTGGATGAGGGCGTGCGCTTTGGTTTTCTTTGTTGTCTGCTTGACCATTTAGTTCTCTCTTTATGTACCACGCTGTGAGAGACTTGAAGTGGGGTAGAGTGGTTTTGATTATATTATATATTGGATATGTGTTCCTACCCTTTCTGTTTTGGATGCAAAGCAGGCTGCTTATAGCCCAGAAAGAGTTCTGATAATGTGGAGGGAGTGTATGTTGTGTTGTATGGCAAGTTCTAATCCTTTCCAGAGCGCCAATGATTCCGCTTGGTTGTTAGTTTTTATACCAAGGCCCCATATGAATTCAATCCTTATTGATTTGTTGGGGTTTATTATTGCCCCTCCTGCACCTGCTATCCTGACTCATTCTACACTTTTTGACCAATATTGGGAGAATTGATTTTTGAGGGGCTATACTTGATCATTTTCAGTACTTGGTAGGTCCATTATTTATCCAAGAGAGATATATATCAAATGAGCTATTATGAGCTCAATTTGGACACTGGGAAGGCCTCTAAAAGTGGCCTACAAGTTGATGTCGCACCCTTGGCACTGGTGCTACGCCCTTGGCACTCGCGTTACACCCTTGTTTGAGTCACTTTCTGGCGAAAAGAAGACCACCATGAGATGAAAAATGACAAATAAATTCTAGAAAACAATGTTTCTAAGCTTGTTTTGGAAAAATAGCAGGCAAAAAGGTGAAAAAACTCAAAAAGAACGAATGTTCTACCTCATTTTTTACCATGGCTCTACGTCGTTGACCAGCTGTGGGAGAACCACTTTTTTACAGGTCAAATCAACTCCTTTTAGAAAACTAAAGGTAGATATGGAAAGTAGACTGGATGGGATTTCCAAAAATCTATCTTGAGCCTAATTTAGACATTGGGAAGGCCTCCAAAAGTGGTATGTAACATGGCATTGCACCCTTGGCACTAGCATTGCGCCCTTGACAAATGTTTGATTTTTCTTAGTTTTTATTGCAATTTTGATTTTCACTTTGGGAAATGATGATTTTACTTATGTAATTTATGGAAGTAAATGTAAATATCATGTTTTTATTGTTACCTAGGCTAAATACATTGGATGAAAACTCATGATGAGGTGTAATCAATTATTTTGCAAGAAGTAAGGGATGAGTAAGTTTGGCCAACCTACACTCGAGGTATTCAACTCAGTTTTGGTGGAACTACTCCTCCTATCATGGATTCGACCCTTGAGGCTCAAATGATTTTTTTTGAGGCCTATATCATGTAATGTTTTAGTCATTTCAATAGTTGGAATCAGTTGTATGTTGGCATATTGATCAGAGACTCTATTGTAATCATTTTGGTAGGAGCTTAATAAAAGTGTTGCAACTATTTCTTTGGGATACCTATGGTATGGTTGTTTAGCATTGTTTCTTCTCTAGTTTCATTTGTATGAATGTATTTTTGGTCCATTTTACATTTCCTTTATATTTTATGATCACTTTCAAGTTAGAGAAACATAATTCATCTCACATGCTCCGTTTTGGGAGATTTTTCATAGTTTGTTCATCTTTATTTCAGTTTAGGAAGAATTCATCTTTCATGCTCTTCCTAGCTCCTCACATGTCTGAATCATTCCATCCCAAGAACCCTAATGTGCTAGCCTTCCCACCTACCTTTCCCCATTGAATGGATGTTACCCTAACCCTATTTTCCCTGACCTAGCCTTTTTGACCTAATATCCTGATCGAACAACCCAGTCAAATCAAATCAACACCCTTGTACTGACACCTAGCCTAAAACCCTAAATTATCTAGTCCTCTTGGCTTTGAATTTGTGGAGAGAGCCCTATCTGGTTTGGTAGGGCTATATATCAAGCCAAAATATTGGTATGTGGTTACCTCTATTGGGATTTCTTCTTCAACCTTAGAGATATGGAAGAGTGATAACACTTTTTGTGAGGGATAAAGCCCAAAGAGCCATGCCTTGGATGCTCGAACTTCCTGTGACTAATATGATACCCACGAGTCTGTGTCTTTTGGGGGAAGGTTTAAGATGAAATGTTCTTTTTTCATAAAATATGTCTTAAATTAAATGGCATATAATCTAATATTATATAATATGACGGTGTGTTTTTTTTAGAAAGGTTTAAGAAGAAAAATGTATTCTTTCTTAAACAAATGTCTTAAATGACCCTCATGCATAGTAGTGTCATATAATAATTCTATAATTTTGCATACAATAAATTTACCAGAAACATGTTTAGCCATCTCATATTTGGAAACTACCAAACCTACCTATTATAAAGAAATGTTCTGCTATTGTTTTCAAGTATTGTTTTTCTTATTGGGGAAAGCCAAGACCAATGCTAACCACCAATGCCAATGCACTCTAATTCCATATGAAAATTGCATGAGAAATATACCTTCTAATTTGTGTTCAATATTTGAGTGTTTATAATGCCAACTAGACAAATAGGCTTTTTTTTTACGAATTTGTAGCTTCCAAAATATGTTGTGACAACACAAAGAATGGTGGTAATTTACGAATTTAGCTCCATAGATTCAAATATGAATGGTTTTTCATGAGTTCCCATGCACAGTCCTTGGTATTTGATGCAAAAAAATACACAATGGGGCACTGATTATTATCTTGGGAGAAAAATTAAACTGATTATTAGATTGGGAAACATAGCACAAGATTTTCCCACAACTGATTATTAGCTTGGGAAACAGAGCACAAGATTTTCCCACTACAGTAAATCCCACAAGAATATGTATGAGTTGTACATTTAAAATTTAAGAAAATTTATAATTAGGAGATCATTAAAATGATGTCTGTAGTAGTCAGCAAACCATCCAAATGATTTTAGTGTTGTAATATAGTTTACATAAATTTCCTGGAGGAATATACCATAACTAGCATACCACGAATGGATGAAACATTGGACGTGTGAAGGAATTACACCAAGGAAAAAAAAAATGAGTTAAAGCCCAATGTGGATGATTGTCACCAATGAAAATGGTTTGAAATTTCGAGACAATTACACCAATGGTTTGTGGGAATATTTACTCTCAACGAATAATGAACTAGTCACTAGAATTCCCATCCAAATCATGAGGTTGGATGTGAATTAAATTAACCTTGTAAATCATATGAATTGATTATATTATTTTGATTCAAAAATTCATTGAATAAATTGTCATGATGCCAAGATCTTGGTGGAAGGAACTTAGTAAGGTTGAGCAACATGGTCATAGGTATTGCCAAACTAGTCACAAGGTGAATGTGGACTTTGTTGGAAACACATCTTGGGAAACAAAATTTCCATGGAATAATGGACCCTAACTATAAATATAACATGATTGAGCATGGTAGGATGAACTAAATCTCACTGGGAAAATGTATGTATTACTAGAACATGCATCACCTAATTGTTAACATAATATATTTATGCAAATTATGTCAAATGGGAAATAATGGCTAAGTAAAATGAAAATTAGGTAGTAAGCCTTATGGGGCCTTCAAAAAAAATATCTTGGTCCCAATGAAAACATAGGTTTATCATTAGGGACAGTTTGTTTTTCAACCAAACATGTCAGTAGCAAATCTTCTCAAAATGTATACATGTAAATATTTCTTTTAGTTCTAAGGGATAACCTAGTTAAAATTATTGGTATATGACTTAGACTCTTGTGTGTAGTTATATGGGATTTAGTTTACCTACATTAAAATTGCATGCTATAGTTTTCCTTTAGACTTTTTTCCTAGACAACATAAGTTATAACAGTTAGAAGGGTTCTCATTCCAACAGTGGATGCCAACTTGTGTCATTATTTTCTAGTCTAGAAGCCCCGGTTTGTGTACTTGTGTTGTATTCCAATTGACACTTTAAAAGCACTTGTTTAAGTAATTTAGGTTTCAAAGTGATTTTTTATGGTCTATTACATCTGTTTTATGTCTCATGGTGTGTTAATCGATTCTTGTTAAGATCCATTCCATAGGTTATGATGCGAGAAAAATAATATTTTTTAAACCAACTTCAACGTTTGAAATTTACTTCCAAGGCAATAACATGTGTACATGTACATTTTTATAAGTAATTTTATATAACTAAGTGTACCAGAACTGAATAGAATGTAAAATTTGGATGCAACCTCTGGTATAGATCTAAGATATCAAATGAAGGAAACAACCCAGCTTCCTGTGTAAGCACGATAGTCAAATCTATGCCGGGAAATACGAGATGAAAATTTAAGCATAATCCTTTGAAAATTCTTGTTCAGTTGTCTTTTCTGCAAAATCACTATTCAAACAATCATAAGAAACAAATTTTTAGGTGAATTCCATAAATAAACATAAAATAAAAATTTATAACCAACAACATTCTAGGGTAAAACTCTTTGTTGCTTCAAATTTTAAATTATACACATTTATTTAAATTTTAATCTCATGAGCATGCTCCTGAAAATCAAATAAATTGACTCATGTACATTCTTTGTGACATAGTTTCAATATGATCAACACACAGTAACGAAATAAAATTTTAGTGGCAAGATCAAAGAAGTGGAGAATGCAAAGGATGTCAAAAAACTTTCATAGTTTTAATGTTTATGGTTCCTACTGAAGTCTAAATCAAGATCATGGATGCTTCTGGGATTGGTTACCCCTCTTCTAGGGGGTATTTATAGTGATATTTTTCACTTTCATGGGAATTTTTGTGAGTAAAATAGTATGGATACATGGTTACAACATTAGACCAAAATATTTCCTTACATTTTTCTCCATTGATAATCAACATACCCCTGCTTGGAATCTTGACTTCGACCTTAAACTCTATTTCAGATTTGATACTATACATTTTTAATATTTTTACAGCAACCTAGAAATAATATAATTCCCATTAGCATAATTTACTTCAAAATTTGGATCTAAAACTTCGAAATAAAATAATGTTATAGAGATCCCAAACATATGCTAAAAGTAAAAGATGAGAAATCATTAAACCAAATCTGACATATCAGTTCCCAAAGCCCTAAAAATGAACTGTCCTCAACTAGCCAAATTGTAAATTCATGTTTTTATAGTTCATAATGCTCCTAACGTAGAAATAGAAATTATACTTTGTCTCTAATATTTATTATGGAAAAAGTATACTAAGGTCATGGAAAACAAATATGGCCCAACTTGTAGGGTTGTATTGAATGGTAATGAAATAGTAGATGATCGAACATTTTAAATCCTTGATAGCTGGGATCATATAAAGAAGTTTCGATACAGTATCAACGAGCCTCAATCCATTAATGTGCTAAAAGAGAAAATAGATCTTAATTAACAAGATGATATATCAAAATCTAGTTAATGAGGATATGTTAGAAGCTCTCTATCTATTTCCATTTTTTCTATTCATCATACCAGTATTCTTGAGAGAATCCAGTGAAAGGCATGCCACATTGGTTATCTATGTATGTATCTGTATTTTTTATTATCATGGAATTTTAAAAGGGAAATCCTTCAAAGGCAATCAAATGCGGATTCAAAAACATCAACATATATTATACAAAAAAATTATATATGATAGTTTCATTGTAATCATGCCACTTTCATAAACCAGATTTTCTGTTTGATTTTCTATCATTTTTTCCCAATTCTAGTAATTATAATATCATTACATCATCCATGTAGAAACCTTGTTAACACAACTCAGAACTATGTTATTTTTTTATTGACCAACAACTAGTATTATGATAAACCATGATTATGTGACTTTCAGCAAAAAAATAATTCTTAGACCGTAGGCTGGCTAACTGGAATAATAATTTGGGGTGAAGAATAATGAAATAGGAGAAATCATATACCTTTTATAGATAATAAGAAGTCGAGAAAGTTCCTACCAAAGGATGCATCTTAGATGTTACATATCTATAATGTTACACTTAATTGTAATTTGCAGAGTACTTTAGCAATGTATATTTTAACACCAGAATTTCCTAAAAGGTCATCTACTATGAGCCAGTAAGAAGAACCCATATATATCCCCCTTTGCTTCCAGATCCATAAATCCCTTTCTAGGTCATGAAAATGGCGTCAAGATTTTTCTCAAACAAAACTAAGCATTTATTTTGGCTCTCATAACTTCAAAACCTGGTATGCTTACAAACGTTGCAGAAAACATTCAAATATCAAAAAACCACAAACTCTATGATGACCTTAAATGAAAATAATCAAGTTGAATTCCATAATATAAAAAATAACTCAACAACCCTAACAAAAATACCATGACATGTAGGAATTCAACGATAGGAGTTCTGGAAATGAGCATGAGCACCGTGCCCTCTGACTTATTGGGATCAAAACACATTGGACCAGCCACCAACAGAGTCCTATGATACCCAACAAGGATATTATTTATATCCTTCTTCGACTACTCGTCCACACATTTCTGATAGAATGAAACTAGGGCCTTTATAATTCTCTGCCTAATGGTGTAGATCTGCAAGTGTGCCTCCTTTCACTCTGATTCTCATTTCCACACCATAGCAATGCTCTGCCTAATGGAATAGATCTACAAGTGTGCCCTCCTTTCACTTTGATTCTAATATCCACGCCAGTGAAGTTGTGGCATCCCAATAGAAGAATGAGCTCGAATGCCTTGTAACAGAGAATCTCAGGTTCTTATAACATAGTGGTTTGTGTACTTGGAAGGGCATGGACTCTCTGCAACATTGAAAGTATGCATATTTACTGTTTTCAGAGAATAATATCATGAAATCCTTAGGGCTAAGGTTCTATATTAACCTTAGGGCTTGTATATGATGGGTTGAAAATGGCAGAAGAAATTGGCTTCTACGGCCATAAAAACCCTCCATTATTTCATCACAGAGAACGAAGGAAAGGATATAATCCCCCTTTGAAGGGAATAATGGGGAAAAAGTGAACAAAGGCATCTCTAATTTTTTTTTGGCACCAGAGAAACTCTTGTAATAAAACATCTTCCATTGCTATTGCGACATTGTCTTCTATTACCTTCTTTGTTGCGACACCATAGCCAAGTGGGTCACAATAGAGACACTTTTTCATAGTGTCACAAGAGTGACAACATTGAAATCAGGGTCACAAAAGAGACATTACGTGGCCGAATTAAAAAATTGAGAAAAAATGGGGAAATTTCCAACAATACATAAAAAATGTTGGAACTAAAGTGTCGGAAAATTGACCATATGTACTAGTGGAGGTTTACCTATTCCTTTTGAGGCTTTGGATGTGATAGGGGTAGGTAAAGGAGAAGAAGGGACCACATTCAATTCTTTTCATATAATTTTATTTCGTTGTTTCAATTTAGTTACAACATGTAGGGAGATATTTCTTTGATTTCCTTCATATCTTCGACTATATTGTATTCGATGGTGTCAGAGACTACTAAGGTTCTTGATTTAGAGGGATAATATGAAGAAGATGGGACTAACTGAGATGATGTGGAAGGATATTTTTTAGTGACAAATTTATCTTTAGTAGCAAGGGATGAGGGTTTCTGTATTATGTATTGGTTGTGATGAATCAATAAAACCTTTGCTTCTGGTGCTAATAGGTAATGCTTCATGATCATCTCCATTATCAAAAGTAGGGAGTATTAAATCCCATAATCCATGTACTTTGACATGTTCCTCATCTTGGGACTCTTCAGCAGATAATATTGTTTCATCTTCATCCTCGTCTTGATCAGATTCAACGTTGGATATAATATTAGGTGGTTGAGGATTAGATGTTTGAGATTTATTGAAAGATATAAAAGGTTTCTTAGAAGAGGACACAACTACTTGCTTATTGATTTCTATCATTTCATTAGACATATATTTAAGTAATTTTTGTAATATTTCAAGATAAAAAGAACTTTAGGAGTTTTCTTTGTGGGATCATCCTTAAATGTGACCTTCATTGATTTCCTTTCTTCTTGAGAGGTTTTCTTCTCTAGTGCAATTATTCTCTTTTCAACTAACAATTCTTCTTTAATGTTCTCAACTAAAGTTTCTTTGTTAGTTCTATTTACAAAAATTGCAATATTAGAAGGAAGAGAGGATATGTACCATTCAATCTATACATCAACACCAGACTTTGATGTGGTTGGGATTTTTTTAAACAATTTATTAAACCTGTTGTTAAAGTCTTTGATATTTTCTCTTGAATTAGCTTTGAGATTAGAAAGATCATTTATAAGAGTAGCAATAGTGTGGTCTTCACCAAATTTGGTTAAAAATTGTTCTTCAAAAATGTCCAAACTAGTTTTTGTGCCTGATGCTAGCGAAAAGTACCACGATCTTGTTGATACTTGGAAAGTATAAGGGAAAAATATAGCTAAAAAATCATCTTTATATATTGCATTAAGGTTCATGGAAAGCATGAAATTATGTAGGTGCTATTCAACAGGGAGTCCATCATCAGGATTGTACTTAGGCAACCATTTTCTAGGTGCTTAGGTAAATCATGAAGAGATCCAACCAATTGAAAAACTCCAGGATTGGTTCATGGCTTATTTGACATTTTATGATTAGTAGGATTAGAAGATGTTGTAGTAGTTCTAGAGGTTGATGTATTAGTAGAAGAGACAGCCGCTAAAATAGTACTGCTTGAGGCAACACTGGTTGAATAAGAAGAAGAGATATAAATGGATGAGGAAATTGGTTGGGAAGAAGGAAATGGAGGAATGAATGATGGGTTTTGTGGAGGAGAAGATGATATAATATCACTAGCATATGTTTTAGTTTCTGATGTAGGAGTATTCCTTCGATGGGAATGGAGAGGCAACCCAAATGGATTTATTCCAAGTTTTTCACTCTGAGAACGAGTCAATACACCAGTAACTTGAAAATTTGAAGTAACACTTCCTTTAGAGGCTTCAGAAAGCACAAGCTTCTCTTCCAAAATACAAATTTCTTCTAATTTATTTATCAAAGTCTGTACTTCAGGTTATTATGGAGTATATTCAGGGGATAGTTCTTTGGGAATTGAACTAGGAGATTTAGGAGGTGATTAAACAACTTCAGATATAGAGGTAAGAGATTTTGAGTGTGGTCTTGAATTTGTAGGTGTTTTGGAGGGGGATTGACTCTTTTGATGGCCTTTGAATTTAGTATTGGACATTAATGCCATTCATAGTCTATTGGCCCTCCTTTTAGTGCCAAAAATGTTGATGCCTCAAAAATCGTAGCACAAGATCATGGGATTACCACCTGGTCGGGGACTTGAAAACCGTACCTTTTCTGTTTGGAATAGTGGATCTGACTGGGGATGATCAGACCGGTTTCACAATTTATAATTGGGTGGATGTGTGGTATTTATAACTAACCGTGACTTGGATGAATGGGAGTGATAACAAGCTAAATGAGTATATATATATACCTATATCTATCCTAGGATGAATTGTGTTTCTCTTATATGCGATCTTAAAATATGATCTTAAGTGAATGTAAATGAAGATTTATCAAAAACTTATAGAAATGAAAGACAATTTAAGTTAATTGATTTGATTAAATAGTTAATCGAATCAATTTATTAAGCACATATATCATTTAATAATTACATGTATTGTATATGTATTAAAAAATGACAATCTAAGCATGTTCAGAAGTGAATTAATGGTGGAATGTATTAAAGAGTTACATATAAAAAAACATCATAAAGAAATTTAACTATTATTCACATAAACAGAACATCAATATAGAGATAAAAGTACCATATATATTTTAACTCTTCTCATGGGAAAACAATCCTTGGTCCAATCTTTTCTATTAAGAGAACTTCAAGAGTACAAAAGTGCAACTTCTTCAAATCCTTCTTTACAAAATTTCAGGACCCTTTCTTCAAAGACATGAAAGGGTTTATATAGTAAAATAAAAAGTATAAAAATAACAAATACATAAAGTGTTGAGGAGGCTTAAACAACTCTCATTAAAATAAGTGAAATAAAAGTAGAAATAAAGTTTTTTGGGTGACTCGCTTCAAGGGTGTGGTGTTGTCCCTGCAACCATTCATTGCTTGACCTGAAGGATATCTAACATGAGCTAAAATTTGGGAGGTTGACCTAATTATGATGCGCAAATGTCTTGCATAAACCTCATCTGATAGTGGAGGTACCATGTGGGTTGAGGTGTTAGTTAGGAAGTGCAACATCAACCATTGACTATGTGGCTTAACTAAGTACTTCCAGTACTTCTCCCACTATAAATTTTCCAATTTTCTGATGTTTTTCTCCTTTTTCTTTGACATATTTTTGGAGAGGTAAATCCCCTCTGTGGACAGAGGCAACCCCTTCTAGCCCAGATCGAGTCTAGCAACAACCGAGTCACGCTAAGACGCAGGTTCCTAGTTACAATAGACCAAGATGCAACAAGAGGCCTATCTTAAGTCCTACGCTGTTGTTTCTTGTAGATAAGATGGCACTTCAGTCCTTTGTTGTGGCAGATCACAATTCTCCCGCCTAGCATGTTCGAACACCTGCACATACATGAAGAAACAACAACACACAAGCATAAAACCTAATACATGCAACTATGTATCAGTCAGAGAAGATACAATTCATAACATAAGACATGAACATATGAATGGAACCATAATTGAAGCCGTTTATTATTAATCAGATCAAAGAAAGATACATAGTTGCATGTACCTCAAATTGAGTCACCATGCTGGGGGCATGCTTACTTTTTTCAAGCATAGCTTGTTTCCATTTCAAGCTTGTATAAAAATTTAACTGGTTTCAAGCATAGTTTATCTTTGTTTGAAGCTTGTGTAAAAATGAAACCAAATTCAAGCAGAGTTTCCTGATTTCAAGCTTGTGTAAAAATGAAACCTTTCCCATTTTACCTCTTGTGATTGCCATTTATCAGCCTGTTTTCCAAATGAGCCTTGGTTTTTTCTCACTCCATCGTCACTATCTGCTTGGCCGATCATATGCCTTCACTTGGTTGTTTTACCCATTCCCGAGGAATCGTTGCAATGAGTGGTCTTGTTAGCCAGCCTCTTAACCTTTATTTGTTCTGAGAAGTTCCACCATCACCGGAACCAGTAGCTACCCTTTATACCACTATTTCCTCTAGGAGGAGTCACCTTTCAGCCTTTTTCTGACTCTCTAAAAATGAAAAGATTACCGAGTCACTTGTCATTTTGATCTCATTAAATTGGCTGCGAAATGACATCTACCCAGTATATGTTTACCCCTTTTTCGGGTTTGGATAGATTATTTACGAAAAAGGCATACCCTAGCCTATCATGAATAGGAGGTTTTCTCAGACACAGTTTTATACCTTTTTAGATCTGAGGAACTATTTACGAAAAGGGACTATTGGAGTTTACTTTTCCACTCTCTTTTCAAACTCTCTAAACATGAAAAGACACCGAGTTATTCCTTTGTCAGACTCGTTAAAACCTAATGAAATCAGTCTTCGTCGTAATGACATTACCCGAGTTCCTCCTTCCTAGGGCTTGTTAAATGTATTAGGTTGGATTTGTCCAAAGGACAAATTTATATGACAAGCATATGGTATCCTCTTCAAGCTTGCGTAAAAATAAAGAGGTACTCGCCAGAAATGGTGGGGAAAATTGGAACCAGTATCATCGTTGTGTCGGCAGTATGTCACTCTTGAACATGGAACTTGTCTGCATTCGTGTTGGGTTTGGGACATCTCATCTCATTTTCTTCTTGCCTCCATGGGTTTGGGTGATCCCTTTTGACCTATCATTTGCTCTTTGCCTTTTCATCATGACCTCTAATCTTTTGATGTCAAATACTACCAAATCCACTGTCGTGCCGCTGATATGTTCAAGAGAAGTTGACCTCTGCAGTCTCAACCTTCCTCTGATTCTCATATGATCCTGATTCACAACCTTATGTTCCTTTGTCTCACATCGATGATGTGGGAAACACTATGGCCCACCTTCAATCAAGATCAATTCCTGTCGACTTCAGTTCATTATCCAGGAAGCTGATCTAGAGACCCCCTTCCAATACCTTGGAGCTTACATGCCTCAATGGCAGGTTCTTCACATTCGACGCAAGGTTTTCATCATTGACCTTTGATCAGATGATTCTGTGGGTGTTCGACGCCAGCTCACTGTTCACATTCTATGGATTGTACCTATAGTACCTTGAGGGCCATCCTCATTATTGGTGGTTCCTCTCGCGTCTATTAACGAATTTAATCATTGGATGGTAATCAGACGATTTTCTTGCATGTTTGACTTCAGATCACATATTCACATGCTTGAACTTGTACTCTGTTCGGGTCGAGATGGAGTGCAAGACCCTGGATTTTTTCTGTTGGAATCTAGGCTGCGATTTTGTGGATTATCATGATTGGTTACTGTTGAGTCCCGAATTTGCATCTTTTCCATACACTTTTCCATACCTTTTTCACTCACCTAAACCTCCCAAATTGTCAATATCATGTGCAAAAGGGTATCTAACATGGTTTTTAATTATATTTTTGTGTTTTCTATTTGATCTAGATTTTGTTCATTCAGTTGCGGAATCTTGCCACTTTCCGCAGCTGCTGCAACTTTCCGCAGCTATTTTGTGAAACTCTATGCTACAGGTGTCTACAAGGGAAACGAGCCACATGGGCAGGTCAGGAATGACGTGGACATGGTTCGTGTCCTAGTGGTTCAAGCAAACTCGTCCAAAGAAGCCGCGGTCAAAGGCGTCCACATGGAAGTCAACTATGGAGTTTCATGTCGGCCGGACTCTGTTTCGTGGCACATAAACATTCATACGGCCGTTTCTAAGCTTGCGGAGGTTAAATCGACATCTGTGCAGAGCTCTGGAGTTGAATTCAAGCATCCACCTTCCGTAGATTCACTTTCCAACATGGCCATACTCCTATATCCGTGGACGTAGTGGTCTACGTGCTCTCTGCCATCATGAACTTTAGGAGACAGTTACAGTTTATTGTTATATATAGAGCGTTTGCATACGCACATAAAGTTAGTTGTTAGTTGATAGTTGATGTTCGTGAATAAACTCTGTTATCTTTTAGTCTACTTTGTAGTGATTACGCTGCCCTTGAGCCGTAACACTACCATTCTGTAATGAACTGCTTGTTAATATGAGAAGACTCTGTTTTTCAACTTAATTCGTGTTTGAGGATCGTTACCGAAGCTGTGTAGAGGGCCCCTGCTCAGCTAAGGTTTTGTGTATTAGTGTACATTTCTCATTTCATTTCTTTTAAAAGTCATTGTATCATAATCCATCATATGTTCATACTTTTTAGTTGTTTCATTTCTGTTTATACATTTCCATAATTTCCATTTCATTTCTGTCTTTCATGTTTTTATGATTGTTAATCACTGATCAGTTTTCTTGTGCAGGTTTTAGGTAGACAGCCCGGGCATTTTTATAGCTTTTTGACTAATGACATGAATCTAACATTGTTCTGCTGCTAGTTTGCTTTTCATAGCTTTTGTTTAACTTCAGTCTTGCTTTGTACATTTCAGTTTTGCTTATCTGATTCAGTAGTTAAACTTAAATATATTAAGCTGCTCATAGCGTCTTCAGTTGCCTCCGAAAGCCACAGCTGGACTGATGGTGAGGGACTGCATTATAAAATGTGTAGTTTAGTATTAGTTTCTTTTCTGCAAATTTAGATATATTAAGCTGCTCATAGCGTCTTCAGTTGCCTCCGAAAGCCACAGCTGGACTGATGGTGAGGGACTACATTATGAAATGTGTAGTTTAGTATTAGTTTCTTTTCTGCAAATTTAGATATATTAAATCATGCATGACATCTTCGGTTGCCTCCGAAAGCCACAGCTGGACTGATGGCGAGGGATTGAATCATGAGTGTATGTTTTAGTATTAGTTTACTTTCTGCAAATTAAATATCAGTTACACAAGTTGTTTATGATTACTTCCGAAAGTCATAGCTGGTCTAATGATGAAGGGTCAGAAAATGAATTGATGTAATCTGATTTAGATTTATTTTGTTGCAATTTTGAATTTCCATAAGCATAGTTTCTTTTGTGTTTAGTTGGAAGCAAGAATAGTTTGGTTTTCATGTTCACTAGTTTACTGTTTTGATTCATTAGATTAGCAGCACCTTTTCATTTCAGCAGTACACTTTTACTTTCTTTCAAGTCTTGTCATTGTAATTTTCAATTTGTTCTTAAAGTTTCAAGTTGGTAAATCATTATAGGGGATATCACTTCCTTGAACAAACATAACCAAACTTATTTTCATTTTAGAATTTCCATTTCACCTTAGAAAAACCAAAAACAACAAAAAGTTAAGAAATAGGTTATCTTGCACATATAGTGCGCCGCACTTCATCAGCTTACGATTCCCGGATTGACAAATTAAATGCAGCAATTTAGGACACACTAAATTGACCAAACAGTTACATGACTCATTGATTGGATGGATGCGACCATACCTGAGTCTATTTATCGATCCTCATTGGATGGCTGCGTTGATGCCTCAGATCTTAATTATTGTATACTCTATTATGGATGGCTATGCCCATACCACATATACCATGTATTTGAGATATCATTTGTACTGGTCTACGCAGGTTTTTCAACGGCAGTGTTTTTATTTGGACACGTTCTCATAAATCATTTCACCCATGTCTCTCTCTCGGACCTCATGCTTTAGGAGGCATCTGTTACACGGTAATTTGTCACCATCCCTGCAATTCCCTGTCCCGCACATTGGAGGGCCTATTCCATGACCTATGAGCAGTGACATGACCTAAAACCACTTTCATGGAATCCGCCTTGACAAGGAAAATCATTCCCCTGAAGACAGTTTCCTGTGAAAAGCCCTAAAAATAGACCTTTTGGCCTTGGCGCGACTAGCCAGTTCAGCCCTCTCGCCAATGGGGGAAATCCAACAAAGAGGGCACGCCAACTGGCGCTCTGTCCCAGTGTATTGCTTGCGCCAAGCTTAATAAGGATTTAAAAAAAAAATGGCGGAATTTTGATTCCAACCAACTCCTAAACGAGTCTCTAAAATGATTTGGGAGGTTTGGCTCTGAATCTCCATGTAGGGGAAGTGGTTTTCCACCTATCATGAAAGCTTCCTTGAGGATAGGGCCAATCCTAGCATGTTAGGGATCCCAACTCCCCTTCCACCATCTATATAAGCTTATCATTTTACCTTTGCAAGCTAGCCTGAATAGAGATGAATCAATAGTAAGGAGATTATATTCAGACAACCGAAGAGAGAGAGACTTGTCCCATCGCTGACGAGCTTTATCGAGACGTACTCCACTGTCAACCCACCAAAGAAAGATACAACCTGATCTCTGATGCTGGATCTTCCTTCGGCAGGTCGATAGCGGAGTACGTCTCGATAAAGCTTGTCGGGGATGGGACAAGTCTCTCTCTCTTCGGCTGTTTGACGATAATCTCCTTACTACTGATTCAACTCTATTTAGGCTATCTTGCAAAGGGAAAATGACAAGCTTATATAGATGGTGGAAGGGGAGGTTGGATCCCTACAATGGTGGGATTGGCCCTATCCTCAAGGAAGCTTCCATGATAGGTGGAAAACCACTTCCCCTACATGGAGATTCGGAGCCAAACCTCCCAACTCATTTTAGAGACTCGTTTAGGAGTTGGTTGGAATCAAACTTCCGCCATTTATTTTTAAAAAACAATCCTTATTAAGCTTGGCATGGGAAATACACTAGGACAGAGCAGCAGTTGGCACGCCCTCTTTAGTGGATTTCCCCCATCGGCATGAGGGCTAAACTGGCTAGTCGCGCCAAGGACAAAAGGTCTATTTTTAGGGCTTTTCACAGGAAATTGTCTTCAGGGGAATGATTGTCCTTTTCAAGGGGGATGCCATGAAAGTGGTTTTAGGTCATGTCATTGCTCACAGGTCATGGAATAGGCCCTCCAATGTGTGGGATGGGGAATTTCAGGGACGGTGACAAATTACTGTGTAACAGATGGCCCCTAAAGCATGAGGTCTGAGAGAGAGAGAGAGGGGTGGAATTCTTTATGAGAACATGTCCAACTGAAAACACTGCCGTCGGAAAACCTGCATAGACAAGTACAATTGATATCTCAAATACATGGTATATGTGGTATGGGCGCAACCATCCATAATATAGTATACAATAATCAAGATCCGAGGCATGGACGCCCATCCAATGAGGATCGATAAATAGACTCAGGTATGGTTGCAACCATCCAATCAATGAGTCATGTAACCAATCATGATAATCCACAAAATTGTAGCCTGGATTCCAACAGACAAAATTTAGGGTCTTGCGCTCCATCTCAACCCAAACAGAGTACAAGTTCAAGCATGTGAATATGTGAGCTGAAGTTGAACATGCAAGAACATCGTCTGATTACCAGCCAATGATGAAAGCCGTTAACAGACGTGAGAGGAACCACCAATAATGAGGATGGCCCTCAAGGTACTATAGGTACAATCCACGGAATGTGAACAGTGAGCTAGCATCGAACACCCGTAGAATCACCCGATCAAAGGTCAATGATGAAAACCTTGCATCAAATGCAAAGAACTTGCCATTGAGGCATGAAAGCTCCAAGGTACCGGAAGGGAGTCTCTAGATCAGTTTCCTAGATAATGAGCTGAAATCGACACGAAGTGATCTTGATCGAAGGTGGGCCATAGTGTTTCCCACATCATTGACGTGAGACAGAGGAACGTAATGTTTGTGAATCAGGATCATATGACAATCAGAGGAAGGTTGAGACTGCAGAGGTCAACTTCTCTTGAACATATCAAAGACACGATGATGGATTTGGCAGTATTTGACATCAAAATATTAAAGATCATGATGACAAGGCAAAGAGTAGATGAGAGGTCAAAAGGGATCACCAAAACCCATGGAGGCAAGCGGAAAACGAGATGAGATGTCCCCAACCCAACACGAATGCAGACAAGTGCCATGTTCAAGAGTGACATACTGTCGACACGACGATGATAATGGTTCCAATTTTCTCGCTGTAATCTGTGCCAAACAGGTCCGCGCCAAACAGGGGATGGCAAGAGTGATGGACTGGAAACTTGCGCCAATGGGCGCGACTGTCAGGGTGGAAACCGCGCCAACCAAACCAACCATAAAAAGATGAAAATTTTCGAAAAGCAGAGGATAGATCTAATCCTCTAGGGCTGAACAGAGGTCTTACACTAGAAAAAACCGAACCAAAAGAGCTGATCAAGTAGACAAAGACCAAAATCAACCAAAAATACAAGACAAACTCTAATCAATTTCTCCCCAGTGGAGTCGCCAGTTTTTTGGAGAGGTAAATCCCCTCTGCAGACAGAGGCGATCCCTACTAGCCCAGATCGGGTCTAGCAACAACCGAGTCACGCTAAGACGCAGGTTACTAGTTATAATAGACCAAGATGTGACAATAGGCCTACCTTAAGTCCTACACTGTTGTTGCTTGCAGAGAAGATGGCGCTTCCGTCCTTCGCTATGGCAGATCACAATTCTCCTGCCTAGCATGTTCGAACACCTGCACATACATGAATAAACAACAACAGACAAGTGTAAAACCTAATACATGCAACTATGTATCAATCAGAGAAGATAAAATTCATAACATAAGACATGAACATATGAATGGAACCATAATCGAAGTCTTTTATTATTAATTAGAACAAAGAAAGATACAACCTGAGCTCTAACGCTGGATCTTCCTTCGTCAGGTCGACAGTGGAGTATGTCTCGATAAAACTCATCGGGGATGGGACAAGTCTCTCTCTCTTCGGCTGTCTGACGATAATCTCCTTACTACTGATTCAGCTCTATTCAGGCTAGCTTGTAAAGGGAAAAGGACAAGCTTATATAGATGGTGGAAGGGGAGTTGGGATTCCTACAATGGTGGGATTGGCCCTATCCTCAAGGAAGCTTCCATGATAGGTGGAAAACCACTTCCCCTACATGGAGATTCAGAGCCAAACCTCCCAAATCATTTTAGAGACTAGTTCAGGAGTTGGTTGTAATAAAACTTCCTCCTTTTATTTAAAAAAAAAAAATACTTATTAAGCTTGGCGCAGTAAATACACTGGGACAGAGCACCAATTGGTGTGCCCTCTTTGGTGGATTTCCCCCATTGGTGCGAGGGCTGAACTGGCTAGTCATGCCAAGGCAAAAAGGTCTATGTTTAGGGCTTTTCATAGGAATCTGTCTTTAGGGGAATGATTTTCCTTGTCAAGGGGGATTCCATGAAAGTGGTTTCAGGTCATGTCACTGCTCATAGATCACAGAATAGGCCCTCCAATGTGCGGGACAGGGAATTGCAAGGATGGTGATCAATTAATGTGTAACACATCTCATGTCATTTCTTCATTAAATATTTCACAAAAAGGAGAGAACCAGGTGGATATTTATCAATTAAATTGGCACCAATGAGATTGTTGTTGATTGTTTCAATAATATTATTGGCAACATCTCTTACATTACATATCACCCTCTCTACATGTTTTAATTGTATATTCCAATCATTCAATAAAATTTCCTCCTTGGAATCCTCAATCCTAGGTAGATTGGCCTTTTGGCTGTTTGGAGTATCTTGCCAAGTGATATATTTAGAGACCTTTTCATCAATTTCATCAAAGTTGATCCTCTGGTCAGCTACTTGATTCATCATTGAATCACTTTTCTCGCATAGTTCATCGATGTTAGTCAATCTATTAGTTTTAGTATTTTCATACTTCCACCAGGGATCAAAGCAAATTTTGCATGTGCATCTTAGGTGTCCCACTCTAAAGAATTTTTAATCATTCCATTAGGTCATGATATAAAATTGTTCCACTAGTTTTTTTCCTTGTCAAGTGTCCCATTTTCCTTCACAAGTATATTCCTGCTGACCCTCTTCCATGTCTTCATCATGCTGAAAACAAGTCTGCTCTCATTCGACTTTTAGTCAAAGTCACTCATTGAGTCAGTTTCTTTCTTTTCTCATTACGTCACTAGGGTTTCATTAGGTCAAATCATTTCATTGTCTCATTTTCAATTAAAGGCAGTAGAAGGTGTGAGAGTGATCCCAATAATGTCTCTTTACCATGTAAATATGATCTCCAAGATGGTTTCCAAATTTGTAATATGATTTCAAGTGTGAGTTTCATTCCAAGATGTAATTTTATGTCAATTCAAATGTAATAAGTACTCAATCTCCTAAGGCTGCCAACTCAGAGTTCCACATGCCAACACATCAAGTGTCAAACAAAAAAAGTGTCTACCTCAACAATTGATCAAATTTCAAAGGGATTTGTCATTTTCAAAGGGTGCCTAAGTCATGATTTTTCACAAGCACTAAACCCTAATTTCCTCTCCCACTGAGCTAGGGTTTGCTATGGAATTAGATAAATATGAGAAGAGGAGGCATAAGGTAGGTCGTATCAGTAATTATGAGGTCATTCCAAACTCATAAACATCATGTCTCCATAATTTTCTAGGAAATCATTCCAAGAGTCAAGCCTTTTGCCACTCATAGGGAAAATTTTACTTCAAACTATGTTTCTGACCAAACATAAATGAATTTGAAAAAAGTGAGAGAGTATTTTTCCATCATAGGTCCAAGAAGAAAAAACCTCCTTCATTTTTTAGACAAGTGTCATGGTCTGGGATAAATGTCAACAATAAAGGTGCCATAGTAGAGTTGCTTCACTCCTGGAGTGACCTTGGTAAAAAAAACAATTCTCCAGGCTGGAGTATCCAAATGACTTTCTTGATAAGTCAAATGCCAACTAGACTGGAATAGATTTGCAATGAGCTATAATGAGCTCCATTTGGAGTTGAGGAAGGCTTCCAAAATTTTCCTGCAAGATCAAACTTCATTTTTGCACCCCCATTCTGCACGTTTTGACCAGTCTTGGAAAAATTGATTTTTGAGGGGCTATACTTGATCATTTTCAATTTTTGATAGGTCCATTGTGTAGACAACAGATACATATTTTCAATGAGACATCATGCAACCAATTTGGAGTCCGGGAAGGCCTTACAAATTTTCCTTCAATATGGAGATGTGGATAGTGATGAGGTGTTGCGCATAGGAGTAGTGCGCTGCACATAGAGCAATTTTCACAGTGTTAAATAACACTGTGCTACATACCTAGGTTTGGCACTGTGTACAGGGCCATACTCCTCCAAATTTCTCTAAAAATCCTCAAATTTTCTTCTCCAACTCAAATAAAAGTAATTTAACCCTTATATCTCCCTCCATCTTCAATTGTATGCTTGTGTTTGTGTTTCATGTTGGCTAAATTTGCAAGTAAACTCTAGATTTCCTTTTCCTCTCCCAAAATCCCCATCCCCCTCATAAACTTCCCAAAACTCTCCTTGTCCCAATTGATTGTACATAAGCCCTACTACATCACCCTACACATTTAAAGACACCATAACTACCCCTACATCCTCATCCCTAAGTTCCTACACCCTCTTCCATAAAAGCCCTAATTTCTAGGAATCTCACTATTTTTCCTAGATTTCCCCCTACTTTTGACCTGCAATTGAATTTTCATTTTCATCCCCATTAATATTTTCACCTCCCATCACCTCAAAAGGTTTCATAACCTTTTTACCCACACCCCTTAATTTTTGTGGCCCTATCCCTATCCCCTAAAGCCCTCATTTCATCATTTCCTTCCATGCTCACATTCCCTTCACTCCCTCAATAACTCTCCCTTTTCTTTCCTCTCCCCTAGCATTTCCAAAGTGCTAAGAGCAAGCATGGAGAAAGAGGAAAGAGATTACAGGGAGGAAGAACACAGTGATGATGAGTTTGAGGAAGATGATATTTCACAACAGAGAAGGCCACACGAGGGAGGCTGAAAACATTAGGAAAATTCCAAAGACAAGATGCCTCAAAAGAGCATTAGAGAAAGAAAAGCAAGAAGCCCAAAGTTTGAGTTTTGACCAAAAGTTGGCAAAGGAGATTGTAGATAAAAAAGAAGTGTGGCTTGAGAGAGTCAACGTTCACTTGGAAAAGCTGCTAATGAAGGCCAACGAAGACAATCAGATGCTCAGGCACATGGCTTATCACTATCAGACTCGGAACAAAATTTGCAATATCAAGGTCAAACAGATGAAGGATAAACTGAAGGAGATCTGGAAGGTCAAGAAAGGAGGTGAAAAACTCAATATACTTTCTGATGCCTGCTTAGCTCAACTTCATATGTGATTGTGGGCCTATCCCACAAAATTTGAACAATTTTGAAATTTTTTGGAAATTTTTGAGTTTTTTGGCAAAATTTTGAAAAACACAGAAATTTCTGTTCTATGCGCATCGCCTTGGCACTGCACACTCTTTTAGGGAATCCAATGGAAAAATGGAAGACATCAGTGGGTTCATAATGATTAGGAAATCCCCCCTGTACTTTTTTCTAAGCATTTGGAGCAAAAATTGTCTAGAAAAAGGGTGAAAAACACCCAAACAATTATGTTTTTGTATATTTTTCAGGGTGGCACTACACATAGAGACAGTCTTGGGAGATCGCACTTTTGAGGGGTCAAGACAAATCTAAATTAGAAACCATAAGAAGTTCTAGAAATTAGACAGGACACGCTTTCCAACAAGCTATCATGAGCTAAATTTGGACATCGGGAAGTCCTTCAAAAGTGACCTACAAGAAGGGCTATTTTTTCCTCCTTGGCTCTGCCCATAGGACAAATTCTGCTTGTTTTGGAGTTTTCTCTATTTTTCATGTAATTTTTGAGTTTTACCTCACTATTTTGGATTTTCAATGATGTAATTGATAAATATAAATGTAATTATGATGAGGATTAGTTTACTATAGGTATATTCATTAGCTTGAGTCCTCTAGAGGTCAAATGAATAAGTTTCCTCTCTTTTAGAGGAAAGTTGTTGGGTCTTCCTAGTCTTCAGATTCTTATTCAACATTTCTGGAAAATAATCCTCATATCATGGATTCGACTCCTTGAGGATAGCATGAGGTGTTTTTAGGTCTATAACTTCTTCTTATTTCTCATTATTAAGGGTTAAACTCAGTTGGATGCTTGGTATTTGAAGACACACACTTTGTATCAGTTCTGAAGTAGGAATATTAATCAAATTTGAAGCTATTTTTATGGGATCCATGTGGTATGGTGTTTAGTTTCAGTTTCTCCTTTTATACTCATATGTTAGAGTGTTTTTTTATTTCATCCATCATTTCATTGCTACTAAGTGAATGTTTTCAAGTTTGATCAAAATAATCCATAATTTTTATGCTCTGTTTTGGGTAGACATTCACAGCCTGTAATTTCTTTAGTTTAGAAAGAACCCATGATTTCACCATGCTCTTTCTGACTCCTCACCTATCTTGATCATCCCAACCCATTGAAATCCTAAAGTTATAAGTCATTGTGCCTACCTTTCCCTATAGAACACCCTACAAATTTTGAGCTAATTTCCTTTGCCTCAAATTTTTTTGCTCCTTCCGATCCAGCACAACCCTATACAATCAGATCAAAACTATGATATATTATTTGTAGCCTAATATCTTCATTACTCAGCCATATTGGCTGTGATTATTATGGAAAGAGCCCTCTCCTTTCCTCATAGGGCTAGCTTATTGGCTAAGCGTGGTTTGTGGTTACCTCAGAATTGCCTTCTCCAGCCTGAGGTTCAATTCAAGTGATAACATTTTGGAAACCATACTGGGGACATCAAAATATCATATCTTCCCTAGGAAGGAACAATAAATTTTAGATCTGATTTCTGATGGTGGACAAAAATCAAATGCATATGAAGGCTAAATTATTCACCTAACATCTCCAACTTGATGTAAAGACTCCACTGGCGGATAGACCTTGCCATCGGGAAAATGGAAGGATATTACACAAAGGTCAGGTATTCAAAGTGGAATTGTATTCAAGATCTAATATGCTTTCATGTAAATTACTTCTTTTCTTTTCCTAAAACTATCATGAAAGTTTTCCGGAGTTTGTTTTATGATAAAGATGATCAAAATCTTGATTATACCTATTCGAAAAGTGTAAATATCAAGTTTTCCTTTGATCTTGGTCCACATCCTTTTTCTAAATCTTATGATGACCATCTTCAAATTCATGAGCCTAAAGAGTTCAATAATAATCCTACAACTTTTGTACATACTCCTACACCTTGTAAAATTTCAGATCAATTCAAACCACTCATCTTACCTCCTATACTCCATGCTTTCCCTAAAAATCATTACCTATATCTGTCGAGGCTTGATGGTGCATATGACAACATCACTGCTGAGAGACATATGCATAATTTTGAGACTTTCCTAGACCTTTTTGAAGTTGACAAATAGGATATTAGTATCAGGCTATTTTCTCTTTCTTTGCAAGGAAAAGTCAAGAGTTGGTTCAAAAACTTGCCTACCGCGAGTATCTCAAATTTTCCAAAATTCGTCAAAGTTTTCCTTGATAGGTGTGTGGTAAAAAAAAACACTTTCCTAATTCTAAAAGAATATGACCAACTGAAAAGACAGCTAGGGGAGACAATAAAATAGTTTTCTACCATATTCAATCAAGTTTATTCGATACCTGCTGATGTAACACCCCCTCCTGGCTCATCTCTTTTACATTAGCTAGATGCATTTTATCCTTAAATGGAGTTTCAACTGAGAGAAAGGAACCTTTCAACACTTGAAGAGATGCAAAACTATAATATCCCAAAATAGTGAATTTCTACAACAATAAGAATATCTGAAGATATTCTAAAGTTTGAGCTTCAGCAACCTAAGCACATAATAGTATAAATCAGCTCATAAGATGTACAGGAACATATACTTAGCAAAATAATGATTAGCAGTAATAATATGGCCTATACACTCCTTCCAAAGTGGGGAAATGAAACAATATAGGGCATAAAATGGTTGTCTTCAGAAAATAACGCTATATATGTGAGAAATGGGACTTGGATCCCTTATAATATATAATATATAGCTCACATCTAGAATTGGAGCAAAAGAAAATGCTTCTAGCTAAGTTAAACAGGTCTCCCAAAACCAATGCAGCTCAAATAAGCCCAAACCTCGTGGCTTTGCTTAACATAAATTAATTAATCATACAAAAACATTATTTTAATGAGGGTTTATGTAGAAAATAATGAGAAACAATAGATCTTGAGTATAAAATCAGAAAATGTCTGAGAAAATTGGATATATCTTCCTTTTTATACAAAATAAGGATAACTCGGTAAGGGCTCCATGAAAATACAATGTATAAAGAGCATATATGTAGATCTAGATCTGGAAAATGCAGTATATTGCAGATTTGTATATATCTAGCTAAAAATATACAAGAAAGAGAAAGAATGTGATGTACAAAGCTTTCCGGGAGAAGGGTTGGCCCTTCCTCCAAGGAATAAGCTCACAAGCAAGGGATCAAACCCTGCTACTACAACACAGAGAGAAATAATGCAATTCTTGCAAAGGAATGCGTAGCCAATTATGGAGAATGATTTGGCCACATGCCAAGATGTACAAGATTCTCAGAAAAATTATTAACAGATCTTGGAAAGAAAGGGAAGCTCCCTCCTTAGAAAGATAAGTTGAGAAAGTGGTGTTGGGGACTTTCCACAGCAACACCCTACAACATAGCACTATACTCTGCATAAATAACGCTGTGGCTAAAGGAGGATTCTTGGCCTCAAGCCTCAATGTGTAAAAATAAAGTACAATACTCCTCCAAGAGGCTTCTCAAGGAAGGAGAAGGATTCCTAAACAGGAGATCCTTGTGTTAAACAACATTACAGCTCTGCTAAACAGTAAGAGGATGCCAAATAGTCTAAGAAGACCAAACTGAATAATATCCAAGCTAACCCCAAATGTTTGCCATCCTTTTCCTTATAAAATTTTTGAGCCTCCTCACCTTGGGTCCCACCCATTAGGGTTTCCAACTCCACATGAGCAATCTCCCTCTAAAATTATGTTGTACCTTCATCAAGGCCACTCCTCCATACTACGCTATTTGATTTGGTCAAGGTTGACCTCTTCAATCTGCCCCATCCCTTTTCACACTTAAGTTCCTTCAATAAATATCACAAATGTTTGTCTATGCTAATCCTTGTTCACACTAAACTGGCTATATTGATGATCTCCCCTTCTTCATGCATGCATGTTGACTTAGTCAAACTTGACTTTTTCCTCATCCATTTTCCACTTTTCACACCCACAAGTGTAAAATCTAGCTACTGTGATGATCCCCTTTCGCATGATAATGGGTTATATTCATGTTTTTATTATTCATGGGCTTCCTAACCCATTTATCCAACTACTAAGTGGAAAAATCAAAATTTAATATTCCCCTTAGCTGCTTGATAAAGTAGGAATATTACAGTCCTCCCCTCCCAAATGTTGCTTGTCCTCAAGCAACTATAAGGATATAACTGAAAGGCTCCCTCCCAAGGCATGGAGTCTAAAATGTGTTTGGGAACTATCATTCCCATGTTAAACCTCCACCCCCAAGCTATCATCCATATGAGAGGAGTCACCCTCCAACATGGCAACTCATGAAAGATCTCCTCCACTTTAGGCTCCTGCAAAGAAGTTGGGCTGAATAGATGAACATGATAGGCAAGATGGCCTACCCCATGCTTTCTTCCTCTCCACTCATGGCAAGTGTAGAGTACATACTGACCTTGGGCTGCAAATAGGCTGCCCTCAAGTGGCAAGAAGAAGAATAGATCTCCAATGATCTTATCTCCCATGTCATGAATCATGTTGGCCCAATTCATCCCATCCAAAATGAATGGAACCTCATCACCATTTCGCATCCAAATCAGAAAAATGTTGATCATTTCATGATACCAATGGTCTATCCAATTGATACAGCACAGTTCTCCCAACTGCTGCTTGAGAATATCATGTGGCAAGTTGTATTCCAACAAAGTACTAGTTGTGTATGAGTGCTCATCTACTATGTGGTAGTAAACAACAGGATATATCAACTATATATGATCAAAATAACACGACAATGTTCCATACATTTCTCCTAAAACATCATGATGGGTATGGAGAAATTTCAGCCCATACTCTCTCAATAATAACCATAGCAACAAGGACTCTTGATTCCTTCTTGCATTATCAAAATGCAGATCATGGAGCAATAATACAATGATGGACATAATCTTTGTCTCATAAAAAAATTACAAACCAGCTCCCTCATACATCATGGGGAAGTTATCCATCCTCGCAAAACAATGTACATACATGAAATACATCTCAAACATAAATTAATGTGAGCACATGAGATATATATCAAACAAAGGAAAATATATGCACATAATATTTGACATATGATGTCCAAACTCTCTCCTTAACAGCCACAACAACCATGCCTTCTTCTTATGCATCCTATCATTGAGACTCAAGGAATGAGATAAAGAAATAGAAATTTTTGGATAGTGACCAAACTCACCCAAAAATAACCAGCATAGCCATGCTTCTTACTGGCTTGTATCATAGATATGAAAGGGGTTTGGAAACCTCTTGCTCAATACTGCCATCCACTCATCCCAATGTGGGTGATGGATCTCATTCTACAATTGCTTGGTATCCTCCTATGGTAGGACACCATGCTCCTCCAAGCTTTGAAGAACTTTTCACTTCATGAAATGTTGAAGTGCACCTCCAATGGGATCTCCTGATGAGACCTCCTCCTCATGCATGGCCTTCCAACACTAAAGAGGCCTTGGATCTGTTGCAAGTAGAAGTATCTCTTTGAGCTGTGGCATGCTCATTGAGAGAGTGTCATCTAGAGAGGAGAAATATTTTCTCATCTCAAGATGTCTACCCTTTAACATCTCTTCCTCCATGGCTTCCTAAATGAAGCTGGAATCTAAATATTCCCATGAGGAATGGGTCCTTATTTCTTCACTGGTGCTTTTGGACAGTGCAGTGCAACCTTGTTGCTCTAGATTAGCAGTAAGTGATGATCCTGGGTCATACAACAACATATTTCCACAATCTTCTGAAAGATTTGCTACAATAATAGAAAGTGGAAATGAAATCATACCTTGTTGGGCTTTGGGAACACCTTGCATGGTTGCAAGAGTTCTTTCTTCCACTGTGTTGGCTCCCTCAACTGCTGATGTTGAAGGCTGCTCCTCCAAGGTTGTCACAGAGCTGACATAAGTCTCCTCAAGAGATGGTGAGGGCTCCTCCCTCTCTGATTGTTCTTCATCAAATCTCTTGATCGCACTCTGAGTGAAATATACAAGAGTAGACACTCTTGCATGAATTATGTGACTGAACCACCAAGTGATTGCTTTTACCTTCATGTGCAGCGCTGCAATCTCTACTGCTTCTCTTTCTACCACTGGATGTAGTATGAAGAATGCTACAAGTCTTCTTGTCCAAGTCCTTGCTGAAGATGATCCATCAAAATTAGACAATAGAAACCTATTGCCCTTCATTCTTCTTGTGTTGCAAGGTCTTCTTTCATCCTCCAGTTGAATGAACTATGGGAAGGCTAGAGTCTCCTTGAAGGCTCTAGGTTGAGTCTTGTACTCAACAAGGTATTCACCTAGAATTTGATGTTCCAAGTGTCTTCCATGCCCTTTGTCTTCTCTTCATGAGAATAGAAGTGCATGGTTCTTCCTCTTCTTGAAACCCTTTAGGAATTTCTTGTCATCTCTTCTCCTTCATCAACTTAACCTCATGGGAGAGGTTCTTCGTGGATCTGAAAAGTGATGAGAGTAAACTCATTCTCTCCATAATTCTAATATTTCTCCCTCTGATGGCTGAAACTCACAAGCTGAGCCAAGACTATGCTTTGATACCACTGTAATATCCCAAAATAGTGAATTTCTACAACAATAAGAATATCTGAAGATATTATAAAGTTGGAGCTTCAAAAAAGCAAGAAAATAGTGGTATAAATCAGCTCATAATATGTATAGGAACATATAATCAGTAAAATAATGATCAACAACAAGAATATGGCCTATACACTCCTTCCAAAGTGGGGAAGTGCTGCAATATAGGGAATAAAATGGATGTATTCAGAAAATAATGCTAGATATGTGAGAAATGGGACTTGTATCCCTTATAATATACAATATATAGCTCACATATAGAATTGGAGAAAAAACAAATGCTTCTAGCTAAGTTAAACATGTTTCCCCAAATCAATGCAGCTCAAATAAGCCCAAACCCCGTGGCTTTGCTTAAAAAAAATTATTGAAGCATACTATTACATAGTAATTTGTCACTGTCCCTAAAATCCCCATATTTCCCATTTGAGGGTCGTTTTTGTGACCAATAAGCAGTGGCATGCCTTGCAAATACCATCATTGCATCCCTTTCCATGAGGACAACATTTCTTCTGTTGATCATTTCCTGAGCAGACCCCTAAAAACACTTGTTTTTGCCTTGGCACTGGTAGCCCATTATATACTCGTGCCAATGAGGAAAATTAACACTGAGCCCATGCCAATTGGCACTCTGTTCCAGTTAAGCACCCGCGCCAATCTGCTTTTGGAAAGTTTGTAAAAAAAGAGGCGAAGTTTCGATTACAACAACTTCGTGGATGAGTCATCATGAGTGGTTTCGACTGAATAACCATGACCTTCCTCCTTTGGCCTCTTGTTTCCACCTTATGGGGAACCTCCCAAGGGATAAGGCCTCCCTTCCACTATTGTAGGGATCCCAACCTCCTCTTCTCCTCTATAAATATAGCCTTCATCCATTGATAAAGGGGCTGAATGGCTGAATAGCTAGTCTCCAAGTTCCCAATAGCCATCAGAGCCTTATGCTGCAAGAGCCTTGATTCATTCCCTTAAGGCCAAATCCAAGCAAGGATATTATTGTCGAGACATCCAAAGAGAGAGGTTTGTCCCATCCTCGACAGGCTTTTTCGAGACGTGTTCCGCTGGTGACCCTCGAAAGGAGAATTCAGCGTCAGGGCTATGGTTGTATTCTTCTTTGATTGATTAATGATAAGCGACTATTGGTTATGGTTCCACTCCTATTTCTTTATTATGATGTTGAGTTATGTCTTCTTTGACTGACATATAGTTGCATGTAATGGATTTTACGCTTGCGTTTGTTTTGTTTCTTGCGTGTGCAGGTGTCCGATCATGGAGATTGTGAGGATTGTGATCTTCCGAAGCTAAGGAATGAGAGTGCTACTTTCTCTACAAGCGATAACATTGGATTCTAGGTAATCCTTCATCACTATTTGGTTTATTTTCAATTAGGAACCTGCACTATAGAGTGAACGATTGTTGCTAGACCCGGTCTGGGCTAGTAGGGATCACCTCTGTCCGCAGAGGGGATTTACCTCCACAACACATACAACGATGTTATTTTAATGAGGTTTTATGCAAAAAATAATGAGAAACAATAGATCTAGAGTATACATTCATCTAATGGCTGAGAAAAGTGGAGATCTCTTCCTTTTTATACAAAATAAGGATAACCCGGCAAGGGCTTCATGAAAATACAATGTATAAAGAGCAGATCTACAGACCTAGATTTGGAAAATGTAGTATACTGTAGCTATGTATATATTTAGCTGAAAATATACAAGAAAGGGAAAGAATATGATGTACAAAGCTTTTCGGGAGAAGGGTTGGCCCTTCCTCCAACGAATAAGCTTACAAGCAAGGGATCATACCCTGCTACTGCAACATGGAGAGAAATAACGTAGTCCCTGCAAAGGAATATGCAGTCAACGATGGAGAATTATTTGGCTACATGCCAAGATGTACAATATGCTCAGAAATCTTCTTAAAAGATCTTTTAAAGAAATGGAAGCTCCCTCCTCAGAATGATAAGCTGAGAAAGTGGTGTTGGGGACTGTCCACAGCAACACCCTGCAACACAGCACTATAATCTATAGAAATAATGCTATGGCTAAAGGAGGATACTTGACCTCAAGCTTGAGTGTGGAAAAATGAAGTACAATACTCCTCTAAGAGGATTCTCAGGGAAGGAGAAGGATTCCTAAACATGAGATCCTTTTGCTAAACAACACTGCAGCTCTGCTAAATAGCAAGAGGATGCCAAATAGTTTAAGTAGACCAAGTTGAATAATATCCAAGATAACCCCAAATGGCTTCCATCCTCTTCCTTATAAACTTTGTGAGCCTCCTCATCTTGGGTCCCACCCATTAGGGTTTCCAACTCCACATGAGCAATCTCCCTCTAAAATTACATTGTACCTTCATCAAGGCCACTCCTCCATACCACGCTGTTTGATTTGGTCAAGGTTGACCTCTTCAATCTGCCTCATCCCTTTTCACACTCAAGTTCCTTCAATCCAGCTCATGTTTGTCTATGCTGATCCTTATTCACATTGAACTGGTTATATTGATGATCTCCCCTTCTTCATGCATGCATTTTGAATTAGTCAAACTTGACTTTGTCCTCATCCATTTTCCCCTGTTCACACCCACAAGTGTAAAATCCAGCTACTGTGATGATCATTTTTCACATTATAATGGGTTTTTTTCATGTTTTTGTTATTCATGGGCTTCCTTACCCATTTATCCAACTACTAAGTGCAAAAATCAAAATTTAATATTCCCCTTAGCTACTTGCTAAAGTAGGAATATTACAAATATAGTGCAGTAGATGTAGAGGCTAATCTGTTGATTAGAAGGGAAAATTTGAAGGAAGAAGAGAAGAAGAACATTGCATAGCACCTGAAATGTTTAGAGGTAAAGCTTGAAATTTTGGTAAGTAAAATAGAGGAAATTATGTTAAATATCACCATGAGAAATGTATTTTCCTTTCAAGATCATCATGACCCACTTATCCCAAAAAAGGAAGACATTTCAAGCCCTAAAAATTTTCCCGCTAATCTTAGCCACCATAGATCAAAAAATGGATTTGTAGATCAAGCCAAGGAGAAACAATCTAATAATCTAATGTGTATGATTGGTGAAATTACTTATATTTATGATTTGCAAAACTTTGATCAGTACGATGATGATTATGTTCTCCAAACATAAGCTAATCTTACAGAGAAATCAACAGTTTCTTTGTGGGAGGAATTTCAATTTCAGCAGCTCGAAAATAGTGATAAGCTGATGCATATCAACTATGACAATGATGAGGAAACTCTAGAAAAATTTGAATTAAGTGAAGGATATTTGTCTCTTTTTTTTACTTCATTTTAGTTCATTGGAGATAACTTTCATGCAATTAGAAATCAACACTCATTTAGTTTTGATATTGAAAATCAAGAGGGTAATAAAATTTTTGATTAGAGCTCCTTACCCTTGTGTTTCTCATCATTTTCAAAAATAAGAGAAAACTATAATCAAGCAGTGTTGGGCCAGAATTGTGAATTACGGATAAAAAATGCTTCCCTAGACAGATGATAGCCTAGAACAATAGATTAAAGACTATACGACTACCTTTTCTAACTTAGAGCAGACACACATAAAGTATTAGATGCTTACTTGTAATCCAAGTGCTTCTAAATGGCTCCTTCTGTCGCTTCAAATTCAAGCGGTTTGTAGGCAAAATGCTTCCTACAACATAGAACACTAAAATGACAGAAGATAGCAATAATACAGATGTATATTCAATTTAGTTAGCTAAATCAGTAAAGCATAAACAATATACATCAACTAAGATCTTGCAATATGGAAAATCAAAGCCAATACAGATGCATATAGGGAAAAGTAAGTTGTATTCTTTATTGATGATAGAAGGAGAGGTTACAACCAAATGACTAATTTGAAGTGACCCTTCCAGCAATGATCCTTAGCCTCATCACAGTAGAAATATCTCCAACAACTATTACACAAATCTAGCTCTCTATTGAAAATCCTCCAGCATTTCTCTACTAAAAATATTCCTTCTCAAACACTCAGATGTGTGCTTAATTTATAGTTGAACTGAAGGAAGTTTTTCAATGAATGAATTTCCAATAATAGGCAATACATGTTCCCAGTCATGTAGATGTCAAATGGACACTTGGATTCGAATCTTGACACATGTGAACTCTTCTAGAAGGCACTGGCCAAATGGAGATTCCAGAACAATGATAATTTCGTTCCCAATGTGACCAACACACCCATAGATGTCAGGAAGTGCTTTGCAGAGCGGCCTTGCATGGGGCTACCTGCATATGCAATGCACTTATTCCCCTTAGAGGTAGCATTGGTGAGCTCTCATATGCTATATAATAAACTTCAAACCTGGGAAACCTTGATGAAAGTCATGCTTGATTTGTCTTGTTCTTGCCTTAGGACATGTAACAACTTGAAATGATAGGGAATGGTAGACCCTTAGTCATTGATCCTAGAGATGATGCCCAGTTAACCAGGTCATTAGGAATGATGCCCAAATTGACCTATAACAAGAAGATAAGAAAGTGGTCAACACTATAAATGATGAACATTCTCCTAAATTGGTTGAGAAAATCATTTGCGACTTAGAATCCTCCTTAGCTCTAGATTTGCAGCCACCGAATGACATTGAATGTTAGGTTGCAGATGAAGAATTGGAAGTTGAAACACATGATAAAATGATGCAAGATGATTCTGTACCACTATGTTTTGAATCATTTCAAATTTTAAAGAAAATTTTTCATAATATCTCTAAAGAAAAGGATGAGTAGCATGTAGAGTGTCATGCAGTCTCATTAAAACCGATGGATATGTTTCAGCAGTATTTTCAAGTTTTTCATGACCCAATAGTTGACGTGTTAGATGATATCTGTAGTAAAATTCCTTCACCATTAGCTAACTGTGAGCCTGAAAAGAGTGTTGATATAAACTTGATCCGATAGTGGACTTCATTTTTTTGTTCACCAGGTGTTTCATTACAAAGCTCATTCCAATATTTGCAATAATATTAGGAGAATAATGAAGAATATTTTTTTTTTTTTTTGATGATCATCAAGAAAAATTAGTCATTCACAAGTTTTAGGATCCTTTTTTCAACTTGTTGCAGTCATCAAAGAATGAAAGCACAAATGTTAGGAAAATTTAAAAACCAAGGTACGAAGACTACCTAGAGCAGAGCAGTAACGTATTAGATGGGCAAGAAATAAATATTTATTCCTATGAAGATCCTTTCATAGCATTCTTGAGGTCAGATGGTGGGCTCATGCTTTGCAATTTCGTCAAGATTCAATCTGTTGACAAGTTTTCATGGGAGTTTCCTTTCAGTAGTTCTTTCTTCTTGCTCATAAGCAAGCACTTGCGGAGAATTCAAACAGAAGCTAGAATGCTTACATGGTTGCATTGGTTGTTCCATTTCACTTGATCAAGTGATGAATGGATTAGTTAGAGTAGGTTTTGTTGAATAATCTCAATTCTGAGCATATTTTTCAATCATTCTTATGTTAATATTGAGTCAGTTTATTGAGTCAAGTTTTCACTATTCAGTTAGTCTTTAGCTTTCGACTCCATTGCCCAATGAATAGGAAATTTTTCTATAGTGTTCTTGGCACCTACCAAGGAGCTACCGTCCCTAGCTGGAGCCAATGTTAGTGTTAGTATTTGCATACTTCCACCAGGGATAAAAGCACATTTTTCATGTGCATCTTAGGTGTCCCACTCTAAATAATTTTCAATCATTCCATTAGGTCATAATATAAAATTGTTCCACTGGTGGTTTTCCTTGTCAAGTGTCCCATTTTCCTTCACAATTATATGCCTGCTGACCCTCTTCCATGTCTTCATCATGCTGAAAATAAGTCTGCTCTCATTCCACTTTTAGTCAAAGTCACTCATTGAGTTAGTTTCTTTCATTTCTCATTAGGTCATTAGGGTTTCATTAGGTCAAATCATTGCATTATCTCATTTTCAATAAAAGGCAGTAGAAGGTGTGAGATTGATCCCAATAATGTCTCTTTACCATGTAAATATGATCTCCAAGATGGTTTCCAAAGTTGTAATTTGATTTCAATTGTGATTTTCATTCCAAGATGTAATTTTATTTTTATTCAATTAATTTTATGATAGTTCAAATTTAATAAGTACTCAATCTGCCAAGGCTACCAACTTATAGTTCCACATGGCAACACATCAAGTGTCAAATACAAAAAGTGTCTACTTCAACAATTGATCAAATGTCAAAGGGAGTTGTATTTTTCCAAGGGTACCTAAGTCATAATTTTCCACAAGCACTAAACCCTAATTTACTCTCCCACTCAGCTAGGGTTTGTTATGGAATCAGAGACATATGAGAATATGACGCATAAGGTAGGTCATATTAGTAAGTATGAGGTCATTCCAAACTCATAAACATCATGTCTCCATCATTTTCTAGGAAATCATTCCAAGAGTCAAGCCATTCGCCACTCATAGGGCCAGTTTTACTTAAAACTATGTTTTTAACCAAAATGAAATGAATTTGAAAAAAGTGAGAGAGATTTTGTCCATTATAGGTCCAAGAAGAAAAACCTCCTTCATTTTTTATACATGTGTCATGGTTTGGGATAAATGTCAAAAATACAGGTGCCATAGGAGAGTTGCTTCACTCTTGGAGTGACCTTGGGAAAAATAATTGTTCTCCTAGATGGATTGTCCAAATGACTTGCTTGATAAGTCCAATAACACCTATACTAGAATATATTTCCAATGAGCTATCATGAGCTCCATTTATAGTTGAGGAAGGCCTCCAAAAGTTCTTGCAAGAGCACACTTCATTTTTGCACCGCAATTTTTCACATTTTGACCAGTCTTTGGAGAATTGATTTTTGAGGGGCTATACTTGATCATTTTCAGTGCTTGATAGATCTACTGTGTAGCGAAGAGAAATATCTTTCCAATGAGCCATTATGCACTCAATTTGGACTCTAGGACGGCCTTTAAAAATTCCTTTCAAGATGGGACTGCGCATAGTGGTGAGGCGCTGGGCATAGGAGCAGTGCGTTACAAATAGAGCAATTTTCATAGTGTTAAATAACACTCCACTGCACACCTAGGTTTTGCACTTCACACGGGGCCAAAATCCTCTAAATTTCTCTAAAAATCCTAAATTTTTCTTCTCCACCTAAAATACAATTTAACCCTTATAGCTCTCTCCATATTCATTTTTATGCTTGTGTTTGTGTTTCATGTTGGCTAAAATTGCAAGGAAAACCTAGTTTTCCTTTGCCCCTCCCAAAATCCCCATCCCCCTCAAAAACTTCCAAAAATCCTCCTTGTCCCAATTTATTATCCCTAAACCATACTACATCACCCTATCCCTCTAAAGACACTAAACCTACCTCTACATCCACATCCCTAAGTTCCTACACCCTTTTCCATAAAAGCCCTAATTTCTAGGAATCTCACTATTTTTCCTAGATTTCCCCCTACCTTTGACCTATAATTGAATTTTCATTTTAATATCCCTTAATATTTTCACCTCACATCACCTCACAAGGTTTCATAACCTTTTTCCCCATCTCCCTTAATTTTTGTGGCCCTATCCCTATCCCCTAAAGCCCTCATTTCATCATTTCATTCCCTTCTCCCATTTCCTTCACTCCCTCACTCACTCTCCCTTTTATTTCCTCTCCCCTAGGGTTTCCAAAGTGCCAAGAACAAACATGGAGAGAGAGGAAATGTATTACAGGGAGGAAGAACATAGTGATGATGAGTTTGAGGAAGATGATATTTCACAACAGAGAAGGCCACACAAGGGAGGCTAAAAACATTAGGAAAAGGAAAAAGACAAGAGACCTAAAAAGAGCATTGGAGAAAGGAAAGTAAGAGGCCCAATGTTTGATTTTTGGCCAACTAAAAAAGGAGATTGAATATAACAAAGAAGTGTGGCTTTAGAGATTCAACATTCACTTGGAGAAGTTGCTAATGAAGGAAAACAAAGATAATGAGATGCTCAAGCACATGGCCTATCACTATTAGACCCGGAACAAAATTTGCAATATGAAGGTCAAAGAGATGAAGGATAAACTGAAGGAGATCTGGAAGGTCAAGAAAGGAGGTGAAAAACTCAAGATACTTGCTGATGACTCCTTATCTCAACTTGACATGTGATTGTGGGCCTATCCCACAAACTTTGAACATTTTTGAAAATTTTTGGAGGACATCAGTGGGTACATAATGATTAAGACATTCCTCCTGTACTTTTACTAATAATTTGGAGCAAAACTGATCAGGAAAAAGGGAAAAAACACCCAAAAAATCATGTTTCTGCCTCTTTTTTAGGGTGGTGCTGCGCATAGAGGATGTCTTGGGAGATTGCACTTTTGAGGGTTCAAAATAGCTTCAAATCAGAAACGAAAAGAATATATGGAACTTAGATAGGATAAGATTTCTAATGAGCTGTCATGAGCTAAATTTGGACATCAGTAAGTCCTTCAAAAGTGACTTGCAAGAAGGGCTATTTTTACCTCCTTGGCGTTGCGCATAGGACAAATTTTGCATGTTTTGGAGTGTTCTCTGTTTTGCACGTAATTTTTGAGTTTTACCTCACTATTTGAGATTTTCATTGATGTAATTGATAAAAATTAATGTAATTATGATGAGGATTATTTTACTATAGGTAGATTCATTAGCTTGAGTCCTCTAGTGGTCAAATGAATCAATTTTCTCTCTTTTAGATGAAAGTTGTTGGGTCTTCCTAGTCTTCAATTCCTGTTCAGAATTTGGTGGAAAATGATCCTCATCTCATGGATTAGAATCCTTGAGGCTAGGGTGAGTTGTTTTGAGGTCTATATATTCTTATTATTTCTCATTAGCAAAGGTTGGACTGAGTTGGATTCTTGGCCTTTGAAGAGACACACTTTGTATCAGTTTTGAAGTAGGAATATTAATCAAATTTGCAGCTATTTTTATGGGATCCCTGTGGTATGGTGTTTAGTTTAAGTTTCTCCTTTTGTGCTCATATGTTAGAATTTTTTATTTATTTCATCCATCATTTCATTGCTATTAAGTGAATGTTTTCAAGTTTCATGAACTTAATCCATAATTTTTATGCTTTGTTTTGGGTAGACATTCACAGCCTCTAATTTCTTCAGTTTAGAAAGAACCCATGATTTCACCATGCTCTTTCTAACTCCTCACCTATCTTGATCATCCTACCCATTGAAATCCTAAAGTGATAAGTCACTGTGCCTACCTTGCCCCATAGAATGCCCTACAAATTTTGACCTAATTTCCTTTGCCCCAAACTGTTTTGCTCCTTCTGATCTAGCACAACCCTATACAATCAAATCAAGACCCTAAGCTACTATAGCTAGCCTAATATCTTCTTTACTCAACCATATTGGCTGTGATACTTACGGAGAGATCCCTATCCTTGCCTAGTAGGGCTAGCTACTTGGCTATGCATGGTTTGTGGTTACCTTGAAATTTCCTTCTTCAACCTGAGGTTCAATCCGAGTGATAACACAATATTTGGAAAAATATCACTTATTTCTAAGCCAACAAAGTGTTGAGTTCTAGAGCTTATTTTTTGAAATCATCCACCTTTGGATTATCCTTTAACTATTCCACTATAAATTGTAGCTGGTGAATTTGAGCATCCTTGGCACCAATGGCAGATTGATGCTGCAGCTTTAATTGATCCATGCTTTGTTGGAGTTGTGACACTTGTGTTTGAAATTTAAGGTTAATTCTTTGTTTCTCTGCCAGTAGCTCTTGTTCTAGATGTAGGATTCTCTCATCCTTTTCTTTAATCAATTGATGCACTTTTGTAGCTTTTTCAAATGTATTAGATGAATAATCACCTGCCAACTGAGTCAACCTTGTTAGATCCTAAGATGGATTTGCTTGAGGATCCTTCCATACTATCTCCATGGGAACATCACCAAGGATTAAATCATGTGATTGTTCATATATCCTCCTTTTTCTTTGTCTACTCATTACAACCTTATGTTTGGGGTTGTAGAATATATTTAAAGAAGGGATATCTTCTATTTTTAATACAATTTCAGATGTTGGGTAGGCTGAGATGAATTCAACTCTTAATGTGTGAAAAAATTTGTTAGTACACCCAGTAGTGAATGGGCTCTGAATTTTTTACCAAGGTGTTTTAATTTTTTCTTGAGGATTAATGATTATCACATCTTGATCTCCATTAAGCTGCCGATCAAAATCTTTCCAGACTTGGTCTAAATAATTGGAAAAGAATAGATTATTAGTTTGTGATTTTGTGGATTTAACTTCTTTTGATATACTAAGGACTTCAATATGCTCTTTTTCTTGTTCTTTCTTCTGATATTCCTATTGATCTTTCCATGAAATAGTTTGGGATACCTCTAAAATGTCTAGAGGAATACCTTCCAACCTATTGTTCTTATATAATTTGAACTGCACAAGGTTTTTAGGGCTGCGACACAGGGCTTCCAACTTTTTAACATCTATATACCTATTGGAAGACTCGAATAAGTCATAATAATCATCATCTTCATGGAGGAAGTGTCTGATCTTTACCTCAGTTGTAACATTTTGAGCAACCTTATTTGGATCAAATTGTATATTAGGAACTGTAAATAATTTCAAACACTGGATTTGATCAATTTATAATCCAACATGTTTGAAATTATCCAATGCATAAACACCATAGTGGATAGGAAAGGTAAGACATGAATATTTCGTAGCCTCTTTCAAGGCTTTAGTCAATCCATGCCCACTATTTGGTAAGCAATTTCTCTAGCGAGAAGCTTATCTGGTACATATAGTGGGAGTAAATGGGGTTTAGCAATGCTTCCATAAAATTTGACATAAGTAAATAATGCTTTCCCAAACAATTTCCCCATGGCTTTAAAGTCAGTTTGGGATTCCTTAGATAATCTTGGGGATTTTTCATAAAAAATATCTTGGAAGAGGGAAACATATCTCCATGAAAAATCTTATAAAAATCAGACTCATATTTTGATTCCCAAAGAATATTATGGTAAACATTGTTATCACTTTTCCAAAATTTCCAAGACTGAGAATGGAATTGAAGGAAGGTAACCACAAACCAGTCTTTAGGTTAGGTAGCTAGCCCTACCAGGACTAGAGAGGGCTCTCTCAATGTCACTTTACAGTCAATGAACTGGCTGAATATCTAATGATCATAGGCTAGGTATATAAGCTCAGTAAATAAGGTTTTTGTTTGATGTTTATTGTGCTAGATAGGAAATGATAGTTAGGAGACTAGGGCTAGGGTTTAGTTCAAAATTCAAGGTCAAGTTTTAGAGATATGGATGAGGCCAGGTAGGTAGCTTGAAAACATGTTTATTTTTTCATTGTGTATAGGATGAAATGAAGGAGAATCTGAATGAGCATTTAGGTGAGTTCATTCATTTATAAGAACATAGACATATAATGTAAACCTTGTTAAAACAGAGCATGAAAAAGCATGATTTATGCATATAACTAAAAAGATAAACAAATAGAAGAACAAATGATAAACAGGGTATTATATCATTAAACTTGATAAGATAAACATACAAAGAAAGAGAAAATTCTCCAAGGCATACCATAGGAGTCTCAACACAAATTTTGCAACACTATCTTTGATTTCATTCCATAAGCTTTTACAATAGCTCCACCGCAAAAAACCAATATCCAACCATATAATCCAATCTTCATTTAGGTGTCCTCATAAAAAATGTAGCGCCTTGGCACTACATTTATGTGAAGTCATAATTTCCAGTTTAGTGCAAAAAGTGCTCAAAATTGTCCAATTTTTCTTTTCTATAATACATGTGGAGGATGAGATAAACAAACATGGATGCCTAAGCAAGGAGGTATAATTTTTATTTCTCCTTAAGCTTCATTTGAGCCTATTTAAGCTTCCTTTTCACTTGTTTGAGCCTGATTTGTGAAATTTTATTCTTGGTGCAACAATGGCTGGCCATATGTCTTTGGAGATTATTACTCTTCTTCAATTTCTTCGAAAGCTTCTCAAGGTTCCCATTGACCTTATCAAGCCAATACTCTCTATCTTGATTGATTTCATCACGAATCAACTCTTAAAAAAATTTCCAACTTGATTTAGGAGCTATTGATTCTCTTTCTCCCTGAAGCACCTTCTTAAGGCCTGGTCTTCTTAGTTTTGTTCCAACCTCTACCTCCTCCAGCTGATCATCATCTATTATCTCTTTGCCCTTGCCTTTATCTTCATTAACATGTACTTTTGGCTTGTCTTTGAGGAGAAATTTTACTTTTAGCTGAAATTTCTCTTGTTGTAGAAAAGTCATTTGAGAATTTGCAATTGATAAAATCTCGCTCAACTCTACTATTTCCTCATCCTTCTCCTTTATGGCTTCTTCAATTGGCTTATCATTCATTTGCTCTACCACCTCAACCTCCAAGGGCACTTGTTCATCATGTTGGTGCAATGGTGATTCAATCTAATGCATGAGTGGCTTCTCCTCTATTTCTCTTTGCTCAAATATAGTATCCAGTGTAGATACACTTTTGATGGATTTGGGAGAAAAAAATTGTATCTTTCCCTTCTCATAGGTGTGATTGACCTCAAAAACCGTAGGAGCCTTTGAAATATAATATTTCTTGCTGGAAGAGCCAACCTCCATTGGCTATGTTGATACTGATGGTAATGGTATGCTATGAAGGACAAGAGGACTAGTAGTGGGCATTGATGCTACTTTCTCCATGAAGGTTTCCAAAGTCATGTTGAAGGTTGAGATGATGAAAAACAATGAGATTGAATAGGCCATGGTGGAATAGACTTGAATAGCGATTTTTATCATTGGAAAATTGGACAAGAAAAATGACATTATTAAATGTCAAGCAAAAGGATTTACAGGGATGAGGAACATTAGAGGATCTGAAAAAATTTAAAAATATCTAAGGTAAAGGGGAAAAATATAAAATTGCGCACTAGAAACTTAGGTGAAATGTGCCTTCCACACATTTTCCTTCGATATATGCGCTGGTCTGGGTAGCTTTCCCTCAAAAAGCTGCGCAGTCCTGGGAGTGGCGGTAGTCACTTTCTGGGATCACTTGAAACATTTCAGGAAATGATCCTTCACTTGAGGCTCCTCAGGGAAAGCCGCATAAGCCACCTTGGAACCTCAAGTGAGAACACAAAGGAATCAACCCTCCCTCTTGGGTTACCATCCACAAATGTAACAAGAGAGGGAAGGATAATTTGAATTTGCCTATAAATTTCCACCATGAGATGAAAAAAATGAGAGCACATTGTTATGCTGGCCAAATTTCTCATGAGCAAGCCAATAATGTACAATCCATAGCAGCAAGAGAGTGAGGATTTTGTTCTCATCCACCCAACAACTTCAATCATCTGGAGTAGAGAGAGATAACTTGCGACATCATCTAAAGGGTAAAAAATTCCTTGCACTGGGTCTTAGAACTCCATAGTTCTAAGGGTCCTTTGGCAAGAGTGTAACATTGTATCTTTCTTCCTAATAGTGGTCAATAAGAGGGGAATTTGATTCCACCATTTGAATTATTGTCATGTTTGACTCTTTGTGAGATTTTTTTTTTGTTTTAGTTTAGTTGTGTTTTCTCTCCATATATGAATACTACATTCCACAATTTAGTGTGTTTTATATTCATTAGCATGTGTTCACTAACCCGCTAACCATATTTTCTACCTATGACCATATATTGGAGGCAACGACCACTCTTCCCAAGCACCAGTGGATTGGTACACTTGTGCACCAAAACCACCACTATAGGATTGGTGACTCCATTGGCTTTATATTTTAGTTAAGTGGTTTTGATTGTTGTGGGGACATTATCTATGCTCTAGAGTGTTGCTGGGACAACTCCCCTTCTCCTCTTCTCTCCTTATTCACTCACAGTGAAGATTCATAGTTCAGGAGTTCCAGAAATTCCATTTGTAGGAAAGATGTGCATTGTTTACTCAGACAGATGTGGCGATCCACATGATTTTAGCTCTAAACTCTGCACAAAGTTGTGTGCCTATGTGAAGCTTTTCCGCACGGAAACCAGAGGCCAAATTTCTCTGTAATTTTATTTAATTTCCCAGTTGTAAAGTGACTAGTAGCCCAGAGAAAAACTGTCATCATTGTGTGTGGTATCCCATGGCTATTTAGAACTTTCTTTTGGCCGCATTTTAGTATTGCTAGTTGCATAGTTTTAAATTTAAATTTTATCTTCACAAAAATCACATAGTTTAAGTAGGGGGGAATTTAGTTGTAATCTGAATTAACTCATTTTGTGAAAATAGACACCAACACACATAGATAATTAGTAGGATTAAGTGGACCTAATCCACATATCCTTAGCTAGTTTTCATTTTTTCCTAGTTATTATTTATTTTAGTTTAAATATTTTCACTAGGAGTTGGGACCAAGAATTAATTATCTTAAGAGAAGCAAGTAATATCTACTTCCCTTGCACCTTTTGGTGACCCTGGGAAAAAATATGAAGGTTCTCTTCTGATAATTTTTCATCTCCCATTAGTTAATCATTTAGATTAATTAGGAAAAGTTGTAAGCGGCCCACTATCCACACATGATTTTCTTATCACAAGGAACAATCAAAACATAGATTAATAGGGGAAATGTAGCGGATCACCACATATCAACATATTAAAAATGTGTGATTGTTCACTTTTTTATCACACACTTCCACACCATAAGTGAACTAAAGAATCCTTAAAACTAACCTAACTGAACTCACTAAATTTCCCTGCAGGGGCCACAAGAAAAATTATAGTTTAGGTTAGGACCATGGGGGTAGGCATCCAATAAGCTGTCGTGGTCAGTTTAGATCTTGATACATAGAAGTTGAGTGGATAGGGAGCTTTAAATCTGTCTATTGGCCCTATTTTAGCGCAGAATGTCTAGGCTCCGTGACAATGGCTCAGAACGGGGGATGTCACCCTGATCCCCAATATATTTATTTAAGCTGTCTCATTGCAGACTAAGAGGGGTAGACCCTAATGAAATGGAAAAAAGATAACTAGTTGGAAACTAACCAATTCAGGAGACACAATCAAACAACCAAGTACTTGTTTAAGATTTAACGAGATTTAGAATATTTGATTAGATTAAGAGTTTGAAACTAGTGCCTTATGGAGTCAATTATCCCGTTATGAGATTGGGATCAAGTAGCTAATAGATAATTGCTACTATGAAATTGTAATGCAGTGTAATATTCCAAATTAGCCATGATCTAGTTGGAATATTAAATTTTGTTTTGTTGTCTTGTTTTATAAATAAAATAACAATGGAGGTCCATAAGTCTCCTTAATAATGAATAAAATCAATGCCAATGTGAAAATAAGACGTCTTGGAAGCTTAATTGAACACCCTTAGGTGTGAAAAGGGGTTGGAACACCTTGACTGGGTCAAGTTTGACCAAATCAACAATGTTGTCATGGAGGAGCAACATTCAATGAGGGACAACAGAGTTTTAGATGGAGACACCTTGCATGGAAGTAGTGTCATAAATGAATGGGGCTTAGGAAGAGGATGGAATCTATATTCATTATGTATTGGTTTATCATATTTCTGAATATATGGTTTGTTTAGAAATATAGCTTTATTTGGTTGTTTAGCTAATATTGCAAGTGTTGTTTAGAACTGGGTGTTCCTGGTTGGGAATCCCACCTCTTTCCTTGACAGGCCTCTTGGAAGATTATTGTACCTCATTTCCACTTTTAGGATTTAGGCCAAGCTTCATCTTTCATCTACAATGTAGATCCTATTGAGGGTTGAGTTGTGTTGCAGGTTGCAGCAGTGGAGACCACATTTGGGTCACTTCAATACTTATTTTCAGTGGAGAAGGGTTCCTTTCCATTGGGAGGACAGTAAGGAAGGCCCATGCGCCTATTTTCATATCTTGGCACTAGGCCACATATTTATTTTCTACTATAGTGAAATTTCATTCCAGGTCTGCATTATTTTGAGGGAGGATTTGCAGGGTGGTTTCAGTTCACCATTTGGAGAGGAGGTTTTATAGAGAAGGTATCAACCTTTTATCTAGGAGATATATTGGAGGAGGCTGCACTATTTTTATATCATATCAGAAACACTTTCTAGATATATATGTTGCAGTTAATATTTAGCCCTAGGGCTTTGATTCCCATCTTATATGGTGGTGTATTTCTAAAAACCCTTGCGGGGTTCTTCAAAGGAGGTTGTATAGTGCCTAGATCTGTACTTATTGTATATTTTGAGGCATATATCAACCCATGATATTTTTTGTATTCATTTTCTGTAGCTATATTCTTTAGACAGCGAGGTAGCAGTCTTCCAACATTTTGATATATAGTAGCAGCACCTCTTTTGAGGATTTTTTCCATTGGAGGCTTATTATATCTTGTAGTACATATTATGGCCCATTTATTATGCATATTTTTCTATTGTTATAATGATTAGAAGGTATCCATATTGGCCTCTCATTTTTATGTAATGTCTTACACTTCTATTCCATGGTTTTCACTATACTCCTGCTTTAACCATTTGGGAATATTATAGTGGTATTAAAGCATAATATTGGCAACAACTATGAATCTTGAAAATCCAATATGTCATCTGAAGAAGGAGATCCTCTTACTAATATAGAGAAGAGGTATCAAAGAATAATACACCAGAAGTTTGACTATACAAATGATAAAGAAGACAAGGGTAATATCCCTTTATCAGGAGAGGATGAAGAGAAGGAGTTACCTAAGATAATTCTTAGAGCTATGCAAGACATTGGTAGAGAAATAAAGGAGTTGAGGATGGATAGATACAAGGAATCCCCTAAAGGATTTCAAAATGGTGAAGACTCCGACATTTCTGATCACTGGAGTGATCAACCAGTGTAGTAGCAACAAGTTTCCAAATGCTATAAAAAGCCTACATTCTTAGAGGTGGGAAATAAAGGGTTTAAAGAAAAATAAACTCTTAAAGACTTTCATGGAGTATGAGTCTCAATCTCAGAGATTCAAGGACCACTTGATTTTTCAATAATTTTGTCAGATCAAGGACAATAGGAGACCCAGGCATCATAATAGAGGTGGAGGATTCATTCAGAATCATGATCTACACCAAACTATGGGAAAATTTTTCTTACCCAACTGTTGTAGCCTCTACAACACCACCCAAAATTTTGGGTATATTCAAAATTTCGGGTCCCCCTCCTCGCTTAGTCATTAAGGTTGGCCTTTAGAAAATGACATCCTTGTAACCTGTCCCAAGCCCCTCGTGAGCCTTCTCACCATCATGACGAGATACTCTTACCACAACCGCGCCATGTGTGAAGGGATCACCATGCATACATTCAAATGGAAACCTTTTTTTGTATTTACATTAAAAGCTCTTGCACCATGGATTGTTTAGGCACTCAGTTTGGGTGCTTCACCAAGCTCATAATATGATGTTAATTATTTAGGGATATCATTCTCTAAAGGGTAGCTGTAAAAATTGACAATCTAAATGTTTCATGCAGGTCAATCCCACGGATGATACACCAAACAATGTCATCACCACACCGATGAAAAGGATAAGAGTAGTGCGAGCTGAAATAGGAGAAGTGGAAGACATGTATCGCATGTACACATGAAAAAAGACCGTGCCAGTTAAGGGAGCTTTCGGTCATAGTGGAAGCTGTCAGTCTGCGCAATGAGCCAAATTTTTTTCCCAGCAAGCAAGAGGACCAATTTCAAATCAAAGGAGGCAGGATAAGGAATATTGCTATGAAATCCAAAGATCGCCAAAAGAAGGCCGCAAGTCGCAAATCTGCTTGAGGTCATAAGTCGCAGATCTACTAAAGGTCACAAGTCACAAATTTGCTTAAGGTCGTAGGTCGTAAAGTTCATCAAGTCGCAGGTCGCAGATTGTTGAAGGTCGCAAGTCAAAAATCTGCTTGAGGTTGCAAGTCACAGATCTACTGAAGGTCACAAGTCGCAAATTTGCTTAAGGTCGCAGGTCACAAATTTCCTCAAGTCGCAAGTCGCAGATTCCCTCAGGTCGCAAAATCATGGCAGGTCGCAGGTCGCAGATTGTTGAAGGTCACAAGTCGCAAATTCGCTTAAGGTCGCAGGTCGTAAATTTCCTCAAGTCGCAGGTCGCAGATTCCCTCAGGCTGCAAAATCATGGCAGGTCACAGGTCGCAAATTTCCTCAAGTCACAGGTCGTAGATTCCCTCAGGTCACAAAATAATGGCATGTCATAGGTCACAGATTGTTGAAGGTCGCACGTCAAAAATTTGCTTGAGGTCGCAAGTCGCAGATCTGCTAAAGGTCGCAAGTCGCAAATTCGCTTAAGGTCACAGGTCGCAAATTTCCTCAAGTCGCAGGTCGCAAAATCATGGCAGGTTGTAGGTTGAAAATTTCCTCAAGTCGTAGGTCGCAGAATCCCTCAGGTCGCAAAATCATGGCAGGTCGTAGGTCGCAGATTGTTGAAGGTCGCAAGTCACAAATCTGCTTGAGGTTGCAAGTCACAGATCTACTAAAGGTCGCAAGTCGCAAATTCGCTTAAGGTCGCAGGTCACAAATTTCCTCAAGTCACAGGTTGCAAAATCATGGCAGGTCGCAAGTCACAGATTGTTGAAGGTCGCAAATCATAAATTCGCTTAAGGTCGCAGGTCACAAATTTCCTCAATTAGCAGGTCGTAGATTCCCTCAGGTCGTAAAATCATGGCAGGTCGCAGGTCGCAGATTGTTGGGGGTCGCAAGTCACAAGGTCCAGTCAGGTCGTAGATTGCAAATTTCCTCAAGTCGCAGGTCGCAGATTCTCTCAGGTCGCCAGGTCACATAGTCGCACTCCCTATTAAAATCTCAACAACGTGACCCAGTGACCCAGCGACTAAGTCGCGACATCGCAAAATCATGGCAGGTCGCAGGTCGCAAATTGTTGGGGGTTGCAAGTCGCAAAATCTGGTCAGGTCACAAGTCCCAGAGCAGACTGGGTCGCAAGGCAACCTAACAGTTGGGAAGGCGAAAATTCAGGGAGCCCAAAAGGGCGAGTTTTTCTCTATAAATAGCTCCTTCGGGAACTTGTAAGGACCTTTTGTTGGGGACTCGAGCTGAGTACATTATATTACCAGAGGATTATACATTTGAGTATGAATACAAGAATTTCGAAAATCCCTTTGTGGATCTGGTGTTGTCATATGTATGAGCGCTATTGAGTACTATATTTTCAGTTTCTGAACATCTTTAGATTAAGGGAACTGTATCCTTAATTCATATCATAATTGCATAACATTTTGCTGAGTATTTCAATGGTGGTTGAGTTCATTTCACTTTCTTAATGAACGCTGATGGCTTTGTTTATTAGCATTTGTGTTACCATTTAAAACTTTTAGGAAGTGAAGGGTGTTCTTGCCATGAGGAATTGTTTCCTTTGTGGTCAGAATAGTTTACAAGCATGACCCTAATGAAGTGTTGTTAACAACACTTCCTTCGGTATTCATGCTTTATTATTTCCTCATGCTACTCATAGTGTTGTATGTACATTTAATGCATCAATCATATGTCTTGTATCATTTGATTAGGTGTGTATCCACTTTTTTAAATAGTTTAAGCGAGACCCAAAGAAAGGAGAAATTAGCAGTAGCCAGACCCACACCCCGGACGGGATCCCTATTCCAAACGGTTCAAGGTCTAATTGGGACTTTTTACTAGGGAGATCCCCTACTATTGGCTGGAAAGATTTTCCCGTCAACAGAATTGGTGCTAGAAGGAGGGCCAGATGACAAGCTGAGCCCGTAGAGCCTGCAGTTAATCTCATATCTGTAATGGTTCGTGCTCAAATCATTCTCCCAAGATGTTTGTCGTAGTTTTATGAGCCTCGATACTTCATCCCCGATGAACTTATGTATCACTTTTCCCAGCTAAAATTCAATGGTGAAAACGTAGTTTCCATAACCCGACACCTTTCAGATTTCTGTGACTTTGGTGAGTGCTACGAAATTGAAAATGAAGGTTTGATTTGTTTGATTTTATTCCTCACTCTCGAAGGTCGCACTAAGAAATGGTGCTGCACATTTCCGGAAGCTTCCATCCATTCATTTTAAAAACTCGCCAGTGAATTGCAACAAGCTTTTCACAGGTACGATTTTAAAAGTGTATTGATAAAGCTAAATGACATTAGAATGGAACCTCAGGAACCACTAGATGAATTTTCTATCAGATTTGTTCATTATTATTTTTAGTTTCCTAAAAAGGATGTCGATTGGAAGTTGTTAAGTGAACAGTTCAGGTATGTGATCCTCGTTTCTCTTGAAAAATTTCAAGTAGCAACCCAGCCTGATCCTAGTGTTCCATATGACGACCTGAAAGTGGCCAGTTGTTCAGACTACGTCCCCAATGTTTCCTTGTCCATCTCCCCAAGTCCAAACAAAATTCCAGCCTCCCAGGAGAGTATTGCTTTTTGTGATAGTCTTGATCCTCCTCCTGAGTTGTTGGGTAGTGGAGTTGTGACCTCGAAAGTTCTGAGCAATGATAGATGGGTGCATGAGGATAAAGCCTATTGTACTACCTTTGAATCTTTCACGCACCTTGTCGAATCAAAGCTTGAAAACCAGATGGGCCCAACATCCCTCCAGGATCATGAAACCTACCTCGAGCCCACTCGATGTCTCCATGGACACAGTCCTAAATATGATTTGCATACTAATTATGAATCGACTCCTATCCCAGATGAAGTTGATTCCCTTACGGGGCCTGTCAGATCTTTGTTTTCCTTGAATGACATGGATGCGCATATTGAAAAACCTTGTATGGTTAATACCCCTGCGGCTCAAACTTATCGTTCATTATTCCACAATTTATTTCATAAGTCCGCCACACCAGTGATTTCTTCGAGACATTCAAAATTTCCTTATACTGGTATTGTCGACAATCATGAGCACGTAGATGGTGTTTCGCAATCACAGTTCAAAATCGATGAATCTTTCAGATCTGATCTTTCTCACTCGGAATCTTTAGACAGCCATAAGAGCGATTTCTTGTTTGGGCAACCTCAAGATGTCCTTTTTATTGATCCATCCCAATCGATAACTCCCCAGGAGCCCAACATGCTAGGTACCCAACTTGATCAAATCGATGGTTACAACGATCACTGCTTATTTGAAAACATATTCACTAATACCGCTGAGGACTGTCACTCGTTTCTCGTTGCTGACCATATGGAGACACCAGAATTTGATGATTCACCCTATGAAGATTTGAGTACCCATCAGGGAATTGAAGCACTCTTGCTCTTGCCAACCGTCATCCATAGTTATTTCGATCCTGGCAAGACTCCTCAAACAACTCCAACTAGGATTTCTCAGCTTAGTGTTTCTAAAATAATGACTCCCAAGTACCATGCTCCTCCCAGCATAAATGCATCGGATATCATTTCGTCTGGGTGGAATTTTAATTCTAATGAGGTTTCCTTGAGCACATATTACTGTCCCCCAACAGCTGGTATGCAACAACCGATATACCCCAATTTATTTGTTGGTAAGAAAACACCGGCCATTGTCTCTAATATTTCAAGTTGTTGCCCAACCAGTACCTGTTTCCATCAGGCACAAACATGTGATTTTGGGCAAATTCCCCAACTGCCTGAAAACATTCCAATAAATTCACCCCACCTTGGAAAATCTAAAGAATCTAATACATCAGATTATCAATTTGTCAGTGCGCAAAAATTTGGCCGAATTGATATAAAGCCCACTGACATCTTTCCAATTACTACAATTGATGATCACATCCATTCACCAGTTGATCTCACGAACCCATCAAAGTTTGGGAGCCCCTCGCTCGAAGGCCCAGAATTGGTCCAGGATGGTAAGGAATTTTAGCCTTCACTAACGGTTAATCCGGATCCTCACATCCTCGGCGAAACCCAAGAGCAACTCCGAACTAAGGTTTTCAAAATTAGGGTTTTTTCTCTTGGATTCGCAAGTATCCATAATTCGCTTGGCACATGCTTGTTTTTTCCATCCCGTAAAGTCAATCATCCTCACCACCATAATGAGGTTGCTGGTTGGCTCGACCAACCTTATCCGGTGGATGTGCCTGCAAATAGGAAATGGCTTACCCAGCGCCCATCAGACCTAGGATTTTGCATGAATGGATGTGTGTCATTTATAAATAGTTTTAAGTTTCGAGAATATATTGTTGTGTATCAGGATAAGAGTTAAATTCAGCTTGCACAATCCACTCTGGCATGTTCTTTGGTAATTAGCCATGGCCTTCTTACTATTGCACATGCTCTTCAGGTAAGTCTTGCTATTGGTGCATGATTTTGTATGCTGGCTCTAATTGCGAACATTGTTGTTCTTACAGGGCGGGAACTAATGTGGTGGCTGCACTGGAAAGCTGATTTCACATAACTCGACTGCATCATTGGTTAAACTAGGAATAAGCTAGATAGGATCTGCTAATAAATTTATGTTTGTCAAGTTATTGATTAGGTTTACTTGCTAAGGTTTTACTTCATGGTTTAGAATTATGTTGCTGTATTTTCTTGCGTTCTGTAGTTTTATGCATTTAAAAGTTCCATTTATTTTTGCATGCATGCTTTTTTAGTTTCCCTATTACAGCATAATGTTTATATAATCACTGCATGTGCTTTTCCTTGTCTCTCCACCTCCAACTAGTGGATCGTTCCCGCACATGGCATTGCATTGCATCTTGAGCCTCGTTATTACATTGCATCATACACTTTCTTCCCCACATCATTTCCACAGGTTATTGATATAGCGTTGAAAATATTCCACATATCTCCTATCACTGCATGAGCCCTCATTGAAACTTTACCACCTTGCATACTTGTTCTGCCCCGATTGATGAAACAATAACCCCATTTTTGTGTGAGGTTGCGGTGGCTATCTCAAGAGACATCTTTCTCTCAGGACAAGTCATCGAAGTTGCATTCTCAACAAGATGCCTATGAGTCGAAACTTATTAGTCGGGGAGATACGAGCCGGTTTTTTGTGGGAGACCTAATGAGTTTGAATGGCCCAATACCTGTAAGCCTAAGCCTTGTGCCCAACAAAGTCTTGGATGCCTTAATGATCTATTTTTCACGCTTCACATATTCCGGTAGATGGGATGTGAAGGTTTGGCACAAGGGAAAACCCAAATCAAGATATCTTTCAGTTTCTGTAAAATAAGAAACAACATCTTTTGCTCGTAAAATAAGACGGGATCCCTCATCCGCCCATGAAAAATAAGTGCCACGAGTACATGAAAATAAGTGCTACAAGAACATGAAACAAATAAGGGTAAAGGATCGAGAAAGGCTTCCTGCGTAGAGAGGTGATGCAACGACTCCGCCGGGGTACTGACCATGCTCGCTGGCAGCGGAGCAACGCTTGTGATTTCTTGAATTGACTCCGCCGAGGTACTATCCAGGCTTGCTGGCAGTGGAGCAACATCAGAAACTTACTTTAAAAATCCTGAGAATAATAAACCTGTTGCCTAGCTCTTCACATCATCAACAAGCTACTCGCATCTGTGAGCTTTCGCTTTGATGTGTTATGATTAGCGAGACCTAGTTGAGGCACAAGGACTAGGCATACCTATAAAGGCCAAAGTAATACAAAGGGTACCCATAGAACCTGTTCAATATTCCCTTGCATCACTATCTTGGCTCAGACTATTGTTGTGATATTGACAGAGATGCTCAATTCTACTAGTGGTTCGCCATTTGTTGTATCCGCTACAATACCACCCAAAATTTTGGGTATATTCGAAATTTTGGGTCCCCCTCCTCGCTTAGTCATTAAGGTTGGCCTTTAGAAAATGACATCCTTGTAACTTGTCCCAAGCCCCTCGTGAGCCTTCTCACCATCATGACGAGATGCTCTTACCGTAGCCGCACCATGTGTGAAGGGATCACCATGCATACATTCAAATGGAAACCTTTTTTGTATTTACATTAAAAGCTCTTGCACCATGGATTTTTTAGGCACTGAGTTTGGGTGCTTCACCAAGCTCATAATCTGATGTTAATTATTTAGGGATATCGTTCTCCAAAGGGTAACTGTAAAAATTGACAATCTAAATGTTTCATGCAGGTCAATCTGATGGATGATACACCAAACAATGTCATCACCACACTGATGAAAAGGATAAGAGTAGTGCTAGCTGAAACGGGAGAAGTGGAAGACATGTATCGCATGTACACACGAAACAAGACCGTGCCAGTCAAGGGAGCTTTCGGTCATAGTGGAAGCTATCAGTCTGTGCAATGAGCCAAATTTTTTTCCCAGCAAGCAAGAGGACCCTTTTAAAAGCAAAGGAGGCAGGATAAGGAATATTGCTATGAAATCCAAAGATCGCCAAAATAGGGCCGCAAGTCACAAATATACTTGAGGTCGAAAGTCGCAGATCTGCTAAAGGTCGCAAGTCGCAAATTCACTTAAGGTCGCAGGTCGCAAAGTTCCTCAAGTCGCAGGTTGCAGATTGTTGAAGGTCACAAGTCGCAAATCTGCTTAAGGTCACAATTCGCAGATCTACTAAAGGTCGCAAGTCGCAAATTCGCTTAAGGTCGCAAGTCACAAATTTCCTCAAGTTGCAGGTTGCAGATTCCCTCAGGTCGCAAAATCATGGCAGGTCGCAGGTCGCAGATTGTTGAAGGTCGCAAGTCGTAAATTCTCTTAAGGTCGTAGGTCGCAAATTTCCTCAAGTTGCAGGTCGCAGATTCCATCAGGTCGCAAAATCATGGTAGGTCGCAGGTCGCAAATTTCCTCAAGTCGCAGGTTGCAGATTCCCTTAGGTTGCAAAATCATGGCTGGTCGTAGGTTGCAAATTTCCTCAAGTCATGGGTCGCAGATTCCCTCAGGTCGCAAAATCATGGCAGGTCGCAAGTCGTAGATTTTTGAAGGTCACAAGTCACAAATTTTCTTGAGGTCGCAAGTCGTAGATCTGCTAAAGGTTGCAAGTCGCAAATTCGCTTAAGGTCACAGGTCACAAATTTCCTCAAGTCGCAAGTCACAGATTCCTTCAGGTCACAAAATCATGGCAGGTCGTAGGTCGCACATTGTTGAAGGTCGCAAGTCGCAAATTCGCTTAATGTCACAGGTCACAATTTCCTCAAGTCGCAGGTCATAGATTCCCTCAGGTCACAAAATCATGGTAGGTCACAGGTCACAGATTGTTGGGGGTCGCAAGTCGCAAGGTCCAGTCAGGTCGCAGGTCACAAATTTCCTAAAGTCGCAGGTCGCAGATTCTCTCAGGTCGTCAGGTTTCATAGTCACACTCCCTATTAAAAGCTCAACGACGCGACTCAGCGACCCAACGACTAAGTCGTGAGGCCGCAAAATCATGGCAGGTCGCAGGTCGCAAATTTTTGGGGGTCGCAAGTCGCAAAATCCAGTCAGGTCGTAGGTCCCAGAACAGACTGGGTCGCAAGGCAGCCTAACAGTCGGGAAGGCGAAAAGTCAGGGAGCCCAAAAAGGCGAGTTTTGCTCTATAAATACCTCCTTTGGGAACTTGTAAGGACCTTTTGTTGGGGACTTGAGCTGAGTACATTGTATTACCAGAGGATTATACATTTGAGCATGAATACAAGAATTTTGAAAATCCCTTTGTGGATCTGGTGTTGTCAAATGTATGAGTGCTATTGAGTATTATATTTTCAGTTTCTAAACATCTTTAGATTAAGGGAACTGTATCCTTAATTCATATCACAATTGCATAATAGTTTGCTAAGTATGTCAATGGTGGTTGAGTTCATTTCACTTTCTTAACGAACACTGATGGCTTTGTTTATTAGCATTTTTGTTACCATTTAAAACTTTTAGGAAGTGAAGGGTGTTCTTGCCATGAGGAATTGTTTCCTTTGTGGTCAGAACAATTTACAAGCATGAGCCTAATGAATTTTTGTTAACAACACTTCCTTCAGTCTTCATGCTTTATTATTTCCTCTTGCTACTCATAGTTTTGTATGTACATTTAATGCATCAATCATATGTCTTGTATCATTTTATTAGGTGTGTATCCACTGTTATATAGAGTTTAAGCGAGACCCAAATAAAGGAGAAATCAGTAGTAGCCGGACCCACACCCCGGACGAGATCCCTATTCCAAACAGTTCAAGGTCTAATTGGGAATTTTTACCGGGGAGATCCCCTGTTGCTGGCCGGATAGATTTTCTCGTCAACACCAAATTTGATGGGTCATCTAAATGCACTGCCAAATCATGGGTAGAGAAGCTTAAAATTTACTTCCAGCTAAACAAAGTACCAGAGATGGAGGCCATTAAAATAACAACTCTACACTTTGAGGGTGAAGCACATGATTGGTGGTTCCATGGCTTGTCTACATTGTGTGATGCCAATATGACTGCATATTTAGAGTTCACAAGGAGGTTAGTGGATAGTTTTGATAGAAGAGATCCTGAGGCACCATTCACGGCACTTGCAAAGCTCAAACAATCAGGTAATCCAGAAATTTATATTTTTGAGTTTTTAAAAATTTCTATTATGGTTCCTGATTTATCTGTAGTAAGAAGGGTCTATATGTTTATTTATGGGTTAGAAAAACCTCTTTATGAGTTGGTTAAGTATACCAAGCCCACTACCCTTAAAGGTGTCATTGAAAGGGCTAGAGATCTACAATATTGTTACACAACATTTTGTCACCGTCCCTGCAATCCCTCGTCCCGTACATTGGAGGACTATTCCCGTGACCTGTGAACAGTAAAATATCTTGAAAAAATCTTCATGGTATCCTCCTGCATAAGGAAAAGCATTCTCCTAAAGAACATTTCCTCTGGAAAAACCCTAAAAACGGATGTTTTAGCCTTGGCGCGACTAGCCCGTTCATCCCTCGCGCTAATGGTGGAAATCCACACTAGAGGGTGGGCCAGATGGTGCTCTGTCCCAGTGCTTCACTCGCACCAAGATTATTAAAGGATGTTTTTTAAAAATAAATGGTGGAAGTTTGATTCTAAAAAACTCCAGAATGAATCATCAAAAGAATTTGAGTGGTTTGGCTTTGGATATCCATGTATAGGAAGTGGTTTTCCACTTCTCATGGAACCTTCCTAAGAGATAGGACCTATCTCATGATTATAGGGATCCCAACTTCCTTTCCTCCATCTATAAAAGCTTTCCCTCTCCATTAGCAAGCTAGTTGAACTTTTGGGAAGGAAATGATAGCTTAGTGACGATCAAGAGTAGAGCCGAGGAGAACCCTGTGAGAGAGAGAGTTCTATCAAATCCCTAACGAGCTTTGTTGAGACGTGCTCTGATGCAAGCCCCACTGAAGGAAGATCACAACGTCAAAGAATTTGGTTGTAATCTCCCTTTTTGTCATTTATAATATAAGCAACTCTGATTTTGGTTCCATTCTTATGTTTACTCTTCTATGTAATGCAACGAATTATATCTTCTCTGACTGATATATAGTTACATGCTTTAATTATTACGTTGTATGTCGTCATTTCTCTGTGTGTGTATAGGTTTCTGGACGTGACGAATGGAAGGATTGTGATATGTCAGGCTAGGGACGATGAGTGCTACTTCTTCATTGACAACAACAACGTGGGATTCGAGGTAGGCTACTTATCGCGATCTTTGTTTTTCTTGTAGGTAGGAACCAACGTCATTGCATGATTTGATTGTTGGTCGACCCAATCTAGGGCTAGTGGGATCGCCTCTTTCCGCAAAGGGGATTTACCTCCTCAACAATTTGGCGACTCCACTGGGGAATCAGTGGGAGTTAGTCCTTCCTCATTTAGGTTGTTTTTTGGCTTTTGATTGATTTATTTTCTTTTATGTTTCACCTTCCTTGGTGTTAAACCCCTGTTCAGCCCCCAGAAGACCAGATCCAATCTTTGTTTGTCCATTTTCATCATTTTTTTAGGGTAAACTCAATTGGCAGGGTTTTTCCCCTGATAGTCATGCTAGCTAGTGCTTGTTGCTTGTTAGGCCCCCGTACCAATGCATTTTTGGCACAGATTATCACCAAATAGGTATGTCAACTCTGCTTGGTGTTAGGGTTTGCTTGCTTTTGGGCTCTCTGAGCTTGATTTTTGGTCCTTGTGTCATTTTTCTGACTGATTGAGTTCCTTGGAGTAATTTTTTACTGTGTTTGGCCATTTTCCTCTGGTTTTTTGCTCTTTACTGTCAATTTTTAATTTTAACCCTAGGGCTTCTAGGTGCTTCAGTGTGCTGAGCCTCCCGTGGGAGTTTTGGGTCCTTTCTTGCTTGGTCAATTTTTTTTTTTTCTTCTTTGAATTCGTCTTGTTCAATCCCATTGAATCATTGTGTTAATTGAGTGATTATCCTTTCTTTGATTCGATTTCACTTTGTGTTACTCCAAGCCTAGATTACACGGTTTGTTTGAGTCTCTTTCAAGATTCTTCTTCACTTTGAGGGATTTCGTCATCAGTTTGAGTCTTGATTGTGTGCATTTGTATTGAGTGAACTTGTTTTTTTCATCTCTCTCTCTGTCATTTCTTGAATTGGTGTTTTCATTAGTTTTTCATTCATTTAGTGCATTTGCTCTAAAATATGGAAAAATACAAAAACAACATTTTTTCCATTTTGATTGGCATAGTGAAAATTGAAAGCTCTTTCGCATTACTCGTGTTATATAACTCCAGAGAGAATTTTTCTAGTCTCATTAGCTTGCATTGGAAACATTAGTGGATGTTTTTGTGTGTTCGTTTTGTTGTCATTTGAAAGCTCTCAACTCTCTTGTAGATAGCTCTTCATTGAAAAAAATGACATTTTGTGGCATGTAGTTTGCATTTAGAGGTTTTATGAGATCCGACATTCGATAGGGCCTTGAAATTGAAATGTAAATTGAAGATCAACTTTAAAATTTACTGAATTAACCTAAGGCAACATTGAAACATTAACGGAACATCTAGTATTCTAAGGTAGAGACGTGTTCCGACGTCTTTAAGCCTAGCAGCTATCGCTCACCATCTGGCTATAGGAACTGCTAGTATGGAATTGTGCTCCCTGTACCGTCGCGTATATAAATGGAGACCCCATTAGGTTGCAGTCCTTTATCGGTAGGAAGCCAAGTCTATCGCCTTTTACCCCTGATACACCGGACACATAATTTGAGGATATTACCTTCACGTACATTAAGTCCTTGGTTTATTTTTTTCATTTTTACCAAGGTGTATATGGTAGTTCACGGATATCTGGTACACCCATTTTCCTAGATTACCAGAGCAGTCACTTTGATCTTTACTAACTCTTTTAACTAAAAAGATCATCAAGCTCTTGTCCTTTCAATCTCGTGTCCAACCTGAAAGTGATAGAGTCACCTTTTGCTTGTTTCTCGACTCTTAAAATATGAAATAGTAGAGTCTGGTTTCAGTGTTCTTAAAAATTAATCGCCCATGAAATATTCTTGGTTAGAATTTTTGTCCTTAGGGTTTTATTTCAAGGTCGTTTTCTATGGAAATTTTTTTGGAATTCACCAACCAAGGAATCCCCTCTAATTGGAATCCTGGTACTTTTCCTCCTTTTGGAAATGTTGGTGCTCCTTATATGGCAACATTGTCCCTTCCTGGGTTGACTGTTGGGTTGCTTGTTTGGTTGTTTTCAACCTCTATGGTCCCAAGTGTTCCAGCTACCATACCATCCACTCCTCCGCCTGAGAAACGCCATGTTGATTCGAAGGTGGACCTCTCCCATTTTTTTCCTATTTCTTCGTCCTCATCTTCTACTTCGCCTGGTGAAAGTTTGGATTCTAGTGCCCAGGTGGATAAGAAGAAGAAGAAGAAGACTAAGAAGAAGAAGTCAGATAAGCAAGAGAATAATTTTGTAGCTGTTGCTTCTAAAATACTTGCTCTCGATGAACCCTCCAACCCTCCATGAAAATTTAATTTCCCTTACATGTTGTGCCAGGGAAACCATCTTCTTCAAGATTGCCCTGGAATTCCCAAGGTGCTCGAAGTATGATCCAATAGTTGTTCATCATTGCCTTTGGCTTCCAAGAGTCAGGTTGGGGGCACGTCTTCAGTTAGTGCTGGTAAAGCTCCTAAGAAGCAGGGTAAGCTTTCCAATCCTTGTAAGTTGTGTGAAGTGCACCATGCCATTCACCTTTGTCTGTACATGGATGAAGCCAAGAAAGTTTTAGACAACTCGACTGTTTCTTCACCTTGCCTTCCAACTCGTTACAAATATATTTCTTTGAGTCCTTCACCAGTTGATTTAACGATCAGTCAAGGGTCATCCTTGCTTGATCCCGCTCCCCCAGAAATTCACCATCATGAATCCATCCCTGACCAACCATTGGCCATGGGATTGGTTGAGCTGGCCTCTTCTGCGGTGCACTAGGTCTTTTCCATTAAGAGTGGATCTCACACCCCTCATGTTCTTCTTGTTTCTGTATATTCCTTGGACTTCAAGAAAGATTCTCCTATCCCTATACCTTAAGAAGTTGCTCCTACGCCTCTCGTGGTGGAGGTCCTGGAGGATACCCCTCCTGCCTCCATGATGGAGGTCATGGAGGATGCTCCTTCTTCTTTCGTAACACCAAGGGAAGACCATCTTGATTCAATGGTAGCCCCTCCAAATATTTTGGTCACTTGCTTCAATTGGGGTCAATTCGTAGGTTATCGCCTTCCTTCTTATGTTCCCTTTGACATCATGCTGTAGGTCTCCCATCTGGTCGTACCCAACACCATTATAGATGAAGGCGAATCTGTTAGTATTTTATCCTCAACTACTTGGAAAGCTTTCAGTTCGCTACAGCTTGTGCCTGTTACACAAAATCTATTGGCATTGAATAGAGGAACTAGTCAACTGTTAGGTATCCTTCAAAATTTGCCTATTACTTTGGGAGGGAAAACTATGCATATGGACATGATGGTTGTTCCTGGTCGCTTGGACTTTAATTTACTCTTGGGCCGTGATTATACTTATGCCATGGGAGCACTTTTCTCCTCCCTCTTTCGTGTGATGTGTTTTCCGCACCAAGTTGAGATCGTGACCATCGATCAACTTGCGTTTTTTGGCCCTAATATGGCAGCTAGTCAACCATCATCTCTGTCGGATCTTTATCCGCCGGTTGTGTCATCCCTGCCACATGTCAATTATGTGGCTACCTATCCTGTGCCTGTATTAAGTGATAGTGCTGTTGTACATCGTGTGCTCGGGGCATTGGGTCCAGACTTCCAAGATGTTTTCCTTCCATCGGATGGGAAACCCTTGGAAGCTATGACTTAATATTCATTATGATGAGGTATGTTGGAGCAAGGGTCGTTTTCTTGTGTCAAGCTCGTTAAAAAATGAAACAAGGTGTCTAGAGCATGGTTCTTTTCCTATGTTGAGCTCCTTAAAAAATGAAAATAGGTCTGGTTAGAGCAGAGTTTGTTTTCTTGTGTCAAGCTCCTTAAAAAATTAAACAAGCTCATCGGAGCAGAGTTCATTTTCTTGTGTCAAGCTCCTTAAAAAATGAAACAAGGTCGTCGGAGCAGAGTTCATTTTTCTTGTGTCAAGCTCCTTAAAAAATGAAACAAGCTCTTCTGAGGATAGTTATTTTAATGTGTCAACCTCGTTAAAACAATGAAACCTGTTCTTGTTCAATTCGAGTATTTGCTAAGATCTCGTAAAATCCCAGATGAGTCTTTCTCTTGATCTCGTAACTTGAACCTTCACTCCATCTACCTTTCATATGGATTGAAGCTTGGGGGGCATGTACCTCAAATTGAGTCACCATGCTGGGGGCATGCAATTTTTTCAAGCATAGTTTGTTTTCCTTTCAAGCTTGTGTAAAAATGAAACCGATTTCAAGCATAGTTTATCTTTGTTTCAAGCTTGTGTAAAAATGAAACCAACTTCAAGCAGATTTTTCTGATTTAAAGCTTGTGTAAAAATGAAACCATTCCCATTTTACCTCTCGTGATTGCCATTTTATCGGCTTGTTTTGTCAGATGAGCCTTGGTTTTCTCATTCCACTGTCACTATCTGCTTGGCCAATCATATGCCTTCACTTTGTTGTTTTACCCATTCTTGAGGAACCACTGTGATGAGTGGTCTTGTTAGCCAGCCTCTTGACCTTTATCTTGTTCTGAGTAGTTCCACCATCACTGGAATTAGTTGTTGCCCTTTATACCACTCGTTCCTCCAGGTGGAGTCATCTTTCAACTCTTTTCTGACTCTCTAAAACTGAAAATATCGCCGAGTCGCTTGTCATTTTGAGCTCGTTAAATTGGCTGTGAAACGAAATATATACGTTTACCCCTTTTTCGGGCTGGGATAGATTACTTACGAAAAAGGAATACCCTAGCCTATCATGACTAGGAGGTTCTCCCAGACATATTTTTCTACCTTTTCATATCTATGGGACTATCTATGAAAAGGGACTACTGGAGTTTTCTTTTCCATTTTATTTTCAAACTCTCTAAACATGAAAATACGCTGAGTTATTCCTTTGTCAGACTCGTTCTAAACTGATGACATCGAACTCCATCGTAATGATGTTACTTGAGTTCCTCCTTCCTAGGGCTCGTTAAATGTACTAGGTCAGATTTGTCCGAAGGAAAAACTTATATTGCAAGCATATGCTATCCCCTTTAAGCTTGTTTCCAAAAATAATTAGGGTACTCGCCAGAAATGGTGGGGGAAAATGGAACCAGTATCATCATCATGTCGGCAGTATGTCGCTCTTGAACATGTCACTTGTCTGCATTCGTGTCGGGTTGGGAACATCTCATCTTTTTATCTGCTTGCCTTCATGGGTTTGGGTAATATCTTTTGACCAATCATCTACTCTTTGCCACATCATCATGACCTCAGATCCTTTGATGTCAAATACTGCCAAATCCAGTGTCATGTCGCCGATATGTTCAAGAGAAGTTGGCCTCTATAGTTTTTAACCTCCCTCTGATTCTCTATTGATGTTGATTCAAAAACATCATGTTCCTCTGTCTCGTGTCGATGATTTGGGAAACACTATGGCCCACCTTCAATCAAGGTCACTTCCTGTCAACTTCAGCTCATTATCCAGGAAGATGATCTAGAGACTCCCTTTAGGTACCTTGGAGCCTGCATGACTCAATGGCAGGTTCTTTGCATTTGACATAAGGTTTTCATTATTGGCCTTCGATCGAATGATTCGGCCGGTGTTTGATGCCAGCTCACTGTTCAAATTCCGTGGATTGTACCTATTGTACCTTGAGAGCCATCGCCATTATTGGTGGTTCCTCTCGCGTCTGTTAACATCTTTCACTATTGGCTAGTAATCAGTCGATGTTCTTGCATGTTCGACTTTAGCTCACTTATTTGGATGCTCGGACTTGTACTCTGTTTGGGTCGAGATGGAGCACAAGACCCTAGATCTTGTCTGATAAAATCCAGGCTGCAGATTCTTTGTGGATTATCATGATTGATTACATGACTCATTTAATTGGATGGCTGCGACCATACCTGAGTCTACTTGTTGATCCTTCTTTGCTGGATGGCTGCGTCCATACCTTGGATCCCGGTTATTGAACACTCTATTATGGATGGTTGTGCCCATACCACATATAATGTATTAGAGATATTAGTTGTATTTGTATTTTTAGGTCTTCTAACGGTAGTGTTTTCAGTTGGGTGTGTTGATCATATTAACATCCTATTGAAATTTTGATAAGAACCCTTGCTTAAACCTTTCAAAACCCCTTTTTTCTGCCCTGAGAAATCCATATTGTGCTTATCGTTGCCTTCCTATATCCCCGCATTACATTATAAAAGGCCGAAAATTCACATTTGAAAAATATATAAGGCATAGCCCCTCCGGCCCTATCCCTTTAAATATTTTACCCCACGTAACCCAGGCGCTAAACCAGGCACCATCCCGAAAGGCGCTTACCACAAATGTATATCGGAAGCGGTATTAACCGTCGATCTATGCAGATCCGACGGCCCTCACAACCTTATCGCGCACACGGTCCCCACTCTGTTTGCCCATATGATCATATCTCAACCATATGATCAACCTGAAAAATCAATGGCTTACAGTACTCCCACCCTGGTGGTCTCTGCTAGGCGCACTATACAAAACCGGTGGTTTATATCGCACCGCCTTTCCGAGGTGGGTGGTATTTCTCAAATCGGAGCAATTCCATACATCGCTTGCTGCGTGTCTCTGCGTACGGCTCAAAAAACACATTCCATCATGCATTATCGTTCGTCCAAAGTCACGGCACAATATTCATGACAGCCGTCCGATCTAGAGGTCTTCATCCGATGTCCGTCGCACTTCGAAGCTGCACGAGTGTTAATTCAAATCAACAATGCCCCTGGCCCACCATCTCATCGCCCTCCGATACGTTTTACACTGTCGATCTCCTCCTGAGATCGAACGGTCCAGATTAAACTCACGCCACCATTTCCCAACTCCCTCCACGTCACCATTCTATGTGCCATTTGTTCCGTATTCGCTTTCCCTTCGTATATATTCATTCAATTGGTCATTTTCCTATGTTTCCATTTAAATTTTCCACCCACGTTTGTCAAAATGTGTTACATGAATACGCTGCATTTTCTTCCATCGCCCTGCATTTCTCAATCTGTCCACCATGCCACGCTGTCACACCATTATCCCCACTGTGTCCACCTTCCGGTGCATGTTTTTATATAACAAGTTTGCTGGTTTTGTAGGGTTAGAGGGGCGTAAAATTGCCATAATCCACAGCCTCCATTACAGAAGCAGAGGACGCAGGAAAGGACTATCTTCCAACAGTTACATTTGTGAAGAAAGGCCTGGGGAGGTAGATCGACAAGACTTCCATTAAAGAAGCAGGGTTAAAATCTGTCAAACCCTGCAGAGCCATTCAAGGCGCCGATTTCGCAGATGAAGATATTAATGTTACATCAAAGAGTATCAGTGGGAGATCAGAGGAATTAAACATTCAGCATTAAAGATTTTAAGCTGTAATTCAGGGTTTTGAAGGCAAAGGATACCATTCACAGAAAACATACTCCAAATCTTTCTTTTCAGCACCATTTCTCTTCAGGAAAGGACGGAATATCTATGTGGTTTTACTCCTTTTCCATGTTTCTGAAGAGTTTTATACCCAACGTATTTATTTCTGTAAGCAGGTAGAAAGGTACAAACAGCATTACAAAGTCATCAAGCAGTATGGGCATGCACGTTTCCACCATTTTGTTTTAATTAGGCAAATTAAATGTTCATCACTGACTCCCTTTTTGAGCTTTCTTGTTCTCCTATAAAGCTCTCAAAGAACAGATGATTTATGGTTCCAGATTTTATCAGAAAATTATGTAGTGAAAGGCTTTTTGTATACATTTTGTAGAACTCTTGTATGAAGGCTCAGAGCCCATAGGGTTTCAGTGAGGAGGAGTTCCATCTGTTAAAGAGGATTTTGGTCTTAGGTATTTCACAGTCTGTAACTTTCTCTTATGTGTTAATTTAAATAGACCATTTCATTTCACCCATCTTTCATGTATCATGTTTTGGAATGCAAGTGGCTCACTGATTTCTGGTATGGATTTATCCTAGTTGATACCCATGCTCGAATTAGTCAAGCACTTTAAATATGGCTCATGCATGATATTCTGTTCCACTATTCATCTAAACCATTTTTATGCTATATTAGTTTCTTTGGGAGGGTGTTTTTAAAACGCTATTGTCATGTATGGATTCTTAGATTGATAAGCCCAATCATGGTGGTATTGTGTATCTGGATATCAACTTAATGTTAACTAATATCTTCTCAATATTTCATTACCTACATACATCTTCTGATAACTTATTTCTATGAGGTATTTCTAAATTGGCCCTCTTTACAGTAACTTGTCTCTGAATTGTCTGTTGCTTTTATATTGGAGTTTTGCATGTTGTCTCTACAATATCCCTATTTCTGTGTCAGTTTCTGAAGGTCTTGGTCCCATTCAGATGAATTTTCCTTGTTTTACAAGAGATAGCATGAGATCTTGTTATTGATAACTCCTCTGTTATACCATATGCTCCTTGCTATATAAGATTTCCTAGGCACTGGTCTATCACAACACTAGGCTGTCTCTAGGAATGAAAACATATTTTTGGCACCGTTACCGGGGAATGAAATTGAGAAATTTTAAAATCCCTAGGCCTCGACAAAATCTAATCCACTCTTCAAGTAGGTGAGTATGGAGAGTTGAGAGTTGTATATCCCTCACCTTGGCGACTCCACTTTTGTTTACTTAATAAATCTATTTGCAGTTCTGGCTCCTCATAAGCCACACCTGAGGTCAAATACATCTAAGCCAAAGACACCTTCAGTGTCTAACCCTGAAAAGATCATACATAGAATAAATTGGAGGGAAAGAAAATTAGTCCACTCTGAAATCCCTGAATTATCTATAGAAGACTTTCCACCCTCTTCTTCTCAAGAAGCTCAAGTGCCAGATCCTGACTCCACTGTGGGAGATACTGATTATTACCATTCAGATAGTCCACCTCGAGGAGGCTTCAGAAATAAAGGTAATTTTCACCCTACTCCTAAGGTTGAAGAGGTCAAAGAAGTCACTGAAGTATCAGTTGTTAACATACCATTATTCCCCTCAACACCCCAGCCTTATGTTCATTACATCCCTATTATTATTCATAATCCACTTCCACCTCCTCCTCTTACTCATCAAACTATTGCACTACCTCCATCCCCTCCAATGGAAAATGTCCCAGGCTTCTTGCTAAACAAATATGCTCCTCTGGCATTACCCCAAGTGTTGAATGATTTGCCATAGGATTATTTGAATATTTTACCCCGATTCAATGGGGAAAATGAGATTGATGCTTAGAAACATCTTGAGGTCTTCTGTGGTTTTGCAAAGAATTTCAATGTGGAATATTTAGATGTGGTCTTAAGGATTTTTTTCCAATCTCTTGATGGTGAAGCTCGAAAATGGTTTAAGACATTGGCAGGTCGTTCTATTACCACTTGGGAAATAATGGAAGATACTTTTCTTAGAAAATGGGGAGAGAAGAAAGACCATGGACATTGTCTGACTGATTTTAATACTCTCAAGAAGAGACATAATGAAGGGGTATAAAAATTTATCAATATTTTTAATAAATTGTATTTGAGTCTTCCTGCTGATATGAAACCTCATGAAACTGCTGCTAGAATTGTTTTTGTAGCAGCCTTTGATTCATAATTTGGTTTCTCTCTCAGAGAAAGAAAGCCTGCTACGCTGCATGATGCTCAGTCAGATGCACTAGAGTTGGAAGCAAACTTTGCCTCCACCGGAAAATCAAAAGGAAGATCTGAACAAGATACTAGAAGAAGGGGCAAAGAGGAGGTATCTACCTCCTACCAAGATAGAGACTCAGCTAATGACAGGATTGAAGAAATGAGAAAAATTATTAAGAACCTTTCTGGTAAACTGGTTAAGCTTAAATTGGAGACCAAGAATTCAGCACCCAAGAATTTCCACAATGCTCAAAACAGAGGTTAAAATGCTCAGTATAGGAAGCCACCCTTGCAAATATTGCCAAGGGAAGCAAAGGAGCAACAAGATCAGGTACCACACCCATTGTACCTAGAAGGTCCCATAGATGATTCTACTGAAGACACTGCCTATGGACTGGAGGATGCAAACCTTGCTTTTTCAAATAGTGATGGAGAAGAATGCCCTTTGCAGGGAAATGAAGGAGCTGAGTGCCCATTGCAAGAAGAAGAAAAGACCAGAGACACAGAAGATGCAGAAATTGATCATTATTGTAAACAATTTGTTGATTTTATGCAAGCACAGTTCAATAGAAGATATGATCTCAGATATTATAGGAAGAGGACTTTTACTCAAGATCAAGAAGAGGAGCCTCCCCAGAAGGAAGCACCTGCCCAGAAAGAATAAACAGTGCAGAAAATCACAGACAAAGGTGAGGGCCCTCTAAAAAAACCTTTGCAGTCTAATGGTCAAATTCCTTCCTCTTCAAAAGTGGTCATTCCTCTTAATACTAAGTCTGTGTCAAAAGAAGTCAAACCCTCAGCTGAAAATAAAGAGTCAAAAGAAGTTGTAATAGAAAAATATTCTCCTATTTTTAGCCTGCAAAAGGAACTTGAGAAAGTCAAAATCCTAGTCCCCTTGACTGAACTATTAAAGCAACCTGCATATCAGTCTCAAGTCACCTCTTTCATGCTCCCTCCAGAAGCTATACTCACTCCAGATAGTCTCAACCTTCAAGAAGAAAGACCCATGGTTGTCTTTGGTCCACATGTTGAGGAATTAGATGCTTCTACTCCTCCCTTTTATGTGTCTCTAGTGATTCATGACCTACTATTACATAATTGTATGCTAGATTCTGGAGCTTCCCATAATCTATTGCCTTTGTCTGTCATGGAACAACTAGGATTAAAAATTACCCGTCCATACAAAGACCTCTATTCATTTTATTCCAAAAGAGTTAAATGCTTGGGGATGATTAAGGATTTGGTGGTCAATTTGGCCCAAATCCCAGCAAAAAGTGTGGTAATGGACATCGTGGTGGCTGACATCCCAGCCCGCTTTGGAATGTTACTGTCGAGGTCCTGGGGAAAAAAAATTGGTGGGTCGATTAAGTTGGTTAACATATGCCACTATCCCAGTTTTTGGTGGCCAAGAGAGGAGGTTGTACAGGGAGACTAGATTTGTCAAGATGGTGACTAAGGTTGACAACTTTGTTAATTCACCAGTCTACAGTAAAGAAGGAGATTTCTCATGCTTGATGCTGGAAGAAGATCAAGATTACACCCATGAGCCATCCTTCTGTCAGATAAAGACTGAGCAGCCCTCAGAGAATCATGAATTAGGAATCTGGACACTTCATTTTGATGGAGCAAATTCAAGAGAAGGTAATGGAGTTGGAATACTATTGATTTCTCCTACAGGAAAATGGGTTCCATTGTCTTTAAAACTTGAATATGAAGCTACTAATAATGTGGCTGAATATGAAGCACTTCTGTTAGGATTGCAGACAGCCAGGAACATGAACATACAGAGTTTAAAAGTTCTGGGAGATTCAGAACTGGTGGTTAAACAAGTTAGGAATCAGTGTCAGACTAAACATCCTCGGCTGAGGGCCTATAGGAATGAAGTTTGGGACATGGTGGAGAACTTTTTCATGGAATTTAATATCCATTTTATGCCCCGAGAACAGAATAGGATGGCTGATTCCCTTGCTGTGGCTGCTAGCACATTTTGTCCACCTTAGAACCCTCTTTTAAGATATGAAGTTGAGGTACGTTATTGACCATCAATCCCAGATAATATCAAACACTAGAAAGTATTTGAGGATGAATAACAGATGAAGAGATTCCTAGAAATAGTGGGGGAATTCTCCAATATGGAGATTGATGCTAAAGAAGGAGGTGAGTCTAAAGATACTTCAGAAAGAAATTGGGAGGAGAAAGTAGTAGGTAATAAGGTGCTACAGTTAAAGGGAAACATAATACCTAGAGGGCTGGTGCCTCTAGAAATATTATTTGATAAGAATGATGTCCCACTACATCCAAGCAAAGTGGTAGAGGAAAATCAGGTAGAAGACCCGAATATTAGTACTGAGGCTAATCCCAAAATTGTAAAATTGTCTAAGAAAATCCCAGTAGAATATAAAAGGCTAGATCAGAAATTGTTTCAGTCTTACAAAGATGTGTTTGCATGGTCCTATCAGGACATGAAAACTTTTGATATCAGTATAATGCAACACAAAATTCCACTGAAGGGAGATGCAAAGCCTCATAAGCAGAAGCTCAGACAAATAAATCCCTTGCTGCTCCCCTCTATTGAGAAGGAAATCAAGAAGCTGTTAAAGGCCAAAATAATTATGCCATTGAGGTACTCTGAATGGGTGGCAAACCTAGTCCCTGTCCGAAAGAAGAATGGAGAAATAAGGTTGTATGTGGATTTCAGAAACCTAAACAAATCATCTTTAAAGGATAAATACCCATTGCCTAAAATGGATCACATCCTGCAGAAGGTGGTTGGAGCTTCTAGGATGTCAATGATGGATGGATTCTCTGGTTATAACTAGGTGGTTGTACTTCCAGAAGATCGAAAGAAGACTGATTTCACCACACCATGGGGTACATTTATGTATGCCACGATGCCTTTTGGATTGATTAATGTAGGGGCCACTTTTCAGAGGGCCATGGACATTGCTTTTGTTGGGGAGCAAGATAAATTTCTGGTAGTCTATCTTGATGATATCACTATATTTTCAAAGAATGATACTGAGCACATTGAAAATCTGCGCAGAACCTTTGATAAATGTAGAAGGTATGGTCTCTCTCTAAACCCTCAGAAGTCTTTATTTGCATTAGAAGAGGGTAAAATTTTGGGACACATTGTAACAAAACATGGGGTGAAGATAGATCCTAAGAGGGTTGAGGTTATAAATGGTATTGATTTTCCTAGAAATAAGAAGGAGGTACAGGTGTTCCTAGGGCATATTAAGTTCCTGAGAAGGTTTATTCCTAACTATGCAGAAATAGTTAGACATATAACGGACATGCTGAAGAAAGATACTGAAGTTAAATGGTCCCAGGAATCACGAGAGGAATTTATCAGGATAAAAAATTCTTTTGCAGAAGCCCCTGTGCTAGTTGGGCCAGATTATGCTAAACCTTTCATGATATTTTCTTTTTCATCACCTCATACAATAGCAGGAGTTTTATTACAGAAAAATGAGGAGGGGTATGAGCAGCCCATTTCCTTCTTCAGTCAGGTGCTCCGTGATGCAGAATTAAAGTATAACATATTAGAGAAGCAAGCATATGCCCTAGTAAAATCCCTCAAAGCATTCTGCATGTATATCTTACAATCCCATATCATTGCATTTGTGCCTACAGCTGCTGTAAAAGATATTCTTATTCAGAGGGATAGTGAAGGAAAAAGGGGGAAGTGGATTTCCAAGATATAGGAGTATGACTTAGACATCCACCCTACTAAGTTGTTCAAAGGACAAGGGTTGGCCAAGATCCTATCCGAATCAAACTATCAAGCTTTGGGTATAAATTTTTCCATAATAGCAAGTGAGGTATCTCAGGAGAAAGAAGAGAGACATGGAATTGGAGTAGCTACTCTAGAAACACATATAAAATACCTCACCAGTCAGTGGTACAAAGAGATAGTAGAATATCTCCTCACACTCAGTTTCCCTCCAAGCTGTGATAAAACTAAATACAGAACACTAAGATTGAAATCACAAAAGTACATAGACACCAATGGCCGGCTATACTGGTGAGATCCCTCAGGAATCCTACTCCTATGTCTCACAGAGGATGAGGTAGAGAGTATTATAGCTGAATTTCATGAAGGGATCTGTGGGGGTCACTACAGCTGGAGGGCCATTGCTCACAAAATCCTGAAGGCTGGTTTCTATTGGCCCAAGCTTTTTGGAGATGTTTTTGCCCAGGTTAGAGCTTGTGAGAAGTGTCAAAAATTTTCTAAAAGGTAGAAGTTGGCACCTCTGCCCATGATTCCTGTGCACGTGGATGAACCATTTCGAAAATGGGGAATTGATTTTATAGGTGAAATACATCCTCCATCGAGTGGTCAGCACAAGTGGATTTTAATAGCCACTGATTATTTCACTAAATGGGTGGAAGCCATACCTGCAAGGAATGCTACCGATGTTGTGATAATAAAATTCATGGAGGAAAACATCATATCTAGGTTTGGCTGCCCTGCCAGAATAGTGACTGATAATGCACAGGCCTTCAAGTCTACAAAGTTTGTAAGCTTCTGTCAGCAGTATAACATCACACTAATTCACTCTACAACATATTATCCATAGGGAAATGGCTTGGTAGATTCTTCCAATAAAGCCTTGGTGAAGGCATTGAAGAAGGCTATAAATGAAAACCAGAAAAATTGGGATTCCTAGTTAAAATTTTCTCTGTGGGCCAATAGAATTACCACCAAGAGAGAAACTGGAAAATCCCCATATGAATTGGTATATGGTATGGCAGCAATATTTCCTATTCAATTAGCCCTACCAGTAGCCCGATTCATGCAGGAAAGTCAAGAAGAGCCTGATAATATGATCAGCAGAATAAACCAACTGGTGGAATTGGAAGAAACATGCAATCACGTAAATCAAAGGTTGACGGAATATCAGGAGAAGATGAAATACCTTTTTGATCAGCATGCTAAGGACCAGAATCTACAGATTGGTGATTTGGTACTCAGATGGGATATCTGGAGGGATGAAAAAGGAAAACATGTTAAATTCGATCCACTTTGGTTCGGTCCCTTCAAAATTGTGGAGCAGGGAGGTAACAATACTTTCAAGTTGGAAAATTTACAGGGTGACTTGCTTGATGCCCCTGTAAATGGTCAGTTTATTAAACCCTACTTCTAGTTCTGATTCAGGAAGAGAAAGCCTGATGTATCATATTGTATATTAGTTTCTGTTTCTATCTTTGTTGAATAATGTGGGTGTCATGATGAATTATGAAAATAAAAATGGAAATGTTGAAGAGCAGTGTTCGCATAGAATATTTACCTGTGGTCTGTGAAGTTCTCGACATGCCCAGGGATGAACGTGCCATCCCTAGGTGGAGCCAATGTTGATCATATCAACATCCTATTGAAATTTTGATAAGCACCCTTGCTTAGACCTTTCAAAACCCCTTTTTCTGCCCTGAGAAATCCATATTCTGCTTATCTTTACCTTCCTATATCCCCACATTACATTATAAAAGGCCAAAAATTCACATTTGAAAAATATATAAGGCCTAGCCCCTCTAGCCCTAGCCCTTTAAATATTTTCCCCCACGTAACCCAGGTGCTAAACTAGGCGCCAGCCCGAAAGGCGCTTACCAAAAATGTATATCGGAAGTGGTATTAACCGTTGATCTACGCAGATCCAACAACCCTCGCAACCTTATCACGCACACGGTCCCCACTTTGTTTTCCTGTCTAATCATATCTCAACCGTTCGATCAACCTGAGAAATCAACGTCTTATAGTACTCCTGCCCTGGTGGTCCCCACTCCGCGCACTGTACAAAACTAGTGGTTTATATCGCACCGCCTTTCTGAGGTGGGCGGTATTTCTCAAATCGGAGCGATTCCATACATCGCTTGCCGCATGTCTCTACGTATGGCTCCAAAACCACCTTCCATCGTGTGTTATCGTTCGTCCGAAGTCATGGAGTGATATTCATGACAGCCGTCCGATCTGGAGGTCTTCATCCGACGGTCGTCGCACTCCGAAGCTGCACAAGTGTTAATTCAAATCAATAGCGCCCCTGGCCCACCATCTCATCACCCTTCGATACGTTTTCCACCGTCGATCTCCTCCTAATATCGGACGGTCCAGATTAAACTCACGCCATGCCATTTCCCAACTCCCTCCATGTCACCATTCCATGTGCCATTTGTTTCGTATTCTCTTTCCCTCCATATATATTCATTCAATGGGCCATTTTCCTATGTTTCCATTTAAATTTTCCGCCCACGTTCGTCAAACTATGTTACATGAATACGCTGCATTTTCTACCATCGCCCTACATTTCTCAATCTGTCCACCATGCCGCGCTGTCACACCATTATCCCCACTATGTTCACCTTCCCATGCATGGTTTTCTTTAACAAGTTTGTGGGTTTTGCAGGGTTACAGCAGCGTAAAATTGCCATAATCCACAGCCTCCATTACAGAAGCAGAGGACGCAGGAAAGGACTATCTTCCAATAGTTACATTTATGAAGAAAGGCCTGGGGAGGTAGATCGACAAGAATTCCATTAAAGAAGCAGGGTTAAAATCTGTCAAACCCTGCAGAGCCATTCAAGGCACCGATTTCGCAGATGAAGATATTAATGTTGCGGCAAAGAGTATCAGTGGGAGATCAGAGGAATTCAACATTCAACATTAAATATTTTAAGCCGTAATTCAGGGTTTTGAAGGCAGAGGGTACCATTCACAGAAAAAATACTCCAAAGCTTTCTTTTCAGCACCATTTTTCTTCAGGAAAGGACGGAATGTCTATGTGGTTTTATTCCTTTGCCGTGTTCCTGAAGAGTTTTCTACCCAGCGTATTTGTTTCTGTAAGCAGGTAGCAAGGTAAAAACAACATTACAAAGTCATCAAGTAGTATGGGCATGCACGTTTCCACCATTTTGTTTTAATTAGGCAAATTAAATGTTCATCACCAACTCCATTTTTGAGCTTTCTTGTTCTCCTATAAAGCTCTCAAAGAACATATGATTTAGGGTTCCAGATTTTATCAGAAAATTATGTAGTGAAAGGCTTTTTGTATACATTTTGTAGAACTCTTGTATGAAGGCTTAGAGCCCATAGGGTTTCAGTGAGGAGGAGTTCCATCTGTTAAAGAGAATTCTGGTCTTAGGTATTTCACAGTCTGTAACTTTATTTTATGTGTTAATTTAAATAGACCATTTCATTTCATCCATCTTTCCTGTATCATGTTTTGGAATGCGAGTGGCTCACTGATTTTTGGTATGGATTTATCCTAGTTGATACCCATGCTCGAATTAGTCAAGCGCTTTAAATATGGCTCATGCATGATATTTTGTTCCACTATTCATCTAAACCATGTTTCTGCTATATTAGTTTCTTTGGGAGGGTTTTTTTAAAACGCTACTGTCATGTATGGATTCTTGGATTGATAATCCCATGCATGGTGGTATTGTGTATCTGGATATCAGCTCAATGTTAACTAATATCTTCTAAATATTTCATTCACTACATACATCTTCTGATAAATTATTTCTGTGAGGTATTTCTGAATTGGCCCTCTTTACAGTAAGTTGTCTCTGAATTGTCTGTTGCTTTTATATTGGAGTTTTTCATGTTGTCTCTGCAATATCCCTATTTCTGTGTCAGTTTCTGAAGGTCTTGGTCCCATTCAGATGAATTTTCCTTGTTTTACAAGAGATAGCATGAGAGCTTGTTATTGATAACTCCTCTATTATACCATATGCTCCTTGCTATATAAGATGTCCTAGGCACTGGTCTATCACAACTCTAGGCTGTCTCTAGGAACGAAAATAGGGTGCATTCTCATAAAGCATTTCACCCCTCCCTCTCTCTCAGACCTCATGCTTTAGGGGGCATATGTTACACAACATTTTGTCACCTTCCATACAGTCCCTCATCCCGTACATTGGCGGACTATTCTCATGACCTGTGAATAGTAAAATGTCCTAAAAACACCTTCATGGCATCCTATTACATAAGGAGAAACATTCTCTTGAAGAACTTTTCCTCTGAAAAACCTAAAAATAGATGTTTTAGCCTTGTCACAACTAGCCCGTTCATCCATCGCGCCAATGGGGGAAATCCACGCTAAAGGGTGCGCCAATTGGCGCTCTGTCCCTATGTTTCACTACCGCCAAGATTATTAAAGGATGTTTTTTAAAAATAAATGGTGGAAGTTTGATTCTAACAAACTCTAGAATGAATCATCGAAGAAGTTGAGTGGTTTGGATCTAGATCTCCATGTATAGGAAGTGGTTTTCCACCTCTCATGGAACCTTCCTAAGAGATAGGACCTATCCCATGATTATAGGGATCCCAACTTACCTTCCTCCATCTATAAAAGCTTACCCTCTCCAATAGAAAGCTAGTTGAACTTTTGGGAAGGAAATGATAGCTTAGTGAATATCAAGAGCAGAGCTGAGGCAAACCTTGTGAGAGAGAGAGAGTTCTGTCAAATCCCTGACGAGCTTTGTTGAGACGTGCTCCACTGCAAGCCCCACTGAAGGAAGATCATAGCGTCAAATAATTTGGTTGTAATCTCCCTTTCTGTCATTTATAATATAAGTGACTCTGATTTTGGTTCCATTTTTGTGTTTACTCTTTTATGTAATGCAACAAATTATCTCTTCTCTGACTGATATATAGTTACATGCTTTAAGTATTACATTGTATGTCGTCATATCTCTGCGTGTGTACAGGTGTCCAGACGTGACGAACGGAAGGATTGTGATCTTTCAGGCTAGGGATGAGGAGCGCAGCTTCTTCATCGACAACAGTAGTGTGGGATTCGAGGTAGGCTACTTATCACGATCTTTGTATTTCTTGTAGCTAGGAACCAATGTCATTGCATGATTCGATTGTTGCTAGACCCAATCTAGGGCTAGTGGGATGGCCTTTGTTCGCAGAGGAGATTTACCTCCTCAACAAAGATGCCTTGCCAAAAGGAAAGGCAACATTTCAGCAAAAGCCCTCTTTTACATCAAAGGGAAAAGATCAGAAGGTTCATTTCTCATAGGAGAGCCAAAGTAGAAAACCTCTTAGTAATGATGTCCGAAGAGAATTGAGGAGGAGGAAGGTTTGCTTCACATGCCAATAATCTTGGGCACCCAAACATAAATGTACAATATCAAAGGTGCACTACATAGAGGTCTTCTCAGATGATGAGGAGGAGGAAGAAGAAGAAATAGAGAGGGGACACAATGCTGAAATAATAGGAGATGATACACCACGACCAAGAGGTGCATATGGAGCAATTTCTCCAATTAGAGGGACTCTTGCATCATTAAGAGTGGTACCCAAATATCATGAAACTTCCACACAAGAAAAAGAGTTGGATTTCCATCGTGGAAGCAGGGATATGATAGTCCCATCTATTATGGATAGGAGATTGGTACATGAGACATCACTATTTTGTGGCAAACCACCTGGAAGCCCACCTGATCTAGATTTGGTGAGACATATCTCACATCATGATGCACCATTCATAGATTCAATAGGAATGGGAGCATTAGGAGGCCATGATACAACGTTGAGAGCCTTGGGTAGACTCAAGGAGGAGGGAGACATTCTTCCAACATCATCATTACCCACTCTCATTTGAGATTCCGCGTTGTGGGAGGAGCAACATGGGAAGGATGGCAGCCTTCCATAATGTACCTTTGGCATGGGAGATGTCAAAGAGAAGGGCAGCCATATGACATATGTTCTTTGTGATAGATCATCGGTGCTATCACTATGGAGGACAGATCCATATTGGAAATCCCATCTGTTGGTGGATTATTCCAAGGATCTTTTTACATGTATGATACTTGATGACCAACTACATGAGGAGGGCTATTCAGTCCAAGATGAGGTCATTTATTACCACGGTAGGATATTCTTATCTAGAACCTCCAAGGTCAAGGAGAAGTTGCTACAAGATGCACATGAAGACTTTCTCTTCAGCCATAGTTATTCCATGAGAGCCAACAACACTATCATGGAGAACTACACTTGGGAAGGCTTTGAAGAGGAACTATATCAGCATTTGAAAATATGCAAGGACCATGTGGATATGGGAGAGATACATAACTCTATGGAGGAGTTATCACAGCCACCTCTTTCCTCTTTTGGAATGAGAGGGGATCTATCTGTGGACAACTCCATTTGTATGAGTATAAATTTTGGTAAGGAACATGCTTATGTATATGATGTTTTATTTGATGATTATTTGCATTCCTTTACCATGTATATGTAGGCCATTTCTCCAAGGAGGAGCATTCTTCCATATAAGCTTCATGGCCAACTTTGGGCTATAAAAATTTCAGAACATGTCCACTCCCTTGGAGGATATAGGGAGATGGTGTATCACTGTGGGTGCACTCCAAAGGTGCTAAAAATATCTCACCTTTTATGCACTTGTGAGAAAACTTGGGCAGAAAATAAGTGGTGGGGAAACCACTTACCACATCATTATTTGATGCAGTCAAGAGATATTTTGTGCTGGTTCCACATGTGGGACTATGAACCACCTCCATTTTTTCATATTTTTTTTTGTATGCACTTGGTTTTGATCCCATACATTGATGATGTACTTATTATTTTTATGGGAATGATTGGAGGGAGGATGGGAGGATTTTATGTGCCCTTTGGGAGAGAGGTTCTCCATGTTCATTATGATACATGTTTCAGGGAGAAAATTTGGTAAACCATGATTGTTTCATTGGATCTATCGCTTCCTTGTGGGATGAATCATTTGCATCTCATGAGAAATTTGGAGGATAATTTCATTGAGGGATGGATTGGGAGACACTTAGCTTATAAGGGAATCTTATCACAAACTGGTGTCACCAATGGTGGAGGAGAAGAGTTGCAGCACTGACCTTGTCAGTTGGTTGAGAAAAAACAACATTAGGGAAGGGAGGACTGTAATATTCCCAATTAGCCATGAGCTAGTTGGAATATTAAATTTTGTTTTGTTGTCTTTTTTTATGACTAAAAGGACAATGGAGGTCCATAAGTCTCCTTAATAAATCAATGCCAATGTGAAAAGAGGACATCTTGGTAGCTTAATTGAACACCCTTAGGTGTAAAAAGGGGTTGAAACACCTTGACTAGGTCAACTTTGACCAAATCAACAGCGCTATCATGGAGGAGTGGCATTCAATAAGGGACAAGACAATTTTAGATGGAGATACCTTGCGTGGAAGTAGTGTCATAAATTAATGGGGCTTAGGGTTTGGAAGCTCATTTCTTATAAAAATTAGGAGGATGGCAGACATATTCATTATGTATTGATTTATGATATTTCTGAATATATGGTCTGTTTAGACATATAACTTTCTTTGGCTGTTTAGCTAAGATTGAAATTGTTGTTTAGCACTAGGTGTTCCTGATAGGGAATCCCACCTCTTTCCTTTAGAGGCCTCTTGGAATAGCATTGTACTTAACTTCCACTTTTATGATTTAGGCCAAGCTTCATCTTTCATATATAGTACAGATCCTATTGAGGGTTGAGTTGTGTTGTAGGTTGTAGTAGTGTAGATCACATTTTGGTCCCTTCAGTACTTATTTTCAGTGGACAGGGGTTCCTTTCGATTGGGAGGATATTAAGGAAGGCCATTGAGCCTATTTTCATATATTGGCATCATGCCACAAATTTATTTTCCCCTATAGCATAGTTTCATTCCAGATCTGTGTTATTTTGAGGGAGGATTTGTAGGGTGGTTTCAGTACACCATTTGGAGATGAGGTTTTATAGAGAAGGGATTAGCCTTTCATCTAGGAGATCTATTCGAGGGGGATGCACTATTTTTTATATCATATCAACCACACTTTCCAAATCTATATGTTGCAGTGAATATTCAACCCTAGGGGTTTGATTCCCATCTTGTATGGTGGTGTATTTTTTAAAACCGTTGTGTGGTTCTTCAAAGGATGTTGTATAGTGCCTAGATCTGTACTTGTTGTATATTTTGAGGCATATATCAGCCCATGATATTTTGTATATTCATTTGTTGTAGCTGTGTTCTTTAAACAACGTTGTAGCAGTCTTTCAAAAATTTGATATATAGTAGCAACACCTCTTTTGAGGGTTTTTTCCATTGGAGGCTTATTCTATCTTGTAGTACATCTTATGGCCCAATTATTATGAATATTTTGCTTCTGTTATAATGATTAGAAGGTCTTCATATTGGCCTCTTATTTTTATGTAATGTCTTACACTGCTATTCCATGGTTTTGCACTATATTCCTGCTTTTCCCATTTGGGAATATTACATGCAGAATGCAAGGAAAATTATTTTAAGGGGTGAGATGAAACAAGCTTTGAAGATGAGAGGTGATTTTAAATGCCTAAAGGACTTGGATAATATGATATAACCACAAAGTACTTAAGAGACAGTGACAATTATGAAGATGCCAAAAGATTACTCAATTAAAAGAGATACCATTTTTCACAGATCCACCATAGATTATTCAATAAATATATCACTCACACTTACTTGAAATAATTTTCCAAACATTAATATTCAATAGGTGTCCAAATTCAATTAAATGAAACAAGACTTAATTACACATTAGGCAATTTTAATCGATGGAAAATGTTCCAAAACTCAAATGCCAATGATCATCAAACCCAACTAGAAAATATGAAATTTAGTAGCACTTAAATCTCAGTAATTATTCATCCAAACATATCATGAAAATTTAATGCTAATAAAACAACTTCATCAAGAAATTTATGAATTAAATGATGTTCTTAAAAATGCAAATCTAGAAATTAATTTTTCTCTATAGTCAAACTTAGGATATTAAAAATTAAAATGCCCGAACTATAGAAACGATTCCCAATTAAATATCTTTGCAAAATAGATCAAAACTCCAAATGTCCAATTTTTTTTATTTATTTAAAATTTTAGCCCAAAATCTAAAATTAAAATGAAATATTGAAATCTAAAAAATCTAAATCTAATTAAAATTAAAGTTAATTTTTATACAAAAATTTAAATGAAATGAAACATTTATTATTATTATTTATCGAAATTATAAATGCTAATTAAAATTTTTAAATTAACCCTAACCTAAAGTTAAGAATCTAAAAAAAAATTAAAATGAAGCTAAAATGTAAAGAAATCGAAATCGAAATAATGTAAAGTTTTTTTTTTTTTTTTCTTTATTTTTTATTATTATTATTTTTTTTATAATAAAAAGTTTAACTAAAGAATTAAATTGAATGTCAAAAAATTAAATTAAAGTCTAATGTTAAAACTGAAAAAAATGAAATCGAAAAATCTGAAGTTATAAAAAAAAGGATTAAATGTGTAAAACATTAGGTCGAAATGCAGGTCATGGAAGCAACCGCAAATGGAGAGGAATATATGGAGGTGAGTAGAAGAGGGAAAACAGATGGAGGAACTGTCAAAGGCTGGGGGACGAAGAGGAAACATGTGGAAGGATAAGCATAGAGGAGAGGGATCAGACAGAGAATGAAGGGGAGCGAGGAGCAATGAAGTAGCTTGGCTATAGGTGAATGGACAGTCGAAGGTCAATGAAAGGAGAAAATGCAAACATATGGAGGAAGCTACGGGAAGGAGGATGTAGGGAGATGAAAATATAAGTGTATTAGAAAATAGGGGCTGCAGTGAAGTGAAGGGAACTCACGCAAGAAGAGATTCGACAACATGAGGATAAAAGTGGATGGGAATGCATATTTGGAGGATGTGAGGGTTAGGGCAGCCACGTGAGGGAAAAAATTCATGACAGGAGCTATGTGGCAGAAAATGAGGATGCAAGGGGTGGAAAGGTAGTGTACAATTCAACATGAAGAAAGAGGATGTGCGAGAAGAAGAAAAAGGAGTAGTGAGGGCAGCGAATAGCAGCAAATGAGGGCAGCGTATAAGAAAAAATGCAAGCGCAACTGGTGCATAAACACTCAAATTTGAATTTTTTCCTTTTACCCAGCAAAAGCACATATTTTTTTCTCTAAATTTTTATAAAAATGAATGCACCTACAATTTAATAAGCCTTGGGACACAATGTACCCAGATCTGCAACTAAAAGATGATCTTGAAACCAGATCTTGCCCTCCACGGCCTAGATCTAGCTCAGACCTGAAATTTTTTCTGAAAATATCCCAGTACAACTTGCACAAAACTAGAAACAAAGGACCCAAAAACCTAGTATACACACAGAATATAAAAACCCCAAAACTCCTGTGAGTAAAATAATTAACGATATTTACAAAAATATAAAGCTATTTTAAAGATTAAGGCCCTGATGGCCAGATTTAAACCATTTAGCACAATTAAAAAAAGATAAATTAAGAGAGAGGCACAATCTCTAAGAAGAACCCTACAAAAAATGGAATTTAAGATAAGCTTGGGGAATTAGATCCAAAATGCTCTTCAGATCTTATTTCATTGGGAGTCAGCTGGTCCAGCCAAGGACTTCCCTAAATGCCCAAATCTAAATCTGAGAAATTTATGCACACTTAAAGTTAAATTGTTAAATCAATAGAGAAATAAGATAAATAATAATTTTTTCAAGAGTCGGAGATAACTGCTAACTTAATCCAATTAATATTCTCACCCTAAATCCAGTAACCTAAGCAAGATACATGTGCAATAGATTACTCTAAAAAAGCCATTAATAAAAAAAAAAAATCACCAGTAGAATATAAAGAACAATTTTACCATAAAATGCTCAAGAGGAACACCACCATCAAAATGAAATCCTGAAGACTTCGTTTGTATTATTCTAGAAAATATTACAAGAGAGCTTCAGGAGAAAGTACATGATCAAGAGATCATATGACTGAAAGACTAATAAAGACCTCTAATTTATAAGATAAATTCTCCAATGGCTAGTTCGGTTGATCCCTGTTAAAGTAATCTTGACCGTCAAAAAATATTTAATCATATTTTAATCTCGTTAGTTGAAATTATAAATTTTTGAGGAGATTCGAATTTATCATTTAATTCTTTTTTAATTAACTCAAAAATAATATTTTTGAGTTAATTACCTAAAAAATTTTACTTTGACTTAACCACCAAAGCCAAAGGGTCCAAAATTTCTCCAAATTATCAATATTCCCTTGGCCTGGGACCTTTAAAAATTTATTTTTTAGGGACCCACGAATTTTTCCTTTGAAGAATTTTAAATCACCTAGGACTTAAAATTAATTAAATTTCTGGCTTAGGATTTTTAATTTAATTTGGTCAGAAAATTTAATTAATTGACTCAGAGGGGATTTAATTATTTTTCCAACCCTCTTTACATAAGATAAATACATTTTGACACAAGAAGGGGAAAACCCATTCATGATAGACCCTCAAATAGCTACCCAATTCTACGAATCAAAACATGATCTAGTAGACCAAGTAGTTGGTAATAAAATAATCTATCCAATTAGCTAGGATTATTCCCAAAATAATTTTACAAAGACTCTATATAAAACACTAGGACTCACTTAGCATCTTGACGACAAATCCACCCTAACTTTGGGGTTAGGCTGGAGGGGAAAAATCTGTCGATCACTTGTATCAAGAAACACAAATGAATCAATGAGACAAAAAACCTCCTAGGATAGAAATTGTCACTAAAATACTAGGCTTACCTAGGTTGTTACATTCATGATGGTATTACTTAGATCATTTACATCATAAACATGGAGAATGGGTTTACATCATTTACAAAATTTCCGATTGATGATGAAATCTGAATGGCGCGAACACCTTGAACATGATGAATCCCATTTTCAAATATAGTGGTGGATTGCTATGGGTTTGTTGATAGAAAGTTGTCCACATCTGGCTCTACTTAGGGACATGTTGCTTCATTGAAGGAATGTGAGAATCTAGAATCTGCATCCAAGCGACACAAACAAAATTACATAAGTAGTGTCCATCCAAATATCATCATATAACATTAAGCACATGAAAATAGAATCTCTTCATTTATTGACTATTCTACCAACAAGAAATGTAAATCTACTCTAACTACAAAACAAAATGCTAAAAGGAAAAAGTGTAAGGTTAGAGATACAATACAAAGGATGGCCTGTGGCATCATATGTGTTCAATATAGTGCATACTGAGCATTTTCCTTCTTTTAGGCAAGTTTGTGGGTTGCTTTTCAGATGTTCCATGCTCGATTCTGCACATTGTAGGGATCTATCTTATCCGAATGTCAAGCTTCTCTTGGCCATCAAACGCATCTAGCCACTTACTTCTTCTTTTCTGATTTTTTCTCTTCTTCTTAGTGGGCTGTGATATCAGCAATTATACCACTGTAGATTTATTGTCCTTATCTTGAAGATGTTCGTACAAAATATTTGATGAACCTGGAGTGTGACCAATATTATTCTGAATATACTCTGTCAATGGTGACACATAAGCTTGGATTTTATTAACTTCATTTGCAACCATAGTTAAATTTTCCTTAATGGGAAAAGTGACCTGCCTATGATGAGATGGGAATTGCTTCAGAAAACTGGGAGGCCAATGATCTATTGACAATTCCGCCATGGGTTCAAAATTTTTCATGTGTGATATTTCCAATTTTTGCAACTTATTCTGAATAACAGTCATTTGATTAGAATGCTTAACCTTTACAACACTGATTTCCTTCACATGACTCTCTTCAACAATCAACAACTTGTGCTGAAGAGACATCTAACTGATTTCCATGTTTTTTATCGCCTTATCATTATTCTCTTTCATGGCCATGAAGAAATTTTGCATATATTTCATATCCTTCTGATGACTTGCTTCCATGATCATCATTTCCTTGATATGTTTTTCTTCTAAGGCCAATAACCTGCTCTGCATAGAACCAATTTCCCTGCTGTGATCCGCGATTAATTTTTCTTGATTAAGTTTCATATTCTTAATGAATTGAGCCTGGTTGGCCTCCATATTCTTGATTACATGAGCTTGATTTATTTTTATATCCTGAACCATCTGAATCAATTCGTTAATAAAATGCTCATCATTGTCAACATTGATTTGGAAACTTGTTTCTACTTCACCACTATCGTGGATTTGTGCTGTCATGGTACAAGTGGATTCATCCTGAGAATTTTCTTGAAATCTCCTGTTGATAATTGAGTTCTCCAGAAGATAAATTTTATTATTTTTCATAGTACCAGGAGCACAAGGCGAGCCACCTTGTTTTATATATTTATCTTTAAAATCATTGATGATGTGTTGTAAACAATAAAAGTACTCCTCATGAAAATTTCAAAACCAATATATAGCATCACCTTTTAAGGAATAGCCAAAGAGACGTATCTTGACATATTCATGATTATATTGTGAAGGATGACAATAGATATTTATTATATGAGTAACTGTCAATAGATTTTTTCGAGCAATGGTTGAATTACCACTAGAGAAAAAAGGAAATTTAGGAATGGCCTCTTCTAGCATGTTGTGAAAGGTATCATCCATGATGACCTGCTTAAAGGCTAAGTGGATGTTAGAGAAAGATATCCTTGTTCAAGAATAGTCAATAGTTCCTCAAGAAGTAAGCTTATTTTCAGGAACTCTTGTAAGAAATGAAATAATTAGAGTCTCCACTTGAACATGAATCTAATTCTAAAACTGAAAAATTAGTCGAGAGAAGCAGATGGATACAAGGGAGGGATTATTGTCTACGAGTGAACAGATGAATAAGTGGAGTCGCTACCCAAACAAGAAGCCAACCGAAATGTCCAGGTGCTAAAGGTGCAAATGATGAAAGGATTAGTGAGATGATAAAAGATAAGGTGATGAAAATAAGAAGAGATGAAATGATGCCAGAAAATGTTATGACACGTGAGAGGCTAATGAATGTTGAAAAAATATTAGAAGATTAGAAAATTTCATTAAGAAAGAGGACATAAAAACTCTATCCTTTGCAACATCGCCAAAAAATGTTTTTGCACAGAATTTTTAGGCACCACGACAACGGCTCAGATTAGGGGCTATTACCCTGATCCCCAATATCTCTATTTATTATGTCTCCTTGCAGACTAAGGGGGGCAGACCCTAATGAAATGGAAGAAAGAGATCTGTTTGGAAACCAACCAATTTAGGAGACACAATCAAATGGCCAAGTACTTGTTTAATATTTAACAAGATTTAGAAGATTCAATTAGATTAAGAGTTTGAAACCAGTGCATTATGGATTCAATTATCCCGTTATGAGATTAGGATCAAGTAGCTGATAGATAACTACTGCTATGAAATGATAATGCAGAATGTAAGGAAAATGATTTTAAGGGGCAAGATGAAACAAGATTTGAAGATGAGAGGTGATTTTAAAATCCTAAAGCACTTAGATAATCTGATCTAGCCAATAAGTACTTAAGCGAGAGTGTCAATTATGAAGATGCCAAAAGACTACTAAATTAAATTATATACCATTTGTCATAGATCCACCATAGAGTATTCAATAAATATATCAATCACACTTACTTGAAATAATTTTCTAAAAATTAATATTCAATAGGTGTCCAAATTCAAGTAAATGAAACAAGACTTAATTACACATTAGGCAATTTTAATCGATAGAAGACGTTCCAAAACTCAGATTCCAATTGTTACACAGTAATTTGTCACCGTCCTTACCATTCCCCATCCCGCACAATGGAGGACCCATTTCGTGACCTGTGAACATTGTCATGCCTTGAAAACATCATCAATGCATTCCTCTAAGCATGAGCTTTATTTTCCTCGAGACATCTCCTTGCAAAAATCACAGAAACATCCCCAGTATCAAGGCAGCAGCTAAGTACTCGCACCAATGGGGGAAAACTCGCAAAGAGTCGCGCCACCGGGCGCTCGTCATAGAGCAAGTTAGCCGCGCTAACTCCATTTAGGGACCTTTTAAATAAGGATGGCGGAAGTTGAGTTCCAACAAACTCACAAACCATTGCCTATCTTGAGTTGGGAGGTTTGGCTGCGGGAGTTCTATGGAGGGAAGTGGTTTTGCCACATCTCATAGAACCTTCCTTGTTGATAGGGCCAATCCCATAATAATAGGGATCCCAACTCCTCCTTCCCCATCTATAAAAGCTTGCTCAAATCCATGGCAAGCTAGTCTTGAAGTGCCTAAGCTCTGAATCTCCATATTCCCAAAAGCCTTTGTGTTGTAAAGAATCCTCTCTTTCCCTTAAGGCTGACTCAAGTAAGGAGACCATTGTCAAGAGACTCCGGAGAGGTTTTCCCTTTCCCTGGCGAGCTTTGCGAGACGTGGACGACCGGAGACCCGTCCGAAGGAGACCGCGACGTCGTAGAGGTGGTTGCACTGTTATTTAATCGATGATTATGATTATGGTTCCACTCCGTTTTCCATCATGTTAATGCGAGTAATGTCCTTTCTGACTGATGTTTAGTTACGTATGCTGGTTTCTATGCTTGTATCTCTTCGTTTCTTCCATGTGCAGGTGTTCATCCGCGGAGATCGCGGAGGGATTGTGATTTGCCGAGGCTGAGGAACGGGGACACTTCTTCTTTAGATCGTGGCGTTGGAATCCAGGTAGGCTTCTATCCCAAGTCTTTCATTCGTAACTAGGAACCTGCGTCATAGCATCGTTTGATTGTTGCTAGACCCCTGCTGGGCTAGTAGGGATCGCCTCTGTCCGTAGAGGGGATTTACCTCCTCAACAAATTGGCGACTCCACTGGGGATCGTCCGGTTTTCATTGTCTCGTTTATGTTGTTTCGCTTTGATTGTTTTTCCTTGCTTGATGAACCTTCTGGGTTGGATTCTTTCATTGTTTTAGCTTCTTGGTTTGCTTAGCTTGCATTGGTCTGCTTCTGGAGTAGCTTGTTTTTAATTTTTTGCTGAGAAACTCGACTGGCGCGGTTTTTAACCCGACAGTCGCGCCAATTGGCGCACGTTGCCTTTGTCTAGCCCGCGCCAATTGACTTCGGTACTGGCCACACTTTGCGTCACAATTTCGTGTGAGTTTTTTTGAAGTTTTCTATTAAGTTTTGATTTGATCGGCGTTGTTTTTCTTCTTGATTTTCCGACTGCCTGAGTGTGTTGGAGTCCTGTTTGACTGGGAATTCACCTCTGTCCTTTGGTTGTTTGCTTTTATCTACCGATTTCACGTTTTAAGCCCTAGGGCATCTAGTGGCTTAGTGTATCGAGCCCTCCTTGGGAGTTTTGGTGTTTTTATGATCCTGTCAACTATCTGATTGATTCTCCGCATCCTCTAAGTAGTTGTTCGTTGTTTCATTGCGACTTTTGGGTGATTTTGTCATTCCTTTATTCGAAATTCGTTTGGTCTTGCTTTGGACCTAGATCACACGGTCCATTGGAAGCTTTTGAGTCTTTTCTTTGCTTTGAGAGACTTTGGTCGATTTGGGGATCTGATTGCTTGTGTTGTTGAGTGAAATGTGTTTGTTTCGCTCTCTTGCATATCGTTTCTCAAGTTGCTCCATTTGTTTTCAAGTTTGATTAGTGCATATTAGCCATTAAACATTGAAAATCAAAAAACAAATCTCTTTTGCTTTTGTTAATTAGTGCAAATTGTGATCTTTTCCATATCGCTAGCGATTAGTGTCTGAATGAAAGTTTTCAATTGCATTAGTTGTATTAGAGATTTCATTGTTTGCCTTCCGTTCATTTCGTTTGTATAAAAGCTCTCAACGCTTATCTAGCTAGTTTTCATCGAACGAAATGTTGCACTGTGGCATATAGCTCTGCATTTAGGAGTCTTTCGAGACACTACATACGATAGGGCCTGAAAATCGAAACTTAATTGAAGATCAACTGTAAAATTTATTCAATTAACCTAAGGCAGCATTGGAACTTAACGAAACATATTTAGAAGGTCTAGGCTAGAGACGTGTTTCGGCGTCGTTAAACCTAGCAGCTGTTGTTCGCCTGTTGGCTTTAGACAGCGCTAGTACGGACTTGCGCTCCCCGTACCGTCGCGTATATAAAGGGAGACCCCTCTAGGTTTTCAATCCTTTATCCACAGGAAGCCGAGTCCGCCGCCCTATACCCGTGATACACCGAACACAGCATTCGGGGAGACTACCTGCACGTACGGAAAGTCCTTGGTCGATTTCTGTTTCATTTTTGAAACCAAGGTGGATATTGCAGTTCACGGATATTTGGTACACCCTTTGTGCCTAGTTTTTCCTGAGCAGTCATTTGGTCTTTCTTCGACTTCCCAACTTGAAAAGACCGTCAAGCGCTTGTCCTTTCACGCTTGTGTCAACTCTGAAAGAGATAGAGTCATCTTTTTATCGTTTCTCGACTCTTAAAACATGAAACGGTAGAATTTCTTACTTTCCAATGTGGTAAAATTAATCGCCCACGATTACACACCCATTTAGACATTGCCCGTTGACCGTTTGATCGTGTGTCTTAACTCTTTTTTAGCCCGTGTGTGTTTTTGAGTTTGATGGAAACTTTTTCAGAGTTTACCAACCAAGGAATCCCCTCCGAAGGGAATCCTGGTCATTTTCCTCCTTTCGGAAATGTTGGTGCTCCTTACATGGCGACGTTGTCCCTTCCTGGGTTAACTGTTGGGCTGTTCGTTTGGTTGTCTCAACCTTGTAGTCCCGAATAACTCGGCTACTGTCACTAGCTTCCTCCAATTCGAACAACATCATGTTGATTCCAAGGTGTTAATCTTCCTCCCTTCTTCTTCGCCTTCCGTTTTCGTATCCTCATCTTCTACTTCGCTCGGTTAAAGCCCTGATTCAAGTAACCAGTGGCTAAGAAGAAGAAGAAGAAGACAAAGAAGAAGAAGTCTCGATATGAGGTTAAAAGTATGCATCGCTGTTTCGTGTTTGTTCTCTTGATGTTCTTCCAACCCTTCCCTAGTGTGAAGTTCGCATGTTGTGCACTATCCATTTTCGAGATCACTGTGATATCAAGGTGCTCGAAGTATGGTCCAATGGTCGTCCGTCGTTGCCTTTGGCTTCCAGCAGTCAGGTTGGGGGCACATCTTCAATTGGTGCTGTTAAGGCTCCTAAGAAGCAGGGTAAGATTACTAATCCCTGTAATTTGTGTGAGGGGCATCATGCCATTCACCTTTGTCCGTATATGGATGAAGCCAAACGAGTTTTGGGCAACTCGGCTGTTTCTATGCCATGCCTTCCGGCTGGTTACAAACAGTTTTCTTTGAGTCCTCCACCAGTTGATCCTACGATTGGTCAAGATTCATCCTTGGTCGATCTCGCTCCCCCAGAAATTCAAATTCAGGAATCCGTTCTCGAACAACCATTGGTCGTGGGATCGGTTGAGCTGGCCCCGTCTACGGTGCACTAGGTCTTTTCCGTGGAGAGTGGATCTCACATCCCTCAGGTTCTTCTTGTTTCTTCAGATTCCTCAGACTTGGAGAAAGATTCTCCTGTCCGTACTTCAAGAGCCCTCGCAGTGTCCCATGATGGAGGCTCCAGAGGATATCCCTCCCGCCTTCGAGATGGAGGTCATGGAGGATGCTTCTTCTACCGTAACATCAGGGGAAGACCTTCGCTTGTCGATGGTAGCCCCTCCGAGGAGTTTGGTCGCTTCCTTTGACTGGAATCGATTTGCAGGATTTCGCCTTCCGTCTTATGTGCCTTTCGAGATCACAGTACAGGCTCTTGGTCTGGTTGTACCCAGCACCATTATAGACGAAGGTGCCTCTGTTAGTATTCTGTCATCAACTACCTGGCAAGCTTTCGGTTCGCCGCCGCTTGCGCCCGTTACGCAGAATCTGTTGACGTTCAATAGAAGAACGAGTCAACCATTGGGGATCCTTCCAAGGTTACCTGTTACCTTGGGAGGTAAAACCATCCATATGGACGTGATGGTCAACTATGTGTCTGCCTACCCCTGCTCGCTCAGGTTTTCGCGGATGATGCCGTCATGCATCGTGTGTCAGCATTGGGTCCCGAGCCCAGGATGCTTTCCTTCCATCAGAGTGGAACTCTTGGAACTCCTGGAAGCACCGCCTTCTGGGGTTCATTTTGATGTAAGCTTCCATAGTAGGCACGTTCTCCCCGTCGGGTTTCCCTCTTTAAAAATGAAACAAGGTCAAGTGAGTGTCGTCTTTGTCTTCAGGTCAAGCTCCTTAAACCAAGGAACAAGGTGTCTTGAGTGATTGAAGGTTAAGTGTGTCAACCTCGTTAAAATAATGCAACACGAGCATGTTCAATTCGACTTTTTGTTTTGAACCTTCACTCCATTTTCAATGGACTGAAGCTTCAGGGGCATGCACCTCGAATTGAGACACCATGTTGGGGGGCATGCCCGTCTTCCTCATTTCAAGCATAGTTTGCATATGTGTGTGTGTTCATGTGTGCTCTTAAGCTTGCATAAAAATGAAATGTGTGGATACATTTCGCATTGGGTCGTTTGTTATGTAACTGATACATTAGATTACATTTGTATTAGACATTTGCATAACATATAAAAAGCATCATCACATGTACAAGATCCATCCAAAATAGTCATATGTATATATATATATATGTGTGTGTGTCGAAATGTTTGCACAATGTGCATCATGCACCGGCACAGCATCGTTTTAGGCATCCCGAGACACTGCAGGTTCGCAAAAACAGGTGTGGCAATCCTATGACTAATCCGCATGGAAGCCTTGGCGCAGAGAAAGCCATCGCACGCACTAGGCGCCGCATCTGGTGATCCGATTCGAACTCCCCCACCGTGTGGCGCCGGTGGCGGTTACCCGCACGTCTGCCAGCCGAGCATAGTTTGGGATCCCGTGGGAAACGCCCTCGAGATTCTGGATCAACTCCTCTCCTTCGGTGCCCTCTCCTTGAGGATCAGGGGCGAGTTGTGTCCTCCGTGAGATTGGAGACATCCCAGCTAGTCTCTCAGGTCCCACATCTGCATGCATATATAAAATGTGTTAGGACGAATGTGTATTAACAAAAAAAACATATAAATAAAAAATAAAAAAACACAAGGTCTTACCCAACTCCTCGTCCCATTCGTCTCCTTCTGGTAGTGGGAGCATCCGGGTCCCCAGAAAGTCGCTCTCGAATAGGCCAATTTTCCACGATTTACCGGCGCTCGTAGCCACCCAAAGAACTCGGCTCTCCTCCAGACACCGTTGGCCACTCCTTCCGTATCCGGGCATCAAGCAGCCAAATGTAGCCATTCTTGGCTCTCGTGGTATCGGACTCCCCACTGCGGCCCCTTGGCCCTGGAAGATTGGTAAACGTTCCAAAATGAACGATACCAAGATGGAACCATAACCGAACTGCTTGGCGCCGTTTGCACCGTGAGTCGCTCTTTCATGTCGATGGTCACCGCCGCCGCTGAATAGTAAGGACCCATGCATTTCCGAGGCCGCAGGGAGCCGGGTCTTCGTATACAAGTTGGAGCTCGCGACCCACAGGCCTCGCAATGGTAAGGGAGAAATACTCGCATTAGATCGTGATAGTATGGAGGTCTACCTTCTTGCTTTCCCCGATCCCGTTTGTGCCCTCTACATACCCGTACACACTGCTCCATCTTTCCAAGGTTGGATCATTGCGCATGTGATTGGATTAGCGGACAATCCGGTAATGAAATAAATGTCAGTGACCTCCAGTTCCAACACCTGGTCTCGTAATATGAACACCTGTTCATTTTCATCCCAGATACTGATTAGATACTGGAGGAGCTCGGGCTGAGCTCGTAAACATGGCGTGAGGAAGAACTTTTTCAATCCACAGTCTCTAAGTGCATTCATGCAAGCTTGGCTTTGCATGGCCTGTTCATCCTCGTCTCTGTGCTCTCGTTCCTTCCATTCGATTGCCATTTTGAGTGATTATCTGCATTCACATGGTCAAAAACCCCTGGTTAGATCTTTGATGAGCTTCAAATTCCAAGTAATTTGGTTTAAATACCGAAATTTTGGGCGCAATTTAAGGTTCGGCCGCTGGCGCGGCTGTTTTGCGAACAGTCGCGCCACGTGGCGCGAGCCCTTTACAAAAAAGAGCTCATTGGCGCGGGTCCATGCCCGATACCCGCGCCAATGGGCCCGGCCCTAAAATTTTAAAAATGGCCACACAAAACTGATTTCTAAGGGAAAGCTATTAAAAAATGAATGGAAATGAAGAGCAAAAGAGCGCCTCTTACCTGTGACAGACGAGAAGCTGAATGGTCGACTGGATTTGTCGCAATCACCGTCAGAAGTTTCTGCTCCAAATGGACCACTGTTGCTTTCCACCAAGGTAAATAGTAAAAGTAGTTTTATTTTTACCAATTTGACATATTTATAACTTTTTCGACGTTAAATGAGTTTTAAAAAGTTATTTTTATCGAATATTTGCATATGTTATGTCGAAAATGGATTTTACGCTTGCTTGGTATGTGCAGCAGCAGGTTTTTGCGACTTAAAAGATGGAAACGAGTTGTATTTTATACTTTTTCGGACTCGGTAAATACACGAAAAAGTCACTCTGGAGTCATCTTTCAGCTCTTTTCTAACTCTCTAAATATGAAAAGATCGCCGAGGCCCTTGTCGTTTCGATCTCGTTAAAATGGACACGAATCGACATCCACCCAGTATAAGTTTAACCCTTTTTCGGGCCGGGATGGATTGATTACGAAAAAGGAATACCCTAGCCTATTGCGACTAGGAGGTTTTCCCGGATATTGTTTTCTACCTTTTCGGATCTGGGGAACTATTTACGAAAAGGGACCTGTGGAGTTTTCTTTCCGCTGTCTTTTCAAACTCTCTAAACATGAAAAGACGCCGAGTTCTTCCTTTGTCAGACTCGTTAAACCCTGATGACATCGGATCTAGTCGAAATGACGTTCTCCGAGTTCCTCCTTCCTAGAACTCGTTAAATGCACTAGGATGGATTCGCCCGAAGGGCGGACTTATATTGCAAGCATATGCTATCCCCTTCAAGCTTGTTATCAAAAATAATTGGGGTACTCGCCAGAAATGGTGGGGGAAAAATGGAACCATCGTCGTTGTCGTCGGCAGTATGTCGCTCTTGAACATGGCACTTGTCTGCATTCGTGTCGAGTTGGGGACATCTCATCTCGTTGTTTCACTTTGCTTCCATGGGTTTGGGTAATCTCTTTTGACCTCTCATCTGTTCACTGCCTCGTCGCCATGACCTTTGATCTGTTGATGTCAAATACTGCCAAGTCCATTGTCGTGCCATTTATATGTTCAAGAGAAGTTGGCCTCTGCGAATATCAACCTTCCTCTGTTTCTCATATGATCCTAATTCACAACAAAACATTATGTTCCTCTGTCTCGTGTCGATGATGTGGGAATCATTATGGCCCACCTTCGATCAAGATCACTTCCTGTCGACTTCAACTCATTATCCAGGAAGTTGGTCTAGAGACTCCTGATGGTACCTTGGAGCCTGCATGCCTCAATGGCAGGTTCGTCGCATTCGACGTGAGGTTTTCATCATTGGCCTCCGATCGAATGACTCTGCGGGTGTTCGACGTCAACTCATTTATTCGCACGCCGTAGATTGTACCTGTAGTACCTTGAGAACCATTGTCATTATTGGTGGTTTCTCTCGCGTCTGTTAACAGCTTTCATCATTGGCTGGTAATCAGACGATGTTCTTGCATGTTCGACTTCAGCTCACATATTCGCATGCTTGAACTTGTACTTTGTTTGGGTTGAGATGGAGCGCAAGACCTTGGATTGTGTCTGTTGTAATCCAGGCTGCGATTGTGGATTATTATCATTATGTACATGACTCACTGATTGGATGGCTGCGACCATACCTGAGTCTATTTGTTTGATCTTAGTTGGATGGCTGCGTCCATGCCCTGGATCCGGATTATAACATACTATGTTTCGGATGGCTGCGTCCATACCACCTATATATCATGTACTTGAGATATCAGTTGTATCTTTCTGCGCAGGTTTTCCGACGGCGGGCCTTCAGTTGAACATGTTCTCGTAAAGCATTTCACCCCTCTCTCTCTCGGGCCTCATACTTTAGGGGGCATCTGTTACACAGTAATTTGTCACCGTCCCTACCATTCCCCGTCCCGCACAATGGAGGACCCATTTCGTGACCTGTGAACATTGTCATGCCTTGAAAGCATCATCAATGCATTCCTCTAAGCATGAGCTTTATTTTCCCTTGAGACATCTCCTTGCTAAAATCATGAAAAACATCCCTTTTAGCATTGGCGCGGGCAGGCAGTTCAGTACTCGTGCCAATGAGGAAAATCCTGCAAAGAGGTCGTGCCACCTGGCGCTCTGTCATAGAGCAGCAGTCGCACCACCCATTTTAGGGACTGTTTTTTAAATATGGATGGCGGAAGTTGAGTTCCAACAAACTCACAAACCATCGCCTATCTTGAGTTGGGAGGTTTGGTTGCGGGAGTTCTATGGAGGGGAAGTGGTTTTGCCACCTCCCATGGAACCTTCCTTGTTGATAGGGCCAATCCCATAATAATAGGGATCCCAACTCCCTCCTTCCCCATCTATAAAAGCCTGCTCAAATCCATGGCAAGCTAGTCTTGAAGTGCCTAAGCTTTGAATCTCCATATTCCCAAAAGCCTTTGTGTTGTAAAGAATCCCCTCTTTCCCTTAAGGCTGACTCAAGTAAGGAGACCATTGTCAAGAGACTCCGGAGAGGTTTTCCCTTTCCTTGGCGAGCTTTGCGAGACGTGGACGACTGGAGACCCATCCGAAGGAGACCGCGACGTCAGAACTTGGTTGTAATATCTCTTCGTTTATTATTTAATAGATGATTATGATTATGGTTCCACTCTGTTTTCCATCATGTTAATGTGAGTAACGTCCTTTCTGACTGATGTTTAGTTACGTATGCTGGTTTCTATGCTTGTATCTGTTCGTTTCTTCCATGTGCAGGTGTTCATCCGCGGAGATCGTGGAAGGATTGTGATCTGCCGAGGCTGAGGAATGGGGACGCTTCTTCTTCAGATCCTAGCGTTGGAATCCAGGTAGGCTTCTATTCCAAGTCTTTCATTCGTAACTAGGAACCTGCGTCATAGCATTGTTTGATTGTTGCTAGACCCCTGCTGGGCTAGTAGGGATCGCCTCTGTCCGCAGAGGGGATTTACCTCCTCAACACCAATGAACATAAAACCCAACTAAAACATATGAAATTTAGTAGCACTTAAATCTTAGTAATTATTCATCCAGACATATCATGAAAATTTAATGCTGATAAAACCACTTCATCAAGCAATTTATGGATTAAATTATGTTATTAAAAATGCAAATCTAAAAATTAAGTTTTCTCTATAGTCAAACTTAGGATATTGAAAATTAAAACATGCCAACTATAGAAACCATTCCACAATTAATTATATTTTCAAAATAGATCAAAACTCCAAATGTCCAAATTTTTTTATTTATTTAAAAGCTTAACCCAAAAACTGAAATTAAAATGAAATATTGAAATCTAAAAAATCCAAATCTAAATAAAATTAAAGTTAATTTTTATACAACAAATTAAATTAAATGAAACATTTTTTTTATCGAAATTCTAAATGCTAATTAAAAATTTTAATTTGACCCCAACCTAAAGTTAAGAATCTAAAAAAAAATTAAAATGAAACTAAAATTTAAAGAAATCGAAATTGAAATGTCATAAAAAAATGTTAAATGTTAAAATTTTAAATTTTAATGTTTTTTTTATAATCAAAAGTTGAACTAAACAATTAAAATCGAATGTCACAAAATTAAATTAAAGTCTAATGTTAAAACAAAACAAAAAAGGAAATAGAAAAATATGAAGTTATAAAAAAAAAGGATTAAATGTGTTAATCGTTAGGTTAGAATGCAGGTCATGGAAGCAACCGTAAATGAAGAGGAATCCGCGGAGGTGAGTGGAAGAGGGGTCGCAGATGGAGGAGTCGTCGAAGGCTGGGGGAGGAAGAGGCAATGCGTAGAAGGATAAGAAGAGAGGGGAGGGCTCAGATAGAGCGTGAAGGGGAGTGAGTTGCAGTGAAGGAGCTTGGTTGCAGGTGAATGGATAGTCGAAGATCGACGGGAGGAGGAAATTCGAAGATCTGGAGGAAGATGCGCACAGGAGGATGCGGGGAGATGAAAATTCAAGTGTAGCAACAGACAAGGGTTGCGCATGAGTTGAAGGGAACTCACGCAAGCAGAAATTTGACAGTGTGAGGATGAGAGAGAATGGGAATGCAGAGATGGAGGATGCGAGGGTTAGGGTAGCCGTGTGAGGGAAAAATAGTGTGAGAGGAGTTATATGGCAAGAAACAAGGATGCAAGGGGCGGAAAGGTAGCATACAAGCCAGCATGAAGGAAGAGGATGTGCGGGAAGAAGTAAAAGGAGAAGCAAGGGTAGAGAATAGCATAAAATGAGGGCAACGTACAAGAAAAAATGGAGACATAGTTGGTTCAGAAACACTCAATTTTGAATTTTTTCTTTTTACTGAACAAAATCAAAGATTTTTTTTCTCTAAATTATGATAAAAATGGATGCACTTGCAATTTAATAAAACTTGGGACACAATGCTACCCAGATCTGCAACCAAGAGATGATCCTGAGACTGGATCTTACCCTCCAGGGCCTAGATCTGGCTCAAACCCAAAAAATTTCTGAAAATCTCCTAGTACAACTTGCACAAAACAAGAAACAAGAAACCCAAAAACCCAGTATATACACAAAAAATAAAAACCCAAAAAACTCGGTGAGTAAAAAAATTAACGATATTTACAAATATGCAATTATATTTTACAAATGAATGCCCTGATGGCCATATTTAAACCATTTAGCACAATTAAAAAAAGATAAACTAAGAGAGAGGCACAAGCCCTAAAAAGAACCCTGCAAAAACTGGAATTTAAGATAAGCCTTGGGAATTAGTTCTGGAGGGCTCTTCATATCTTATTTCCTTGGGAGTCAGCTGGTCCAGCTAAGGACTTCCCTAAACACCCAAATCTAAATCCGACATATTTCTGCACAGTTAAAGTTAAACCGTTAAATCAATAAATAAATAAGATATATATACAATTTTCAAGAGTCAGAGATAACTGCTAACTCAATACAATTAATATTCTCACCCTAAATCCAGTAACCTAAGTAAGATACATGTGCAATAGATTACTCTACAAGAGCCATTAATCAACAATTCATTAAAATAATCACCGACAAAATATAAAGAACAACTTTAGCATAAGATGCTGAAGAGGAACACCACCGTCAAAATAAAACCCCAAAGGCTTCGTTTGTATTATTCCAAAAAATATTACAGGAGAGCTTCAAGAGAAAGTACACGATCAAGAGATCGGATGAATGAAAGAATGATAAAGACCTCTAATTTATAAGATATGTATCCAATGGCTAGTTTGGTTGATCCCTTTCTAATTAATCTCGACCATCGAAAAACATTTTATCATTTTTTAATCCCGTCCGTCAAAATTATAAATTTTTGAGGAAATTTGAATTTATCATTTAATTTGTTTTTAATTAACTCAAAAATAATATTTTTGAGTTAATTACCTCAAAAATTTGAATTTGAATTCCAAAATTTCTCGAAATTCTCAATATTCTGTTGGCCTGGGACCTTTAAAAATTTATTTTTTAGGGACCCATGATTTTTTCCTTTGAAGAATTTTAAATCACCTAGGACTTAAAATTAATTAAATTTCTGGCTTGTGATTTTTAATTTAATTTGGCTAGAAAATTTAATTAATTGACTGAGAGGGGATTTAATTATTTTTCCAACCCTCTTTACATAGGATAAATACATTTTGACACATGAACGGGGAAAACCCATTCGTGATAGACACTCAAATAGCTACCCAATTCTACAACTTAAAACATGTTATAGTAGACCAAGTAGTTTGTAATAAAATAATCTAGCCAATTAGCTACGATTATTCCCAAACTACTTTTACAAAGACTTGATAGAAAATGCTAGGACTCACTTAGCATCTTGATGAAAAAATCCACCCTACCTTTGGGGTGAGGATCGAGGGGAAAATTCGACCGATCACGTGTGTCGAGAAACATAAATGAATTAGTGAGACAAAAAACCTCCTAGGATATAAATCATCATGAAAATAATAGGCTTACCTAGGTTGTTACATTCATGATGGTATTACTTGGATCATTTACATCATAAACATGCAGAATGGGTTTACATCATTTACAAAATTTCTGACTAATGATGAAATCTGAATGGTGTGAACACCTCGAACATGATGAATCCAATTTTCAAAAATGGGCTTGTACTTCTATGGGGTCATTGACACAGAGTGATCAACAAGCCCATGGAAAGAAAGTCTAAGCACCACAGAGACCTGATTTAGAGGCGGTTAAGATTATGCCCAGTGCATGCGGTATTATTTTGGGCTACTTCACCCATCTAATGATCAGTACTGGTAGCTAATTTACCAAAAATCTCAAGACTCGAATGCTCAATTGGGATGATGTTACTTAGTGGCCAAATATAGGGCATCCTTCCATATAGGTGATGGTGCAAACAGTAGTAGATCCTCTGCCCTTTACCTTGGTCAATTCTGCTGGAAGGCATCGCCAGTTCTTTTGGGATGTTATCCCCAGTATCCATCAGAAGATATCTTCGCAAGGCCCGATTACAGTTGAGAGTGTGACGATGTTTTAGGTCTCTAGGATTTTTTGTATCATGCACAAAAACAACCAAAACCATTTTTTGATTGATTGATCACATAGAACTAATTTAAAGGAAAATTAAATTTTGTTTTTGCTTTGTTTTATGTATGTGGTCACCATTTTTTCTTTGATACATATCCTCTCATAAAACTAAAGAATTGTTCGAGAACTATATCTAGTCAATGCCATAACAGACCCAATGGGATCGCGTCGATCTAGAAATATTTTGGACCTCCCCCCAATTCCGGGATGAGTTCTAGGTCTTTTGCCATTTAGGCATCAAAGAAAGAACACAACCACCCTTACCGGTTCATCCTTTATCGGGGAATCTTTAGTTGGGAACCCCCGAGGGTCACCAAACACCGCACAAGTGGAAACCCCCATAGGGTCACCACATACCACTCCTCCCACAACCCCTATGGAGCAGAGGAGCACTACCTATTCGTGAAGCCAAGTGAACTCACAATTGGGTACGTCATAGAAAAAACCCATATCTAACTAGAACAATGTGTTTTCAGTCTGCAATGGCACTTAACCCTCAGATACCATTCTTAGCATCATTGAACTTACTCAATCTAACCAAGTTAATGAATGACCCCATTGCACACAACCCTACATGCCCCCCGATGCCCATGAAGCTCCCTTCATACATTTCAAAATTCAAAGGGAAGCAAGCGGAAGACCCCAGAAATCACATAATTACTTTCCACTTGTGGTGTTCGTCGAACAACATCATTGATGATACTATTTTAGCAAAACCTAATTGGACCAGCTACGAAATGGTATGTGGAGAAACCTTCTACTACACATGGAACCTTTAGTGCCCTCGCTACCGCGTTCCTTACATATTTTTAGTTACACATCCATAACGATTCCAGGATGGAACTACTGACACATTTTAGATAGATACCAACTGCCCATATCTCATACCATATCCATGAATGGTGACACCATTGTAGTTTGTGTAAATCCAAACTAGACGATCAAGTTTTGTTGGACCTATTCCTAAAAACTCTCACTTCAAATATTTCCAAAGTTGTAGCAACTCAAAAACCTACATCCTAAGAGGATTCCATCAATAAATCCCAGCAGCTCAAGCTGATTTACATGCAGTCAGTATACATTTATAACATTTTTCCTAACACCCATCACCTACAAACGTATAAAGAGTTTCCAGGCACGTCAAACACTGCAGACAGATTGATTGTGTCACTGACCCAAAATCACCTAGGTAGCAGTAGTTAGTTTCTTGATTACGCGTATGATCCTAACCAGAACATATCGCAACCAGGATACCATAAAATTCATCATGCACCTTTGTAGAACATGACCAATAGGGTGCAGTCATACCATCATCAACAAGGAGGACCATACCCTCCTGCTCAGGGGAACCAATACCTAACTAGAAATGCTGACGGAAGAGCTCCCCACCAACAACCATTCACAAACCAATGACAGGGACCCCAATATTCCCAATCCCCAACACAAAACCCACCCATGTAGAATAATGTGTCGGTGAACTTTGTGCAACCTTCCCAGGCATAACCGCACCAATCATATAATCAAGACAATCCTAGCTATCCTCCTATTGCAGCAAGGAAAAAATAAAAAAACAAATAAAAGGGAAATCCTGGAGAGGGGGAAACAATAAAAAATTCCCTCTGCGATCTCAGGCTGGGGGAAACTCCAACTGAAATCAAAACCAGGAGCTAGAAAACTCCCAAGGGCAGAAAAAGAGGGAGAATATTTTGACAACCACTCTTGCGCAATATGTGGTGAGTATGGGCATTAAACTCACCACTGTACTGATCTCCCCGAGCTGAAGAAGCTTCAGGGTAACCAAGGAAAAGGAGGACCCTCAGAATAGACAACTGTCATGCAGGAGCCCTTCCCCCACCAAGGGATAGTTAGCACCCAACAGCAGCAAAAAAATCCTGATTACTTTGGAAAAAAGATCCATAGAATGGACATGTCTAGCGAAGAAATGTTTTTTCAGACATGGAATCGGAATTACGACACCCCACCAGATAACAATTCATCAGGGGCTAGCACGAGTGCACCAACAACACCGTTGTCTATATCGAAAATGCCTATTAAACTATTTCCAAAGATGGCCGAGGGACCAACTAGGCATGCAGGAAACCACTCCAAAGAGGCCCATAATAAAAACCTTTTTGACGATTTAGCCCAATATCCTACTTCCATGTCAGCTTTGGAAGCATTAAAATCATGCCCAAAGAAAAGGAAAGCCTTCCTTTCCACATTAGGCACCATCGACCCTACCAATTCGCGGCTAATGGCTTTCAATTTAGATAAATCTACCCTTAGGATCCCTTCATTAGTCACCTTCTAGATATTGGTGTTAGTCCAAAACATCACTATACATCATTGTATCATTAACAAGGGTGCATCAAAATGCATCATGTCAAAGAACGTTTGGAAGAAGTTAGGGTATGTCGAACTAAAGCCATCATACATCAAACTTAGAGAATACGATGGGTTCCCGTCGGCTCCCTTAGGTCTCTACCAAAATTTCCTTGTCTGCTTGGCCGGAAAGACGGTCCTTATAGACATTGAGGTCTTGTATGCTCAACTGGATGACAATATACTCCTTGGGAAGAGTTATATGTATGCCATGTCTTCCATAGCATCCTTTGTCTTCTGAGCCATGATGTTCCCCCATGAGGATCACATCATTACCGTCGACCAATTGTCATCATGACAAGCGACCCCTAACAAACACTGATGTCATTCTACCCTATGTAGACACATTTTCTGAGACACTCACACGGTACCAATAATATGGCCATGGCCAGTTCAAACCATCGTCCATCCTCGAATTATTCCTAGGATATCCCCCTGTCATACCAGAACCATTAGCTAATATCACAGAGGCTCTGGTTTGCATGATGTCTACATCAACCACCAAAGCTAGCCAGGAGACAAAGACAAGTAGTAACGACACTGATGTCTCTACCACGACAGCCTTTATATCTTACATTGTATCCCAAACTCCTTTCCTATACCCTCCACCTAGTTTTGTGTCACAACAGGTATTGGAAACAATAGTGTTGCCAAATATATCTTTTGCAATACTAGTTTGGTACTTGGTCCCTCCTACCACAACAGGAGTCATTGGTGTTACCTCTATAGGGTTAATCCCCCTCACTCTCGAGGAGGCTTTGCTTGTTTAGGAGAATCTCGCCACCATATCATCTAAGATAACTCCCATCGCAAAACCAATAGTCATGACCAAGAAAACCAATAAAAAGGGGAAGAAGGTAGAAACTACCACCATACAATGGGAATTAAAACCTTGCAACATATGTGAAATACTAGGCCACCCTACCCATATCTGCCTGGAGTTGAACGAACTAAAACCACTCCTTAGCTCCGAGGTAAATATTGCAGCAAAAATTTCTTGTAAAAAGGAACCAACCACCAAAAATCAAGGCAAGTCATTGCGTACCAACCATGCATGTGCTATCGGTGGCCATTATGGGCATTAGACCCATCATTGCCCAGAAATTCCACGATACAGGGATTCCTTACATGCCATCAAACAATCCTATTAATAGGATCCCTCCATCCAGTGAAATGGGGAAGAACCTCGCATAATTTTGTACCTTCAAGAGGCATGACAGTCACCAGACAGACTCTCATTCATCCCCCCTCCTCCTATCGAGCATTATAGACTTTGTGACGAACGAGATCATTTCATCGTTGAATGTGCAGCCCTAGAATTGTTTCAACAATGATATCTAGTCCATGTAGAATACCACGCTAACCTTATGGCCATCCAACATTCGTGTCATAGACGTGGTGGAAATCACCCATTACACCATTATCACTACATCCCTAGATTTTGTGCAATGCTAACTAGTTTACGCACAGCCATCATTCGCCTATCCTTAGAAGACGACTCTAATATTGAATCCATGGATAGCTCAACAACGTAGGAGGATGGGACAAGAATATCCATCCCCTTCCTGTCAACTAAAAAGAGGCTAGTTAGGGAACCTTTATTCACCCCCAACCTCCCTCCACGGAGAAGACCAACATGATCATATGTAACACACGCAACCATGTGGTCGCCACATGCCCAGACCTAGAAGAGCTATGCCGATGGTACCCGATCACGTCACCAAACGAATAGGATGGGAATACCCAAGAACGATGTTATTTTCTATTATGTCAAGGCAACCATCATGATCAGCACTGCACTTATATCCTACAAGTGCGCTCGCTAATTGACATCACTAATTCATTAGAGATGCACCGTTAGGATTTTATCAATCCATAACTTAGGAAACATAATGGAAGGAAAATTTCCCCTAGAAAACCTATCCCATTTCCATACTGAAACGTTAGGCAAGTTAAAAAGGAACATCAAACTAGCATGACCCATGTCCAGCCTTGGCTAGCATGCAGACTATGCGACAGAATCACCCATCAGGTCAATCAGTGTAAAGAACTAAAACACCTCAAAAAAAACTTTCGCATGGTCTCTTCCCTCCCTCAGATACGTCTCTCTAATAAAGAGAAAATCACACACTGCTGTTGCTGTATCTACTCCATTTTCACCATACTATGAAATGTAATATTCCTGTTTAGGAGCAGCTCATGAATCATGCACTTAAAAACGCATTTTCAGAAAAATATGCTTTATAAGAGGAAAATAAATCTTGGATACTTTATATCAGACAATAAAAAAACTAAATCCAATATTTGAGCTAAAAAAAATAAGACTAGGTGGGTTAAACATATCTCCCACGCCTAGTTATCTTCAAGAGAAGGCCCAATGAGGCGTTGCAGCAAATTAGAATGCTCTACTGAAAGTGTACAGAGATATCAATGCATAAAATGTCCTGATAGACACTTAGAAACTGATTTCAATTACAACAACAACTCAGATCTTAATTTAGGATCCAAAAAGTGTGGAAAAGCAGTGATTTCGATCCTAAAATAGATGTATTCAGAAATATGCATAAAATTAAGAGAAATGGTGGGAGTTTATTTTATATTAGGTCGTGAGGGACCTATGCTCCAAATTTCAGCTCAGAAAAAGCATTCTAGCTATGTTAAAAAGTTCCTACATCCCCAGATATGCTTAAAAATGCTGATTTCCCATGACTTTGAGTATGCAGAAAATGGTTGAACCATGAAGAGCATAATTTCTGAATAAATTAGACAAAATATGTCTGAAACATCATATTTGAAGTTTATTATAACTGAGCATGAAGAGAAATGGAGATTCAACTCCTTTTATACATCAAATAGATCACCCGACAAGGGGATTTCATGAAAGAACACATACAAGTATCAGATCTACAGAATATGGATCTAAAAAATACAAAATCACTGAAAATATGAATAGATGAGCTGAAATATATAAAATTACAGAAGAGTCTGAAGTACAAACTTTCCGGAAGAAGGGATGGCCCTTCCTCAAGGAAATAAGCACCAAACTAGGGTAGAAACCCTGTTTTACCGATGCACTCGAAAATAACACAATTTCTAAAGTATAATGCGCAGTTGATGTTGGAAGGTCCTTTGGCCTGATGCCAAGATCTGGAACTGAAGCTCAATTCTTCCTCACTAATCTTCCAGAGAAAGGAATGCTCCCTTTTTTGCAAAACTAGATTTGGAAGTGGTGTTGAAAATCCCTCATTACAACACCCAACAACAAAGTATTATTCTGCTACAGAAATAACGCTGCCTTGATGGAGGATGCTTGGCCTCAAGCCTAGATGTGAGGTATTTCAGAACATATGCCTTCAATATCTCCTCAATGGAGGACGAGGAATTCCTAAATAGGAAATTCCTCTCTCTAGCTAAATAGCCAGAGATTTTGAGTTGCCCAAGCAATCTCAAAATCGAATTTATCTTCAACAACCTTTTCCTGTGGCCTTCCTCCTCATTTTATAACATTAGGGCTTAGAAAACCATAAATCACCTCCAATGAGTTAACCCTTTTCACATGAAGGGTATCCATCTAAAACTGCGTTGTTCAATAAGGAGGTTCAATGCATCTATACACTGTTGTGATTTGGTCCTGTTGACCTAGTCAACCTTCTTCATTCCTTTTCACACCTAAGTGTATTTTATTGAAATGGCCTAGATTTGTCCATGTTCACATTAGGCATTGATTTAGTTTTATGATTAGGAGTTTTAGAGTTCCTCCTTTATACTTTTATTCACGAGTTAAGAAAACTGAAATTAAAATGCAATATTCCCATTAGCTGCAAAAATTGGGAATATTACAGTCTCCCCTAGAAAAATGTTGCTTGCCCTCAAGCAACTCTTATTGTAGATGAAAACCATATTTTCCCCTCCAAATGAAATCCACATAAGGAAGGCTTCCTCCATTTGCTGCAATAGGTCATGTATGTTTGGTTCCAAAGCTGTCTTCCACAAATGCATGAGATGACATCCAACTGTAAGGTTAGATGTCCTCTTCTTATCATGAAGTACAAAATGACAATTACATGATGTCCAACACCGTCATAAACACATGAGAGATATAAAAAATAAGTAGCTTCTTCCATAAAGGAAAAGCTTCATCATGCAGAACATTCTTCCATCCATGTTTTATGAACTTGATTAAGCTTTGTTATGATTTCATTCTTATCCATGTTGGCCTTGTTGGATCCAAACTCCATCATTCCAGCATTATGCAAAAGAAGAAGTGAAGGAACAACATGGGTAGACAAAGATGTCAAACCATATTCCCCTAATAATATCCACCGGAGCAAGGCCCTTTGCTGCCATCCTCCATCTCCCCCATGTAATATGGTCAAGCCAAGCTTTCCAAAATATGATGTACATGCCTCTCTTTGCTGCAATTTATCTTTGATACATAAGGCATGAACCAGAAAATGATGAGCTATGGGGTGGTCACCATACTCATTTAAAAGCAACCAAAGAAACAAGAGGTCTTGCGGCCTTCTTTACTCCTCATGTGAATCATGAAACCAAACCATACTAATGGACATATGATATGTCACATCAGCCTAATACAAAGTATCATCATCAATGCACATCATGAGATCAAGATGCCAAATTTTACACAATGCAAAACACATAGAAATAGGAGATGTCATGTGGTGGCCATACTCTCCCAAGTGAATAGAAATGGTACATGCCTTCTCTTGCTGCAACATCACATTGAAATTCAAGGCATGATTCAGAAAATAATGAGCTATTGGGTAGTAACCATACTCACCCAAGAGCAGCCATAGCAATAATGGCTTTTGCAGCCTTCTTCCCTTATCAATATGTGGATCATGGAGCAGCAACAACACAATGATGGACATGTGAAATGTCTCATCAACATAGTACAATAAAGCTCCCTCATACCACATCATGTGGGAGTCATCCCTCCTACCAAGCCAAATTTCATGCATGAAACATACCTCCAATAGAAATTCATGTGGATAAATGAGACATATTTCAAACATGGGTAAATACATGGACATGAGATTTAACATGTGATGTCCAAACTCTCCTTTTAACAACCACATCAACCATGCTTCCTTTTCATATACTCTATTAATGATGCATAAAGCATGAGATGAGATAATGAGAAACTTTAGGTAGTGATCATGCTTACCCCAAAGAAACTAGCATTGCCATGCCTCCTTATTCATTTCATGACCATTCTTCAAGGCATAGATCAAAGAAATAGGTTCCTTTGAAGAGTGATAAGATTCTCCCAAGGGAAACCAGTGTAATCAAGATTTCTAGCCCCATATATGTATTCAAGTGATCATGTGATCTCTTGCTCATCCTCCTCATCCACTCACTCTAATATGGAAGATGACTGATGTGCTACATAATCATGGCATCCTCCCTTTGTAGAATACCATCTCCTTTGAACCAATGAAAAACCTTGCATCTCATGAAATATTGAAATGCATCTCTGTTGAGATCTCTTAGTGAGACCTCTCTCCCATCTATGGCCTTCCAAAACCAATGAGGCTCTGAATCTGCAGTAAGTAGAAGTCTCTCTTTGAGCTGTAGCATGGTCATTGAGAGAGTGTCATCTAGAGGGGAGAAAATTTTTCTCATCTCAAGATGTCTACTCTTCATCTTCTTCTTCTCCATTGCCCCAAGGTTGAAGCTTCCTCTAGAGTGCTCCAAGAGAGATGAATCCTCTTTTTCATAGTCACTAAGTGACAACACTATAGATTTACAAAGTGGTGCATGTACTGTCTCAAAGCAAGTTTCATTACTGATCTCACAATCAGCCATTGAACATAGGATAGTACTAATCCCCTTTCTTGAGACCCTACATCTCAACCCAAGAGGTTGAATGTAGCTCAGCAATGATGCATAGGGATAGTTTCCAATCTCCTCCTTGATTAGATCAAGGCCCCTCTACGCTGTGACATATCTTTGCTTCAAATTAGCATTTTGATTTAATCCTTGGCTATGCATTGATCTTGAAACAATATGTGTTGAAATTTCATGCATACCTTGGATCAACTGATATGTGGGAACCTCTTGACAGAACACAAGAGTTCCTCCATCTCGATCAATGATGCCTCCAACTGCTGGCAAGAATGATGGCCTCCTTTCTTCAAGCATACCAGCGTTGGTATCTTCCTTCTCCTCCTCATGCATCTCCTGATTCATGCATGGGTCTCCATATGTTAAGAGCTCAAGACTACCTTGAAAAGATACAAGTGCCTCTTCTCTAGATACAAGCACCTTAGAAACAGATGGTGAAAATGGAGATCTCTTGCCCAAAGTGACAATATTGACATTCTCCTTTTCTTTCTGATGATAGGAAGTGTATAGTTCTTCCTCTCTATCTTTAAACCCTTTAGGAGTTTATTTTCATCTCTTTTCTTCATTGCTATACCTCTCGCCTTCTTCATAGAAAGTGGGCACAGTGGATCTATGAGGAGATCTAGGATTCTCCAGTATTTTGCTTTGCTGATAGGAAGCTCTAGGGCTTCCTTCTTCTTCTTGAAACCTTATGCAGGTCTCACTGCAACTTGCTTCTTCTTGAAACCCTCTAGGAGTCTCGGTGCATCTTCTTTCTCCCTTTTGATTTACCTCTTTGGAGAGGCTCTTCTTAGATCTGAACACTAATGAGAGTAAACTCATCCTCTCCATAATTTTTATCTCTGTTTCTTATTTTCTCTTCTTTGATGCCACTTTAAAGTTCCCTTTTTAGGAATATCAAAATTCTATTCCAGAGATTGACTACAGGGGCATTTAATAGATATGTCACCTTTGAGAAAAGGATGAGATCAAAAGGCTACCTGTCCCTTTGTAGACTCTATGTATAGAGATTTAAATATTCCTTCTTCAGGGATTTATCACTTTGGCTTGAAGCCATAGGCCGAGCCAAAGATCTTGCTTTGATACCACTGTAATATTCCTATTTAGGAACAACTCATGAATCATGCACTTAAAAATTAATTTTCATAAAAATATGCTTTATAATAGGAAAATAACTCTTGGATCCTTTATATCAGAAAATAAAAAAAACTAAATCCAATATTTGAGCTGAAACAAATAATACTGGGTGGGTTAATCAGATCTCCCACACCTAGTTATCTTCAAGAGAAGGCCTAATGAGGGGCTGCAACAAAGTAAAACGCTCTAATGAAAGTGAAGAGAGATATTAGTGCATAAAATTTGCTAATAGACACTTAGAAAATGATTTAAATTACAACAGAAACTCAGATCTGAATGTAGGATCCAAAAAGTGGGGAAAAGCAGTGATTTTTACACTAAAATAAATGTATTCCTAAATATGCCTAAAATTAAGGGAAATGGTGGGTTTTTATTTTATATTAGGTCGTGAGGGACCTATTCACCGAATTTAAGCTCAAAAAAATCATTCTAGATATGTTAAACAGTTCCTCCATCCTCGGATATGCTTAAAAATGCTGATTTCCCATGACTTTGAGTATGCAGAAAATGGCTAAAGCATGAAGAGTGTAATTTCTGAAGAAATTAGACAAAATATGTCTGAAACATCAGATATGAATTTTATTATAACTTAGCATTAATAAAAATGGAGATTCAACTCCTTTTATACATCAAATAGATCACCAAACAAGGGGATTTCATGAAAGAACACATACAAGTATCAGATCTACAGAATATGGATCTGAAAAATGTAGAATCACTAAAAATATGAATAGATGAGCTGAAATATACAAAATTACATAAGAGGCTGAAGTACAAACTTTCAGGAAGAAGGGATGGCCCTTCATCAAGGAAATAAGCACCAAACTAGGGTAGAAACCCTGCTACAACAATGCACTAGAAAATAACGCAGTTTCTAAAGTATATTGTGCAGTTTATTTTGGAAGGTCCTTTGGCCTGATGCCAAGATCTAGAATTGAAGCTCAATTCTTCTTCACTAACCTTCCAGAGAAAGTAATGCTCCCTTTTCTGCAAAGATACATTTGGAAGTGGTGTTGAAAATCTCTCATTGCAACACCCAGCAACACAGTATTATTCTGCTGCAGAAATAACGTTGTATTGATGGAGGATGCTTGGACTCAAGCCTAGATGTGAGGAATTTTAGAACATACTCCTTCAATATCTCCTCAATGAAGGAGGAGGAATTCCTAAACAAGAAATTCCTCTCTCTAGCTAAACAGCCAGAGATTTTGAGTTGCCCAAGCAATCTCAAAATCGAATTATCTTCAACAACCTTTTTGTGTGGCCTTCCTCTTAATTTTATAACATTAGGGCTTATAACCTTTTTGTGTGGCCTTCCTCCTTTATACTTTTATTCATGAGTTAAACAAACTGAAATTAAAATTCAATATTCCCATTAGCTGCAAAAATCGGGAATATTACATGAAATGTGAACACCTCCCCAAGCTTCAAGCATTAAGAGAAACGTTAGGTCTGCACTCCCAAAAAGAGTAAGACCTACCCAAACCTAAAACTCAGAAATGGCAACAGAGAAATCTCTCCCCTAGACCTACTCCTTTCCGAGTGTCCACTTCAGGGACGAAGAGAAGTGTTGGTTCCAACGCAATATACTCAGTAGGCACAGTGGTACCATGCACCATTTGCACCGGCCATAACTACGAATGAGAAGCATGCCCATTAATGGAAAAATTCAGGCACCTCTGCACCAGGCACAACTTCCAAATATTGGAAAGTGCTGAGCCTAATGAGGAATCTAGCCTTGCTCCTACGCAATCTCCCACGATGGAACTTCATCCCCCACCAAACGCGAACGACACGGTACATCATATATGATTCATATCATCATGTATCAGAACCATGACTTAGGTTTTCTACTAATCAGTCATAGGTGTCGAGTCAACTTCAACTACGAGAGTAGCTGTACCAACGACGAGGCAAACCCAATCCATATGCACTCTATCGATCACGTCTAGTTCCACTACATCGACAATGCAATCCTTTTCATGTCTGTCGACCATCTCCATTAGGACTGAACCTCTTCCTCATGGCCTTACCCAGACTCAATCCCCCTTAAGATCCTTATTCCACTCAGATGAGGTATCCTTTAGGCCATGAGAGAGCCATATTATTCCTGGGATGTAATGCATCACTGCTCATTTTTTCTCCCTCAAAAAATTTTCAACCCTAACAAGACAGGAAACCAAGAGATTTATGCGATCGAATCAAAATACTTCTATCCATCAGGGAAATTCAATTGGTTCAAGTATCCCATTCTGGCGCCCGATGCATTCGAAGAAGGGAACATTTCAAACATTTCGCCTACCATCAAGGTTAATATCTCTCAAAATCCCAAAAAATTCGAAGAAATCTCACTAGGGACAGCATGTTCACCAGAAGAGATAACCTCTTACACCTAGTTATTGCAAGAGTATCGATATATCTTTGCATGGTACTACTCGGAAATGCTTGGGTTTAGTCCCACTATTGTAGAGAACCATATTGACAGCTAGCATAACGTACCACCAATATGCCAGAAACAACGTCAACAACACCCATATAAGGCAGAAGCAATAAAATGAGAAATCCACAAGCTTCACAAAGTTGGGTTCATCTACCCTATTTCTTACACGTCTTGGGTGCCCAACCCTATTCCCATCATGAAAAAACATGGCACCATACACTTTTGTACCTATTTTCATGATTTGAACAGAGCATGTCCAAAGGAAAATTACCCTACCCCATTCATCAACCAATTCATCGATGCTTGTGCAGGTCACGAGGCCCTCTCTTTCATGGATGGCTTCTTTGGGTATAAAAAAATCCAAATCTGTCACACTGACCGGTACAATACTGCGTTCACTACCCCCTGGGGCACATACAAATACTAGGTAATGCCATTTGACCTAAAGAATGCTGGATCCACCTTCCATAGGGCCATGAATTATATCTTTCATGATTTGGCACACCTTATGCTCGCCTACTTGGACGACCTTACCGTCTGATCCAAGAAGCGATTAGACCACCTCAAGGATCTGCAACTGGTATTCCAACGATGCTGGAAATACAACTTACGCTTCAACCCCCTCAAGTGCATCTTCTGCATCACAGCAGGACAAATTTTAGGTTTTATTATGTCCCAACAAGGAATTAGAGTGGACCCCCTCAAGGTCCAAGCTATCAAACTGGTACCCCTACCTCAAACCCTCAAGTAACTACAAAGCTTGTAGGGGAAGGCGAACTTCCTGAGACATTTTGTCCTAGATTATGCCACTTGTGCTCGAGGATTCATGTGTCTCCTTCGTCAGGCCATCCTGTTCAAATGGGACGATCAAGCCCAATAAGAATTTGAGGCACTGAAAGACACATTGTCTTCAACACCATTGATAACTCCCCCAGCCTACGACAAAGAATAAATTATATATCTTTCAGCATCCGAGACTGCTTTGGATGAAGTATTGGTCCAAGAGGACCTGAATGGGAAGGAGCATGTAATTTATGATGTTAGCAAAACCTTATCAGGCTCTGCATTAAGATATGAGCCTGAAGAAAATATTGCCCTAGCGCTAATTCACACAGTCCAAAAACTTCACCACTACATGATCTTAAAGACCAGAACAGTCGTTATAGATATTAACCCCATCAAATATCTGCACACGTGCTATTTAATGAACCATAAGTACGCTTGTTGGATGGTCATTCTACAAGAATATGACTTACAGTTTCACTCCCCAAGAGAAAGAAGACACTAATCTTAGCCGAGCTCATTACGAACCTCCCAAGTCTTACCAAAGGATCACTAGTCAACGATTCACTATCAGATGAAAATCTCTTCCTCGTAGCGAATGACGACCCTTGGTATAGAGATATTCTCCTCTTTTTACAAACCCAAAATTTCAGACCCCATCTCACTCGTGACGACTGTTGGTGCATTCGCCACCAGGCCCCCCAATACCTCCTCATTGGGGATGTCTTATACAAATGGGGCATAGACACCATATTATGATGATACCTCACCCACGACCAAGCTAAGAAAGCCCTTAATTACTGCCACAACAGAGCTTGCGGTGGCCACCTCTCTGGAATGGCCACTGCCCAAAAACTCCTACGGGAAGGATATTTTTGGCCCACTTTATTTCGCGATTGCATTTCAACATTCAAGAGGTGTGAGCGATATCAATTCTTCCCTCACAAGGAAAGAGCCCCTCCCACACCCCTAAACCCCATCATCTTCGATGGTCCCTTCTTCAAATGGGGGATCGAATTCATGACTTGCAACCTAGCATCGTTGAGCAATCACAAATACATTATTATGGTCATCAATTACTTCACGAAGTTGGTAGAAGCTATGCCCACATACAACAACATTGCAGAAACCACTGCATGATTTTTGTTTAACCATGTCATTGCTCGGTTCAGTGTACCTAAGGAGTTAGTCTCTGACCATGGAAAACATTTTGAAAATGAAATTTTCTAGGAGCTATCTCACCACCTCGAATTCACACATGAATTCACCTCACAATGCTACACCCAATCCAACGGGTAGGTAGAAGTTGTAAACAAAGTACTCAAAACAAATGTTACAATGCATGGTGAATAACCACAAAACAAGTTGGCATCACATGTTTTTTTCACCCTATGCGCATATTGCACGACTGTGAAAACATCAACAGGGTTTACACCCTTCCACTTGGTACAAGGGGTTGAGGTCATGATTCCCATAGAATTCGAGATCCTGAATTTAAATGTCACCATCGAACTCCTCGATGACACTCGGCCTTTAGAGCAACTCTTAGTACAACTAGAGTTCATCGACGAAAGTCAACGACAGTTTCTCCAACACAATGAGGCCCATAAAAAGCGGGTGAAAGCATTTTTTTGATCGCAACATCACCCCTCGATCATTTACCATGGGAGAGTTAGTCCTCTTCTATGATGTCACAAAAGAAGCCCTAGGGCCAGGAAAGTTTGAAACCTTGTGGAAAGAAACCTATATCATAAAAAAATGTCTCCTAAAGGGGGCATACATCTTGACGGAGCCTGACAGAACATGCCTAAGAAACCCTGTCAACAGTGTTTACCTCCAGAAATTCTAGCCATAAGGGCCAAGAGGGCTCAGGCCTAGAGTTAACGCACACATACGAAAACTTTATTTTTGATCATAGACTTGTCACAAAAATTTCTCTAGTGTCACATATGGATTTTCATACTAACCATTACTTTGGATTTGCTGATGGAGCATCGTGATGGTCTCAAAGTTTAGCAGCAGCCGCCTGGGTCATCTTTCACCCTGAACAATCGCCATTCTTCACCAATGGAGTATGATCGGATCAACAACAAACAATCAAGCAGAATATGACATCGTCATTGGGCTCATGTGTAATGCCTTCAACCAAGGCATTCACCACTTGCATATATACCTTGATTCCCAGTTAGTGGCTTCATACTTAAGCCAAGAGTTTAAGGTACGAGATTCACATTTGTTTAGAAAATATTTCTGTGCAAAAATTTTAAGCCATCAATTTGATCACATTACATTCACACATGTGCCATGAAATCAAAACCAAACAACAGATCTAAAAGCTAACCACATCCTAAATTGTAATGCATCTTAGATAAACCATCATACATAAAACATAAAAAACATAGATATCCATCAGCAATACACATCAGCCATAAAAAAACATAAATAGTGGACACACTATATAGAGCCACAAAAAATATCTCTCATATATATCAAAAATGAATTTCTGGTTGGAAATGATGAGCCGTGTATTTGACCCATAAGTCAACCAAAAATACATATACACAAGTTGACAAACATAAGGGAAGCATCCTCATAATGGGTGCTTTCCCCATGTACAAAAAATCTCTAGGGTTGCACCCCTCCAGGTTAGACACCTAGATCCATGGCTGCTCCCGGTTCCAGTACTAGGGCAGCTGTCAAAACTGAGGTTGCGACGTGACACATAGTTGGCCGATAGCCCCTCTCTTAGGCCCTCAGGGTCTCTAGCCATACATCATCAAGGTCATCATTAAACCCACGGGTAGGCATACCCTGGGTCAAAGGCTCCACACGGCCCCATGCATCCTCCAAATCTGCAACCTAGACCTCTAGAGAAGCCATATGCTCTACCATCGCTTTCATGCGAGCCTCCATCATCTCGCCATGAGCGATCACTAAAATGCACTTTGTAGCAGCAAATTTCTATCCCCTCCAGATGGACCAACCCCGTCACCAGGAGCTCCACCCTTGGGTTGTACCAAACCTCCTCTCTACCCCCCAGCTAGGAGTGGAACCCCTCAAACTCTCTAGGGTGGATGCTGTCCTACCAATCGAGCGGTAGGATGCCCAACCTTGCCAACATCTGCAAGAGTAACAAAACTATGTCATTGTCATCGTAACGCACATATAAACCATAAATACTCAACAAATGCAGAATACAACACAAAGGTCATATCTAATGGCCCCCATGCATATCCAACAGGAAGACCCATGTCTAGGTCTCCTCATAATTCCATCCCAGCATATGGGTAGGGGAGGAACATTTGAGGGTTTGCCTCAAACCAAGCCTCGGTAGTAGCATTCCAGTAACACCCTAGCCGACCTCCCCCACCCTGAGGCATCATAGGAGCCTACCTCCTCACGCGAGGGTCCCGATGACCCCCCGCAGGCATAGCCACCATGGGTCAAAGCAACACCACCCTCTCGTACATGATGCTATAGAATATTTTGGCATAAGTAAATATATTAGATCCATCATGGACCTTCATTAGCCTAGCTACAATCACATCATAGTAGTGATGGGCAAAGTAAAAAAAGTGTCTGGCCCTTAAATGGTGAAAGACACCTAGCTACGGCCCCAATTCCTTGTGTGGTGAAGATGATCCTGTCAGTCACAAAATCATGGCTAGAGCACATCGCTTGGCCAAATACGTCACTGACTCAATCAGAATTCACCCGTCTATGAGAGGTGCCTCGCCACAATGAATCTGGGAAAATTGTCAGAGGTCGACCCTCCCTAGAGTAGGAAAGTAAGGAAGCACCTCACCTTGAGTCAATAGTCCTATGATGAAGTATATATCCATCTCTAGGCAAATATCAAAGTCACACCTCCTCAGCACCATAATTCTGCGCCGCTTGTTCCAGCAGCAGACTAGGTAATGCAATAGTTGATCCTACAATCGCAAGAGGTCATTGTAAGGAAAATTGAGCAGACGCCATCGCCCCAACTGTTGGCGAGTGTTGGAATCTTGTACCATGTCGACCCAGAGGTCAGGCTAGTCCCTCTCCCTCCATAGCATCCTGTCACCAAACAGACACACATCAGTGACATAAAAAAACACCAAAAAACTCAAAATTTTCCAAATTTTTTTCAAAATTAGCTTTGGCCTTTTACGTGCCTGTTTCTATAATAGGCGCACTGACCGCATGCCTATTTCACATACATGCACAGAGGCCGCATGCTCAAATCCATGACAAGTGCAAAATATGCATGAAAAACCTTATTTTCGCGCACAAATTTTGCACTTGTATCTTGATCACCCATGCGGTCAAGGAAAAAATTGGCCTGGGTTCTGTACAAACCTAGTTTGTATGGAATTTGACCCAGTCATGCTGAAAAAATTAAATGCAGGATGTTATGGGGCCTACCTGGCTCTAGTAGCATGATTCCTCGATGCACAGGCTGACCGCAATGGTAAGAAAAGCTTCGAAAAATCCTATGAACTCTCACACTCTCAAACACTCTAATGTCGCAAATGAGCTGAAATGAGCCATATTGGCCTATATTTCACCCTTTTTCAGATTGTTTGAAGGACCATAATGAGAGCTCAGAGGGCCCAATTGAATAACCTAAAGCAACAAATTTATCAACACCTCATAATTCCCAATGGAGGCTCCACATATTCACACCTCTGAAAAATAAATTTTTAGTGCCGACAGGTATGTCCTCTCTTATCTTCTGTTCATTCAAAACATGTTTTCAATAATATTTTGATGATAAATATTCTTTCACTTGGGGTATTTTGTTGTAGGTATTGTACAAACCATCCATCGCCCCATGCACTGAAGGTTCCAGAGTATGTATCATTCTACCGTCAGCATGATAGAGTCCCAAAAAAACTCTGCATGTCCTAACAACATTTCTCCACAAGAAATTAACCATAGGTTCCAAACACCCGACCATGTTTATCATCTCCCCCACCTTGGACATGATAAACATCCTTGTTGGTCAGTAGAGCCTCCTCTTCATGGTGTCCACCACTCAAATTATACCATACATCAGAAAATCATGACGCCATGGTCATACCACCTTAGTCCGAGAAGCACTTCATGTCCATTCACACACAATGCATGAAGTCAAGTTTTATCATACTGAAATAAAACGCCTTTTCCAGACTGCCATTTTTTGAAAGTAGATCGAACACGTGCCATCGTGTATCAAATTTTTCCTACCATCCCTCCATCATCATATCCCATCTGCGATATTCTCCATCTGCTTCACCATACCCACAAAAGAGACCAAACAATCGGGCCCCCACCCTCAGAAAAAACACCCTCCTCACATCATCAGTGAGAAAACATTTTCATGTTTTGGGGCACCCGTTTCTGTGTTTTGTAATCCAATCCCATTATTTCATTCTTTTGGTAAGTGTACAAAGATCCAAAACTGAGAATAGTCCCCCACGCATCCATCCATTTGTCTCCCATGGAAGTAGTACCTAGTCACCCTTGGTTGGAGCATCACACCTTTCATGCAAAGCCACCATGACATTAATAACCAACCTATACCCACCCTGGACATCCTATCGACTCCAGGTATTTTCTCATCATAAATATTTATGACTACTTCCAAGCTACTTTTTATGCTCTGACCTTGGGCCACTGAATTCCCCTCATTAGTTTTCAGTCACCCCTCGCCATCATGCCTATGCTAAACCTATCAAATCTGAGACCCTATTCCCTTGCACCAGTAGCTCTCTCGTTTGGTTGAGGCTTCCTTTTTGTTAAGTTCAACACCCATTCTCCAAAAAGGAAGCAATACCTTGGATGTCTCATCACCACAATAGGGGCATCCTCAGGTGGGACTATGGGAATCATCATTTCCCATAAATGTCATCAATCCTCTTGAAATTCGAGTACGACACAATATTTCATGTCAAGATGGTATCATACTTTACAACCATTGCACTTTGCTTAGATTTTTCGAAGACCCGTGTCATTATAAGTATCTCTTTTAGCAATTCTTACATGGGATGGTATGAATCATTCACCCATGCGTACAATGAGAATTTATAATCCATACCATTATTACGCATGTGGGAACCACATTCAACTTATCGTCAAAGAATAAACGCCCCTGACGGCATCATCAATGATCCTCATCAACAAACGAGAAGATCACTACCATATCGGTGACACAGAAAAAACCTTTATATTCCATATAGATTTTTTTAGCTAGGAAAAGCATCACGAGCATGGGACATGCCTGCTTTGTAGAAAAAAAATGTATTTATTGTATCATACTATTTCTTGCAGGTTTTTTACAGAACATGGTCACTCTTCTACCCACTATAAGGGGTTTCCCACCTTATGCTGTATGCGGGTCTCTCTCTCTATTCACATAGGTTACATAGAAAATAAACTATAATGTATGAGATGAAAAAAATGAGAGCACATTTTTATGCTGGCCAAATTTCTCATGAGCAAGCTAGAAGTGTGCAATGCAGAGCAATAGGAGAGTGAGGATTTGGTTGTTGGCCACCCAACAACTTCAATCCTTTGGAGTAGAGAGAGAGATATTGTGACATCAACGAAAGGGTAAAAACATCCTTGCACTGGGTCTTAGAACTCCATACTATGAAGGGTCCTTTGGCAAGAGCGCAACGTTATATCTTTCTTCCTAAAAATGTTCAATAAGAGGGGACTTTGATTCCACCATTTGCATTATTTTCATGTTTGACTCTTTGTGAGATTTTGTTTTTTTTTTAGTTTAGTTGTGTTTTCTCTCCTTATATGCATACTACATTCCATAATTTAGTGTGTTTTTTATTTATTAGCATGTGTTCACTAACATGCTAACCATATTTTGTGCCTCTGACCATAGCTTGGAGACAGTGACCACTCCTCCCAAGCACCGGTGGATTGGTACACTTGTGCACCAAAACCACCACTACAATCATTTTTTTTTTATTCTCTGAACCTTAAGTAGAATTTTGTACAAATAATTTGGCAAGTGAATTGGTTTAGTAGAGGTGAAGTGCATCAACAATCTGACATGGTACTTGTATAACCTAGTGAATCTCCCTTCACATGTGAAATATATCATAAATGAATTCATCAAAGGAGCATATTTTTCAAGTGGGTGCTATAAAGGGAAAATGTACTCAAGGTTTTCTTTGGCATGATGTTTGAGGAAAAATTTGTAATCTTCAAGGACTAAGTCCATGCCCTTGAACCACTTTTCTCCATGGCTAGGAACACTCCTTTGTAATGTTCCCAAATTTTCACATAGCAATTTGGAACATTATATTTTTCTACTTGTTGCACTAAAAACTATCACCTTGATATTCTGCTGATTGTATGAGCTCATTGTCACTCATACTTACCTCCTCTGTAAGTCTTACAACCTCTACTCCTCATGTTAAGCCCTAAAAACAAGAGAAAAACCCTTAAAAACTCCAAGACCTTGGGTAGGCAGGTAATGTGAAGCTTACCTGTGTTCCTGTCTGGGGTACACAGGTAATGTGAAGCTTACCTGTGTTCTAGAATGTATTTTATTTGTGTAATTCCTACGTACCCCTATCAAAGTCAAAAGGGAAAGAAAGTAAAGTGAAAAAGCTGATTTTTGGTCAATTCTAGAAGCTTCTGGATGATATTTTTAGGGGTGAGTAAGGTTCATGCATCCCACACCTTAAGGAGCTAACCCCTTGATGTGAGGAGCCTATCCCTTTGAAGAAGGATTCTATCCCTTCATAGGTGGAACCCTAACCTCCTCATCTGCACTATAAAAAGAGGCATTGGGTAGCCTCAAGGGGAGTTCAAGCTTTAGTGGGTGATTGAGGTGAAGTGCTATTGGGATTTAGACTCATTTAACTGAGATTTTGTGAGGAAAGATCACATACCTCTATCTGTCTCAGTTGGAAGAGTGCAAGGCTTGTCAGAGTAGAGGATATTACTGCTTCAGACCCCAAGAAGGCCTATTCAACGTCAAGGCTAAGGTTGTAAGGTTTTCTTTATTCAAAGTTAACGCAAATGAATTCATTTTTCTCAATAGGCTGTTAATTAACTGTTTATTTCATGGATTCCTTGATCACCATGATAGGCATGATTTATAATATTTGCTATACAGGTGCTATTTAATGTTTAGTTGTTTGTGACTGCAGATCTATAAAGATAACTCCTTCAAGTGACCGAAGGAAAATGAATTCAAACAAGCATTGGATCTATGGTAAGACCTTAACACCTTTATAGTATTCTTTTGTAAACAGTATCAATTCAGTCATGTTTCACAAAACCCAGTTTATCAGTATCTACTATACCGTAGCTATACTTATCAACAACCTTAAAAACCACAGATAGCCGGTAATAATGATATATCATAGCATATAATTTTGTTTCAAAATATACATCGTCTTCGATCATAGGTTGAAAAACACCTTATGATCGGCAAAAATGATAATACAAAAGGTCAAAAATGTTATGAGTCTACAAAACGATCATGCTATCCCTGACGATGATCACGATAAGAGATCACTGCTCGGGCCACCCTACACAGGAATCTCCTAAAAGGTCCTGGGACACCAATCACATATCTCTGTAATATGAGTGGAATATCATCTATATCAATCTCTAGAATTTCTAGAGTCAGGCACTCTAGGTGATGCTCCAAAGCAAACATGATCTCTACTGATTGGCCCTCTGGGGCTGGTGCGGCTGCAGCTGGATGCCTCCTATCATAAGGCTAGAGATTGGCTGGTCGACGTGGGCCCACATCTACATTTAAAATTTTGATTATTAGTTTTGGGACGATTAAAAAAAAATAAAAAAATTAGAACTTAGAAATTGTTGAAAATAATTTCTACCTGAATGATCCCATTGTTCCCCTCCTGGGAGAGCCATCTCTCGATCACCGTGGAAATCTATCCCGGCGTATGGAAAGTCCTCTATAACAAAAATTTTGTGTTCTAGCCAACGAAAATATGTAGAAGGAAATCGAACAACCTCGATGCCCTCAGCATGACGGGCCATCAAAGCAACCCAACGAACCATCCTAGGTTCTCGAGGTCGACCAACATGAACAGGAATATTCTACGGAGCTAACATGGGGATCCTCTCTAGACAAAAGGTGACTACAATGGATCCATATCCAAATTTTTTTAGCTTTCCATTCTTTTCTCTAGTTAGTTGGCCTTTTACATTGGCCAACATAGCTTCGTACCAATTGAAAATGGTGCCTAAAAAACAGTCTACTGCAATGCGCATCTGGGAACTAGTAGCCAAATGCAACGCTATTCTCCCGCATAGTCTAGTGATAGTAAATGCAATAAATTTAAGCTTGGGATGGATGCTATTTTTTATGTCAATCCATTTGTCCCTAGGGTCTTCCCGATCATCGCAGAATTGTAGTCGAAGACTAGCGACAGACTGGCCACCTGGCCTAGTCCCAAAATGAGAAATTTGTTCTCTCCTCATGGAAAAACTAGTTAAAAAATAGATATGCTCCAGATCAATTTTGAGCTGGTAGCCGCCAATAAAAAAACACTGGTCCTATACATTCCATATGTTCACTAGCCACGTCAGGAGGTCTACCTATGCCCTCATGCCCTGAATGGCCCAGAATTTGTATAAACTGCATGCTCTCAATGCCTGTATTGTAGGCAAATGATTCATTGTGGAATCATCTACATATTCATGCTCATGTTCTCTCCAAACAAGCATTTTAAATGTCCTACAATGCATAAGAAGACATATTAGAACAAGATTATTTGAAAAATTTTGGGCGAAAATTGAGAAAAATGAGTTTGAATTTCATTGCGCGGGGTCCGCACCCTATTTTCATACACAGTGCGTACGTACACACGGGTGCTATGAAACAGGTGTAGGCCCAGGAATTTTTTCTATGTAGAAAAAATTTAGGGTCCGCAGGGCTCGCGTGTTGCACCTGCGGACCCCCACAGGCGATTTTCTCAACTGATTTTTCCTTAAAAAATGAGATCTAAAAGACTAAAAATGAAATGTAAACAGATGAAATGCAAGATAAGGAAGTCATGGATTACCTGGAGTTGACGGTTCTCGATTTCCATAGATGGATTTTCCAGAATCTTCATAGGAAATGTTTTACCCAAAAGCTCTCACTTTTCACTCTGAACTCAAATGGTAAAAAAGTCATTTTTATAAGTTTTTTCGAATAAATTAATTTTTAATTTGTTTATTTTTCACTTTAAAAAGGTAATTTTTGAAAACATTTTTATTTATCTTAAACATGTATGTGTAATGCTTCGATTTTTTGTGCAGAAAATTGGATTTTTTGGGAAAATTGATCGTTTTTCAACAAAGAGCATACTTTTATCACTTTTTCGGACTCTTTCAAAAATTTACGAAAAGCAAAAACCTGGAGTCCTCTTTTAAGCTCTTTTTAGACTCTTGAAAATTGAAAAGATTTCCAAGCACTCGATTATTCGAACTCGTTAAAATAAATGAATGATCATCCTTTGAGTATAAGTTTACCCCTTTTACGGACTGAAATGGACTATTTACGAAAAAGGTATACGTTTACTAATTACGGTCAATAGAGCTCTCTCTCACATTATTTTATCCTTTTTCAGGCTTGAGAAACTAAATTTACGAAAAATTACCCCCGTGGAGTCTTCTTAAGTTTTTTCTTCTGACTCCCTTAAATTGAAAAAACACCAAGTTTCTCCTATAGTGGACTCGTTAAAATTTAACAGTAAAGGACCTGTTCAATTTTAAACAGGAACGAACCACTCCTTCTTAGGGTTCGAATCTTAAACTATGTTGGACTCATCCGAAGGATGAGCTTATAAACAAGAAAATTTTATCCTCCTCAAGCTTGTCAAAAATAAAGAGGTACTTGCCATAAATGTTGGGGAAAAAGAGAGAAGAATGACCTGTTTGTTGTATTTTGATTATTCGAAAAGCCGTTAACCACTCTTGAACATGAAACTTTTGCTCACCTAGGTTGGGAAATCCTTTGTCTAACTGTTAATCAAACCATTTTGAAAGTCTTCAGCCAGTTTCTTGGTATTAGCTTTGGGTCAATTGTCACCAAGCCATCTACAATGTCGTTATGTGTTCAAGAGGATAGTTCAAACACACCATTCATCTGCAAAATATCTGTCATCCATTTTGACCATCCCTAAGTCAATCCTTGCCGATATATTTCTTCAAAACTTGATCTATGATTTTTTGTTGTGGGCTTACCTACAACGGATCAATTCCTATTGACGACAACTCATTATCTAGGAAATTGATCTAGAAATTATCAGTACCTTGAAATCTGCATGCCTCAATGGCATGTTTCTTGCCTTCGATGACAGGTTGCATCATTGACCTTCGATCGAATGATTCCGTGACATGTTCGACTTCAGCTCATTCATTCACATTTCATGGATTGTACTAAGTACTTTGAGAGCCATTGAAATTACTGGTGGTTACTCTCACACTTGTTAACAATTCACATTATTGACTGGTAATCAAGTGGTTTCACCATGTTCGACTTCGACACATTTATTCACATGGATAGAATAGTATTGGTTCAAGAAATGGAAATCAAGACCCTGGATCTAGTTTCTACCATCTAGGCTGCGATAAATTTTTTCATTCATTTATATAGTGGACTATTCATAAACAGATGGTTGTGTCCATACTATGTCTACACATGTCTATACTATTGATGTATTGAAAATCATTCCTGTACCAGAACAATTTAAATCAGTTTTCTAGTTAGTTTTGATCTGAGTATGGGAATGCCTACCTCATCGATGATATGTTTACATATATATGTTTTGCATTGAATATTTTTACAAGTAGTGACTGGGGTGTCCACAGGATGATCCTTGAAATGATCAAGTACTTCACTCTTCATATATGACAGACTTCATCTTCATCTATTCTAGACTTCGCACTTTAGGGGGCAATCTATTACACTAAAAACTGTCACCTTGACATTCTGTTGACTGTATGAGCTCATTTTCACTCATACTTTCCTCCTCTTCAAGTCTCACAACCTCTACTCCTCATGTCAAGCCCTAAAAACAGGATAAAAACCCTGAAAAACTCCAAAACCCTGGGTACGCAGGTAATGTGAAGCTTACCTGTGTTCCTGGCTGGGTACGCAGGCAATGTGAAGCTTACCTGCATTCTAGAATGCAGTTTCTTTGTGTAATGCCTATGTACCCCTATTAAAGTCGAAAGGGCGAGAAAGTAAAGTGAAAAAGCTATTTTTTGGTCAATTCTAGAAGCTTCTGGATGAGATTTTTTGGGGGTGAGTACGCTCTTGTAAGGTTCATGCATCCCACACCTTAAGGAGCTAACCCCTTGATGTGAGGAGCCTATTCCTTTGAAGGAGGATTCTATCCCTTCATAGGTGGAACCCTAACCTCCTCATCTTCACTATAAAAAGAGGCATTGGGTAGCCTCAAGGGGAGTTCAAGATTTAGTGGGTGATTGAGGTGAAGTGCTGTTGAGATTTAGACTACTTTCTGCTAATATTTTGTGAGGAAATATCACATACCTCTATGTTCTCCCGAAGGAAGAGTGCAAGGCTTATCAAAGTAGGGGAAATTCCTGCTTCAGACCCCGGGAAGGCCTGTTCAACATCAAGGCTAAGGTTGTAAGGTTCTTATATTATTTCAAAGTTGATACAATCAAGTTTGTTTTTCTCAATAAATTGTCATCGATTGTTTATTTCAATAAGTTGTCATTTGATCATTTGTTTCATAGATTCCTTGATCACTATTGATAGGTATGTTTTATAATTATTTGTTATATAGGTGCTATTTAATATTTGCTTGTTTTTTATTGAAGCTCTTTAAAGACGACACTTTGTTGCGACAGAAGAAATATTGTTGCGACAGAAGAAGTATTGTTGCGACAGAAGAACTATTGTTGCGATGGAAGAACTACTGATGCGACGAAAGAACTATAGTTGCAAATAAGCATTTGGATCTAAGGTAGGATCGACACGTTTATAGCATTTACTTGTAAAACGAATATATTTAGAGAAATATGAACTTAGTTGTTCGTTTGTTGCTAGATTGTCTTCTGACATTAGGGAGATCGATCTTGTCCACAAGATTGATTTATCCGGTCAAAACTAATTTCAGCTAGGAGAGGAATAAATGGGTAAGGGAGCCCAATAAAAATAAAAATATGAAAAATTTCCACCTTAAGAAGGAAGTGGATCACTTCAGGATCTGAAATTTACACTTACAAGTGTGAACATGGGCAAAATAGATGAGGACATAGTCAAGTTTGACTAAGTCAACATGCATTCTTGAGGAGGAAGAGATCACCTAAGCAAACCGGCTCAATGTGAACAAGGATCAACCTAAGACACATATGTAAACTAGATTGAATATCCCTAGTGTGAAAAGAGGCATTGGAGGTGGATTAGTTGACCAAGTCAATAGCGCGGCCACAAGAGGAGGGAAGCAAGCTAGGGCAGCGTAGTTTTGAAAGAGGAAGCTTCATGAAGAAGTCACCTCAACATTGTGTGGGGTCCGGGGTGAGGAGGATCACCAAATATAAAAGAAAGGCATAGCATCAAATGAATTTCATTCATGTATTCAGATATTTTGGTCTAGAGACCAATTTCATAATTCATTTGTTTAGCCGGAGTTGCTGCACTTCTTAGTGCAAGGAATTCCTGTGCGGGAATTCCATCCTCTCTTGAGATCATATTGCTTAAGGGATCAAAGGGGAGTGATTGGAGCTTCATTTAAGAACTTGGATTGGGGATATTCATCCATACTCAGCCACAACACATTCTCCTTCAGTAAACTACGTCTTTTATGCAGGAGCAGCAGCAGTAGAGCTGCATCCTTTGATTGTATGCTAATCTTTGAGGAGGAGGTGCTTATTTCCCTCGAGGAGCTCCATTAAGAAGGCCTAAGGAAATTATCTATATTAATCAGAATTTTTATGTCATATTCAGTCATTTTTAATACATTGTTATAGTGAAATGCGTTATTTTCTACATTGCTGCTTTGTACATGCATTTTGCCGGAAACCTTTTCCGGGTGTCTTGTTTTACTGTATAAGCTTTTAAACCTCCATTTATCTATTGTTTTCTTAATATAAGTTGCATATCAGTATTATATTATAATTTTATATAGAAATCCCTATGAAAATTATGCTCTCACAATATTCAAAATTTTTTGTTTAGCAAAGTCATGGGAAATCAAGGTTTTCTAGCCTAGTCGGGAAAGGAGGAGTTGTTTATCATAGCTAGAAGCATTAGTTTGAGCTGAAATTAAGAGAATAGGTCCCTCATGACCTAATATATCATATCCATCCATTTCATTTTCTTATTTTCATGCTCATTTATTAAAAAAACCTTTTTAAGTCATAAAATACCCTTTTTCCCCACTTTACGAATCATGAAACGAAGTACAGGTTGCTGTTGTAGCTAAAAATGGTGTCTATGTGTTTATTATGTATATTTTAATCTTATTCATCGTAACAATACCTTTATATAGCTTATTCATTGCAGAATTCCAGATTTGGGATATTACAGTGGTATTAAAGCTGCCATCTTGGCTCAGCCTGTGGATTTTAGATCCAATCCGAAGATAAGAAGAAGAGGAGAAAAAAATTATGGAGAGGATGAGCTTACTCTCATCCATTTTCATATCCAAGAAGAAAGAATAAGAGAAATGCATTAAAACTCCAAGAGGGTTTCAAGGAGGAGAAAGTTGCAGTGAGACCTCTAGAGGGTTTCAAGAAGCAGGAAAAGATGCATGCACTTCCTATTCTCATAGAGGAAGTGGAGAGGAAGGAGATAATTTAGAGCATGAGATCCTGAGTGGATATTTGGTAGAATACAAGTGCCAACCTAGGGCTTCTAAAGAGACCCTAGATTTTCCTCAGTTTATTCAACTGAGAGAAGAGAGAAGACCTTGCAGCAAAGGAGAGATCAAAGGTAATAGATTCCTATTGTCTAAATTTTATGGGTCAACTATAGCAAGATCTTGGCCAAGAAAGCTTGAGGAATTATTCCTACTTCATCCAGTGGTAGAGAGGGAGGCAGTAGAAGCTGCAGCGCTGCATCTAGAGGGTGAAGCCAATGCTTGGTGGTGCAGTCACTTAAGCCATACATGAGTGACTTCTTTTTCTAAGTTCACTCAAGAGCTGATCAGAACCTTTGATGGAGAAATATCAGAGGAGAGTAGGCCCACACCACCATGGGAGGAGGCAAGTACCAGTGTTTCCATGGCCTTGAGAGAGCAGCCTTCTACACCAGCAGTTGGATCAGCCAAAACATTGAAGAGAGGACCTCTTGTAGCCATAGAAGATTTCCCAAGGGCTCACAAAGGTATGCATAAGTTTCCATGTCTTAACATTTCAGAAAATTTTATGGAAAGGGTTGGAGATTTGTTTGCATATGGTCCAGGATCAAATGGTATTGCTGAGATAGAGAAGCAGGATTGCACTATGCTGTGCAAGCTTGAAGGGTTCAAGGGAGATTTGAACCCTCAACCTCATGTATCATTGATGAGTTACACATAACCCTTGAGGTTGAAATGTTAATTCTTGGAGGATGGAGTGAACTTTGCTCCAAAAAAATTCATGTAGAACCACATTTTCATCTAGGATTTGACACATAAGATGGCCAAGACACCCTGGAGGAGGGTTATAGCGCTGTCAGGAAGTAGCAGCAAGGAGGCTTTTCCTTCAGCTCGTTTGGATCCTTATTGGTCCAAGATAATCATAAATGAGAGATGTTTTATTGGAGGTCTCCAAGGAGTTGCATTTCAGCCTCTTATGAAGTGCAAGGAGAAAGGTCTAATATGGGAGGATGGTAGACCTCATTGGAGGAATGCCAAGATGGGAAAAGCTAGGAGGAATCCACATGGAGTGGATGTAGATGGGAGGCAAGAGAATGTTAAACCTCTTGAAATTCTATGACACCGGGCAGCAAGAGGAAATGTTGTGTTGACTACTCTTGAGGGAGTTTGGTCACCCTATGACATGTCCTTTCCCATGGAATGAGAAGAGGAAGGAAGAGTGGTAGGATACTTTCATCATGGGGCAGCAAGGAGTGTGGACGCATTATGGTGATGTGATCATTATGTTTTCACCACATAGGTCGTATGATGGAGGTATGGTGAGGAAGCAAAGTCATTTTTTTCTTTGGAGGATTGAGAGAGAGCAAGGGCAGATTTTCTCTCACACTTGGCATGATGCTGCAGGAGTAAGGGATGGGACTAACATAGTGAAAAGAGAAGCACCTCCATATTGGGAGGATCTCTACATGAACAACATCATTTTTGGAAGAGTCTTTGACACAATCTATGTCAAAGAATTGAGCTTTGAGATGACAGTATCCCTACTCCAAAGGCTAGCAGTGCTATCACTTAGGAGCTTGGATTGCTTGTTGAAGTGTTCTCAAGACCACTTCACAAGTAATGCACCATGGAAGCATGTAGAAGATGTGCATGAGAAAGTAATGGATGAGATTATCCCTTACTATGTTTTGACCTTCTTGGCTTGGATTCACAAGCACAAGGACAGAGATCTACATGCAACATTTGTGGACTTTCCTTCCATGCATTTTTATGCATACCATCCCTCAATGGAGGAGTTCACTTGGGAGGGCATTCCATTGAATGTATATCAACATATGGAGATATGCACAGCCTATAATATGAAGAAAAGGTTGGCACAACCACTTCCCTAGTCACCTGCAGCAAGGGATAATTTGCACTTGAGCCATTTCAGCTCAATGACCGAAGTACATGATGGAGGAGGTAAATTTTTTTTTTAAATTTTACACTTCCTTATCTATATGAGTACCATATCATACCAGGAAGGGTCTTTCCTTCTTTCATATTATATTTTTATGTACTTGAGGCCACTTGCAGCGTTTATGATGGCCATTCTATTTGTGGATTGTGAAGGAATGCCACATGGTTTTCGGTGTGTATCATTGGCACAAAATTATGCTTTCATGATTCCCTTTTGTAAAAGGAATGTGGCAGCAAACAAGTGGTTGAAAAAACACTTGTTTCACTATGTATTGAGGCAGGCAAAGAATTCCCTGCATTGGTTCCATGTTTGGGACTATGTTCTACCTCCTTGTTTTCATATGTTTATGCTTCCATATTATGCTGCTAAAACATTGATTGTAGGAAGCACCATTGGAGGAGTGGCAGAAGAGGTGAAGAGGCCCAATGAAAAGATGATTCTTCACATTATAAAAGCTGCATATTTCATAAATAACAATGGGAAGACCTTGATTTCCATGCTATACATCTTGCCTTCAAGTGAGAGGACTCATTTGGGAGGTTTGAGTTCTTGGAGGAGACACTTCATGGGTGTTGGATTTGATGGAGTGGCTTGGGTATTTCTTGAAGACCGTTATATTTCAGCCATATATCAAGAGAAGCCCCATATGTATCATAAGTGGAGAAAGCAGCAACAATATATGTACCTTTTGACTCCACACGGTCAGCTATGCAGCCCACCTTGTTTGCAGGAGCTCAAGGTGGAAGAGATCCTTCATGAGTTGCCATACTGGAGGGTGAATCATCTTGTTTGGTTAATAGCTTGGGAAGGAAGAGACTCAAAGGGCGATGATGAATCCTAATTTACATCAGCACTCATGCTTCAAGAGGACCTTCAAACAGCCCATTGTTTCTTCCATAAATGTTTCACTGTCACAAATGTCGACTATTTAAAAAGCTTACACACTTGGGAGGAGAAACTTGGAGATATATTGATGATGCAACACCTTGATCCTTGGGAGACTTCATCTTATGAGGGGAGAAGGGGATTCTCTTCAGTCCTATCCTTTCAGTTTCTTGAGGACAAGCAACATTTGGGAGGGGAGGACTGTAATGTTCCCAAATTTGCACATAGCAATTTGGAACATTAGATTCTGCTACTTTCACCTAGGAGAGGAATAAATGGGTAAGGGAGCCCATTAAAAATAAAAATATGAATAATTTCCACCTTAATAAGGAATGGGATCACTTCAGGAGCTGAAATTTACACTTACAAGTGTGAACATTGGCAAAATAGATAAGGACATAGTCAAGTTTGACTAAGTCAACATGCATTCTTGAGGAGGAAGAGATCACCTAAGAAAACCGTTTCAATGTGAAAAAGGATCAGCCTAATACACATATGTAAAATAGATTGAATATCCCTAGTGTGAAAAGAGGCATTGGAGGTGGATTATTTTACCAAGTCAACAACGCAGCCAGAAGAGGAGGGAAGCAAGCTAGGGTAGCGCAGTTTTGAAAGAGGAAGCTTCATGAAGAAGTCACCTCAAAATTGTGTGGGGTCCGAGCTGAGGAGGCTCACCAAAGATAAAAGGAAGGAATAGCATCGAAGGAATTTCATTCATGTATTCAGCTATTTTTCTCTAGAGACAAATTTCATACTTCAGTTGTTTAGCCAAAGTTGTTGCACTGCTTAGTGCAAGGAATTCCTGTGCGGGAATTCCATCCTCTCTTGAGATCAGGTTGCTTAAGGGATCAAAAGGGAGTGATTTAAGATTCATTGCAGAAATTTTATTGGGGATATTCATCCATACTCAGCCACAACATAGTATCCTTTAGTAAAATCCATCTTTTATGCAGGAGCAGCAACAGTAGAGTTGCATCCTTTGATTGTATGATAATCTTTGAGGAGGAGGTGCTTATTTCTGTCCAGGAGCTCGAATAAGAAGGCCTAAGGCCATTATCTGTATTAATAATATTTTTTTGTCATATTTATTCATTTTTAATACAATTTTGTAGTGAAATGCGTTATTTTCTCCAGTGCTACTTTGTACATGCATTTTGTCGGAAACCTTTGCCGGGTGTCCTGTTTTACTATATAAGCTTGTAAACCTCCATTTCTCTATTTTTTTCTTAATATAAGTTGCATATCAGTCTTATATTATGATTTTCTATAGAAAATCCCATGAAAATTATGCTCTCACAGTATTCAGAAATTTCTATTTAGCAAAGTCATGGGAAATCAAGGTTTTCTAGCCTAGTCGGGAAAGGAGGAGTTGTTTAACATAGATAGAAGAATTATTTTGAGCTGAAATTCTGAAAATAGGTCCCTCATGACCTAATATATCATATCCATCCGTTTCCTCTACTTATTTTCACACTCATTTCTGAAAGCAACCTTTTTAGGGCATAAAATACCCCTTTTCCCCACTTTCCGGATCATGAAACGAAGTACAAGTTGCTTCTTTCGCTAAAAATTATTTCTATGTGTTTATTATGTATATTTTAAGCTTATTAATCATAAAAAGACCATTATAAAACTTATTCATTGCAGAATTCGAGATTTGGGATATTACATTCTTGTTGGAGAAATCACCTCCGCTGAAATGTTGAACTCTACACCTGAAATGCTGGCCTTTAAAAATATGAGACTAGTGGAAAATATGCTTTTCAATTGGATATGACAACATTATTCCATAATTATTTCACATAACCTCAAACATTCAGTCCTCTCAAAGCATCGAGGCATTGACTTCTGGCAAGGTGGATGGCTCAAATCTAAAGTGGCAGCCTGCTTTGTGGATTTTATTTTCACTTTCCATAATTTATATCAAAAGGATGAACCCATATGTTTTTATATGTAGTGGGTATGGGAAGCGAATTTGGAAAAAAAAAATGACATGGATAGGGTAAGTTTGAAGGGTGAGATGAAGGATAATGAAGCCAAGTAAAATTCCAAAAAAAATTCAGGAGGTAGGGTTATATGTTGGCTTCAAATTACAAGTGAAATTTGGTGAAATGGATGTAAGGAAGGTGATAAAATTAGGAAAACACACGGATTTCCTAGTTTTCCAATAGAAAAATAGTAAGAAATTAGGGTTTTGATGGGAATTATGCTTAGGGAAGTTGTGAATGGTAGAGAATGATAAAGTATGGTCTAGGGAAGGTGTTTGAGGGTATTATATGATAGGGTAATGGTTTAGTCCACTAAAATCACTCAATGATAGGAAAAAGTGAAAAAATAGTGAGAGAGGAGGTAAGCAAGAAAATCAATACTCTCCCTGATAAATTGACTAAAGGAGGATGTGAGGTGTTGACTTACTGTTGAAAAATCTTTAGAAAATTATTGCAGTGATCATGGAGCTTGGATGAGTGATTTAGGAGCCAAATTACAAAATCATAACACACTCCCATATGCATAGCGTAGGTGTCCAGATGCATAGTAGAGCATTCCATAAGCATAACACAACCTTTCAGATGTGTAGCAGAGGCTTCGAGATGCATAACAGAGGTATCTTTAGAACAATTTTCTTGATTTTCTTCCAACCCTTGACAATTATGGAGCAGGGTGAAGGTAAGAGAGGGGGTCTACCAAACATGAAAAGACAAAATGAGTTGAGTAAGCCTTATTTTCTCTTTATAAAATCTTGAAATGACATTTTTTGTCTTTTAATGAAGCCAAAAACTTTGAGGAAAGTTTTTCCTTTTTTAAACAATTTGACCATGTAACAAAATTTTAAATAATGCGAACTATCTTACTTTATTTCCCTACCTATTCTAATTCCCTTTAAATGACTTGTATGATGAAATTGAAGTCCTTTTTTCATTCTTTGATGACATAGTTGGAATTTTTAGTGGCGAAAAAAGGACACTTAGTCATAGACCTAGATGGGGATGGAGTGACTGATCTGTAATATCCCAAAAGGGAGAATGTAGTAATACTGAAACACAATATAAGAACTATAGTAAAGTAAAAAATAAATTTAAATACACATTAGAATACATAGAAATATCTAAGCCAATTTATTATATGGAGGTGGATAAACCAATACAATAGTGCTCAAAATATAAGACACTCAAGCCAAAGAGTTGGCCTATAATGACCCTAAAATGATCCCACAAGAGGGACTGCGTAGCCACTGAATTGATGGAAGGTAAACTGCGTTGTCCCTGCTCCAACTGTTGGGACTACAACTACCAGAAAAATAGAAATTTATATCTAGGAAGAATGGGAGCTCCAATGATGCTGAAAATAGAGATCTAGGCACTATGATGGATACCCAAGATAACCCAGAAAGGGTTTCTCAGATCTGTCAATCTAAGAAAACCACCCTCTTAGGGCTTCACCAATATACTGTTGGGTATGCATATCTGCTACATAATCTAATGATATGATGGATGCAATGATTCACAATCAGATCTATGCAAGAAGGGTTGATCCCTTCTCTAGATCCTTGGGCTAAAATCTCAAGGTCTATCTCCTCTAATATCCTCCACTGAAAATAGTTGTTGGATGAACAATAGCTTTAGAAAGCTACGCTATAAGAGAGGGAAGCTCAATAGCCTACTGCTAGATGTGTCAAATCAGCTCCTGAGTGATGGAAACAATAGATCCAATGTGAGGAGATGATCCCTCATGGGATTTCCAGTTGAAATACTAGAAACTTCCATCCTCCAATAAATCTATATTACTAGACTTCACAATCCTTGAAGGGACTGCTGCTGCATGGAGGTAAAACTCAATGGCCTAAATGTCAGATATAGATCTGCTACTCCTGGAAGGCTGAATGTGAAGAAAAAGTGGTAGGATGAATCCTCCACCGGTTTCCTAGATGAATGCTAGAAACAACCTCTTGAAGATGGCACCAATGCCTGATAGGGAATGTAGTACAACCATATTCCTTAGATATCACTGAAATAAATATGTGGGATTCTCTCTCGGGAACACCCTGTGCTAAACAACACTGCAATATTAGCTAAAAAACTCAAGAATGCATAGAAATTTCCTAAGACAAATCTAGATCTAAACAGATCAAGAAATAAATAATCCAAATCCCCCTTCTATTGTGCCTTCACCTTCATTATATATATCATGAGCCTTCCATAGCCTAGGACCACTCCAAAACTGCACTGTACATGTGGATATAAGTCTCCATGGTTGACTGAAATTTTTCTCCATGTCCTCCATTATATTCACATGAGGTGATCACCCTCTCCATCATGTGTGCATTAAATGCATCACTTCCTCCACTAACTACTAATAATTTCTTTATGATCTTACTTTGAATGCACTATGATCTCAGCTGACCTTATCAAATATCCTCATGATTTTACATTTAATATCCATGATCTTATTTGTTTGTTTCATCCTCCATAATCTATCTCATAAATGAGACATGATCTCCATTAATTGAGCTGCTCCACTACTCCATGATTTTAGATCTAGATCTAAAATATCCATATACACACATTAAAAGTGGATTTTATTCATCTTTGGGGTTTTTTGGTCCCTCCACCCTTTTATTTATTTAACTAATTAAGAAAATCAATAACTCAAATATTCCAAATATCATGTTAAAATTTGGGAATATTACAATCCTCCCCGGAAAAATTTTGCTTGTCCTCAAGCAACTACAAAAATAGATGCAAAGCCATCCATTCCCCTCCAAATGGCATCCACATAAGGAAGGCCTCCTCCATTTGCTGCAATGTGTCATGCATGTTTGGTTCCAAAGTTGTCTCTCAAGAATTCATAGAATTATCTCCAACTGTATAGTTAGATGCCCTCCTTCCACCATGAAGTACCAAGTGACAACCATATGATGTCCAACATCATTATCAATACATGAGATACATAAAATAAAATGGTTCTTTCCACAAAGGAAAATATCCATCTCACAATACATCTCTTCATCCCATGTTTTATGAAGTAGATTGAGAATTGACATGCCCTCATCCTTAGCCCTATTGGCCTTGTTGGATCCAAGCATCATTCCAACATTATGCAAAAGAATAAATAGAGATATATGGGTAGACAAAGATGTCAAACCATATTCTCCCAACAATAATCATCGAAGTAAGGCCCTTTTCTTCCATCCTCCATCTCCCCCATGCAATATGGATAAGCCAAACTCCCCCAAAAGCAACCAAAGCAACAATAGTTTTTTCTGCCTTCTCTCCTCCTCATGTGCATCATGGAGTAAAGACATAATAATAGACATGTGAAATGTCACATCATCCCAATTCAAGTAAGCACCATTAATACACATCATGAGAGTACCATGCCAAGTTTTACACAATGTAAAACACATAGACATAGGGGATGTCATGTGATGACCAAACTCTCCCATGGTCAACCAAAGTGAACATGCCTTCTTTTGTTGCATTCTATCATTGATACATAAGGCATGAATTAGAAAAATATGAGCTATTGGGTTGTAACCATACTCACGCAAGAGCAGCCTGTGTAGCCATGCCTCCTTATTCATTACATGAATGCTATTCAGGGCATGGATCAAATAAACAGGGACCTTTTGGGAGTGACCAAACTCACCCAAGAGAAACCATCGTAACCAAGCTTCTTTCTAGACCATTTCATAAATCTGCAAGTGGTCATGCAACCCCTTGCTTATCATCTTCACCCACTCATTCCAATGTGGATGATGAATGATGTTCTGTAAAAACATGGTATCCTCCCATTGTAGAATACCATTCTCCTCCAACTGATGAAGAAATTTTCACCCCATGATATGTTGAAGTGCACCTCTAATGAGATATCTTAATGAGAACTTCTTCTCATCAATGGCAAGTTTTGGATTTATTGCAGGTAAAAGTTTCCCTTTGAGCTGTGAGATGGTCATTGAGAAAGTGTCATCTAGAAAGGAGAAAAGATTCATCATCTCAAGATTTCTACCATTTATCATCTTAACCTCCATTGCTTCATGAGTGAAGCTACCTTCAGAATGCTCCAATAATAATGGGGCTCCTTATTTATCATTGTTACTAAGTGACAACATTGTAGATCTACATGGTGGTACATATGTTGTCTCAAACCAAGGCACAATGTTGATCTCATAACAAGCCATTGTACATAGGATCATGCTCATCCCATTTTTTGAAACTCTACACTTCAACTCAAAGGGTTGAATGTATTTCTTCAATGACAAACTGAGATAGCTTTCCTTCTCCTCCTTGATTAGATCAAGGGTCCTCTACGCTGTGATATGTTGCTACTTCAAATCAACATTTTGCTCTAACCCTTGGTCATGCATTGGCCTTGCTGGCTTGTCACCATAAGTTTTAATAAGATCTACTCAAACAATATGTGATGAAATTGCATGCATACCTTGGATCAACTGATGTGTGGGAACCTCTTGCAAGACCAAAAGAGTTCCTCCAACTGGGAAAATGGTGTCTCCAACTGCTGGTAAGAGTGATGGCTGCTCTTCTCCAAGTGTACCAGCGCTAGAATCTACCTCATCTTCCTCATGCATCTCCTGAATCAAGCATGGGACTCTATGTGTCAAGAGCTCAAGACTATCTTGCAAAGTTGCAAGTGTCCCTTCTCTAGATACAAGTACTTCCGTAGTTCATGGTGAATGTAGTGACTCCTTATCCAGAGCGACAAGATTGACATCCTCCCTTGTTTCCTTAGGAAATTTCCCTTTGTGGTACATCTCTGTTTTTCTCACATCAAACTTCTTCCTCAACTTGTGAAAGAAATTTGAATATTTAGTCACATTTTCATGCTCCATGTGACCAAACCACCAATTATTGTCTTCACCTAAAAGATGAAGTGCTACAATTTGGAAAACCTCTCTTTTAGCTACAGGATGTAGCCTGAAAAATGTATCTAATTATGTCCTCCAAGACTTAACAGTACTTGAGGAAGATCCATCAAATGTAGGCAAATAAAATCTATTGGGCATATTTCTTCTATTGCTGCTATAGGATCCTATTTATTATTTGATTTGGAAGAATTGTTGGAGAGTTAGACTCTTCTTGAATGCTCTAGATTGTGCCTTATACTCTTCAAGATAAAAACTAAGAGTCTCATGAGTCTCAGGTTCTTTCCTTTCTTCATTTTTATACCATTCACCTTCTTTAGAGGAAGTGGGTAGAGTAGATCTATGAGGAGATCTATGATTCTCCATTTTTCTTTTTTTCTAATAGGAAGTGCTTGGAACTTCCTCATAAAATCTTCTTCTTGGACCCTCTTTTTTCCTTTCCCTCTTCATTTGATTGATCTCTTTGGAGAGATCTTGCATGGATCTAAAGAGAGGAGTGGAAAAATTATAATCCTCCTTCATGATAGATCCCATCTATCTGCTTCTTCCTTTGATGCAAAAGATGAAGTGTCCACAAGCTGAGCCAAAGATAATGCTTTGATACCACTATAATATCCTAAAAGGGATCGTGAAAAAAATACTGAAACACAATATAAGAACTACAACAAAGTAAAAAATAAATCTAAATACACATCAAAATACACAGAAATAGCTGAGCCATTTTATTATATGGAGGTGGATAAATCAGTACAAAAGTGCCCAAAATATGAGACAATCAAGCCAAAGAGTTGGCCTAGAATGACCCTGAAATGATCCCACAAGAGGGACTACGTAACTATTGAACTGCTCAAAGGTAAAATGTGTTGTCCCTACTACAACTATTGGGACTGCAACTGCTAGAAATATAGAAAGTCATATCTAGGCAGAATGGGAGATCTGATGATGCTGAAAAAAGAGATCTGAGCTCTATGATGGATACTCGAGATAACCTAGAAAGGGTTTCTCAGATATGTCAATCTAAGAAAAACACCCTCTTAGGGCTTCACTAATATACTACTGGGTATACAGATTTGCTGCATAATCTGATGATATGATGGCTGTAATGATGCACAATCAGATCTATGCAAGAGGGGTTGATCCCTTATCTACATCCCTGGGCTAAAAGCTCAAGATCTAGCTCCTCCAATCTCCTCCACTGAAAATAGATGCTGGATGAACAACAACTTCAGAAAGCTGCGTTGTAAGATATGGAGGCTCAATAGCCTACTGCTAGATGTGTAAAATCAACTCCTGAGTGATGGGAAAAATACATCCAATGTGAGGAGATGATCCCTCACAAGATTTCCATCTGAAATACTAGAAAATCCCTTCCTCCAATAGATCTACAGGACTAGACTATGCAATCCTTGAAGGGAATTCTACTGCATGGAGGTAAAACTCAATGGCCTGAATGCCAGATATAGATATGCTGCACCTAGAAGACTAGATGTGAAGAACAAGTGGTAGGATGAATCCTCCACCAATTTCCTAGCCGAATTCTAGAAACAACCTCCTCAAGATTGAACCAATGCCTAATAAGGAATGTAGTACAAACCTCTTCCTTCGAGATCACTCAAAAAAAGAGGTTGGATTCTCACTTGGGAACACCCTGTGCTAAACATCACTACAATATTAGCTAAACAACTCAAGAATTCATAGAAATGTCCTAAGACAAATCTAGATCTAGATATATCAAGAAATGAATAATACAAATCCCCCTTATATTGTGCCTTCACCTTCATTATATAGGTCATGAGCTTTCCATAGCCTAGGCCCACTCCAAAACTACATTGTGCATGTGTAAATAAGTCTCCATGGTTGACTGGATTGTTTCTCCACGTCCTCCATCATATTCACATTGGGTGATCACCCTCTCCATCATGTGTGCATTAAATGCATCACTTCCTCCACTAACTTATCATAATTGTTTTATGATATTACTTTGAATGCACTATGAATCAGTTGACCTTATCAAAGATCCTAATGATTTTACATTTATTATCCATGATCTTATTTGAGTGTTTCATCCTCCATAATCCATCTCATAAATGAGACATGATCTCCATTAATGGAGCTGCTGCACTACCCGATGATTTTATCTCTAGATCTATAATATACACATACACACATTAAAAGTGGATTTTATTCATCTTTGGGGTTTGTGGGTCCCTCCACCCTTTTATTTACTTAATTAATTAAGAAAATCAATAACTCTAATATTCCAAATATCATGTGAAAATTTGGGAATATTTCATGATTTATGACCCTAGATGAAAATGAATGACACGACCTCTGAGATGATGATGCCCATGAATGGGATGAGGGGAGTATAATTCTAGATCTAGACCATGTGTAGTGGACCAAAATTTATTTCAAAACTTATTTGAAAAGACAAAAAGTTGACCTAGGACTACTAAAAGGTAAACTGAAAGAGCTTATTTAGTCATTGAACATATTGACACTAACAAACATTAATGGGGGTATATTTTTTGATGGTACATTTCCAACCCATGGTTGGAAAATCATAGGTAAAACACACAACATCCATGATGTATGCACTCATAAAAAATGGAGGAATTTTGTTGGAGGTAAAAGAGTGTTTTTTTTTCTATATTCAAGGATTTGTGAAGCAATATCATTTGAAAGAATGGTACCCCAATCCATGAAATAAGAGTTTTTTATGACATATAAGATGGACCCGTTCAATGGAAAATTTACTAGTATTGGGTGAGCTGAATATTCTACACATCATAGCAGAGACATAATAATAGGGACCAACAAGAGAGGTAGTGGAATACTCACCCTTTTCATCATTCTTGTGCTTGTTGGGGTTATTCCTCCATTTCTTTATAGGGTCTGACTATATCTTGTTTTCCTTTGCAAATTATGCAAGGAAATCCTTTTTATAAATAGTATGCGGGTCAGGTATATGGTACATTCTCTTTAAATCATTTCCCCAGAATGACCCTATAATTGTGCTTCTTGTAGTTAAAAACTTTCTATCGCCAATGATAAGATCATTAATTATACATTTTAGCATATCTGTGTATGGTAAAATCTTAGGGCATGTAGCAATTCAGTGAAGAAAATATTTGGATACATCATAAATATCAGCTTATGAGGTATCAATGGCATCCATTGTAGCTATTATTTTGATTATTCAAGGTTTTTCATCTTAATAAATCCTACACATCGATTCCCAGGAAGAAGAACGACTTTCTGTAGCACATGTAGTATCTGAAAATGAGGCATCTTTGTCACTTATGTAGCAGGAGTTGCAGGATTTGGAGGAGAAATAGGTTTCTTTGCATCTTTAAACATCTCAGAGGAGTTTTATTTTTCAGGGTTAACCTACAAATTAGAATAACAAGGAGTGAAAAACAATATTTGGAAATACGAGAATGATTTAGCAATAAAACCTAAATGACGAAGAATATAGTGTCGCATGCATAGAAATCATAAACATTAATTAATCCACCATCAAATAAAGTTTGGAGGATAAAATTTTTCATACCGTTATGGTTGTGCATTTATGAAAAATGTGAGTTCACATGCCTGAATGGACACTTAAGCATTTTAAAATTAAAACATCCCACATCGTAAGTTCGTATGTCTGTCAAGTCTCTAAAACATAGAGCACACTTTTTTTTCGGTTTTTGATCAAACTTTTCATTTTTTAAATAATTCTTTTGAATTCATTTATCAAATATTTTAATGTTTTGGAACATTAGCGAGGGGCAAGAGCAATGAATGATTTGTGATGTGATATCGCATCGCAATTTAAATCTCGGCGAATATGGATGGAAGAAGAGAAATGATGCTTGGTAAAAGTGTGATGTGATATATTGCATCAGGGAAATGAAAACGAGCAGAGTGCATGGCAGCGGAAGGAATTGAAATTTTTCGATTGTGATTGGTGACATGGCAGAGGGTGGGTCCCACTAATCGCTTATTAAAAAATACAACCTTTTCGGGGGCCTTTTCCATTTTTTATCATGTTTTTGGCTTTTATCACCTTTTCCCTTTAAAAATCTCTTTTGCACCTTTTATGATTTTTGGCGATATCACATCACAAATTTTATATGTAGCATCTCATATGCTACCTATTGTGTTTGCGGTTTGTGATTGTGGTAAAGGCTTATTTGGGTTTTCCGCCTAGTTTATTTGCCAAAAAACATGACTTTTAATTTTTCAAATTCCTATTTCTATATTTATAAGTCACAAAGGGTTTATTTTCTTAATATAATTTTTTTAAAGGGTCCCCATTACTTTCTAAGGCATCTATCCAAAAATAATGGGGGGTTTTTGAATAGCACATCATGTTAGAACATACATAATCATGTAAATCATGACAAGATGCCAATCATAACAAGATACCATAACCATCCTCCCTCTCATAGAGGTTTCAATCAAATATAGATACCATAATCATCCTCCCTCTCACGGAGTTGTCAATCACAAGCCTAAGATTCTCTCGAACAACGACATTGTCTCAATAAATGGAGAAATCACAGTCCCAACTATATGTATATGGGATTCTCTGTAATCACAATGTATCCATGTCTTATATAGATCATTCTCAAACATCTCTCTGAGGAGCTTCTACATCATGCCTCACAGCTAGCCTTGCTAGCATCATTTTATCTGACCTCGGTCATGATATGAACCTCTCATCCAATATATCATGGAAAATATCATACTAAGCCATCATCCAACTATGATCATAAATAATAATCCCAAACATCATCATTTCATCCATGCAACTACATATCATGGGAGAAATATATCAACCTTTAAAAGTTGAACGTTTCATGTAGATATTTCAAAATATGTTTGGTGGAAATTTTAAATGAAGCAGCTCAATCATGAATTTAATCATGTTCTATACAAATCATATGTGGATGGATGTTCAAAACATAACATCAATGCTTCAATCAACTAACATATGCCATGTCATGTTCAATCAAAATTTGAACTTTACATCAGAGTGTCCAAGGATTTACATTACACAAAGATATTTCAGAAGTCTTGCAGCATGGGATTTCTTTCCCAAATTCCATAAATTTATTCATCATGCCATGATAAACCATTATGATATTCATAAGCCATATCCCTATAAATTAGATTTTTAGAGGCTTATCACCTATCAAGGGTAGACTATCAGTATGTAAAACTAAATCCATAATCAAAATCAAGTCCATACCTTCGAGCTCATTATCTTGACTTCCCCAGATAATTGTTAAATATAAACAAATCTGTATTGAGGAGCTTGCATCATGAAACACTCTCTACAAGAATAATTCCTTACCATGCCAACATAATAAACCTTACATAAATCAATGTTGTGTCAATGAATTCACCTCATCAGAGTTTAGAAACCATAAAAAAACTATTATCAAAGACATTGAATTCATAGTATCAATTCTTTCTACTGGAGACAGGTAGAGCTCATATCAAGTCTATCATTTAACACACCATTACAGGTCATTTCAGTCACTAGATGCAAGTGCATACACATCAAGGTTAAGCCATTCATGTTCATACTAAGTCACAACAACCATTGTGCTAGAAACAAGGAGCCCAATACAGAACCATACTTCTGTATACTCAGATACGACACTAAAGGTCACTATGCCCACATAACATTGACATCTAGGAAAATAAACTACCGCCAGATCAAATCATGTCAAATAAAAATGTGTGATCTTGGTAAGATCCATAATTCTATGCATATCTCAATGATTAAGTATCATGTCAAAAGTTCCAAAAATAGTTTATAAATATCCATTAGCCAAAACAAGTAGCACAATCCTCAAACATAATGACATATCCACATGAATGTCTCGGTCACCTGCAAACACAAGTTTGGTGGAAACATATGAAATTTCCCTGCTGACAGATCTTACTGGTATCCGTTATCACTCCGTAATTTCTTAAGGATATGAAAGAAACCTAGAGGTAACCATAGATCCACTTTTAATTTTAGAATCTAGCGCTTCTAAACTTAGAGAGGGATCTCTTTGTCATATTCAGCTTTGTTTTATTTGTGGGATTTTAGGCTAGATGTGAAAGTTCAGAGTTTTGTTTTTAAAATGGTTTGGTTGGAACATCAAGGGAAATCCATTGGGTAATGGAGTCAATTAAGTTTCAAGTTGATCAATTGCAATAGTGACAGAAAAGTTGAAAAGGGCAAGGTAGGCAGACTTATTAGATCTTATAAGCTTTGTGAGATGGTAAAAATGTAAATTTTAAGGATCCATTAAACATAGAGCAATTCAGAATTTAGTGTTTAATTTCAGTTGAAAACATTAACTTTGTGCAGAAGCCATAATTGAGTGTACTTTAAACAAAGTTAGCTTTTTATTTTTCTTTGAAAAAAATAGATAAGAGAAACATATAAATTGATAGAGAAGAACACATTAACAAGAGAATATAGCTTCATCAATCAATATGACATAGGAATCCTGAAAAATATTTCTTTATTACTGAAAATTTTTCCACTTGAGCTTAAAGAAAATATTTACATTAGAAATCTATTTCTTCATACGATTCCCAACACAAATGCTTCGAATTTTGAAGTGTTTATGAAAAATTTTCAAAAAATATCTTGTGAAAACCTCAAGATTTTTTACAAAATATCTTTTTTTATTTTATTTTAAAGATAGAACAAAAATATAGGAGATCTGAAACTATTGTATCTGTTGGCTCTATTCTCGAGGATGGTTGTTGATGACCCAAAAATGTGTTTCTCTATTGTATTTTTGTTAGAGGTGAGAATGTTTTACCCAAGCGGTTCACACAATTTATCCCATCAATCTTCACTTGGGATAGAAAGATTTATCAATTTCCTGTAAGTCTCATCTACTTTTGTATACTTATGGAAAGTAATATTGATGATAAACATGTGTTTGACCTCATGTTTTATGAATAATTCAAATTCTATAGGCTCCATAAAAGCCTTCCATGTGATGTTACCTTTTATTCCTGCAAACTTTGACTTATCTCGTGCAATAGTGAATAATCACTGGTGATAATATTCTAAACTAACTAGCTTATCCTCCATTCCTATTAGTCATGGAAACCCTTTTATATGGAGTACATCAAACTTTTTATGAAAATTTTAAACGTTGGATTCCATATTGTGACATTTTTTCTCTAGCTACAGGATAAGGTTCTTTTTAGTAATGACACTTCTTACCTCCAAAATTGTCTCTGTCCTATCTTGAATTCCCAACTCTTCCAATTCTTAGTTTTAGAATTCAAAATTCTTATTAGAATTGTTGCTTCACTGAGCTTCTGCCCCAAAGATGCTTTTATTTCTTTCACCACTTATTTGGATCTCTATATCAACTCTTCCTGATAAAAAATGATCTGGATTAAGGACCATATTTCAGTCATGGCCTCATTTATCTCTATCCATATATTTTATTTTACCTGTGCCAAATTTTTTGCCATTGCTAATTCACTTTCAAACTGTTCAACCCTCTAAGTGAAGCTATGAGATTTTTGAAATTCTATTGCATATGAAGTATCTATTTTTAATTTCTTCTCTTACAGAGTTTTAAGTTGGGTCTTCAACTTTTCAATTTATTTTCCTTGGATAGAAAAGTCTTCCATGGCTATGACTATATCATTTGAAGAATCTGTCATCTACACTTGTCCTCCTATTTATGTAGATCTTCCTATAGTTTCTGTAACGAAAATGAGAATTTTTGTCAATGGAACTATGGTTATTGGTGATGATTTCTCCTTTTCCTTGAGTAGTTTTCCATTTCTATTTCCATATCCCTAATTTGTCTATTTTGTTTAATTATGATTTTGAACATGTCTTCCTTTTTTTTTTTCCATTTCTTCAACTTCTTTGTCCTACAGGCCTTCTATAGAAGTCAGCTTAGGTTGTTTCTTCAATGCTTCTATATATGCATTCTTCCTCTTCACGATCTCTTTTGTTGTTTTTACATCACTGGGATTGTAACCCAGCTTGATTACCAAGTCTTTGAGTGATTTTATTTTTGTGTCCTTGGCCAAAGATGAAATATTTCCCATCTTCAATCACTAGAAAATTTGGAGGAAATTCCGACTGCCAATTCGTCGCTATTCCGACACATAGTCGTCGCAAGAGCGACAGTTCAAGGGCGGAAAAATCGTGGTTTTTCATGCCGTCGCAGTTCCGACGCACATAAAAAGTGTCGCACTATTGACACTTCTTCCGTCGCTTTCGAACAAGCGTCACTCTTCCGACGTCTCACAAATCGTCGCGCCTCCGACGTTTGTAAACTGTCGCACTTTCGATGAAATGTGGTCCGACGTTTGGAACGTCGCTCTTCCGACGCTTGTAAACGGTCGCAATTCCAACCCAACGTGGTCCGACGTTTTGGACGTCGCTCTTCCGACGTCTGTAAGATGTCGCAATGCCGACGATATGTGGTCCGACGTTTGGAACGTCGCTCTGCCGACGTTTGTAATCTGTCGCAATTCCGACGAAATGTGGTCCGACGTGTTTATATTGTCTCTCTTCCAATGTTTCTAGGTTGTTGCAGTTCCGACGTCTACAAGGTGTCGGTAGACCGACGGAGGGTTCAATTTAAAAAAAAAAATGAAACTTTAAAAGATGAGAAACGCTGTTTTGAATATATTATATGAAGTAAAACAATCCATGAAGTCATTACATTTTCACATCTGAAGATTGGAACCCAAATATCCATCCAGAAAAGTGGAAGTCCCACCCCAAACAATGATAGAAAAATACCCCATGTCACATACAAGGACATGATATAAAACCCAATAACGGTCCACATGGAGATTATCGACAATCTGAGAAAGCATCCAAATATGCCCGAGGCATCTATAAGAAAGTGAAATAGCAGTATGTAGAATAGTAAAGCAACAAATAGAGTACCGAAGTCCATTGTTCCAAATACAAATTAAAGTACCCAAAATCCTTGAACAGAGAAAAACGCTAATCATGTGAGGAGTGTGATATGTCCAAAATATAAAAAGACCATCAGACCATATCAATAAACCAGTAACATAGACCAGCATCGCTAGTTTTGAAGGCAGAGTGATAAACATTAATCATTTTTTTTTCACAAGAGAAAAAACGTTGTTTTGAATATATTATATGAAGTAAAACAGTCCATGAAGTCATTACATTTTCACATCTGAAGATTGGAACCCAAATATCCATCCAGAAAGTGGAAGTCCCACCCCAAACAGTGATAGAAAAATACCCCATGTCACATACAGGGACTTGATATAAAACCCAGTAACGGTCCACATGGAGATTATCGACAATCTGAGAAAGCATCCAAATATGCCCGAGGCATCTATAAGAAAGTGAAATAGCCGTATGTAGAATAGTAAAGCAACAGATAGAGTACCGACGTCCATTGTTCCAAATACAAATTAAAGTACCCAAAATCCTTGAACAGAGAAAAACACTAATCATGTGAGTGTGATATGTCCAAAATATAAAAATACCATCAGACCATATCAATAAACCAACAACATAGACCAACATCGCTAGTTTTGAAGGCAGAGTGATAAACATTAATCATTTTCTTTTCACAAGAGAAAAAAAGTTGTTTTGAATATATTATATGAAGTAAAACAGTCCATGAAGTTATTACATTTTCACATCTGAAGATTGGAACCCAAATATCCATCCAGAAAAGTGGAAGTCCCACCCCAGACAGTGATAGAAAAATACCCCATGTCACATACAGGGACTTGATATAAAACCCAGTAACGGTCCACATGGATATTATCGACAATCCGAGAAAGCATCCAAATATGCCCGAGGCATCTATAAGAAAGTGAAATAGTAGTATGTAGAATAGTAAAGCAACAGATACAGTACCGACGTTCATTGTTCCAAATACAAATTAAAGTACCCAAAATCCTGCAACAGAGAAAAACGCTAATCATGTGAGGAGTGTGATATGTCCAAAATATAAAAAGACCATAAGACCATATCAATAAACCAGCAACATAGACCAGCATCGCTAGTTTTGAAGGCAGAGTGATAAACATTAATCATTTTTTTTTCACAAGAGAAAAACCGTTGCTTTTAATATATTATATGAAGAAAAACAGTCCATGAAATCATTACATTTTCACATATGAAGATTGGAACCCAAATATCCATCCATAAAAGTGGAAGTCCCGCCCCAGAAAGTGAGAAAAATACCCCATGTCACATACAGGGACTTGATATAAAACCCAGTAACGGTCCACATGGAGATTATCGACAATCTGAGAAAGCATCCAAATATGCCCGAGGCATCTATAAGAAAGTGAAATAGCAGTATGTAGAATAGTAAAGCAACAGATAGAGTACCGACGTCCATTGTTCCAAACACAAATTAAAGTACCCAAAATCCTTGAACAGAGAAAAACGCTAATCATGTGAGGAGTGTGATATGTCCAAAATATAAAAATACCATCAGACCATATCAATAAACCAGCAACATAGACCAGCATCGTTAGTTTTGAAGGCAGAGTGATAAACATTAATCATTTTTTTTTTCACAAGAGAAAAAACGATGTTTTCAATATATTGTATGAAGTAAAACAGTCCATGAAGTCATTACATTTTCACATCTTAGGATTGGAACCCAAATATCCATCCAGAAAAGTGGAAGTCCCACCCCAGACAATGATAGAAAAATACCCCATGTCACATACAGCGACTTGATATAAAACCCAGTAACGGTCCACATGGAGATTATCGACAATCCGAGAAAGCATCCAAATATGCCCAAGGCATCTATAAGAAAGTGAAATAGCAGTATGTAGAATAGTAAAGCAACAGATAGAGTACGTACCGACGTCCATTGTTCCAAATACAAATTAAAGTACCCAAAATCCTTGAACAGAGAAAAACGCTAATAATGTGAGGAGTGTGATATGTCCAAAATATAAAAAGACCATCAGACCATATCAATAAACCAGCAACATAGACCAGAATCGCTAGTTTTGAAGGCAGAATGATAAACATTAATCATTTTTTTTTCAGAAGAGAAAAAATGCTATTTTGAATATATTATATGAAGTAAAACAGTCCATGAAGTCATTACATTTTCACATCCGAAGATTGGAACCCAAATATCCATCCAGAAAAGTGGAAGTCCCACCCTAGAAAATGATAGAAAAATACCCCATGTCACATACAGGGACATGATATAAAATCCAGTAACGGTCCACATGGAGATTATCGACAATCTGAGAAAGCATTCAAATATGCCCAAGGCATCTATAAGAAAGTGAAATAGTAGTATGTAGAACAATAAAGCAACAGATAGAGTACCGACGTCCATTGTTCCAAATACAAATTAAAGTACCCAAAATCCTTGAACAGATCAAGAAAAACGCTAATCATGTGAGAATTCTAAGTAAAGTTAATCTATTAACATTGCGAATAAAATTACACCGAAGTCAAAAACATTGCCCGGCCATACTCATGGCAAATTTGTCATCAAAAAATCAAAAAATTAAGAAGACTGCCCTCATACGGGGAAACCAGTCTTGAACGTTTAATTTACAGAATTCAAAAATATTACAAAGGTCCAACACAGTAAAATAAACTAAAAGCAGCCCAATTAAGTGGGCCTGCTAAGCAAGAAAAACAAATTAACCAAACTACTCCTCCGGTGGTTCCTCCACGATTCGGCACCATCCTTCGGAAGGTACAGGATCGCTAGGTGCTACCTCCACATGCATGCCACGGCTCCCCTTCTGAAGGCCTGAATGCTGGCAGGCTTTTTCCGAGCTCAGACCTGCCGGACGGGTGCATTCGTCCTTCGTTTGGGCCTCCTCGCGGAATACCATAGTGAATAAAGCCGTGATTCGCGGGCGGTTGAGAGAGCAATTAAAGGAAAATTGCGCAGTGCGCATCATGGGAGAAGGAGAACTAGCGGTGGGGAAGCCAGGAGCAGGGGAATCCATATGGTGGCTAGATCCTACAAGCCGACCCCGCCCACTCCTAGTATTTGGATATCGACCTGCGTAATAATCATTGGACTGGCCGGAAGTCGACTCTGTTGAGGGGCTGGAGGGAGCGCGCCGGGGTTGACCTCTAGTGCTCCCCCTGCGGCAACACATCCTATGACGCACGCGAGGCATGGGTGCAATCTTAGGCACAGTGGGCACAAGAGGAGATGGAGAAGCAGAATTCCAATTAACATAGGAAGACAGACAGAGACAGAACTGAGAGAAATGCAAATATGCAGCAAGGTCTAGGCAACGGTTCAGCTGGCCACTTCTCCTTATCGTCACAGTTAGCAGGCAATGTAATCTACCAACCAGCTTGTCTGAAAAACCATGGCTAAACGCCATTTTGTCAACCCAACTGCAATGCAATCAAAGGACGCCTGTCATAATTAATATCTGATCATTAATAATGAGAGCCGAAGGCCAGATCAAATTGGAGCGTGAGGAATCGCTAAGAGGAGTGGAGGTCCGATCTTGAACAGTGTTAAAAATTAATTAATGCGGATTTGATGTGAAAAATTAATTGAACATCGTTAAATGTTAATGCGATTGATATGAAATCGCCATATCCATGTCCCATCGCCTTAAACGCCATCGAATGCACCCGCAGCTGGGAGTAGAGCAATTTTTTATTGAGGACACGTGGCAGAAATTGATTGGAGCGGATATTTGTTTGGGCTGCTTGCACAGTGGAAATCCGGACCTGAAAAATATTAGGGTGAATTTGATAAGAAATTCGCGTCACAAAATTGGCCGACGTCAGCAGGCTATTTTGGAACGCGAATTTGGTTTGAATTATGGTTTATCGCCGTTTGAAGTCCGGTGGGCTCGACTTAAGAACAATTTTGTTTGATCCCATCTTATAAAATTTGTGTTGGTTTTCTTTGATAATACACATATTTATAATAAATCATGGGAATACCACACTAAAAATGTGGAAAAGTTATATAAATAATTATTGAGAACAATCATTTTTATGTAAAAATATCCAAGGCGAGGTCTGTGTAGAGAACCGGGGTTGTGAAAACTGTTCAAATATAAAAATCCCGCTTAATAAAGAGACAAAATTGTTGTGCTTTTGGAACCTGACCCAAGGATTGGACATGAGTTAACAAACAAAAGCATAGCGGAACCAGACTTGCACCCGTGGTCAAGCCCTCTACCAAAACCACGAGTGGAATCACAAAAGCGGGTTGCCCATATCGCACCGCTTTTGCGGAGTAGGCGGTATTTCCTATTCGCGAGTGATTCCATAGGGAATGCGACACGTGGCGAAGTGACCCCCGGAAAACCACCGTTTAACCCGCGCCATCGCATGTTAAAGCCCGACATTGGAAGCCGAGCGAAATTGCCAAGATTCGTTGATTTGGAGAAGGGCCATTGGACGGTGGTCGCACGTTGAACTTGCCCGGAGGTTAACTAAGGTGTGCGGAGGATAGCTAGGTACGATACGAGTGTTTGATTGGTTACTGATATATATATAGGTGGGGCTGGAGTATAATGAAATTGTTTAATTAAATGATTTGCGGATAATTAGCATAAGTCTAGAGCGTGATTGTTGTAAGGCTGGGTGGTGAAATATAGAGCCGAAAGTTCATTACAAGTTATTTATTTAAAAAGAAACATGGAGTATAAATACAAAGTGTTGAAAGTTAAACATTGGTTATAAGGATTGAAATATAAATTCGGGAATATAAATTAAAGTCCAACCATTGTGGATAGTATTTATTTATCAAATTCTATGAATTTGATAAATAAACCCAAAGAAAGAAGAAGTCAATTAAGACTCAGGCTGGAGGAAAAGAACGGGGTACACCAAGGGAAAATGCTGACAGAGCGATTGTAGACACACCAGCTCTCCTCGGGGGTCCAATTTCAGTTTTGTTGCGTCACACGATGATCTCTCTTCTCTGGCATTTACTTGTATTGAAGATCACTATTCTAGGAATAAGGAGTTATTTTCTCCAGAAATAACCCTAGCCAAACATTGACAATGCATCAAGGATATATTTCTATGCTTCATAAGCACATTTGTTCTACTTCTAAATCATGTCTTGGAAGTGGTTGTTGTGCTGGAAATTATTCACCAGTTGGTTTCATACTAAAGTCTTTTTCACATTTTCAGCATCCAATACATGAAAAAGATAATGGTTTAAAACAACATAAATATTTGAAATTTTGCAAGAATTGTCTGGCACACTTGGAATATGAATTTTGAAGTCAAGTGCATGATGCTGTATAGGATCAAGTGTCATTTTGAATACCAAATGTTTCACAAGAAACTTCTCAACATGCTACCCTGCAGTAAGGATTAAATGACAATATTGCATCAACTATTTTCATAATAAAAGTGCACCTCGGCCATAAGACTAAAAAACTACAAATGTTGTAGATCTAACAAGACCACACAATCAAATGTATTCCACAAGGCCAATACTGTATGAAAAATGAAAAGGATTTTGCAACCAAAAATACCTTAGGCAACTAATTCAATTAGATACACCAAACCATCAACAAAAAGGAAAACCAGCCTACTCAAAAGGCAAGCGTTTACCTCCTTTGACAAAATTTTGAGTTCCGAAACAAGGGCCTTTATTGTCTTGTCAATGCCCCTAGTAATTTGAATGGGTTTTGCACCTGCTGCAACAACCTAAAAAAAAAGGTTTCATTTCAAATTATTTTCCACAAATTTAAGATACAACCATTGTCAGTTTTGTATTTCCTAACAAGATCATAAATTTTGACAAAAGAACCAAATTTTTTTAATACCTGATAGCAATTTTTTCACTCAAAAACTATCTTAGACTCAATAAGCCCAACCCAAAACTAAAAAACCAAACACCATAAGACCCTACAAAAATGAATAGATGATCTTAATCCAATACTATCGACAAAAAGTTACCTTTACACCCTCACTTACTAAACCCTGTGCTGTTGAATTTTAACTTCAACTGCTGCAGCAGAAGGACGGATGCAGCAGCAACATTTTTTTTTGGAGGTTGTTTGCATGCCATCCAAAAATTTAATTCAGCATTTAAAATTCCTACAAGTTATTTTTGTAGATGGTCGCAGCCATATTTTTGTATAGGATTGTATTTAAACACAACAACCAGCATTAACGCAATTCACCAACCAGAAATTAAACAAACATAAATTTACCCGAAAGTTTTGTAAATTCAAAAGGAGGACACGTGGAGCATTAATATTGGATCGCATGAAATTGAAGGGAATCTAAAAACCTGAAAACCGGACCCGAATTTTTTATAAGGCACATTGGATTGAGAATTCGCGTTACAAATTAGGCAGACGTCAGCATCCCATTTTGGAACGTGAATTTGGTTTGAAATTCAATCTATTCAGACTTTTGAAGTCCGACGGAAAGGGTTCTTTAATGTTTTGATAGTTTAATTTTATGTATGCTTTAATATATACATATGTTTTAAATATATGTTATATATATATCATATGCGAAATGAAAGGTGGGCCATAGAATTTAGTTTTAATTTTATTTTTTTTAAAAGAGGGTTTATTATAATATGTTTTATATGTTACGGCATATAAAAATAAAAAGGTCGAAAAAGCTTGGTAGTTTTTTTTTATAGACAGTACGTAAATATTTTATTACACAGCAGTGTGTAAAAAGTGAAAGACTGAGTGTAACTTTTTAAGTGTGTATGCACAACAGTGCGAAAGGGAAAAACACAGCAGAGTGTTTTAGAGATAGAGTATGTTTGTTTTGAACAGACAGTGAGTTGGTTTTATGCACTGCGTTTTGTAGCAGTCATAATTTTGTAATCCCTCTCAGTGAGGAAGAAGTGTAATAGTTTTTTTTTGAGTTATTGAAAGGAATAGAAGTTTGTTTTCAAAGTATTGAAACTCTGTCTCCTGTCAAAGAAATTTTTATTTTCTCTGTGTTAGAGGAAGGGAGATTTATTCTCCATTCATTGTTCTGGAATTTTTCAATATTCCAACATGTGCAAGAACAACAGATGTTGTGGTTCCATCCCCAGCTAAATCATTTGTCTTTGCCGCAGCTTGCCTTACCAACTTGGCCCCAATATTTTCAACTGGGTCCTCTAATTCAACCAATAAAATGGCCAAAACCATAGCATTGAGATACATTTCATTACACTGTCAATAAAAATAAAATTTGACTCAGCCATAACCCTTTCCTTTTATTGTTGTGAAAAGATTTATGCATTACTCTAATGTGGCTAGTCCATAGGCCAAGTAGACCACTGGGTAACAAATATGTTTCCTTTCACCTTTGAGTTTTAAAATTATGCCTACCAAATCTAAGACATTTAAGAGGGGGAACTAATACAACGTTAAAAAGAAAACCAGAGCACACATCTACAAATTACCTCCTTAGCTACCGTCACACCATCATTAACTATTTTCGGAGAACCATGCTTGCTCTCCAAGACAACATTTTTCCCTTCGCCCCAAGGGTGACTCCAACAAGATCAGCAAGTTTGTTCACACCGCCCGCAAGACAAATTGACAATGCTTTTAGTAAGTGTGCAATTGAATGCCAGACCATATGCCAAAACAACCCTCCAAGAAAAATTAAAATAACACATTAAAATCGAATATAAGTGGACAAGGAAAGATCCACCACAGTGAAGTTTCACGTGCAGGTGACCTTCCTTTAAACATAATTTTTTCTCCGACCTGCAATTTTTTTGTCACTGAGCCATCCTTGTTGAAGTACAACTCCTTTTCCATAGCTCTTGTATTAACTACCTTCTCTCTGTCGCGTAATCTCAGAGTCCCTCTTCTGCTTGAGCAATTAAAGGAAATGGGTGAAAAAACTGAAAGAGAAGACAATTGTCTGCCATAATTATCAAACATTGCACCCAACTTCTTTCCCTTTCCATTGTTACCCAATGAGGTAGATGTAACAAGCAAACTAAACAACTATCGCAACTTTTGGCAACTTCTGGAGCATTAAGAGAGAAACAACCAAAGATAAATACAACCACAATCCTCATTTTAATGAGACCGGACTATATATTTGCATTAAGATAATAGAAATAAATCACGACTATATTAAGGCCAGCACAAAACAATCTTTAACCAGTGTCTCTCGCGGCCTTCAGGTTGCCATGCTAGAGGTTGCATATTTTTAATTTAAATTCTTGACCTCTCGCGCCCATCTATGAATGCATCCAATGGGATATCTACATCAAATTCTCCTTTATATCCCCAAAAACAAATTCCCTACTACAAGAGCACCAGTATTGATGGATCACCCCACACCATCCCACCCACTAGAAACGGTGAGAAAGGAAACCCGAGAAACCTTCTGAAATATCTCAAGATGACTATATGGGTGGTTCTTATGAATCAACCAACCATTCAGAACATGCTCATCAATCCAAACCATAAGTATTATGTGACAATATTCAAGCAGGCACTGAATCGGATTTCTGAAGCTATGTTAGAGAAACCCTAAAATCTCACTGAAAATAGGTGAAATGTGGCACCACTTAGAGATTGACATGTGCCAATTGGTACAAGTGGTAGACAATTGGCATGCTCAAACAACGAGGTGATGCAGGAATGACATGAGGGAGAAAATATCAGAAAAGCCCCAAATCTGGAGAACTAAAGCTCATCACCAACCCGAGATTGACAACTTTACATGATGTAACCTATGAAATCGTAAATGGAGAAATCATAGTAACAATAAAGTAACCTATGTAACAATAAAGTCAGATTCATCCTGGGAGTGGTATTGGGAGAAATCATAGTGAACAACAGGAAACATGCAGAGTTGCTTACAATCAAATAGATGAAAAAACACATACAAAAAACCTAGATAATAATCATGAACAAGCTTAATATTGAATTATGAACTGTAAAGGAACTTACAAAATGTGACATTACGAACCTGGTCAAGCGCACAAGAAAAAATATCCCGGACATGACCCTGGTTGACAAGTTGTATTGCTCATGATGCAAGAGGATTTGTACCTGCACTGCCAAGTCAATCAAAATCCATCATTATCTATACAATAAATACAAGTAATGGATGTAGTATTTTTTACTCTAAGATGCATTCTTATGATAATGTTAGAACATATGTTGAAAATGTCAAAACATACCTGAATAAGCTCCTCTTCGTTTCAAGAACAATTTATTGGAGTCGCATGAACTTGGAACAAGCCTCCCACGATCTGAAAGAGTAGCAACTAAGTCAACAGTGACTTTTTTGTTGCTATGCTGGATCAAGGGAGGTTTCCTCCAAGATTAAATCACTCCAATAAATTATTCTCTACTAAACAGGGCCAACCACGTGAAGGTGGAAGCTCTTATGGACCCTCCCCCCCCCCCCACACATCACTCTCAATTCCCCAATACCCAATCTATATTTCATTTTTTACTTTCATGAGCATAAAAAAAAATATTCAATAACTAATAAAAAAACAATTCAACAAAAGTACGCAAGGAAACATTGCAATTAATGCTTGACATAAAAATAGTATGATAAATGATTTTTTTATATAACGCAAAAAACGTTCCAAGTATGGTAACGTTTGTCTTATAATAATACAATATTTTACATTGTCAAATTTTCTTTTTTCTTCTTCCTATTTTTAAAGCTCCTAATTACATCATCAATATCATCGTGCTCTGCTCCTGTTTCGTGCCTTTCAACCCGCACTGCTGACCTAGTTGCGTATTCACGATGTCTGGGCTCATCCAGTGACGGGGCATCGCCTACAAAAACAGATAATATTAAATTTTAATTGTCAGTTTTTAAATATCATTGAGCTAGTTCGGTAATATTAATAAAAAAAATTGCAATGAGATTATTTACCTGGTGCACCAGTTGTCGCCGCTGACCTAGTTGCGTAGTCACGATGTCTGGTCTCATCCAGTGACGGGGCATCGCCTACAAAAACAGATAATATTAAATTTTAATTGTCAGTTTTCAAATATCATTGAACTAGTTCGGTAATATTAATAAAAAAATTGCAATGAGATTATTTACCTGGTGCACCAGTTGTCGCCGCTGACCTAGTTGCGTAGTCACGATGTCTGGTCTCATCCAGTGACGGGGCATTGCCTACAAAAACAGATAATATTAAATATTAATTGTCATTTTTTAAATATCATTTAACTAGTTCGATAATATTAATAAAAAAAATTGCAATGAGATTATTTACCTGGTGCACCAGTTGTCGTCGTTGGGATTGTTGCCCTGTCTTCCTCTCTGGTGGTAAGATCCTCAAGGGAAACATTCTCTGTCATTTAAACAAAAAACGTTATAAGGACAACCATCAAGGTATAATTAGAAAAAAATATAAGTGGAAATTAATTACCGTCACGGCCCTCACTGATAGTAGCATTGTCGGCTTGGTCCCCACTACAATGATCAGGTTGCACGTGAGGATCATCTACATCTGGCTCTAAAACTGGGTTATTTTCCTCGTCGGTAGTTTTGCCCCCCTGATTTAAAAAAAATTGTTAGAAATTAAATTTATGGATGAAAACAAACATATTGAAAGGTTAATTTTTTACCTTATCAGGCATTCTGGATCTTGGGACCTGCCCCAAGCTTCTGCGACGTTCAACTATGGCTTGATAGCCAAAATGGAAAGCGATATTTTTATCTTCCTCTGTAGTTTCTGTTCCGAAGTCATCACCTTACATTACATATGATTGTGTATTTTTAATCATATTTGATAGGATTACAAAAACGTTGGAAGGCGATACAATTAATTATAAGATGTTTAGCTACTTAATTACAATTCTTGCAGCTAATTTCAAGTAGCCACCCTGGTCGAGCTTGTGATGGCCCTTTTTCTCAATCCTAGCTTTGGTTGCCTTTGAGGTGTCAGGCAACCTAGCATCAAAAGATTGAAGTCAGATATGACGTAGCACACTTTTATTTCAGACATAAAGAAAATTAAAGCTATTGAATTAAAGTTGTAATTTACCTTGCGGGTCCAGTTGGCATTTTTCCTTCTTTCTTTGCCCTTTTCTCTTTTCCTTCATGGATGAGTGCTCTCCACTCACTCTCTGAAACTGCGAGAGGATGCTCATATCTAGGGTTAAATTGAAATTGCGTCCTATAGGTGTCCCTGGTATATTTCAAATATTTTCCGGCTACCTGAGCCACCGCTTTTCTGTCAAATGTGCCGACCCCAAAAAGGGCTTCTAGATAATCTAGAAGTTCTTTTTTCAGGTTGGAATTCTGGGAATTCCACCCTGTACGTATGGTTGGGCCAAAAATTACCAACGCATGGCTCTCCAGAATCCCGTAGAACTCATTGTTTCCTACACAGAATAAAACCAAAAAAAGAAGAAGATATTATCATTAATTTAAAAATAAAAATCATGATAAATATGTTTTAGATAAAGTACATGAAATAGTTAAAATATTAAAATTTACCTGGGAGTTGTACATGCTTTATAGGGACACCTTCATCGTTCACCAACAACGTGCCATTAATGGTCCCTGTGGAGCCGACACGTGTAGCTCCAGGAAACGCAATAATGTAGTTGGCCATATCAGCCTCATCATTGCCAACATGTTCAGCAGTTGGCTGGGTGTCTGCTTGGGCAGGGTGTGTTTCTTGGCTGGCACCTAAAGGAGTAGAAGGTGTACGAGAGGGTTGTTGGGCAATCTCTTTCCCTTGTGTCCCACTACCACCAACACCGGGTTCAGCAAATGCCAGAAAACGCTACATACAAAAGAACTTTTTGTTAGTTTAGTCAATGTAAAAATTAAAAATCAAACTCTCACAATTCATCTCATGCAGAACAAAAAAAATATCCTTTTGAATTTTTATTATTACCTGATATCTTTCTAGCTACCTCATAAGATGTTGTATCCTCTCTTCTGTTTCAGGTGTTTGAGGCGCGTCTATCAAAGTATTAAATTCCGACCTTGCATCTCGTGCCTTTTTTTGCAACAAGAACACTAGAGATAGGGATGAAGAAAGCTCTTCCTCAAAGAGGGAATCATCAGGCGTACCATGGCTAGGTGTCTGCATATTTGAACAAAATTAATATTATTTCAATTATGTAAATAACTAAAATACCTCAAGATAGAGCAATGCTGGCACTTTACATGTTCTTCCGTTGGCCTCTTTCCACGATCATCCCGTCTCGGGGTTGTTCCTGCACTGCTCTGATCAGTCTGCCACATTGCAATAAAATTATAAATGTAAAAACTTGAAAACAATATCTAACTTGAAAACACAAAATGAAAACCGAAATAATTTCTAATAAGACACTGGAAGACAGAGTTAGAGTTTCAAATATGCCTTGCATTGAATTCAGTCCTGGAAACATGTCATTGCACATTAAGGCACCTAAACATTCAATCCACGAATGATATATTTAAGTAGGCTTCTCCTATTCTGGGAAAACACCATACCTATAATGCATTCACTTGCATGTATAAAGGGAAAGGAAAACATTTTTTCATACAACGGTGACAAAGGCATCTTGGGGAAAGGTATCCTCACTTTTTATTTATGTTGTTCACCCACACCACTCTCGTGTTTTCACTAATCCTGTTTTGTCATTTCTGGATTCAAATTAAGTTAAGGCCTTAAGTATTTTTTTACCTTTCATTGTAGTTTTTATAAGTGGCATGTATGGATTTTCCATTAATTCTGCACTTTTTCTCTTCATGCGCATGTTTCCCTGGAAATCAAATGCATGATTTAGTCCCATACATTTAACAAGTTGTTGGATGAACTCCATAGGAAATATCATGTTTCCTATTCAATCAAAATTTATCTCAGTTAGGGTAGGTAGGAAGGTTTTCCCTTTGTATTAATAGGGCACTTCTAGCTTGCATTTTTATTATATCTTTCAAATTTAGTGTCGTTTCAATTAGGGCATGAATTTTTGCAACTTTCAAGGTGAGAATGAACAAAGACAAATTTTTGTGATGGGTGACTGTATATGACTCCATGGCCAGAAGAAAAGGCACTAATATACTTCTTCAAATATCTATAGTTCTCATTCACCTCATACGGAGATGGTCCATGATTTGGAGCCAAATGTTGCAGCAAAAATTTCCCCCCCTCCATAATTTGATATTCAATGGAAATTTCTTAAATTGATGATGGGGCATGATTATGGAACATTGGCACATACATATGTAATGGAATTCCAAGATCATGATATATGTTTGCATATGTTTATGGAAATGTTCCACCAAGTCCCTTGGAGGTGGGAGCGAGGGGGCGAGGGAGCGCGGGAGTGGCCTATGCAAAAGCTCCCTACCAATTTTCAGGAAACGTGGGGGGACGTCGGGGTCATAAAAATTATAAAATTTAATATTTAAAATGTAACTATATTTTTGCAAGGAATGTATATACAATCATCATACACTTGCATCATGAAAGATAAATCATAAATGATAAAATTATAAATCGATGAATGATGAATCATATAATTGAAACAAATTTAAAAGTTAAAAGTTAAAACATACATCATACAATCATGCATGTAAGTTTGTAAGTTTGTAACTATATAATCATTAATGTAACTACTAACAATGTACAATGAAAATAAATTTTAAGATATCATATGACATATTATATGAAGATTCAAAATAGAGTTTAAACTGAAGTTTACAACTCAAGTCTGAAACATAAAACTTAAACGCAAATAAGTTATGTCTGAAACATAAAGCATAACATATGAATATCAAATGATATCATCATAATGATAAATGAGCATAAATGCTCAAGTTAATGCCCCACTAGTCTCTGCATCCAACTTCTGCACGAATATATCAGGATCAACCATGTCACCATTTGAATCAGAATCACTTGGATTCTCAAATATGCTAAGTGGCACATCAACTTTTAACACGAAACCATAAACTAAAAGGGGCGGTGAGGGGACGTGAGGGGGCGTGAAGGGGGGCGTGAGGGGGTGTGAAAGGGGGTGTGTGGGGGCGTGAGGGAAACATCCCCTAGAAGTCCCCAAGACCTCGAAGCGCGAGGGGGCGAGGAATCTAGACCCTAGGTGGGGGGGCGAGACCCCGTGTAACACTGGTTTATGGAGGTGGTGGAGCAAAAAAGAGCTCAAATAGAGCTGAAATTTTTCACATAAAAAGGACCGTGGGCTTGACTAATGGTTCCATTTAAAAAATGATATCTAGACAGAGAATAAGTGTAGCATGCAAACATGCATTGAAAATCTATCTGAGTTTGCATTGTATTACTTATGATGGATTCAAATTTGGGTTTCAAAATGCCAGGTTATGGCATGATTTTGTCGAGAAACCCTTAGTTGGATTCTCATGTTGGTTTAATTTATATTTTAAGTTTGTTTTGCAATCTTTGGGTGATAGTAACTCATGAACTAGGTTAACAATGTGTAACAATCATATTTCAAGAATAAAGTTGTGATTTTTTTATATTATTATTATTATCTATTAGCTACGAGTATTGACACCTAATGCCCGGAATTTTGACATCTTGATAGCATGGATAATTTCGAAAATGTTTCTAGTAATGTTAACATAATAACTATCATTACATGTCTTCACTTTTTTCACCATAATAGACCCGTGATATGGACTCATCACACAACTTCATATGCTATGTCCCAACAAGTTCAAACTGGTTGAACCTACCTCATAGTGTGGTTATTAAGGACAAGTTGCTTGATATATAACTCGATAGCATAGACCACGTTGCAGTTCTAAAAAGAATCCTCAAGTGTCAAAAAAACTTCACAATATGTTCTACTATAAAGCCTTTTGGGATACCCGAAATAATATATGTATCATTGATGACTTTTAAAGTATGACAAGATCCAGAGGGAAAGGAAATCAATGGAAGAGTGATCCACCAATGAGAACCTAGAATTTAGCATCAGATGAGTTAGAGTCTAGGAAATTGAAAGCCTATAATTTTAATTAGTGATGAAGGACATCACATAGGTAATTATATTTTCATGTAGAATAATCCGTTAATTCAAATTTAAACTACATAATATGAAAGGCATACCATAAATTTTTCCACGTAAGTCCAAACAACCTATAAAAAGTGAAAACCTTCTTTTTCCATGGGAAATAATTTACTTTTCCTTTTTCAAGACAATCTAAATCACAAAAATATGAACTATATTGCATACATTCTTGGATAATGTGCAAGTGGAAAAGGAATACCCTACACAAGTGATGCACACATGTACATTTGAACACTAATAGATTTTTGTATTTGAAATGCAATGCTTGTTTTCATTTAAATGTAGGGTTTTTAAAGTAGGGAGAAATAATGGCTGCCAAATTAATAAGCGTTTCTTTGGGAAAAAATTAAATCTTGTATTGGGTGATGAAGATAATAGAGGGTATTGAATCTTGATTCTTGACATCTAGAGAGAACCATACAGCCTAACACAATCCAATGGAATTGACCAAAAAAACCCAAATAGAGTCAACCCTACTATAGGAGGAAGGGCCTATAGTAAGAACTTACCATTTTGCAAAAGCTGAGGGCGAATGCTGTTCTGCAAGAGCTGAGGGAAAACACTAAGGGAAAATGTTGATGCTGTTCTGTAAGAGCCGGGCAGGGGAAGCACGTGTGGTGAATGCCGTTCAAAGAGCCGAGGGCGAATCCGTGGCGAATGTTGTTCTTCGAAGAGCTCGGGGCGAATGCCGAGGGCGAACAAGCCGGTTTCGCAAGAGCTCGGTGGCGGTCGGCCGAGGGCGACGTCGTTCGCAAGAGTCGAGGGGTGGCCGGCCGAGGGCGACGTCGTCTCGCAAGAGCATAGGGTGAATGCGCGCGTGATATCAGATGTTAATGTAGCACACATGTACATTTGAACACTAATAGATTTTTGTAATTGAAATGAAATTCTTGTTTTCATTTAAATGTAGGGCTTTTAAAGCAGGGAGAAATAATGGCTTCCAAATTAATAAGCATTTCTTTGGGAAAAATTTAAATCTTGTATTGGGTGATGAAGATAATAGAGGGTATTGAATCTTAATTCTTGACATCTACAGAGAACCCTACAGCCTAACACAATCCAATGGAATTGACCAAAAAAACCCAAATAGAGTCAACACTACTATAGGAGGAAGGGCCTGCAGTAAGAACTTACCATTTTGCAAGAGCTGAGGGCGAATGATGTTCTGCAAGAGCTGAGGGCAAACGCTGAGGGCGAATGCTGAGGGAAAATGCTGTTCTGCAAGAGCTGAGCGTGAATGCTGAGGGCAAATACTGTTCTGCAAGAGCGGAGGGCGAATGCGCGCTTGATATCAGACGTTAATGTAGCTATTGCGACGAATACGAACAATAAAATCATTTTTATGTAGCGTGCATATAAGTTTCAAATTTTTATGTAGCGCGCATATAAGTTTTGTATTTTTATGTAGCACGCATATAAGTGTCGTTATACCGACGGCGGAAAAGGCATCGCTATTACGACGGGTGCCTCCAAATGTCGCAATGGCGACACCTAGACATTGTGTCGCAGTTGCGACGTTTGGAGTCGTCTCAATAGCGACACTTTGGGCCATGGTGTCACAATTGCGACGTCTTCCTCCAAACATCGGTATAGCGACGGTTTCGGGCAGGATGGAAAAAATTTGGGAAAATTTCCGACATTTGGTCGAAAGCGTCGGAACCAAGTATCGGAATTTCCGCCAAATGTAGTAGTGAATTGTGACTATATGTTGCTGATTGAGGCATGCAACTTAGAGGTGGTCATGGAAGTGTTTTTCCAATTAGATTACATCATTTCACTAGTTTGTTTGTGCATTTCCATCTAGCCAATTGGGTGAATCTGGTTTGCATCAAAGGAAAATATGGACTATTAATAATCAGCTGGTGTCTTTGGAATTGGAACTTGTGCCTCAAGAAATGAAATTTTCATTTTCCTTTTCTCTGTATCAAAGGCTGAAAGAAACCTATGATGCGAGGAGGTTGTTTGCTTCCAGAATTGGGAGTATTTTGTGGCCTTGAGAATTTCATTCCTTTGTTTAATTTCTTTACACTTGGAAAAAGTGTTTGGTTCAGCTGTGTCCTAAGCCAAATCTGTTGATTGAGTTTCATTTGGGGGGTATTGGGAGGCTGAAGAAGAGGGACATCCTGTGAAAATATCTTATTTACTTGTAGAAACATAAAGGCCGGTGAGGATTATGGTAGCATGCCCCTCATCTCCCTGTGAAAATATTAGTGTTGAATTAGTCTTTTCCTTCTTCTTTTATATCAAAAGTTCTTTGCTCCAAATATTTGTCACTGAAGGGGAATACTCCTTCCTTAGCCTTTTAACTTGCTTCTCTTATGGTAATGGAGTTTGTGTAGTAGTTGTAGATATCACATGTTCTTCTGCCTCTTGTAGTGCATTGTCCTCCCACTGACTCTGATTCATGAATTTTTCAATCTTTGGTCTTGGAGTGTCGTTTTAGGGAGTGGTTTTCTGCTCCACTCTTAGCTTGGAAATGATTCCAAAAGGGTCATACGACCAGCTGAAACTCAACTTGAAGTTCATTTTCTTGAGGATAAAATCTTTTTTTTTACTTGCTATTCTGGTGTTGCATATACATGATCCAATCTATGCTTTGATTCTGAACTGAGACTTTTTCTTTGCCGCAACAAAATGGAGATCATCCATGTGTATCATCTGCCTTATATATTCTATGGATAAGATTCTCACAGGAATAAAATTTGGGAGTCTGTATGGTGGAAATTCACACCCATAAACTATGATCTAGGTAAAATTTTGGTATAAATACCAATCACCTGTCTTTATTTGATAGCTTAGATGCAAGATTATTTGTATTTATGGTCCAATAATGGTTGATGATCTAAATATATGGTATGGGAAACATAGGGTTGACATCAGAGGGCTTAGAATTTTTTCGAGGATTTTTTCTCTTAGGTGCCATTATAGAAAATGAAAGAATAGGGGATTTATAATTACTTTTAAAGTAAGCGAAGACTGGTATTTTGACACACTTTTCACGTCTTGGTGATTGATTGTAGGGACTCGTTATGCAGACTAGTCACAGTGATGATGTGGACCACTGGATGAGTGTTGGGCAAAGTTATTTTTGATTGGTTGTGCACTTGAATTTATCGATTATCTTGTAACACTGAATAGAGGTGTTGTAATGGGAGTGTGGTGGTTTATATGGGAAAAATGGGTTTATCGTTGGTTATTTACCATTTAATAGAGTGGATTTGTTATCATGGGAGCGAGAAACATTAATTTGTATAACGGTTTGCTGATGCAGAGTTGAGTGTGACAGATGGAAGTAGATTATTGAGTGAGAAGAGTGACGAGGACTTGGTTTAATGGAAGGGAAGTGGGATCCGTAAATATGAGGTGGCAGAAGGGAAGTGGGGTTCGCAGGGGTGATATGGTGGATAGGAAGTTGACATGGCAAGAGGTTATTATCGCATGAATAGAGGGGTCAACGGTCAGCAAAAGGGGACCAGGATAGTGCTTTCAGAGGGGGGATGGAGTAGTGAGCGAAAAGAGGTAGGGGGTGCCAAGTATTGAGGTGCCGCCACGTAACCATTTTTACTCCGCCATTTCAGACCCCCCCAGTAATTAAACCATGAAGGGGCTTTGGGCCAAGGGCAACAAAGACAATCCTCCACCGTTGTTCCGGGAGGGGTGGATTGTGACCACTGAAAGTGCTCTGATATTATCACATACAAAAAAAAATATTATATCACAAACTTTATTACAATGGTGTTAATCGCAATTTAAATGATTCCATTTATCTAACCTATGCCTAAATTAACTTTCTAAAGGCACATTTTAACATGCGTGCCTACATTTTTTTATTTTTTTAAGGTTTCAAATTTCTCTTTTGATTTCTAATTAACCGAGTTTAAACAATGTGGTTAATTAATTTAATTCTAATCTAAACTAATTTTTATTTAAAGTAGCCTAATCGCGTTTAAACAATGTGATTAATATAACTAATCTATTTTTCTAATTCAATGTGGAATTTTAAATAGCAACACATTTATTCAAAAATTTTAAGCATTATTGATGCATGTTTTCATTTTTTGAGTGGCATTTAGACTTGCTCACTTTTATAAACTTAATTTTTTATGGCTTATTTCATTATTTTTCTTTTTCTCATGTTTTTTTTTTCATTTGGAAATAAATTTTAGAATGGAACATTATTTATAACATCTTTTATACAAAATTACAGTTACAATAAAAATCATCCTATAAAATATAGGACCCTAATAGTGGCTCTAATGGGGATGACACTCTCCTTGTGAGGTGTCAAGAATGTTGTAGATCAGTAGCCTTGATCCATTGGGCATATTGTCTTTATTCTGAAACTAAATTTGATCCACCTGGTATTATTTATAAATTTGGGCAACCACTTTATCATAAGCTTAGGGCCTTCTCTCTAGGCCTCAACTTATCATATGAGCTACCCTTACTCTTGCAATAGAATAGTAAAGTGACATATATAAAATGACTCTAAATGGAACTGTTTTATTCAAGAAAGAAATAATTGATAAGTCTGCCATTAACAAGTCCACCAGGCAAAGCTTCTTCATTTAAGTTCTTCAAGGAAAATGCATTGTTGTCTCTGAAAGCTTCAATTTTATATGGACCTTTACACAAAATATCAAACTTACCATGCTTTCCTTTATCTTCATTCCTTGAATCCCATTTCAGGACCAAATTGTATATATGGAAATCATCAACTTTTTTCCTTCTGTCATAAATTTTTTTTACATTGTCCTGAATTAGTTGAGTCTTACTGTAGACCTCTCCTCTAGATTACTGCAATTGGATGGTCTAGTTGATTATTCTATGCAAATCATTTATTTCCACTTGTGCTTCTTGCAGTAATTTTAGCATAGGGATTCCTAATGAACTAGGAAAAAATTTCATAAACCCCATATACTATTTGAAATGGAGACACTCCAATAGACCTTTTGGTAGTAATTCAGTTAGCCCACGGGGCATTAATCAACTTTTTATGCTTGGAATTTTAATTTTCCTGCAACAGTTTTTTGATAATGCTGACAAGACTTTTATTTGAAGATTCGGCTAATCCATTTCCTTGTGGGTAATATGCAATAGAGTGTCATAATTTGATTTTTTTTTATTACAAAAGTTAACTATTTTCTTGGATTTAAAGTTAACAACATTTTCATTGATAATTTTTTGGGGATACCCAAACTTGGATAGAATGTTTCCCTCTAGAAATTGGATAGTGATGATATATATGGATTTTCTAGTTAGGGTAGCTTCAATCCATTTTTTAAAGTAATGAGTGGTTGTCAATATCCATTTATGTTGGCCTGAGGAGTTGGGATGAATTTCACCATTGAAATCTAGACCCCATTGTTGGAAAGGGACTTGAACCGAAATAGGTTTTAGTGGTAAAGATAAAATCTGTTTCTTTCCTCCAAAAATTTGGCATTGGTGGCAAGAGGTGACTTTCTTATCCACATATGAAAATAAAGTGGGCCAACAAAAAAAAACTCTTAAAATTTTATTTCCCGTGGTTTTCCAATATAATTTTCCTTTGCAGTCTCCTTAATGGAATCCTTGTATGAATTTGTCTACTTCATATTTCAATAAAACTCTAGCATATTTCCAATATAAACTCTGATTTAAAATACATAATTTCATGGACTTTAATTCATAAATATAGCTTTAGTATGTGTTAAACTAGGAGGAGCTTGTAAATTATGTAGTACAAAAATGATGTATACATACCATGATGAGGTAGAAAAGGCTTTTTATACTTGTGGAGTCACCCTTCATGTTCATCAAATGCAACAATAAAATTGATATCAAGGGCATGAAAATTGGACTCAACCATAAGTTTTTACGACCTTGAGCCTTGATGAGCTTGGTTGGTTTTATTTATATGTTATACTTTAGGATTACAACAATCTGTTTCCCTCTCCTGCCATCCGGTTTAGCATGTGTGAGAATATCCTTTACCACAACATTTGGGACAAATGCAATGACATTGGAATTTAAGTAGTAAACTCTAAAGTATTTTAATGCTTTCACCAAAGCAAAGGCTTGATTTTCCATGATGTTGTACTTTAGTGATGCATCCCTTAAATCTCTGTTGAAAAAGGCTATGGGTTATTCATGACCTTCATTGTTTTTCTGCAATAAAACAACTGCAATAATATGTTCAAAGTCAAAATATAAAATCATAAAATCCTTAGTAAAGTTAGGGCTATTAAGAAAAGGAGCAGTAGTTAAATCTAACTTGACCTCACTATATTTTTTTTTGGCTTCAGTATTCCATTTAATTTCAATATCCATTTTCAAAATATTTGTAATTGATATTAATATTTCAACCAAGTTAGGAATAAATATCCTAAGGAAGCTTATCTTTCCAATGAAGGATTGAACTTCTTTCTTGTTTCTAGGAGGATCAATCTTTTGTATGGATTCAACTCTACTAGGATCAATTCTAATGGCATATTTGGAAATTATATGACCTATAATTTTTCCCTCCTCTAAACCAAAAATATTTTTCTTAGGGTTTAAGAAGATACCAAATTTTATGCACTTTTAAAAAACTTTCCTCAAATGAAATAAGTATTATTCAAAGGTTTTTGAAAATACGGTAATATCATCTAGGTATATACAATGAACCTATCAATTTCATCATCAAATGATATTTCCATTGCTCTTTATAAAGTTGCCCCAACATTAATTAGACCAAAAGTAATTTTACATACATAAAAGTGCCCCATGGTGTAGTAAATTTTGTTTTTTGTTGGTCATCAGGATGAACCATAACCTGGTTGTAACCTAAAAAACCATCTAGGAAAAATATCCTACTAGAACAAAATACCTTTTGTAAAATGTGATCCATTTTTGGGAGGGGATAGTTGTCTTTGAATGAGACTTTGTTCAAATTCCTAAAGTCTACAAAGAGTCTAATTTCACTTCTTTTCTTTCTGGTTGGCACTAGATCCAAAATCCATTTTTAGATGTCAATGGTACTATGATTTTGGCATCGAATATTTTATTCACTTCTTTCTGAATTAGAGGTAGTAGCAACAGATTTACTCTTCTTAGTTTTTGCTTGATGGGTTTCTAGTCTTCTCTTATGGGGATGATGTGCTTAATGATAGAAGTATAATAAGATTTTAAGTCCTCATAACTCCATGAAAATGCATCAGATAATTCCTTAAGAAGTTCCATGTATTTTTTTTTCTTTAGGAGGCAAGGATTTAGAGAATTTTACAATTTTTGGATTTTATTACGTTACTATGTTACAGTCTTCCATTCCACTACCCGCAGGTTCGATTTTTGGATTTTTTGCCACATCATTGAAGTCAAAAATCTATTCCAATGGTACCAATCCTCTTGGCATCACATTGTCTTTTAATTGCAAAACCTATAGTTCTTCTTGGTTATCATCAGTTTCAATTAATTCCATTTCTGTTTTGTTTTTATTTACATCATTATCAATACCATTATCAACATCAATATTTACACAGTCAAATTTATCGTTCATCTATAGGAAATTTTCAATTTTCTCATCATCATTGAATAATTTCCAATATCTTAGATTGTTAGGGACAAGTAGTCTATGCTTGACTTCCACCACATATTTCCTGTTGGGGTGAAGAGTAATTTTACAAGTACTAGCTGAAACAGGCATGACATCAATTAAAATATTCTGGCTTTTGGGGATAAAATACCAATACTATTCAGTGAAACATTACAGAAAGTCCAAAAATTAATTCCTATAGACTCTTAATCTAGGGTGTTTAGTAGAATATTAACCCTTAATTTGTTTGATAATTAGCTAAAAATATCCATGTACAGAAATTCACTTCGCTCCTGATCTCTTTAAAATTTGCAACCCTAATATCAAAGCCTCATAATCTGATATGTTATTGGTGCACTGAAAATTAAGTTTATATCCATTCCCCTTTGACATATTGGTTGATGAGTTTATAATATAAACTCTAGCTCCTACACCATCCTTACACGCAACCCCATCGAAATCTATATTCCAAATAGCTTCTCTCTCTACATCTTATTTTTTCAATTTATGTTCTATGGTCCATTCTGTTATATTCAATCTCTCGTTGCGATTCTTCCTTTTCAATTGGTTTTTCATTGTAAATAATGAAGGAATCCATATCAGAGTTCACAAAGTACAGAGGGAAATGTTTTGGTTTATCTTGGCTACGGACAATATATTTCATTAACGTTTCTCTATAAAACCTTCTTTGCTGACCAAACACAGGGATGGTGGCATAGGTCATATCCTTTTGCAAAGTACCCTGTAAATTGTCACCCCATGATCTTCATAGTAGCATCCAATACTTGGGTGGTATGTATGCTACTACAATTTCCATCACTAGACTCTTAGTTGGTATTTGAACTAGAGTGACACAAATATCTTTATTCAGGCCTAAACATCTCACTTTTCTAGAATCAAAAGAATGTAAATCTTTATAAGGTCTTATGATGTATGGTCCTAGTTTCTCCATGATATCTTTGGGCATCAAATTATGGGAAGCATCGAAATCAAGCATTGAATTATGTAAAATTTTTGATGAATGTTCAAGCTAATGTAAAAAGCTAGAACACTTCCATCCTTTGATTTTCCTTCGACCTCGGGTCCAAACACTGGTCATCATTTAAATTAACAATGTTTATCCTTTCTGATATTTCCAAGGCTTTCATGACTTGGGTCTTATATACATTTTTAGTCACCGATTCATTTAGAGAAATAGGAATTTTTAATTGGGATAAGTCAGTTTCTATGCTAAAGGATGTTTGGGATTTGTCAATTTCTTTGACATTTGCATCTAGTTTTTTAAAAATTTCCTTTTGAGGATGAATTTTAGATTAACTAGTCAAAGGAGCATATGGTTTTTTAGAATTTTCCTTTTTAGGATCAGTTTTATATTGACTTGTTTAAGGATCATCATTTTTTGTTTTAATAGGATGATTTCCAACAACTTTCTTTCTTCTTAAGTTGTATTGTTTGTGTACCTCCATAATGCCATTTTGATATCCTTATGTATATTCCTTCGATTCTAAAGGGACTTGCTCTGGTTGTGATAACAAAAAATGATCTTCCTCTTATTTGGTCCAGAATATTTGATATATATCATTTATTCCAAATAGGTTTATCTAGTTTTCTTCAAGTTCTTCACAAGCATAATTTTCTTGAAACAGAGGCCTAATTTGTTGTTTCTTAGTAGGGCCTCTTTTTTCTCTTTGTTTAATTTGCAAAGGATTTCTTCTGAAATTCGAATTTATAATAGGATGACCTCATTGATTTTCTCTAGAAGGATTTCTATCAGCTAAGCATATTCTATCCATCATTCTCTCCATAGTTTTCACTAAGGTATCCAACTTAGCATCTGAAGAATAAGTTGGTTCTTCTTTGATTTGAACTCTTCTTTCAACTTTCAATCTAGCTGTCTTTGCTAACACGTTTTCTTCTACACTAAATACATTCCTCTGCATTTCTTCTAAGGTGGCAGGGTTTATTTCTCTAATTTGGTAGTCCATATCAGGATCAAAACCATCTGGAAACTTGAGAAAGGCTAGTTTGGGAGGAGGTTGTATTGCAGTTGAAATAGAACTATAAACATTGTTGAACCTAGTACACTAATATTAGATTGATTCTCTGGGATCTCTTTTGATATTCTCGTATTCAACTAAGATCTAGGGAGGTTTTTTCTTGACTTCCAATTTTCTACAAAAAAATTGATGAAACGGAGTTAATTTTGGGATAGAGGAAACTTCTAATGATTTAAACCATTTTTTAACTTCCCCCATGAGACTTTGAGAAAATAGCCTCATTTTGACTTCATCTTCATCAAATTATTGTAAATAAAAATAAGCATTCATTCGATCTATATGTTGTTGAGAGGTAATTGGTCCATTGCCACCAAACTGAGGTATTTGAGTTTGATAACCCTGTGGCATGGGATTAAGTTTCCTTGGACAATCATAGGAGCATAAAGAGTAGCCATGATGGGAATATGGGTATAAGAGGTAGATGTAATAGGTGTGTGTATAGTTGGTATGAAAGGTGGAGGTATAACACTTTGTCTTGTTGTTGTGGAAGTGATAGGAATAGTAGATGGAATTGGTGTACAACTGATTGAACTAAGTGTAGAGATTATGGGAGGGACAAATGGATGAAAAGTATTATCCGATGAACCTGATTGGGGAATGGGAGATGATGCAGTAGAATAAGGATTTGATTATTTTGGTGATTTATGGCTCAAAGATTTATGCACAATTTGATCTAACTTATAAGGTTTTAACAGGCTTTCATCAATAATTTTTTAGGCAGAAAACTATTAGATTTTCTTCTAAAAAGAGTACCTTGAAAAGCCAAATCAAAAGATATATCTTCTAAAGTGACAAAACACTCAGGAAGGGAATGAACCCTTGGTAGAGGACTTTCACTTGATTCACTCTCAGTTTCACTTTTCTTCCTAATTATTATTTTTAGATTATCTACAATTTCCAAAGGATTTGGAGCTGGGTGTGCTCTAGTGTATATCCTTTGAGAAGCCAGATCTACTTATTTTATATTTACAGAAGTAGAATATGTGCAATTTATAAGTGGAAAAAAACATTAAATCATATATATTTCTTAGCCACACACCTAGAAATAGCTTTAAGTGTTGAAACAAAAATTTCACCAAGGAAGATTGTATTTAAATGAAATTTGTTCGATTTTTTCCCAAGTGTGGTCGTCAAAATGTTAGAACTTCGTAATTTCTTAAGGCTGTGAAAGAAACCTATAGGTAACCACAACACATTTTTTAAGTTTAGAAGCTAACCCTTCTAAAATCAGAGAGGGATATCTCTATCATATTTAGCTTTGTTTTTGTTGTAGGATTTTAGGCTAGATGTGAAATTTCAGAGTTTGATTTTTAAAATGGTTTGGTTGGAAAAACAAGGGAAATCCATTCAGAAATCGAGTCAATTAAGTTTCAAGTTGATCAATTGAAGTGGAGACATATAAGTTTAACAACACAAGGTAGACAGACTTATTAGATCTTATGATATTTGTGAGATGGTAAAGATGGAAAGTTTAAGGATCAATTAAACATAGAGAAATTAAGAATTATAGTGTTTAATTTAGTTGAAAACTTTAACTTTGTTTAGAAGTCAGAATTGAGTGTACTTAAAAAAATTCATATTCTTATTTTTCTTTGAAAAAATAGATAAGAGAAACATATGAATTGACATAGAAGAACACATTAACAAGAGAATAAAACATCACCAATAAGTATGACACAAGAATCCTGAAAAAGATTTATGTATTACTAGAAAATTTTCCACTTGAGCTTAAGGAACAAATTTGCATAAAAATTCTATTTCTTCATACAAGTTCCAACACTAATACTTTGAATTTTGAAATATTTATGCAAAATTATCAAAAAATATTATTATCGCTGGAAAATCAGACAAACAAAGATGACATTATTTAATGTCAGGCAGAAGGATTTATATGGCTGAGAGACATTAGAGAATCTGAAGTATTTAAAAGTATCTAAGGTCTAGAGGGAAAAATAAAATTGTTCGCAGAAGGAACTAGTTAAATGTGCCTTTGTGCGCATAATTTTTCGATAAGCGTGCCTTTTTGCACATAATTTTTTGATAAGCACGCCTTTGAATGACTTTTCCTTAAAAAGGCATGTCGTCCTAAGAGTGGCAGAAGTCATTTTTTGGGACCACAAGGCACACTCAAGGACATTGATCCCACACTTGGGGCCGCCTAAGGATAGTCGCCCAAGCCTCCTCGGGACCTCAAGGGAGCACACAATGGAATTATTTGGCACGCAATGGAATCACCCTCCTCTCTTGGGTCACCATCCACAATGTACCAAGAGAGGGAAGGAGGATTTCAATACTCCTATAAAGGGTCACCAAGAGATAAAAAACATGAGAACACATTGTTATGTTGGCCATAATTGCCCCAAGCAGTACCAGTAGTGTGTGATCCGGAGCAGAGATAGAGGGGACTCAGTTGTTGGCCATCCAACAACTCTAGTCCACCATAGTAGAGAGGGAGACTTTGTGCGAAGGTAGCTCGAAAGTAAATACATCCTTGCATCAGGACTTGGAACTCCATAGTTCCACGGGCCCCTTGGCAAGTGGGTTAAAATTGCATCCTCATTTCCTACCAGCACTCAATAAGAGGGGATGTAAGCACAGCCGTTTAGATTATTGAAGTTATTTGACTCTATTTGGAGCTTCTTCTTTTTTTTTTTAGTTTTTTTTTAGTTTTTATGTTTGAATATGCATGTTATTTCTCTATCTAGTATGTTTATGTTTTAGCATGTTCCACTAACTTTCTTGACTCCATCTATTTTCTGCCTGTGACCAATAACTTAAGAGGGAAAATCCACCCCTCTTAAGAAATTGTGATTTGGTACATCCATGCACCAAAAACACTAACACAGGATTGGAGACTCTACTAACTTTTATTTCCAAGTTTACGTGGTTGTGCCTTTTTGCAGAGACCTTTGTCTTTGCTGTGGAGTTGGGTTGGAACTGCCCCCTTTCTCTCCTTCACTACCTCATTCATCCCTAGTGATAGATTGTAGTTGAAAAGCTCCCAAAAATTTACTTTGCAGCAAAATTGTGCGGCTTTCTTACAGACATATGTGCCCCAGTGCGTGCATTCAGAGGTGACCTACACACGGCCTTCGCGCGTTTCAACCTTTTCAGCATGGATACCAGAAGTTGGATTTTTTCCACTATTTCCATCGTTTCTTGCTTGTAAAAAGTAACTAGCAGCCCATAATACATCTGGTAACACTGGTTGAGGTGCCACACAACTTGTTAAAGCTCACTTTTAGCTGCTCTTAGTAGTTTAGGTGTTATATTTATTTCAAGTTGATTTTGCAAAGTTAACACATAGTTTAAGTAGGAGGAAAATCAACTTACATTCCGAAATAATTTATGTTTTATGAATTTAGGTACCTAAACACCTAGTTAATTAGAAAAATTATGTGGCCCAAGTTCACGCATGCTTAGCTAGTTCTCTTTCATTTTTCTAGTGTAAAAGTCATTAGTTTAGTTCAACTTTTGCACTAGGATTTCAGGACCAGGATCGAATTTTCGGTAGATGAGCAAGCAATATCTGCTACCTTTTAACCCTTGGGTGATCCTAGGTAAGCATATGAACACTCCCTATTGACAACTCACCATCTCCCTATAGTTGATCATGTAGATTAACTAGGAAAAATTGAAAGCGGCTCATATCCGCGCATGTTTTTATTTTGAGCAAGGAACAATAGAACATAGTTTAAATATGGGATTTTGAAAAGGATCATTGCATATCCACATGTTCAAACTATGTTATTTTTCACCTTTTTTTCACACACATCCACACCCTAAGTAAATGAAATACACCTAAAACTAACTTAACAAAACTCACTAAATTCTCCCTGTAGGGGCCACAAAAGAATTTATAGTCTAAGTTAGGACCAAGGGGGTAGGCATCCAATAAGCCACCTTCGTTAGTCTTCATATTTAAACATAGAATTTTAATGTTTATGGAAATTTCCAATCTTCCTATCTGCCCACAATAAAGAAAACCCGAGTGCAGCAGAGACCCGATTCAGAGGGGGTTAGGATTAGGCCCATTGCGTGCTGTATCATTTGGGGATACCTAACTAGGCTGATACTGAGTATTGGTAGTTGAACTACCAAGAATACCAAAACTCAAATTCTCATGTGGGATGATGGTGCTTAGTGGCCAAAATTAGGGCATCCTTTCCCTATAGGTGACGGTGCAGTTAGCACTATATTCTCTACCCTTACCTTGGTGGGTTTTCTTCGGTTGACTGGGGGTGTCACCAGTTCCTTCGAGACATTGTGCTAGCATTCGCAAGATATATGTGCAAGACCCAGTTACATTTTAACGTGTGAGGATGATTAGGTATTCTAGGATTTGAGTATCATATGAAAAAAAAATAAAACCATATTTTTTGATTGATTGATCACATAGGATTAATCTAAAGGGAAAATTTATTTTATTTTCACTTTGTTTTATGTATGCGATTGGATTTTTTATTTGATTATAATCTCTATCCTCTCAAATATTTCCAAAACCATACCTAGTCGACCACACTACAGACCCAATGGAACCTCGTCGATCTAGACGCCTTTTGGACCTCCCCCCATTATCGAGAGGGGTTCCATTTCTTTCAGCATTTAGGCGTCATAGACAGAACACGACCACCATTATTGGTCCATCCTTTATTGGGGCATATTTATTTGGGAACACTGGTCATTATCCAAATTCCATGCTAGTTAACATCCCCATTCGGGAATCCAGGTGAACACACAGCAGGGCACACCATAGAAAAACCCTATCCCTAACCAGAACATTTTTTTTTCAAAAGTCGCAATGGATACAAACTCGCAGTCACCTTTTCTAGCTATGTTTACTCTACCAGATTTAACCAAATTGAAAAATGACCCCATTGCACACAACCCCATATGGCCTCCCATGCCCACAAAGCTCCCTTCGGACATTCCAAATTTTGAAGGAAAGCAAGAAGAAGACCTAGGAAATCATGTTATGACTTTCCACCTATGGTGTTTTCCGAACAACATCATTGATGTTATTATTTGACTATTACTATTTCAACGCATTCTAAATAAAGTAGAAGTGAAATGGTATGTGGAGTAGCCCTCTGCTACACATGGAACCTTTAGCACCCTTGATACAACATTCTTGACTTATTTTCAGTTACCCATCCACCACAATTCTGGAATGGAGTTACTAACCCACTTTAGGAAAACCCTGGCCATCCATATCTCGGACCATCTCCATGAATGGTGGCAGCGTCGTATTTTGTGCAAATCCAAACTCGATGGTCGAGTTCTGTTAAACCTATTCCTAAAAACTCTAACAATAGAGATTTCAAAGGATGTGGCACAAAAAAATCCCATATCTGAAGAGGACGCCATCAGTTTGGCCCAACAGCTCGAGCTGATCTATACACATTCATGGTATATTTACAATATCCTGCCGAACGCCCCATGCCTGCAAAATTAAAAAGAATTTCTAGGTGCTTCAAACCATGCAGAGGGTTTAATTGGGTCGTTGAACCAAAATCACCTGAGAAGCAATGTTCAATACCTCGGTTACACGTATGATTATACCCATAACATACCACAACTCGGCTACCAAAGTCATCACATGCCTCTGCAAAATTTGATCAGTAGGGCGTCATCATACCATCGTCAGCATGGAGGACCCTATCCTCCAACTCAGGGGATCCAATACACAACTAGACATGTTGACGAAAGAGCTCCCCCCAATAGCCATTTACAAACCTAGGGCCACAATATGCCCAATCTCTAGCACATGACCCGCCCATGTAGAATAATGCACAAGTGAACTTTGTGCAACCATCCCAAAACCAACTGCACCAACCATATAACTAGGAGAATCCAAATTATCCTCCTAACGTGGTTAAGAAAAAAGGAAAAAACAAGCCTAAACGAAATCTTATACAGGGGGCAATAATCAACAATGCCCTCCATGATCTCAGAATGGAAGTAACTCTAACCAAAGTCAAAACTAGGAGACAAGAAACCCCCAAAGGCAGAACAAAAGGCCAATTCTTCAAAAAAATCACTCGTTTGATTCGTGGTGAGTATGGCCATTACACTCACCAATTTCCCAACCTCCCTGAGACAAAGAAGCTAGAGAGTAACCATGGACAGGGGGGATCCTCCCAGCAGACAATAGTCATGTAGGAGCCCTTCCCCCATCAAGGGACAGTTAGCATGCAAAAAAAAACTCCCGACGATTCCAAAAAAAATAGCCACGAAATCTAGATGACTGGCGAAGATATGTTTTTTTAGACACGAAAACGAAATTACAACACCCCACCAGATGCCAACGCGCCAGGGGCTATTACCAGTGCGCCAACAACACCTTTGAACATATCAAATATGCCTATTGAAACCTTGCCAAAAATGGCTAAAGGACCAACTAGGCATGCAATAAACTATTCCAAAGTAGCCCATAACTATAACATCGCGGATGATATAGCTCAATCCCCTACTGATATGCTAGATTTGGAGGTGTTATAATCATGCACAAAGCAGTGGAAAGCCTTAATCTCCGCATTAAGCATCATCAACCCTGTCGATTCACGCCTAATGGCTTTTGATTTAGATAAAGCCACCCCTAAGATTCCTTCAATGGTTGCCTTTCAGATACCAGTATTGGTCCAAAACATTACCATTCACTTATGTATCATTGAAAAAGGTGCATCCACATGCATCATGTCAAAACAATTTTGGCACAAGTTAGGGTCTCCAGAACAAAATCCATCATACATCACGCTTAGAGCATACGATGGTTTCCCTTCAGCCCCCGTTGTTCTCTACCAAAACGTCCCAGTTTTCTTAGCCAAAAAGATGGTCCTTATTGACATTTAAGTCTTGGACACCCAGTTGGACTACAATATAATCCTTGGCTGGAGTTATATGTACGCCATGTCAACCATCGCCTCCTTTTTCTTCTGAAGTATGATGTTCCCCCATGAGGACTGCATCGTTACTATCGACCAGTTGACACATAGAGAAAAGCAGCCCCTAACAAATACTGATGTCATTCTACCCTATGTAGACACATCTGTTGATGCACTTAGACAGTACCAAGAATATGGCCCCAGCTAGTTCAAACCATCATCCATCCTAGGGTCATTCCTAGGGGATCCCCCCTATTATACCTAAGTCATCACCTGATGTCACAGGGGCTCCGGTGTGCATGATGTCCACATCAAGCACCGAAGCTAGTCAAGACACAAAGATGAGTAGTAATGATGCCAATTCCTTGGCCACGACAACCTCTCTAGCCTCCGTTGCCTCCCAAACTCCTTTCCTCTTCCCCCCAGCTGGTTTTGTGTCATAGAAGGTCATGGAAATGGTGGTCCTACCAAACTTATCATTTGCAATACCAGCTTGGTACGTAGTCACACCCACTCCAATGGGAGTCACACACATCACCTCTATAGGGTTAATCCCCATCAATACTGAACTAGCCCCAGCTATTCAGGAGACTGTCGCAAACATCCCTGTAAAGGAAATCCCCATTGCAAAACTGATGATTACGACTAAGAAAACTAAGAGAAGTGAAAATAAGGTGGAGACTCCCACCATGCAACGAGAATCACCACGCTACACCATATGTGACGCAGTAGGACACCCTAGCCACATTTTCCCAGAGCTAAACGAATTAAAACCACTCCTTAGCTCTACTGTAGGCATTGCGGCTCCAAGTTCCTATAAAAAGGAACCTGTCATCAAAATCAAAGGAAAATCATTGCGTATCGATCATGCATTCACTATCTACAGCAATTATGAAAACTATACACATCATTTCTCATAGATCCCTGGATATAGGGATGCCTTACACACAATCAAGTAATCCTATTAAGAGGATCCCTCCACTTAATCCTCTAGAGATGAACCTCACGCTATTCTATACTTGCAGGAGGAGAAAAATTCACCAGAAAGACTCCCGTTGATATTTCCCCCTCTTATCATACACTACACACTGTGCAATGAACATGGTCACTTCATCGAGGAATGCGCAGCCTTGGAAATTATCCATAGATGGTATCCTATCTAGCATTTTTATTATGTTGGTTTGTGGGCAGCACAATTCACATGTACTTTATGTGCTGACAAACACATTTTAGAAAATTTCCACTATATCCCCTGTTTCCACTTAGCACTCGGTAGCTTGTGCTCAAACATATTCCACCTCTCCCAAGAAGAGGGCTCAGACTCGAAATATATGAATAGCTTGACAACCCAAGAAGATGTGATGAGTAGATCCATCCTCTTTCTATCAGATGAAAAGTGACCAATCAGGGAACCCTTAGTTACCCCCAACCACTCTCTACAGACAATACCAACATATGTGTTATGTAAAACTCCCAATCATGTGGTCACCACTTGCCCTAACTTAGAAGAGCTACGACACTGGTATCCAATCACGCCACCAAGTGAGCAGGACGGGGACCCATATCTAGGCTATTTTGCCTAGTATGTAAGGGAAATCACCATGAACAACATTGTACTTATATCTTGACAGATTTTCCTCTAATTGATATGATACATAAATTACAAAATAAACATGACGATCTACTCAAGCGGTATAGAAGGTATATCACCCCCAGGTCACCAACCCCACACCCACATTGGCATGATGGAAAAACTGGAAGGGCGCACCAACCAAGCATGACCTAGGTCCAACCTAGGATAACATGTAGACTATGCAAACTGGTTGGCCACCGAGTCAATTAGTGCAAACAACTGAAGCACCTAGAAAATAGTTTTCGCACAGTCTCTTCTCTCCCATGGAGACTTCTCTCTAACCAGGAGAAAATCTCGCATACTTATTTCTAGATTTGTTCACACTTTCATCATACAATTAAATGTGAACATCTCTCAAAGCTCTGAGTGGCAAGAGTAGTGTTGAGTCTACACTCCCCAAAAGATCTAGACACACCCACACCAAAAAATAGAAAATGGAAGAAGAAGCTCTTGTCTTCTACCTCAGATCCTTTCCAAGCATTCACATCTGGGACGAAGAGTAGTGTTGATTCCCAAAAAATCTACTCAGTTATCACAGTGGTACCATGCACCATCTACACTCACCATAACCATGAAATAGATTCATGCCCGTTGATGGAAACATTAACGCCCCTCTGCACCAGGCACAATTTCCACCGATAGGAAATTGACCATCCTAATAGGGGACTCGACCTTGATCTCACACAAACTCCCATCACGGAGATTCTCCCCCCGACAAACGCCGATGACACGATACATCATATATGATTCATCGGAACTAGGACTAAATCCACCCCCATGACTCGGGTTTTCAACCCTGTTCCTATTGTAAAAGCCTAGGGTACCCTACACTTTTGCATTGATTTTCGCGAGATCCAAAATTTACATGCTGCCATCGAACTCCTCGATGATACCCAGCCTCTAGAATAATGTCTAGTACAACTATAGCTCGTCGGAAAAATTCGATGGCAGTGACTGCAACATAATGAGGCCCACAAGAAACAGTGAAAATCATTGTTAGACTTTCACATCAACCCTCGCTCATTCACCGAGGGAGAACTAGTCCTCTGCTAATATGTCGCAAAAGAAGCCCTAGGGCTAGGAAATTTTGAAACCTTGTGGAAAGGACCCTACATCATAAAACATTTCCTCCTCAAGGGGGCATACATCTTGACTGAACCAGATGGAGCATGCCTCATCAACCCTATCAATGACCTTTACCTCAAGAAATTCTACCCATAAGGGCTAAGAAGGCCGTAACCTAGAGTCAATGTACATAGACCCAACCACTATAAAATTTTTGACCAAAATACTTGTTACAAAATGTGCTCAAGTGTCACAATGGATTACCAACCCGACCCTTACTTTGGATTTGCAGCAACTGATTGGGTTATCCATTACCCTGACTGATCACCACTCTACACCAATGGTTTTTGTATCAGTTCAACAACAAACAATCAGGAAAAATATGACACCATTATTGGAATTATGTGCGACAACCTCCATCAGGGCATACAACATATACATATCTACCTTGATTCCTATTTAGTAGTGTCACAATTAAACATTTGAGATAAGAGACCCACATTTGTTTAGAAAATACTTGCGTGCAAAAATATTAAGCAAACAATTTAACTACATTACATTCACACATATACCAAGGAGTCAAAACCAAACAGCTGATCGCATAGCTAACAATATTCTAAACTAGAATGCATCTCGGATAAGCCATCATACATAAAATAAAAAACATAGAAAAAATAGATATCCATCAGCATAACATAATCCATAAACAAAAACAGGGGGCACACCATGTAGAGTCGCAAAAAAAATATCTCACATATATATACCAAAAATGTATGTGTCTGAGTAAAAAAAATAGTGTCTCTGACCCATAGGTCAGGCCAAAAGATACACATATAAGTCAACAAAAATAGGGGAATCAACATCATAATGGGTGCTTTCCTCATGTACAAAACAACTCTAGGGTGGTGCTCCCACAGGTGGGGCACGTAGACCCACTACCGCTCTTGGTACTAGTACTTGAGCCACCATCAATATGGAGACCACCACCTGATGTAAAACTAGCCAATAGCCCCTCTCCCGGGCCATCAAGGTCTCCAGCTATACATCCTTGAGGTCAACCACAAAGCCTCGAGTAGGAATCCCCTAGGTTAAGCAGTCCACTCGACCCCAGGAATCCTCCAAAGCTGCCACCTGCTCGGTCAACTCAGCAACACGAGCCTCTTCCTCATCAGCAAGAGCTTTCTCAATAGCAGTCTTAGCAGCAGTCGAGCTGCTACCCTCCCCCGAGGGGCTAGCCTCACCACCCGGTGCTCCACCCAGAGGCTATGCAGGAGCTCATCCCTACCCCTCGAGAGCTCCTCGAGGTCACCGAATCGGCTGCTACCCAACCAACTGAGCCATTGGACGACCAACCTCACCAACATCTGCAAGAGTAACCAAAACTATGTCAGTGTCATTATAATACACATATAAACATAAATAATCAAGTAAATGCAGAAAGAAAAAATACATACCTGTTAGCCCCCAAGCGTATCCAGCAAGAAGACCCATGTATAGATCTCCCCAGAAGTCCATCTCTACATAAGGGAATGTCAGGAACATTTGAGGGTTGGCCTCAAACCAAGCCTCTGTGGTGGCATTCCAGTAATGCCCCACCCTACCCCCACCTCCTCGAGACATCACGAGAGCTCAACCCCTCATGCGAGGCTCCTATGGCCCCCCATCAGGCACTACCAGCATAGGTCTTAGCAGCACCACCTGCTCATACATAATTAAACAACTTTGATCCATCTCGTACCTTGGAAAGTTGTGCAAACATCTCGTGGTAATAGAAATGGGCAAAGTAAAAAAAGTGCCTGTTCCTCAGTCGGCGCAAGAAACCGATCTATAGACTTGATGCTCGATGAGGATCATACAACCCCACGAGTCCCACAATGGCCACTAAAGCACACCACTTGGCCAAGTTTTTCACTGTAGCAATGGCTATACACCCCTCCGTAAGGGGCACCCCATCGCAATGATGCTCCCGGAACCTCTCAAGATCCACCCTCCCATAGGGAAGTGGATAACGAAGCGCCTCACCCTGAGGCAGCATCTCGGTCACAAAATAGATATTTGTATCAGGATGGATAGTAAGGTCACACCCACGTAGCACCATCACCTTGTGCCTCTTGTTCCAGCATTAGATCAGGTAGTATAAAAGTCAATCTTGTGATCGAAGAAGGCCATTCTCAAAAAAATTGAGGAGACCGCATTGCACCAACTATTGGTGCACGTGACCATCAATAGCTAAGGCATCACAAATTTTGGGCCAATCCCTCTCCCTCCACAACATCCTATCATCAAAACAGGAACACATCAGTAGCATGAACAACACCAAAAATGGACAAAATTCGTAATATTTTTTCAAAAACTGTGCCTGGGCTCTCCGCGCGCCTGTTCCTCAGATAGGTGCAAGGAAGGCATGCATTTTCTTCTAGCAGTAGAAAATAAGGCACACCCAAAGCTAGGACAAGAAGGATAAAAGTGTGCAAAAAATTATTTTTACGCACAAATATCGCACCTATACCTTGATCGCCCCATAGTCAAGGTAAAAATAAACTTAAGGTCCCTAAAAACCCATCTTGTACGGACCCCAACACTCACATACTGAAAAAATTAAAATGCAGGAAGTCATGGAGTTTGCCTGGAAAAAAAAACACTAATCCTGGGTACTTAGGCTGACTGCAATGACAAGAAATGCTCGATAAAAGCCTCTGACCTCTCAACACTCAAATAAACACAAATGAACTGAATTGGGCCACATTCACCTATATGTCACCCTTTTCAGAAACTTTGGATGACCATAACAAGAGTTCAGAAGGCCTAATCACCGGACCGAAAGTAGCACTGTGATCAGCACTCCATAACGCCCAAGGGAAGTGGCACACGTTCACACCCTCAAAAAAATAAATTTTCAGTGCTGACAAGTATGCCCTCTCTCATATTCTTTTTAAAGCACATGTCTTTCACATAATATTTTAATAAAGAAGATTCTTTCACTTCGGGTATTTTTTTTTGCAGGTAGTGTGAAAACCATCCGCAACTCCATTCAATGAAAGTTCCAAGAGCAGGTATCATTCTACCCCCAATATGATAGAGTCCCAGAAGAACTCTCCATATCCTAACATCATTTCTCCATCAAAAATAAACCATAGGTTCCAAACACTTGACCATGTTTATCATCACCTCACTGTGTACATGATAAGCATCCTCGTTGGTTGGTAGAGCCTCCCCTCTATGGCACTCGTCACCCAAAGTAGATCATATATCACAAAAAATAGTGATGCCTGGCCATACCACTGTAGTCCAAGAAGAACCTCAAGCCCATTCACTCGCCATGCATCAAGTCAAGTTTTACCATATCAAAATTAAACCCCTTTCCTCGACAACCAGGTTGTGCAAGAAGATTGAAAGCGCACAACTGCACCTCACATTTGGCCTACCATACCTCCATTAGCATAACCCAGCTGCGACATTTTTTCATCCGCTTCATCAACCTCACACATGAGACCAACCAATGGGGCCCCCACCATCAGCAAAACACCTTCCTCACATCATTAGCAAGCGAACACTTCCTTGTTTTGGGGTACCCGTCTCTGTGTTTTGTACAAACCAAACCCCATTATTTTATTCTTTTGGTAAGTGTACAAAGACCTCAAACGGTGCACTATGTCCCCCACCAACCCATTAGTTTTTTCTCCCATGGAAGTAGTCCCTCGTCACCCTTGGTCATATTATCACACCCCCACGCAAAAGCCACTATGACATTCATAACCAGTTTATACCCACCCTAGAAGTCCTACCGACTCCAGGGATTTCCCCATCAGAAATAGTTATGACTACGTCCAAGCTACTTTTTATCCTCTAAACTTGGGCCATTGAATCCCCATTATTAGTTTTCAGTCACCCCTCGCCATTATGCCTATGCTAAACCCATCACACCTAGGATCTTGATCCCTTGCATCAGTTACTCCCTCGTTTGGTCAAGGCTTCCTTTTTTTCGACATCAACACCTCTTTTCCAAAAAGGAAGCAGTACCTTGGATCACCCCTCTCCATAAGAAGGGCATCCTCAGGTGGCACTGTAGGAGACATAATTTCCCACAAATGTCATAGATCCTCCTGAAATTTGACTAGAACACAAGATTTCATGTCAAGATGGTATCGTACCTTACAACCATTGCACTTTGATTAAATTAATCAAAGACCTGTGCCTTTATAAGTGTCTCTTTCAACAATTCTTACACGAGAAGGTCCCAACCAACTCTTATGTGTAAAATGCGCATTCATATGCCATTCCAAGTTTACACATATGCGTACCACTTTCCACCTATCATCAAAGAAAAACGTCCCTGAGGGTGTCAGCAGTCATCGTCATCAACTAGTAGATCACTACCCTACTGGTGACATAGACAGAATCTATATCTGTCAAATAGATTTATTTAACTAGCCAAAGCATCATGAGCATGGGACATTCTCGCCTCGTAGAAAAATGGCATATATTGTATTGTTCCGTTACTTGCAGGGATCCCATGGGACATGGTCACTCTTCGACCTATTGTAGGGTGTCTCCAACCTCGAGCTAAACGCATGTCTCTCTCTCTCTCCACACAGTACACAGAAAATAAACTATAATATATTTCCACTATATAGTTCTTCCTAGACCTCACACATTAGGGGGCAACTGTTATCACTGGAAAATTGAACAAGCAAAGATGACATTATTTAATGTCAGGCAGAAGGATATACAAGGCTGAGAGACATTAGAGAATCTGAAATATTTAAAAATATCTAGGGTCTAAAAGGAAAAATCAAATTGCACAAATAAGGAACCAGTTAAACGTGCATTTGCACACATAATTCTTCGATAAGCGTCCCTTTGTGCAATTTTTCCTCAAAAAGCCGCGCGGTCCTAAGAGTGGCAGAAGTCACTTTTCGAGACAATAAGGCACACTCTAGGACATTGATTCCACACTTGAGGGTACCTAAGTACAACTACCCAAGCCTCCTTAGGACCTCAAGGGAGAACACAATAGAATAAATGTGGTACACAATGGAATCACCCTCCTCTCTTGGGTCACCATCCAAAATTTACAAAGAGAGGGAAGGAGGATTCGAATTCTCCTATAAAAAGCCACCAAGAGATGAAAAATATGAGGACACATTATTATGTTGGCTAGAATTTCCCCAAGCAATACTAGCAGTGTGTGATCCGGAGCAGAGATAGAGGGGACTTAGTTGATTGCCATCCAACAACTCCAGTCCACCATAGTAGAGAGAGGGAGACTTTGTGTCGAGGTAGCTCGAAAGTAAAGACATCCTTACATCAGGACTTGGAGCTCCATAGTTCCAAGGGCCCCTTTGAAAGTGGGTTAAAGTTTCATCCTCATTTCCTACTAGCACTCAATAAGAGGGGATGTAAGCTCCGCTGTTTGGATTAGTGAAGTTGTTTTACTCTATTTAGAGTTTTTTTTTTATTTGTTTTAGTTTTAGTTTAGTTTTTATGTTTGAATGTGTATTATATTTCTCTATCTAGTATGTTTATGTTTTAGCATGTTCCACTAACTTGCTTGACTCCATCTATTTTGTACCTATGACCAATAACTTAAAAGGGAAAAACCACCCCTCTTAAGCAAGTGTGATTTGGTACATTCATGCACCAAACACACTAACACAAATATCTTGAGTGAAAACCTCAAGATTTTTTACAAAATACCTGAAACTGTTTAACAAACATAGAAAAAAAATAGGAGATCTGAAACTGTTGTAGTTTTTGGCTCTATTCTTGAGGATGGTTGTTGATGATTGGACCCGAAAATGTGTTTCTCTTTTTGTCTTGTTGTTGGAGGTCAAATGGTTTTACCCAAGCAGTTCACACAAATTATCCTATTGATCTTCACTTGGGAGAGAAAGCTTTATTAATTTCCTATAAGTCTCATCTACTTATGTATAATTCTCGAAAGTAGGCTTGATGATAAACAATTTTTTGACCTCATGTTTGATGAATAAGTAAAAATATATAGCCTCCATAAAAGCCTTCCCTGTGATCTTCCCCTTTATTCCTTCAAACTTTGACTTATCTCGTGAAATAGTGAATAATCCATGGTCATAATATTCTAAGATAACTATCTTATCCTCCATTCCTATTTGTCTTGACAGTCCTTTTCTATGGAGTATATCAAAATTTTTATGAAACTTTTGAACGTTGGATTCCATATTGTGACATTTTTTTCTCTAGTTGCAACATAAGGTTATTTTTAGTAATGACCCTTCTTACCTCCAAAATTGTCTCTATCCTATCTTGAATTCCCATCTCTTCCAATTCTCCTTAATTTTAGAATTAAAAATTATTATCTGAGTTGTTGCTTCACCAGGCTTCTACCCCAAAGATGATTTTATTTCTTTCACCACTTCTTTCGATATCTGTGTCAACTCTTCTTGTTCAAAAATGATCCAGATTCACTACCATATTTCTGTCATGGCCACATTTATATCTATCTATATATTTTTTTTCCATGTTCCAAAGTATGTGCCATTACTGATTCACTTTCCAACTATCCAACCCTATGAGTGAGCCTGTAAAATTTCTACAATTCTGCTACATATGAAGTATCTATTTTAATTTCTGATCTTACAGAATTTTAATATGGGCCTTAAAATTTTCAATTTACTTTCCCCAGATAGACAAGTCTTCCATGGCTCTGACCAGATCATTTTAAGAATCTGTGGTATATGATTGTGCCCCTGTTGATGTATATGTTCTGGTTGTTTCTGCAACAGAAATGGGAGTTGTTGTCAATGGAACTATGGCTATCTGTGATTATTTCTCCTTTTCCTTGAGAAGTTTCTCCATTTCTATTTCCATATCCTTGATCTGGATATTTTTTTCAATTATGATATTGAACATGTATTCCTTTTTTTTTCCATTTCCCCAACTTCTTTGGCCTGCAGGTCTTCTGTAGAATTCATCTTAAGTTGTTTCTTCAATGCCACTATGTCTGCATTCTTCCTCTTCACGATCTCTTATGTTGTGTTTACATCACTGGGATTGTAACCTAGATTGATTACCAAGTCTTCCAGTGATTTTATTTATGTGTCCTTGGGCAAAGATGAAGTCTTTTCTAGCTTCAATTGCGACAGTATGTTGTTGATTGAGGCTTGCAAGTTAGAGGTTGTCATGGTAGTGTTGGTAAAATTAGAGAACATCATTTCACTAGTTTGTTTATGCATTTCCATTTGGTCAATTGGGTGAATTGGATTTTCATATAAGGAAAATATTGAATCTTTATAATCAGTTGGTGTCTTTGGAATTGGAACTTGTGCCTCAAGAAATGTAATCTACATTTTCCTTTTCTCTATATCAAAGGTTGAAATAAGCCTATGCTACGAGGAGGTTGTTTGCTTCCAGAGTTGGGAGTGTATTGTGGCCTTGAGCATTTCATTCGTTTGTTTAATTACTTTATACTTGGAAAAAATATTTGGTTCAATTGTTTCCTGAGCCAAATTTGTTTATTGAGTTGCATCTGGGGGGTCTTGGGAGGTTGAAGAAGATGGAGATCCTGTGAAAATATCTTCTTTAATTGTAGAAACATGGGGGCCTATGAGGATTTTGGTAGCTTCTCCCTCATCTCCCTGTGAAAATATTGGTGTTGAATTAGTATTTTGCTTCTTCTTGTATATAAGAAATTATTTACTCCTAATCTCTATCACTGAAGGGGAATCCTCCTCCCTTAGAGTTTTATCTTGCTTCTCTTGAGGTACTGGAGTTTTTGTAGTAGTTGTAGATATCACATGTTCTTCTACCTCCTGTATTGTATTCTCCTCCCAGTGACTCTAATTCATGATTTTTTCGATCTGTGGTCTTGGAGTGTGGTTGTAGGGAGTGGTTTTCTGCTCAACTCTTAGCTTGGAAATGATGCCAAAAGTATCATATGACCAGGTGAAACTCAACTTGAATTTCATTTTTTCGTGGAGAAAATCTACTCTTTACCTGTTTTTCTAGTGTTACATATAAATAATACAATTTTATTGAAAATTCAACAAGAAATGTGTGTCTAATTTAATTTTCCCGCAATTAAATTGGACAATAAAATGTAATATTATCTCATAATCACTTGTAATAGTTAACTAAGTGTGATAAACTCAAGTAGATCATCAATTTCGAGTTCAGGGTGGTTGGTGAGGCATGCAAAGCGATTCTATTAGTTATGGAGCTCGAATTTCAGTTAGTGCATTAGTTTAATGCATGAGAAATTAGTTAACTCAATTTATCGAGTTAAAGTCAGTTGAAGTAGTTGTAATTATTTGTTGTGCTAGAGAGAGATCAAGTGAATTAAATCATATTTCATTCACATGCAGTGATCTTCCATGCAACTGATGATTTACTATTAATAGTTGCATGCATGTTAGTTCCAGTGGAGACCCAGTTGAGACAAAGGTTAAAGGGATGTTAACTATCAGTTGTATCATTAGTAGGTTTCCTGCATGCAACTAGACATCCATTAGATTCCCCATGATGCTTGCACAGTTTTGGAAGGCTAAAATTCCTAAATAATAGTGATTGCATTCCACATGAATTGCGTAAGTAAGGCAGGATGAATAGAGGCGGGAAATTGGCTAAGTGTTATTCGATTTTCTCCAGGTCAATGTGAAACAGTTGTGAGAGTGCAAGAGACTCTTGTGAGAAGAGTGCATTGTAATTGTTTCATGATTCCATGGTGAATATACAATAGAATATAGAGGGGTTTTGAGCAGCAAGCTTTCCCCAAGAAAATATCTGTGTTATGGTTTAATTTGCTTCTTTCTTTACTTGTTGTCATTGGCAATCGTATTTATTTTCCGCAATTGATTTGTAGAAGGATTCAGTATCTAGCTTTAATACATTTCTTGATTGGATTAAATCCATTGATATACATATGATTGTATAATTTATACATGGTATCAGAGCACAGGAAATCACTATAGTGAATAATAAATTGAGTTTGTGACTGAATAGAATTCAAATTTGCAAAATTATTCTTTGTGCGACATGTGGAATGTTGAGGTATAAAAGGCGTATTTTTAACGCCTATTTATCCTACATTAATTATCAATCTGGGAATGACTTTTTATTTCAAGAGTGTACTCTGTTTGAGGTTGCAATTCAATCTAAGAGTAATGCCTTGTAATATGTAGTACAATGTTCTAAATACAAGAGTAAATGGATGCTTGGAAAAGAAATCTAATTACAATAACATGAACTCAAATGCTCTAAAATCCAACTATTCACTCAGCAAACATCAATCAAAGATAAAATAGAAATTACTCATTCCTCTAGAAATTGATGCAATTGAAATCAAACTGAAACAAGACAATCAATTTGGGAATGTGGAAGCAATAACCAGTATTCTCTATAGTTGACAGTCTTGCTTTAAAGAAATCAAAGGGAAATAGAAATTGAACTAAATCACTAATGCTTCTAATGAAAGTAAACTAGGACAACTCTCAAAACCAAATTCTTTGCAATTAATCAACTGAAATGAACAGCAATGTAAATGGACAACAAACTATAATTAAAGAAAGTGAACAACAAATCCTATTTAATAAATCTGAACAACAAACTCTAATTAATGGGATCGAATGGAAAATTCTATTGAACAACAATCTGTAATGGACAACAATCAAATAGAACATCAAATGAATCAAATGTTGAACAACATAGCTCTGTTAAAGCATAACAAGACAAGTAATTAAGATTCTTGTTAAATTAGAAAGGCATGGCAACGCAATTCACCAATGTAACACACCAATATTAAATAAGCAATGAACAATAAACTACTTAATTGCAAACCGTAATGAAAATAATTAGAAACTGTCACACAATAATAATGAAAAGATAGAGATACAAACAATGGATCGATCCACCAGGGTCGAGCCCTCAACCACCAGTGAAACACCGTTGGGCTTTACTCCAGCGTTAAGAAATTAAACGGAAACAAACACTTGTATTAATCAAGCATAACCAATGTTTACAGTAGTCGCTCTCTGATCACGAGAGTTAAGAATTTACAGAGTTACAAAAAGAGAGTTTAATCATCAAAATCATTGTCAATACATAATACATGTTCTCCTTTTATAATTAGAAAGATGAGAGTGTAAATAGTAAATGTGATCCCTCATAACAATATTGGATTGTTCCCAACAACTTTATCAACAAGAAAATATATTTCCATCCATATTTCAACAGGAAAAAGTCGAATTAGGATTTGCAGCTAAGATAATTTGGTAGAAGGACGCAACAGTAAATATGAGAAAATCGTGCTCAAAGAACCTTCCGTTTCTCTCAATACAAACCAAATTTTGGAAAACTGTTCTTCATTAAATTTAATTTTGTCCATTCTGGACAAAACCCATGTTCTATATTTTCCAGATTCTTCTCAATTTTCACAGAATATCAACCGCAAAATTGTTACTTCTTATTCCAGTGAATTTCTAAGTTGGAATATTGGATGATGTGCTGGAGATCAAATATGCAATCTAGAAAATATCTTGGGGGATAAATGGTGAGTACTGTTACAAAATATATTAATAAACCATCATTGATAAAATTATGCATAAAAATAAAGGAGAAGAAATAATATTTATCCATAAAAACATAAATAATTATAAAATGGATTTATATGATAAATTATGATAAATTAAATGATAAAGAAGAGTAGAAATAGATGAAATAGGTGTTAAAAAGTGGTCGTATTCGTGGCCCAAAATACCCCAAAACTGAATATATTGCATGCTCTCATGCAACCCAGAACTAAATATATTGCATGTCCTCATGCAACCCAAAGAAAAAACCCATGTGTTAACCAAGCAAAAAAATTTGTTCATCCCAACTCATGAAATGGATGGAACAAATGTTTTTTTCCTCAAATAATGAATATTTAATTTTAACAATCTTGATGAAGGCGTAATAATTTTTACAGTTGACGTTCAAATACATGTATATGAAGTTGCAAAAAATGTGATATAAGTAACAACAAACTTCATTAACCATTTTCTCAAAAATCAAGTCGTTTTGATGCACAAATCATGAGATATAAACAAAATGGCTGTAGGTGATAGTGCATAATTTTCGAAATTTTATGAACTAATTTAGCGTGAAATTATCTGGGTTTTTGTATTTTAATGATACCTCTTTATTACCCATAAATCACAAGAATTCAGTTCACAGTTTTAAAGATATATGCAAATCAATTTCTGCATTGTATAAAAATGAAATTGTCTGCCTTAAACGAGAAAGAAAGTAGAAAACATTCATCATGTGTAGAAATTCCTCCCCCAAACTGAAGAATTAGCATGTCCTCATGCAATGCTAGAAAACAAAGAGAGGTGGTTGCTACAATTTGTTGAAATCTATGCTTGGTGTAAAACAACATGGAATAAGGGAGGTGTTGAGAATGAATAAGAATATCAATGGATGATAAAGAATATTACTGACATGGTTATAAGAATTAAATGAAGAAAATAAACACTCCAAACTAAAAGATGAGATGTCTCTAAAAAATGGGAAGTGGTAAAGATGTGGAATGAATGATGATAAATAATTCTCAATGGATTTTCATGAAATTCTCCTAAATTCATAATAAATCAGAAAATTATGCTATTTTACCGCAATTGTTACCTCCAAAAAAAAATGTGGAATGACATGTAGGTGTTACACCATTTTTTGGTCATCTAACCTATTATCATTAGATGGACCCAAGTACACCATGTAAGACCAATTTTACCCTAAGTAAAATTGCTTTCACTATGTAAAATAACTTAATAAAACACATTTATTAAGTTGAACATGGTGCAAAAACGAAGCAAAGGAAACTTGTCATGAACCTATATTTGTTTGATTTTCCTCATGGAATAATTAATTAAACAATAATTTAATTATTATTCTGACTATATTCAACTTAAATAAATTAATTAGATAAATCTTTATTTATCTTATTATTTTCTAGGAATAATTATTTAAATCTTATTTAAATAATATTCCTTGTTAAATATGACTAAATCACTTATAAATAATTAAATAAATAATTTACTTATTTATTATTTACAAATAAAGGGATTTGACCCAAGTAAAATACTTTTTCCCTCCAATAAATATAATAATATATTCCATAAAAGGTGGATCTAGATTTGGTTAATGTTATTTTAATCATGCACCAAGATCTAGAATGACCCAATATTTTGTTATAAATAGGAGGGCTTTTCCTACCATTCTTCACCTTTTGTTGCCTATTATATCACTTTGGATCTATACTCTTGGTCTGACTTTGAGCCATTATCATTGTCAAATTTTCCATTATTTTTTGTGTGAGCTCCCTTTGAATTCTATCTTTGTCTGGGTTTTCTACACCAACAAGAGAGAGAAATACTAGATCTGAAGTGCTGAGGACTTCCAAGAACCCATCCCATTGTGGAGAATTGGAAACACCACCTTTTTTTCCTCCCAAGTACCCTTAATACAAAAATTCTTTCAAAAATATTGTTCTTGTCTTGTCTATTGGATGTATGGAGCAAAACCTTATCTTTACTGCTTAATGTCTCTTTATGCATAGATCTGGATTTTTGCAGCATTTGTCTTGATCAACTAATTACAGATCTGAAGATATTGGCAGCCATATTTGATGTTATGGCTATAAGTTATGTGTAGCTAAAGTGGTCTTTTCTCGTACACTTTGACAAAAGATTCATACTAACAACTGGCGACTCCACACGGGTTTTCAATTACGACCGCTATTGTTTTTCATATTCCTGCATATCCAGCTACTTCAGACCCTAGGGTTTCTTTTCAGATTTTTTTTTTCCTACTTTTATGTTGTTTTCACCTATAAAACCCTAAAACATTAAAATTTCTCACTTCCGCGTGTTTCTGGCCCTATTGCCCAGGTGACAGACATCAAGCGCAATTGAGACGACAACTTTTTCGGAAATCTGCCGCCGGGACACCCGGAGCTTCTGATCGCACTTTTCAGCCCAAAAACTGTGACCTGGACTCCAGGTTGCACTTTTCAACCCATTATTTGCGACTTGCACAGAAAACATGTCAGAACCTGCGACCTGCCAATTTTTCTGCTATTTTTCTGCAACTTTTCTGGGTTTTTCTGAAGCTTCTGCCAGGGTTTTCTAGCCTCTGTCTCAGCCCGTTTAGACCTGTTTCTAATATTTTTTGCTCATATAAGTGGGAACATAGCCCCCTAGGGCTTCAGTACCCTCCAATTTTGGTGGAAGAGTTTTAACTGTTTCAGGTGTCTGATTTTTTAGAGTTTTAGCCTTCCCTTTTTCAGATCTGCTACCTCCTTCTCAGATCCCTTTAAATCAGCTCTTCTCCCTTTCAAATCACCTCTTGTAGTTTTTTTTGGACCTTCCTTTAGGGCTTCCTCCTTGTCCCTTCTGCTTTTTGCTAATTTCCTCCTTTTTTACAGCCACCTTGCCTTTTCCTCTCGGTTGTGTTCTGCACCTCTTTTCAGCAGTTTTCTCCTTTAGCTCCCTGTCCCTCCCGCCTTAGATCTATTGGCCTCTTTTTAGTGTGTTTTGACTAGATTTTTTCCCTCTTTTAGATTATTTTTGAGAGACTCGCCTTCTTGGGTTAGATCGATGCATTGTTAGCTGCTAATTTTATGTTATTTTAGCATTATATACTATTCTCTGCAGATTTATTTTCGGTTACACAGCACACTTTTTCTTTTTCTCTCAAAACGTCTGGGTTTAAAAATTAAAATTAACACATGCCACACATTCACCCTAAGCGAAGAAGAGCCTGGTTAACACCACCAGGAAAAGACTTTAAAACATTGTAAAATCAATTGACACTGCACCTTTCTGCCCTTGTTTCGACATTGTAATTACTTGATTCTGCACCTCCCTGCCCTTGTTGGTCATTCTTCTTCCACTTGTGCCGTGATTGTGTTGTCATCATTGCGCCCTCAAGGTGTATATCCTGTTAGGAAAAATACTGAGAGGGGGGGTGAATCAGTATTTAAGGCTAAAAAATTTTCTTTCCTTTCTCTTAAAAACCATATGTTACAGTACTGCATTCAACATGTATGTCCTGATATCTTATTATATCTTTACTTAGAGAATTGCATCAGATAAGCATTAAGCATGAACTGAAATAACAGAACAAACCATTAACACATATGGACACCAGGATTTAAGGTGGAAACCCAATTCGGGAGAAAACCACCGCTGCTGTAATCTCAGTCTTCAATATTTTATTATAGAGAAAACTTTTTACAATATATGTTGGTGCAGACTCATACCAGCACGCAGGCACCCACCTGCAGAAGGCTACAACCTTCTCTCATTTGCCAGCCTCTCCTAGAAGGGAGCTACAACCCCCTGATCACAACATCAGCTTCTATATACAGAAGGCTTCAACCCTCTAACGCAACCCGTTATTCAATTAACAAACATATTTTCCCCAATTCTACATAACAGAACAGCGAGACCACTGTAATCCAGACTTCAGAGAATTTATGCATTCAACATTCCGTGTATCCTTCTGTGTGTATTAACTTTCAGAAACTCCAACTGTCATATGCACCGGATCCATATGTGTTCTTCAGTAGACATCCGCTTACTTTTCATCGTTTCTTCTGTTGAATACTCTCACGACTCATCACCTTTTAGATCAATGTCTCGAAGGGTGCATCATGGACTCAGAATTATCAATTAAGCATGTTGTCTGTCCATCCGGATATTCCTTAAAGGAATTCCTTCTTCACCAATCTCACATCTACACAATCAAATAATGATCTTTGTCCTTTATATAGATCTCGCCTTTCTCAATACCATAAGTCTAAAACCACTCAACCGCTAATGGTATTTCTTTTATTTTATCCCCGGGGCTCTTCGATTTCTTTTTAATTTATTTTATTCAAACGAGGAGATTCAAATTATCTATGTGCGCCCAGCCTTTAACCCAAATTTTAACCCTTCGGATTTTATAAACAATATCCAACGCTTTTCCATATGCAAGTGTCTTGTTGATGTGGTGAGTTCCGCAAGCGGAACAGCCATACATCTCAATCGTTTTGTATTAATAATCGTGCCAATCCAATTTGAAACCCTAACCTCCGTTCTTCCATGCACGAATCATCCCATTCGGGATCTTCAATAATATTCAATCTTTTATCTCCACCATATAATATTATAACTATAACCCCAATGGTTATTTTAAAACTTTACACTGTCCCCGTAACATTTCTTTTATTCAAATTTCATTCTTTGACCCCGGGCCCACATCGCAGATGGCCATTTTGCGATGGCGCAATCAAACATATGGCGGAACACTTGAATATGCGATATTGCAATCTTGCGATGGCGCGATGATCGCATATCGCAAACAACAGAACTTGCGATGGCGGAAATAAAAAATATGTGATATTGCGATGATTGCATATCGCAAATACTCCATATCAACAAGACACTTGAAGCTTCAAAACTGCACTTTGCGATTTGCGCTCAAGTGGTAGGGACCACTTGTCCTGCCACATTCAAATATTTAAAGTATTTCCGCATACTTTCATAAATTTTCTTCATACTTGGTTGTTGAGGGCTTAAATTCCCGAAATGACTGTCTGAATAACTCTACTCCTCCGTAAATTAGATTTTACGGGAATAACTGCGTTCCACTGTAAAGACGGCTCTGCCCCAAACCATAATCAACTCTCCTCTGCAATTTGTGGCTGCGGCCCATGACAATTAATTCATCCTTACATTTCTCCCTTCCTTTTTGAATGCGTGTTACTGTTCACCAAAATTTTTCTGCGCCTTTGTACTCTTCCCATTCTGTCTCTGCTGCTTTTGTTCGTCCTCTGTTCTTTTTTGCTGACCTTTTCCATTTCCTTTGCCATATCCTTTGCCATCAATGACAATATTAAAACAATCTCCCCCTTTGGCATTGATGGAAATACTCTACCTTTGATGACCTGATAGACACCCTTTGTTGTGTTTCCTCCCCCTTTGACATCAATGGCAAAGAGTTTGATCAAGAACCGTTGAACCGACAGTCCCATGTTCCCCCTGATATCTTGCTGCATCTTCAAACATAATATGACCAACAATTCATCCTTTTTTTCATGACCAATGCTCCCCCTGAGCCTGTGCATTCAGACAGCACCTCATAACCAATTGAGTCTTCTGTAATTAAGTAGAGCTGATCCTCTGCATGGCAGAGATTACTCCCAGTTTCTGTCTGAGATATTCGAATGCTTCCCTGGGTAGAGGTTTGGTAAATATATCAGCAACTTGTTCTTTGGAGGAAACATATTCTAATTTCACCTTTTGCTCAAGCACCTGTTCTCGTAAGAAGTGATATTTGATGGGAATGTGCTTGTTCTTGGAATGCATAACAGGATTCTTTGAGATACTGATGGCACTTGTATCATCACACATAATGGAGATAGGAGGTGAACATTTGATTTGAAAATCTTGTAGGGTTTGCATCATCCAAAGAGGTTGAGTGCAACCTGATGCTGCAGCCACATATTCCGCTTCTGCTGTAGATAAGGCAATGGAGCTTTGCTTCTTGCTGAACCAAGATACTAACCGGGGCCCCATAAAGAATGCACCACCACTAGTGCTTTTTCAATCATCAACACTTCCAGCCTAATCTGCATCAGTGTATGCATGAAGAGTAAGATCAACATTCTTTGGATACCATAGTCCAAAGTCTTGAGTTCCCTATAGATATTTGAATATTATTTTCATAGCCTGAAGATGAGACTCTTTTGGATTGGCTTGAAATCGTCCAACAATCCCAACTGCATGCATGATGTCTGGTCTTGTCCCAGTGAGATAAAGTAGACTTCCTATCATAGATCTATATTCTGGTTGATTTACGGTGGGGGAATCATCATTAGAACTAAGATTGCATCCGGTTATCATTGGTGTACTTACAGGTTTGCAATCTTCCATGCCATACTTCTTCAAGATTTTCTTGAGATACTTTGCTTGTGATAAGAATATACCATCTGTTGCTTGTTGCACTTGCAGGCCAAGAAAAAATGTTAGTTCCCCGAGTAAAGACATTTCAAATTCTTGCTGCATATCAGAAGAAAATTTCTAACTCATAGACTCTTTATTACTTACAAAAATGATATCATCGACATATACAACCACAATCAATAGTTTGTCATTTTCAGTTTTTGTGTACAAGTTGCTATCAACAGACCGCTTTGAAAATCCTTGTTGATGAAGATATTTGTCAAGACGATAGTACCATGCCCTTGGAGCTTGTTTGAGACCATATAGAGCCTTTTTAAGTCTACAAACAAGTTTTTCATCATTTCCCAAAATGAATCCTTCTGGTTGTTCTATATAAACTTCTTCTTCTAGATCACCATTGAGAAAAGCGGATTTAACATCCATTTGATAAACTTTGATTTGTTGGAAGCTTGAAAACGCAAGAAACATTCTTATGGCTTCAAGTCTAGCTACAAGAGAAAATGTTTCTTCAAAGTCTATACCTTCTTATTGAGCATACCCTTTGCACGCAAGTCTAGCTTTATTTCTTATAACATCCCCATTCTCATTTAACTTGTTTTTGAATATCCATTTAGTTCCAATGACATTTTTGTCATAGGGCCTTGGTACTAACTCCCAAGTGTGATTCTTTTCAATTTGATCAAGCTCTTCATTCATGGCTTGAATCCAACATTCATCTTTGCTAGCTTGACTGATACTGTGAGGTTCAACCGTAGACAAAAATGCCAGGTTGCTAGAAGATCCCACAAGAGTCCTTCTTGTTTGTACACCTGATTCCTTTTCTCCCAAGATTTGAGATTCTGGATGATTCTTTTGAACATATCTAGATGGAGCCTTTTCAGACAGCTCTTCTTCAGGTTCTTCACTGGGTGTACTGTTTGTATCATTATTGTTTGATGTAGGAGGATATGTGTCCTCATCATCTTCATCTGTTGTTTGCTTTTCTTCTTTTGGGGCTGCAGTAGACTCATCAATAACAACATCAATGCATTCAACAATCTTTCGAAGTCTTTTATTGTAACATTTATATGCCTTACTCCTAGAGGAGTATCCAAGAAATATTCCCTCATCAGCTTTGGGTTCAAACTTGCCAAGTTTTTCATCATTATTTTTGATAAAGCATTTGCTCCCAAAAATTCTAAAATGCTTTATAGTGGGAGGATTACCATACCAGAGTTCATAGGGAGTTTTATCACTATTTACACGAACATGTGCTTTGTTGAGAATGTTTTCTGCTGTATGTGCTGCTTCTCCCCAAAATGTGTCAGGTGTTCTGGAATCATCAAGCATAGCTCTAGCCATTTGTTGAATTGTTCTGTTCATTCTCTCTGCAACACCATTCTGTTGTGGAGTGCCAGCTACAGAGAACTATCTTTTTATGCCGTGTTGTTCACAGAATTCAAGAAATTCTTTGGATGTATATTCTCCTCCTCGATCAGATCTAAGACACTTGATTTTTAATTCTAATTCATTCTCCACTAGTTCTTTGAAAATCTGAAATTTCTCAAATGCTTCATCTTTGTGTTTAAGCAGCCCAATCCAACACATTCTAGAGAAATCATCAATGAATAAGATATAGTATTCTTCACCACAAGGTGACTTTTTCCTCATAGGTCCACATATGTCAGTATGAATGAGTTCAAGAGGCTTACTTGATGATCCTTCCTTGGCATTAAATTGTACCCTGGTTTGCTTACCGAATTGGCAAGATTTGCATATGATATTTTCAGGTAGAGTAATATTGGGAAGATCACGAATAGCTTTAAGTCTACTTGATTTTTTGATTTGAGAGAAGCTCAGATGCCCCAACCTTCTATGCCATAGCCAATTTTCTGAAGATTTACTCAAATAACATTGTTCTTTGGGGTTCTTGAATATATACAGGTTGTTTGGAGTTCTTTTTCCTTTTATAATTGCTTTACCTGTATCAAGATCACGTACCACACATTCTTTTGAACTAAAGACAACTTCAGTTCCTTGATCACACATTTGACTTACACTTAACAAATTATGATTTAATCCATCCACATACATGACTTCATTAGCTTTCACCTTATCCTTTAGGAAGACAGACCCTTTACCTTTAATTACCGCAGGAGTATCATTTCCAAATGTAACATTCTTCTCCTTTTCTAGAGCACTATATGCAAGAATTTTGTCTTTATCCCCTGTCATGTGTCTTGAGCATCCACTATCAATGTGCCATTGGTTCTCTTCATCTTCTGCAAATAACGCTATGCCACAATTTTCAACCTGTAACTCCTTCTTTTTCCATACTTTGGATCTTGAAGGAACATGTTCTTTTGGCTAAACTTTGCTCCTGCATTCAGATTCTTCATGGCCAAAGTTATTGCAATAAGTGCATTCAACTTCATTTTGAAGAGGAGAAAAGTTGTTATAAGTATTCTTCTTTGCTTCAATATTAGTCCTTTTCTTTCTTTCTTCTCTTGTCATAATAGTTTTATATGCTACACATTGAATAGCTTTATGACCAAAATTGTGACATGAGAAACATTGTCCATTGAAGAAGAAATTTATGCGATCATAAGATCTTCTATATGAATTTATCTGTTGATTGGTGTTTCTTTGAAAAAAAATTCTGTTAGTGTTTCTTGAATTGAAATGATCATTCTTTACTTGTAAATATTCTTTATTCCCTTGTTGAGTGGCAGCATGTTGTAAACCAGCTGTAACTGCTTTTAGATAATTTGGTGCTGATGCCTGAGAAGATTCTCCAATATATCCAAGACCTGTCTTTATAAGAGGAGAACGTTGTACCTTGATAATCTCATCTAAGTTTTCAGACCCTTTAGCAAATCTAAGATTCAAAGTCTTTACTTTCCCAAGTTCTTTTCTTAGATCTACTACTTCACATTCTAATTTCTCATTGTGTTTCTCTTTATCTTCAAGCTGATTTTTCAGAGTTTCTATGATTATTTTTCTCTCTTCTAAGCAAATTTTGAGTTTATTGTTTTCATTAAGAAAATCAATGTCTTCTAGAGCGTCCACAAAAGTATCCTCTTCTTCTCTAGATTCCTTTTCAAATGCCATGAGAAGTCTCAGATCTTGTTCACATTCTTCCTCACTATCAGATAACCCATCACTATCTTCATGAGTATAGTAACTCCTTTTAGAGTTAAAATGATTCTTATTCCTTCTTGCTACTTCCTTCCCCTTTTTATGTGTTTCTTTATAAGGACACTTAGCAGCATAATGACCAAATCTTCCACAATCAAAACATTTGAAAGGAAGCTTACCTATGAATCGTCCTGTGCCAAGTTGAAGTTTCTTTATGAAGTTTATCTCATCTTCTTCTGAGATATATCCTGATCCTTCTGTTATTTGTACTTCCTTTCCTCTTGTAGAAGTTCTAAAGACTGCTTCTTTGACTTCAGATGGTCCTCCTCTTCTCATTTCATATGCAGTTAGTATGCCATGAAGTTGTACCACAGTAAGATTTTGAAGATCTTTCTTTTCTTCAAGAGCTGAAACTTTTGACTCAAATTTTGTGGTTAGAGATCTTAAATTTTTCTCAACCAAAGTGGATTCGGTAATTGTTTCTCCCAGATTTCTCATGCGATTTACAATATCATCAAGACGTAGAAAGAAATTTGCAATGCTTTCTTCATTAAGCATTTTAAGATTCTCATATTGGATTCTGAGAGTTTGAAGTTTAGCACTTTTTACCTTTGCATCACCTTCATAGCTTAGAATGATTTTGTCCCATATTTCTTTTGCTGTATTCAGCTGCATGAATTTGACAAATTCTGATTCAGTTAGACTTCCTAATAGAGCATTGACCGCCCTTGCATTTGTTTCATAATTCTTTCTTTCCGTTGGATCTGTTGGTACTGCAGCTGGATATTGATATCCTTGTTCAACAATCGCCCATACCTCTGCTCCCAGAGACTGAAGATAAGATCTCATCCTTGTTTTCCAGAAAATGAAATTGTTTCCATTAAAAAGTGGAGGCCTGATAGATGCTATTCCATCTTGATTGCTCATCTTGCTTGATCTTCCTTCTATCGACTAAGCTTTTTCAGAAGGACCCGCTCCGATACCAATTGTTAGGAAAAATACTGAGAGGGGGGGTGAATCAGTATTTAAGGCTAAACAATTTTCTTTCCTTTCTCTTAAAAACCATATGTTACAGTACTGCATTCAACATGTATGTCCCGATATCTTATTATATCTTTACTTAGAGAATTGCATCAGATAAGCATTAAGCATGAACTGAAATAACAGAAAAAACCATTAACACATATGGACACCAGGATTTAAGGTGGAAACCCAATTCGGGAGAAAACCACCGCTGCTGTAATCTCAGTCTTCAATATTTTATTATAGAGAAAACGTTTTACAATATATGCTGGTGCATACTCATAACAGCACGCAGGCACCCACCTGCAGAAGGCTACAACCTTCTCTCGTTTGCCAGCCTCTCCTGGAAGGGAGCTACAACCCCCTGATCATAACATCAGCTTCTATATACAGAAAGCTTCAACCCTCTGACACAACCCGTTATTCAATTAACAAACATATTTTCCCCAATTCTACATAACAGAACACCGAGACCACTGTAATCCAGACTTCAAAGAATTTATGCATTCAACATTCCGTGTATCCTTCTGTGTGTATTAACTTTCAAAAACTCCAACTGTCATATGCATCGGATCCATATGTGTTCTTCAGTAGACATCCGCTTACTTTTCATCGTTTCTTCTGTTGAATACTCTCATGACTCATCACCTTTTAGATCAATGTCTCGAAGGGTGCATCATGGACTCAAAATTATCAATTAAGCGCATTGTCTGTCCATCCGGATATTCCTTAAAGGAATTCCTTCTTCACTAATCTCACATCTACACAATCGAATAATGATATTTTTCCTTTATATAGATCTCGCCTTTCTCAATACCATAAGTCTAAAACCACTCAACCGCTAATGGTATTTATTTTATTTTATCCCCGAGGCTCTTCAATTTCTTTTTAATTTATTTTATTCAAACGAGGAGATTCAAATTATCTATGTGTGCCCAGCCTTTAACCCAAAGTTTAACCCTTCAGATTTTATAAACAATATCCAACGCTTTTCCATACGCAAGTGTCTTGTTGATGTGGTGAGTTCCGCAAGCGGAACAGCCATACATCTCAATAATTTTGTATTAATAATCGTGCCAATCCAATTTGAAACCCTAACCTCCGTTCTTCCATGCACGAATCATCCCATTCGGGATCTTCAATAATATTCAATATTTTATCTCCACCATATAATATTATAACTATAACGCCAATGGTTATTTTAAAACTTTACACTGTCCCCGTAACATTTCTTTTATTCAAATTTCATTCTTTGACCCCGGGCCCACATCGCAGATGGCCATTTTGCAATGGCGCGATCAAACATATGGCGGAACACTTGAATATGCGATATTGCGATCTTGCGATGGCGCGATGATCGCATATCGCAAACAACAGAACTTGCGATGACGGAAATAACAAATATGTGATATTGCGATAATGCGATATTGCGATGATCGCATATCGCAAATACTCCTTATCAACAAGACACTTGAAGCTTCAAAACTATGCTTTGCGATTTGCGCTCAAGTGGTAGGGACCACTTTTCCTGCCACATTCAAATATTTAAAGTCTTTCCGCATACTTTCATAAATTTTCTTCATACTTGGTTGTTGAGGGCTTAAATTCCCGAAATGACTGTCTGAATAACTCTACTCCTCCGTAAATTAGATTTTACCGGAATAACTGTGTTCCACTGTAAAGACGGCTCTGCCCCACACCATAATAAACTCTCCTCTGCAATTTGTGGCTGCGGCCCATGACAATTAATTCATCCTTACATTTCTCCCTTCCTTTTTGAATGCGTGTTACTGTTCACCAAAATTTTTCTGCGCCTTTGTACTCTTCCCATTCTGTCTCTGTTGATTTTGTTCGTCCTCTGTTCTTTTCTACTGACCTTTTCCATTTCCTTTGCCATATCCTTTGCCATCAATGACAATATTTTACATATCCCAGAGACTTCTTGGCCTTCACCCTCAGTTTCCGGTCGGTGGACCTACTCCTTCCCACTGTCTTCGAGTTAGTCCTCCTCCGAGTCCGCACTCCGACTCCTCTTTTGATTCATTGGGTTCTCCTTTTATTTCTGGTTCTCCCCCTGTCACCTTCACTATGTCTTGTCCAAGGCCTAACACTAGCGGTAATCCCGGCCGTAATGCCGAGACTACTACTAGCCAAACTGCCACAGGAACTACCTTGGCTGCGCCCTTGCTCCCCTTCATGGCAGGCCTCAGCCTCCCTGATTTGGATCGGTTGATAAACGACCCTATACACTATGACGCTAGTTGGCCTGCTATGCCAACAAAGCTCCCTTCTGACATCCCAAAGTTTGAAGGCCTTGCTAGAGAAGATCCTTCAAATCATGTTCGATATTTCCACATGTGGTGTTCATCTACCTCCATTACCGATGACTCTGTCTGTCTTCGGTTGTTCCAACGAACACTTACAGGTGCGGCTTCTAAGTGGTATGTTGATCAGGCCCCTTCTTCTCATACCACCTTTGTGACTCTTGCCCAGGATTTTTTATCTTACTTCCAGCTTTCCGTTCGTTATGACACTGGTATCAAACTTTTGACTTATTTATGTCAATCATATGTGACCCACCTATCCGATCATGTCCAGGAATGGCGGAGAAGAAAGAGCCTATGTCAATCCCCTACCTTCAAAGACCGTGTCTACATGGACTGGTTCCTTAGATCTCTCTTGCCTCCTATCGGGAAAGATGTCACATCGCATTTTCCCCAAACCGAAGAAGCCGCCCTCCAACTGGCGTTAAAATATGACTTGATCTATGATCAGACAAGTTATTTTTATACCGTTCTACCTGATCTCCCCAGACCCCGTGGTATCAATGCACCGGGGGCACCTCATGCCGCTGACGGTATCGTTGGAGCTCTCTCTCATCCATATGCCCAACCTCCCATGGGTTATGGTTTTCCTAGGGGAGGGGGCAGCACCTCCCGCACTTGTTCCCCTCCCGGTAGCACGTATCTAGGATACAACATGCCTCCTCTTTTGGCCCACCCTCCTGGCCACCATACTTTTACCCAACCCCCTTATTATTCGTATCCGTAGTTTAGTGCTCCAGCTCCTTCAGCATCAGCACCTCTGCCTCCCTTGCCTTCTCAACCCATGCAACAGCAGTCACCGCCCCCTCAAGAGCAGGTGGATGCACAGCAGGGATTAATGGCTACCCAACCACCTGACGGACAGGTGGCCACTCAACCTTCCCCTTCTGGTTCCTCCAATTACCAGATCCTCATGATGAACTCTGATCCACCTCTAACCGTCGACCTTAACCTTCAAACTCGGTCCCATCAGTACCCCAAGCCTCCCGCTCCATCTCTCCCCGAGTCACCTTCTTCAGGGTCTACAGAGCCTCTTTCGACTTCCAATGGTCCCTTGCATATCCCTCTGCTCAAATTTGAGGTTCATACCAAGATTCCTAAGGGACCATTATGCCGAAACGCTGCTTCTAGTCGAGCTGCTCATTCATATAGCATCATAGATGATTTGGCACAATCTCCTGCTGTCATTTCAACACTGGAACTCCTCCAGTCGTGCCCTTCTCAAAAGAAGGATCTAATATCTACCATGGGTGATGTAGATCTTGTTGATGACCAATTGATTATTTTCGACACCCATCAATCAGAACATCCTCCTCTTCCTGCTTCCGTAGCCTTCCAAATCCCAGTCAAAATCCAGAACGCTAATGTTTCTTGGTGCATCATTGATGAGGGGGCATCCACCTGTGTGATGTACGCTTCGGTTTGGAAACAACTCGGATCTCCTGAATTTTCCCCTTCCACAATCACCCTCCGTGCGTGGGATGGCCATGCCTCCCATCCCATTTGCTTATTCCGTAATTGTCCTATCACTCTTGCGGGCAAGACTGTTTGCATTGATGTTGAATTCATCGATGCCCCTCTTGATTATAACATTCTTTTGGGGCGTAGCTACACTTATGTTATGTCTGATGTCCCATCCGTGGTCCACCGCAAGATGTTTTTTCCTCATAATGGAAAGATAGTCACCATTGACCAGTTGACGTATCATGAGCCAAAATCCCAGGCCTCCCCTGAGTCGACCATCTCTTCTGTAGCCAATCAACAAACTATCGATTATTTTACCAATGTATCTCCTGGCATCTACAAAGACTCCTCTTTGCTTGGAACATTCTCTAGTCTTCCTCCTCCTCCTGTCTCTAACCCCAGCTCATCGAATGTTTGCATGATGCAATCGTCTCGGGCTGCTCTCAAGCAACCTGCTTCGGCTAGTCAGCAACTGTGCTCTCCGCAACCTGCTCCTATCCCTTCACCTGCAGCTAGTTTTCATGAGCCTCTTTACCCTCCTGGAACTATTCCTCCAAGCCTTAGCCATTTAGGACCTGTCCCACCTGGCCATCACCCCTCTGGTTAGATACCGTTCCTAGCTCCCCCACCAGGAGTGTACACGATACCTGTCATGGCCACCCTCTCTCTTCCTAACCTGACCCTTGGGATTCCCGTCTGGTACCATGATCCTCTAGCCACAACCCTGCCTGGTCAACCCAAACCTTATATTGCTTTGACCCCAGTCCAACCGCCCCCCATGACTTCTCCCGCTGCAATAGTGCCTCCGTCACCTCAGCAGGAACCACCTCCTGTTGTGACCGCTTCGGGTAAGAAGGGAAAAGCTCGCAAGGGGGCATCAAAGGAAAAGGCTGCCCTTACAAACCTTTCCCCTCCTCGGCCTCCAAAGCATACCATCCAGTGTGCTTTGTGTGATGTTGTCGGTCACGCCGCCCATACCTGTCCTGAATTGCTTCATCTCAAGCCCATGGTTAATGTCGCGCTCCCTAAGTCCACGATCCCGGAAGCCTCTGTTCCTTCCGCGACCGTGGCCAAGAACCCCAAGAATATTCACACCAACCACCCCTATGCTTTGTGTGATATCCATGGCCATTACACCTATTGATCATGATCATCTCCCCATTAAAATTTCCATGGACCACCTGGTTTAAATCTTCTAACTCCTTTGCCCTGTCTTGAAAAGTGCCTTAGCTGTCTATCATTGTGCTCCCCTAACTTCAAAATCGCATTCTAAAAGGGTGAAAATTCAGATTTTAAAATATATTAGGCTTAGCACCCTTCGGTCTTAGTCTATGCGCCTCCTTTTTCCACATGACCCAGCCCCGAAACCCTGTGCTAGATCAAAAGGCATCTATTATATAAGGCTATTGGGCATGCTTTGAATCATCTGATTGAACACAAATAAACTTACCACAGCTCTCCACCTTTTTGGTCCCCACGCCCTAAAACCACTGCTCAAAAACCGGCATGTTTATTTCGCACTGCCTTTCGAAGGCAGGTGGTATTCCGCAAATCGCAGCGTTTCCATTCAATAGCTGCCATGTGTCCCAGGCCACTATTCCAATACCACCCTATTTCGTGCATTAACGCTCGATCCAAGATGCGCAACGAAATTTATGTGATCCGTCCAATCCTAAGCGCTCCATCCAACGGCTTCCACTCTCCCAAGCTGCGCGAATTTTAGTCCAAGTGCATAGTACCCCAGGCCCACCATCGCATCACCCCCGATGCAGTTTAAACCATTGATCTCATTTCAAGATTGGATGGCCCAGAATCGTTCACCTGTCCTGCTGTTGACTCAAGCCTCCTTCCACATCATACCACCATGCATTTCCATCGCACATCCCTCAGCTTCCCGTATATCTTTTTAGGTCAAAGGTCCACTTTTCATGTCTAATTTCACATATCTCTTAAATTCTTCTCTGCCATTCCTCTGTGTTTTCCACCACCCCACATTATTTTTCCATTTCGATGAGTCTGCGCTACCATTTCCATGGATCCCGTCACATCACCATCCGAGTGCCTGGTTTTCTTCAACATGTTTGTGGGTTTTGCAGGTTGTAGTGATGAGAAATTGCCATTAATCTCTACCTCCATTACAGAAATCGAAGATGCACCTAAGGATCAGCTTGTAGAGGAAGAATTCATGAAGAAAGATCCGGGGTAGTTGCTGAGATATGGTCGTCATTTAAGGAGCAGTGATTGAAAGCTACCAGACCCTCCAAGGTAATTCAAAACACAAATCGAGAAGATGAAGAAATTAATGGGACAACGAAGAAATAGCAATGAAAAATCAAGGAAAGTAGTGTCTGGCATTGAAGAATTTAAATTCCAATTCAAAGACAGAAGATAGAGGGTACAAAGCACAAAAATCAATGCTTTCAAGGTTTTATTTCGGCCGAATTTTCTTCAGGAAATGACAGAATGTTCATATGAATCTATCTTTATACTGTGTTCCTAATGATATTTTCTGCCCAGGGCATTTATTTTTGCAAGCAGGTTGTCAAGTACAGACAGTATTACCTAGTCATTCAACAGTATGGGCGTGAATGTTTCCGCCATTTTGTTCAAATGAAACAATTAATTGTTTTCACCTACTTCTTTTATGAGTTTCTCATCTTCTCCCTCTATAAAAACGGGGAAGAATGACATTGTAGGGGTTCCAGATTTTTATCAGAAGATTGTGAAGTGAAAGGCTTATTGTATACATTTCGTATAAGCTCTTGTATGAAGGCTTAGAGCCCGTAGGGTCTTAGTGAGGAGGAGTTCTATCTGTATTAGAGGATTCTGGTCTTTGGTATCCCACAATATGTAACTTCCTTTTGTGTGTTTAATACAACATTTCATTTTATCCATATTATTGTATCATGTACTGGAATGCGAGTGGCTCACTGATTTTAGGTAAGGATTAATCCTAGTTGATACCCATACTTGGATCAGTCAAGCGCTTTAAATATGGCTCAGGCATGATATACTGTTTCATGATTCATTTCATCCATCTTTCTGCTATATTAGTTGCTTTAGTATGGTGCTTTTAAAACGCCATTGTCATGTATGGATTCTTAGATTGATAAGCCCATATATGGTTCTGTTGTGTATCCGGGTATCAGTCCAAAGTTAACTAATATCTTATAAATGTTTCTTTTACTATATACACCTTCTGATATTTGATTTCTGTGGCATATTATTTGAATCAGCCCTCTTTATAGTAAATTGTCTCTTAACTGTCTGATGCTTTGGTGTTGGAGCTTTGCATCTTGTCTCTGCAACATTACTTTCCCTGTGGCAGTTTCTGTAAGTTTTGGTCCCATTTAAATCAATTTCCTTGTTTACAAGAGATAGCAAGAGAGCCTTTGGATCGACACCCAAGTTTTATTATATTCTCCTTGCTATGCTAAGATGTCCTAGGCACTCGTCTATAGCAACTCTAGGCTGTCTCTAGGAGCGACAAAAATTATCTACAACATCTTTCTGGCGCCGTTTCCAGGGATCGAATTTAAGAAAATCATTATCCCTAGGCCTCGACAACCTTTATTCACTCTCTAATCAGGTGAGCACAGAGAGTTGAAGAGTTGTATATCTCTCACCTTGGCGACTCCATACTATTTTTTATTTGATAAATCTATTTTTAGTTCTGGCTCCTCGTAAGCCACACCTGAGGTCAGATACATCATAGTCAAAGACACCTTCAGTGTCTGACCCTGAGAATATTATACATAAAAGAAGTTGGAAAGAAAAGAAATCAGTCCGTGCTGAAATCTCTGAGTTTTTTGTAGAAGATTATCTATCTTCTTCTTCCCAAGAATTTCTAGTAGAAAATCTCGACTCCACTGTGGGAGACACAGAATATTATTCAGACAGCCCACCTAGGGGAAGTGCTAGAATTAAAGCTCATCTTCACCCTACTCCTGACGTTGAAGAAGTTAAATAAGTCATCGAAGTAGCTGCTGTTAACCGTGAACTGTTCCCATCTACACCTCAAGTTGTTGTACAGTATATCCCTATTGTTATCCATACTCCACTTCCACCTCCACCTCTTCCTCCCTTTGTACATAAGATTTTTGCACAAGCCCCACCTCCTCCAATGGCTAATGTTCTAGCTTTTTTGTTAAACAAATATGCTCCCCTGGCATTGCCTCAAGTGTTAAATGATATGCCCCAGGATTATTTAAAGATATTTCCCAGATTCAATGGGGAAAATGAAATTGATGCTCAAAAGCATCTTGAGACTTTCTGCTCTTTTGCAGAGAAATTTAATGTTGAACATCTAGATGTGGTCTTGAGACTGTTTGTGCAGTCTCTGGATGGTGAAGCCAGAAAATGGTTCAAGACATTGGGAAACCATTCCATAACCACTTGGGATGATATGGAAAATACCTTTCTCAGAAAATGGGGACAAAAGAAAGATCATGGACAGTGTCTTACTGATTTCAGTACACTTAAGAAGAAACATAATGAAGGGGTGTAAAAATTTATCAAAATATTTAACAAGTTATATCTAAATCTCCCTACAGATATGAAGCCTCATCAGAATGCTGCCAAAGTTGTTTTTATTGCAGCCTTTGACTCAGATTTTGGTTTCTCTCTCAGAGAAAGAAAGCCTGCCACCCTAGATGATGCTCAGTCAGATGCTCTTGAGTTGGAAGCAAATTTTGCCTCCATTGGAAAATTGAAAGGGAAATTTGAACAAGATACCATAAGAAGGGGTAAGGAGGAAGTATCTACTTCTAATCAGGATAAGGATACAGACAAAATTGAAGAAATGAGAAAAATGATTAAGAACCTTTCTAATAAACTGGTCAAGCTTGAATTGGAAACCAAGAATTCAGCCTCCAAGAATTTTCAGAATTCTCCAAACAGAGGTTATAATCCTCAGTATAGAAGACCACCCCTGCAAATATTGCAAAAGGAAATAAAAGAACAACAAGATCAAGTACCACATCTGTTGTACTTAGAAGGTCTAGTAGGTGACTCTGCTGAAGATGTTGCTTATGAGCTAGAAGATTCAAATATGGCCTTTTCGAATAACGATGAACTAGAATGCCCATTGCAAGAAGAAGAAGCTAGATACATAGAAGACTCAGAGGCTGATAATTATTGTAAACAATTTGCTGACTTTATGCAAGCACACTTCAACAGAAAATATGATATCAGGTCTTCAAGGAAGAGAACTCGAACTCAAGATCAGGAAGAAGAGCCTCTCCAGAAGGAAGCATCGGATCAAAAGGAGTCAACGATGCAGAAAGCCACAGACAAAGGTAAGAGTCGTCTAAACAAACCTTTGCAGCCTAATGATAAAATTCCTTCTTCTTCAAAAGTTGTTGTCCCTCCTAATGATAAGTCTGAGTCAAAAGAAGTTAAACCCCCAGTTGAAAATAAAGAGTCAAAAGAAGTTGTAATAGAAAATCCCCCTCCTGCTTTCAATCTGCAAAAGGAACTTGAGAAATTCAAAATCCCTGTCCCCTTGACTGAGCTATTGAAACAACCTGCATATCAGTCTCAAGTTACTTCTTTATTGTTTCCCCCTGAAGCACCAATTATTCCAGATAGTCTCAACCTCCAAGAAGAAATACCCATGGTAGTCTTTGGCCCACATGTAGAGGAGATATATCCCTCTACTCCTCCATTTTATGTGTCTCTAGTGGTTCATGACCTGCCGTTACATAATTGTATGCTAGATTCTAGAGCTTCCCATAATCTTACGCCTCTGTCAGTCATGGAACAACTAGGACTACGAATTACACGTCCATATAAAGACCTATATTCATTTGATTCCAAAAGAGTTAAATGCTTGGGAATGATTAAATATTTAGTGGTAAATTTGGCCCAAATTCTAGCAAAAAGTGTAGTAATGGACATTGTGGTGGCTGACATCCCAGCTCGCTTTGGCATGCTGTTGTCAAGGTCCTGGGGAACAAAAATTGGTGGGTCACTCAAATTGGATTTAACCTATGCCACTATCCCTATTTTTGGTGGCCAGGAGAGGAGGTTATACAGAGAAACTAGATTCATCAATATGGTGACTAAGGCTGACAGCTCAGAGAATTCACCAGTCTATAGTAAAGAAGGATATTTCTCATGTTTGATGTTAGAAGAAGATCAAAATTTCGCTCATGAACCTTCCTTCTGTCAAATCAAGACTGAGCAGCCTTTAGAAGACCATAAAGTAGGAGTATGGACTCTACATTTTGATGGAGAAAATTCAAGAGAAGGTAATGGGGTTGGAGTATTATTAATCTCTCCTACAAGAAAATGGGTCCCACTGTCTTTTAAATTGGAATACGAAGCTACTAATAATTTAGCTGAATATGAAGCACTACTATTGGGATTACAAACAGCCAGGAGCATGGGCATACAATGTTTAAAGGTCCTGGGAGACTCTGAGCTGGTGGTCAGACAGGTCAGAAACCAATGTCAAACTAAACATCCTCAGTTGAGGGCATACAGGAATGAAGTTTGGGACATGGTGGAGAATTTATTCTCAGCATTTAATATCCTGTTCGTGCCGCGGGAGCAGAATAGAATGGCAGATTCCCTTGCTGTGGCTGCTAGTACATTCCGTCCTCCCTAGAACCCTCTCTTGAGGTATGAAGTTGAGGTACGTTATAGACCATCGATCCCAGGTAATATTAAGCATTGGCAGGTATTTGAAGATGAGGAACAAATGAAAAGATTCCTATAAACAGTGGAAGAATTCTCTAGCATGGAGATTGATGATTGTGAAGAAGATGAGGCTGAGAATGTTTCAGAAAATAATTGGGTGGAGAAAATGGCAGGAAGCAAAGTGTTGCAGCTAAAAGGAAACGTTATCCCTAGAGGGCTAGTCCCCCTAGAAAGGCTTCTTGAAAAAAGTGATGTCCTGTTGCAACCTAGTAAAATGGTAGAAGAAGATCAAGTGGAAGACCTGAATCTGGGTACTGAGGCTGATCCTAAAATTTTCAAATTATCCAAGAAGGTCCCAGAGGAATATAAGGAAAAATACCTGAAATTATTTCAGTCATACAAGGATGTATTTGCATGGTCCTATCGGGACCTTAAAACTTTTGATATTAATATAATGCAACATAAAATTCCTCTGAGGGAAGATGCAAAACCTTATAAGCAGAAGATTAGATAGATAAATCCTCTACTATTTCCCTCCATTGTAAAAGAAATCAAGAAGCTTCTTAAGGCCAAAATAATTGTGCCATTAAGGTACTCAGAATGGGTTGCTAATTTGGTCCATGTCCGAAAGAAAAATGGACAAATACAGTTGTGTGTGGATTTCAGAAATTTAAACAGAGCATCTTTAAAAGATAATTATCCACTACCCAAGATGGACCACATCCTGTAGAAAGTGGTTGGAGCCTCTAGAATGTCAATGATGGATGGTTTCTCTAGATATAATCAGGTTGTTGTACTTCTAGAAGATCAAAAGAAGACTGCTTTAATCACACCATGGGGTACATTTATGTATGCCAGGATGCCTTTTGGATTGAATAATGCAGGGGCCACTTTCCAGAGGGCCATGGAAATAGCCTTTGTTGGGGAGCAAGATAAATTTTTGGTAGTATATCTTGATGATATTACAGTGTTTTCAAAAAATGATGATGAACACATCGAGCATTTACGAAGAAATTTTGAAAAATGCAGAAGGTATGGCCTTTCCCTTAATCCACAAAAGTCTTTATGTGCATTAGAGGAGGGAAAAATTTTGGGACATATTGTGACTAAATATGGGGTAAGGAGAGATCCCAAAAGAGTAGAAGTCGTAAATGGTATTCCTCTTCCCAGGAATAAAAAAGAAGTACAGGTATTTTTAGGCCAGATAAATTTCCTGAGAAGATTTATTCCTAACTACACTAAGATAGTTAGGCATATAAAAGATATGCTAAAAAAGAACAATGAAGTAGAATGGTCTCAAGAATACAGAGAGGCATTCACTAGGATAAAACAGGCATTTGCTGAAGCTCCTGTGCTATCTAGACCAGATTATGCAAAGCCATTTATGATCTTTTCCTTTGCATCACCACATATAGTAGCTGGAGTGTTATTACAGAAAAATGAAGAAGGATATGAGCAGCCTATAGCTTTCTTTAGTTAGGTGCTCCATGATGCTGAATTGAAATATAACATATTGGAGAAGTAGGCATATGCCCTAGTGAAATCCCTTAAAGCTTTTCGCATGTATGTTTTGCAGTCCCACATTACTGCATATGTCCCTATAGCAGCTGTCAAAGACATTCTCATTCAGGGAGATAGTGAAAGAAAAAGAGGGAGATGGATTGAAAAAATATAGGAGTATGATTTTGACATCCGTCCAACTAAGCTAATTAAAGGATAGGGCCTTGCTAAAATTTTGTCTGAATCAAACTATCAGGCTCTAGGCATAAATCTATCCATGATGGCAAGTGGAGAGTCCGAGAGTGAAAAAGAGCAGCAAGGAGTGAAGAGTGTTACCCAGAAAGCACATATAAAGTATCTCACCAGTCCTTGGTATAAAGAAATAGTAGAATATATTTTGACACTCAACTTTCCTTCGAGTTGTGATAAGGAAAAATACAGAACATTGAGGCTGAAATCACAAAAGTATATAGTTTCCAATGGTCAGTTATATTGGAGAGATCCTTCAGGCATACTATTATTGTGCCTCACAGAAAATGAAATAGAAAGTATAATGATAGAATTTCATGAAGGAATTTGTGGAGGCCATTACAGCTGGAGAGCCACAGCTCATAAAATTTTGAAGGCTGGTTTCTACTGGCCCAAATTATTTGGAGACATTTTTACCTGGGTCAGAGCATGTGATAAGTGTCAAAAGTTTGCTGAGAGACAAAAGTTGGAAGCTCTGCCCTTGATTCCTGTTCATGTAAATGAACCATTTCAGCAGTGGGGAATAGATTTTATAGGTGAGATACATCCTCCATCAAGTGGACAACATAAATGGATATTGACTGCCACAGATTATTTTACGAAATGGGTGGAAGCCATACCTGCAAGGAATGCTAAAGATAATATGATCATAAAGTTCGTGGAGGAAAACATCATATCCAGGTTTGGCCGTCCTACTATAATAGTGACTGATAACGCACAGGCCTTCAAATCTGCAAAATTTGTGAATTTTTGTCAACAGTATAATATTGCACTTAATAACTCCACAGCTTATTATCCACAGGGAAATGGTTTGGCAGAATCTTCTAATAAAACTTTAGTGAGGGCCTTGAAGAAAAATATAAATGAGAATCAGAAAAATTGGGATTCCCAATTAAAGTTTGCTCTATGGGCTAACAGAATCACCAGCAAGAGAGCAACTGGGAAATCTCCCTATGAATTGGTATATGGACGGGCAACAGTGTTTCCTGTGCAACTGGCCTTACCAGTAGCACGTTTCATGCAGGAAAGTCAGGAAGAACCTGATGATATGGTCAGAAGAATCAATCAATTGGTGGAATTAGAGGAAACACATGACCAAGTGAATCAGAGATTAGTTGAATATCAGAAGAAAATGAAACACATTTTTTATCGACATGCAAAAGACAAGAAATTTCATACTGGAGATCTGGTGCTCAGATGGGATGTCCGGAGGGCTGAAAAGGGAAAACATGGCAAGTTCGATCCACTGTGGTTCAGCCCATTTAAAATTGTGGAACAGGGAGGCAATAACACGTTTATATTGGAGAATTTATAGGGAGACTTGCTTGATGCCCCTGTAAACGGCCAATTTCTGAAACCCTACTTCCAATTCTGATTCAGGTCGAGATGGCTTGACTGTATCATATTGTATATTAATTTTTGTTTTATCGCTGTATGGATGATGCAAGTGTTATAATGAATCATGAAGAGAAAGGGTTTTGAAGGACAGAGTCTGCACAAAAAGATGATCCAGTGGTCTGTAAGTCCTCGACACGTCCAAGGATGAACATGCCATCCCCAAATGGAGCCAATGTTGATCATGATCATCTCCCCATTAAAATTTCCATGGACCACCTGGTTTAAATCTTCTAACTCCTTTGCCCTGTCTTGCAAAGTGCCTTAGCGATCTATCGTTGTGCTCCCCTAACTTCAAAATCACATTCTAAAAGGGTGAAAATTCAGATTTGAAAATATATTGGGCTTAGCACCCTTCGGTCTTAGTCTCTGCGCCTCCTTGTTCCACATGACCCAGCCCCAAAACCCTGTGCTAGATCAAAAGGCGTCTATTCTATAAGGCTATCAGGCATGCTTTGAACCGTCTGATCGAACACAAATCAATGTACCGCAGCTCTCTGCCTTTGTGGTTCCCGCGCCCTAAAACCACTGCTCAAAAATCAACATGTTTATTTCGCACTGCCTTTCGAAGGCAGGCGGTATTCTACAAATCGAAGCGATTCCATTCAATATCTGCCACACATCCCAAGCCACTATTCCAATACCACCCTATTTCACACGTTAACACTCGATCCAGGACGCGTAGTGAAATTTATGTGAGTCGTCCGATCCTTAGCGCTCCATCCAACGGCTGCCACTCTCCCAAGCTGTGCGAATTTTAGTCCCAGTGCACAGTACCCCAGGCCCACCATCGCATCACCCCCGACGTAGTTTAAACCATTGATCTCATTTCAAGATCGGATGGCCCAAAATTGTTTACCTGTCCTGCTGTTGACTCAAACCTCCCTCCACGTCATACCGCCATGTGTTTTCATCGCGCATCCCTCAGCCTCCCATATATATTTTTAGGTCAAAGGTCCACTGTTCACATCTAATTTCACGTATTCCTTCAATTCTTCTCTGCCATCCCTCTGTGTTTTCCACCACCCCACATTGTTTTGCCATTTCGATGAGTCTGCACTACCATGTCCATGGATCCCGTCATGTCATCGTCCCAATGCCTAGTTTTCTTCAACATGTTTGTGGGTTTTGCAGGTTGCAGGGACGAGAAATTGCCATTAATCTCTGCCTCCATTACAGAAATCGAAGATGCACCTAAGGATTGGCCTGCAGAGGAAGAATTCATGAAGAAAGATCCGGGGTAGTTGCTGAGATATGATCGTCATTTAAGGAGCAGTGATTGAAAGCTATCAAACCCTCCAGGGTAATTCAAAACACAAATCGAGCAGATGAAGAAATTAATGGCACAACGAAGAAATAGCAATGAAAAATCAAGGAAAGCAGTGTCCGACATTGACGAATTTAAATTCCAATTCAAAGCCGAAAGACAGAGGGTACAAAGCACAAAAAACAATGCTTTCAAGGTTTTATTTCGGCCGAATTTTCTTCAGGAAAGGACAAAATGTTCATATGAATCTATCTTTATACCGTGTTCCTAAAGAGATTTTTTGCCCAGGGCATTTATTTTTGCAAGCAAGTTGTCAAGTACAGATAGTATTACCTAGTCATTCAACAGTATGGGCACGAATGTTTCCACCATTTTGTTCAAATGAAACAATTAATTGTTTTCACCTACTTCTTTTATGATTTTCTCATCTTCTCCCTCTATAAAAACCAGGAAGAATGACATTGTAGGGGTTCTAGATTTTTATCAGAAGATTGTGCAGTGAAAGGCTTTATTGTATACATTTTGTATAAGCTCTTGTATGAAGGCTCAGAGCCCGTAGGGTCTCAGTGAGGAGGAGTTCTATCTTTATTAGAGGATTCTGGTCTTTGGTATCCCACAATATGTAACTTCCTTTTGTGTGTTTAATACAACATTTCATTTTATCCATCGTCTTGTATCATGTACTGGAATGCAAGTGGCTCACTGATTTTAGGTAAGGATTTATCCTAGTTGATACCCATACTTGGATCAGTCAAGCGCTTTAAATATGGCTCAGGCATGATATACTGTTTCGTGATTCATTTCATCCATATTTCTGCTATATTAGTTTCTTTGGGAGGGTGCTTTTAAAACGCCATTGTCATGTATGGATTATTAGATTGATAAGCCCATATATGGTTCTATTGTGTATCCGGGTATCAGTCCAAAGTTAACTAATATCTTCTAAATTTTTATTTTACTACATACACCTTCTGATATTTGATTTCTATGGCATATTATTTGAATCGTCCCTCTTTACAGTAAATTGTCTCTTAACTGTCTGATGCTTTGGTGTTGGAGCTTTTCATCTTGTCTCTGCAACATTACTTTCCCTGTGGCAGTTTCTGTAATTTTTGGTCCCATTTAAATCAATTTCCTTGTTTACAAGAGATAGCAAGAGAGCCTTTGGATCGATAACCAAGTTTTATTATATGCTCCTTGCTATGCTAAGATGTCCTAGGCACTAGTCTATAGCAACTCTAGGCTGTCTCTAGGAGCAACAACAATTGTCTACAACAACACCCACCTTTGTCCCTACCTCGAGGACTTCCGCACCTCTCTAGCCGTGGTCCGCCAATTCGAGGCCAAGCGCAATGAGTCCACCTCTCCCTATTTTCACATTTTGCTTTGGCAAAACTACCAGACATGACTACTCCCATTGACATTCCCCCTCCTGATGCCGAGATGATGGAGCCTTCATCCAGCATTTTCTACCTATCATCATCCATGAGACCCTCGGGGAACATTCCCTCTGAATCCTCCCCTGTTGTTCGCTTGACCTTCCTTCAACAATCACCTTGGGCTCAAAATCGGTAGATCCTTTATCTACTTACTCTTCTGTCACTCCTTGTGACGATGTGCATGTGAACCTCTCTTCACATGATGATGAGTCAGGTAGCTTCGCCACGTCAGGTGGTCTTTCTTCCACCAGTCACCCCATCTTCTACAACAGTGACGACATTATGGAAAAACTCCCCACCCCTGAATTTATCTATTCCCCCTTACATCGAACCCATGCGTTCACACCACATACACCTTGTGCCCATTACATTGAAACCCAATGTTTGGGTAAGGGGGCACACACATTTGAGAGACCAAGAGAAGAAATTCTCCACAACTCTCCTAGTGTATCTGGTCATGCCAAAATTAGTACCATTATTCTTCCACATTTAGAAGAACCTCTAGAGTCCCATACCACTTCAGATCACTCTAGGGATGATACCCCTTATCGTTCCTTCATCTTACATCAGCAACTCAGTCTCTTAGACATTTTTGTTGAACAGCCTATAGCTTTTCTACGAGAGCATCAGTTCATTATCTCCAAATCCTCTCTTTGGGATAGTGACACCATGTATGCCAACCCGGAAACTTAAAGTCCATTTGATTCCTATATGTAGTACCAAAAGAGATTGGTAATCCTCCATTCCCTTTATCACACTACATAACCATAACGAAAACAAATGGCACACCACATCATTAAAATGTGTTTAGATTCCCCTTTTTCTAAATACATTTTGGCATGACCACACCATGCTTGGGGGCACCTATGCCCCTCAACCCTAACCCTCCTCAAAATCAAATTTCTTCACTTGCAACACTCATACTAGGGGCACCATTTGGCCTCCATACTTATCCATGCTCGCGTTGATGTTTGTCATGAGTTACCATCTTGTACTCATGTTTTCATGGTCCCCCATTGGACCTTTACTGTGTGGCAGCACCATCAAGTCACCCTTGTTTAGAGCATCCAAGTTGAGTCATCATCGCATTCATGGAGTCTATCCCGAGTCCCTTTGTACCCCGTTATAGTCCTACATCCTTCATTACTTGGTCCCTCTCTTGTGTTGCACATTATGGCCTTCAGTCCCACTGTCCCATATCCCTCATGATATTTTGTTAGTCGCTGCCACGTCATTCATGCCCTTTATTCCCTAACAAGGGAAGTCGTCCATTCGCTACTCAGTCCCCTCCATTTCATCATCATCATTTGTATTAGTCTATCAGTCGCTCTACTATTTTATCTCGTGCCTTAGTTGAGGATCCCTTATTGCCTCACCTATGGCGGACCTCCTTCTATCGACATCGACGCCATTCATTCCAGAAGACAGGTCTAGAGGGCGGTGTACCTTGGTTCCAGCTTCCACTCTTGTTCGGTGCCTCGGATCAGGCAAAGGGATTTCTCATTACCCTTTGAATTGATTGTTTCTCAGCTCCAGCTCCTTTTAGCATGATTGAGATCCGTATACTTGATGGTTCAGTGATGCAACAACAGCTCTTGGTCATTCCCAGGTATGTGTGAGATGTCTCAACCCTCATGAGGGGGTGGCCCTGCAGGTAGCCCCCCACATGCCCGGATGACCTCTTCATTGCAGCCTTCGATGCAGCTCCACATATTTGATGATTTCTGCCTTAGCCACTTGCAGCGCCTCTTTGATTTGCATGTATTAGTCAGATTTTGCGAGCCCTTCCCAATTCCCAGGGGGCATTTGGGTTGTATTTGTATCTCATGTACTCAGATATTATTGTATAAGTCCTGGCTGTTATCCTAGGCACAACATGTATGTGGGATCGCTCATTGTATTTTTATCTGGCTCATGTTTATGCTGGCTGTCATTTATAGTTCGGTCCCTTGTTTACTGGACACACTATTCTTTTGTACTTTGTCTCGGCGAGCATAGGTATGCCTCCCCCGTCGCCTTTAGCACAAGTACCCTCTCATAAAAAAAGACTTGTTGCACCTGTAAGTCTCATCTCCTCAGGGTCTAGTTCTTCAACACATTAGGCTACCTCCCATTTCTCTCTCTGACTTCCCTTTTGATGTCTGGTGATTGAGTTCTTACAACGTACTTCTTACAATGTCTGGGGAAATCTGTTACACCATTTTTTGGTCATCTAACCTATTATCATTAGATGGACCCAAGTACACCATGTAAGACCATATTTTACATATTTTACATATTTTACATTTTTTGGTCATCTAACCTATTTATCATTAGATGGACCCAAGTACACTATGTAAAATAACTTAATAAAACATATTTATTAGGTTGTTTATGGTCTAAACAGGAAACCCCAAAAGGAAATATTAAACGAACCTATATTTGTTTGATTTTCCTCATGGAATAATTAATTAAACAATAATTTAATTATTATTCCTGGTCATATTTAACCCAAAACAAGGAATTTAATTAGATAGATCTTTATTTATCTTATTATTTTCTAGGAATAATTATTTAAATCTTATTTAAATAATATTCCTTCTTAAATATGACTAAATCACTTATAAATAATTAAATAAATCATTATTTATTTGATTATCATTCAACCACTTCCTTAAAATGATAAATAAATCATTTACTTATTTATTATTTACAAATAAATGGATTTGACCCAAGTCAAATACTTTTTCCCTCCAATAAATATAATAGAATATTCCATAAAAGGTGGATCTAGATTTGGTTAATGTTATTTTAATCATGCACCAAGATCTAGAATGACCCAATATTTTGTTATAAATAGGAGGGTTTCTCCTACCATTATTCACCTTTTGTTGCCTATTAGATCACTCTGGATCTATACTCTTGGTCTGACTTTGAGCCATTATCATTGTCAAATTTTCCATTATTTGTTGTGTGAGCTCCCTTTGAGTTCTATCTTTGTCTGGGTTTTCTACACCAACAGGAGAAAGAAATACTAGATCTGAAGTGTTGAGGACTTCCAAGAACCCATCCCATTGAGGAGAATTGGAAACACCTTCTTGTTTTCCTCCCAGGTGCCCTTAATACAAAAATTATTTCAAAAATATTGTTCTTGTCTTGTCTATTGGATGTATGGAGCAAAGCCTTATCTTTACTGCTTAATGTCTCTTTATGTATAGATCTGGATTTTTGCAGCATTTGTCTTGATCAAGTAACTGCAGATCTGAAGATATTGGCAGCCATATTTGATGTTAGGGCTATAAGTTATGTGTAGCTAAAGTGGTTTTTTCTCGTACACTTCGACAGAAGATTCATACTAACAGTAGGGACTGGCCTTTTTTGAAGCTGATGTAGGCTGAGCGGATACTGAAAGTGATGCAAAAGGTGGAAGCCATTCAAGCACATCATGTCTAAAAAGGTGCGCGCGTCCATGAGTTACGTGAGCCTCTGGTGGTACGGGCAATAATGTGGCCTTGATGTGAATAGAATTCTCCCCATACTTATTGTTCTCATGTAACAAGTCACTATTTTGCATGAAAATTTCTTGAATCCACAGTTTTAATTTTGAATGGAAACAAATAAGATGCATGCAAAAATTTTAAGCAGAAAAAATTCTGTAGAAATGCAATATGAATATTGTGGCAAATAGAAGAGCAGCATACTACACAGCAATTGTACAGCATGGAAAGGCATACATACTTATGATATGATCAAAAAATTATCACATTACTGAATTCAATGCATATTTTGAAATCGTGAGTAGATATGGAAATGTTTATGCAATGAATCAAAAATAAGGGAAAAGGACATCTGATGTGAAAAAAATACTTATGCGGTCATTATCCACATAAAACATTATGATCGATTTATAAATAAATTTCATGCATAAGAGGTTCTGAACAAAGGGTTTAGGAGCATAATTTCATTTGATATTAGATAAATATATAAAAAAAGGGTTTTTCATTACTATTGATTTGTGAAAAATATGACTCCAATATCATCAGCAGAGCTCTGTTGCCCATAGGTGTCTATAACCTTGACAAAGTCGCTTTCTCACCCTTGGAAACATTATCTTTTATTTATGCCTAGGGAAGTGTTGTGTGATGTCATGATGGAGGCCACTGTGCTGGCTTGGGAACTAGATGAATCACAATGCCATTCACCAGGAAGGAGTGAAAGGTGGGCAGGCCAGCTCATGATGAGACCTCCTGTTCCAAGGACTCTTTATTTTTCTAAGTTATCCATTGGATCATATCCCTAGTGTGGTGGCCATAATGTGAATGCCACTTCACTTCTCCCTTATGATCATGGTAGGCTGGCTCTTGATGAGACCCCCTATCCTCCATCTTCCATATCATAGAATTGTTAGTAATCATATAGAGATTTTTCTTTTTCTTTTTCTTTACATATAGCACTTCCCTATTTATATATAAAGGTTGGCTCAACACTCCTTAAGAGTAGGGATGGTGGAAGAATTCTGAACATCTCAATAGAGAAAATATGCCCTTATTCTTATTCAATGAAATAAAAATTAAAGAGAGTTATGAGAATTTAGGGAAGAACCAACATGATAAAGATAATCGATCATATTAATTTTAGTGAAAATAAAGACAACAAAGTGATATAGATGGTTGTGTCCTTTCCTTTTTCTTATCACTACAAAAAATTTTCTTAAAAATGAAAATTTCTCTTGATTAGATGATTCCAGTAACCTCTAATTTTTGTGTCCTTGTATAAATTGTATGTTTTCCTTTAAAAGAGTCATGAAGGATTCACAAAAATCCTCGAAATTTTGTTTAAAAACAAGAAAAACGCACTCGAAAAGTGTTGTTCCTTAGATGGAACAACTGTTGTTCCTTAAGAGGAGCCCTTTTGAAAGGAACATAAAAAAGAAACACACAAACGCATTGTTCCTTTAGAGGAATGGTTGTTGTTCCTTAAGAAGAACAACAAACAAATATAAGCACACAAAAAAGTAGGGAACAACAAAGAAAATGCACGCATAAATTGCTCTAGGAAACAAGAAAGGAAAAAAATAGAGGAAAGAACAAAACTAATGTACAGTTTATTTTCAAGAAAATCCAATCAAATAGAAAGGAAAATTTATGTACAAGTTTCAAGAAAAAGTAATTTTTTACAGAATTTATGCTGCCGAAGAATTTCCTCTTGAAACTTGCATGGTGGGGTCCTTATTGCTCAATTTCCAATAGAGCGGACACTACAATTTGAAGGGATCAATACCTGAAACACAAAAACATAAAAGAAATCAGAAAAGAAACAGCACTTTATTAAGTTACAACAGCTACGTTGTTATTTCCTAAGGGAATATCAATCTGTTAATGGAAAAAAATTATCTTTTTGAAAAAAAATTTGGCAGTAGTGGCATGAATCTTCAAATAGAAACCAATTCTTCATTTATTCTATTATGAATCTGTTAGGAAATGAACTGGATGAAATGCCCTTGTTACACTAAAATTTATTTCAAGAATTTCTCGTCCATAAATTGACCTTCTTTGTTCTCCTAAGACCTGCAAAAAACGAGTGTCTACCTGCAATAAAACATTAAATCATGGAGAAAGAGAGGTGCGCAGGCTCCCCTAATCCAAAAATTATGCAAAAAAGCTAACAAGTAGTTACTCTGTAGAACAAATCCACAGAAAAATAAAACAAATTATATTTGTTACCTGCAGGAGAGCAGTGGTCGACGATACTAAACATCAGTATTTTAATCATACCTTCTTTGTTTTTTGTCCGATTTGAGTGATTCCAAAGCCAAATGAGAGCTATTTCAAAGTTTTATTTTCAATAGAAAAAAGGTTTAAAAATTCCATGTAATGGTATGTTAAAATTTCTTAGAACAACCTGCATAATAGAGTCATTTTCGATTTTTCAGCTCAGACCAACAATTGATATTTCAAGCATAAATTATTCGTTTAATGGAGGATTGAACCGATTAAAATTGGAGATTAAATTAGATTCATTTATTTATCTCAAATAGAAATATGCTTTAAAAATATAGTCATTTAGGCATCCAAAAATGGACTATCCCAACTCTGTTTTCAAAAATTTCATCAAGCCCGCAAGCCAAAAAAATGATATTCAAGAAATTATTCCATATTGGTGAAAAAATGAATATGAGTGTTTGTAGAATTTTTATTTTCAATATAATGCATCTACATACACACAAAAAATTAAATTTTTTATCAACGATGCTGATTTCCACAGTGTGTTGCAACAAAAAAACTATTTTTACAAAAATAAAAAAAAATGTGTTTATTTTATTTCCTTATTTATTTTATTTTCTCCACTAACCTACTCTTATTTGAAAATTGAATATGCTTATATAAGAGTATTTCCAGTGGAGCCATTTCTGAAATAAGGCCTCTAGTATGTACATACCCAAATTTGAAAAATGCATGTTGATAAATAGAAGGGTATGAGAAGCCAACTTCCCTTGTAAAAAAATTGGGTGAGAATTCTCAATTTCTTGGGAGTCTTGCTCAGTCTCTTCTTTTTGGTTATGTACCTTAGCAAAGGCTATAGATGGTGACTCTGTGGCCTGAAGGGAACTATTAGGTTGTCTAGAAATAACTTTCGTAGGTCCTACTGATGGTTGAGATTCAGTTTTCTTAAGAATTTCGTCAATAAAGGTCATTCTCCCAAAGGTCACCGGCCCTTAGGTTTTTCAGGTTTGGGAGGAATTTTGTCTTGTTTAGATTTTCTAGTCAAAAAACAAAAATGCAAGGATTCATTCCTACCTTAAGATTTCACTTAATTATGCTGTGAAGCGGGCTGTGAGCAAGTATGTTCCTTGCTCGGTGTACAGGTTCTTACCTTCCGTCTTTAATACCCAATTCTTCCCAAGAAGAAAAAAGGTCAAATGTGCATCACTCCTAAATGGCATACAATCTCCCCAGCAATGACACCAAAATTTTGAGGTATAAAAGGTGTCTTTTTAACGCCTATTTATCTTACATTAATTATCAATCTGGGAACGACTTTTTATTTCAAGAGTGTACTCTGTCTAATACTGCAATTCAATCTAAGAGTAATGCCTTGTAATATGTAGTACAATGTTCTAAATACACGAGTAAATGGATGCTTGGAAAATAAATCTAATTACAATAACATGAACTCAAATGCTCTGAAATCCAACTATTCACTCAACAAACATCAATCGAGGATATAGTAGCAATAACTCATTCCTCTAGAAATTGATGCAATTGAAATCCAACTAAAAAAAGACAATCAATTTGGGAATGTGGAAGCAATAACCAGTATTCTCTACAGTTGACAGTCCTGATTTAAAGCAATCAAAGGGAAATAGAAATTGAACTAAATCATTAATGATTCTAATGAAAGTAAACTAGGAAAGCCCTCAAAACCAAATTATTTGCAATTAATCAACTGAAATGAATAGTAATGTAAATGGACAACAAACTATAACTAAAGGAAGTGAACAAAAAATCCTATTTTATAAATCTGAACAGAAAACTCTAATTAATGGGATCACATGGAAAATTCTATTGAACAACAATATGTAATGGAACACAATCAAACAGGACAACAAATGAATCAAATGCTAAACAACGTAGCTCTGTGAAAGCATAACAAGACAAGTAGTTAAGATTCTTGTTAAATTAGAAAGGGGCGACAACACAATTCACCAATGTAACACACCAATATTAAATAAGCAATCAACAATAAACTACTTACTTGCAAACCATAATGAAAATAATTAGAAACTATCACACAATAATAATGAAAAGATAGATATACAAATAGCGGATCGATCCACCAGGGTCGGGCCCTCAACCACAAGTGAAACGCCACTGGGCTTTACTCCAGCATTAAGAAATTAAATGGAAACGAACTCTTGTATTATTCAGGCATAAACAATGTTTGCAGCAGTCACTCTCTGATCACGAGAGTTAAGAAATTACAGAGTTACAAAAAGAGAGTTTAATCATCAAAATCATTGTCAATACATAATACATGCTCTCCTTTTATAATTAGAAAGAGGAAAATGTAAATAGTAAATTTGATCCCTCATAACAATATTGGATTTTTCCCAACAACCTGATCAACAAGAAAATATATTTCCATCCATCTTTCAATAGGAACAAGTCGAATTTGGATTTGCAACTAAGATAATTTGGAAGACGGCCGCAACAGTAAATCTGAGAAAATCATGCTCAAAGCACCTTTCGTTTCTCTCAATACAGGCCGAATTTGGGAAAACTGTTCTTTCCTAAAGTTAATTTTCTCCGTTCTAGACAAAATTCATGTTCTAGAGTTTTCAGATTATTCTCCATTTGCCCAGAATATCAACCGAAAAACTGTCACTTCTTATTCCAGCAAATTTCTGAGTTGGAATATTGGATGATGTGCTGGAGATCAAATTTGCAATCTAGCAAATATCTTGGAGGCTAAAATGGTGAGTGCTATTACAAAATATATTAATAAACCATCATTGATAAAATTATGCATAATAATCATCAATTTATTAAAACTAAAGGAGAATAAATAATATTTATCCAGAAGAGCATAAATAATTATAAAATGGATTTATATGATAAATTATGATAAATTACATGATAAATAAAAGTAGAAATGGATGAAATAGGTGTTAAAAAGTGGTCGTATTCACAGCCCAACACAGAACAGGATCGAAATGGCTTTCAATGGCTTCAGATTAGAGTATGCACTCGATCGAATTTGCAATTATATTGGATGTAAAGATAGGATGGAGGCAGTACTAGAGGACAATCGGTTGAAAGAATTAATTGATAATGGCATTTCCAAACCTGTTGCAGCAGATGCCGCAAATATTGATGCTTGGAAAAATAATGTTGCAAATGCAAGGAGGATCTTATTGGAGGGAGTACAAGACCACATTGTCTCAAGTATCCATGGAAAAGAGACACCATATGCAATGTGGAAATCTTTGACAGATACATTTCAGAGTAGCAATGATCATAGAAAATTGGCACTGAAGGACAAGCTCAGGAAAATCAAAATGGAGAAAGATGACACTATTCTGAAATATTTAATAAAGTTTATCAAATGTTGGGATGAGCTTGGGAGCATTGGAATTACTGTCGCATATGATGACTTGGTGAGCCTTGATCTTCTAGTCCTTCCCAAGAGTTTGCATAGTTATCAGGACTCTATCAATGTGAGGGATAAGCTGCTAGATTGGGAACAACTTTGGTTGGATTTGGTGCAAGAAGAATTCAGGTGGAATACTAGGGATGGATCTTCATCTAAAACATATGATGAAGAAAATTTCACCTTTGCTGCTAAGGTGAATAAGGGGACAGGAAAGAAATCCTATTTCAAATTGAAGTCCAACAAAGAAGGAAAGAAGCGTGGCATGTCCATAATGAACTGTTTTCACTATTACGAGCATGGAAATTATGCCACTAATTGTCCACAAAAGAAAAAGAAAAGGAAGGATTTAGGATCTGAAGTTGGTGAAGCTTTGGCCTCACAATTTGAGCTTGAATTCTTTCTCATTGCATGCATGGTGTCAAGTGCAATGGGATCGGTGTGGTACTTAGATAGTGGTGCATCTTTGCACATGACAAGAGACAAAGAAATTTTCAGTAGCTTGGAGGAGAAGGACCTCTAGATGCATATCGAAATGGGTGATGACAGGTAGTACAATGCTACCGGGATTGGTAGAGTTACCGTCCAAAGACAGTCAAGTAAACCCTTCTTATTAAAATATGTAATGCATGTACCAGGATTGAATAAAAGTCTAGTTTCAGTCGCAATGTTGGAGGATAGAGGCGATAATGTGGTTTTTAGTGAAGGGAAAGCTTTCCTTCGACACAAAGCCATAGCACAAGCCAATAATATTGGGATTCGTGTGAAGAATCTATATAAACTTTATTTATATGTCTGCGCAACATTCATGGGTAAGGCGGACATACTGGTGAGTTGGGATGCGAGTGAGTTATGGCACAAGAGATTGGGCCATATACACCACAGATACTTGAAGGTCATGCAACATATTTCTACGGTTCTTCCCAAGGGTACTCTTGCACAGTTAGACACATGCAAGGGATGTACTATGGGGAAGTATGCAAAGACCACTTTTCACAAGAAGGAGAACCGAGCTTTGGAAATCCTGGAGAGAGTTCACTCAGACGTGTGTGGACCATTCTCTATTTCTTTGACAACAAAGCACAGGGACTATGTGATCTTTGTTGATGATTTTTCTAGAAAGTGTTGGATATACTTCATGTAGAAGAGAGATCAAATGTTCTCAAAATTTCTTGAGTTCAAAGCACAGGTGGAGAAAGACACGAGGAAGCATGTGAAGGCTCTTAGGAGGGAAAATGGTGGTGAATACATCTCCAATGAATTCAATAACTTCTGTAGCAAAAGAAGGAATTCAGAGAGAGTTGACTATGCCTCATAACCCACAACAAAATAGGGTCACAGAAAGAAAGAAAATAACAATTGTGGGTGCCACACGAGCGATGTTACATGATCAGGGCATACCATTGCATCTGTGGGCGGAGGCATGCAACACAATGATATTTGTGCAAAACCTTAGTCCTCATCAGATACTTGGCATGAGTACACCATAAGAGGCATTTTTCTGGTAAGAAACTTGATGTTTCATATTTTAAAATTTTTGGCTCATCTGTATATGTGCATGTGACTAAAGATTCCAGGAAGAAGCTCTAACCGACTGCTGAGATTGGGATATTTTTGGGGTACACCGATACTCCCCACAGCTATAGGGTGTATTTTCCAAACAGTAGGATGATTGTTTTGAGATGGGATATAAAATTTGATGAGGAGAAAGCCATGTGATTGCCCCTTGAGAGGGATATGGATTTGCATGCAGATGATGAATTGTTGATTCCAAAGAATGAACCTCAAGATGTGGAGTAGCCACATGAGGAGGATCATGGAGTGGCATAAAGCACCCATGTAGAGCCATCCACTAGACTTTGTAGAAGGTGCACCATAGAATATGATAGATTGAGAGTTGATGCGGCAGAGCATGTAGGAGGACCTACCTCACTACGCAGACAGAGACAGTCTCCAGACAATTTTACTAGATACATGGCTCTTATTAGTAACTGTATTGTGACAAAACCATCTTCATTTGAGGAAAAAGTGCAACAACCAATTTGGGTTGCCTCTATGGTAGAGAATTATGACTCCATAATCAAGAAAAATGCATGAGAAGTTGTCTTAAGACTGGTCAGAAAATTAGTGGTTGGATTAGATGGATATATAAGGTGAAGTAGGTGGCAGATGGGAGCGTGGAGAAGTACAAGGCTATATTTTTATTCCAGGTATTCTCATAATTTGAGGGGATTGACTATGAGGAGACTTTCACACCAGTTGTGAGATACTAATTGATTAGATCTATCCTTGTACTCTCAGAGTATATGGGGTGGTAGATACATCAAATGGATGTGAAAAATATTTTTCTCAATGGAGTTATTGAGGAAGAAGTGTACGTAGAGGATCCATAATCTTTTGAGATATTTGACAGTGATTCGCTTGTGTGCCGACTCAAGAGAGCACTGTATGGGTTGAAGCAATCACCTCATGCTTGGTACACTCAAATTAACAGCTATTTCACCGGGTTGGGCTTCACCAAAAGTGAATCGGATGCCAACATGTACCATATTGTGGTCGATAGTAAGCCCTTGATTATCGTACTCTATGCTGATGATATAATTTTGACAGGTGATGAGAAATTGATAACTTCTTGCAAGGAGTATATTCCAAGGGATTTCTAAATTAAATACATGGGACTCCTTCACTATTTCCTTGGTTTGGAAATATGGTGACAGGATGGTGAGCTACTTGTTTCTCAAGGAAAGTATGCCAAAGAGATTTTGAGTAAGTTTCTCATGAAGAGCTGTAAACCCATGGAGACTCCTCTTCTAGGAAATTGGAGGAAAGAGGATTCTACTTCAAGAGAAGTAGTGGATGTTGTTGTTTACAGGAAGCTAGTGGGTTCACTAATGTAATTGGTGAACACCAGACCAGACATTTTCTACACAATTAACCAGCTGATTCAAGCTATGGTTAAGCCGACCAAGATCTTTTGGAAGGCAAGGAAGCATGTCATTATATATCTCAGGGGCACTACAAAGTATGGATTATGGTACAGACGAACAAAGGCAGTGAAACTTCAAGACTTCAGAGATGCATATTAGGCAGGCAGTCCATCATACGGAAAGAGAACATCAGGAGGGATCTTCAGCATATGATCGACAATAGTTTCTTGGTACAAAAGGAAGCAAAGATCTATGGCACTCAGTTTAGCTGAGGCAAAGTGCATGGTAGCAAGTCAGACTGGATGTGAGGCCATCTGGATGAGAAAGATCTTAGTTGGTTTGTTTGGTTCTCAGATGGATCTGATGGTGATACATTGTGATAACCAAAGTTGCATTAAAATCATGGTTAGTCCGGTATTCCATGATAGGTCCAAACACATAGACATCTGGTACCACCATCTTAGAGATTGTGTTCAGAGGTGAATTATGTTACTTTAGTGCATTCCCATAGAAGATCAAGATGCAGATATCCTGACGAAGGTGCTTGCGAGGAGAAAATTTGAATACCATAGAGGTAGGATCGAGGTGGCAGATAATTCGTTTCTTGTTGAGAGGGAGAATTGAAAATTCAACAACAAATGCGTGTCTACTTTAATTTTCCCTTAATTAAATTGGACAATAAAATGTAATCTTATCTCATAATCACTTGTAATAGTTAACTGAGTGTGATAAACTCATTTAGCTCATGAATTTTGAGTTGAGTGTGGTTGGTGAGGCATGCAAAGTGATTCTATTAGTTATGGAGTTTGAATTGCAGCTAGTGCATTAGTTTAATGCATGAGAATTCATTTAAATCAATTTATTGAGTTAAAGTCAGATGAACTAGTTTTAATTGTTTGTTGCACTAGTGAGAGATCAAGTGAATTAAATCAGATTTAATTCACATGCAGTGATCTTTCATGCAACTTATGATTTACTATTAATAGCTACATGCATGTTAGTTCCAGTGGAGTCCCAGTTGAGACAAAGTTTAAAGGGATGTTAACTATTAGTTGTATCATTAGTAGGTTTCCCGCATGCAACCAGACATCCATTGGATTTCCCATGATGGTTGTGCAGTTTTGGAAGGTTGAAATTCCTAAAGAATATGGATTTCATTCCACATGAATTGCGCAAGGAAGGCAGGCTGATTAGAGGCAGGAAATTGGGTAAGTGTTAGTCGATTTTGTCTGGGTCAATGTGAGACAGTTGTGAGAGTGCAGGAGACTCTTGTGAGAAGAGTGCATTGTAATTGTTTCATTATTCCATGGTGAGTATAAAATAGAAGATATAGGGCTTTTGAGCAGCAATATTTTTCCAGGAAAATATCTGTCTTGTGGTTTGATTTTCTTCTTTCTTTACTTGTTGTGATTGGTGTTCATGTTTATTTTCTGCAATTGATTTGTAGAAGGATTCAGTATCTAGCTTTATTACATTTCTTAATCAGATTGAATCCATTGATATACATATGTTTGTATAATTTTTACAAATTTGTGCATTAATTTTGAACTGATAATTTTTCTTGGCTGCAACAAAATGGAGATCATCCATGTTTATCATCTACCCTATATATTCTAGGGAGAATATTCTCCTAGGAACAAACTTTTGGAGCCTGTAGGGTGGAAATTCACACCCATAAACTCAGATCTCGGTATAATTTGGGTATAAATACCAATCCCCTGTCCTTTTTTGATCACTTAGATGTAGCATTCTTTGTATTTCTGGTTTATTAATGGTTGGTGATCTAAATATATGGTATGGGGAAGCATAGGATTGACATCAAAGGCCGTATATTTATTTTTAGGAGTTTTGTTCTTAGGTTCCATTATAGAAAATGAAATAATAGTGAATTGAGAATTACCCGGAAAATAAATGAAACTTGGTATTTTGACACAATTTTGACGGCTTGGCGGTCAATTGCAGGGACTAGTTATGCGAACTAGTCACATTGATGATGTGGACCGTTGGATGAGTGCTGAAGAAAGCTATTTTTGACTAAATGTGCACTTGAATTTGTAAATTATCCTCTAACAATGAACGGAGGTGTTGTAATAGGAGTGTGATGGTTTATATGGGAGAAATGGGTTTACCATTGGTTATTTATTGTTTAACGAAGCGAATCCATTATCTCGGGAGTGAGAAAAATTAATTCGTATAACGCTTTTTTGATGTTGAGTTAGGCATGACAAATGAAAATAGGTTATTGAGTGAGAAGAGTGACGAGTGGGGTTTTCACGGGTGATACAGAAGACATGAAGTTGACATGGAAAGAGAATATTTGCGCGTGAGCGGAGGGGTTAACAGTCAGTGCAGGGGGAGTAGGATGATGTTTCTGAAGGGAGGGTGGAGTAGTGAGTGGAAAGAGGTATGGGGTGTGAAGTATTGAGGGGCCAACACATAACTAGTTTGACTCTGACCTTTCGGATCCCCTTAACAATTAAACCATGAAGGGGCTTGGGGGGGCCCGAAGACGATCCTCCATCATTGATCCAGGTGGGGTGGATTGTGACCATTGAAAGTGCTCCAATATTATCACATACAATGAAAAAATATCATATCACAAACTTTATTACAATTATTTTAATCAAAACTTAAATTATGTGATTTATCTAACCTAAATCTAAATTAATTTTCTAAAGGCGCATTTTAACATGCAGGCCTACATTTGTTTATTTTTCTAAGGTTTCCAATTCCTCTTTTGATTGCTAATTAACCACATTTAGACAATGTGTTTCATTATTTTATTTTCCAAGCTAAAATAAATTTTATTTAAAGCAGCCTAATCATGTTTAAACAATCCGATTAAACTAACTAATCTATTTTTATAATTCAATGTGCCATTTTAACTAGCAACACATTTATTCAAAAATTATAAAAATTATTGATGCATTTTTTCATTTTTTGAGTGCCATTTAGAATTTCTCACTTATATAAACTCAATTTTTTATGGGGTATTTCATTCTTTTCCTTTTTCTAATGTTTTTTTTTATTTGTTTTATTTTCACATGTATATTTTTTATCCCCTATTTTTTTTTCTTTTCTTTTATTTTCTTTTGGAAATAAATTTCAGAATGGAACATTATTTACAACATCTTGTATTCAAAATTACAGTTACAATAAAAATCATCCTATAACATATAGGACCCTAACAGTATCTGTAATACATTTTCAGAACTGACATCTTCCAAGTTACCATCTGATTTCATGCTCAATTCTAGCAATTCTAGAAATACGTTTACAATGCCAACACAAGTCAGAGACCCCTTGATTCAGAGTATATACCAAATTAATTGTACAAAAATTTAATTTCGTGTCTATCAAGAATAGTCACATCTATGTGCCTTCCTTTGCGCGAGAGAGGCTCAAACCTCTGTTGTATATCAACAATGTTAGACACTCATAAATCGTAGAAGATCATACAATTTCATTTTCATTCATGTCATTATCTTTTCTTTACTGGAGTCATGCAAAAACAGATCTATTAGATCATAAACCCACATATTTCTTGATCATCAACATCATGTCATCAATATTTTATCAAGGTTTGGATTTGAAAGATCAGGGAAACAAGACAATCTTATGAACCCAATAAAAATACATCAAGTTAGAACATTTAATTTCACCATATTCCATAACCACAAGTAGTAAGAGATATAGAACATCAATGTCATAGATATGCACTATCGTCATGGTTTCAAATACTATGCTTATCATGATCAATACGATCAAGTTAGGCTAATAAATAAACAAACAAAGTGCAATCTCTCTTTCCACAAGCTTTCGTCAGGATTATCACAAGAATTATCAATACCATATCAATGAGGTAAACTTCTATAAGATATCTAACAAATCTTCTGCATATCGAGAATCAAGAGTACCATTTACTAGAGTCATAATCAGAATCTCAAAAAATTTATATGTTATCCAAACATCAAGCATGCCACTATATCCAAGATCAACAATAATAAACCTTGCATAATCAAGAAGATCATCATGATCAAAACATTCAATACCAGGTCCACCATTTAATCATAAGAAACATAAATCCTAATAACTTTCATATGCATGCATGATCCATTTGAGAATGAGACATTATCAACATACCATTGCGTTGACCTAGCCATCAATGTATAGGGAATATAATATACCATGCATACCTCGTGGTATTACATGTGCACCTTCACATAAGAAACTTGTGGTGCTCAAGTGCCTTTTTACCTTTTCCATATCTAGCCATATTTCCTGCATTTTAGAAGATCCTCAAGAGGTATCCACTCATCACATCTCATCACGAAGGTCATAAATAACCAGGTTCTCAAATATACATGCAGGAAGTAATGACTAGAAACAATAATCATATCCTTAAGTATAAGAAATAGTAAGTTCATAATTCAAGGAATAATAATATTTAATAAGAGATGATCCTCTCCCTCTTGATACTCAAGAGTCATCCATAGACCATAAAACAATGTTTCCCTCAATCAAAAACTTTATTAACAACCAGGTCATTTGTAAAATCAATCCCAAGTACTTGAGAATCTTCACAAAGGTTTCATATACCAAATCTCAAGACTTTACCATAAACGAGGGTTTCTCTCAAACCTTTATCGACTAACTACCTACGGTTTTATTCATACCCTAGAATTATTTTAGGTCTCTACCATCCTCTTCTTGCTTCCATAAAAGTGTCTCCATGAGGTGATCTCCATTGATTTTCTTCAGCCCAGCTTTGAAACCATGTTAATTTTTCATAGAGATACATTGTTGTTTTCTTTGATAGTTACATTTCTTCAATAATAGGTTAATTTCAACCCCAATAATTTATCATATATAGATCTACATTATTAAGCATCAGTATATGAAGCTATGTAGAAAGAAAAACATCATCATCATCATCTGAGTAGTAGAATAAAAAGGAACAAGAGAATATGTTGGGCTAGAATTGTGAATTACAGATAAAACACGCTTCCCTAGATAGATGAAAATCTATAACAACAGATTAAATATTATATGACTACCTTTCCTAACTCAGAACAAACACACAAAAAGGATTATAGGCTTACTTGTAATCCAAGCGCTTCTAAATGGCTACTTCTGTCACTTCCGTTGTAGCTTCAAATTCAAGTGGTTTGTATGAAAAATGCTCCCTGTAAGAAAGAACACTAAAACTACAAAAGATAGAAATAATACATATGTATATTCAAGTTATTTAGCTAAATTAGTAAAGCATAAACAATATACATCAACTAAGATCTTGCAATATGGAAAATCAAAGCCAATGCAAATGCATATAGGGAAAAGTAAGTTGTATTCTTTATTGATGATAGAAGGACAGGTTACAAACAAATGATTGATTTCAGGTGACCCTTCCAGCAACGATCCTCAACCCCATCATAGCATAAATCTCTCCAGTAGATGTTACACAAATCTAACTCTCTATTGAAAATCCTCCGGCATTTCTCTACTCAAATTCTTCCTTCTCAAACACTTAGATCTGTGTTCAATTTATAGATGAACTAAAGGTAGTTTTGCAATCAATGAATTTCCAATAATAGGCAAGACATGTTACCAGTCATGTAGATTTCAAATGGACACTTAGATTCGAAGCTTGACACATGTGAACTCTTCTAGAAGGCACTGGTGAAGTGGAGATTCCGAGACAATGAGAATTTCGTTCCCAATGTGACCAACGCACCCATAGATGTCGGGAAGTGCTTGGCAGAGTAGCCTTGTGTGGGGCTACGTCCATATGCAACACACTTACTCCCCTTAGAGGCAGCGTTGGTTACCTCCCACGTGCTATATAATAAACTTCAAATGTTGGAAACCTTTGCTTGATGAAATTCATGTTTGATTTGTCTTGTTCTTGCCTTGGGGTAGTAGCAACTTGAAATTATATGGAATAGGGAATGATAGACTCTTTGTCAATGGTCCTAGATATGATGCCCAGTTAACTAGGTCATTGGGAATGATTCCCAAATTGACCTATAACAATTGCCCCCTAAAGCATGAGGTCAAAATAATAATAAAAAATTATTGAGATTCTTTACATTGTGATGGGTTGGAGATGAAGCAGTGTGGTCACCTGCATCAATCTTACAATACATTACATCTTGATATATCCTCTTTGATCATAATTGCTGATGGTAGGCATTCCCATGTTCAACACATAAAAAATCTAATAACATGTACATAATTCAGAAAGTTGTCGACACTAGAATGTTTCCCAATGCAGACATGCCTACAGATATAGGCCCATGTTCAGATGACAATATGTATGTAAGGTCACCGTATAGATGATGTGTACAACAATCCTGAAATCGCAGCCCAGATGGCTAAAACTAGATCCAGGGTCTTCTTATATCATTCACTCGATCATTCAGGTACAAGTCTAGCCATGTGAATATATGATTTGTTGTTGAACATGGAAAGACATCGTTTTATTACCAGCCAATGATGTGAGCTGTTAACAAACGTGAGAGAACCACCATTAATGAAAATGGCCGTCAAGGTAGTGCAGTAAATTTCGTACGGTGTGAATAGATGTTTTGATGTCGAACACCAAACAAAATATTTTGGTCAAAGTTCCGAAAGCGAGGATCTTGTCGATGCTGTAACAAGACTTATGGTACTGGAATCTGATGTTTCTAAGTGAAATTCCTGGATATTAATTTGTTGTCGACAGGAAGTCACCTTATTGTGAAACAAGAGTTACTAATTTTGGATACAAGGGTATGACTTGATATAAAATTTTTCAGGGATGACAGTCATGAGAATAAAGGTTTATGAGTATTGCATAAGGATGAGTTTATTCACTGGATGACTTCTCTTGAAATTATCGGCGACACTGTGATGAGTTGGAAGCATTGACCAAAAACTAAAATAAAGGTATGATGAACCATAGGTATGAATGAACCGTCAAGATGATTACCCAACCCAAACAACCACGAACATGGAGTGAAGGAAGTGTCATGTTCAAGAGCGACTTGCTACCATAAAGAAATTTTTCTCACTTTTCCCAAATTTTCCCCAGTTATTTTTGGACCAGTACCTCTTTATTTTTTAACAAGATTCAGGAGGATAACATTTTCTTGATCTATAATTCAACCCTTCGGGCAAATAAAGTGTTTCTATTTAATAATTTAATGAGTCTAGCAATGAATGAAAACTTGATTCTTTCCATGATCGAAAAGCCCGTCACTATTTTATGTTTTAACGACAGTGATAGCCCGGTCCTTTTTCATATTTAGAGAGTTTGAAAAAGAGGAAGAAATAAAACTCCATAAGTACTTTTTCGTAAATTTGTCACTGATACCCGAAAAAGTGTAAAGTAATATCTGAGAGAAACTCTTTGGTCATGTTTAACCAAGGTATTCCTTTTTCATAAATAATCTATCTTAGTCCGGAAAAGGGTTAAACTTATACTGAGTAGATATCAATTCAATTACTTTTAAGAGCTTGAAAAGGCAAGTGCTTGGCAATATTTTCACATTATCGGAGTCTAAAAAGAGCTGAAAGAAGACTCCAGGGGTTCCTTTGTCGCTCTTATCGAAGCTCGAAAAAGAGATAAAAGTGCGCTTCAAATCCTTTTTCGTTTTTAACAAAGATCGAAAAATAAGGAGAAAAAGTATGCTTTGTGGTCAAGTCATTCTTTGAAATAAATATGCATGACTAATATATTCATCTATTGTATTTCCTATTTAGAACAACATAAAATGGATTAAAAATACCTATTTCATGATAAAAAAATAATAAAACTATAGTCATAGAAATAAATTTAACTTGTAAATAATTAAATGATGATTTAAAAGTAGTTTCACTGTTCATTTTTACCATTCCATAGTTACCATTTGTGTTTTGGAGCTCTGAACCTGATTTTGCCCCAAAAATTTAGCTGCTAATTGCGATCATTTCTGTGAACGTATTTTGTCACTATTTGACCCAAGTTAGTGCCATGAACCTCCTATTCCATTTTGTATTCATTTCATTTCCAATTTATGCAAATTTTTAGGGTTTTAAGGCCCCTAGGGTAAATTCTGCCAAAAATGAAGGAAACACACCCCTAAATGTTGAAACTTGTGTTGCATAGTAGGTACAGTGAAGTGTACTTGCATGTGAAACTCACTATCTCTTGTCAGGGAGTGTGTTGGGCGCAGTTTAAGTTTTGGATTTTCTTACTATGCCCAAAATTAACCTAGTTTTTTGCAATAAATGGAATCTAATGGATCTTATGGTTATGTTTCAGGTTTCCATAAAATTATAATGATGATTACATGGAGGGAAAGAGAACATGAAGAACAATATATGATTGCCTTGAATGATCCGGGTACTGTAAGAGCCCTAAGAGATCGTGGACTGCTTAAATACTTCAAATTGTCCAGGATGAGGCAACAAATAGAACTCTTGGGGTTCTTAGTTCGAGCATGGGATCTGATGATAGAGACATGTCATATTAAGAATCAAGTGGTTCCTCTAATAGTTTAGGATGTGCATTTTCTCACAGGTTTGTCAAGGAGAGGTTTTCCCATTTCAATCTCAGGGTCCACCGTTGGAGGAGAGAAAACGAGAGATTATATTCTACAGTATTGTTATCCAAGGGTAGAACCTAGAAAATATGGAAAAATAAACATTCGGGATGTCAGATATTTTCCTTTGAGATCTATCCTTTTCACAATCACTAAAATTGTCGACACCGTTACATTACATGTAGCAAACAGATCATATATGAAATATGCGCTAGACTGTATGGAGCCAACATTCCTAAACTAGTCTGAAGCTGTTTTATCTCAGATAATGGAACATATGAAAAAAGAAAAGGGAGGAAGGAAGAATAATTTCAGTTATGTTTAAATCCTTATATCCTTCACCTTCGAACGGATTCCACTGATGTGGCCACAACATGTGACACTGGATATAGCTAGTCCTAGAGATCCTCAGATGTAGAGATGGGTAGAACTCATGGATCGGCATGTTGGCCAATTGACTATTGTGTTCTCTACTGCATCCTTTGCCTAGTTCTGGTGACAAATTGTTGCAATCGATGAGTATGTGTACATAGGCATATATTTTCGAGGAGATCCAGATTTAGCACTACCAGAAGGTGCTCAGTGGGGTGCAACAGGTAAGAATTTTTTGACCATGTTTTTTTATTTTCCTAAGGTTTATACAATGTTTTTATGTTTTGATTTATTTCCAAGAATAAACTAGATGTTTGATGTAATGAAAATTTTGGTCACGTTCAACCAGTAGTGGAACCAGAGCACAAAAAAGATGTGCCAGTAGAGGGCTGTCGGGAGAGAATTCCTTCAGGATATTGATCTGGCTGAGACTCCGACTAAGCTTCAGTAGCACATAGAAGGCTTTACCTTCGAGATTCCATATTTCTGGATCGAAGAGCTTCCTATGCCATTGCAGTGACACACTATTGGGGTTCCTAACTGTTGGATGCAGTTACTTCGTATGATAGCTAGATCTATAGCATGTTACCACGAGCACCACTAGTTTACTTATGACATTTTTCATACATTTTGAGGTCAGATGACCAATGTGTCTTGGGCACAAATTTTGTAAAAACCTATAAATATCTATCTATATGATTTCAGAGTTTTTCCTATGTTTAATGTGTAATCATATTCAATGATGTGAATGTTTTCTTTACATGTGTTGAAAATGTGTGTCTAAAATTTAATTAGCTAATGAATCAGTTAATGTGTTCAAATTTCTGGAAATGTGTTGATATTGAATAAAATCAAAATGTCTTTCAAAAATTCGAACTCTTAGGAAAAATCTAAGAAGTGTTGGATTTCTAACAATATAAACACTAGTAATTTGTAATACCATAAGTTGTGAGTCTAACCTTATGATTATGCGGTTAATAAAAAATTAAATGGCATTAGAGAGAAGTTCGATCAACATGCTATACTCAGTGATATTGTTCATCGATATACCAATAAAAATCCCTTGAAAACTCACTAACTCACCATTCCGAGCGAAAATGGGCCATGCTGCAGAGGATAGATTATGCGTACTACGACTAGCACCATCAGCATATCCAATAAATGGTTCTGAAGATTCATACATATGCGTGAAATGTAAAGAGGATTACTAATGTCAAGAAAAATCTAAAAAAAAATTAAGATAGTGAATGCAAATAAAAAACATATATACAATATAATACAAAAAATTACCATGCTCATGATTAAGCATAGTAATGCTTCAAATACAACCCATTTCTAGGCTACGCCAATGGAATTCCATCATAATCAACTAACTCTTAGGCACCCTTACACACAATTCTTTTGACAATATAGGGGCCATGCCATAATGGCTCAAATTTCCCTGTACCTATTACATCAGCTTCTTGATCATAGAGAAGGACCAAGTCGCCCTCTGAGAAAATGTGAGGCTGGACATTTTTTTCATATTGCGCCTTTATAAGTCTCTTATGTGCTTCATTGGAAAATTGGGCTTCATGACGCATTTCATCAAGATGTATGAGGTTAAGGAGACATTCTTCTTCTTCTGAGGTGTCAGGTAACAAGTTTATTGTGAATTTTAATGATGATATTTCACATTGGATTGGTAAGATAGCTTGCAGACCATACACCAATTGAAAGGAAGTAAATCCGGTTGCGTTTATCACCGAGGTTTGATATGCCCATAAGGCGGAGTACAGGATTAAATTCCAGTTTCTTTTACGAACTCCTATCATTCATTGAAGCATTCATTTAAGAATTTTGGTAATAGCCTCAACTTTTCCATTTGATTGTGGATAATAAGGAGTAGAATTATCATGACGCAGGTAGACCCTGCAAAACCCAGAATCTTCTCATTCTTGTGCATATAAAAATGCATCACAAACAATTGCCCAAATAAAAATTAAATTCCGGGCAATTTCATACACTATCATTACAGAAGCTTTATCTTAACATATGTTCACACCTTTTAATGGTTTATGGAAACCATATTTCAAATCATTTGGTTCATGCAATCAAACCCAAACTTTAATACAATCCCAATAGAAAAACTTCAAGCAGAAGTTTATTAACACATATCAATTAACACCATTCACCCTCAACCAAGGATTTCAACAAAACCCAATAATTCGAATGAACATTAATTACCAACCAATCCGAAATCTTATTTCAGATATGCCGTCCTCAAATCACTTCAACTCTTTGAAGAAATTACCATACGCTGTGGTCAACGCACTAAGCTTGACTTACTGCCCACACATCATCATATTGAATAGATTTTCGATGTATAGTTTGACTTCAAAGTCTTCAGACTTTTGAAAAAAAAATTTGAATACACAACTTTTGTCTTTGGTGAAGATTGTTCAAGACTCAACTACAGCGCCATGATATTCATGCATCTTATGCCAACATACAAAAACGTCGGAACCACAACATTCCAACTCATCAAGTCCATCAATTTCATCAATGACTTGTATTCACTCCTACAATCTCAATGTAGCATTTCAATGATAACCAACAATGTTAAACCAGATGCGTTTAATATAAAATTCACCATCGATTTATTTACCTTACCAATTTCAACACGTATTTAACTTACCATCTCCATCGCTTTTATGATTTGCTGGCAACCAGAACTGCACAGCTTTTATTTAATTGGCAATGCAATCCTTCTACATCAACTATCCAATGCTATCAACAATCTCTGCAATTTTAATTCACGTCAAATACAATAAAATCAAATGTAGACTTCATATACAACTCTGTGCCTTACTCCATTCAATCTTCAACGCTATTCAGATATGTAAACACATTAAACCTACATTAAAATTAAACCCAATTCCTCCACTGTCGTGCTATGATTTAGTTTCAATTTATACTGAATTAACGATTTGAGTTGTAATGCCAGATTTAACATATAATGAAACATTGGCATCACTTATAGCGTTCAAATAAGACCAAAACATTCCCATTTCCTACGTTGTGTCTTTGGCATCAGCTTGACATCGACTTATGAAATTCGATGTCCTTTCCTTCTTTGAGCTTCTGCACACGTTACAATCTTTTGGATCGGTTTCCCATAACGTGCTGGCTCTCTAAACTCCATTTAAACAACGTTCTCACTATTTGACTCAATTTCCACTGTGTTATATATCCACCAACAAGCGCTCCACTTCTTGTTACGGTTCCAGATTGACCAGTATTAACCCATCAAATTCATGATCAATTGCTTTTTGAATTGCCAATTAAATTCTCAGCCATCGTTGTCTGACACTTCACTTCAAATGGTACACTTTCTTTAAAATCTGCAAACCTTCAAACAGTATAAAGTCGACATTACAGCATCGATCCTTTCGACTATATTCAGAGATTCTTATATTACAAAGTTTATCATAGGAATAAATTCAGAATTCAACATCTTCCTACCAATTTGACCAGAAATATAATACACGCAGAATTTTCAAACCAAATTCTTCATCAATAAAACCAAATGAAATCAATTACAAAAATCCTCTACATGGCCAGATTTTTCAAATCGATGGCCTTTTACAAAATCTCGTAGGCTTGCAAACTTACTGTCCAAACCTCACTATCTATTCTTCCTATTCTATTTTCGGATCTCTTTTGCCTTTGAGGCTCATTAATTTATACAATTTTAAAATTATCTAATTTGAGTTCAATCCCTTTAATCACTCAAGAAGCCCTCAAATAGCTCAATAAAAATCCTAAAGTCACTCTTGAATCCCTAAGGATCCTCTCTCACCCTAAATTAATGAAACTAATTTCTAAATTAAAATCTCTCATCCCTTTACATCCTCAACTGACCAAATTCTCTCATATTTGAGAATTATTTACAATATTTAATTAAAAATACATAAAACCCACTCAAATTCTTCATAAAAATATAGCTCTTTCAAAAACTTAAACACCCCTAAGTTTTAATAAATACAAATTATTTTCGACTCTAATGCTCCTGCATTAGACTCCCAAGGTTGAAAATGATCATGATCTCCTGATCATGCGTTTTAATTCTTTGTCCTTGTTTTCCTCGATCCCACACTTTGTTCTATAACTTATCATCAATTTTTGTTGTTTGTTGCTTTTCTCCAGGTGTCCATATCTTATGTTGTCTTGCTCTGCTCTCTGTACTTTCACAGTCTGTCTATGTCTTCATTTTGCTGTTGCTATTGCTTTTCTTCCTTGCTGATGTCTTCCTATGAGACACTTTCATCATGATTCTTCTGATTAATTCAATTTCTCTGTCCAATAAATCTTCAAACTACTGATTTCTTGCTACCTGTTGAGCTCTTACTCGCTAAGTTCTTACTTCTATGCTTGCTTCTGTTCTTACCCACTCAGTTTTTACTGCTATGTTTCCTTCTGTTCTTACTGCCACCCAATCATCCATGCCCTCTTGTCTTCTATAACGGAAAAATTATTCTCTGCCTTCTCTTATCAGCAACTTACTAGACTGGTACATTGTGTACTCCTTTATGCTATCTTCATCTCTCTGCATTTGCAATTCCCAATTCTGAAATTTAGATTCTTTCTGCACTGAATCTTGACTATTCAGCATCATTTCCAGCAATATAACTTCTTCATCCCATGGATTAGAAATTTCCACAGAATTCTCGTCTTTCTCCTTCATTCGACTGCTTAACTGAGTCAAGTGTTCTTCAGTACCTACAACAATACCTGCATTCACAAAACACTTGTTAAAACAAAAATCATAAGGCATCAGTGCCTTTTCCTCCTTTGCCAGCACTTCAGTATGCTATCCTGAATTCTCTTCCACTATCAGCACATCAGTATGCTGATTCTCTCTTCTCAAAGAATTCTCTGAAGAATTCTCAAGACTGACAACTAGTCTTTCGTTCACATCATCTGTCTCCATGGTGTCTTTCTTCTCTCGTTCACTGTACTGAACTCTTTCTTCCACTGCAATCTCTCTTTCCTACTATGAATTCCCCAACAAGTATTCCAACAACGCAATTTCTCTATGGCATTGCTGAAGCATATCATCATCACTTACAGTCCCTGCATTCACACACAAACTTTCAGTTTGAAAATCACAGAGTTCAACGGTCTCAACTAATGGTTCATATACCAGCTCTTCCAGCTGATCCTCTTCTTCATTCACATGAACTTCCTCTTGTACTGTAATAGCCTCAAGTACAAACACATCACTGCTTTCTCCCTCAGAGTATTCATCTTCTGAAAGATTTTTTTCCACACTTGTGACAGCTTTACAAGATTGCGCATCCTCCTCGGTAAAACCTGTAATCACATCACAATTGTCAGCTACAAAAATACAAGATTTCACATTATCCAGCTAATATGGATCTGCCCAATAGTTCATCATCTGCTCGAGCTTCTTCAGTTCTTCTATTAACTGCATGTTTTTCTGTTGATCCCTATTTACTTGCAGCCTCTGCCACTTCAATTTCTTCCTCATGGTCCAACCATGTCTCTGGTCTCTCACATTTTCCTGTAACAATTCCATCAATAACTCAAGATGAACCGCTATCTCAGCTTTCTCTTTCTCATATTCTTCATCAGTCAACCATTTTAGTATGCCATTTGCCTCGGCATCTTTCTCCCTCTTTCTGCTCTGGCCTCTCTCTGAACCTCTGTTCTCTCCTTTATGACTTTCAGTATTCATCTCCTTCGCCATGAGTTTCTCACCCATGAGTTGCACCAAGCCTCTACAACAGCAAACTCTCCTACTGCCACTTACCTCACCAACCCCTTCCTCCGGATCTGGTCTTTTGGTAATCACTGGTCCTCTGTTGGAACCTTTCAAGCATTTCTCCACTAATCCTTCAAGCTTCCCTCATCTGCAACTTTATTCAACCTCTGTTTAATATTCAGGTTCTGCCACACACCTAGAATCCTTTGCTGGAATCCTTCATCACTACACTCCAACTGTGATCTGTTTCTTTAGGCTGAGATTTCTTCATTATTCCTGTAAATCAAATTATCCAAGCATAACCTTTAAACCAGAGATAAATAATACCTGTCTGCTCACCTTTCAAGATCTTGTTCATCTCGCTTCACTTCTTCAACTGCATTGCATCCCTGTGCTATAACCTTCACCAGTTTCAAAATCTGTCATTCGTTCATCACATGCAATTAATTCAATTCAATTTAAAAACTTAAACCCTCACACAGAGCTATTCCAGCTCTGATACCAAAAATGACACAGGTAGACCCTGCAAAAGCCAGAATCTTCTCATACTTGTGCATATAAAAATGCATCACAAACAATTGCCCAAATAAAACTTCAATTTCGAGAAATTTCATACACTATAATTGTGGAAGCTTTATATTAACATATGTTCACACCTTTTAATGGTTTATGGAAACCATATTTCAAATCATTTGCTTCATGCAATCAAACCCAAACTTTAATACAATCTCAATAGAAAAACTTCAAGAAGAAGTTTATTAACACATATCAATTAACACCATTCACCCTCAACCAAGGATTTCAACAAAACCCAATAAATCGAATGAAAATTAATTACCAACCAATCCGAAATCTTATTTCAGATATGCCGTCCTCAAATCACTTCAACTCTTTGAAGAAATTACCATAGGTTGTGGTCAACGGACTAAGCTTGACTTACTGCCCACACATCATCATATTGAATAGATTTTTGATGTATAGTTTGACTTTAAAGTCTTCAGACTTTTGAAAAAAAATCTGAATACACAACTTCTGTCTTTGGTCAAGATTGTTCAAGCCTCAACTACAGCACCACGCTATTCACGCATCTTATGCCAGCGCTACCATTAAACTTAATATCTGTAAACTTTGTTCTCCTTCCGAAATTCCAGAGTCACCGTTGCTAACATACAAAAACAATAGAACCACAACATTCCAACTCATCAAGTCTGTCAATTTCATTAATGACTTGTATTCACTCCTAAAAACTCAATGTAGCATTTCAATGATAACCAACAATGTTAAACCAGATGCGTTTAATATAAAATTCACCATCGATTAATTTACCTTACCAATTTCAACACGTATTTAACTTACCATCTCCATCACTTTTCAACGCCCATGTATCATCTGCTGGAAACCAGGACTGCGCGACTTTTATCTAATTGGAAATGCAATCCTTCTGCATCGACTATCCAACACTATCAACAATCTCTGCAATTTTAATTCACTTCAAATACAATAAAATCGAATTCAAACTTCATATACAACTCTGTGCCTTACTCCATTCAATCTTCAACGCTATTCAGATATGTAAACACATTAAACCTGCATTACAATTAAACCCAGTTCCTCCACTGTCATGCTATGATTTAGTTTCAATTTATACTGAATTAACTATTTGAGTTGTATCGCCATATTTAACATATAATGAAACATTGGCATCGCTTATAGCCTTCAAATAAGACCAAAACATTCCCATGTCATGCGTTGTGTCTTTGGCATCAGCTTGACATCGACTTATGAAATTCGATGTGATTTCCTTCTTTGAGCTTCTGCACATGTTACAATCTTTTGGATCAGTTTCCCATAATGCGTTGGGTCTCTAAACTCCATTTAAAGAACGTTCTCACTGTTCGACTCAATTTCCATTGCGCTATATATCCACCAACAAGCGCTCCACTTCTTGTTACGATTCCAGATTGACCAGTATTAAACCCTCAAATTCATGATCGATTGCTTTTGGAATTGCCAATTAAATTCTCGGCCATCGCTATCTGACACTTCACTTCAAATGGTGCGCTTTCTTTAAAATATGAAAACCTTCAAACAGTATAAATTCAACATTACAGCATCTATCCTTTTGACTATATGCAGAGATTCTTCTATTACAAAGTTTATCATAGGAATAAATTCAAAATTCAAAATATTCCTACCAATTCGACCAAAAATATAATACACACAGAATTTTCAAACCAAATTCTTCATCAATAAAACCAAATGAAATCAATTACAAAAATCCTCTACACGGACATATTTTTCAAATCAATGGCCTTTTACAAAAGCCCGTAGGCTTGCAAACTTAATGTCCAAACCTCACTATCTATTCTTCCTATTATATTTTCTGATCTCTTTGGCCTTTGAGGCTCATTAATTTATACAATTTTAAAATGATCTAATTTGAGTTCAATCCCCTTAATCACTCAACAAACCCTCAAATAGCTCAAAAAAAATCCTAAAATCACTCTTGAATCCCTAACGATCCTCTCTCATCCTAAATTAATGAAACTAATTTCTAAATTAAAATCTCTCATCCCTTTACATCCTCAACTGACCAATTTCTCTCATATTTGAGAATTATTTACAATATTTAATTAAAAATACATAAAACCCACTCAAATTCTTCATAAAAATCTAGCTCTTCTAAAAACTTAAACACCTCTAAGTTTTAATAAATACAAATTATTTTCGAGTGTAATGCTCCTGCATCATATCATGTGAAAATCCTAACTTCACAGTCAATTCAGACATCATTTGATTGCGAAAATGCTTCCCATGATCTGTAACTATAGCTTGTGGGACCCCAAATCGTGCAATAACATGGTTAAGTCTCTTATGTGCTTCATTGGAAAATTGGGCTTCATGACGCATTTCATCAAGATGTATGAGGTTAAGGAGACATTCTTCTTCTTCTGAGGTGTCAGGTAACAAGTTTATTGTGAATTTTAATGATGATATTTCACATTGGATTGGTAAGATAGTTTGCAGACCATACACCAATTGAAAGGAAGTAAATCCGGTTGCGTTTATCACCGAGGTTTGATATGCCCATAAGGCGGAGTACAGGATTAAATTCCAGTTTCTTTTACGAACTCCTATCATTCATTGAAGCATTCATTTAATAATTTTGGTAATAGCCTCAATTTTTCCATTTGATTGTGGATAATAAGGAGTAGAATTATCATGACGCAGGTAGACCCTACAAAACCCAGAATCTTCTCATTTTTGTGCATATAAAAATGCATCACAAACAATTGCCCAAATAAAAATTCAATTCCGGGCAATTTCATACACTATCATTACGGAAGCTTTATCTTAACATATGTTCACACCTTTTAATGGTTTATGGAAACCATATTTCAAATCATTTGGTTCATGCAATCAAACCCAAACTTTAATACAATCCCAATAGAAAAACTTCAAGCAGAAGTTTATTAACACATATCAATTAACACCATTCACCCTCAACCAAGGATTTCAACAAAACCCAATAATTCGAATGAACATTAATTACCAACCAATCCAAAATCTTATTTCAGATATGCCATCCTCAAATCACTTCAACTCTTTGAAGAAATTACCATAGGTTGTCGTCAACACACTAAGCTTGACTTACTGCCCACACATCATCATATTGAATAGATTTTCGATGTATAGTTTGACTTCAAAGTCTTCAGACTTTTGAAAAAAAAAATTGAATACACAACTTCTGTCTTTGGTGAAGATTGTTCAAGACTCAACTACAGCGCCATGCTATTCATGCATCTTATGCCAACGCTACCATTAAACTTAATCTCTGTAAACTTTGTTCTCATTCCGAAATTCCAGAGTCACCATTGCCAACATAAAAAAACGCTGGAACCACAACATTCCAACTCATCAAGTCCATCAATTTCATCAATGACTTGTATTCACTCCTACAATCTCAATGTAGCATTTCAGTGATAACCAACAATGTTAAACCAGATGCGTTTAATATAAACTTCACCATCGATTGATTTACCTTACCAATTTCAACACGTATTTAACTTACCATATCCATCGCTTTTCAACGCCCATGTATGATCTGCTGGCAACCAGAACTGCGCGGCTTTTATTTAATTGGCAATGCAATCCTTCTGCATCAACTATCCAATGCTATCAACAATTTCTACAATTTTAATTCACGTCAAATACAATAAAATCAAATGTAGACTTCATATACAACTCTGTGCCTTACTCCATTCAATATTCAACGCTATTCAGATATGTAAACACATTAAACCTACATTACAATTAAACCCAATTCCTCCACTGTCGTGCTATGATTTAGTTTCAATTTATACTGAATTAACTATTTGAGTTGTAACGCCAGATTTAACATATAATGAAACAGTGGCATCACTTATAGCCTTCAAATAAGACCAAAACATTCCCATTTCCTGTGTTGTGTCTTTGGCATTAGCTTGACATTGACTTATGAAATTCGATGTCCTTTCCTTCTTTGAGCTTCTGCACATGTTACAATATTTTGGATCGGTTTCCCATAACGTGCTGGCTCTCTAAACTCCATTTAAACAACGTTCTCACTGTTTGACTAAATTTCCACTGTGTTATATATCCACCAACAAGCGCTCCACTTCTTGTTACGATTCCAGATTGACCAGTATTAACCCATCAAATTCATGATCAATTTCTTTTTGAATTGCCAATTAAATTCTCAGCCATCACTATCTGACACTTCACTTCAAATGGTACGCTTTCTTTAAAATCTGAAAACCTTCAAACAGTATAAAGTCGACATTACAGCATCGATCCTTTCGACTATATTCAGAGATTCTTATATTACAAAGTTTATCATAGGAATAAATTCAGAATTCAACATCTTCCTACCAATTCGACCAGAAATATAATACACGCAGAATTTTCAAACCAAATTCTTCATCAATAAAACCAAATGAAATCAATTACAAAAATCTTCTACATGGCCAGATTTTTCAAATCAATGGCCTTTTACAAAAGCTCGTAGGCTTGCAAACTTACTGTCCAAACCTCACTATCTATTCTTCCTATTCTATTTTCGGATCTCTTTTGCCTTTAAGGCTCATTAATTTATACAATTTTAAAATTATCTAATTTGAGTTCAATCCCTTTAATCACTCAAGAAGCCCTTAGATAGCTCAACAAAAATCCTAAAATCACTCTTGAATCCCTAAGGATCCTCTCTCACCCTAAATTAATGAAACTAATTTCTAAATTAAAATCTCTCATCCCTTTACATCCTCAACTGACCAAATTCTCTCATATTTGAGAATTATTTACAATATTTAATTAAAAATACATAAAACCCACTCAAATTCTTCATAAAAATATAGCTCTTTCAAAAACTTAAACACCCCTAAGTTTTAATAAATACAAAGTATTTTCGAGTCTAATGCTCCTGCATTAGACTCCCAAGGTTGAAAATGATCATGATCGCCTGATCATGCGTTTTAATTCTTTGTCCTTGTTTTCCTCGATCCCACACTTTGTTCTGTAACTTATCATCAATTTCTGTTGTTTGTTGCTTTTCTCCAGGTGTCCATATCTTATGTTGTCTTGCTCTGCTCTCTGTACTTTCACAGTCTGTCTATGTCTTCATTTTGCTGTTGCTACTGCTTTTCTTCCTTGCTGATGTCTTCCTATGAGACACTTTCATCATGATTCTTCTGATTAATTCAATTTCTCTGTCCAATAAATCTTCAAACTACTGATTTCTTGCTACCTGTTGAGCTCTTACTCGCTAAGTTCTTACTTCTATGCTTGCTTCTGTTCTTACCCACTCAGTTTTTACTGCTATGTTTCCTTCTGTTCTTACTGCCACCCAATCATCCATGCCCTCTTGTCTTCTATAACGGAAAAATTATTCTCTGCCTTCTCCTATCAGCAACTTACTAGACTGGTACATTGTGTACTCCTTTATGCTATCTTCATCTCTCTGCATTTGCAATTCCCAATTCTGAAATTTAGATTCTTTCTGCACTGAATCTTGACTATTCAGCATCATTTCCAGCAATATAACTTCTTCATCTCATGGATTAGAAATTTCCACAGAATTCTCGTCTTTCTCCTTCATTCGATTTCTTAACTGAGTCAAATGTTCTTCAGTACCTGCAACAATACTTGCATTCACAAAACACTTGTTAAAACAAAAATCATAAGGCATCAGTGCCTTTTCCTCCTTTGCTATCACTTCAGTATGCTATCCTGAATTCTCTTCCACTATCAGCACATCAGTATGTTGATTCTCTCTTCTCAAAGAATTCTTTGAAGAATTCTCAAGACTGACAACTAGTCTTTCGTTCACATCATCTGTCTCCATGGTGTCTTTCTTCTCTCGTTCACTGTACTGAACTCTTTCTTCCACTGCAATCTCTCTTTCGTACTCTGAATTCCCCAACAATTATTCCAACAACGCAATTTCTCTGTGGCATTGCTGAAGCATATCATCATCACTTACAGTCCCTGCATTCACACACAAAATTTCAGTTTGAAAATCACAGAGTTCAACGGTCTCAACTAATGGTTCATATACCAGCTCTTCCAGCTGATCCTCTTCTTCATTCACAGGAACTTCCTCTTGTACTGTAATAGCCTCAAGTACAAACACATCACTGCTTTCTCCCTCAGAGTATTCATCTTCTGAAAGATTTTTTTCCACACTTGTAACAGCTTTACAAGATTGTGCATCCTCCTCGGTAAAACCTATAATCACATCACAATTGTCAGCTAAAAAATACAAGATTTCACATTATCCAGCTGATATGGATCTCCCCAATAGTTCATCATCTGCTCGAGCTTCTTCAGTTCTTCTATTAACTGCATGTTTTTATGTTGATCCCTATTTACTTGTAGCCTCTGCCACTTCAATTTCTTCCTCATGGTCCAACCATGTCTCTAGTCTCTCACATTTTCCTGTAACAATTCCATCAATAACTCAAGATGAACCTCTATCTCAACTTTCTCTTTCTCATATTCTTCATCAGTCAACCATTTCAGTATGCCATTTTCCTCGGCATCTTTCTCCCTCTTTCTGCTCTGGCCTCTCTCTGAACCTCTGCTCTCTCCTTTATGACTTTTAGTATTCATCTCCTTCGCCATGAGTTTCTCACCCATGAGATGCACCAAGCCTCTACAATAGCAAACTCTCCTACTGCCACTTACCTCACCAACCCCTTCCTCCGGATCTGGTCTTTTGGTAATCACTGGTCCTCTGTTGGAACCTTTCAAGCATTTCTCCACTACTCCTTCAAGCTTCCCTCATCTGCAACTTTATTCAACCTCTGTTTAATATTCAGGTTCTGCCACACACCTAGAATCCTTTGTTGGACTCCTTCATCACTACACTCCAGTTGTGATCTGTTTCTTTAGGCTGAGATTTCTTCATTATTCCTGTAAATCAAATTATCCAAGCATAACCTTTAAACCAGAGATAAATAATACATGTCTGCTCACCTTTCAAGATCTTGTTCATCTCGCTTCACTTCTTCAACTGCATTGCATCCCTGTGCTATAACCTTCACCAGTTTCAAAATCTGTCATTCGTTCATCATATGCAATTAATTCAATTCAATTTAAAAACTTAAACCCTCACACAGAGCTATTCCAGCTCTGATACCAAAAATGACACAGGTAGACCCTGCAAAAGCCGAAATCTTCTCATTCTTGTGCATATAAAAATGCATCACAAACAATTGCCCAAATAAAACTTCAATTTCGGGAAATTTCATACACTATAATTGCGAAAGCTTTATCTTAACATATGTTCACACCTTTTAATGGTTCATGGAAACCATATTTCAAATCATTTTGTTCATGCAATCAAACCCAAACTTTAATACAATCTCAATAGAAAAACTTCAAGCAGAAGTTTATTAACACATATCAATTAACACCATTCACCCTCAATCAAGGATTTCAACAAAACCCAATAATTCGAATGAAAATTAATTACCAACCAATCCGAAATCTTATTTCAGATATGCCGTCCTCAAATCACTTCAAATCTTTGAAGAAATTACCATAGGTTGTGGTCAACGCACTAAGCTTGACTTACTGCCCACACATCATCATATTGAATAGATTTTTGATGTATAGTTTGACTTTAAAGTCTTCATACTTTTGAAAAAAAATCTGAATACACAACATCTGTCTTTGGTCAAGATTGTTCAAGCCTCAACTACAGCGCCACGCTATTCATGCATCTTATGCCAGCACTACCATTAAACTTAATCTCTGTAAACTTTGTTCTCCTTCTGAAATTCCAGAGTCACCGTTGCGAACATACAAAAACGATAGAACCACAACATTCCAACTCATCAAGTCTGTCAATTTCATTAATGACTTGTATTCACTCCTAAAAACTCAATGTAGCATTTCAATGATAACCAACAATGTTAAACCAGATGCGTTTAATATAAAATTCACCATCGATTGATTTACCTTACCAATTTCAACACGTATTTAACTTACCATCTCCATCACTTTTCAATGCCCATGTATCATCTGCTGGAAACCAGGACTGCGCGACTTTTATCTAATTGGAAATGCAATCCTTCTGCATCGACTATCCAACACTATCAACAATCTCTGTAATTTTAATTCACTTCAAATACAATAAAATCGAATTCAGACTTCATATACAACTCTGTGCCTTACTCCATTCAATCTTCAACGCTATTCAGATATGTAAGCACATTAAACCTGCATTACAATTAAACCCAATTCCTCCACTGTCATGCTATGATTTAGTTTCAATTTATACTGAATTAACTATTTGAGTTGTATCGCCAGATTTAACATATAACAAAACATTGGCATCGCTTATAGCCTTCAAATAAGACCAAAACATTCCCATTTCATGTGTTGTGTCTTTGGCATCAGCTTGACATCGACTTATGAAATTCGATGTCCTTTCCTTCTTTGAGCTTCTGCACACGTTACAATCTTTTGGATCAGTTTCCCATAATGCGTTGGGTCTCTAAACTCCATTTAAACAACGTTCTCACTGTTCGACTCAATTTCCATTGCGCTATATATCCACCAACAAGCGCTCCACTTCTTGTTATGATTCCAGATTGACCAGTATTAAACCCTCAAATTCATGATCGATTGCTTTTGGAATTGCCAATTAAATTCTCGGCCATCGCTATCTGACACTTCACTTCAAATGGTGCGCTTTCTTTAAAATCTGAAAACCTTCAAACAGTATAAAGTCAACATTACATCATCTATCCTTTTGACTATATGCAGAGATTCTTCTATTACAAAGTTTATCATAGGAATAAATTCAAAATTCAAAATATTCCTACCAATTCGACCAAAAATATAATACACACAGAATTTTCAAACCAAATTCTTCATCAATAAAACCAAATGAAATCAATTACAAAAATCCTCTACACGGACATATTTTTCAAATCAATGGCCTTTTACAAAAGCCCGGAGGCTTGCAAACTTACTGTCCAAACCTCACTATATATTCTTCCTATTCTATTTTCTGATCTCTTTGGCCTTTGAGGCTCATTAGTTTATACAATTTTAAAATGATCTAATTTGAGTTCAATCCCCTTAATCACTCAACAAACCCTCAAATAACTCAACAAAAATCCTAAAATCACTCTTGAATCCCTAAGGATCCTATCTCATCCTAAATTAATGAAACTAATTTCTAAATTAAAATCTCTCATCCCTTTACATCCTCAGCTGACCAATTTCTCTCATATTTGAGAATTATTTACAATATTTAATTAAAAATACATAAAACCCACTCAAATTCTTCATAAAAATCTAGCTCTTCTAAAAACTTAAACACCTCTAAGTTTTAATAAATACAAATTATTTTCGAGTGTAATGCTCCTGCATCATATCATGTGAAAATCCTAACTTCACAGTCAATTCAAACATCATTTGATTGCGAAAATGCTTCCCATGATCTGTAACTATAGCTTGTGGGACCCCAAATCGTGCAATAACATGGTTAAAGAAAAACGATGCAGTTGTTTGTCCTGTGTTGTTGAATGTAGGCATCACTTCGGCCCATTTGGTAAAATAGTCAACTGCGACAATAATATAACCATGCCCCTTGGATGAAGGAGGGTTACAGGTCATGCAATCAATAACCCATTTTTTAAATGGTCCAGCAGAGACAATAGGATGCATTTGCACTGGCAGTTTGCATATTTTACGATAAAAAATCTGGCATGCATGACAACTTCTAACTGCGAGGATGCATTATCGAAAAATAGTAGGCCAAAAGTAACTCGCATGGAGTATATTTTGTGCGGTAGCATATCCAGATAAGTGTCCACCACAAGCCCCAGCATGACAATCATTTAATACTTTTTCAGCCTCCCATGAGTGAGGCACCTCCTTAAAATGGTATCGAAACCACGATGATAAAGTGTATCACTAACGATCGGATAATCTTTGGCCTGGTATCGAATACATCGTTGTTCAGAGCAAGAGGTATTAGGTTGAAAAATTTGGGTTTGGAGATAAATTATGAAATCCCCATACCAAGGATCAGATGATGCGATCAGAAATAGAGACTTGTTTGGAATTGTTGGTTATGATGTAGTTTCAATACTATTAGAGGGAAGGTCACAGAGAAGCTCAGCCAAAACTAAAGACTTCTTTGACTTGGATTTGATAAATTCCAAATCAAATTCCTACAAAATGACAATCCATTTTGAATATTTCCCCCCCAAAAATTGATGTGATAAGATATAATTCATGGGGTTGCAATCCAAAACTATTGTTTTTTTTCGGAGCAGGATATTATGGTGAAATCTTTGGACAACTTCAATAGCTGCCAAGGCAAGATTTTCTATTTATGAGTACTTAACTTCCGTATTATTGAGATTATGACTCAAATAATAAATTGTATGTTCAATTCCATCTTCTACGTGGACCAATACCATAGCAATGGTCGTTTCGGCCGTGACGTTAAATAGGAAATAATCGTTTTGATAATTAGGAGGATACATTAGTGACGCTCGGACAAGAGTTTCCTTGACAACATCAAAAGAAACTTGCGCAACTTGGTCCCGATGGAAGGGAACCCACTTTTTCAATAATCAAGTAAATCCTTTATCCATTTTAGCATAATTTGGAATGAACCTTCTTAGGAAGTTAGCCTTTCCTTGAAGTTTCTGTATCTGAAGTAAGTTTCAGGGCACAGGCAAATTAAGAATGGCCTGAACCTTCAAAGGGTCGATTCAAATCCCTTCTTTTGAGACTACGAATCCAAGAAAATGACCAAAACCAACATAAACACACACATTTATGTGGATTGAGGAATATTTTTTAGTGTCGGTAATGTAAGGAAATGGCTCTCAAATGCATCAAGTGATCAATATTATTTCATGAATGCATTGGTAAATCATCTAAGTATGGTTGAACAATGTGCTTGATGTCATTGAAAGAATAATCCATTACTCTCTGAAAATTTTCCCCTGCATTCTTTAAACCAAACGGAAGTTTCCTATATGTGAATATGCCCAAAGGACAAATGAAAGTTGCCTTATGTTGATCATCTGGGTAGATATTGATTTGATTGTAGCCGAAAAATCCATCCATGAACGAAAATATTTTACATCCAGCACAATTGTCAATAATCTGATCGATAAAGGGAGTAGGATAGTTTTCTTTTGGACAAGCATGATTAACATCCCGATAATCGATGCACACTCTAACGGTTCCTTTTTTTTCATGACAGGAACGATATTGGAAACCCACTCAGTTAACATAACAGGGTAAATGAAACCAGCACGCAAAAGTTTTTCAACTTCTTCTTTGATGGCAGTGACTTTTTTTGGATGAATAGGACGAAGCCGTTGATGCACCAGTTTGACATCAGGATACATATTAATAGTGTGTTAAAATATACTAGTATCTATGCTTGGAATTTCCTCATAAGACCAAGAAAATACATCATGAAATTCATGAAAAAGAGAGCGATATGATTTGAGTTCTGATGGAGAACAAGATACACCAACATGAATATTATCTGTAATGCCAAGTTTGTTCAAATATCGATAGAAATCATTTCTTCGATATTTGAAATATTTTTCTTGGAATCGATTGCATTAATGGGAAAAGAATTAGAAAATAATGTTTTGATGGATGGGTGATATAGTTCACCAAGATTATTTTCTTCATAATTAGGAATATGGGAACGATGATGATAATCTTCCCATGGTTCTCTTTTTGACATCATAGCTTCCAAAATAATCTCATATGTCAAGAACGTTGAGGAAAATGGATCAGATGAGCTGCCAAAATATAATGAACGATCAACCCAAACACTCGAAGATGATGATTTCGGATTTTCCACCCAAGCCAGATAGATTGATTGCTATGCCAGCTCAATAGGGTTGGGTGGAATAAACTCATCCAATGTAGAAATATCAGAATCACCCATACTCTTCCTTAAGCCAGATAGAGTGGAAGAGATCATGTAGCAGGTCTCTATTCTTGCAATTTTTGTTGACGTCACTGGTGGCGGTAATGCAAAGGTTCCCATGAGAGTGGAATATTTTAAGAGTCCTACACCAATGTTCTGAAGTTCTAGTTGGGGTATGTGAACGAATGGAACACTTCCAGTTACTTGTGAAGCAGAGGAAAAGAAGGATAGTTTATTAATGACTATAATTTTACCTTCATGTGGAAAGAAAATCATTCTAAAATAGGTAGAAACAATAGCAGTCATCGTATATACCCATGGCCTTCCAAGTAAAATATTATATTCAAGGGGTCTGTCAAGAACCTGAACATCAATATTCATTTTTTTTCCTCCTAGTTCAACATGCAAGTTATTAATAATACCACAAGGTTTATATGTACATCCATCGAATTCCATCAACGTCGTTGATGATTGTGAGAAGCATGGCAAGCCAAGTGACTTCCAACAGTTTAGAGACATAGTGCATATGGATTCTCCCTCATCAGTAATAATGTGATGAACAAGGTGATTGAGAACATTTACCTGTATTAAGAATGCTAATTCTGATGGTAGTTGTGGCACATAGCCCGTATGATTAAAGACAACAAGATTAGAATCAATCGGATCAATTCCACCAATAACTGACAATAAGCCTGTTTTTGGGAGGGACAATTTTGTAATACCTCAAGAGAAGAAATAGCTGAAGGGGTTTGAGCCAAATATTAAACTATATTATAATTTTGTGTAGCTCTTGCTCAAGTATTGTATGTCGATTTATGAATTACTCCCTTTGCTGGCTTGATTGTTAATTCAGGAATAGCAGTAGGCGATAGTGATTCTATAGATGGATTCATTGTCAAGGTAGTAGGTAGATCAATGGCCGGACTACCATAATATTTATTTTGTGTTGACACAAAAATATATTTTGAAGGTTTTGTGAGAGATAACATTAACACTTGGGAACTAGGATCTGGATCTATAGCAACCATATTTGTGTCCGAATTTGGAAATGGATCTGTCAACATAGCTGATGCATTAGAAGTCTTGATGATTTTTGAGACTTCACCACAGTGAGAAAAATCCCTAAGAAAGTGTTCCTCATTACAGATTATGCATGTATAATGAATTTTCTGAGGTCCAGACGGTTGATCAGATGATCATTCCTACAGGTTAGAAGTTTGCTTTTTCTTTGATTTCCCCTTTTTCTTACTTCTTGGTTGCTTGTCACCTTTGCCTTTATCAAATGACATGGAATTAATTTCAGAAGTAGGAGCAAGATCAGATGAATTAGTGTGGTGTGTGTTTTCAGTGCCTATCAAGCTTTCTCCAGCATGAGAGTCCTTTAATTGAGGAGGAACATTCAAATTAGATCTCGTTGCATTAAGGATTTTTTCATAGAGCATGCTAGACTGAGTGTAAATCAAGTCTAAATATTGTGCATGAGCGATAACTTGATCTTTTGTGATGATGCCACCCTTAGCCACATTCTCAGTTATAGATGGTAACAAGGAGTTAATGAACCATTCAGTAAGGAGCTAATCCGGAGAAAATGTCTTAACCATTCGTCGATGATGATGCCACTCATGAATATGATAAAAAATGTGAATAGCATTAGTCTGTTTGAAATTATTCAAGAGTTCCGTTCTAGTTTCATATCTGATGGGTAACTGGAAATGAGTCAAACAACAGTAGCTAGGGCTGTGAAATTTTCAAAATAATCTCTAGGTAATTCAATGTACCATTTTGTAGCCAGACCTGTGAGCATACGCTGGAAAAGACGTATTTAAACAGAATCATCATTCAGGGAATTTGATGAACACCATAAATGATAAGTCATAGCATGAGTCGATGGATATTATTCAGGATTTCCATTGAACTTAGGAATATCCAAGGGTAATTTGTGAGGTATCACCAGCCACCAAGGAGCACAATTGATTGGATCATTGGTTAACCGATATAAATCTGGTAACTCTAAAGTTGCAACAAATGGAAATTGTCTATTAAGGTCAGGTTGAGCATAGCCAGGGTAAGATGGAATTGCTTCAGCAATAGGTCTTTGAGCACCAACATAAGGAATCTGTTGCTGGTAACCCGGATAGGGGTTGTTTTGCATAGAAAATGCTTGAGGATTATGTTGACCAAAACCTGGATATGATACTTGTTGAAAAGAGGTTTGAGGCATTTGCACCTTTGGCTTCCAAGGGGTCTGTTCACTAACGTTATAACCCAAATTAGGATAATACGATAGGATTACCAGTTAAAATACCAGATGATGACATTGGTAAATTCAATGGATGGGAAGATGCACCAAAGAAAATTCCAGATAATTATTTGTAACTTGATGGGGCCATGTGGCCACCATGAAATATGACTATGGTGAAGTGGTAAACATTGATGGAGTAGCAAGGGCGGGAGCTGATGTAATTGGAACAACAGACCCAACCAAAGATGTTGGTTCAGAGTTGTTTGACCAAATGTATACCCTTTTGAATTGATGGGAATTTGAAAAGGAGGAAGATCAACAAAAGTAGAGGGTTTCGATTGAGAGAAGGACTCGTACAGGTAAAGGTCCTCCCAAAAATGGGTTGGAGTTAGTGTCTTGTGGGATTTCTTCAATCGCAATTAAACCAGGTGGAATCATTTCACCGTCAGGCCCAAAGTATATTTCAGGTGGTTGATTGTGTGATATGGTAGATTCAATAGCTACAGAACTTTGTGGGATGACCAAGGTATGAACAACTTCCAGTTGTTTGACTTCAAGATTAAGATGTTATGGCAAAGAAGAGACAGGATCTGGATGAATTTATGGTTGAACAACATCGGGTCTAGGAGGTATGGTCTCACTGATTGGATGGATCATGACCATGGGTAGCTATGAAGACTCCATTTTGAAAACAGTAGATGAACCAGGATGTGTAGAAACAAATTGAGCTAACTCTGGTTTATGGGAAAAATATGTTTCACCATAGGTACAGATTTTACTTGATTCAGTAGATCGTCATCAACTTCACAAACCAGAAGTAACTTCTGGTGGTAAAGGTGGTTTTAAAGCTAATCTACGTGAATTAAGGGGGAAAGGATTTTGTTCTTCCACAATTACTGATTAATTTTAACCAATAAAAAATAAACAAAATAAAAGAGTAATGCTAGGAAAAAGGGCCATACCCTAACTGTCGTCCCTAAGAATTGCTATATCAAGTCATACCCTTGTCTCCAAAATTATTAACTCCTGTTAATAATTCTTGCCGACGATGAATCAATATCCAGGAAGTTCACTTAGAAAAATCAGATTCCAGTACCATGAGGCTTGTTACAACATCAACAAGATCCTCACTTCTGGACCTTTGACCGAAAGATTTTGTTTGTCGTTCGTCATCAAATCATCTATTCACACCTTAAGAAATGTACTGTAGTACCTTGAGGGCCATTTAAATTAATGGTGGCTCTCTCGCATTTGTTAACATCTCACATCATTGGCTAGTAATCAAATGATGTCTTTCCATGTTCGACTACAAATCATATATTCGCATGGATAGAGTTGTACCTGAATGATCAGGTGAATGAGGTAAGAAGACCCCGGATCTAGTTTCATCCATTCGGGCTGTGATTTCAGGATTTTTTTACACATCATCTGTACGGTGACCTTACATAAATATTTTCATCCAAACATGGGCCTATATATGTATGCATGTCTGCATCTGGGTAACATTCCAATGAAGACGACTTTATGAATTATGTACATGTTATTAGATTGTTTTATGTGTTGAATATGGGAATGCTTACCCTCAGAAATTATGATCAAAAGAGGATATATCATGATGTAATTTATTTTAAGATTGATGCAGGTGACCACTCTGCTTCGTTTCCAAACTCATCACAGTGTAAAGCATCTCAATAAAATGTTTGTATTATTTGGATCTCATGCTTTAGGGGGAAATTTTTATAGATCAATTTGGGCACTATTCCCAATGACCTGTTTAATTGGAAATCATCTCTAGAACCAGTGAACAAGGGTCTATCATTCCCTATCATTTCAGTTGCTACATGCCCTAAGACAAGAAACAAGACAAATCAAGCAAGACTTTCATCAAGAAAAGGTTTCCATGGTTTGAAGCTTATTATATAGCATATGAGATCTCACCAAGACAGTCTCTAAGGGGCCTAAGTGTGTTGCATATGCAGGTAGCCTCATGAAAGGCTGCTTTGCGAAGCACTTCCTGAAATTCACAGGTGCATTGGTCACGTTGGGAGCGAAATTCTCATTGTTCCGGAATCTCCTCTTGGCCAGTGCCTTCTAGAAGAGTTCACATGTGTCAAGCTTCGAATCCAAGTGTCCATTTGACATCTACATGACTAGAAACATGTCTTGCCTATTTTTGGAAAGTTATTGATTGCAAAAAAACCTACAGTTCATCTATAAATTGAGCACAGATCTAAGTGCTTGAGAAGGAATAATTTTAGTAGAGAAATGCTAGAGGATTTTAAATTGAGATTTAGATTTGTGAAGCTACTGCTGGAGAGATTTATATTGTGATGAGGCTTGGGAACATTGCTGGAAGGTCACTTCAAATCAGTCACTAGGTTGTAACCTCTCCTTCTATCATCAATAAAAAGTACTACTTATTTTTCCCTATATACATTTGTATTGGATTTGATTTTCCATATTGCAAGATCTTGGTTGATGTATATGGTTTATGATTTACTGATTTAGCTAACTAGATTGAATATATATCTATATTAATGCATCTTCTATTGTTTCAGTGTTCTTTCTTGCAGGAAGCATTCAGCTCACAAACCACTTGAATTTGAAGCTGCAACGGAAGTGACAGACGGAGCCATTTGGAAGTGACTGTACAAGTAAGCCTCCAATCCTCTCTGTGTATCTGTTCTGAGTTAGGAAAAATAATTGTATAGTCTTTCACCTATTGTTCTAGACTAGCACCTGTCTAGGGAAGTGTGATTTATCCGTAATTCACAATTTTGGCCCAACAAATTGACAACTCCGCTGGGGATAATTTCTCTTAGTTCTAGGTGTTTTAGCCTCTGATTTGCTTTTTTTATCCACCTATTAGTTGTTACACATAAAGATTAAACTTTTTCAGAGCGTAGTTTTAAAAGGCAGTGAGTTAAATAGTAGTATTTCTCTTTGTATACTGCGCCCAATGCACCCTTAGAATGGACACAGTGCTTTGCAGAGCATTGTCTCCCTTCCTAGCCCGCGTTGTAGAGAACTGTCTCCCCTTGGAGACTGCATTGACTCTTGAAAGTACCCAAATTCCCTTGAATTTGACTTTGCAACTTTCTTCAGTTTTGTTTGCTGCTGTGTTCTGAAAATTTTGATGCTCAATTGACCAGTGAAATTGTATACTTATACCTCCTTTGGCTGAAATATTGTTCAATGTTTGTTTAAAAAAAAATTTCTTTATCATTGACAAGTTGATTTCAAAGTACTTTTTATGGTCGCATTAATAATCATTTGCTTTCGAAATAGGAAATTGTTGTAAAATATTCATTTCCTTGATAGGAGAAATTGTTTTTGAAATCCTTGTTTTTCCTTCAAAAGAGAAATTGTTGTTTGCATTCTTCATTTCTCGAAAGTAAAAAGCATTTGAATTATTGATCTAGTGCACCTAGTTTATTTTTTGCATTCATAACATTAAGGAAACTAAAAATAAAAAATTGCATTTGCATGTAGGATTGTGTGTTTTTTGCAAAAGGAACATTAGGAAATCTGCATTTAGTTTTTGATTCATTGAATTTGTTTTTGTTCATTGATTTGTTTGCTCACGAACTATTTTCTTTCTTCCCTTAGTAGCTAGGTTTTTCATTGAAAAAGCTGAAAGTGAAAGTTTGTTTATCATTCTTAGCTTGCATTTTAGAAATTTCATATACATCACTGCAGTGAAACTTTGAAAGGAAAATTGTTAAGAAAGATCAACATAAAATAAATCTCACTTTAATTAACAATGCATTGGAACCATAACGATAACATTTAGAAGGTCTAGGCTAGAGACGTGTTCCAGAATCGTAAAACATAGCAGCTATCATTAACTTGTTTGCGATACATTCCGAGTGTGATACCTCACTCTGCATACGTAATTATATCCTTGCTCATCGATGTGCTTTTGGGTATATCGAGTGGTGTTACAGTATGATAAGTATAAAGTGGTGCTCTCACTGTACGGTTTTGCATTAGACAGCACTAATATAGACTTGGGGCTCAGAGTACCTTCGGGTATATTTGGGAGGACAACTTTCAGTTGTTATCCATCCATAGTGAACCGAGTCAGCCACCTTGAAATTGTGATACACCGAACACAACATTCGGGGAGATTACCGTCTCATACTTCTTGGTTCACTAGGAGGTATTCTACAGTTCACAGTTTCTTGGTAAACCCTTTTTCCTGGCATTACCTTTTTTTTTTTTGGATAAAATAAATCAATAGTCGTGGAAGAAAAAATCCTATCCCACGTCATTTGTGTAGATTAGCTTTAAAACCACCCTTACCACCAGAAGTTACTTCTGGTAGGCAAAGGCGATCACGATTTTCCGAATCAAGTAAAATTCGTACCTCTAGCGAAACATCATCTTTCAAACTAGAGTTAGCTCAATTTTTTTCTACACATCCTGGTTCGTTTACTGTTGACAAAATGGTGTCTTCACAGCTACCCGTGGTCACGATCCATTCAATCGCTGATACCATACCTCCTGGACCCGACATTGTTCAATCACAAATTGATCCAGATCCTATATCTCCTTTGCCAGAAAATATGAATCCTGAAGTCGAAAAACAGAAATTTGTTTCTACCTTGGTCACCCCACAAATTTATATAGCCACTAAAACTCCTATATCACATAGTCAACCGTCTGAAATATATTTTGGGCCTGACAGTGAAGTTCTTCCTCTTGATTTAATTGCGATTGAATAAATCCCACAAGACGATACACCTTTAACTCCAACCCATTCTGGGGGGGACCTTTACCTGTACCAGTCTTTTCCTTAATCGTTTCCATCTGCTTTTGTTGATCCTATTGCCATTCAATCTCCCATCGCTTTTTGAGAGTATAAAGTTGGTCAAAAAACCATTTCTGAGCCAACATCTTCGGTTGGGTCTGTTGTTCCAATTACATCAGCTCCTACCCTTGCTACTCCATCCATGTTCACTACCTCACTAGGGTCATATTTGCACAGTGGCCCTTTGGTCCCAACAGGCTACAAAATCATTGTCTTGCACTTTCTCTGGTGCATCTTCACATTCATGGTCTTTTCCAATGTGATCATTTGGTGTTTTAACTAGTAATCCTATCGTTAGTTCTGAACGACTTGATTCATTACGTACATCATCAAGGAAATATCAATTCAGTCCTTTTGGGTCAATTCCTTTAAGTACCATATCAATTGGACTCCCATCATTTGGAGAAAATTATTTTCCGTCTTATTACCCAATATGACAGTAATCAGTCACATTTTGGTCAAACTAATGTTGACATGAATGTTTCTCAATGGCCACCCACTCTGCCTATCCAACCACAAATGGTTGTACACTCGTATCAACCGGTTCAACCTGTTACACCCACTTCATTACCACTTGTTAATACATCTATACCCCTATTACAAAATCAAAATATTGCACATCAACCTTATCAGGCAAGTTCTTCGACTCAATATCATCAAATGTTGGATCCACAGACTTAAAATGCTTTGGTTAATTTACAACAACCTGTATCAGGAATCATTTATTCACAAGCTGGTGTACCATTTTATGGGATGTCACAAACACAACCTGGTTATACATATCAAATGAATCCAAATTATATTAATTTGGGTTGTAACATTGGTGGATAGACCCCTTGGCATCCACAAGCACAAATTCCTCAAACTTCATTTCAACAAGTATCATATCCAGGTTTTGGTCAACAGAATTCTCAAGCGTTTTCTATGAAAAACAACCCCTATTTGGGTTACTAGTAGCAAATTCCATATGTTGGTGCTCAAAGACCTGTTGTCCAAGCAATTCCATCTTACCCTGGATATGCTCAACATGACCTTAATCGATAGTTTCCTTTTGTTCAACTTTAGAATTACCAGATTTAAACTGGTTAACCAATGATCCTATCAATTATGATCCTTGGTGGCCAGTGATACCTCATAAATTACCCTCCGATATTCCTAAATTCAATGGAAACTGTGGAGAATATCTATCGGCTCATGTCATGACTTATCATTTATGGTGTTCATCAAATTCCCTGAATGATGATTATGTTTGACTACGCCTTTTCCAATGTACGCTCACAGGTCCGGCTACTAAATGGTACATTGAGTTACCTAAAGCTTCTTTCGACAATTTCACTACTTTAGTTATTGTCTTTTTGACCCATTTATAGTTACCGATCAGATAAAAAACTGGAATGGAACTCTTGAACAACTTCAAACAGACTAATTCTACTCACATTTCCTATCATATTCATGAGTGGCATTGCTGTCGATGAATGGTTAAGACAATTTTTCTCGATTAGCTCCTTGATGAATGGTTCATTAAGTCCCTATTACCATATATAACTGAGGATGTGGCTAAAGGTGGCGTCGTCACAGAAGAGCAAGTTATCTCTCATGACAAATATTTAGACTTGATTTACACTCAATCTCGCATGCTCTATGAAAAAATCCCTAATGCGCCGCGATCTAATTTCAATATTCCTCCTCAAATAAAGGACTCTCATGCCAGAGATGGCTTGATAGGCACTGTAAACACACACCATGTTACTGCATCTGATCCTGATCCTACTTCCAAAATTAATGCCGTGTCATTTGACAAAGGAAAAAGTGACAAGCAACTAGGAGGTAAGAAAAAGGGGAAATCAAAGAGAAGGAAAACTTCTAACTTGTAGGATAGATCATATGATCAACCGTCTAGACCATGGAAACCTTGTTATCTATGCATAATCTATCATGAGGAACAATTTTTTAGGGATTTTCCTCACTATGCTCAAGTCTAAAAAATCATCAAGACTTCTCATGCATCAGCTGTGTTGACATACCTATTTCCAAACTCGGACACTAGTTTGGTTGCTACGGATCCAGCTCCTAGTTCCCAAGTATTAATTTTATCCACCACAAAACCTTCACAAGATATTTTGGTGTCAACGTGGAATAAATACTATGGTAGTCTAACCACTGATCAACCTGCTACCTCGACAATGAATCCATCTAAAGAATCAGTTCCACCTATTTTTATTCCTGAATTGACAATTAAGCCACCGAAGGGAGTAATTCGTAAATCAACATATAATCCTCGAGCAAGAGTTGCACAAAATTATAATATAGTTGAAGATTTGGCTCAATCCCCTTAAACTATGTCTGCTCTTGAGGTATTACAAAATTGTCCCTCCCAGAAGCATGCTTTATTGTCGGCCATTGGTGGAATTGATCTGAATAATTCTAATATTGTCGTCTTTAATCATACGGGCTATGTGCTGCAATTACCAGTGGAATTGGAATTATCCATACAAGTAAATGTTCTCAATCACCTTGTTCATTGCACTATTATTGATGAGGGAGCATCTACGTGCATTATGTCTCTGAACTCTTGGAATTCACTTGGCTCGCCACGATTATCGCAATCATCAATGACGTTGAAGGCTTTTGATGGAAGAACATATAAACCTTGTGGTATTATCAATAACCTTCATGATGAATTAGGGGGAAAAAAAATAAGTATTTATGTTGAGGTTGTTGACGGACCCCTTGAATATAATATTTTAGTCAGAAGACCATGGGTATATGCAATGAATGCCATTGTTTCAACATACTTTAGAATGATTTCCTTTCCACATAAAGCTACAATCACAGTCATTAATCAATTATCCTTTTTTGCCTCTACTTCACAAGTAACTGGAAGTGTTTATTTTTTTCACTTAACCCAACTATAAATTCAAAACATTAGTGTAGGAATCTTAAAGGATTACACTCTTATGGGAACCTTCGCATTACCACCAGCCGTAACGTCGACAGAAATTGCAAACATAGAGACCTGCTACACGATCTCTTCCACTCTATCTAGCTTAAGGGAGAGTACGGGTGATTCTAATATTTCTACGTTGGATGATGTTTTACTGCCCAACCCTATTGAGATGGCATAGAAATCAATCTATTTGGCTTGGGCAAAAAATCCGAAATCAGCGTTGCCGAGTGTTTGGGTTGATCGTTCGTTAGATTTTGGTACTCCATCTGATCCATTTTCCTCAAAAATTTTGACAGATGAAAATATTTTGGAAGCTATGATGTCAGAAGGAGAAACATGGGAATATTATCATCATCGTTCTCATATTCCTAATTATGAAGAAAACAATCTCATTGAACTATATCACCCATCCATCAAAACTTTCTTTTTGAATTCTTTACCGATTAATGCAATTGACTCTGAGAGAAATTTATCTAATATCGAAGAAAAAATTTCTATCAATATTTCGACCAAACTTGGCATTGTAGAAAATATTCATGTCAGTGTATCTTGTTCTCCATCAGAACTTGATTCATATCGCTCTCTTTTTCGTGTCTTTAGTGACGTATTCACTTGGTGTTACGAGGAAATGGTAGGCATAAATACTAGTATAGTTGAACACACTATTAATATGTATCCTGATGTCAAACTGGTGTGTCAACAGCTTCATCCTATTCATCCAAAGAAAGTTGCTGCCATCAAAGCAGAAGTTGAAAAACTTTTGCGTGTTGGTTTCATTTACCCTGTTCTTCTAGCTGAGTGGGTTTCCAATATCGTTCCTGTTATGAAAAAACACGGAACCATTAGAGTGTGCATCGATTATCAGGATGTTAATCAGGCTTTTCAAAAAGACAACTATCCTACTCCCTTTGTCGACCAGATTATTGACGATTATGCTGGATGCGAAATATTTTCGTTCATGGATGGATTTTCCAGCTATAATCAAATCAATATCCGCCTAGATGACCAACATAATATGACATTCATCTGTCCCTGGGGCACATTCACAAATAGGAAACTTCTGTTTTGGTTTAAAGAACGCAGGGGAAACTTTTCAGAGAGCAATGGATTATTCTTTCAATGACATCAAGCACATTGTTCAACCATATCTAGATGACTTACCAGGGAATTCATGAAATCGGGCTGATCACCCGATGCATTTGAGAGCCATTTTCTTATGCTACTAGCACTACAAGATACACCTCAATCCACACAAATGTGTGTTTTGTGTTGGTTCTGGTTGATTTCTCAGATTTGTAGTCTCAAAAGAAGGAATTTGAATAGGCCAATTGAAGGTACAGGCCATTCTTGATTTTCCTGAACCATCAAAATTACTTCAAATATAGAAACTTCAAGGAAAAGCTAACTTCTTGAGAAGGTTCATTCCAAACTACGCCGAAATGGCTAAAGGATTTACTTGACTATTGAAAAAGGGGGTTCCCTTCCATTCAGACCAAGTTGCGCAAGATTATTTTGAAGTTGTCAAGGACTATCTTGTCCGAGCGTCATTAATGTATCCTCCTAATTATCAAAATGATTATTTCCTATATATCGTCATGGATGAAATGACCATCGCTATGGTTTTGGTCCAAGTAGAAGATGGAATTGAACATCTGATCTATTATTTGAGTTATAATCTCAATGATACAAAAATTAAGTACTCATACATGGAAAAGATTGCCTTGGCAGCTGTACAAGATGCCCAAAGATTTTTCCATTATATCTTGCTCCGAAAAACAAAAATAGTTTCGAATTGCAACCCATGACTTAAATCTTATCATGACATTTCTTGGGGGTCAAATATTCAAGTCAAACAAGTCTTCAGTTTTGGCTGAGCTTCTCTATGACCTTCCCTCTAATAGTACTGCTACTATGTCAGAACCATCTATTCCAGATGAGTCTCTGTTTCTGATCGGATCATCTGATCCTTAGTATGGGGATTTCATCATTTATCTCCAAACCCAAACTTTTCGACCTAATACCTCTTGCTTTGACTAGTGACGTAGTCGATACCAAGCCAAATATTATCTGATCGTCGGTGATACACTTTATCGTCATGGTGTCAATACCATTTTAAGGAGGTGCCTCACTCATGAGGAGGCTGAAAAAGTGTTAAATGATTGTCATGCTAGGGCTTATGGTAAAAATTTATCTGGATATGCTACCGTGCAGAAGATACTCTGCACCAGTTAATTTTGGCCTACTATTTTTCGAGATTGCATCCTCGGAGTCAGAAGTTGTCATGCATGCCAGATTTTTTATCGTAAAATCCACAAACCGCCAGCGCCAATGCATCCTGTTGTCTCTGCTGGACCATTTATGAAATGGGGTATTGACTTCATGACCTATAACCCTCCTTCTTCTAGGGGGCATGGTTATATTATTGTCGCAGTCGACTATTTTACCAAATGGGTCGAAGCGATGCATACATTCAACAACACAGGATAGACAACTGCATTGTTTTTCTTCAACTATGTTATTGCACGATTTGGGGTCCCATGGGCTATAGTTATGGATCATGGGAAGAATTTTTGCAACCATATGATGTTTGAATTGACTGCCAAGTTAGGATTGTCACATGATAATTATACTCCTTATTATCCACAATCAAATGGACAAGTTGAGGCTATTAACAAAACTCTTAAACGAATGCTTCAACGAATGATAGGAGTCCATAAAAGGAACTGGCACTTGATCTTGTATTCTGCTTTGTGGGTGTATCTAACCTCGATGAGAAATGAAACCAGATTTACTCCTTTTCAATTGGTGTATGGTCTAGAAGCTATCTTACCAATCCAATGTGAAATATTTTCATTAAAACTCGTGATAGACTTGTTACCTAACACCTCAGATGAAGAAGCATGTCTCCTTAACCTCATCCATCTAGATGATACACGTTTTGAAGCCCAATTGGCCAACAAAGCGCATAAGAGATGTATAAAGGCGCAATACAACAAAATTGTCCAGCCTCGCATCTACTCATAGGGTGACTTGGTAATTCTTTACGATCAAGAAGTTGATGTAATAGGTACAGGGAAATTCGAACCATTATGGCATGGCCCCTATATTTTCAAAATATTTATTGCTAAGGGTGCCTATAAGTTAGTTGATTATGATGGGATTCCATTTGCATAGCTTAGAAATGGGTTGTATTTGAAACTTTACTATGCTTAATCATGAGCGTGGTAATTTTTTGTATTATATTGTTTATATGCTGTTGATTTGAATTCACTATATTAATTTGTTTTTAGAGTTTTCTTGAGGTCAGTGATCTTCTTTACATTTCATGGAAAATGTCTAAATCTTCGGAACCATTTTTTGGATATGTTGATGGTGCTAGTCGTAGTACGCACAATCTATCCTCTACAGCATGGTCCATTTTTTCTTCGAACAACGAGTTAGTGAGTTTTAAAGGGATTTGTATTGGTATATTGACAAAAAATATCACTGAGTATAGCACGTTGATTGAGCTTCTCTCTGATATTTCATTTGGTATTAACCGCAAAATCATAAGGTTATACTCACAACTTGTGGTATTACAACTTACTAGTATTTATACTGGTAGAAATCCAACACTTATTAGATTGTTCCTAAGAGATCAAATTTTGGAGAGAAATTTTGATTTCATTAAATATCAACATATTTCTAGAAATTTGAACACTTTAACTGATTCATTAGCTAATCAAGTTTTAGATATACATTTGCGACATAGGTAAAGAAAACATTCACATCATTGAATAGGATTACACATTAAACATAGGAAAAACTCTGAAATCATATAGATAGATAGTTATAGGTTTTTAGAAAATTTGTGCCCAAGACACATTGGTCATCTGACCTCAAAATGTATGCAAAATGTCACAAGTAAACTAGTGGTGCTCATGGTAACATGCTATAGATCTAGCAATCCTACGAAGCAACCGCATCCAAGGGTTAGGAACCCCAATAGTGTGTCACTGCAGTTGCATGGAAAGATCTTCGATCCGGGAATCTAAAATCCCGAAGGTCAACCCATCTATGTGTTGTTGAAGCTTAGTCAAAGTCTTAGCCATATCAAGGTCTTGAAGGATTGCTCTCCCAACAGCCCTCTCTGCTAGCACATCTTCTTCACGCTCTGGTTCCTCTACTGGTTGAACACGACCAATATCTACATTAAATCAAACATTTAGTTTAGTCTTGGAAAGAAATAAAAACACAAAAACATTATATAAACCTTAGAAAAAAAAAAAAATGGTTCAATCATTCTTACCTATTGCACCCCACTGAGCGCCTTTTGGTAATACTAGATATGGATCTCCTCGGAATTCGACGCCTGTGTATGCATATTCATTGATGGCGATGATCTGTCGCTAGAACCAGGAAAAGAATGTAGTAGAGAACACAACAGTCGATTGGCCTACATGCTGACCCTTGAGTTATACCAATCTATGCATTTGAGGATCTCTAGGACTAGATATATCCAATGTTACATGATGTGGCTGCATCAGTGGAATCCGTTCCAAAGCGAAGGAAATAAGGATTGAACCATAATTGAGATTTTTCTTCCTTCCTCCTTTTGCTTCATTTGTTCCTTTATCTGAGATAGAATAGCTTCATAACAGTTGAGTACTGTTGGCTCTAAGCACTCTAGCACATATTGCATATACGATATGTTTGCTACATGTAGTGTAACGATGCGAGAAAGTTTAGCGATCGTGAAAAGCATGGTTCTCAAAGGAAAATCCCTGAAATCCTGGATGTTTATTTTTCCATATTTTATAGGTTTTTCCCTTGGATAACAATACTGCATAACATAATCCCTCACCATCTCTCCTCCAATGGTAGATCCTGTGAGAGAAATGGGAAAGCCTGTCCTCAACAAACCTATGAGAGAAATGGGCAAACCTCTCCTCGACAACCCTATGAGAGAAATGGGCAAACCTCTCCTTGACACATCCTCAACTGTTATTGGAACCAATTTTTTCTTAATTTGAAATTCATCTATCATCGGATCCCATTCTCAAACTAATAACTCCAAGAGTTCTATTTGTTGCCTCATTCCCTACAATTTGAAGTACTTAAGTATTCCACAATCTCTTAGGGCTCTTATAGTACCCGGATCATTCAAGAAAATCATATCTTGTTCTTCATGTTCTCTTTCCCTCCATGTATTCGTCATTATAATCCGATGGAAACCTGAAAATAAACCATAATATCCATTAGATTCCAATCATTGAAAAAAAACTGGACAAATTTTAGGCACAACATGAAAACCAAAAACTTGAACTGCGCCCAATGCACTCCCTGGGCTGAGACAGTGCATTACACATTCAAGAACCCTTCACTGTACCTGCTATGCAATGCAGGTTTTGACATTCAGGGGTGTGTTGCCCTCATTTTGAGTAGAATTTACCCTAGGGGCCTTAAAACCCTAATAATTTGCAAAGAATGGAAATGAAATGAATACTGAAAGGAACAAAATCCATCCACAGAAACGACCGCAATCAACGACTGAAGTTCAGGGGAAAAATCAATTTCAGAGCTCCAAAATGCAAATGGTAACTATGGAATGGTAAAAATGAATAGTGAAACTACTTTTTATAGTCATTTAATTGTTTGCAAGTTAAATTTATTGCTATGACTCTAGTTTTATTATGTTTTTATCATGAAACAGATATTTTTAATCCATTTGATGTTGTTCTGAACAAGAAACTGATGAACAAATTAGTCGTGAAGATTTATTCAAAGAATGACTTGGCCACAAAGCACACTTTTTCTCCTTATTTTTCAAGCTTTGTTAAAAACAAAAAAGGATTTGAAGTGCAATTTTCAGAATCCGATAATGTGAAAAGATTGCCGAGCACTTTTATTTTCGAGCTCGTTAAAGTAAACAAATTGATATCTACTAAAAATAAGTTTAACCCTTTTCTAGACTGAGATAGATTCTTTACGAAAAAGGGATACCTTGGTTAAACATGACTAAAGAGGTTCTCTCAAATATTATTTTACAAATTTTTGGATCTGAGTGACAAATTTACGGAAAAGTACTTATGGAGTTATCTTTCTTCCTCTTTTTTAGACTCTCTAAATATGAAAAGGGACTGGGCTATCACTGTTGTTAAGCTCGTTAAAACATAAAATAGCGACGGGATTGTCGATCATGGAAAGAATCGAGTCTCATTCATCGCTAGACTCATTAAATTATTAAATAGTGATACTTTATTCGTCTGAAGGGTTGAATTATAGATTGAGAAAATGTTATCCTCCTCAAGCTTGTTAAAAAATAAAGAGGTACTGGCCGAAAAATGACTGGGGAAAATTTGGGAAAAGTAAGAAAAATTTCTTTTTGGTAGCAAGTCGCTCTTGAATATGACACTTCTTTCACTCCATGTTCGTGACTGTTTGGGTTGGGTAATCATCTTGACGGTTCATTCACACCTATGGTTAATCATACCTTCACTTCAGTTTTGAGTCAATGCTGCCAACTCATCATAATGTTGCCGATATGTTCAAGAAGTCATCCAGTGATTAAAAACTCATCCTTCTGCAATACTCATAAACCTTCATTTTCATGACCATCGTCCCTGAAAATTGCTATATCAAGTCATACCCTTGTCTCTGAAATCAGTAACTCTTGTTTTGTAATAGGGTGACTTATTGTCGATGACAAATCCATATCCAGGAAATTCACTTAGAAACATCAGATTACAGTACCATGAGGCTTGTTATAGCATCGACAAGATCCTTGCTTCCAGACCTTTGACCAAAATATTTTGTTTGGCATTCGACATCAAATCATCTATTCACGCCTTACGAAATGTACTACAGTACCTTGAGGGCCATTGAAATTGATGGTGGTTCTCTTTTGTTTGTTAACAACTCACATCATTGGCTGGTAATCAAACGATGTCTTTCCATGTTTGACTACAAATCATATATTCGCATGGCTAGACTTGTACCCGAATGATCAAGTGAACGAGATAAGAAGACCCTGGATCTAGTTTCATCCATCCAAGATACGATTTCTAGATTGTTGTACACATCATCTGTATGGTGACCTTACATACAGATTGTCATCCAAACATGGGCCTATATCTGTAGCCATGTCTGCATCTGGGTAACATTCCAATGAAGACAACTTTCCGAATTATGTACATGTTATTATATTTTTTTATGTGCTGAATATGGGAATGCCTACCCTCAGCAATTATGATCAAAAGAGGATATATCATGATGTAATGTATTTTAATATTGATGCAGGTGACCACTCCGCTTCGTTTCCAAACTCATCACAGTGTAAAGCATCTCAATCAAATGTTCTTATTATTTGGATCTCATGCTTTAGGGGGAAATTGTTATAGGTCAATTTGGGCACCATTCCCAATGACCTAGTTAACTAGAGATCATCTCCAGGACCAATGATCAAGGGTCTATAATTCCCTATCATTTCAGTTGCTACATGCCCTAAGACAAGAAACAAGACAAATCAAGCAAGACTTTCATCAAGCAAAGGTTTCCATGGTTTGAAACTTATTATATAGCATATGAGAGCTCACAAATGCAGGCTCTAAAGGGCCTAAGTGAATTGAATATGCCGGTAGCCCCATTCAAGGCTACTCTGCAAAGTACTTCCCGACATTCACAGGTGCATTGGTCACATTGGGAGCGAAATTCTCATTGTTTCGGAATCTCCACTTGGCCAATTCCTTCTAGAAGAGTTAACATGTGTCAAGCTTTGGATCCAAGTGTCCATTTGACATCTACATGACTAGAAAAATGTATTTCCTATTTTTATAAAGTTATTGATTGAAAAACAACCTATAGTTCATTTATAAATTGAGCACAGATCCAAGTGCTTGAGAAGGAAGAATTTGATTAGAGAAATGCTGGAGGATTTTCAATTGAGATTTAGATTTGTGAAGCTACTGCTGGAGAGATTTATATTGTGATGAGGCTTGGGAACGTTTCAGGAAGGTCACTTCAAATCAGTCACTAGGTTGTAACCTCTCCTTCTATCATCAATAAAGAGTACTGCTTATATTTCCCTATATGCATCTGTATTGGCTTTGATTTTCCATATTGAAAGATCTTGGTTGATGTATATGGTTTATGATTTACTGATTTAGCTAACTAGCTTGAATAGATATCTATATTATTGCATCTTTTGTTATTTTAGTTTTCTTTCTTGCAGGAAGCATTCAGATCACAAATCGCTTGAATTTGAAGCTGCAATGGAAGAAACAAAAGGAGACATTTGGAAGCGACTGAACAAGTAAGCCTCCAATCCTCTCTGTGTATCTGTTCTGAGTTAGGATAAATAGTTGTACAGTCTTTCAGCTATTGTTCTAGACTAGAAACTGTCTAGGGAAGCGTGATTTATCCGTAATTCACAATTCTGGCCCAACATCCCCGAATGTTGTGTTCGGTGTATCACAATTTACAAGGCGGCCGACTCAGTTCACTATGGATGGATGGCACCTAAAAGCTGTCCTCCCAAATATACCCAAAGGTACGTGGAGGCCCAAGTCCATATTAGCACTGTCTGATGCGAAACTGTACAGTGAGAGCACCCCTTTATACTTATCGTTTTGTAACACCGCCTGATATACCCGAAAGTATGTGGACGAGATACGATATAATTACATACGTGGACTGAGGTATCACACTCGGAATGTATCGCAGACAAGTTAACGACAGCTACTATGTTTTATGATGCTAGAACACGTCTCTAGCATAGACCTTCTAAATTTTATCGTTGTGGTTCCAATGATTTATTAGGAAAATTGAGATTAATTTTATGTTGATATTGCTTACAATTTTCCTTTCAAAGGTTCACTGCTATGATGTATTGGAAAATTCCTAAAATGAGACTAAAAATGATAAGCAACTTTCACTTTCAGTTCTTTAATGAAAAACCTAGCTACTAAGGGAAGAGAGAAAATAATTTGTAAGCACAAAAATCAATGAGAAAAACAAATTAATGATCACAAACTAAATGCAGATTTCCTAATGTTCCTTTTTACGAAACACACAAAAAATCCTACAAGAAAATGCAATTTTTTCTTTTTAGTTTCCTTAATGTTATGAATGCAGAAAAGAAACTAGGTGCACTAAATCAACAATTCAAATTCCTTTTACTTTCAAGAAATGAAGAATGCAAGAAACAATTTATCTTTTGAAGGAAAAATGAGGATTTCAACAACAATTTCTCTTATCAAGGAAATTAATATTTTACGACAATTTCCTATTTCGAAAGAAAATGATTCTTAATGCGACCATAAAAAATACTTTAAAATCATCTTGTCAATGATAAAGATTTTTTTTTTTATAAAAACATTGAAAAAAATTTCAGTCAAAGGAGGAAGAAGTATATAGAATTACTGGTCAATATGAGGATCAAACTTTTCAAAAAATAGCAGAGAACAAACTGAAAAAAATTGCAAAGGCAAATTCAAAGGAATCTGGGTGGTTTCAGAAGTCAATGCAATATCCAAGGGGAGACAGTGCTCTACAACACAGGCCTGAAAGGGAGACAGTGCTATGCAAAGCACTATGTCTTGTCTAAGGGTGCGTTGGGCGTAGTGTATAAGGAAAAACACTAATGTCTAACTCACTATATTTGCAAATTTTGCTTTGAAAAAGTTTAATCTTTTTGTGTAATAACTACTGGGTGGATAAACAAAGAAAATCAGAGGCTAAGTCACCTACATCTAAGAGAAATTCTCCCCAGTGGAGTCGCCAATTTTTTGGGCTAGAATTGTGAATTACAGATAAAAAATGCTTCCCTAGACAGATGAAAATCTAGAACAATAGATTAATGACTATACGAATACCTTTCCTAACTCAGAACATACACACATAAATGATTGAGGCTTACTTATAATCCAAGCGCTCCTAAATGGCTCCTTCTGTCGGTTCCATTGTAGCTTCAATTCAAGTGGTTTGTAGGAAAAATGATTCTTGCAAGAAATAACACTAAAACAGTATAAAGTAGCAATAATATAGATGTCTATTCAAGTTAGTTAGCTAAATCAGTAAAGCATAAACAATATACAGCAACTAAGATCTTGCAATATGGAAAATCAAAGCCAATACAGATGCATATAGGGAAAAGTAAGTTGTATTCTTTATTGATGATAGAAGGAGAGGTTACAACCAAATGACTGGTTTGAAGTGACCCTTCCAACAATGATCCTCGGCCCCATCAGAGTATAAATCTCTCCAACAGTTGTTACACAAATCTAACTCTCTATTGAAAATCCTCCAGCATTTCTCTACTCAAATTCTTCCTTCTCAAACACTTAGATATGTGTTCAATTTATAGATGAGCTGAAGGTAGTTTTGCAATAAATAACTTTCCAATAATAGGAAATACATGTTCCCAGTCACGTATATGTCAAATTAACACTTGGATTCGAAGCTTGACACATGTGAACTCTTCTAGAAGGCACTGGCCAAGTGGAGATTCTGGAACAATGAGAATTCCGCTCCCAATGTGACCAACACACCCATAGATGCTGGGAAGTGATTTGTAGAGAAACCTTGCATGAGGCTACCTGCATATGCAACACACTTAGTCCCCTTAGATACACCATTGGTGAGCTCCCACATGCTATATAATAAACTTCAAACCTTGTAAACCTTTGCTTGATGAAAGTCATGTTTGATTTATCTTGTTCTTGCCTTAGGGCATGTAGAAACTTGAAATGATAGGAATGATAGACCCTTATTCATTCGTCGTGGAGGTAATGACCAGTGAACCAGGTCATTAGGAATGATGCCCAAATTTACATATAATAGAAGAGAAGCATGAACACATAGAGACACCAGGATTGGTCTGAGACTAGGGAAAAACATACTATGGGGAAAACCCTTGAAAATTCTTCTTCTTAAATCATCATAAAATGATTTAGCAATAATATTACAATGATCCATAGATCCATATCTTCATGATGGACTATTCTAAATGATATGAAATAGATCATTCTCAATTTTTTTTGTGCAATGACCGTCGTATCTATTGTGGACTATTCCACTGGATGCTACACATAATATTTCCGTTCATTTGTGTCTCTTCCTAGGTGGTACTATTAACTCTCTCTTAGAGACTCACTTCTCATTCCCCTCGCATTAGAATAACCTTGATACACATACGATCGAACACTCACCAAGCACAACCCCCTTGTTTTTCGAAGGCATGTGTTCACCCCTCTCTCTTACTAAAAGTTAGAGTCAAGGAAAATCTATATGAATACAAGAAAACTAGGACAATATTCCAGATGGGGCTCTTAATCTAGAAGGTGTGAGGTCTAATTAGGACTTCACATCGAGGAGACCCCTTGGTTGATGGATTTATAGCACCATTAACACAACCACAAGGATGTGTCCAAGGTTGTGGTGGAAATTGATATTAGTAATGGTGGTAAGAAAATTGTAAAGGCATGTGAAGCGGTTTTGTACATTGCAGTTCATGCTCTACAATCACTAAGGGAACACTAAGTGTTTGGTGCAACCAAACATGTGGCAAGAGGAATACAGTTCATGAATATAGTAAGGAAGAAGTTAGCCATAGTAATCTAGCTCAAGGAAATATCTCAATATATGTTATAATGAGTTAGGAGCGAGGAGACCATTTGGAAAGGAGAAGAGCACTTGTGGATACAAAGACTTGTGCATTGGTTGAGGATGACCAGAAAGAGCATGATATACTTTAGGTTGAATATGACATGGATTTTTTTGGGCAAAGTTGTTTCCTTGATGAGGAGGACGTCAAATATATTGAGGAAATAGTTATTGCTAGCCTAATGAACTATGAAAATAGTTTAGACCAACTTGGAGGTGAGACAAATGAGGTAGCAAAAGAATAACCAAATATTTTTTAATATGAAACCTGGTGTATGTTTTTAGGTTTAAAAAATTATTACCAGCCTTCAAACAATGTATTTATGCAGGAAGGTGAAGAAATGAGACTTGTAGAGGAGATAGATGAAATAGAAGAGTTTTTTGCACGTGAAGTTGTTATGGCATAGGAAGCTGAAGAAGTACAATATTTCATTTATGGAGAAAATAAACAACAACACTCTTATTCCTGAAACGATGCAAAAAATATATTTTTTAATTATTTAATAGGAAATATAAAATGAGGACATGCTCAAAGGAAGTCTCATGCCTATAGAAGGAATTACAAATGAAACTAATATTGAACCTTTAGTCGAGTGTGTGGCAGAATATTTGGATATTGAAGGTTGCGTAGAGAACAAAGATACAATTCAAAGTGATTTTGAAATGTATAAAGAACTGAATTCCTTATAACAAATAATAATGAAGAAAATGTTGCATATTCAGCATGTGAAGGCAGAGTTGGAGAGAGGAACAATTATGTACAAAGGAAATCAACAAATTGATATGGTAGAGGAAAATGTGAAACAGATAGTAGATAGCACCAACAACAAAGACCAAAAAAAGGTAGAAATTGATAAGGTGATTGAGGAAGTGTATGATTTTATGAGAAGACCATCCAAAAGGATGAGGTAAAGTAGACAAAGGAGGATGCACAATAAGAAGGAATAGTTTATTGAATAACTCTATATCAACAGAGTAAATGGACAACAATAGCACAAGATATGGAGACCTAGAGAACAAATAATAATGGAACAACATCAACACAGTAAGGAAAAAAACCAGATAAAAAATATAATGTTTTATCCAAAAGGACTTCATCAACATACACATGGTCAGGATACCATGAAATATTTCAACCTTGGGGGTGTGATGTAGGAGCATTCAACTTCCAAGTTTGACATTGAGTGTAATTATTTACTTAATTGTATTTTATATGTTTTCATGAGAAATTTACATAAGTGAGGAATATTGTAACAATATCTCTCTCTTTTGAAGATATATCTCAAGAATATTTGGGAGAGTTATAGAGAAATGAGGGAATATAGATTGTTGAAATATTTATGGATCTATGAACCTTAGAATAAGGGTTTAGGTGAGGAATTTTTTGATCTGAACAAGAATATTGTTCAAAATCCTTATGTATAAATATGTAGAAAAAATATGAATATGTGTGGGTGATAGAGTGATAGATATACTTGAGAGGAATTGAAGGAAATTAGGGCCACAAGTTTGAGAGGGATTTTATTGTAAATTTGACTGAGAGGGCCTTTATAATTATTATGTGTGCACTTTAATATAAATGACTCAGTTTAAGTAAATTATGCTATTGTATGATATTGAGTCTTGTGATTTTGTTGAATTAGATGTGTTGAAGGGATGATCAAATCTCAGGAGGGATTCACACATCTCTATATATTGTTGTAGGATCAGAGTAGCACATAGGAAGTTTGGAAGCATGAGAGAGTTGAAGGTATGATTACCATTGAAGTCATAACCTTTTTTATAATGGAAGGAGATAGATTATTTATCATTGATCAATGATTGTGAGGAGATGGAAGCTAAAAGATCAAGTTAGAGGTAGCGGTATCACAGAGGAGCACATTTGTTTATTGCAAGGGCTTTAAAGAGACAACATATAGAAATAAGAGAGGTGCAGTGGTGAGAATATAGTCAAGGGTTACAATGATAAGGAAAGACTTAACCAAATTCAATAATGAGGTCCTAGATAGGCACAAAGGAAACACAAAGGATTCAAACAGCTAGTTGATTTACATTTTCACTGACATATGTCATTTAATAGACCCTGGGACCAATAGTAGACATAACTTGATAGATTCAGGAGACAGAGTTTGATAATAGTGGTTGGAGAGAAGTCCATCACTTGACAATAGAAATGACTTGACACAGCCAAGAGACGGAGGTTTACAACTTCGGATTGGAGGATACACCTCGAAAGAATAAATAAGATCGCTCAATGATAAGGTCAGGCTCTAAATATTGGGATCATGTGGCATTGTGGTTCCCACCCAAGATTAGTACCCTGGTAGTTCCCATGAAGTTCCTTTCCCATTAAGTCAGACCAACAATAGAGGTTCAGAGTATTAAAGCAGAGGAGTAAGTGGGTTCCTCCCAGAGGTTTATACCTCGACGACTTTTGTAAACCCTCTTTTCTTTGCATCAAGAAATAAGAAACAAGTTGACATTTTTGAGATTCAACAAGATGATGAGCTTAGTGAAAATCAATCACCTTCACTAAGTGGGCTCATAGGCTATTTTTAGGTGTAAGTCTATTTTTAGACTATTTCTATTTTTAGACATCGTGATCATATTTCAGAAGTTGCAGGATGCTATTTGTGGATGGTTGGTCAAGTTGGAAAAATAGATGAAATTCTATTTTTAGAATATTGGGCGAAGTCTATTTATATATCGTTGATCTGAAAATAGAAGTGTCAATTATTATTAGCTCTTAATAATAATCAAACTCTAACTATCAAATTATTCTCTTGGAGCACTTAATTTCAGTATACAAATTTGTGAAATCAGTGGGCTGAAGGAATTACACAATTCCTAGGGTTTACTGGTGGTACATGCATGGAGGAATCAGTTAGAACCAAAGTGGCAAAGTTATGACAGAGTTGGAACTAGAGTAGTTCATGGAGTTGTTATTCAGTTTAACTCACTTAATGGAGTTAAACTCAATTGAGCTAGTTTTATCTAGTCTAACTGAATGATACACTAGTGAGAGTGGAGTGAATTAATTATTTAATTAATTCAAAAATAATAACTCATTAATCAACTGAACAAATACAACATTAAACTATAGTGCATGTTAGTTTGAGTGGAGACCCAGTGGAGAGATAGGTGAAACGGGAAGGTGGACTATCTGTTGTGACTATAATGATGCATTGATTGCACCACACACACATTGGAGTTTCCAATGAGGATTGCACAGTGCAAGCACGGTAGATTCGAATTCATTCAGGGGCCTTCTTCAGCAGGGATTGCGCAGTGGAGGCAGGCTATTAGGTGGCAAGAAATCAGTGCATGGATTTGCAGATTTCTATTGATTAGTGTGTGATGATTGATTGTACTGAGAGCTTGATGTACTAAGGTTTCTATAATATTGTTACATGATCTCCATGATACATAATATATGATAGTTGGGATTCTTAGCTTCAATATTTCTCGTTAAAAAACAGTGTTATGTGCAATTGTTTTTATTGCTTCATGTGTTTGCAATTGAGTTTTTAAATTTTCGCAAAATATTAACAGTGGAAGGATTCAGTATTTAGAAAGAAGATAAATATTGTTAGATTAGGAGAATATGGATATATACATGCATCTTGTATATAATTTCTACATGGTATCAGAGTAGTGTTAATTATTGAATATTTCAATTGTGAAGAATTATTGAGTTTGTGTTGGTGGACAATTCGAATTTGCTGCAGAAATTTCTTGGTGTGAAAGTTGAGTATACATTGAAATGTCTTTCAATGGGTTGTGACTGGAGTATGCCCTTGATGGAAGCTCGAATTACATAGCCTGGAAGGATAGGATGGATTCGGTGCTAGAAGATAATGGACTGAAGGAGTTCATTGATAGTGATGTTCCTAAGCTGGGATCTAGCGATGCTGCATTACTTGACACATGGAAAAAGAAGGTAGCAAAGAGAAGAGGAATTCTGTTGGAAGGTGTGAAGGACAATATTATGTCCAGCCTTCATGGGAAAGCCAATCCATTTGAAATATGGAAGGCTTTGACAGATTTTTTCCAAAGCAGCAGCGACCAGAGGAAGTTGGCGCTGAAAGATAATATCAGAAAAATAAAAATGGATAAGGGCGACAATATTCCAAAATATCTCACGAATTTTTTCCACTGTAGGGATGAACTGGGAAGTGTGGTAATTACTATTGATGATGATGACTTGGTGAGCTTGGATCTCCTTGGGCTTTTGAAGATTTCGCATAGCTATGAAGACTCTTTCAATGGACGGGAGAAACTGCCAGGTTGGGAGTGACTTTGGTCGGATCTTGTGCATGAGGAGATAAGGCGAAGTACCAAGGATGGCTCTTCATCAAAGAATGAAGATGAAGAGAATCATGCTTTGGCTGCCAAAGCAAGGAAGGGGAAGTGGAAAAAATCCCATCCAAAATCTGAAGCTAAAGGTAAGAAGTAGGATTTTCACAAGGTGAAGTGTTTTCACTATCACGAACATGGGCATTTTGCCACTAACTGCTCACAAAAGAAGAAGAAAAAGAAGGATGATAGAGCTACAGCTGGAGAGGCCTTAGCCTCAAAATTTTAACTTGATTTCTCTTTGATCACATGCTTGGTTTCAAGCTATATGGGATTGGTGTGGTATCTTGACAATGGTGCATCCTTCCATATGACGGGAGACAAGGAGTTGTTTAGTGACTTGGAGGAGAAGGACCTTCAAATTCATATAGAGATGGGTGATGATGGTCATTATAGTGCGACCGGCATTGGGACCATTATCTTTGAGAGGGAGTCAAGTAATCCATTTCTGTTGAAAGATGTTATTCATGTTCCAGGTCTAAAGAAGAACTTGGTCTTGGTTGCAATGTTGGAATACAAAGGTTATGACGTTATTTTTAGCGATGGAAAATCTTTCCTGCGACATAAAACAACGGGTAAAACCAAGAGTATATGGATTCAAGTTAAGAATATCTACAATTTGGAGGTATATGGTTGTGCTAAAATTATGGGAAAAATAGAAGAAGTGGTGAGCCGATATGAGGGAGAATTATGGCACAGGAGATTGGGCCATCTTCACCATGGCGCTTTGAAGATTTTGCAGCAGATCTCTACTGGACTTCCCAAGGGTACTCTTGCGCAGTAATATCAATGCAAGGGATGTACTATGAGTAAGTTTGTGAAGACCACCTTTCATGAGAAGGAGAACCATGCTTCGATGATCCTTGAGAGAATTCACAAAGACGTGTGTGGACCTTTCTCAGTTGCTTCAACAACAAAACACAGGTATTATGTTATATTTGTTGATGAATATTCTTGTAGATGCTAGATATTATTCATGTAGAAGAAGATAAAAACATTCTCAAAGTTCTGTGAGTTTAAAGCATTGGTGGAGAAGGAGTCGGGGAAGCAAGTGAAAGCTCTACGGAGCGATAATGGTGGTGAATATATTTTTGGCGAATTCAAAAACTTCTGTAGCAAAGAAGGAATTTTAAGAGAACTCATAGCGCCTCATAACCCACAATAGAATGGGGTCGTGGAGAGGAAGAACAAAATGATCATGGGTGTTGCACGAGCTATGATTCATGACCAGGGCCTACTGATGCACTTGTGGGCAGAAGCATGCAACACTGCGGTTTATGTGAAAATTTGTTTTCCTCATAGAGTACTTCGCATGAGTACACCTGAAGAAGATTTTACTGGTAAGAAGCCTGATATTTCTCATTTGAATATTTTTGGCTCATCTGTTTACATTCATGTGACAAAGGATGCCAGGAAGAAGCTGGAGTCGACTGCAGAAGTTGGGATATTTTTTGGGTACGTAGGAACACCCCATAATTATCGTGTGTATTTTCCAGACAGTCAAATGACTGTGGTGCGACGCGATATAAAATTCAATGAGGTGAAAGCCACAAAGTTGTCGCTTGATAGGGAGCTACACTTGCATGTAGAGGAGGAACTTCTTGTTCCCAAAGATGAGCCTCTAGATGTGGATCAGCCACAGGAGGAGATTCATGGAGTGTAGGAGTCTAGTCATGCAGAACAAAACATCAGAAAAGGAAGAAAGCATACCACAAAAGATGAGAGACTAAAGCTTGATGTGGCACAAAATGTAGGAGCCCTTACATCACAGCGCAGACAAGACAGTCACCTGACCGATTTACTGGATACATGGCTCTCATGAGAAAGTGTATCATGACAGAGCCATCTTCTTTTGAATAAGCAGTGCAGGAGTCCACATGTGTATATGCCATGGTGGAGGAGTATGAATCCATTGTCAAAAACAATGCTTGGGAGATTGTTCCAAGTAGAGTGGGAAAATCAGTTGTAGGATCAAGATGGATCTACAAGGTAAATAAAGCTGCTAGCGTTGAGAAGTATAAGGAAATATTTGTTGTCCCGGGATTCTCACAGATCGAGGGGATTGATTATGAAGAAACCTTTGCACCTGTCACACGATATTCTTCCATAAGGACCATCCTTTCTCTCTCAGCGCAGATGGGTTGTCACATTCATCAGATCGATGTGAAGACTGTGTTCCTTAATGGGATCATTGATGAAGAGGTGTACATTTAGTAGCCTGAAGGATTTGAGATCTTCAGCAGTGAGTTGCATGTGTGCAGACTCAAAAGAGCATTGTATGGGCTGAAACAAGCACGTCATGCTTGGTACACTCAGATCGACAACTATTTCACTGGACTTGGCTTCACCAAGAGTGAGGCGGATGCAAACCTGTACCAAATTGTGGTGGAGGGTAAGCTTTTAATCATTTTTATTTATGTTGATGATTTAATACTAACGAGTGATGAGAAGTTGATACACTCATGCAAGGAAGATCTTGCAAAGGAGTTTGAGATGAAGGATTTGGGCCTCCTTCATTATTTCCTTGGATTGGAAATATGGTAGTGGGAAGGTGAATTGTTTGTGTCTCAAGGAAAGTATGCTTGGGAGATACTTGAGAAGTTTCACATGCAAGGTTGCAAGCCTATCGACACTCCTCTTCCAAGAAATTGGAGGAAAGAAGATGCTACATCGGTAGAGGTAGTGGATGCCACTGTTTATTGACATTTGGTGGGTTCGCTCATGTATTTAGTTAATATAAGGTCGAACATATGATATGCAGTGAAATATCTTTCACAAGCGATGGTTAAGCCTACCAAGCTCTTTTCGAAGGCAGGAAATCATGTCCTGAGATATCTCGGGGGAACATATGAGTATGGCTTATGGTACAAATAGACGGATGAGGTGAAGTTGCATGGCTTCACAGATGCAGATTGGGCAGGCAACCCAATGGACAGAAAGAGCACATTAGGAGGGATTTTTAGTATCGGATCTACAACAGTTTCTTGGTACAACAGGAAACAAATATCCATAGCTCTCAGTTCAGCAAAAGTAGAATACATTACAACAATTCAAGCTGCATGTGAGCCTATATAGATGAGGAAGATCCTAGTCAGTTTGTTTGGTTCACATTTAGATCCTACAGTGATACATTGTGATAATCAGAGTTGCATTAAACTCTTGATTAATCTTGTGTTTCATGATAGATCTAAACATATTGATGTTTGGCATCATCATATCAGAGATTGTGTGCAACGGAAGATCATGTTTCTTTAGTACTTTAATACGAAAGATCAGGATGTAGATATTTTGATGAAGGCGCTCACCAAGAGCAAATTCGAATACCATAGAGGTAGGATCGGGGTGAAGGATAATCCATATCTTGTTGAGAGGGAGTGTTGAGATTCAACATGATGATGAGCTTAGTGAAAATCAGTCACCTTCACTAAGTGGGCCCATCGGCTATTTTTAGGTGTAAGTCTATTTTTAGACTATGTCTATTTTTAGACATGGTGATCATATTTCAGAAGTTGCAGGATGCTATTTGTGGATGGTTGGTCAAGTTGGAAAATTAGATGTAATTATATTTTCAAAATTTTTGGTGAAGTCTATTTATAGATTGTTGATTTAAAAATAGAAGTGTCGATTATTATTAGTTCTTAATAATAATCAGACTCTAAATATCAAATTATTCTCTTTGAGCACATAATTTTAGTATACAGATTTTTCAAATAAGTGGGCTGAAGGAATTACACAATTCCTAGGGTTTACTCGTGATTCATGCATGGAGGACTCAGTTAGAACTGAAGTGGAAAAGTTATGACAGAGTTGGAAGAGTATTTCATGGAGTTGTTATTTAGTTTAACTCAGTTAATGGAGTTAAACTCAGTTGAGCTAGTTGTATCTAGTTTAACTGAATGATACACTAGTGAGAGTGGAGTGAATTAATTAGTTAATTAATTCAAAAACAATAACTCATTAATAAACTGAACAAATACAATATTTAACTACAGTGCATGTCACTTCCAGTGGAGACCCAGTGGAGAGATAGGTGAAATGGAAATATGGATTATCTACTGTGACTATAGTGATGCATTGATTGCACCACACACACATTGGAGTTGCGAATGAGGATTGCACAGTGCAAGCAAGGTAGATTCAAATTCATTCAGGGGTCTTCTTTAGTAGGGATTATGCAGTGGATGCAAGCTATCATGTGGCAAGAAATCAGTGCATGGATTTGCATATTTCTTCTGATTAGTGTGTGACGATTGATTGTGCTGAGATCTTGATGTATTAAGCTTTGTATGAGATTGTTACATGACCCCCATGATACATAATATATGATATTTGGGGTTTTCAGCTTCAGGATTTACTGTTAAACAATTGTGTTTTGTGCGATTGTTTTTATTGCTTCATGTGTTTGCAATTGAGTTTTTAAATTTCCACAAAAGATTAACAGTGGAAGGATTCTGTATTTAGCAAGAAGATAAATATTGTTGGATCAGGAGAATCTGGATATGTACATGCATCTTGTATATAATTTCTACAGACATGTAAAACAATTGTGTGGAATGGCTAAGGGTGAATGCTAATAAAAAACAGAATTGGAACCAATTATGGTTGAGTTGTCCCAACGAATAAAGGTTGTGCATGAAAGTTAAAGGGAATGAGATTGGTCATGAGGAGCTTCACTTAAAGAAAAATGCTTTAAAGCTGAATTCTTCCCACTTGTTTTATAAGAAGTTTTAGGCCATGGTGGTTATGTTATTGATTGGGCCATGCATTTGTATGTAGCATTTGGCTCTAGGGCTATATGATGCGAACTTGAATCTTGTGGTTTTGAGAAGGGGTTTGGACTACCTTTTATGCTCCTCCATATGTTTATTTAACGCCTCCTAATGAATTATTTAATAAATGGATTATTATATCTCGTGATGCAGGAGCATCAAGTTAAATTTTCATTATTCAATTGGGTAATTAAGGGGGTGAGAGATTTTAATTATTTTATTAATTAATTTTCTCATTTTTAATAAATTAGGAGAGAAATTATGAATTTGAGGATTATTGTAAATATTCCTTAAATAATTAAGTATATGAGTGGAGTTGAATTAGGTAGATAATCTAGGGATTAGGAATTCCATAAATGGGACTTAGTTGGGTCAAAAAAAATAAAAATCTAAATTAGATTTTAAGTTGAGATTTGTCTGGAGGAAATTATAAAATGGAATAAATTATATTTATGTATAAATGTGTAGCTTGTGAGGGTGAGAAAAGGAGAAGCGAGGAAGTGAGGAAGTGACGAATACATAGAGTAATAGAAATGGTTTGAAGGGCCAAGAGCCAAGAGGCCGCCCATTGTAATATCTCGTTGAAGAGTTTTTATGATTTTATATCAATATTTTAATTATCAGGCTCTCTTTCCTTCATGTATATTTTGAACTGAACATATTTTTGGTTTTAATGAAGAATTTTAATTTTGATGGAAGCACACGTGTTTTATTTGCTGGGATCTGATTTAAGCCAGTATCTCGACATCATTTTGGTATCGAAGCCTCCATTAGTTTTGGTAGAGGTTGAGTTGCCATGTGTTTGCTACTATTAGGAGAGGCACACGAGTTTGGTTGATCACACGTTGTTTGAAGAAGCTATTGTAGAAGCATTATTGGGAGAATTGTAGGAGGCATTGTTTGATTAAAATGGAGTTCTGATTATTTTCTCCTGTACTTTTTGGAGATCTAGTGATTCAGAGGGCCACCGCTGCATACAAATTGTGCAACGGGAAATCCATGGATGGTGTGAAGCCATACAGATTGGAAATCCATTGTTGTAAATCCATACAGATTGGAAGAAATTTTGTGTGTATATCTAGAGACATCACTGTGTGAAGGAGAGATCATTGTGCGTTGATTTGTTCAATCAGTTGTGATAAGAGTGCAGTGTGAAGGAATAATTGTGCATTTGAAACAATGATGATGGAAAAAGCAACCTTGGGTTAGCTAGAGTAAAAGTGATAGGTATAGTTTCCATTGGAGATGAACCCTTGAAGACAGTAAACTAATGGTGGAAATCTGTCGTCGTAAGCTAGAGAGGCGGAAAACGTTAGATGCATATGTTAGATGGAGATGTTGGAAAAGCTGGGGTCACACAGTAAAGCAAAATATGAAATTGATGATGGAACAGTGTTGACCCTCCTATGGAAAAGTGCGTTGGTAGCATGCGATGCTAGCAGGGGTGTAAGAGTCTACTTACATTTCTTGTAACGTAGAGAAATTTACACCCATCACTGATCATGTTTGATAGATACATATTGTGAATTAGCGTAGTGAAGTAGAGTTGAGTCTCTGTGGCGTTGTGGAGCTTGTGGTGCTTCAACTTCAAGGCTTCCCTTCACGTTGCTTGCCGGAGGAGGTGCAAGCATATGGAATACATAGATAAGTAATCATCGCACCAACCCATTGAAAAAATGATATATACGCATTTCCCATTTGATTGCATATTTCAGAATCACCAAAAGGATTGTTTCTATCTCTGCATACTGCACCAATCAATACCATAAGCACATTCCCAATGTTCCCAATTCCAATTTGCACGATTGTGAACTTGAAATAATCCTTGCATGACATCCATTTTTGCATGGTTGTGAATTTACACGGCATCCATTTTTTTTTATAAATCTCTTCTCTCGCTGAGATTAGATGCGTTGACAATGGATATCCTTGTAAAATTTGATTTATGAATATTGATTTAAAGGAGGAAGAATAGAACATACGATCTGCTATATCACAGAAGTTGTAGAGTGAAGTCGTGGAAGCCTGAGGGACAACATTTCTTAGGTAATTGGAGTTATGAAGTGATAATCGTGTGGCTTGGAATGCTATAACTGCATGAGCAATAGCGCAATCACGAGGAATTTTAGAAGGTTGTGGCTATTAAAACTGGTGGTCAGGAAAAGACACTTGCAGATGTTACATCTTCCAAAGCAGTGGAGGTTCCAACTATGGTAGATCCTTATGAAGTAGTTGTTCTTTCATTGCCTACTATTGTTACAGATCGCCTGCTTCAGATATCTCACCAAGTTCTTGCTACTCGATATGATGTTGACATTCAATGTCTTACAAGTCTGCTGGAACTTCCTGAAGTGACATTTGTAGCTATCCTTGAGTAGTTTGCAACAAACAACTTTGCAAATGGGAGAAACAAGGGAGCATATATTGTGGTTGATTGCAAGGTATAAGGTAGATAGCTTAGCGAGTGGGGAAATTCCAATACTGAATCAAGTACAGGGTTCAGATCTGCCATCCGAAGATTCTGGCTTACTTGGGATAACTGGAAAAAACAATTCATCTTTATTAGATCCTCTAATTTCATTTCGTCCTCTCACAGGATCAGCTTTACTCTGACATGATCGTTATGCCGCAGCTACATCATTTGGGGGCCTTTCACAAGTGTCACCAATATTGACTGGAGAAATCACTAGCGTAAGTTGTGCTGGTAAATCGGTGGGCCAATATACTGTCATGTCGACATTTGATTCTTGTAGCAAAGGTTACAAACCTGAAGGTAAACCTTTCCTTTAAATGAAGATGATATACATATTGTTCAAACCATAGTCATATAGAAAGTATAAATGTTTTAATTAAGCAGATGTATAGGGGTTTATAACCATAGGTTAAAAGAGAAAGGAACTCCACTTGAAGAGTTTTATATTTGAATTAAAGTTAAGACTTGCATAAAATTTGGGTGTGTGCGGAGATTGGTTTTTTTCCAAAAGATCAGAACTGCGATACTATTATGTGAAAAAGAGAATAAAAACTTTGTGACATGTCATTAATCAAAGTTTTTATGGTAGAGACAGTAAATAGACTTCTGATTAAATCTACAAATAAAAAGAGAAATGCATTTTATATGCAAATAGTGAGTATAAAGCAGCTAAGACTGTAAAGGAGCTGAATCCGAGAGGGATATTTGGGTTTGACATGCATCGATGAAAGGCATGCGAATGTTCACAGTGAAAAATATGACATGGAAGAGTGAAGTCCGGAGAATTGAGATTGCAGAGAGAAAGGTTTATTAATAACCTTAACAGGAGCATGAGGTATGATAATTCAGGAAGGTATTTTTGAACGTTGAAGATTGAATGGTTTATTTATTTTCATCTTAAAATAAATCTTGAAATAACCTGAATTGCATTTCGACTAAAGACTTTAGTATAATGTGAAATGATAAGGGAAAACTGATGATTTTTCATAAGAATGAAGCATGAAAGAGAGTGAAAATTTTACATCCTAAAAATCTATTAGGGGTGTATGTTTGTTGGAGGATCGTATAACTTGAATTAAGTCAAAATATCCACTATCATTATTTTTAGGGAAAATATTGAAGTCAAAACATATGTTAAAGTCAAATGAAATTTTGGATAGTTTGAGTTAAGATTGAGTATTTTCATCCAAGATGAAGAATGGGTGTAAGTCTGAAGTCAAAGAGTCGTAAGTTAAGTAAAAAGTCTAGATGTAATGGGGTGCATGATTGGAAGAGCCCAACACCCAAAGATTTGGTCATTGTAACACATGAATTACTGAAATTGTTGTTTGCAGCAAAGTGAGGCAAGAGGGTTGCCAGAGATTGGTTCCAAGACAACGAACCAAGAGAATCCAAGTGTAGGAGGAGAACTTGCATTTTTTTATGAATGGCAAGTGTGAAGGATTGGTGAAAGGATGACTAAATGAAATCCACATGTGAACAGATGAAGTTCAACAAGGAGGGAAAGATGAGGGTTGATAGTAATTTCCGAAGATCTGATGAAGACCACATTAGAGGGAAGAAGAAGAAAAATGCCAAGGTAAGTGGCATATGTGAGAATTGACAGATTAAGATTATGAGCGAGAGAAGGCTAAGATAACATTTCACCTTGAATTGTTAATGAATTTTTTGTATAGAAACATCAAAGAACAGACACATGGTTCGACCATGAGAAAGAAGGTAAAGTGGCAGAGACTACACGCAAAGAGGGAAAAGCAGGTAAAAATATAGTTGACAGAAGAGCTAAGGAATCTCGAGCAGATGTTGAGGAGTGAAGAACTCAGAGAGGCTGAGTTAAAAATGGACGTTTCCATTTGTGGCCCAAAACAGGGTGAAATTCTGGGTGAAGAGATCAGTGAGGATGATCTCATGAACTATTGGGATAGTTTAGCAGAATCTGAAGATGTGTTGACGAGAGTAGTAGATGAGGCTATGAAGCCTTTCATTTTTAAATCTCACAGTTTATGTATGTTTGCAGGATGTGCGATAGATGGTGGACAGTCTGGTGAAACTGTCACAGAGAAAAATGAAACTCTTGAGGTGGAGTCTAATGGAGAATTCCTTTTAGAGGAGGAAGGTATTGATTTTTTGCAGCAGGAAGAAATCATAAATGAATTCTTGTTTGGGGTAAGACAACAAGTTGAAACTATTATGGAGCAGGAGCATAGTAGAATGCCAAAGAGATATTCCAAAGAGGTAAACAAATGTATTTGTTTGGTGAATTTGCTGACAGAATTTTACAATGTGATGGAATAGAAACCAGAACAACTTAGGAAGATTTCCAGAAGAAGGATGAAGCTAGGAATGAAGGTTGTGACGAAGTGCTGAAAAGATTTCATAGGGAAATAGAGTTCTTGGAATGATGCCTTAAGGAACCTGATGGAGAAGTAAAGCTTGCAGAACCTGATCTAGAAGAAATTACAGTTACTATACATGATAGAGATGAAATGTTTATAGAGTTGAATGAATGTTATAACTTTTCAGATAATGATGTAAGTATATGTACAGAAAGCAACATTAATAGATATCATGTTGAAGTCAGAGAAGTTGAGCATCAGGTACAACAAGGGAGTTGTGTCCATAGAGACAAAAATGAGACATAAATATTAATCCAGCAGGATAAAGATGGAAGCAGCTAGCTATTCGAAACTGAATCTCTTGAAGTCTAGAAGGTCGATGATGGGAGATTGATGCCTGAAGCATCAAAAGATACCAAAAGGTCTTATATTTTTAAAAATAATTGTTTTTTGGTGAATGCAGGTACAACACTGGACAAGAAAGTTGTTGCTACAAAAGCAATCAAAGACTATAGTTGTAATCAATAAGGAGTTCTTGATTACTTTTCATTGCATAAAATTGAGTGTTTAGCTCAGTTGGAGATGAAAGCCTTAGATAAAGAGTAATTTCTCCGAGGAATTGGTTAAAGAAAGCACTGGAGAAGCCGATGGAATCTAATCAACAGAGTGAGAAATGAGTTACCAAATTGATTGGATACTTTGAAGGACCAGCGACATAACAGAGTTTGGAATCCCAGAGAGAGAAAGTCATCAGGACTTGTGGTTGTCGCATTGTTACAGAAAAGCAACACACCTCATAGACAGGAGTCTATGGAAACTTCTCTACATGGGGAGTCTGATGAAGGAGCATCAAGTTAAATTTTCATTATTCAATTGTGTAATTAAGGGGGTGAGAGATTTTAATTATTTTATTAATTATTTTTCTCATTTTTAATAAATTAGGAGAGAAATTATAAATGTGAGGATTATTGTAAATATTCCTTAAATAATTAAGGATATGACTGGAGTTGAATTAGGTAGATAATCTAGGGATTAGGAATTCCATAAACGGGACTTAGTTGGGTTCAAAAAAAAAAAAAATCTAAATTAGATTTTAAGTTGAGATTTGTGTGGAGGAAATTATGGAATGGAATAAATTATATTTATGTATAAATATGTAGCTTCTGAGGGTGAGAGACGGAGAAGTGAGGAAGTGAGGAAATGGTGAATACAAAGTGTAATATAAATGTTTTGAAGGGCCGAGAGCCAAGAGGCTGCCTTTTGTAATATCTGGCCAAAGAGTTTTTATATTTTTATATCAATATTTTATTTATTTGTCTCTCTTTCCTTCATGTATATTTTGAACTGAAAATATTTGTGGTTTTAATGAAGAATTTTAATTTTGATGGAAGCACACATATTTTATTTGCTAGGATCTGATTTAACCCAGTATCTAGGCATCATCTCGTAAGGTGACTATGAATAAGGTTGAAAGAAGAACCTTTTAAGGATTGATTGGGCATTGTGGGGTCATTAAACTGGGGCTTCTAGCAGGCTCCAAATTAGGTCTACATCAGTATGACATCCCAATGTATGGTTGTAACAAAAGTTTTAGTGGTTTTATATGACACTACCCCACTATAAACTTGGTATATTGTTTAAATAATATAGATGTGTAATATTATTCGACTGCATCATGACTACTTCAACCATACCATTAATATTTACCAAATCAATAGTATAATTTCGTCAGAGGACCAGAAACTCGACCCATGGTCAGTCAGGCCCCCAAAAACCCTATATTATAAAATAAATACCACTACGCCAATGCTGTAGAGTTGAAAATATTAGAACACAAATGTTCTATTATTTCCCTGTTCGGGTATGTAGACTAGCGATATTGCTAGAGTTTGAGGTCGAATTTGAGAGGGTTCGAGCATCCTTTTTCAACACATATTTTTCCAACCCATTTTATATATTGATCAAAGAAATTTGGTGCAAATTTGAGGCCCAAGTGTTGGTATAAGTAGACTTTTGAAGCTAATGAAATTTGGCCACTCCCCATTGGTAGCAGGCTAGATGCGTAGTGCATTAGGGACGAGCTCTTTGATCAAATATATGTTTGTACTATTGTCTTATCTTCTTATTTTTTTTATGAATTTTTTAATTGGTTTAGCATTACATGGTTAAGACAAAATTTTCACATTTTAATCCTTCTAAATAAATCAATTAAAAAATATTTTAGATCAATAGATGGAGGGGGGAGAGAGGGAAGGAGAGAGAGATAGAGAGATGAAGGGAGGGGGTGATGGATATATATGGAGAGAGAGAGTGTGTATATGGGGGGGTGGGGGGGGGGGGGGGTGGCGGTGTTGAGATATAGAGACAAAGAAGGAGAGATAGAGGGAGATATAGATATAGATGGCAGGGAGAGAGAGGGGATAAGAAAGACACAAAGAGAGGGAGGGAGAGGCGGGGGGGGGGGGGGAGAGAGAGAGAGAGATGTGGGAGAGAGTGAGGGTAAGATACAATTTTATTCACTAAAATAGATGAATTTATTTGAGTTTAGTTGTTGATTTATAATCTTAAAATTTGATTTCTTGCACTAGATGCATTGATTTCAACATAGATGTTGATTTATAATCCTATTTGAATGCTTACACTAGATGCATTGATTTAAATATATATGTTTATTTCGAATCCTATTTGATTGCTCGCAATAGATCCATTGATTTCAGTGTAGATATTGATTCCTAATCCTATCTAATTTCTTTCACTAGAAACAATGATTTTAGTGTAAATTTTGATTTATAATCCTTTTTTATTGCTTGCACTAGATGCATTAAATTCATTGTACATTTTGATATCTAATATAGTTGATTTTTTGCACTAGATGTATTGATTTTAGTTATATGTTGATTCTAATACTATTTTATTACTTGCACTAGATGCATTGATTTCAGTTTATATGTTCATTTATAATCCTATTTGAATGCTTGCACTATTTGAATTTATTTTTGTGTAAATATTGATTTCTAATCCTATTTTAAAGCTTGCAATAGATGCATTTATTTTAGTATAGATATTGATTTCTAATCTTGTTTGATTGCTTGCACTAGATGCATTTATTTCAATGTAGATGTTGATTTCTAATTTTATTTGATTGCTTTCACTAGATGCATTGATTTAAGTGTAGATGTTGATTTAAAATTTTATTTGAATTTTTCACTATATGCATTGATTTTAGTGTAGAATTTGATTTTTGATTTGATGTAAATAGATGTATTTTGTACATTAATTTCAAAGTAATTAGATTAATAGTGTGCATTTATTTTAGAGTAAGAAAAAAAAATCTATTGACGACGTGCATGTATTTCTACATTACAGTAATTCAACCACATATAATATACTCAAATTTTCATCTTAAATAAAATTTTCACTTACATGAAATGTTTTCTTATTGAAATTGTAAATTGATTTTAATTTACTACAATCTTGTTTCTCCCATTTTCCATCATTAAACATTGTTAGCCACTTTGGATTCAAACAAGGTAATGGAAAACAAAATATCATTAAAACTTGGTTTTTAACACTCCATAAGTCACAATGAATGACTTTGGAGAAAGCTAATATTAATATTGGAGAGCAAGAGAGACAAGATATCATGTTTACTACAATAGCTTGAGTTAAAAATTTGAATTGTCTATGATTTCAACCACCCTTTTCCTATGATCCATATGAAAAGATGGAAAACTTAATAGGTGTGACAATAACAAAAATAGAAGAAAATATTTTGAAATTGATCACAATGAAGGATATTTGTAATTTACCACATTCTTATAAGTCACATTTTCTATCATTCTACACAATTGTATTATCACTTTGCATTCAAATTTTTTATTTCATCATTCAATTTATTAACAGTCTATATCATCTCAACAAACTAAGTTAACTGTGAAAATTTAAAATTAAAATCACCAAATTAATCTTAGAAATATTTATCATATTTAAAATTATCATAATAATTAGATGCTCGACAAATTTTCCATGGTCATACACGACTAAAACTAGTCTAGATACATCTTAACCTCACATCTATCAAGCGTCGAGAGGGATCAAATATATCGAAGAGAAAACCTATTTTTGAGTGAAAAACTTGAGGAAAGGTTTGCACCTCGATATATTTAATACCTCTCAACACTTGATACATTTGGGGTTAATATGGATCTAGGATGATTTCATCCATGTGTAATTACACAAAATTTGTTGAACATCTAATATTCTGATAATTTTAAATATGCTAAATATGTCAAAGATTAACCTAGTCATTTTAATTTTAAACTTTCTCAATAAAATCATTTTTTTATATGATAGACACTATTACTAACTCTAATGATGAAAAATTATGGAACAAAAATTTTGAACGAAAAGTGAAAATGTAATAGTGTTGAACGATATAAAATTTGAATAATAAGAATGTAGTCAATTACAAATAATTTTCATTGTGATTAATATAAAACTATTTTATTTTATAGTTCTCATTGTCACACCTATTAGGTTTTCCATTTTTTCATATCGATCCTATGAAAAGGGTGATTGAAATCATAGATCATTCAAATACTTAACTCGAGTTATTGTTGTGAACACAATTACTTGTCTCTCTTGCTCTCCAATATTAATAGTGGATTTCTTCAAAGTCAAACATTGTGCCTTATGCCATGTTAAACCATAGGTAAGCTTCAATGAAAATGTTTTTCTATTACCTTGTTTGTATGAAAAAAGGATAAAAATGTTGAATGATGGGAAATGGAAATAATAAGAATGTAGTCAATTACAAACAATTTACAATTTTAAGAAGCAAACATTTCAAGTAAGCGAAAATTTTATTTAAGATTAAAATTCAAGTATTTTATGTATGGTTGAATTATTGTAACATAGAAATCTATGTGCATTGTCAATAATTTGTTTGTTCTTACACTGACATAAATGCACACTATTAATATAATTTTCTTGAAATTAATGTACATCATACATCTAGTTACATCAAAACATAAAAAAGCATCTGCACTGAAATAAATTCATCTAGTGCAAGTAAAAAAATAGAATTAGAAATCAACATCTACATTGAAATCAATGCATCTAATCCTGGTAATCAAACAGGATTAGAAATTAAAATCTACACTAAAACTGGTGCATCTAGTGAATGAAATAAAATAGGATTAGAAATCAACATATACACTGAAAAAATCAATGCATTTGCAAGCAATCAAATAAGATTATAAATCAACTACACTAAAATCAATGTGACTAGGGAAAGCAATCAAATTATATTATAAATCAATAACTACAGTAAAATCAATGCATCTAGTAAAATTAATCAAATAAGATTAGGATCTACACTAAAATAAATGCATCTATTTTAGTGAAAAAGAAAAATATTCATGGCTTTCTAAATCTAACTTCTTTTATCTTTCTCTCCCACTTCCCTCTATCTCTCTCTACCCTCTTTATCTCCCTCTCTCTCTTCCCTCTAACTCTTCCACTTATCTCCCTCCATCTACCCTTCTATCTCTCCCCATCTCTCCCCCCTCCATCTCTATGTCTCCCTATCTCTCTCTTCCCCTTCTCTCCCTCTCTCTCTCTCTCTCCTCTCCTTCTCCCTCTCTTCCCTCATCACCTCCCATGTCTGTCACTCTCTCTCCATCTTTCACTTGTCACTCCCTCTCTCTCTCCACCTCTATCTCTCCATGTCTTTGTCTTCCCTCCCTCTCTCTCCCCCTCCAACTCCATCTCTTTCTCCCCTTCTCTCTCTCTTCCTCCCTCTCTCTCCCCGTTCCTCCCACCTTACTCTCTCTCTATTCCCTCCAACTCTATGACTATCTCCCTCCTTCCTCATTCTCTCTTGACCCTCTCTCTCTCTCTTTCCTTCTCTCTCCCCCCACATGATCAAGAATTGACACCCTGTGTAATTAATAATATATGTAAGTTATAATAGAACTACAAAAAATCCCTATGATTAGCTTCCTCTTTAGCTCCCTTTTTTTCTTCCACTAAATTGTTTAGTTCATTTTTGTCCACCTTTTTGAAAAAATCAGTGTTATTTATTGGTATGGCACTAATTTTGGCCTTTTTTTCACTGATCATAGAAATTCGGTGCTAAATTCTATGAAAAATAGTTCCAACTTTAGTGTCAACTAATACGCCTAGTTTAACCTCTTCCTTCGCTACTGATGTAGCTTCATGTATAGCTTCTTGTGTCACATCCAATTTTTATCATCATTATGGCATTGTTTTTAGCATCCATTTTAGCTTCCTTTTTATCTTCCTCTGTAGATTCCTCTTTAGTTTCCTCAATAATGTCCTATTTTTCTCCTCATTATGGCATTGTATATGACTTTTTCTATTACACAAGCTGGGGACGACTTTTGTAATTAAGTTTCTTGGGGGGCGGGGGGGTGGGGGACAGTGTATGGTATATATCATACGATACACTATGACTACAGTAGAAAAACCTAGTAATTACCATATGGAAGACACAAAATACAATTATCCTAAATTATTAATTACCTACTATTTATGTTAATCATGCTTCCATTTCTCAATCATTTGTGGCACCATACCTTTCTATTGACTAGCTTGTGTGTTATATAGTGTACTAGACCCTACTAGGAAGGAAGGGCCCTCCTTCTTAGAAGGGATCACTGGTTAGGAAGGTACTGCAGTTGTTTGAAATATTTCCTCTCAGATATAATTCATGTGTGATTTTTGTTATTTTTATTAATAGTCTTGTTCATGCTTTAATGGTTTAAAATTTCCAACCTCTGTATTGTGTAACAACATAGGTCCAGGAATGGTCCCTTTGTTAGTGTGAAAGTTATTTAATTCTTGTTACAGTTTGATGGTGTTAATTTCATTTGAATGTGTGTTTCAATATTTTTTGAGAGAATGGTTTCCATGAGTTCTCTTCTTTTTTGAATAAGAGTGATAGTGTGACAAAGTGGTTTTATTCTGAATTGTGTGCTTATTTCTTGAGAGTGTGAACAAGGTTTGAGAGTGTAAAAGCCAGAGTGTTGAGTTGTTGAGTGTGTATTTAAAACGATTGAGTTTTACATTCATTAGCACTTTTCATCATTTTATCTTTCATATATTTTGTGTAATAGACTTGCAATAACAAAACCTACTCAGATTAATAAATGATGTGAAGAGTTGGAACTATTGCTTTGAATTAAAAGGAAAAATTATGTCCAACAACAAGGTGAAGAAAAACCTATACACAACTTTGACATATTGCAAGTTGAAGAAAAATTTGGAATCTTGTCTAAAATTTGAAGAAGAATTATTTAAGGTTCAAAATAAACATATAATATCCAAAAGTGTGTAAAAATATTAAATAAGTAATCTTAAATTTGAATCAATCATATTTTCCAATAAATGAAGCTTCAACGTGCATTTTAGAAAAGCAAGGAAATTTTGGGCTACTTCATAAAAATGCACGCTCATCCTTCATTACAAGGACAAATTGAATTATTTAGATTGGTGAGTGCTTTTTTACTCATAATTAATAGTAATTTTGCACATAGAAATTTATGTTGTGGAAGAATATGCCAAATTGGATTGATTTCATGGCTAAAGTGAAGGATTTTGTGCCTCAAATAAATGCACACTAGGACATGTACTTAATTTATTGTGCGATAATGATCATTCCAACCGAAGTATAAAACCGTTTTTTTCAACATATTGTAGTCATTTTCATAAGGGAAATGTTATACACTAAAATCCAAGTCTACTAAAATAGCAATTGATCATATCTGTCAATGATCACAGTTGGAACAAATATGCACTCCCAGACCAATCCAATTACATTCATGGTAACGAAATTTAAAATGGGACATGATTGTACAATTCCTAACCTTAGGAAATAACCTTGCATCATGTCTTAAAATATCCTACATAACTTTGTTTCCCACTTATACACAACTTTCTAATAAGGAAAATCAAAGCAAAACTTAGAATGTTGTATGAAATTTGAAAATATAAATATTTAATCCCAAAGTAAATAGTATAATAATGGAAAAGTGTGTAAAATAATTAAATAAACTATATACAATTTGAATCAATCATTTTGGCCAATAAATTAATTTTGGGTGTGCATTTTAGTGAAGCGAGGCGATTTTGGTCTGCTTCACAAAAATTCATGACCAACCTTCATTTCAAGGCCAAATTGAATGATTCAACTTGGAGAGTATTTTTTTACTCATAGGAAATGTTAATAAAATTAAATATTTTTTTATTATTTTCATCGTTCCATTGATATGGTGGGAAATACTCCACCATTTACCCTAGGAGGATGCCATTTATCCTATCATGTTCCAACCATCTTCCAACCAATTTTACAATTAGAATGTAAAACCTTTTTCATTGGATAAATATGGGAAAAAAGGGTATGTTTCATCCACTCTTTGTTGCAAGAAATTAAAATTGACATATAAAAATAAAAATATCCAAATAACTTATTGAAAGTCAACTATTGATACCCTATTCTCCATGTAGATAATAAAGCCGGTCTACTTTTTGTTTTGTAACATGTCATTTTCAAAGTTTAAATGGTGAGTGAAATTAAACAATTAATTCAAACCAGGTGTATAGTTAGGTGGTAAATAGTCAAATACACAATTTGAAACTAAAATCACTCAAAAATAAGGAAGAATGAGGGTATGGTGGGATTTTTTCTTAATTGTTTAGAATTGGTTTAAAACAGATAAATTGTCATTTTTGTGAAATCAATTACAAGAAATAGACACATAATTTGAGGAATGTGAAAGATTTTTTTGTCACAAATGCATTTGTATTCAGCCCCATGGTATTATTTCCAATTAATGAAATTTCTATAGTCTTCAGGTGGAATTTTTATAACTTTGTTTTTGTACATTTGCACTTTTTTCTTGATAGAAAAATTTAAGAACATGAGTCATTAGTTTTGAATTTTAACCGAGAGAATTAAAAATTGTGCATAAGTGTAAGAAAATCATTTATTAAAATATGATTTTACAATACTTTTGTGCATTTCTATGTTTATGGCTTGCATTTTAAACCAAATGTCCATCATAGTAAAAATTGTTAAAAGTGCACTTCTCATACATCTGTTGTGAGCAGATGACGGAAGGTTGTAAAAATCCAACAGAGGAATGTTCTTTCCCAATATGTGTACCTATCACATTCCAAAATCCATTTTCTATAATCATTTCATAAAGGGGGCTGACTAAGATTTTACTAAACTAAGGGGACATCTCTTGAATACATGACAACCCTTAGGTGTTTTTTCTCAATAGGAAACTTCTTTGCCCAACTTGAAAAACCAGGTGTATAGTGAGGTGGAAAATAGTATAGCACACTATTTCCAACTGAAATCACTCAAAAAGAAGGAAGAATGAGGGTATGGTAAGAATTTTTTGAGTTGGGTTAATAAATGAAAATTTGTCATTTTGTCGAGAAAAAAACACATAATCTAAGGAATGTGAAAGAGGGATTTCTCAAAAATACATAAATCTTCAGCCCTATAGGATTATTTCCCATTGGTGACATATGTACAGTCTTTCGAAGACATTTTTCTAAGCCAACTTTTGTACATTTACACTTTTTTCTTGACAGAAGAATTCAAGAACTTAAGTCATTAGTTTACTATTTTAATGAAGAAACTTACAAATTGTGCACAAGTGTAAATAAATCATTCATTCAAATATGATCTCGCAATATCAGCATGCATTTGTATGTTTATGGCTTTCATTATACACCAAACATTCATCATAGTAAAAATTGTTAAAAGTGCACTCTTCATAGATCAAATGTTGATTATAAATATTATTATATAAAAGTTTATAACATAAAGTTTATTATTCATATAAATGTCTAAAACACTAGTTTGTTGGCATACCTAACATGTATATTGAATTTCCATTCTCAACATGCATCCTTCGTGTGCATATTCAATGTGCATCATGAATTTCCATTTAGTCAATAATTTGAGACAAGGATGGGGAACTAAATGGTCGTGGGGTTGGCATGTGTCATCCTTTCACTATGTCTCTCCCCTCATTCATGGCCGTTAAATGAGGGGAGGATGTGGCATTGTTGATGAGCTCCATCATTATACATATTTGGAGGGGTTAATAGTCACCTTATTGCCTTCTTAGATCTTGTTTTCTTGCATTTTTATTATTATTTGGTTTTATGGTGCTAGTATAGGTGGTGATTAAGGCTAACATACTCTCAATGAATAATATAATGTTGAGTGCAGAAAATCATGAATTATTAATAATTTTTATAAGGATTTTATCATAAAGACTCGAAGGAGACAACAAAGAGGAATTATAGGAGGATTGTCCCCCCTCAATGGCAGCTAAAGGATCCCAAATATTCTCTTTAGCAATTATAATTCCAAAAGAACCCAAAGGATCCCCAAGGATTCTCTCCAGCAATTCGAATTCCAGAGGCAGCCAAGCAACTCAAAGAGGAGTGCACCCAGTCCTTGTTCACTGAGAGTCAAGTGGACTCAATCACCATTTTCTAGGGAGTTGTTGTTAGCTGCCCTGTAGAATAAATAGAGCAGAGCTATAGCAAGGAAGAGTTAGTCTATTGTAGTCTCGATTCCATTTAGAACTATTATTGTGAGCTATTAAGATTTTTGTTTTGTTCAGTGATCAAACTTTTAGATATGTATGAAGTTATTCTTTTATGAAATGAGTTGATTGATTTCATTCAACCGATTTAAGTTTCAAAGGGCTAGGCTTGTGGGTTAGGGCCCAATCCATGCACCTCAACTTCTCTATTGTTCCTATCATTTCCTTTCTATCATTTATCTAGTTTTTCTTCTGCCAATTAAGTTAGATCTGCTTCTGATAAGTTTCATTGTTGTTTATTTTTTTGTGCTGTTGTAGTTTTTAACTGCTTATGCATAGTAAAATAGAGAAAAAACTCCAAAAACTGTGGTCAAGTCTCCCCCTCTCATCTCTTTCAATATATTTTGAGTAGGGTAGACCTTCCCATAGGCCAAAATTTCTTTCTGTTTAATTTTTTGGAAGAATTTGTATTATCGAGTCAGAGCCTTTATTTCATAGTTTTATCACACACTTATGTCTGTTTCTCGTAAATGAATCCGCAAGTGTGTTTCACTTCTGAGCATTTCCCTCCCCTCCTTTTCCTCTCATTTTAAAATTTTACTTACCTAATGCACTTAAGCCCTTTAAGCCTTATTTCTTTGCTTTTCTCCATTCATGATTGCCTTACCCTTTTTATACAAAAAACGTGAAAAATGATTCAAACCCATTATAATGTTAATTCTACCTTTAATCCTCAAATCTCCTGCCACCGTACATCGCAATCACATTTCACAAATATTTCCCTTTCTCCCTTAACACTTATCGTCGTTCTTTGCGACTGCAATATTGCGAACTCTCAAATCGCACTTCGCACCGTTTACCTTTTACCTTAACACTTACCACTCGTTCTTTGCGATTTTCATATTACGAAATCGCAAATCACACTTCTCACCATTTACCTTTTACCTTTAACACTTACCGTTGGTTCTTGCGATTGCGATATTGCGAAATCACAAATAACACTTCGCATCATTTACCTTTTCTCCCTTAACACTTACCGTCGATTCTTGCCATTGCAATATTGCGAAATCATGCCCCGCCGTCAGTCCCACCACCACGTCACCCATCGCAAATTGCACTTCGCATCATTTATCTTTTACCTTTAAACACTTACCGCTTTTTCTTGCAATTGCGATATTGTGAAATTGAAAATCACACTTCGTACCGTTTAAAATTTTCCCATAACACTTACCATTCATTCCACCAATGCGATAACTCCACCACGTCAGTCTTCGCACTTTGGAGAACTTACCATTTCGCAGATCGTAACCCGCAACCTTTACCACATCGCACTTCACATTTCGCACAACTTAGTTCATTCTTACCAATCCTTACCGCTATCCCTTTAAGCTTGCAAAATTGTGATTGCGACATCGCACATTGCAACTTTTTTCCTCCATCGCACTTTTGAATTCTTTCCACTCCAAAGTCATTTCTCGCGCTATAATTAGGTTTTATAAGGGTTTAACCTGCTCTTTCCACTTCGAAACCTTCTTTCATATTTTAAAACCCCCATTAACCTCATTTAGCCCTTTTTCTTCTCTCCAAGCTACAAATTAACTCTTTTTAATTAGAATAAGTCATGGATAACCTAGTTGCATGGATAGAAGCATGGTATATAGATCATAGGGTAAGTAGAGTGCATTTAGCTGTTTTTCCAAGTTAAGTGTGTGTTAGAATTAGTTTCCTTTCTGCTATTTGTTTTCTGCCAATTAAATTAGTTTCATTATTTTCATTTCCTTTCAACAATTCAGTTTAATTCCCTTTCTTGTCATTTCCTTTCAAAAATTTAGTTTAGCTTCATTTCTGTCATTTCCTTCTAGCAATTTACTTTCCAGTTTTTCTCATAGTTTAAGAAATAGCACCCTTTCATAAAGTAGAATAGGATGAAATGAACAGAATGCATCTACTATGTATATAGCATTGTCACCTCAAAGTTTGTACGAACCCTGGGTTGATAAAGTAAAGTAGGGCAGCCCCATGGGAGTTGCAACACTCTTGGTGCAATACCAGGGCTCAATAATTGTATTACCACAATGCCACCTTTACGTACATTTCGATATCTACTAATCATTTCATAATAGGGGTTGTCTTTCATTTTTATTAAACTAAGGGAACATCTCATAAATACAGGACAAGCTTGAGGTGTTTTTTTCTCAATAGACATATTTTTAGCCCAAATTGGAAAAATATGTATATAATTAGGTGTAAAATAGTATAACACACCATTCCCAACTGAAATCACTAAGAAAGAAGCAAGAATGAGGGTATCGTGGGTGTCTTTCTGAGCTTGGTAAAATTGGTTTAAAAATTGAGAAATTTTCATTTTGTCTAATAAATTGCAAGAAAGTAACAGAAAATTTGAGGAATGAGAGACTTTTGTTTCATAAATTAATTTTTATTCACTCCCATATGCTTATTTCCAATTAATGACATATACACGGCCTTCGGAAAGCATTCTTGTGAGCCCAATTTTGTACATTTGCAGTTTGTTCTTGATAGAAGAATTCAGTAACTTAAGTTATTAGTTTTGAATTATGACTAAAATACTTATAAATTGTGCACAATTTTTAATTAATAATTCATTAAAATATTATCATGAAATATCTACATGCATATGTATTTTTATGGCTTGCATTTTACACCAAATGTCCATCATAATAAAAATTCTTAAAAGTGCAATTTTCATACATCCGCTATGTCATGATGAGGGAAGGTTATAAAAAATCAATAGAGTAATGTTTGTTCCTATTATGCGTACCTATCCCATTCCAAAATCCATTCACTATAATCATTTCATAGCAGTGGTTGGCTTGCATTTCTATTAAACTAAGGGGACATCTCATGAATACAAGACAACCCTTAGGTTTTTTTTTTCAACATGCACCTTTTTAGTCCAAATTAAAAAAGAAGGTGTATAGTGAGGTGGAAAATAGTAGAAAAAATCATTTTCAATTGAAATCACTTAAAAATAAGAAATAATGAGGGAATGGAAGACATTTTTCCGAGCTAGGTAAAACTATGTTAAAAACTAAAAAATTGTCATTTTGTCAAATCAACTGCAAGGATATCACATAGAATTTGAAGAATGTAAAAGAGGTTTTTGTCAAAAATACATTTTTCTTAAGCCCCATAGGCTCATTTCCTATTAATGACATTTTTACAATCTTAGGTAGGAATTTTTTAAAGCCCATTTTTGTACATTTTCACTTTGATCGTGACAGAATAATTCAAAAACTTAAGTCATTAGTTTTGATTTTTGACTAAGAGACTTAGAAATTGTACACAAGTGTTAATCAATAATTCATTCAAATATTATAATGCAATATTTGTGTGCAATTGTATGTTTATGGCTTGAATTTTACACCAAATGTCTCGCATGGTAAAAATTGTTAAAAGTGCACTCTTCATAGATTTAATGTTGATTATAAATCTTATTATATAAAAGTTTAAAACATAAATTTTATTATATATAAATTTTATACTATAAATTTTATTATTCATATAAATGTCTAAATACCTAGTTTGTTGGCATCCTCCATGTGCATCATTGTTGTGCATCCTCAGCGTGCATCCCTAGTGTGCAGCCTTAACATACACTTTCAAATTCCATCCTCAATGTGCATGCTCAATATGTATTCTCAACTTCCATTTTCAAGGTGAATTCAACTTTGATTCAAAGACATTGTTCGCCATGGAAGCAGGGGCTGCTCTGCCATGCCATCAGCTAGAAAAAAGAGGGTTTTGAAGTTAAGAGTTTCTCAGTGAAAATGTTCCAATAGAGCATTAATGAATGTAATGATTGAAGCAAGTGGTGAGAAGGTATGCTCGATATACTATTAAGATCAGGAGTGCATCAATTTATTTTTGGGGAACTTAATTTCATAACTAAAGAGATAGATGCGGTTATTTTTAATTATGATCGTGAGTTGAAGGAATTGGTAATTTTTGTGCATAAGGTTTATCTAGACCTTGATTTGGTTGTGAGATTAACTAAAATACAATGCATGGGAGGAGTAATTTTGGAAAAATTCAAAACCCCCAAGGTAGAAAAGGCTGAGATGGCTAACAAAATTTGTTGAAAAAAAATAGTTGCTCCCAGAAATGGTTTAAAAATAGAAGACGTTCCCCCAATATTATACAAAATATTGATTCATATTGTCCTCAAGACCATTATGAATCACCAAAAGAAATATATTTCCATTGAATGCATGAAATTGTACATACACTGGGTTGTGTTGGGAACCATGATTATCGTGAGACCAAAACCTGCAGGTGGTAGTCAATGATCGCATCACCAGTGATATGGATCCACAAGAGGTGGTTATTCCATGTCGCGAAACACACAAGGAACATTGGTTTGTACAATGTACAACAATCCCCCCCCAATGTGAGTTGGGTGTGTATCAAACTCATGACCTACGCTCAGATACCACTTGTTGGGAATCACGATTTCCGTTAGACAAAAACACACAGGTGTTAGTCAATGATCACATTGCCAGAGATAAGGATCCACATGAGGTAATTATTCCATGTTGCAACATATGGGGAGCATTGTTTTATGTAATGTCCAATAGGTTGAGGACTTGGCCATAGATTTACCTTTTCTACTCGCTAATAAATTTCACCACACATTGCAAGAAATTAAACTTAAGAGGGTGAAGTTCAACTACCCAGGCACACTGCAAAAAAATATTGAATTTTATTGACCCAACATAGTCTATTCAAGTACTCCTAAACAAACATTGAAAAGGAGATGTAAATTCTAGGAAGACAATCATAAAATACCTTAAAACTTTCCAAAGAAGAATGTGGAATGGTTTTCTCTTGCTACCACTCCACAATTACATGAAGACATTTTGGAGGTAAATATGGAAAACGTGGGAAGTGACATCAATTGGGGTAACCTTGATGAAATTGTTGTTGTTTCATATTTAGCGGGCTTAAATACATGCCAAGATGTAGATATGGTATAGGGATTTTTGAACACTAATGAAGAAGTTATTGATGATGGTATTCATTTCTCTGTATAGGGTCAAGATGATTCTGGTATAAAGAGTTGTGAAATATGCATGACTAAAGATAGGAATATTATTGAACTCATGCAGGAAGTTGAAAATTTAGATAAATCCAAAGAGTCATTATCTTCACCATAGGTTCAACATGATTCCTCAAAAAAAAGTTGTAAAATATGCATGAATAAGGATCAACAAATTCTTCAAATGAAAAAGGAAGTCACAAGATTGCATAAATGTATAATGGACAGTGAATAGGGGGAAAAGGTATCTAGAGATAGGTACAAAATATATACTAAAGATTTGAAAGCTAAAGAATTTAAAGCTATAAATGATGGAATTAAGGAACTTAATTACTTAAAAGAAAAGTATAAGGTTAAGATGAATAACTATGTAGCCAAGATATTGAATCTTAAAATAGGCCTGAGGTTCTTAACATACCATCTCTACATACCTACATTCCACCTTCCGTAAAACTTATGCAATAAGTGAAGGAGAAAGAGAAATAATATTCATAATTTGAAGGTTGAGTTTCAAAATAAAATTAGTGAACCGGTTACTAAACATGGGGAGGAGATCAAAAATAATGAAGAAAGGGCTAAAATGATGAAGAGTGAGATTGAAAAGAAACATGAAGCATTGAAAGATAGTAAGAATTTGAAGCTTGAATTGAGCTACTCAACCATTAGATACTAAAAAAAACAAACACAAAGATGTCATGATTAAGTATGATTGGGCCTTGCGAGAGCGAGAGATCTTGGTTTTTATAGTTGTTGCAACAATGGATATTGGAGGTAATGTGTTTGACACGTCAAACCTAAAGGAATCACTCAAGAACAAGATAACTAAGAAGGAAGATTAAGGAACTTAAAAAAAAATTATTGGACAAGAAAGAAATAAAACATTTGGGTTGCCAAAGTGAGATACAAGATTTGAAATCCCAAATTCACGCTTTGCAGAATAATCCCATACCTCTTTCACTTCTAATTTTTCATATTTTAGATCAACGAGATTTGAAGGCTGAATTGGGTCAAGTTAAAGGTGAGATGAGACAATCGAAGGATACTATTCAAGAAAAAGAAAAATAATACTTTGAAAATTATAAGAAACATCTGGAGTTTTTGAAGAAGCACATTGTTAAAAAAAATAAACTACAAATCAACTTGATACAGTATAAAAATAGAGTGGTTTTGGAAGATAAATTACAAGCAGGTGTTGTAATGTCCAAATAACTAAAGGCTCTACAAAAGGAAAGAGAGATTGTACTACATTAGATTCTTGTGAAGAGGAGGGCTTGTAGAAACCTCTCAAGCAACTTATAGTTCCATAAAAAAAATCTTTGTATATGTTATTACTGTAAATACATTTCAATGTTTAATAAAAATTGTTTCTTTTGTTTTTTTCTGATAATGTTTTTTTTATGCAAACAAATTATTTTTTATATAATTTATTTTCTGTATTTCGGTAAGAAACATATGGTTCTTTATTATTCACAGAATCAAAAAGGTTATACATAGTCAAATCAGAGAGAAATCATATTTCCATACTAGTTATAACTTACAAGAAAAGAAAATTAAGTTTCCGCAGATTTTTCCCCAACAAAAAAAAAAGAGAGGAAATTTTGTAATAAGAAGATAAAAAATTACACTTGGTCAATATATAATCTGAATATATGAATATTTCCAAACCAATAATGTTCATGGAGAGAATATTTTCCTTGGAATTTATCTCTTTGTAGACAAAGTTCATATCTTTCACCATTCAACATATAATGTTGCATTTTGATCATCCATGACCTTTTTCTTTTTTGTTGATCTCATACTTATTTTATTGGCACCAAGTTATACAATATTTTCAGCTTCCTTCCTTTGGATTTCAACTACTTCCCCTAAAGTTTCTCGTTTTCCCCCACTCTACCCTACACCATTTATCAAGGATGGAACACACATTTGATTATGAGTGATTGAATCCATCATTGACACATCAACTATATTTACTCCACACAATCTCGTGTTTCACTGTGTTTTGCAACTACAACAATAGTTTCCCCATTCATTTGATGTGTATGATTGGTCTGATCACACTGACCTGAAACGATTCCTAAAGTCAACAACATTTACCATGTTAAGGTGCATGTAAAACATGTACTTTAATAAACGTATAATGATGTGTAACACAAAAGACATCAAAATTAAAAATTCAAAAAATTTACATATTTTCACTCTCTTTTTATAGATTTATACTCTATTCTTTTACCATGAAATTCATATGACTTTACTTTCTTCACTTTAAATTCATATGTGAAACCATCGGTTCTTTCCCAACCCATATCAATATCCTCAACTTATTTTCTCCATTTTTTCATTTAATCTAAAACTGAAGTATGATTAGCTCCCTTGAGCACACCATGCTAGTCAATATGTTTCAAAAATTCTAAATATTTATAGTTCATGCTTGATTCAATAAATATGGAAGCCATATTTCTAGGAATTAAATACTTATCGATATCTTTCATAACATTTGAACGAATTTTTTTGGGAGAGGCACGAGTGAGAGGGGTTCTATATCGCCTTGATGGAGAAATATAGATGAAATTTGCATTGGGACTAGGAATAACATCAAACAATTAGGTTAGGGCCTTATATTTATGGCAAGCACTAAAGATAGCATCTTTAAAGGACTTCGAAAAATAAGTGTAATTGGTGATTCAATGATTTTTATCCAAAAAGGTCACAAAGTTAAAGAGAAAAAGGAAGAATATATACCTATAATCTTCCATCTAATCCAGTTGTTCATGAAGCATTTTGAAGAAATTTATATCTTCCATGTCAAGAGGGAAAATAACCATCATGTCGATGAACAAGATAATAAAGGTGCAAACCTTGATCAAGGGGTGATGATCATGGACCACGGGGATCCATTCTTATGATACATTACATGAATAATAGAAAACCTTGGATAAGATATTTTAATGATTCTAATGATCTAGAATTAATGCCTAGCCAGACACTATTAATTTTGACTAATTATAAGGCACAAAAGGATTTCCTCATATGGCGACTTAGGACAAAGGATTCCCATCGACGATCCACCAACAAGAAACATCAAGAGGATTATGCCATGATAGATTACAAGTGGAAATTTATTATTTCAACATTTAAAATTTGCCTCAAGGAAAGGATGGTCAATACTCTTTTCAAGTTGAAGAATTTAAATATGAGCAATACTATGGGTGGAGTGATGATTTCTGGAATGAAGCTTCGATTTGATCCTAAAAAAAGACAAGATGCTAGAATTCAATGTGAAAAGATGCTTATTATTGGTAGCATAGATCAAGATAATCATATTAAAGGATGTATACAAGATTTTATGATGCTATTAATCTAAATCCATGGTCAGGAAGTTTGCAAAATGGAATCTCCCAATAGAAGTGACAATGCTTCTCTTTCTAAGGAACGGATGGCAACAATCAAGGAGGAGATCTTGGCTCTAGTAGCCAAGGTAGGGGACCAAATTTTTTAGGAGGTTCACTCCCATTTCACATTAGTTTCCAACTAGCTCGAAGTAATTTGTGAGGATGTATATAGACTGACGCAAGTTTCAGCTTGCCATACCCAGGATCTTCTTCTTACCATGCTTAAAAATGCATACACAGCATTTTCCCAAATCAAAAACATCAATCACTGGCAAATTCATCATTTTCCCATTTCAACGTGCGGAAGTTTTCCATTATATGGCTTTATGGTTGTAAAACCATGACCATGAAACCATCTTCTCAAAAAAACAAAAACCCATTGATTAAATCCCAACCACAGCTTGGAATCAAACTCAATTCGTAAACTCAAATACTTTCCATCTAAAACAATTCCAATACAACAAAGTTTTTCAATTCTCTATACAAATGCATCATCCTCTATTCACTCAATCATACTTTCATTTTTATAATGCCAGAGTTTAAAATCAAAACTCAAAGAAAAAAAATGCACCCTGCTACCATTTCAATCTCCATAAAAACCTTACATCCCAAATCCAAATCTTGAAACTCTTCGGACATTCCATAAACAATCTCAAAGTATATTGCTGGACTAAAAGAATGTGCTCATGCCAACATACCATAAGGAATTATATATGCCCATGTGTTCGACTTTTATACCCATCATTCAATTACAAAATCAATCTTATACATATACCTTTTGAGATCGGATTTCACAATCAAAGTCGTCAAACAAATTCGCCCCTGGTTATACATGTGCATCATCAGTTTTAAAAAACGAATTTGCATTCACCCTATTCCATCAATTTCTACGCAAATTAACAACACCGCCCAAATGTATTCACCTCAACGTGCATACTGTTATACACCTGCAAATTTACCAGCGTCTTCAACGCTTCCAATATCAAATCTTATATGAGATATGATTAGCTGCAAAAAAAACCTTCGAACTTCTGAAGGTCCGAATCATGGTCCAGTTTACTCAACATGCCAGCAATACAACAGAATTTTCAGATGAACCAATTAAATACCAGAACTTCATACTTACTGAAGCTACCTTCAACGAATTTGCCAGACATATGTCTCTGCGTTCTCCAGCATTCATTGGAATCTGCACCCTTCAGTCACACAGTATCCAAACTTTACTTCTGCGCAGAGAACGTAGTCTTCAATTTGTGCTGAACAGGCCATAAAAAAAATAGAACAATCGCTTTTCAATTCTATCACTCTGGAAATCGGAGGTTTATTCCGCAATTCATTCATTACTGCTGTTGAACACACACTCAGAATTGTTCAACCCTAACAGAATTTCTTCTATGGAGTTCCACACAATCTGCAAATTCAAAATGTATTAAAATACATATGCGCCATCCTATTTTGTTCAATGCCTTAAGTCGATCACATCTATGCTTGCAGCATAGACTTCGTTCATTACATAACACAGAAACGGCCAATTGCTCCAATCGATTCAACAGATTGCAACTCTATTACAACTACCATATATGAATTTGAGTGAACAGTATTCCATGCGTTGCTCATTCTAATGACAGCATTCTGCATTTTTAGAGATGGGTAAACAAATACGTTCCAGATAGAGCCTTTGACAAAAATATTCACTAGCGCCCTCTTTTAAACATTTACTGGCAATTTATTCATACAGAGTTTGTCTCTTTGGAATCGATCCATTGAGATCGATTTATTAACTCCACGAATTCAATTAAAGTACAGTCTAATTTTCACATAAAACAAGCAGTCATTGACTCCACATTCGATTCGATATCTTCAGATTATATGGAACGTGTATTCAAATTAAAATCTAGTTACAAAAATATTCCACCAAATAATGAATCGAACCCCAAAATTCTGAAACCACACTGTTTTTACATTAACACATGCAAAATAATACTTACAAACTTTCTTCGTGGCCTGATATTCAACATTTGGCCCTTACAATTGCTGAAGGCTTACAGCCTTTTTGTTCAAGCCTGCTTTCAGCCTCACACTCTCTCACAATCTCTCATGGTTTCTCTCACAAATCCCCTTCCTATTTATACAATTTTTAAAAATCATTTAATTAAATGTTCAATCCCTTAAAATCCTTAACAAACCCCTAAATTTCTCAACATCCCTAAAGGATAGGTTTTTATCCCTAAAATCCTTCAATTTATTAAATTTCCTCATATCCTTTTATTAATAAAAAGATATTTACATAAATCCTCACGTTCTCCTATTTAATTCAAATTAATTAATAAAATATTAAAAATCATCACACCCCATATTTACAAATTAATATTATCACACCCTATATTTACAAATGGAGAAAAAGGTCTTGATGCTCCTGCATCAGACTCCCCATGTAAGAAAATTCATGACCACCTGGTCATAAGTCTGGATATCTCCTCCTGGATCCCAGATTTTATTTTGTAAATCTTCCGTGCTTGTCGATTTCTTCACTGCTGTTGTCATCTGCTGTTGTCTTCCAGGTTTCCATATTTTGTGTTGTAATGCTCCGCTTGCTCTGCTCTTGCAATCTTTTGCTGTCTTTCTCTTGTTGTTGCTCCTTTTCTTTCCTTCGGCTGTCTTTCTCTGGGATGTCTTTATCATTAATCTCCTTATCATCTCAATTTCTTTGTCCAGTGTGTCCTCTGTCCGCTGATTGTTTCCAACATCTTCAATAAAACATGTTTCTCTTGCTGTCACTATGGATGTTGCGGCCTCCCAATCTTCCTTTCCCTCTGCAACATTCCTTTGCTTGTCACCTGCAATTTTATCTGCAATTTCTTCTTGATTATCATTTATGACAACTGCTTTGTCATCTTTCTTCAGCAATCTATCCTGGACATCCTTCAGTAGATTTTCTTCCTCTTCTTCTTTCATTTGGCTATCTATCTGTGCCAAATATGTTCCAGTGTCTGCATCAACATCTTCAATCATAATACAATCATTATAATAAAAAAAATAAGGCCTCTTTACCTCTTTTCCCTTTAGCAACACTTCAGTATGTTGCGTTGATTTCTCTTCTTCTGTCAGCATATCAGTACGCTGATCCAAACTCAAAGAACTCTTGAGACTGTCAGCTAGTCTCCACTTCTCATCAGCTATTTCAATGATGTCTTCCAGCATTTGTCCACTGTAGTGAACTGATTCTTTTCCAGCCTCTGCTTCAAAACTTTCATTTTCTGGAAGGTACTCTTTCACATCTTTGTCAGCTTTAAAAGACTGTCTATCTTCTTCCAAACCTGCAATCACACACAAATCATCAGTTTTAAAATCACAAGACCTTACGGTCTTGTTTGATGCTTCAGTCATCAAATCTTTGCGCTGCTTTGAATCATTCATATGATTCAACTCCTCCAGCTCTTCATCACTTTCAAAAAGTAATGGTCCACTCTCTGGGTAACATATTGAAACTTCAACATCTTCTTCAACATCTTCCTTTTGCTGTAGCTCAACTGTTTCGAGCTTCTTTATCCTCTGCCTGGCATCAATAACCCGTTCAAGTTCCCTTAGTTCCTTTATCAACTGCATATTCACTTGATGATTCCACTTCTCTTGTAGTCTCTGCCACTTCAACTTCTTTCTCATGACATAACCACGCTTCTGGTCTTCCTCATTTCTTTGCAACATCTCCATTAACACCTCAAGCTGAACTGCTATCTCAGCCTTCTCCCTCTCATATTCATCTTTGCTTAACTATCTCTGTATGCCAATTGTCTTGACATCCTTCTTCTTTTGTCCTCTGCTGTAGTTGATTTCAGAACCTTTGTGACGACTGTCACTAGTCATCATCCTTTCCATCTCTATGAGTCCCTTACTCACTTTACTATGAGTTGCACTTAAAGCCTCTTCAGCAGCAAGTCCTGTCTTGCCGCCACTTACCTCACCAAGCCCTCCTCACTCGGTCTTTTGGAAAGAAATTGGTTCTATCTCTGGAACCTCCTTTGAGCACTTCCTTTTGCTCTTCCTGGGCTTCAACTCATCTGCCTGTTCACAACTGTCCTCCTTATCCAATCTCTATTGGATTTCCTCAAGGTTCTGCCACACCTATGCTTTCACCAGTTTTCTGTTAGCAATTTTAAACATGTCTTCTATGGATTTTCCTTTTGGGAGTTGCAAAAATACTTCTGCTTTAATGCAAAGACTACAATCTTCAAATTCAAATAAACCCGGATCACCTTACCTTCAAGATCTCAGTCTGATCTTGTCCTTCCATTCTCCTGTACTTCAATTTCATCTTTATGCTTCCTCTGCAAAATTTCACTGTCAATCAGATTTTAAAATCTGATTCTCTCTTCCAACCTTCTGGCTTGATCTGGCAAACTTTAGCTGTCAGCAACAATTCCTTCCTTGCTGAGTTTCTTCTTTGCTGCAATCATCAATTCTCATTCCATTTCTTGTCAGTAAAACTCAATCAAAATTAACCAAACACAATACCTGCATGATCTTCATTCAGAAAAACAAACATTCCAACAGAGCATTCCAGCTCTGATACCAAAAATGACGCAAGTTTCAGCTTTCCATACCCAGGATCTTCTTCTTACCATGCTTAAAAATGCATACACAGCATTTTCCCAAATCAAAAACATCAATCACTGGCAAATTCATCATTTTTCCATTTCAACGTGCAGAAGTTTTCCATTATATGGCTTTATGGTTGTAAAACCATGACCATGAAACCATCTTCTCAAAAAATCAAAAACCCATTGATTAAATTCCAACCACAGCTTGGAATCAAACTCAATTCTTAAACTCAAATACTTTCCATCTAAAATAATTCCAAGACAACAAGCTTTTCAATCTGAATATACAAATGCATAAATTCCATTCAACTCCAACTCCCATCTTTCATCTTATAGCGCGAGAGTTTAAAATAAAACTCAATAAAAAGACGCCGCCCTTACCATTTCAATCTCACATAAAAACCTTACATCCCAAATCCAAATCTTGAAACTCTTCGGACATTCCCATAAACAATCTCAAAGTATATTGCTGGACTAAAAGAATGTGCTCATGCCAACATACCATAAGGAATTATATATGCCCATGTGTTCGACTTTTATACCCATCATTCAATTACAAAATCAATCTTATACATATACCTTTTGAGATCGGATTTCACAATCAAAGTCGTCAAACAAATTCGCCCCTGGTTATACATGTGCATCATCAGTTTTAAAAAACGAATTTTCATTCACCCTATTCCATCAATTTCTACGCAAATTAACAACACCGCCCAAATGTATTCACCTCAACGTGCATACTGTTATACACCTGCAAATTTACCAGCATCTTCAACGCTTCCAATATCAAATCTGATATGAGATATGATTAGCTGCAAAAAAAACCTTCGAACTTCTGAAGGTCCGAATCATGGTCCAGTTTACTCAACATGCCAGCAATACAACAGAATTTTCAGATGAACCAATTAAATACCAGAACTTCATACTTACTGAAGCTACCTTCAACGAATTTGCCAGACATATGTCTCTGCGTTCTCCAGCATTCATTGGAATCTGCGCCCTTCAGTCACACAGTATCCAAACTTTACTTCTGCGCAGAGAACGTAGTCTTCAATTTGTGCTGAACAGGCCATAAAAAAAATAGAACAATCGCTTTTCAATTCTATCACTCTGGCAATCGGAGGTTTATTCCGCAATTCATTCATTACTGCTGTTGAACACACACTCAGAATTGTTCAACCCTAACAGAATTTCTTCTATGGAGTTCCACACAATCTGCAAATTCAAAATGTATTAAAATACATCTGCGCCATCCTATTTTGTTCAATGCCTTAAGTCGATCACATCTATGCTTGCAGCATAGACTTCGTTCATTACATAACACAGAAACGCCCAATTTCTCCAATCGATTCAACAGATTGCAACTCTATTACAACTACCATATACGAATTTGAGTGAACAGTATTCCATGCGTTGCTCATTCTAATGACAGCATTCTGCATTTTTAGAGATGGGTAAACAAATACGTTCCAGATAGAGCCTTTGACAAAAATATTCACTAGCGCCCTCTTTTAAACATTTACTGGCAATTTATTCATACAGAGTTTGTCTCTTTGGAATCGATCCATTGAGATCGATTTATTAACTCCACGAATTCAATTAAAGTACAGTCTAATTTTCACATAAAACAAGCAATCATTGACTCCACATTCGATTCGATATCTTCAGATTATATGGAACGTGTATTCAACTTAAAATCTAGTTACAAAAATATTCCACCAAATAATGAATCGAACCCCAAAATTCTGAAACCACACTGTTTTTACATTAACACATGCAAAATAATACTTACAAACTTTCTTCGTGGCCTGATATTCAACATTTGGCCCTTACAATTGCTGAAGGCTTACAGCCTTGCTGTTCAAGCCTGCTTTCAGCCTCACACTCTCTCACAATCTCTCATAGTTTCTCTCACAAAAAGCCCTCCTATTTATACAATTTCTAAAAGCCATCACATTAAATGCTCAATCTCTTAAAATCCTCAACAAACCCCTAAATCTCTCAACATCCCTAAAGGATAGGTTTTTATCCCTAAAATCCTTCAATTTATTAAATTTCCTCATATCCTTTTATTAATAGAAAGATATTTACATAAATCCTCACCTTCTCCTATTTAATTCAAATTAATTAATAAAATATTAAAAATCATCACACCCCATATTTACAAATTAATATTATCACACCCCATATTTACAAATGGAGAAAAAGGTCTTGATGCTCGTGCATCATAGACTCCAGTTCTCAGTCGACAAATTGGCCACTAAATTGGAGACTCTTAGTTTTAAAGTGGATAACATGGAAGTGACAATGGAAGCAGCTATGATGGATATTTTAAAATAATACTTTTGGATTATTTAACATCTCCTTCCGATGAATAGGTTTCTATGTAGCTTGTTGAAGAAAAAAGAGCAGAAAAGGCACCCCCTCTTCAAGAGGAAAATGGACAAGCTCCACAAGATGGAAGCCCCCATGAGGAGATTGTAGGCAGTGCGTAGAAAATTGTTCAATCTTTGCATTCATAATTTTTTTTATTTTTTTGTTTGTAATAAACATAGTATTTTGGAGACTCTACAAGATAAATGCAGTTAGAAATTTAGTTTAGAATAGCTAGGGTAATTTTAGGAATATTTTGAACAATCTTTGAACATCTCTTAAGAGGTGCAATTTTTTAATGTAATGGTTATATCATGTACTCACTTCGATTAATACAAAGCTACTCATTCCTTTAAAAAAAAATGAATGAATTTTTTCAAGTACTCCATATAGGAATTTTTCTAAGCTCAATTTGTACGTTTTCATTTTGTTCATGAGAGAAGAATTCATGAACTTAATTCATTAGTTCTGAATTTTGACCAACAGAGTCATAAATTGTGCACAAGTGTAAATAAAAAATTGATTCAAACTAGGTGTATAGTGATCTGGAATATATTATAAGAAACCATTTGCAACTAAAATCACTCAAAGAGAAGGAATAATTACGTTATGGCAGCCATTTTTCTGAGCTATGTAAAACTAGTTTAAAAACTAAGAAATTGTCATTTTGTGAAATCAAATGCAAGAAACCGACACACAATTTGAGGAATGTGAAAGATTTTTTTTCCAAAAGGAATCTATCTTCGGCCCCATAGACTTATTTCTAATTAATTCCGTTTATAAAGTCTTGAGAGGGCATTTTGATAATCCTACTTTTGTATATTTACACTATGTTTTTGACAGAACAATTCAAAAACTTAAGTCATTAGTTTTTAATTTTGACCAAGAGACTTACAATTTGTGCAAAATTTTAAATAAATCATTCATTCAAACCAGGCATATAGTGACATGGAAAATAGTAGAGCACACCATTTGCAACTAAAATCACTAGAAATATTAATAATGAGGGTATGGTGGGCATTTTTTTAGATGGGTAAAATTGGTTTAAAAACTGAGAAATTGACATTTTGTCAAATCAAATGCAAGAAACTGACACGAAATTTCAGCAACGTGAAAGAGGTTTTTGTCACAAATTCATTCTTATTCATCCCCATAGGATTATTTCTAATTAATCACATCTATATAGTATTGGGCATGCATTTCTCTAATGCCAATTTTGTACATTTGCACTTTGTTCTTAACGAAGCAATTTAAGAGCTTAAGTCATTAGTGTTTAATTTTGACCAAGATACTTACAATTTGTGCATAATTTTAAATAAATAATTCATTCAAACTAGGTGTATAGTGAAGTGGAAAATAGTAGAGTACACCATTTGAAACTAAAATCACTTAGAAAGAAGTAAGAATGAGGGCATGGTGAGCATTTTTTTGAGATGGGTAAAATTGGCTTAAAAACTGAGAAATTGACATTTTGTCAAATCAATTGCAAGAAAATGACACGAAATTTGAGCAACATGAAAGAGGTTTTTATCAAAAATTCATTTTTCTTTATCTTCATAGGATTATTTCCAATTAATGACATCTATATATCATTTTGCGGGAATTTTTCTAATCCCAATTTTTTACATTTGCACTTTGTTCTTGACAGAGCAATTCAAGAGCTTAAGTCATTAGTTTTTATTTGTGACCAAGAGACTTAAAATTCGTGCACAAGTTTAAATAAACCATTCATTCAAACTAGGTGTATAATGAAGTGGAAAATAGTAGAGCACACCATTTGCAACTGAAATCACTTACAAAGAAGGAAGAATAAGGGTATGTTGGGCATATTTTTGAGATGGGTAAAACTGGTTTAAAAAACTGAGAAATTTCCATTTTTGTCAAATCAATTGCAAGAAACTAACAAAAAATTTCAGGAATGTGAAAGAATATTTTGTCATAAATAAATATCTCTTCAGCCCCATAGTCTTATATCCAATTAATAACATATGTACAGTCTTGGGTGAACATTTTCCTTAGCCCAGTTTTGTAAATTTTCACTATGTTCTTGACAGAAAAATTCAGGAAATTAAGTCATTATTATTGAATTTTGACCAAGAGACATATAAATTGTGAACAAGCGTAAATAAATCATTCATTCAAACTAGGTGCATAGTGAGGTGGAAGATAGTATAATAAACCATTTACAACTGGAATATTCTCTCCTCTGAAATGCGCCATTTTCCACTGAATCACTCTGAAAAGGGGAACAATGAGGGTATGGTGGGCATTTTTTTGGGTTGCAAAAAGCTGGTTTAAAAACTAAGAAATTGTCATTTTATCAAATAAATTGTAAGAAACTGACACAAAATTTGAGGAATGTGAAAGAGGTTTTTGTCAAACATGCATATGTCTTCAACCCCATAGGCTTATTTTCTATTAATTACATCTTTAGAGTCATCTGCAAGAATTTTTATAAGCCTAGGTTTGTACATTTTCACTATGTTTTTAACAAAACAACTGAAGAATTTAAGTCATTAGTTTTTGATTTTGACCAAGAGACTTACAAATTGTGCACAAGTGTAAATAAATCATTCATTAAAACCAGGTATATAGTGAGGTGGAAGATAGTAGAATAAACCATTTACAACTGGAATCTTCTCTCCTCTATCAAAGTTTGCTAATGTTTCAATTCATTGTATCTTCCAATGTTCATGATGGAAAAAATATGCACTCATGGGAAAAACCATTTATACTCTTTGTAACGAAATTTTAAATGGGACATGATTGGTCAATAATTAACCTTAAGATATAACCTTCCATCATGTATGACAAATGTCATGGATAACTATGTTTACTTCTTATACACAACTTTCACATAAGGAAAGTCGAAGCAACACTTAGAATGTTCTATGAAATCTAAAGTATAAATATTTAATCTCAAAGTAAATATATAACAATGAAAAGTGTGTGAAATAATCAAATAAACAATCTACAATATAAATCAATCATATTGGCCAATAAATGAAGTCATGGTGTGCATTTTAGTGATGCAAGGCAATTCTCGCCTACGTCACAACAATGCATGCCCAACCCTCATTTCAAAGCCAAATTAAATGATTCAACTTCGAGGGTATTTTTTTACTCATAAATAATATTAATACAATTAAATATTTTTAATGTTTCACATGTATATTTATTTTGTTCAAGAATACTCCAAATTTCATGGATTTTATATGGTAAAATGCAAGGTTTGTGTGCCTCAAATAAATGCGCACCGGGAATTTTAATTAATTTGCTGTGATATATTGATCATTCCATCCTATGGGTATGTGAAATTGTACCTCACACTTGTGGTGTAATAGTTCCCTAATGGGCCTAAGTTCTTGGGTATGAAAGTGGCCTCTTTAGGCCTTCCTATATGTGATATGTGAAACAATTATGACAGAGATATGAAGGAGATACGTGGAGCCCTATGCCAAAGATATCATGAAAAACATATGACTTTTTCATTACATTGTTATTTCTAATGTTCTCTCTACATAATTTCTTATGGTGATATGGGGTGAATGCAATGTGAAAATGTTGAAAATGTTTTAAAATACAATTATCCACAGAATATACTTCTAACCCGAAGAAAATTAATGGTTTTACTACTCTACCGATTAGCAAAGATATAGCAATGTAAACATGTGTAAAATAATAACATAAACAATCTACAATTTGAATACATCAAAATAAAATGTAAACAATAAGTGTAGGGAGAATTATTGGTAGACTATATTTTGAATATAGTATAATTTGTCAGTACAACATAAATACTAATTGAGATTGGCATTTACCCCATGTAACACACCTTACCACTAGTGTGTATATCAATTTTGTTTCATTCCTCATTTATAACTTAGTATATGCAATCATTTTACAGCTAATTAAATTATTACTCTATAGTGAATGTAGTGGATTATTGAAATTATGGTTATTCTATTTAATGTATTCTATTAATATTTAATTTTATTTAAGAATAATGTTACATTATTGTAACATTTCTATGTCTATTTTTTTATGGAAAAAAAAATTACTTGATGGTGCTTTACTATGCATCATTTTCACCGAATTTTACACCTTAACATGATCATATTATTTGACTTGGGTGGGTGTTAAAGTTGGTGATAGGTGAACCAAAATTTTTGGCCATGGGAGAGTCAAAATTTTAAAATTCCCACTCACCAAAAATTTGAACTTAAATATCCACCAACTATTGAACTATAAAAAAATAATACTCTTTCTCCTCTAAGAATCTTTTTAAGGTTGATATGCGTGGACCCGAAAAGAAAAGAATAAGCTCCTCTGCCCCTAACTAGGTGTCAATACGAGAACTTTGAAGTCCACCCATTCTGTTGATTTTAAAGGATGTTAATGATTCAGATGGAGCTTACACTGAAATTTTATTTTTCTCCCTTTGTGGTCTAGAAATTAGAGCTACAGAGTAAGGCATTGTCGGTTCTGTGAACAAAGGGTGGATTTAGGATTTAAATCCAGGATACTTATTCATGTATTGCTGCAGAATGGTTTGATTATTGTAAAGGCTTGCTGAAAATTTAGGAAATTTGTGTGTATATCATGGTTGGATGTATATTTTATATATCTAGGGTCATGAGAGCGACTAGGAGAAAGAGGCCTTGGTTTTGATATTGGGGATGGGGGCAGTTAACAATGTTGATAGTGTGGACTTGAAAACACTTTCTAGATACATTGAAAAATGAAAAACTAAACCACTAAAGCATTGCAAGCACGTAAGATAACTCAAAGGGAATGAATTGATTCCCCAACCACTCTTAGATTGAGCAAAATATCAAGGAGAAAAAAATTAAGAATCACCACTAAGAATTTGGAATAGGAAACAAAGACTTCCAATGCATAATCCACTCCTGGGACAAAAATGTCTTCTTCCATCATGCTACATTATGAATATTGCATTTGTATTTATGATACAAGGATAGAATACGATATGGTTTCAGGTGAAATATGTAGATCATATGTGGGAAAAATTTGTGAATAGGATGAAGGAACCATACCTTCAATGGTTCAAAGACCATCTCCATTTTCCATTCTCAAAGATATTGTTACAACTATAGAAAGCAGTAATTCATGACATGGAGACTGAATTTGGCATACGTTGGTCCATAAAAAAGGTTAAAGTACAAATTTCTCATAACTGAAATATATTTAGGTGCAATCAAACAAAGAATATAGAAAACATCTTGCTCAAGCAAAGTCTCAAAAGAAGGCTAGTTGATGTAAGTATAGAACTATGGAAATAAATTTTAAAAACATATGAGAATTTGGATGAACAGAGGAAGTATGGCAACGAGACTATCTAGGTATTTGAATTTTCTCATAAGATTATACCTAATGTCTTAAACGATTTTTATATTTTATTTTTTTCATAGTTAAATTCAATTATCATATGTTTCAGGACAAGGCCTCCAAGACAAGGCTTTCAAAATGAAGTGACCCCCATCATAGTGGCCAAAAATGTATGCAAAACTTGATTTGCACCTTTGTAATTATATTTAATATGAGAAATGATATTTTTTTTTATTTCCTAGAAAAAAATAAATGATTGCATCTTAGTTAGATTAAGTAGTCCATGTTCCATGTTTTGACAGGAGGACAAATATGGTCATCATCTAACAAACTTGGAAAAGCACATGTTACAAAAAAAAAAAAGAGGACCGAATTTTTTATTTGCATGGCGAACAAGGTATCATCAGTTTACTTTTAATAAGTTAGTTGGATATTATTCTATTTATATGTCAATTTCCATTTCTTGCAACATATAATAGAGGAAACATACCGTTATTTTCCATATTTAGCAAATGAAATGATGTGCATTCTAATTGTAATTTTGGTTGGAATATGGTTGGAACATAATAGGATAAATTCCATCCTCTTATAGTACATGATGGAATGTTTCCCATGATATCGATGGATTTTTTCTTGCTACAAAAAAAATCTAGGAGGGTCCTAAGGAAGGGAAAACTACTAGAGTAAGTGACAATAATGGGATAATGACCCATTTTTCTTTAGTAAATTTCCCCTGCTCTTTATGGAGTTTCACTTATGAGAGGAGTCCCAAGACCGGTCTACCAAAATTGGGGTTTTCCAAGTACTTCCCTTCCTGAAGCTATATTCCATTAGGGTAGATCCCATGGGACTAAGATTGAGGATTAACTCCCAATTTAAGGTGAGGGAACAAGGTTATAATTAAATCTCTTCATTCTTCCAAATCACCCAATAATCCATGCTTAAAGTTCCCAAGGAGAAACAAGCTTAAACACATGATTGCACAATGAAAAATATACCTTTAGGATTGGATTCCCCACATTCAAACACATTCTATCAACAGATGGGTGAGTGGAGGTACAATTTTCTCACAGAGTGTATATCAAATGGAACAATACAAATAAATCTTCTACAATCATACACGTGCTTGAAAGAAGGAAAATGAATATGGAAAACACATAAGATATATAAATCGTACTACAATGTACCAAGATATACTAGAATCAACTTAGTGACTTATATTGTTCTCTCCAAGGAAGCCAAAATGATTACACAAGTACTCAAAATGCCAAAAATCCAAACCCTTTTCCACTAGTTCTCTAATATTTTAAATGTTACATCAAAATCAATTACAAAGGTAAATATCAAAACATATATAACTACTTAACTATCCGTAACTAAAAAGTATTTTACAACATTACAAAATTAAATTTTATCAGTTTTTCAGGAGTCAAATGACTAGTTGAACATTGACTTTGAGGATTGGTGCTTGGTTCCACCATTTGAACTTCTCCTTCAATAGGAGAAATCAATCTTTCACACTTCTTCCAAAATGCTTCATCTAGTATTTGACACTAGATCATTTTCTAGAATGTAATTTTCAAATTTGAAAGCTTTGTATAATCAAGTTTGCAAAAAATAGTGTCTTCATCAGCCAAATAAGTTGGAAGTCCCTTTTCAAATAATTCACTATAATTCTTCCCTTTATAATTGTAGTCTTTTCATGTGCTCCATACACTCTACTTATAACCACTAGTTCCTTTTCAAATAGTTCCCAAGAAATAATATTTCCTTGTTGGTCCCAACAACTAGCATTAGGGGTATTTTGAGGTCTAAAATGGGCCTCCTAAGGAAATTATAAAATAATAGTGGAAAAAATCAAATAAGATTTGATGACATCATCACATTTTAGAGGGAAAAATGAAAAACCTACTTTTTCAACTCATATTTTCAACTTATCTCCCAAAGTTTTTACTCAAATTTCGAGCGGGAGTACTCATTGGATGCGAAATTTAATTCCTCATCCAAGGAGTACCGATGTTGCATACTTTTGATGGGTACGACTACATGAAAAATGAGAAATACATAAAAAAATGTGATTATAATCACGTTTTTTTTTTATGTATTTCTCATTTTTCGTGTAGTATAGTTCATCGAAAGTATGCAACATGGGTACTCCTTGGATGAGGAATTAAATTTTGCATCCAACGAGTACTCCCACTCGAAATTTGAGTAAAAATTTTGGGAGATAAGTTGAAAATACGAGTTGAAAAAGTAGTTTTATTATTTTATTATTTTTTAATATTTTTACACTTTTATTTAAAAAATAGTAAATCATCCCCCATGGTTGACATCATCATCTTGAATCCTATTGGTTGTTATAAATTTTATTTTTGTTGTACATTTTTCTTAGGAGGCCCATTTTAGACCTCAAAATTCCCCTAATGGTAGATGAGCTCTAGTCCTCTAGTCAAATTTGGAATCAAACAAATATACTTACTTATGAACCTCCTTTAATTTGTTCTTAGCCTAAATATGAAGTAGGTTTTTTATCATTCATTTTATTGATTTCCATAATTATTCCACCTCTGTTTTTGATATCTAATTCCCTTAGTTCAGTTGAATATTTTCCATTTAAATACTTGATCATCTTTTTAGCCTTAATTGTTTCTTTCTGCACATTTTTATTACATGCAAGAATATTAAATCACACCCATTCATCATAATATTTTGTTGAGAAATTATATGAATACACTCCCATATAGAATGAACTGCCCAAATGATATCATCCCAAACAATTTGTGTAGCCTCAGTTAGGGACATATTGACCTTCAATTTTGTTTGCAACTCCTTGATCTCATCTTGTGTTTCCTTGTTCTTTGTGGCCAATCAATCATTGTTTTATTTTGCTATATTTAGCTAACTCTCATTGATATCAAGTTGTTATTTTAGTTGAGTTAGGTTTTCCTAAATGTTATTTAGTTCAACTTCTGAAATTTTGAGTTCTACCATAACTTTTTTAAGCTTATCTAATGGGTCATTAGGCTCACTTCAGACCATAATAATGCGAACATGTCTTTTGGTTGACTGTTCTAAGATTCACTTGTTCCTACAAAATGACAATTTCTTTGTCTTTTTCCACTAACTCTCTCATCGACACTTTCTTATCTTTCTCAACCTGATCTAGTTCATTTGTTTGAGCATGCTAAGTCCCAGGCGTTTTCAACTTCTTCCTTATTACTGCACCTTATATTTTTCATTTTTCAATAGGGTTTTTATAGCTTCCATTTTTTCTATTTCAATTCCCAATTTCACAATTAACTTCTTAAACTCCTCATTTTGAATATGTAGTTCTCTAGGATTTTCCTTTTCTTTCTTGAGCTAATTTTAAACTTCCTCCAAAATCCTTTATGTTTACTTACTATCAAAGAGCTTTTCCTTAGGTCATTATAGAGAATTTCCCCTACTTGTCTATGCAAATTAATATTGTCATGCGGTGGGATGTCAATGACATTTATGGAGAGATATAATGTTTTCAAATCAGACCCTAAAGGAAGAGACAAAACTGATGGATGCATGAGGGAAAATTTTAATCAGGTCCTTTCTAAATCCATAATAGAGAGTATTCTTTTTCGATAAGTTGGATTTTCTTTTGTTGCTAGCTGATTTTCCATGTTGCTTCTCACCCTATGAATTATTTATTCAATCTGTAGATGGTTCCTCTATAACACTTCTATGGTGTGGGGGGCGAGTGTTTCTTCAGTTAAGAATTCTTCCAAATAAGTGGGAACAAAGGAGGAGGTAGAGCACTATGGATTTCCCAACTACATTTTAAAATCTTGTTGCTTTCAAGGTTCCTCTGTTTATTTTATTACCTCTACTTCTTCTTCTCTTTGAACCTCTGCTCTCTTTTGAAATTCTTAGTCTTCTATCTCAACATCAATTTTGTTAAGTATATTTATATTCAAGCTCTTATCCCTCACTATAGGGGTTTGAACATCCATTATTTGCTGCATTTTCTTGTCTGAACATGCTTCTTGATTTTCCATTTTCTAAAGTTATGGCTTGCTTTCATTAATGTAAGGTGAAAAAATAATATACCCTCCTTTATTTGAAATTATATGATGAGGGTCATATTTCCACTTTTCTCCTTGATCAAATCCAAACTCCATCATTTCTTCAACTTGCGGGAGGGTTTATCTACTATCACAATGAATGGAACAACAATTCTTTCTAACTTAAAAATATACCATTTGTGTGTAGGAAAAAATGATCTTGGTCAAAATTTAGACTCTGCCTTATAAATTCAAGAGAAAATTTCCTCTAGGAAAAAATATTGGCAAACGATATGGTGGTGCTTCAGCCCCATAAAGTTTTATCTCAGTGTAATACTAAAAAATATACCAATCCCCCACTCTGGTGTCCTTGCTGAGATGCAACAAATGTTTTGCTTCAGTAAAAATCCTTGGATGTTGTTTCTTGTTCAAAATAGTATATACAGTGGCCATGAATGATGACAAGCAATAAGAAAAGCCTTCATTATTTTCCTTATTCCTAACAACACTATTCCATTCAATCACAAATTTAATTTTTTCTTTGAATCCCACATATTCAAACCCAAGTGGTCAAAATTATTAGCATGTACGTGTAAGAACATATAGTCTGGGACATACAGATATATATAAAGACCAAAAATGCTTGTTCTTAAATTGAAAAATCATAGACCTAGCTAGGTAAGAAGGGATATCCAAAACAATATACGGTTGTAGCATCAAACTCAAAAACCATAGGGCTTGTTCATTTACTATCCCAATATCATCTTCTCCCAAAAGAGACAAAATTATAACTAAGACATGTTGTGCAGCTTCATAAAATAATGTCATGGACAATTCACCGTGTGGATGAATTTTGGAATTTTATGGCAAAATGAGTGTAATAGACTATATTCATTTTAGAAATATGTATATAAGTGAGGAGTAAGGACTCATCTCGAAAATATCTTAGGATTATCAATCGTAGGAAAATTAAAATCTTTTTGTGTATTAACTATGAAGTGACCTAAAAAATATTCTCCCCTAAATAAGACATAACAAAAACGCCCCCCGTGGGACAAGGGAAGACACTAACCAACCGATAAATTTAGATAAATTATAGGTATGTGGGAAAATTACATGATAAGGGTAAAATGGATGACTAGAAAAATATTATTTTGGAGTCACAATAACCCGTCAAGAAATTCCTTTCCAAATCTCCAAAAGGTCCAAGGAGAAATGAGAATCGTATACTTCAATTTCTTTGTCCATAAGGGTTGTATGAATAGACATCATAGAGATTGCAAGTTTTTTATTTTATTTGGGGTTTTCTCCATGTTTACAATTTGAAAGCAAGGACAAGGAAGAAATGTGGAATTATGAGTTACCCGGTAACCAGAGACAATGAAGAGTCGAATGTTGATGTGGAATCGACAATGTACATTATGGACACTGGTGACCCTAACCTTTCAATGAGAGGATAAAGAAAATAACATGCTTGACGACCTTTTATATATTTTTTTACTGAGTAGGAAAAATGAAAAATCTTTATGACGTAAGGGGGTATGAAAGAGTGCTTGTATGTATGGAATATGACATGGAGGTGAGGTGGATTGATGGTGTGTAAGGGCCCACTCACTTTCCTAGCTCGCCTGATGAGTACATGAGTTGTCACCAACTTTCGATGCACAATTTTCATACCAGCACCCTAGCTATTTTATTTCCATTACATCTGTAAGCTATATATATGATAGCTCTAAAATTGGAAAATGATAGACTTGGTTAGGTAAGAAGGGATATCCAAAGAAATATTTGACTCCAAATTCAAACTCAAAAACCCTTGGGCTTTTTCACTTACTATCCCAATATCGTCTTCTCCCAAAAGGGACAAAATTATAACTAAGGCATGTTATGCAACTTCAGAAAATAATGTTGTTGGATAATTCACTGCAGGTGGATGAATTTTGGAATTTGATGGCAAAATGAGTGTAAATAGACTATATTCATTTTAGAAATATGTATATAAGTGAGGAGTAAGGACTCATCTGAAAATATCTTAGGATTATCAACTGTAGGAAAATTAAAATCTTTGTGCATTAACTATGAAGTGACCTAAAAAATATTCTCCCCTAAATAAGACATAACAAAATTCCCCTGTGGGACAAGGGAAGACACTAACCAACTGATAAATTTAGATAAATTATAGGTATGTGGGAAAATTACATGATAAGGGTAAAAATGGATGACTAGAAAAATATTATTTGAGTCACAATAACGGTCAAGAAATTCCTTTCAAATCTCCAAAAGGACTAAGGATCAATGGGAACCATATACTTTAGCATCTCTATCCATAAGGGGTGTATGAATATAATACATATAGATTGCAATTTTTTAAGTTTTTTTCGAGTTTTTCTTCATGTTTATAATTTGAAATAAAGGACAAGGAAGAAATGTGAAATTATAAGTTACCCAGTAACTGGAGACAATGAATGGTCGAATATTGATGTGGAATCGAAAATGTACACTTGGATTTTAGTCATCGTAACTTTGAAACTGAAGGAAAATGAAAATAACATGAGGGACAACCTTTTATATTTTTTTTACTAAGCATGAAAAATGAAAAATATTGATGAGGTAAGGGGTATGAAAGAGTGCTTGTATGTATGGGATATGACATGGAGGTGAGGTGGATTGATGGTGTGTAAGGGCCCACTCACTTTCCTAGCTCGCCTGATGAGTACATGAGTTGTCACCAACTTTCGATGCACAATTTTCATAAAAACCATTAACCACTTTTGAGGGGTCCTTATTTTGCAGAATTTACGACTATGGATAGAAGTATCTTCCCTAAACCTAGTGGATTGGTCTATAACAATAGAAAGAAAATAATTTAAAGTTTCCCTTAAAGTAATTGAATAATGGAAAGAGACTTACTTCAAATCCTACACAAGCTTCACTCTCCTCTTGGCTTGTAAGCTCCAATCATAGCTCTGATTGGTATAATTAAAACCTGCACATTTAACTCACACAAGCCAAATATCTACAACACCTATCTAGCATAATCCAATTACCCTGTTCAATGGAGCAACAAGGCATTAAAATACATGAATGTAAACATAACATAACACATACAGGAAAACAATGTACTCTTTGTATTAATAGAAATAGGAGAGAGTTACAACCAATAATAGTGTTGATCTTGTACAGATATCCCCAAGTTGAATTTTCCCTCCTTTCCATAAAGCACACCTCTATGTCACCTTAATACATGAAGATAATGACTCTCTTAGATTGAAGGTAGCAACATGAGAGCATGATCAGTCTCCAAAAAAAAACTACTACGGTGTGAATGGAAGTAAATATATATGAGAGTGTGGTAGTTTAGGAATTATTATCCATTTACCAATATAGGCTTTAGATCCACTTAATAAGGGAGTATGAGCTCAAGGGAGAAGAGGTGAAATATCTATAGTAGGATCAAATAGGATTCAAAGTTCTTAACTAAGATAAATGGTTAAAGAACATCTGGAAAATTCTAGAAGAGGAAGCTTTGGGATTATTTTTAATTTCCCTGAATTTTTAGAATCAACACACCCGCAATAAGGGAAAACCTATTGTTGATCAAAGTTGGTCTATAATGGAGAAAAATATTGTTGAATGCATTTCCCTAAAGGTCCAGGGTGCATTGGGCCTTAAAAGCATTGGAATGAAGCAGTTAAGCCCAGAAACACAGATATTTTAGAGAGTCATACTTTGTGTATGGATGATGATAAGGTGTTAAAGGATGTGAATTGTTCCAGTTTGTAGCCCTATTAACCATATGCGAAAAAATTACCTATAACAAATTGCCCCCTAAATCAAAAAGTTTTAAATGAAAACTGATGACTAAAGTTCTTTACCTTGTGACAAGTTTGGATCAAGAAAAACTAGTCGATATCATCATCTGTTACAATACATTTACATCATGACATATTTTTATCGAGCGAGGCATACCCATGCTTAGCACATAAGCTAACATTACATGTACAGTGATCAAGAAGACATGTCCACTCATGAAAAAGGGTGGACCCATGAATAGATGATTGTCTGTATGATCATAGCCATCATACACTGTAATGTTGTATTAATCCTAAAATCATAGCCTGGATGGATGGAACTAGATCCATGGTCTTCTATCTCATTCACATGATCATTCAATGTATAATTATAACTATGAAAATAAATGAGATGAAGTTGAACATGGTAGACACCATCTGATTACCATCCAATGATGTAATTCATTAACAGACACGAGAGAAACCACCGATGATGTTAATGACTCTCAAGGTACTGTAGTACATCTATATGGTGTGAATTTATCATTTGGAGTCAAACAACACACAAAATATTTCGGTCAAAGGGAAATGATGAAAATATGTCGCTGAGAGTGAGGAAAATTTACATTGATGTATGCAATCCCGAAGGTTCTGAAGGGAATTTTTAAGTCAACTTCATGGATAATGGTATGATTTCAACCAGGGAAAATTTTAAGGATGGAAACTTATCTTAAATATTAGAAACCTTGGTGAATTTTTCTAATCCATAATATGCAAACTATAAAATGATTAGTGATATTTTAGTAAAACTATTAAAATTTGTAGTGGATTTATATAGTCTCTATGGAATTTTGGTGATTTATAAGGTAAAATATTTTTTTCTTATAAAATTTGGGCGAATCACTTTTAGGAAAAAATGGTAATTAGCAAATATTTTTTTTGGAAAAAACATGGAAAATTAGCCCATCTACGAATATTAGCCCCTAAAATTTTCCCTGATTTCAACATGAAGCAACCCGTTGTAGTAAGGCCTTGATGTATCCGCCATCATCGACATGTAACAAGTATCATTATTTGAGATATATTTAGGTTGATGTGGAACATGTTTAGGAATGACATACATGGAATTGAGGCTTAAGAGTATCATAACAGATATTGACTGAATGACTTCTCTAGAACATATCGTCAACACTGAATGGAGTTGGAAAAATTGGCCCATAACTGAAAGCATAGGCTTTGATATGGTATGATGAAACAAAATAAAAAAATATTTCCAAACCCAATGATCATGGAGACGAAGTGGAAGAGTGTCATGTTCAAGAGTGACTCATTCCCATTAACAAGTGGAGCACCTTATTTTCCCAATTTCCCCAACCATTTCTGGTAAGTGCCACTTTATTTTTTAATAAGATTGAGGAGGATAACATATTCTTGATATGTAAGTTCATCCTTCATATGAATCCCTATAAGTATATTTAATGAACCCTAGGGAAGAGTGGTTCAATATTGTCATGTTTGATAATTCCATCTTTGTTTGATATTTTACGAGTCCAACAAAGGTGAAACTAAAAATCCTTTTCATGTTTAGAGAGTTTGAAAAAGAGACGAGAAAGAAAAATCCAAAGGATCCATTTCATAGATATTCCCTTTAGTCCGAAAAGGTAGAAAACTATACCCAATAGAACCTCTTAGCCATGTTTGAATAAGGTATTCCTTTTTCGTAAATAGCTTAGTGTGGATTCACCAATTTTTTTGCGGAATCTATGACTGTGGACGTAAGAATCTTCCCTGGACCTAGTGGACTGGTCTAGAAGAGCATAAATCAAAGAATATAAAGTTTCCCTTGAAGTAATTGAAGAATGGATATAGGATTACTTGGAATCCTATGAAAGCTTCACTCTCCTCTTGGCTTGTAAGCTCCAATCGTAGCTCTGATCTCTATAATTAGAACCTACACATTCATTCAACACAAGATAGAGATATATGACATATATGTAGCATAATCCAATTACTATATTCAATGGATCAACAAGGCATTGAAATATATGAATGTAAACATAAAATAAACCATAAAAGAAAACATTGTACTCTTTGTATTAATAAATATAGGAGAGAGTTACAACTAATAATAGTGTTGATCTTGTACAGATCTCCCAAAGTTGAATTTTCCTTCCTTGCCACAAAGCACATCTCTATGTAACCCTAATGCATGAAGATAATGACTCTCTTGGATTCAAGGCAGAAGCATGAGGGCATGATCAGTCTCCAAAATCCAACCCCTATGGTGTGGAGGGTAGTAAATATATAGGAGAGTGGTATTTTAGGAATTCTTATCCATTTACCAATATAGGCTTGAGATCCAATTAAGAGGGGAGGATGAGCTCAAGGGGTAAGAGGTGAATTTTTCAAGGTAGGATTAGATAGGATTCAAAGTTCTTAACTAAGGTAAATGGTTAAAAAACCCGTGGAAGCTTATAGAAGAGGAAGCTTTGGGATTATTTTTAATTTTATTGGATTTACAGAATCGATGCACTCTTAACAACGAACAACCTGCTACTGATTGATGGTAGTCTAGAATGGAGCAACCTGTTGTTGAATGCAGGTTGCACTAGGCCTTAAAAGCAATAAAATGAAGCAGTTAAGCCTAGAAACGCGGGGATTTGGGAGAGTCATTCTTAGGGATTTGTGTAGGGATGATGACAAGCTATTCAAGAATGTGAATTGATCTGTTTTGTAGGCCTACTGACTAAATGCAAAAATAAATTCCTATAAAATTCCCCATGGTGGTTTGTGAAAAGTAGGGGGACCTATCGGAATAAATCACGGTCATTGATTTGGAGATGGGATGTTTAGCCATCCAGATTTTTTATGGGTCCTCATCCCATAACTTTCGATTTCTTTAACAAATCATAAATCCATTGATTCCTCAGGCTTATTCTAATGAGCGATGATCCGACCCCAAATTTCCGTGTGGTTTAATTTACAATCTATAAATGCTTTGAACTCACTTTTATATAGTTTAAGGTTGAACTTTTAATCCTGAAAGGTTAGGATTGTATAAAAATTTTGAAAATGGATTTTTACATAAAAATTACACTATTACACCACATGACTAAGTCGCATTAGGGAATTGTGGTGTTATCAAAAATAAGAAGCCCCGAGGAGGTCGTTGTCATACCCAAGAACTAAGGTCCATTAGGGAATTACTACACCATAAGACTAAGGCCCATTAGGGTGTTGTTACACCAGAAGAATGAGTTACAATTTCATAGACCCATAGGCTAGAATGATCATTATATCACTGCCAATTAATCACAGGTCATGGGTGCATTTATTTGAGTCACACAAACCACGAATTTTATCCTATGAAATCCATGCCATTTGGAGTATTCTTCAACAAAAAAAATAGATATGTGAAAAATAAAAAATATGTAATTAAATTAATGTTACTTATGAGTAAAAAAATACTCTCCAAGTTGAATCATTCAATTTTTCCTTGAAATGAAGGTTGGGCATGAATTTTTGTGAAGCACGCCAAAATTGCATTGCTTTACTAAAATGCATGCCCACACTTCATTTCTTGGCCAATATGATTTATTCAAATTGTAGATTGTTTATTTTATTATTTTACACACGTTTACATTGTTATATGTTTACTAACTAGTAGAGTAGTGAAAATGTTAATTTTCTTAGGGCTAGAAGTCTTTGTTGTAGATAATTGCATTTTAAAACATTTTCACATTACATTAATCCCATATCATCATAATAAATTATGTAAAGAGAACATTAGCAAAAACAATGAGGTGGAACAGTCATAAGTCTGTCATGATATCTCTATCATATATCTGTCATGATATCTTTGTCATAGGTTTGTCATGATATCTCTATGATAGGTCTCAACATATCTCCTTCTTATCTTTGTCATAATATTTTCTCATATCAAAGATAAGAATGCCCAAATAAGTCATTATCATACCTAAGAAATAAGTCCCATTAGGTAGTTATTACACCATAGGCTAAGGCCCATTAAAACACTATTAAACCACAATATTGATGTAAAATTTCGCAAACCCATAGGATGGAATAATCATTATATCACTTCCAATTAATTACAGGTCCTAGTGTGCATGTATTTGAGGCACACAAACCCTACCTTTTACCCTATGAAGTCAATGCTATTTTGAGTATTATTGAACAACATAAATATATATGTTAAAAAATAAAATATTAAATTGTATTAATGTTACTTATGAGTGAAAAAATACTCTCCAAGTATAATAATTCTATTTCTCCTTGAGATGAAGGTTGGGTGTGCATTTTTGTGAAGCAAGCCAAAATTTCCTTGCTTGACTAAAATGGATGCTCAAGCTTCATTTCTTGGCCAATATGATTGATTCAAATTGTAGATTGTTTATTTTACTATTTTACACACTTTTAAATTGTTATATATTTACTAACCAGTAGAGTAATAATAATGTTAATTTTGCTAGGGCTAGAAGTCTCCATTGTAGACATTTTCATTTTCAAACATTTTCAAAATTTTCACATTGCATTCATCCCATATCATCATAAGCAATTATGTAGAGAGAACATTACTAATAAAAATGTATAGGAATAATCATAGGTCTATCATGATATCTCTATCATAGGTATCTCATGATATCTTTGTCATAAGTATGTCATGACGTCTCTGTCATAGGGCTCAATGTATCTCCTTCATATCTTTGCCATAATTGTTTCTCATATCAAAGATAAGAAGGCCCAAAGAAGTCAGTGTCATATCCAAGAACTAAGGTCCATTAGGGCGTTGTTACACCATAAGGATAAGACCCATTAGGGCATTGGTACACCACAAAACTGAGGTACAATTTCACATAACCATAGGATGGAATAATCATTATATCACTGCTAATTAATTAAATTTCCTGATGTGCATTTATTCGAGGGATAGAAACCTTGTGTTGTACCCTATGAAATCCATGCAATTTGGAGTATTCTTGAACAAAATAAATATATATGTGAAAAATTAAAAATATTTAATTGTATTAATGTTACTTATAAGTGAATAAATACTCTTCAAGTTGAATCATTCAATTTGGCCTTGAAATTAAGGTTGGGCATGCATTGTTTTGAAGTCGGCCAAAATTTCCTTGCTTCACTAAAATGCACACCTAGGATTCATTTCTTAGTTAATATAATTGATTCAAATTGTAGATTGTTTATTTTACTATTTTACACGCTTTTAAATTTTTATATATTTAATAAAAAATATATTAATAACAATGTTAATTTTATTAGGGCTAGAATTATTTATTGTAGATAATTTCATTTTAAAACAATTTCAATATTTTCACATTGCATTCACCCCATATCATCATAAGAAATTATGTAGAGGGAACATTAGCAATAAAAATGCAGTGGCATAGTCATAGGTTTGTCATGAATCTCTCTCATAGGGCTCATCATATCTCCTTCATATATCCGTCATAATACTTTATCATATCAAAAATAATAAGGCCCAAAGAGGTCGTTGTCATACCCAAGAATGGAGGCCCATTAGGGTGTTGTTACACCACAAGACTGAGGTCCATTAGGGAATTGTTACACAACAAAATTGAGGTACAATTTCACAAACCCATAGGATTCAATGATCATTATATCTCTTCCAATTAATTACAGTTCTTGGTGTGGATTTATCCGAGGCACACAAACCTTGTCATTTACTGATCCAGGTGGATATCGGTGGCCACCCACCTATTCCATTTGGACCAGCACCATCAATTCTTGCAGATTTTCACATTCAGCACAACTTACTATTTTTAGCAGGTTTTCGGGTCCTCCACTCTCGGAGTCGTTTTGGGGGCTTAATGATCCAGGTGGATATTGGTGGCCACCCACCTATTCCATTTGAACCCCCATCTTCAGTTCTTTCAATTTTCAAGTTGCAACAAAACTTACTATTTTTAGCGATTTTTCGGGTCCTGAACTTCCGGAGCCATTTTGAGGCCCCAACTATCGGAGTCCCTTTGACAGATCTTTCTAACGAGCTATCGAACGCGTCAACGGAGATTGGGTGCCAAAGCGAGGCCTCTCAGGCTGGAACCACCAATTTACCCAAACGGCCCGCGCTGGCGCTCATCTCCTACTGCTAGGTTTTTGACGTTTCAAATTCTACATTGTTTCTCAACAATAAATAGGCCCTCAAGCCTCATCAGAACACAGGGCTTCGCAGGTCCCGTAGCCACCACATCTCTTCTCAGAGATTCGCTACCAGGACCCTAGCTATTTTATTTCCATTATGTCTGTAAGCATCTTTCTGTTATTTGATATTAATGAAATGAAGTGTTATTTCCGCTGCATCTCTGTATTTATGGTTATGTGTTTATTCTGTTGCGTTCCTGCATAAAATCCGGATCATTTACCCTATGAAATCCATACAATTTGGAGTATTATTCAACAATAGAAATATATAGGTGAAAAATAAAATAAAAATTAATTGTATTAATGTTACTTATGAGTAAAAAAATAATCTCCAAGTCGAATCATTCAGTTTGGCCTTGAAAGGAAGGCTAGGCATTCATTTTTTGTGAAGGAGGACAAAATTTCCTTGCTTCACAAAAATTCACACCTAGGCTTCATTTCTAGGCCAAATTGATTGATTCAAATTGTAGATTTTTTATTTTACTATTTTACACACTTTTACATTGTTATATCTTTATAAACTAGTAGATTAGTAACATTTTTAATTTTCTTAGGGCTAGAAGTCTATGTTGCAGATAATTGCATTTTAAAACAATTTCAATATTTTCACATTGAATTCACCCCATATCATAAAAAGAAATTATGTAGAGAGAAAATTAGCAATAACAATGTAGAAGAAAAATAATAGGTATATCATGATATCTCTTTCATAGGGATTGGCATATATCCTTCATATCTTTCTCATAATCCTTTCTCATGTCACAGATAATGAGGACCAAAAAGGTACACTAGTTTTTTATTCCTACAATGAAAACGCATATGTCAGTCAATACGAGTATATGAAGTGGATCGGAAATGAGGAGTGCTCCCCCAATGGATACCTAGTGTTTTTGACAGACCTTGCAGTGGCTCTAGTTTGAGCACAGTCTGCCACACAAGTGGCTCCTCAATCCCATCAAGAAAAGAGAACTGTCAGTCCCCTAAATCCTTCTGATGACCCTCCCAACGCGGGGGGGATAGTATCCCTCCCCTCTTAGGCACCAAATAAATAATTAGTCCTAATGCGGCACAGAACACATCCTCTAAATCTGCAAAGCACAAGAACAATTCCACAACAATGCAAAACGATAAGACTCACAAACCTGTATGCAATACGGAGCAGCCAAAGGTAAGCTCTGCTACCTGTTTCCCCACCGCAGAAGAGCGGCCAAAGATAAATCTACCCAGCCACTATATCAATGCACAAATATAGTACATGAAAGATCATGCAATCATAGGAAATTTTTTTGGATTCTGGCCTACTAAGAAGGCACTACATGGATGGATCACCTCCAAATGGAAGCCAAAAGGAAATGTCACTCTACATTTAGGGACAAAAGGATTTTTCAATGCAATATTTAACTGCATTGAGGATAAAAACCGAATCATAGATGGTGGCCCTTATTTCTTCAACTCAATAGGCCTTTATCTTAGAGACTGGGTTGAAAGATTCAACCGATATAAATAATACTTCAGTTGGGCACCTGTCTAGATCAGGATGTACTCCCTGCATGTGGAGTATTGGGATGAAGAATCATTGAAGGCTATCGATAATGGCTTAGGAGAGTTTATAAAGGTTGCTAAGGAGACAAAGCTCAGAAGATACACATCGTATACAAGAATCTGTGTCTACATGCATCTCGCCAAAGCCCTCACGGATTCGGTAAGTCTATATCATGATGACTTTGAATGGATACAACCCATAGACTATGAACATGTACCCTTTATATGTAGAAAATTACATGCTCATGGACATCTCTTACTGTGCATTAAATATCACCCCCAAAACTAATGTCACCACGGAAAAATCTTATGCAGAGCGGTTTACAAAACTCTCCAACTGCAAAAAGCATCATAGGAAACCTCATCTGCTTCCAAAAATCCTCAGCACACTTCCACCTCTTCATCTACCAGTAACAGCTTTGATATCCTTCCCAAGCAAACATAGCCAGACAGTGAACTTCTGCGAAAACCTGAGACATCACCTAAGTGATCCACCTCTGAAACCTCCACTAGCCCTCTTAAATCCCAAATCCCCCCAAAAGCTCCTCAAGAAAATACCAGCTCCACAGCTAGTCTCAACAAGGACATAGATTTGGTACTCTGGTAGCCTAATAGTATGGATATAGATGACTTATTACAAGCTAAAATCCCCATGGATGGCTCTATCCCAAAGGGAAATCACTCTAGTCTTATGGAAGAGGAACCTGAGACCATTGGGATATTTGGATATCTTTGGCCTAGATCAGGTCTGCAAAAAGAAAGAATATGAAAAAATACATGAAATACAGATATAAATCTTATAGGTGATTTTATTTCGAGTGCAATAGCAAAGATCACTTGGCATACAACCAGGTAGTCTTTGGGATGGAAAAAAATTACCCAAAGAAACCAAGAAAAAGGGAAGAAGAACAGATCTGCAAAGAAACATCATCATTGGGGAAATGCTAGTGCAATCTAGAAGATAACCCAAGTTGACCAAGTTTTACCAGCGGATTTCCAATAGTTCCCAATGAAGCTCACTTCATGGAATATACGAGGGCTTAACAACCCCACGAAACGCAGAATGATTAAAAATATGATTCAGCAAGAGAGACCTTATGTCTTTTTCATGCAAGAAACTAAATGTAATAGCAACATCCTCGGCTCTATCATCTCCAAAGCTTGGCATGGATTTCACTCAGTTGCAGTCAATGCCTCTGGTGCCTCAGGAGGCCTTTCCATTGCATGGGATCTGTAGGCAATTCCGCTTACCGATTTTCATGCTTCTCATAATCTCATACAAGCCACTTTCCATCTTATCGGATCCAACATTCATGGTCACCTTTCCAATGTTTACTTCCCTCAAGACCTGCTGTACAAAATGACGCTGATAACTACCATGGAAATTCTAAACTCCAACAGAAAATATCCTCTCTGGGTAATCGGAGGAGACTTCAACATGATTACCAATCTAGAAGAAAATACATGAGGACAAGCTAAGTTAGATATGGAAAGTGACCACTTCAAGGAATTCATCCAAAGAAACTAGTTAATCGACCTTCCTTTCTCCAATGGCATGCACACATGGAATAATAAATGTTCAGGATCCTAGCAAATTTCCTCCAAGCTTGATCTCTTCCTCATATTGGATAATTCAATCCACTTAGGAGGAGACATCCATGCCTCCATTTTCCCTCTTTCTGGATCTGATCATTTTCCCATTCTTTTACAATGGTTGTGACCTATAGATTATACCAAATGACCCTTCATATTTCAAGCTTTTTGGCTCACTTTCCCTGACTTTAAGTGCATGGTCACCAATGCTTGGAAAATCTTTACACCTCCTGTAGGCTCCAAAATGTATCAATTCTAGTAACAGCTCAAAAAACTCAAAACACAGATCAATTAATGGAATCACTCCACTTTTGGGAACATATTCCAACAGCAAAATGTTCTGGAATAAAATACGTCTGAACTTCAAAAACACATAATCAATGAAGGAGGAATTGAGTCACTTTCTACTTAGGAACAAAGCCTTCTTACTCAGCTAGAAGAAAGAAGAAGGCAAGAAGAAATCCTCTGGAAGAAAAAATCTGGAATAAGATGGCTAAAAGAAGGGGAAATTAATACTAAATTCTTTCACCGATCAACCATCCAAAGGCAGATGCATAATAATATTGCACAGATACAGAATCAGGATGGAGAAAGACTAGAAGAACATGAGGACATTGAGAGAGAGCTACTCAATCACTTCAAAACCATTATTAATGAAACCCAAGAAATTTGACAACCAACCATAAGTAAGATCCTTCAGCATATTCCCAATATCATAACAGAAGAACATAATCAGATGCTCCTCTGCCCAGTCACTCTTTAGGAAGTAGAACCAGCTATGGCACAATTCAAAGATGGAAATGCTCCAGGACCAGACGACTTTTCCTGCAACTTTTTCCATCACTTCTGGGATCTTATAAAACTGGAAGTCAAGCAATTAGTAGAGGAATATAGGAATTTGCATTGGATGCTTCTAGCCCTCAATGCTACCTTTTTAGCTCTCATTCCAAAATAATATCACTCCAACACGCTAGATAAATTTAGGCCCATTGCTTTCTACAACATCATTTACAAGGTGATTTCTAAAGTAATTTCCAACAGGGTCAAGACTTTTCTTCCATTACTTATCTTGCTTGAACAAACAAGATATGCAGAAGGATGACATATTTTAGATGAAATAATTCTCACGCATGAAGTCATTCATTCCATAAAACACACCAAGAAGGTAGGTATGCTCCTTAAAATATATCTCTCTAAAGCTTTTGACAAGTTAAGTTGGAATTATATCAAGAAGATGCTCACAGCTTTTGGTTTCTGTCCCACTTGGGTTAGATGGGTCATGAATCTCATTACCTCCCCTTTCTTCTCCATCCTTGTCAATGGCATCCCTTCCCATCCCTTCTCCCCCTCCAGAGGCATTTGCCAAGGAGACCCCCTCTCCCCCTTCCTTTTTTTCCTCATGGTTGAAGGGTTAGACCGTCTCATTCAAAATGCTCTTCACACTCAGAAGCGCCATGACATATATGTCCATGGTTCCTAGGTCACCACCCACCAACAGTTTGCAGATGACAATATGTTATTTGTACATCCATCGGTACAAGAATCTCACACCTTCAAATCCTTGCTCGACACCTTTTCGGAGGCCTCTGGTACCTCTATCAAAGCTACAAAATCCCAATTTTTTTTCCTCAATACCCCCGTCATAACTCAAAGGAAAATTTCCAGAATTCTTGGTTTCTCCATCGCCTCTCTACCGGCTAAATACCTTGGAGCACCTTTGATCGACTCTGCTATCAGACACTCCTCCTAGAAAATTCTCCTCGAGAAGTTGGAAGCTTGTCTTTCCTCCTGGACCTACAAATCCCTCAACACGGTTAGTCGTCTCATTCTAATCAAAGGTTTTTTGCAATCTATGCCCCTGTATCTATTTTCAGTTCTAGCAACACTAAATTGGGTTCTCAAAAAGATCAAAGGATTGCAACACAACTTCCTCTGGGGCTCCGGTGGGAAAAATCGAAAATGGGGTCTGGTTAAATGGGCAACAATTCGTATGTCAGAAAGGGATGGGGGTCTAGGCCTTTGATATCTACATCACAAAAATGTAGTAATGGGCACTAGGATATGGTGAAAATGGCTATTTGCGCCACACACACCATGGGAAGTCCTTTGGAATGAAAAATATGCCAACAATAGACCATTAGAGAATCTTATCAGGCTGAAAACAACTGGCGTAGGCTCCCTCATATGGAATTCGGCCAAACAAAATCGAGCCCTCATTCAAGATCATAGCTTCTAGGAGGTCAGAGATGGTGGCACAACATGTCTCTGGGCAGATTCTTGGAAAAAAAGGCCCAAATTAGCAACTATTTTATGGCCTCAGCTACACGTGGATCAGATCAATCATCTAGACAACAAAGTCAAACAGTATTGGTTACCCTCCATAATTCAGGGATATCGTGAATGGGCACCAACATCCCAAATATTCCAACATTGGTAGGGGGACATAAACAAGGAAATCGATATAGAACTCAACAACAGAAAGATCAGATAATTAGAAAAGACAGATCTTCTTAGATGGGGATACAGTCCTCGAGGCACATTCGCCACTAAGGAAGCATACCGGCTGATAAATCCCACCCACGACCCAGAAGACTCCTTATGGACACAAATTTGGATACTAGGCATCTGGCCCAAAGTCTCCACTTTCCTATGGATCCTATGTCATAAAAGAATTCTCACTTGGGACAATATTGTAAAAACATGATTCATTGGACCCTCTCGATGCCCCAATTGTTCAACACATAATGAAACCATTTAGAACCTTATGTACAACTGCTTCTTAGCTAACAAATTGTGGGAAATGAGCTTTAGATGTAGAAAATTCAATTGAATTTCAGGGGACTTGGTCAGCACCATCCACAATTGGCCATCGACTCCTTACAATACCAAATTATTAAACTCACTCTAGACTCTTCTTCCACGCCTTCTTCTATGGACAGTCTGGAAGGAAAGGAACAAGAGGATATTCAAGAATTAGTGTACTCCATTGGACACAACATGGAGCAATCTCTGCATCAACCTCCAAGAAAATTTGGTTCTCCAACACTGGTAGGACTCTGTCTTTCCTAATCAAGATCAGGAGAATCTAATTTGGGAGAATTGGCATTTCTCGATACCTTTAGACCCCTCCAGCAAGAGCTCTCCCCCTAATCATCTATACTCACCCAACATCTGGACTCCTCCTCCCACTGGTCTGATAAAGATGAATGTTGACGGTGTTTCCAAAGGTAACCCAGACGATGCAGGATTCGGGGGTATCTTTAAGGACTCTAATGGCAACCCCCTCTTGATCTTCTTTGGTTCTATAGGATGGGATTCCAACAATTCTGCTGAACTGGAGGGATTATGGCAAGGGCTTTTCCTTGCTCAACATCATAATTATTTTCCTATCGAAATAGAAGGAGACTCGCAAATTCTCATCAATGCAGCTACTCAACTCCACATGTGAGCGTCAGCCACCAAGGTGGATAATAGCTGGAGACTAGCGGCAAGATTGGAGCTTATAGAACAGTGGCTGAAATATAATCAGGCGATCTCCTTCAAACATGTTAAATGATCAGGAAACAAAGTTGTGGATCTGCTTGCGAACAAGGGAGTGGACAGTGACCAAAACTTACACTCTGGTCCCCTCACCATCCTCCATGATCCCTCTCTCTTACAGGAATGCACTAATCTGGTACAAAAATACACAACACTCCTGGATGCGGGTGATTTCTAAGGACAACCATACAACGAGCATATGGGGTGGCACGTATCCTAGACACATGGCCAACCATGGTCTCTAGACGGAGGTATTTAATCACCCTAACTACATCCACCGGCGCTCATTTACTCTTCTCACCTGTCGATGCACTCACCTTCTCTTCAAAATCAATTTGCATGGAAGCCTCCCTCCATTTCCTCTGCCGTCGAGCTGTGTTTTTCCCCCTGAAGTCTCAGAGCCAAGTTCCCAAACACGTATAGGGAGGTGCTACAGTCTCGTTTACTGCATTGAATTTGTCCCTGGCATGCATTTCTCTCACAGCCTTCACTGTAGTCTGAACTTCGTCTTTGCACCTCGTAGGCCTTCGGCTCCTTGGCTCTCTACTCCTCTGGCCTCACATTCTGCTGCTCCTCCACCTCTGTGGTCTCCACCTCACCATTGTATTTCCCCTAGCTTCACCATGCCTTGCTGCCACCGTATGTGTTGTCATAGAGGCAGTAGCCAAGGCAGAGATTCTAGACCTCCAATTTCTGCACATTTTGATACCTCCTCCCAATTACTGGATAATTCATTTAGGTGTTACCTTGCCACCCACAGCGGTCATGGCCAAGACTAGGCTTCAAGAAGGTCTCGTTCCCCACCACTGATTCCTCCCTCTGCCAATTCTCCCTTGTCGCTGCCTCGCCTAGAGACACTGGCCTCTCTGCTACCCGCCCATTTTTCATAGTTCCATTACATCTGCACCATGGACTGACCTCACATTATGGCCACTATCGCCATTAGCTTCAAAGAGGAAGCTCTTAGTGATGAAAGCCCACGTCCTAGAAAATTGCATAAGAAGTCTATCTCAGACTCTGTGACTCAGCAGCTTACTAGTAAGGGGGTGGTCCAGGGTGCTCCGTCCGTAGTCATGTAGGGGGCTTCTACCTGCAGCAGTAGAAGAAAAAGCTTCGACAGTAGCAGTGAGGATTTTTCGGGCAACGATGGAGGTCCAGATAGCACACGCACCACCAATGTCCCCTAGAACACGGATGATGACACCCGTGACAAGCATGCAGATGACACCGAGGAGTATCGGTGTCTCATCGTGGAAGAGAAACCTCCCCCGGGAAATGCCACATAAGGCATCAGGTTTTTTCCGGTTTCTGCTTTCAGGTTCCAAGTCTTTGGGACCTTTATTTTCTGTTCTTTTTTACCTTTTTAAAAACTTATCTAATCTCCAAGTATGAAGTTGGTTTCCCACAACGGGCAACTATAAAACAACTAAGTTGGCTTGTTTCCCCTTCGGGGGCAGTCACTGTTTTGAGTTTTTGTAGAACTATGCCTATGGAATAGGCTAGAACTGCAGAGGCCTGAGCCTCCATGTATTATATGTTTCATAAATAGAATTTATTCTTATTGAGAAAAAAAAAATGGACCAAAAAGGTTGTTGTCAAACCTAAGAGCCGAGGCCCATTAGGGTGTTGTTACACCATAAGACTAAAGCCCATTATGGTGTTTTTTTTTGTTGGAAAATATTCACATTACATTAATATGGAAATATACATAGAGTACATGCAAAAAATATTGGGGGTTATTTTCTGATCACCCATCGAGATTCTCTGCCCTTGGAGAGGGAAACCAAACAACCTTTCCAGAATTTGCAAATCAAGTCTTATGCAATGCATTGTCAAAACTGTGTTTAATCTAAAAATTACAAAATTTAGAACCCTCACTCTATGATGGGACCCAGCCACCGAGATACATGCCTTGAAGAGAAGACAAAAAATAAAAATAAAATGTTGTGGGAGGATTCACATTACATGGAAATATACATAGGGAAAATGCAAAAAATATTGGGGGGTATTTTCCCATCACCCATCAAGGTTCTATTCCCTTGGAGAGGGAAACCAGAGAACTTTTCCGTAATTTTCAAATCAAGTATTTTGCAATGCATCATCAAAATAGTGTTTAAGCTAAACATTACAGAATTCAAAACCCTCGTTCTATGTTGGAACCAACCCACCAAGATAAAGAACTTGAAGAGAAGACAAAACATCAAATAAAATCATTACAGGAGGAAAATTGTGAGTGCTTAGCTAACTCTGTGATGACCTAGGGGTGCAATGACTTGTTGTAGCTACTTGCAACAATCCTAAAGAGGTTTGGGCATATCTGCTTCAACATGAGTCTCCTCGATAATGTAACACCCATGTAGGCTTGGACAAGGAGGAAAGAATAGTGGAGCGTTCACCTAAGTGTTCTCGAAAGGCACCAAATCTACCTGATGCACACGAACTAGGGAAGGGAAACTTCCAGTAGCTAAAAATATTAGGGGAGGTGCAGATTTGATTGACATAAGGACATAAGAGTATGGTCCAGGGGATTAGGAGGAGGGGACGTCGGGAGGGAATTTGATGTCAAGGTCACAACATAGATGATATAGGGAGGTGGTGGCATGGGAGTGTCCAAAAAAAATCTTAGATATCTAATATGTGGACTAAAATTTATCCATTCCCTAAGCCATGAGATGATAAGCCAAAATATTGTAGAGCAACCAGAGAGTGTTGGGACCCCAACAAACTTCTTCAGCCTCCAAATCAAAAACTTGATGACGAATGTGGGTAGGGATATCATGCTCATACATTATCCAGTATTCCTCTATGATATGGAGGTGGTCGGGCAACCTCTACCTCTGTTGCACCCAACACGATGGACCATTACCCTTTCTATAATCATGGTGCAGCATATGGAGTCGCTAGGATGAATGAAGGGTGAAAAGGTAAAATTGGTAGCAGGAAAGGAGAAATGGGTCTAAAGAGACCGTATTGTGAATGGGGTGGCTGTTGAGAGAAAGCAGAGAGGGGTGGCCATAATGCCTTTGGTTACTATGCAGAGAGGAGGACCATGGGAGTTAATTAAATACATTCATGTGAGGGCTCTCTAGATATAGACCCGGATAGGCCTAACAAGACATGGAAGAGGTTATGGACGTGAAGTGGAGGGTGTCTTCATTTTGTCCTTCGATAGGTGGTGGAATTTGGAGGGGCGCCCATATCCAGGTACTAATAGGGAATTATTACACCACAATACTAAGGCCCATTAGGGCATTTTTACACCACATAAATGAGGTACAAATTTTCAAACCCATAGGATGGAATGATCATTATATCACTACCAATTAATTACTAGTCTTGGTTTGCATTTATTTTAGGCACACAAACCCTACCTTTTACCCTATGAAATCCATGAAATTTGGAATATTCTTGAACAACATAAATATATATGTGAAACATTGAATTTTTTTAAATTGTATTAATGCTTCTTATTAGTAAAAAAATACTCCCCAAGTTGAATCATTCAATTCGACCTTGAAATTAAGGTTGGGTATGCATTTTTGTGAGGTAGGAAAAAATGGCCTTCCTTCACTAAAACACATGTCCGAGATGCATTCCATGGCCAATCAGATGGATTCTAATTGTATATTATTCAACTAGTGATTATTAGTCCTGGTGTGAATTTATTTGCGGAACACAATCCATGTCATTTACCCTATAAAATAAATATAATTTAGAGAATTCATACACAACATATATTTAATGAGGATGATTTACTACCCACCCAAATTTAATGAGGATGTACTTCATGCAATGTGAGAAGGCATGTTCCCCACACATTTTAAAGGTATCTTAGGTCATGTATAAATATGAAGAGACTTCTAATTTGTAAATTGTAACACATTGGTAATATATGGGATAAATGGCATCCTCCTCCTATATATAATAGGATAAATGACATCCTCCAAGGTTATTATATGGGTGAAATGTTTCCCACCATACCTTACATCAAATAACTAGGGCCGTTGAATACCATGGTCAAATCATCTTGGGTTTTATTTAGTTCAACTTCTAAAATTTTGAGCTCTGCCATGATCTTTGTCAATTTCAAGGAGGGGTCATATGATTCAGTTGGAATCACAATGGTGAAAACATGATTTTTAATTGAGTGTTGTAGGATCTGCAATTTTTCCTGCAAAATAACGGTCTCTTTATCTATATCAAGTAATTCTCCTATTAATAGCTCTTTTTATTTTTGAACTTGATCTAGCCCAATTTTTTGAGTGTGCTTAGTCCTGGGAATTTTTAACTTCTTCCTTAATGATTTCACCTCATATTTTGTGTTCTGCAACAAGGTCTTAATGTTATGTTGACATACTAGTTTTCATTTTATAACTCATTTCTTTAATTTTTATATTATTCTTCTACAAAGTTTCAAATGAAGGAATTTATTCTATTGTTAATGCTACCAAATAAATGGAGATATAAGAGGAAGTGGTGTTGCCTGGATTTCCCAACTGCATTTGAAAACAATGCTCCTTTGAATGTCCTTCTATTAATTTTATTTGTATGTATTTTTCATCCTCTATTTGAATTTTAAGTCATCTTCTGTGACTCAGAATCCTCCATCTCAACATCTATCTTTTTAAAATAGAAAAAACAACTTCTTCCATTGATTAAAAAAAAAAAGTTACATACGTCAATTTCTGTATACATCTATTAGTCCCAATTTTATTCCAACATTGAGAAAGAGAGAAGGTATATGGAATCACATGGATAAAAAAATTTGATTCAAGGGCCAAGGCTTTATCTAATTAAGCACGAACCATATCAAAATGTATTCAATACAGAGAAACGCCATACAAAAAAAACATCACACCTTGCTACAACAAAGTTCCCGAATGACGAACATCAAGTCCGAACAGGGCATGTGCCAAAAAGAAACAAAAACAGATCCATCGCTAGAAGAAGAAAGTCCATGAACTAGAGATAGATTTTTTTATGAGAAAATTGAACCAGATATTCCAAAGAATTACAAGATCCCCTTGCTTGGAGATTAAGTATTCCATAGAACTATGCTAATGCAAAATGTGGCAAAAGGAGATTGAATTGAAAGTTACCATCAAGGATTTAATTTTCTCCAACTAGTGTAATAATGATGGCACATCCAATGTGGAGTGGACCTTTTCCCAATCAATAACTATCTTTGAGTCCCCAACAATCAATATCTCCTTAACAAAAAGCCAAGTTGCACAACATATCACCCTCCATGGAGCCAACACCTCTACTCTAACATTGGTGCCTGATGCCCCACACCAGAAGAAATGGGAGGTCAGGTATGGTCAAAAGATTATAATAGAACCTCACCCACACTCTCCATTCATAGAGGCTCCATAAAAAACATCAACAGGGAATTTTTTTTCAAGATTATCTAATTTCCATTGACGCTTATGACAAACTTGGATCTCCACAAACTTATTTCCATAAATTAGACCACAAATGCAGGGAGGTGGATCTTGAATCTGGTGCTTTATTCTAAAAAATGTAGTCATTCCTACAATACCAGATGCCCCAAAGTATGTATAGTGGTATTTTCCTAAATTCGAGGTGTAAATTCAATTGAGGAGGCAAGATGCAATAGAAGACGTGTCCACTTGCAAAACGAAATTAATAGAATTGGAGGCCTCCTCCCAAATGGAGATATCAAAAATACAGTTCAAGAAAAGGTGAAAAACATCCTCATATTCTAGTGTACACATAGGATATAAACCTGGGCCCTGAAATGCTCTCTTGGAAAAACTTTCCCATGTGAAAATTGAATTATATAACACTATGTGGTCCATCCAATATGATCTATGATCAAGCCGATACTATTTGGTAATATATGTGTATAACTCTTTGGAAATGATGCTACCACTATGGGAGCCACTAATTAGCACCATCATTAGATATATTTTGAGGGGTTAATTGTCACATTTTTAGCCTTATTAGTCTCTCTTTCTCACATTTAATTACATTATGGTCATATTTTTCTTAGTGTAGATGGTGATTAAGTATTTTCATACTTCAAATGCCCAATATGGTTTAAATGCAGGCTAATCACAGAGATATGCCAATTTTGTTGAATATTGTGCAATCAAATCTTGGATTATACAAGAAGGAGATATTATATGGGGGTTGACCACCTTCTAACTCCTAAATTCAGCCAAAGGATCCTCAAGATTCCCTCCAACAACTCAAAATCAAAGGTAGCCAAGCAAGTGGAAGACAATGTGAACCCAAACCCCACTTCTCTTGTATTCAAAGGGGACAAATCACCTACTTTTTAGGGGGTTTTTGGTAGCTACCCTTTAGGTTAAATAGGTAGATCAAGAGCTCATTAGGATGGGTAATTTTGGAGATAGCTAGGAGATTCTTAGCTATTGTAATAGACTTTTGTGAATTTCATGGCTATGTAATGAGATTGTTTCTGCAATAAAATGAGTATTCAGTTTATCCTTCACTGATTTAGCTTTAGAGAGCTGAACTTGTGGGTTAGGGCCCAATTCATTAGCCTCAGTCTCTCTTATGTATTTATGTTTACTTTCCATGTCATTGTAGCTAGTTTATTTCATGTTTTGTAGTTAGTTTGCTTACCTTTCATTTTTATTTGTTTAGTTTGCTTCTAGTTCATTTTTTTGTAGTTAGGCTCTTGTATAACATGGTATAGTAGCATATAAAACTCCAAAGTTGTGTGTCAAAGCCTCCCTCTCTCACCTCTTTCATTCGATATTGAGGAGGGAAAACCTTAATCACTGACCCAAAATTGATTTTAGTTTATGATTTCTTGGAAAGGATAGATAAATTGTTGCATTTATCATGATAATGTTATGAATGTTGAGTTAGGCTTCTAACTCAATTGCATAGGTAGGTTTTCTTATTAAATTCAACTCATCTTTTCCACCATTTTCATCATACATTTGTCAATGTTAATTGCATGAACAGGTATTTTGCTTGCAGGATTGAGTAGAGTAGTAAAGGAGGACTCCACCAACATCCCTAGATGTAGTTTGCACCCTCCACCAACCTAATTTCAACAAAATCATCTTCAACCCTATTTTTTGATATCTTCACCACAATACTGAGAGCTACCTTGCAGGTTCAATATGGGATTTGAAAGAATTTATGAGCTTTGAAAAGGGGTTTTCCACCTCCCATCCATCTCATTTCTCCTTCATCTCACCTTTCCTACCCCTTTCCTCACTATTTATGGCCTCAAACTACCCTCGACCTATTTCCGGTAGTGTTTCAGGACATCCTGTAGCACTATAGGAAACCCTGTAGCAGATCCTGTAGTAGCACCAGTCAGCCACTTATTTAGCCGAGAAACCATCTCTCTCCTCATCCGGATGTGACACAACCTCCAAGACACCTTCAACTCTGAATCCATGAGTACAATACCTTCTTAATCCATCTCAACGCCTCCTTTTTCTACAAAACAAAGTATTTAAAAGGTTAGTTAGCTCATGAATAGATGCATGGTTAAATCATAATAGTCAAGCATGAAGTAGTTAGAGGTTAATTAGCCATTTGGCCCAAAAATGTGTGCTTAGATCAATTTCCATTTCTGCAAGTTTAATTCATCAATTTACTTTATGAATGCCACTTATTTTAACTCTATTTCTTGCTTTAGCCTAATTGTGGATTTCCTTTCTTGCAAATAGCTAGGTGTGTCCTTATGCTTTAGACTAGTTTATTTATTTTTGATAGAGTAATGGCCTTGAGTCATTTAAAATCTTAGCTTTCATTCAGAAGTGTGACAGTCTTCATCCCCTAGAAGCAGATGTAGCAGTAGCACCCCTTTGTAGGACTAAGAAGAGGATGGCATGAGTGGAATGAATCTTTTGTGTATATAGCATTATCACCTCCAAGTTTGTACGAACCCTAGGTTGATAAAGTAAAATAAAGTAGCCTCTGGGAGTTTGAGTACTCTTGGTGCAATACCAGGGCTCAACGGCCACCACCCAATATGATCCTATCATCCATACTAGAGAGATAAATCCCAACGTAACATAGTTTAGTTTAGTAATTTTCCCAATCTATGACATGCAGAGGAGGGAGAGTCAACTCATCTACATTCAACCAATTAGTAGAGGGAAAAGTCTATGCTCTTTGGGAAGCCAGTTTCTACTAAGGTGAAAATCCCACACCCATTAAGAAGTTGGATAATGGGGAGAGAGAGGATATGATCCCCCACTAGTCCAATCATATAATATAAACCAATGAATATTTTTTTTACCATTTCCAACCACCCAACTAATATTTCCATACATCCAAGGTTTTTATTTCATCGAGTTGTGCCATATTAATGAGGCATTTTTCTTTAAAATATTATCTAATACCCGATAACTTAAAATGGAGCCCACTTGATAATATATAGGAAGCAATGTACGATGGTCCTGGAATATACCCTTTAGGAAATATGTAACAGGGGAAATATGTACTTATCCTCAATGGATCCTGACATTCAGCTGCTCCAACTGAATATTTTATAGACCAACTAGTGTTATCTTCCACATTCGAGAATATTAATGATGTCCCAAACATGGGGATGGTTCCCCAAGACTTTCGAACTCAATATGGGATAATATTCCACATATATGTCTTACATATACACATCCTAGTATCCATAAATGGACCAAATTAAAATTCCTAGTTCATGACCAACCATAGCATTTGCATTAATTTCTTTCATAGTAAAAACATACTTCCCCCGCCAACGGTTCCCATTCCAAACCAATATACCATACCAATTGGGAGACCAGGGATTGAATCCAAATGCCCCTCTGATTAGAAGTAGTAGAGCATATATGTTACTCTGACAAGTGCATATGATACATTATCTAATTATATGTTCCAACAACGTATAGCTAATATCCTAATAAAAACCATAGTAGGGAAATATTTATCTTAAGTGTAATTGTTAAAAACGCCACTTGTAGTGACCTTCAGTAGATCCCGAATAAAATCATGAATAGCTTGTACAACACTAATATCATCTACACCAAAATAGACTACAATATATGCAGTAGTAGCCACATTTCCATCTTATTTTACCTCCTTGATACCTTTTGTCCTCTAGGACAACCCCTCCCAACTTATCTCTACCCACCTTCTCAGTGAGCCACCTTATAAGTGAATTGTTCTTAATATTTTCATGTATATTTTTTACTTTTGATACGATGTATCCACTAAAGTAAAGTACATCTATTCCAATGACATCACCATTATATATTTCACCATGTCCACTTATAGCCATAGAATCATTTGACATTCTTAAATAGAACTTAAGCTTCGAGGATTGTGAAATTACTATTATGCTCATTCCATGGTGCGGTAATCCACATTAAAAATTGATATGGATGCCTTCTATGAATTTGTTATAAATATTAAATATTCTACAACATAAAACTTTCAGAAAACTTTGGCTCACTAGCACTTTGAAATTGCGTCTCTTAACAATTTTTTGTAATATGTAGTAACTTTGGCTTGAGCACTATAAAATTGTGCACTCTGAATAAATTTAACAGAAGTTCTTAGCTCTAATCATAGAAAAATATAAACATGTACCTTGAGGCTTCTCAATCAACTCATATGCCAACTTGCTTCCCTGATCTCGCCTTTTGCATGAACTATGCCTTGCAACAGTCCAATACCACTACAGTACACTGATTATTTAGCATCAAACTTACACCACAATACTTCCCTAAGTTTTTAGCATCAAAATTACATGCAGAAACTACCATTTACAGGTAGTATTGCACACGATAGCATCAACACCAATGCTTATGCATTAGTTTTCATAGTGGAGAGTTACTCCGACTATAATGTGGTTGCTTAGTAATTTCTCTTCATTACTGCTTTTAGAATGTCAACAATGATGAAGGAATTGAGTAAAAGTTTTCCTTCTAACGACCCCAACAACTGTGAGAGTTAAATCACCAACATCATCTCGAAATCTATTTGTTCAGGAGTAGTCCTCTTCTAACTCTTCACTTTTACCATATGGGTTTCAACATCCATTACTTTTTGCACCCTGCCACATGGCTAAGTTTCTTGATTTTTCAATTTTCTTAACTTCTGGGTTGCTTTCATGAATATGAGGTGCACAACTAATTTCCACCCTTGTTTTAGAAATTATATGATGAGGGTCATATTTCCACTTTTCTCCTTTCTCAAACCCAAACTCCTTCATCATCACTTCAACCTATGTAAGGGCTTATCTATTGTTTACGATAAATGGCCCTACAGTCCTCTCTAACTTGAAAATATACAATTTTCGTGTAGGAACAAAAAGTATTTGGTCAACACTGAGTCTCTTCCTTATAAATTCAATAGAAAATATACTTTCATTCACCGGATGCGATTGCCTCCAGTTAATAGTGATGGGACTCGAGTCCCTCGTCGCCTCCCGAGGCAGAACCTTTGTGCAGGCCATATGGCCTCCCACGCTCGCAATTACTGTGGCATTCAATCCGCCACCCCACGCCATATTAACTACAGTCTCTGGAACCGTCTTCGCAGGAGGCTCTTCACCTACTTCATTTCGGCTCTTGACATGGATCGGGATTTTATGCTTGGCGCTTGCCCTGTTTTCTTTGTCATTTTGTTTCACTGTGTTGCTTGCCCATCTCCCTGCTCGATGCCTAGTGCTCGAACGCAGACTGGCAGAAGGTGTGAACTGGTATGCTGTTTGGAAACCACTCCAGAATTCCATTACTCGCACAGTCATTTTTGTTCTTCCAATTCACAGCATCGCTCCAGAGGTATTGTGCATTCTCTGCCTTCTTTCCCGCTTCATTTTCCTCCCTTCGCCATGCCTCGTTTACTCCAGCGCATGCGCTGTCGACGGGGCTCTAGTTGGGGCAGAGTTCATTGCTCTCCGTCATCCCTTGCCTCAGACTCTTCCTTGGATGACTCTTTGGCATCTAGAGGCCACAGAGGCAGACCTCGTGGCTCTTCCTCTGCACCCCCCTCTTAGCCTCCGGTTCGCCCTCCTGATGCTCCCTCTGCCCCTCTCCCGCACCCCTCTTCTTCCCGCCGCCAGACTTCCCAACGTGATAAGTTCACCTTCCACTGCACATTTGATTGTCCGGTACTCAAATCCTTTGTTATGGTTTCGGTTTGCGTAGAATCCTTTCATTCGATGCTTCATCCGCCTTCTGCTCCTGGTCCCTCCATCACTCTCCAGGGCCCCTCTGTTCCCAGGTCCGTTCCTGCTGACTTGGCCCAGTTAAATCCTATCCCCAGCGTTTCTCTACAGGTTCAGAATGTGGAACACGAGGACAAAGACATTGTGCCACCTTCCGCGGAGGACGAGAGGAACAACGACGAATGGGGCTGCAGAATTGTTGAAGAACTACCCTCAGCCACCGATGCTCAGTAGTCAGAAGATACCTCAAAGGTTTTGGTTTACCAAGTTCAAAGTCTTCATGCTCTTTTTGGTTGTCTTGTGGTCTTATCCTCTGCTTGTAGAGCGGCATGTTATATTTTTAGTTTTTTGACAAACTATTGGGATGTAATGCCGGTTTCCCTCACAAGGGCAGAGAATTTTAATATTTTCGGACCGGTTTCCCCACGAAGGGCGGTCCAAACCATGATATTTCCTGGTAGTCAAGCCCTGTGCTCAGGCTTCCTTAGCTGGGATAGTGGCAGCTCTGTATTATTATGTTAATTATTAATAGAATTAGTGTTAATTACAAAAAAAAGAAAAAATATACTTTCCTTGAAATAAAGGTTTGGTGTGCATTTTTGTGAAGCAGGCCAAAAATGCCTTGCTTCACTAAAATGTCCACCCAGGATTCATTTATTGGCCATTATGATTGATTAAAATTGAATATTTTTTATTTAATTAGTTTACACATTTTTACATTGTTATATCTTTACTTTGAGCTTAAATATTTATACTTCATATTTCATACGACATTATAATTTTTTCTTCGACTTGCACTATGTGAAAGTTGTGTATAAGTGGGAAACATAGTTATGTAGGATATTAGTCATACATGATGCAAGGTTATATCCTAAGGTTAGGAATTCTCCAATAATTTCCCATTTCAAATTTCATTACCAAGAGTGTGATTGGTTTTTTATCGGAGTGCATATTTTTTCTAACTGTGATCATTGCCAGATATGATCAATTTTTATTCTGGAAGACTTGGATTTTAGTGTATAGCATTTCCTTTATGAAAATTACTATGCTATATTGCACAAAATTTATTTATATTTAGTTTGGAATGGTCATTATCTCACATTCAATTAAGTACAGGTACTGGTGTGCATTTATTTGAGGCACACAAACCTTGACTTTAACCCTATGAAATAGATCCAATTTGGCATATTCTTGCACAAAAAAAAAATTATATGTGAAAAATCAATGTTAATTATGAGTAAAAAAGTAATCTCCAAGTTGAATCATTCAATTTGACCTTGAAATAAAGGTTGGGTGTGCATTTTTGTGAAGCAGGCCAAAATTTTCTTGCTTCGTTGAAATACACACCCAAGCTTCATTTATCAGCTAATATGATTGATTAAAATTGTAGATTATTTATTTAATTATTTTACAAAATTTTACATTTTTATATATTTACTTTGAGCTTAAATATTTACACTTCAGATTTCATACACAATTCTATGTTTTGCTTTGACTTGCCTTATGTGAAAGGTGTGTATAAGTTGGAAGATAATTATGTAGGATATTTTTCATACCTGATGCAAGGTTATATCCTAAGGTTAGGAATTTTCCAATCATGTCACATTTCAAATTTCATTACCAAGAGTGTAATTGGTTCGGCCTAGGAGTGAATATTTTTTCCGACTGTTGTCATTACCAAATATGATCAATTGTTATTCTGACAGACTTGGATTTCAGTGTGTAACATTTCCTTATAAAAATTACTATGCTATGTTGCATAAAATGGTTTTATATTTAGGTTGGAATGATCGTTATTGCACAATCAATTAATTACATGTCTTGGTGTGCATTTATTTGATGAACACAAACCTTGAATTTAGTTCTACAAATCGATCGGGCATATTCTTGCACAACAGAAATTTATATGTCCAAAATTAATGTTAATTATGAGTAAAAAGTACTCTCCAAGTTGAATCATTCCATTTGGCCTTGAAATGAAGGTTGGGCATCCACTTTTTTGAAGCAGACCCAAATTTCCTTGCTTCACTAAAATGCACACCCAAGATTCACTTATTGGTTCATTTGATTTATTAAAATTGTAGATTGTTTATTTAATTATTTCACACACTTTTACATTGCTATATATTTATTTTGAGATTGAATATTTATACTTCAGATTTCATACAACATTCTAAGTTTTTCTTCGGCTTGCCTTATGTGAAAGTTTTGTATAAGTGGGAAACATAGTTACATAGGCTATTTCTCAGACATGATGCAAGGTTATATCCTAGGGTTAGGAATTTTCCAATAATGTCCCGTTTGAAATTTCATTACCAAGAGTGTAATTGGCTTTTCCTGGGAGTGCATATTTGTTATAATTGTGATCATTTCCAGATATGATCAAGCGGCTATTCTAACATAATTTTATTCCAGTGTATAACATTTCCATTATGAAAATGGCCATGCTATGTTGCACAAAATGGTTTTATATTTTGATTGGAATGATCCTTATCTAACGATCAATTAATTATATTCTTGGTGTTCATTTATTTGAGGCACACAAACCTTGAATTTAACCCCACAAAATCGATCCAATTTGGCATATTCTTGCACAACATAAATTTCTATGTGAAAAATTAATGTTAATTACGAGTAAAAAAACACTCTCAAAGTTGAATCATTCAATTCGGCCTTGAAATGAAGGTTGGGCGTTCATTTTTGTGAAACAAGAAAAAATTGTCTTGCTTCACTAAAATGCATGCCTATACTTCATTTATTGGCCAATATAATTGATTCAAATTATAGACTATTTATTTAATTATTTTATACACTTTTGAATTATTATATGTTTACTTTAACTCTTAAATAATTATTCTTCAAATTTCATATAACATTCCAAGTTTTGCTTCAACTTGCATTATGTGAAAGTTGTGCATAGGTTTTTCTTCAACTTGTTGTTGGGAAGAACAATTGTCCTTTTAATTCAGAGCAATAGTTCCAACTCTTCACATTAATTTTCAATCTTGGTAGCTTTTATTATTGCAAGGTTATTACAAAAAATATATGCCAGGAAAATGATGACTAGTGCTAATGAATCTCAAAATCAATCATTGTAATCACACCCTTAATAATTGAACACTCTTGTTGTTACACTCTCAAACCTTGTTCACACTCTCAAGAAATAAACAAACAATGTAGAATAAAACCACTTTTTCGCATTGTCACTCTTAAAAAAAACAGCACTCTTGCAAGCCATTCTCTCAACAAATGTTGAAACACACATTCAAATGAAATGAACACACCATCAAATTGTAACGAGAATTAAGTAATGGTCACACTAACAAAGGGACTTATCTAAGACCTATGTTGTTACACAATACAGAGGTTAGGATTTCGAAATCACTAAAGCATCATCAAGACCAATAATAACAGTAACAGAAATATCATATGAAGTATAACTGAGAGGAAATAAATCAAATAGTTGTAGTACCTTCCTAACTAGTGATTCATGCTAAGAAAGAGGGTCCTTCCTTCCTAGCAGGGGCTAGTAAACTACACAACAATCAAGCTAGTCAACAAAAATGTATGGTGACATTAAACAATTTACTAACGTTTATTAGAATTTTTGAATGTTTTACATCATTGGAATGAAATCTTAGTTGTCACTAAATTGAAATTTTATTATGGTATACATTTTCACTTTGAAGTGATATAATATGATTATGGTTATGTTTCATAAGTTTTAGTATTATAAATATTATGTAAATATTAAATATTGCATGAAATAAATAATAACTTTCCATTTTGACTTTTTTTTTGCAGAACATGGGTCTTCCAGAAGATCCATTAGATCTTGAGATCGATCCAGATTATGTTGGGTCTGGTTCAAATATTTGAGACAATGACAATGAGGTAGATGGAGAGGACACCGAGGCAAATGATGACGTTGATGACATTGATGATGATCATGAAAGACATGATGATGATTATGAGCTATATGTTGGTAGTAGCCATTGACATTGATCATATAGACTCCATCATAGATCATTGTTTATAAATAATTATGATGCCTATTTTTATGTTTATTATCATATGTATCATTTTCACATGTAGTGCTATATTGATTTGTATCATTTTGACTTATATCATTTGGACATGTATTATCTAGGCATGCATTATGTGTATCTAGTCACAACTAGTAAATATGTTTATTAATAATATAAAAACACCAGTTATAGTTTAAAAAAATGTTGTTATCTTGTATGGATGTCCATTTCCCTTAAAAATATTTATAAATGGTATGATATAAAATAATTCAAATGCAAGATGAATTACTCTATAATCATATAAGTTATTTAAAAGGTATGATATACTTAAATAATTTAATTGAAATAAAAAATATCAAATTAATAAATTGAAGTTATAAAGGAAGCACCATGAATTTTTAAAATGAAAGCATAATGTGGCTCTAAAATGTCAGTAAAATTTGACATTAAATTGGAAGCCATACTTGGAGCTATTACTGACTCTAAATAAGAAGATAAATTTATTGCTTAACCAGAAGAAAAATTGGAGGCTAATTTAGAAGCAAATCCCAAAAAGTAAAAGGAAGCAAACCATGGACCTAAAAAGGAAGCAAACCCAAGTGATAAATGGGAGGAAAACCTTCCAACTAAAAGGAAGAAAACCATGAGGCTAACGGGGGAGAAATTCTGGAAGAAAAAAATGAATAAAAAATGGAGTCCATACTAGAAGCACACCAAAAGAAATATTTGAAGAAAAAATTGGAATTACCTAATAAGTGAAAAAAGAAGCAATTTATGTAGCAAATCAAGAAGTAATAATGGAAGCAATACTAGCAACCAAACTTGGCATTACTTGAGAAGCAAAAATAGAATCAATTCAAATAGTTAATGAAGAATAAATTATGGAATAAATATTGGAAGCCAAACTTGATGTTATCTAAGAAGCAAAAACAAAATCAATTCAAGTATCAAATAAAGAAGTAATCATAGAAGCAATATTAGAATCCAAACTTGGCATTCCCGAAGAAGCAAACAAATAATCCATTTAGGAAGAAAACTAAGAAATAATGGAAGAAATATTAGAAGCAACAAAAGACACTATAATGGAAGCCATATTAGACGTTAAATAATATTCCATAATGGAATCAAATCTAGATGTAACAAGTGGTGCCATATTGGAAGAGAAACTTAACGTTACAAAGGACGTTTTGATGGAAGCATAACTTGGCATTAGTTAAAGCCAAAAAAGAAGCTATTTTTGATGTCATACTGAAAGGATAACATGTAGCACAATTGAGACCAAAACCAGAAGTACAAATGGATGAAATAATGGAAGGAACAATTCTCAACGCAAATCAAGGTGCCCGTGTGAAGATGATATTTTTTTGCGTATTTTATGATGTCCCTCGATGCTAATTCGTGCACTCGAAAACACTAGATTATGTTGCTATATCCGGCGCTAATGGATTATTTTTTTGTAGTGATAGTAATACTTATAGTGGAGATTATTATTATAATATGTTTAATTTCAAACATATATTTTATTTATTTGCTAAGTATTGTGTCAAGGGGCCTTTCAATAAATTGTATAATGCTTCCAAAATTAAAAATTTACTCACTTAATATTCTTACCTTGATATTAAATATTACCATACTAACTAATCCAGATTTAATAAGTGAATGAAATGAGATTTTAAAAAATATATATGGATACAATGAAACTGAACTTCAATTTATAAATGTAGATGTTGAAATTGTTTACATGCAGAATGAAAGAAAACTAGCTCAAACAACGGTAGCTTGGCTCTGAGAATGCACGTGATAGTTGCATGTCTTCTGAAATATGTTACAATGAGGCTTAGAGGCCTTTTTATCATGATAAACAACAATGAACCCTAAACATCCAAAACCATAACCCTAGGAGATGAAGCACCAAAGGGTTATGGGTCCTGATGGGGTAAGTTAAAATGTCAAATTCTCGAGGTTGTAACTTTACAATATGGCCTTTTTTTCGCATGCATGATATCCTGTTAGAAAGTTATATCTGAGGAGATTTTTTTTTTTTACATAGAAAAAAATTATTTTTGTACCATTTGCCCAACAAATTCATTTAGGGCATCAAAATGACTCCGGAAGTTCAAGACCTAAAATTTCCAAATATAGACAACTACCAAAATAGGAAAATTATGTTATGAGCTAATGGAATAGGTGGGTGGAAAAAAATTTCCACTTGGATTAGTCCCCGCCCCCCCCTCCCCATTATGAATAAATGGTCTCCATTGTGTTGAGTGTCTTCATGAGATGAGGAATTTTTGTTGAACTCGGTCTCGGGTGAACCGCTTTCCTTTTGTAGGAGTTGGCATGCTTTGAAAACTCGATACAACTGGATTCTATGTTGGATGGTGTTCTTAATAGGTGTGTCCAATTATCTAATTAGCCATGGTATGTTCAATGTAATCTAGGTTGAGCCTTATATGTGTTAGTTGTTCTCCAATTTCTTATGTGTCCAACAATAGTGGAAACTAAGGTTGAAAGTAGTTTGCATTGAACACAGGGGGGAATAAAATGAATGGAGGGATAATTATCTAAAAATCATTATCACCAAAAACCTTGGTGATGGTTTAAGGTCCATAGTACAGTAGCCAAAGCTTACAATGGGCCCCTGTTATTCATTCCTTCTGCAAATGAAACCAAACCTTGTCGCCCACTTGAAACTTATGTGGCATCTTATGTTGATAAGGACGTTGTTTATACTTAGTAGTGGCCTTGTGCAAGATATATTGAACTTGCAGGTGGATGTGTTAAATTCGTTCAATAAAATTGGTGGATTTCTTGGCCTCAGATTAAATATATGCATATTTTTCCTTTATGGTTTCAAGGGGAAGTACAACATCAATGGGACAAAATGGTCAAAATCCCAAGCCCACCTAAAAGGGGTTGTGGCTAGTTGAGTTATGGAGATATCTGTTGTAGCTGTGTTGGAAATAGGGTAGATGGATGCTTGGATTTTAACATGTGTAATATGTGCATGATCATATTTTTGACAAAATTTTTCTAGCCATTAGTCTAAGGGTGGAAGGAAATCGACTTCGTGATCTTGGTGTCTAACAATGACCTGAGGCTCAACTAGAATGCACTTAGGAACCTACTATCCCAATTTGATATGATGGCCTATAAGATCCAAAAATATACCCGCACCATTTCAATAAGAACTTAATAGTGGCCTATGTTGTGATACTCTTCTTACAAGAAACCATTATGGTTATCTTAGAAAACATATCAATGACCACAAACACAATCACTACCATGCTTGGTAGAGGGAAGGCTAGAATATAGTCCATGGAGATGGATTCCAAAGGTCAACTAAGATTATGCAGAGGAGTGTATAGGCCTTGCTTCTTAATGGTTGGTTTGGTAATGGAATAGGTAGTGCAAGACCTGATATATTTTCTTACATTTTTGTCAAAATTTATGCCAATGAAAAAAATTATACTGTATTGCCACCATTTTCTCCACCAAAGTGTCTTGCTACTCAAGAGTAATTTACCACCTAGATCAGCATGGAACACTTGCTTGAAGGAACAAAAAGGTGTCATACATAGCACAAAAACCCATCCTAAACATGGAAGTATGGAATTTTCTTTCGAGTCATAAACATATTGTTGGTGGCATCAAATTCTAACTCGGTGTTATATAGCTTCCACCATCAATAGGTCACACACATGAGTTGAGAATTGTTATCAGTGCCACAATTAGGGGATGCCTGAGGAAGTATACAACGTGATTAGTGCTACCCTTCTTGTGTTTAGTTTTCAAATGAAATTGTTGCATATTTGTGGTCCATTTATGGTGGTGATCATTTTGTACATTCCCTTGTGTATACATAAATTGAAGTGTTGAAAATGGAACTATTTACGGTATTCATAATTTTTGTTATACTCATTTCAATATGTATCCTATGTAACAAAAAAGAGAAGAAAATAAAAATTTATTATTATTAAAGCATGATTTTATTGCTCTGCATTGATGGGAATTTATGTAAAATCATGTTCTTCATGCTTCTAAGGTTTGTTAGGTCTTAGGATTTATTGTCACAAGTCAAAGGAGTCAACATCATATTTACAAGACCCTTCCGAGAAAAATGTAACTGTAAAAATAATCATTTTGATTCTAGAAAGTTTGGGAAACTCCAAAAGTACAAGTCAGCCCTAACAATTACAAGTCAACCTGAAGGACAGAATTTGACCTCATTAGAAGGATAAAGGAACAATTTAACTTCATTTGGAACTCACTCATACACAAGTTTGATCTATTAATAAAGAAGTTTGATCTAAAACTAGGAGAAGCAAAGAAGAAGAGGGAAGGTCTAAGAGAAGAAAGAATGGCGAAATATTTTGTTTCATGCTTTATCTCTATCACATGTGTGAATTTCTCGGGTTTCTGGTGACACAAAAGGAGGCCAAAGTTCTAGGTATGAGTTACAGAAGGATGAAATGCAGAATCTTGTAGTTGGAAGGAGTAAAACCCTACCTTGAACTCATTGACCTTGGGAAGAGTTGTCTTGCTCTAGGAAGGTATAAGGAGGAGGATGAATTAGTGTTTCCATAGAAGCTAAAAGGCCCAAAATTCATGATCGAAGTTGCAATATGAGTTGCAGTATTGAAGCTGGATGGTCAAAGTTGTAGTTTGAAGTTGGTTAGTGCAGAATCAGGGAAATATTTTTTGGAGGGTTGACTTGGTACTTGGAGAAGGACTTGGTCTAGGTTTTGGTACTTGTGTCTCAATTAAAGAAGTTTATAAGAAGACAATATTTTACTTGGTTTTCCCCTTTGAGGGGTTTTTCTCTCGCTGAGAGACTAATTTTTGTGTCCTTTATTGTTGTTTCCTTCTTGATATTCGTTTAATGAAAAGATATAACTAAATAACATAAATAATATTAATTAAGTTCATAAGTAAATATTCATGTTAATGAAACTAAGAATTAATAACTTGTCACTTTGAATTTTCCAACATGAAGAGGTTAGTGATCGATGTGGACGATTGTCTCCTTCCACAAAATATAATGTTTCCATTGTTGGCAGGCCTCTAAAATGGAATACATCTCCTTATCATAGTTGGGGTATCTTCAAATAGTATCAGAGATGTTATCACTATGATAGGGCATAATATTCCTTTGATGAGTGAGGATTGCACTAATAACATATTCATAGGAATATCTCTCAATCTCAAATGGTTGTTACAGGTTTGGTAGGGTGAGGACTATTATATAGAAAAGGAAGTGTTTCAGTTCAATGGATGCCTTTTTTGTGACTTATACCACAAAAAAAATTATTTTTCTCCACCTTTGGTAAGTTGGCTTAAGGGCGAAGTGATATGAGATAATGCCAACACGAATCTTAAATAGAAATTAGCAAGGCCCAAGAAGTTGTGAAACTTTGTTAGATCTGTCAGGGCCAACCAATCCTAAATGACTTGGAACTTAGCTAGATCCACATGCACACTTTTCTCATCAATAATGTAACCCATGTATTGGAACATTCCCATTCTAAAGGACCATTTTTACAAGTTAGCACATAACTTGTGTTGTCATAGAGTCTAAAGGAATTTTCCTATATGTTGCAAGTGATCTATCGAATTATTGTTAAATATGATGATATCATATAGATATAAAACCATGAACGAGTTAATCAAAGGCCATATGGTTTAATTCATCAGCCTCATGAATTTTACAGGGGAATTCATTAAACTGAAGGGCATGGCCAACCACTCAAAAGACCCTCCTTGGACTTGAACACAATATTCCAAGCATATATGGGTTTTATTGGAACTTGGTGATAGTTGAACTTAAATTTAATTTTTTTGAAGTACTTGGACCCATTGAGTTGGTCATGAAAAAATCAGGTATTTATCCTAACTATGTTTTTTATTTAGAGCTTGATAATCAATGGAGACTCTCTAGGTCCCATCCTTCTTTTACACAAGTATGATTGGGCTCCCATGGGGTGAGGAACTTGGTCAAATGTGCCCCTTTCGTAGCAACTCCCAGATCTACCACTTGATTTCTTCATTTTCTAGAAGAGAGTGGAAATATATTGACCTATTATTTAGATGTGCACCAAGGGTTAGGTCAATTGAATTCTTGACCTGAAATGGCAACAGTACTCTCGTGGGTTAGGAGAAGATTTCCTTATACTCTTCCATGACATTATCTATTTGAATTTGCTACATGGAGGAGCCCTTTCTAGAGGCCATGGATGTGGCCACAATATTCCCCTTACTTTGAGATCGAATCAGGAAGAAAAAAAAATTTCCAGTCTCGAAGATGATCTTACTACATTGATTAGTAGAGATCAAAGAAATGGCAGTAGACGAGGCTACCTATGATATCTTGTATAATTTTCTTCGCAAAGTAATAAAAAGAGTATGAGGTCTAGAATAATACATAAAATGGTGCTTCCACAAGTATGGTTTTCATATCGAAACATCACAAAATTCAAGGAGAGCAACATCACAAAATACATCATCCATGAAAACCTTGATTCTATAGAGTAGGTGGAACTATTGGTTGATGCAGAGATCTCACCCTTGGTGGAGCCACCTGATGGTGTATGGTTGCGGGTGTGGTATTTTTAGTAGACCCATCTACTTAATGACCTCTATTGAGATTAGGTTCATTTATCTCCCACTATCGACAAAAAACACAGTGACGCACACTTCACCCAAATTGGGAAGTGGAAGATACTCTCACCTTCCTTTGGATCTTCAGGCACACTTTGTTGGACCTTGGTGGTAGAAATGGTGGCACTAGGTTCTACATCAATTATTTTTTTCCCCTTGTTAGGTTTTGGTTTACATTCAAAATCTACATCTGACTCTAAAGCTCTTAGCTCGGCTACAAGTGACTCCTTTGCACAACATTCATTTGTGTTATGAGTGGGGTTGTTGTGAAACTCATATTTCCATTACTATTATTTTATTACATATTTTATGGGCTATCATGGGGTTTTCCTCCCTATCTCTATCCTTTTTTCTATAGTTTAAGGATTCCCTTACCTTGCTTTAGATTCACAGATCCACAGTCTCTCTTCTTCTATTTAATTTTTTTCTCAATTTTGATAACATATCGATATGTTGTGCCAAGCGAGGAAATATCTTGAACTCCATTTCTTACTGGATATATTTGTGCATATAGCCATGGTACTTGAGCACTAGATCTTATTTAGAGTCCTTGATACCTAGCTTTATGTGCAAGGTATGAAATATATTCATGAACTCTGCCACTTCTTGGTCCCTTTCCTGCCATAGTGTGGTCCATTTTATATACTTGTCTATGTACCTTCCAATAGGGTAATATTATTTGTTAACAACATCCCTAAAATATTTCCAAGATAGTGTGACTACAAATATGGGAGATTCTTGCATGGCCTTTTTCTCATAGTAAGTTTTCCACTAGTCTTCGACATGGGAGGCAACCTTTAGGCATGAAAAATTAATATTTTATCTATTGAATAATTTATGGACCAAAAAATATCCTTCCCATAGATTTAACCATTTATCTAGAGCATTTGCATCTATCTGGCCTTCAAATATATGAATATCAAAGTTAACTTGTAGCTTGAATGGGGTGGTGCGTCTAAAGTGGCTATTGGATGAAGATGCGTCACCTATTAGTATATGTCGAAGGATATCGGAAAAATTATCCATCATATCATTCCTTTTTCGCTTGAGGGCTTCCTTGAGAAACAATTTGATAGGATCTCCTTCTCCCTCATATTTATTTTCTTATGCCATGGAAGTCTTTCAGGGTCAGCGAGGATAGTCTTGTGATATCTCAAGAAATTTGATTCCCAAATCCTTATACCCCGAGATCGTTGGCCCACATGCACATCAAAATAGAGAAAGGGCATACTAATCTAATACCATTGGTTCGTATTTAAGAAGAAAATGAAACTAAATATAAATTTAAAATCAAAATACAGATATATAGTGAAATTTAACTTCAATTAATAAATATAATTGCCCAATATATTTAAATTCATAAAGAAAGAAAACTAACTTGAATGATGGTAGCTTATCTTTGAGAAGGGCTATGGTGACTATGTGCCTTCTGAAGTATGTTACAGTGAGGCTTAGAGGCCATTTTATCATGAAAAACAATGAGAAAATCCAAACATACAAAAGCTTAACCATAGGAGATGAAGTGCTAAAGGCTTATGGGTCTAAATTGGTTAACCTCAGTTGGTCTCAAACGATAAAATAATAATGAAATAACTAAAATCTAAGGCTAAAATTCATTATTTTACAAATATTTGTATACATGTAGTGGAATATCGTTTCGACCTAAACGTTTGACTCTCTCATGGCTGGTCAACCCAAGAACATAGACATTGCGGACAAACATTGATAGAGAATAAGCTCCTATAATAAATGGCATTAAATATGGTGCTGATTGGTTTTTAAAATCCAAGACAAAATTGATTTATGAATTAAAATTTTAAAGTTGTTACTTAATATTTTTTTAAAATTAAAAAGAATAATATTTGTATTTTATTAAAAAAACAAATAAACTGGCACAATTAATACAATGATAATTTAATTTTTTTATAAAACTAGCAATTTCCCCTAAAGGTGCAAAGGTACACCTACGGAATAGAAGATTTGGGAAGATCATCAAGATCCCATTATTGAATGCATGCGCATAAGGTCTGCCAAACTCTCCAATGCAAATTCCACAAATCAAACACACTGCTCACAACCTATGTATTCCTATACATGAGCACAAAGTGTTGGCAGACCTTGCCCTAAGTGTGGCATGCCCAACTATCTATCTATTGTCTACCACATTTTACTGGAATTAATTAGAAATAACACATTTATAAAAATTGTTAGTAAAATACTTATAATATTTAATAAAAATAAGAGATTAATTGATTTAAATTATATAAAAATTTATCATAAAACAAAAATTAAAATTTTACATTTTTTTAATAAAAAATTATAATTAAATTGAAAAACACATTTTTATTTAGTTTTATCTTGTTAAAAATCAATTAATATATATATATATATATAAAATACTAAATAGTTTCATAGCACTACAATTTGGGCCTTTTTCCCACTATATCTAAGAAACGTGAAAAAAAACCACAAACTTCATACAACACAAGTCTTATATTCATAAGAAAATTTTAAACGTTACCAACCTCCTAAATCTTAACAATGCTTCTGTTCTCCAAGATTTGCACAGATATCATAGGGGCCGCATTAGGCGTTTGCAAAAACAACTTTATGTTTTCTTCGGGTTCCATTCTGATATATCGAAATCATTTGATGGAATTATCAAATATTCTAAGAGAGAACCCATATGGATTTCCTCAAGTTTCCATTGTGCTCTCTCATTTCGTATTTAAGTCTTGCTGATACTCGAACAACATTATGTCATCGAAGAAGGTGATAATGGTGCAATTACAGCTTCTCAGGAAGATTTTCTGAGTGTGTTGAACTCTAGAATAATGTAGGGAAAAAATGTAGTGCTAGTCGCTAGATCCTGCCACATGGTAAGAAATTATTTGATATAGGAGGACGAAAATGGAAGGATTTGATTGGCCAAATATTCCAAGGCAAAGTTGAGGTTAACAAAACAATAAATATTTAATAAAGTTTCTCATAAATTTTTTAATTCTCAACTAACATTTTCAATGATACTTTGTTTATTTATGTAAAATGATTATAAAAAACTTACCAACTTTAATATTATGTTGATTATATTATCGACACCTGAGAAAAGAGACATGTGAATCCTAAAGATTCTTGTGAACTTTATACAATAATAATTCTCTAAAAATAATTCATAATATTTATTTTAAACTTTAAAATAATAATAATAATAAATAAATAAATAAATCTAACTAATTTTTTTCAGCCAAATTCAAACCAAAAGCTCTAAAAATTAGAGAATATTTTTATTAAAAATTATTTCTCACCTTATGATTAAGGTGAAGTGAAATCTTAAAATAAAAAGAAGAGGAATCTTTATTCAAACAAGACTCCACTTCATCTTAACTAATAGACAATTGTCCCTTTCTCAATATCATTATAAGTATTTATATATTTATTTAACCATTTTTAAAAATTTAATTAGCATAGAAATTAGTATAAACTCAATCAAACCAAAATAAAATAATTAGTACATGATATAGGATCTACACTTAAAAAAACTATATTTCTTCAAATAAACAAATGTTTGTTTAAGATAATTTACATATCTATGCGTGTTCTAATACACCTTAATTAGACTTAGTATGCATGTTTGCAAAAAAATTAATATTATCATGTCTTTGAAATCAAAAATATATATTTTTTAATTGAAATAAATTGATGTCTTAAAATAAGAAAATATTGGTTTCAAATAAATTTACATATCTACACTTTTTTTCATCCTCATCAGAGTTGATCATGCATGTATGTAAAATCTTTACCTCCATATTGTCTGTAAAATAAAGTTCTTTGCAAAATTTGAACTCGCAATATACATTTTCAAGCTAGGTCCTCAAATTGAATTGCTATAAATATACACAGGAGAACGTTGTAGCGATTGCTACAAGTAAACAAATTATGAAAAATAAATGAAGAAGATGAATTCTAAATTTCTATAAGAACTCCATTATAGAGAAATGGAGGAGGTTCAATGTTGGTTAATGATAAATATAATAATTTAGCAAATATAAATTTACAATTCATTATGGATCTCTCATTGAGAAAGGAAACGTTGGAAAAAACCACCTCTAACACCGCTTAGACAATAATATCAAAGATTATTATAACATAACCCAACTTCAAACAAGATATGACATTGGAAAACAAAATGTATAACAAATGATAGTTTTATGAGAAACATAACCATTTACTTCGTTAGTTTCCTGCATTGCTTACACATGTAGTGAAATGTAGGCTACTAGGAAGATACATGTAGTAGTCGCGACATTATCTCCCCTCATTATGTATTTAAATGATGACATGGTCTTGCATATGATCATGTCTTGCACCTTTTGTTTTGATTTCAGGGCCTTCACCTTCACCTCCTCCTTCCCATTTAAGCAGCTAGAAACCATCTCTTTAACTAGAGTGTTAAACTCCCATTCAACTGATAATACAAAATCATCTCAACTCATCATCATAAAAATGCCCAATATTTTGATATTTTATTATAGAACAAAATTTTGTTTCAACCCTCTAAATTTATTCTTTTCAATAACAATCAAAATGATAGGAATAAAAAATAGAGTAGGCTAATGAGGCCACAATTTTGCCCGGAAAATAGTGGAAATTTAAAAAATCTAAAAGATATTTTGGGAAATTTGGGTTATAACGGTTAAGCTTCAGGATTTTGAGCGCCCCAAGGGTTTTTTTTGGTGTTGAATCCATTTCCACCATAAAAAAAAAAAAAAATACACCTTTATCACCTCAACCTTGGGAGTCATACCTCATGCAACAACATTATCTAAGGTGAGGCAGTCATTCATCTCAGAAGAGGAGTTAATGAGAGAATAGCAAATTTCTTTATCCATGTCTTGATCATCGACAGAGAGTTTTGTTTTGTTCATATATAAAATTGAATGAAAATCCCTTTTTGGATGTTTTTCTTCGAGTACCTTGATCCTATCTTGCAACAGTTTCATATACTCGAATTGTGGAAAAAGAATTCGCAATTACACCAATCATTATTGAAGAAGGGGGAATTGTTCCAAGGTTTACCAAGTGTTTAACTGTTCTGTCTTCGTAGACCCTCATCATACCAAGAACCTCGATGACTACAATAGATAAGGAAGAGGTTGATGACTCCATAGGCACAAAATGTGAGGTATGGTGTATATACAAGTTGAGACAAGGCCAGAGAAATATGCACATGGTCACAAACCCCACTAGAAGATTTCATTTAAAACTTCCTATACCCCATAATTTGCAAGATAAATTGCCCAATTAGTTTATAGTAATGTGATCTGAAATAGATCTGAAATAGGACTAAATATTTGCAAAAGTGAACTGATTGTTAACTTGATCTCTTAGTGTGGAATACTGAAGGAAAACAATTGATTTTACGACTTATTCTATAAATTAAGAAGAAAAATTAAACATGAATTTGCATCAAAGAAAAGAGATAGAAGACAACAAACATTGATTACACAGTTCGTCCCTGGTGGACTACGTCTCCAGGTCTGCTTTCAAGATGCGTGTCTGTTTTATTAAGGAATGAGCCAAGGAAGTCTTTACATGAAAATTCACCATACTAAATGTGCTTGCAGGCACCTTTGGTCTCTGTCAAAATAAATATCTCCCTCCTATCTTTCCAATGTCTATCTCGGTGCCCAATTCCACCTTCGGATGACTAAGATACACTTGAAATAAAAATTTCTCTCTCTTACAGAATTCTAAATACAAGCCTCCAAAAACAATATTCCTTTTCTCATCATGAGCAATGGTGTAAATTATAGTTTCACTCTCGACCTCTTGGGGCTATTCATGGAAAGTTGGTTTTACAAATAAATGATGAAGTACCTCTTAGCGCAATGGTGATGTTACACCTTAGGGTTGTTACATGGTGGGTTTATTAATAGATAGCGCACATTCATTTAAAAACCCAAAAATGAACTTTGGATAAAATAATACCCGGACAGTCTGGCTAACGAAAAAGCAGTGAACAACTGCAAGTGACAGGTGGTTGGCAGTCTAACTGATGGTTTCCATCTAGCGGTTAGGTTCAGAAGTTATAGAAAATGGTGGTGGTCAATTTTCCATGTGACAACACATCCCTTCAATGGCAGTCTTCCAGACGGTCAACCCCAACTACGCAGTGGTCTTAAACTGCACGTTAACCTCCAATGTTCACATGTCCTGCGGTTAACTTCGTGTGTGGTCAAGCTCTGACGGGTAGACTAATATGTTTTATTACATATAGTTCTAAAAGGTATTTATAACATGCTTTTCACATTACATAAGGTTTGGCACTAGGTATTATCTTATGATTTAGACCATTAATGTTGTCACTTAGGTCTTTCACCATAGGCTTTCATACCATGAACATGTTTAACCACCTTTTACCATGACATTTCCACACCATGAAGTCTCTTGCCATTTCTTTGCACCATAGAATAAATCAAAGACTTCTTCTTTCATTCAGAACACTAAAGAACTAAAGATGATACTGGACTTCCCTGAATTTTAACATACAATTAATTATCAACGTAAAAATTGTTTAACTAATCATCATAGAATTTTCAGAAACATGAGCAAGATGACTTACCTGTAATGGCGATATTCTTTACTTGAGACTCCAAAGTTGAACGCTATCTAAATATTGCTGACCAAAAAATTTTTTTGGGGACAAATCTCCACCCAACTGTAGGCTCAACTGTATGTAATCTTTCCACAGCTGCCCCTCCTCCCGAGCCCTTAATCCACGTACTACTGCTAGGGTATCCTTTACCTCACAATACCTTTCTCTCCAGAGAATGGATGAAAGAATGATCCATGAATCTTCCTCAATGTCTATTAAATATACCAAACAATGGAATGGAGACCACATCCACACATTCACTGTGTTAACTGAATAATTTTATTTATTTAAGTTTTACTTAATTTAGTGTTTCTGTTAGTTTAACTTACTTTTTGTTAACTTTATTCAATTTAGCGTTTCTCTTAGTTTAGCTTACTTTTTGATAACTTTACTTATTTTTATAGTTTTTTAGTTTAACTCTTTATTTAATTTATTCCTTTTTACTTTTGTTAATTAACTCTTTTTTAATTAACTCTTAACTTCACTTATTTATTTATTGTTTAGGACTCCAGTTTACTATGTAGTATTTTATTTAGAACTTTAGTTATTGTTTACTATTTTATTTATTATTTTTATTATCTCTTGACTTATTATTTATTTACTTACTATATTATATTATTTATTATTTTATAATTATTAGGGGACATTACATTCCCTGACGATATGAATTGATGCAAGATCCTCCTAGATCAATCCTCTCCACTTCCAAGCTTTTGGACCAACAAAAGTATGATTTAAGTAGACATCAGGTGAGGGTACAACTCCCTCACTCTCCCAATCTTCATACACCTCACCTTGATAGGATTCATGCTCTTGAGTCCAACTTGAAGATGTTCAACATATCCATGTCTTGAAGTGCAAACCTTCATGTCCAAAACGGTATCTTCGTGCAACTCATTTATTTACTCAGGTGCCAAATCATCAACTGTAGGAATCTGTGTATCTTCCTCTAGATCAATGATCATCGAAGTTTCATACAACTTCTGATTTTCTACATTTACAACTGAATAAATATGCATGTAAGGAGGTAAATCTAACCAGAATGCATTATTTACAAGATTTTCAATAATATTGAAAGGACCATACCTGATGGGTTTTATTTTCTTACATTCACCTTTCAAACTATCTTTACTAATATATAACCATACATTATCACCGACCTCAAAATTTTGATCCACTTGATGCTTTTCATGGCGCATTTTGTACTTGGCCTAACTCTTCTCTAACTGATCCTACACTACTTCATGTATCTGTTGTATCTGTTGAATGAAATTAACTACTTTATTTGAATCGTTTTGTCCACTCACTTTCTCTTATTCACCAAACATGAACTCAATTGGTGACTTTGCTAGATACCCGAAACATGTTTCAAAGGGCGATCTCTTAGTCAAATAATGTAAGGCTCAATTGTAAGCATGTTGCACATAAGGTAAATATTCATCCCACAACTTAGGATGTTTGTTGCAGTAACCTTGGAGAATATGCATCACTATCTTATTCACCACTTTGTATTTTTGTCTGTTTGTGGATGAAAATTTGTGCTCTTATTCATCTTTGTGTCCATGAGTCCCCACAAAGTGGACCAAAACTCTCCTACAAAGCGAGTGTCTCGGTCGCAAATGATGGAAGTAGGTAACCCAAAATGAACTCATACTTGTTGAAAGAACATATGTGCATTTTGCTCAGTAGTCACTTGATTTTTTCATGGAACAAGAATTCACATCTTGCTAAATGATCAACCACGACATACATGTAATCATGCCCTCTCCTAGACATAGGAAGTCCTCTCCAATCAATTCTATGGATATGTTATCCCATGGTCGTGAAGGAACTAGAAGTGACATATACAAGCCAATATTTCGATTTCTTGGTTTTATTTTAGAACACATAACACATCCTTTAATGTAATTAACAATTGTTCCTTACATTCGAGGCAAAGAAATACCTTTGAATTTGCACCATTGTCTTGCTTATGCCAAAATGTCCTGAAATGTGAGAAGAATGTGCTTCCTGAATAAAATGCACCCTTTGTGTCTGTGGTATGCACAACTTACCCAAATGATATAACAATCTATCATGAACATGAAAATTGACTTCTCCCACCTGAGTACCATGATTTATTGATTCATAAATATCTTTGAAATCAAGATCTCTACTATATTGTTCTAAATAACTTTCAAGTTTTAAAGAACTATTCTGCATCACTATTGAAGAATTCAAATATGGTCTAGACAACATATCAGCTACTTTATTTGTTACACCTTTCTTGTACTTAATTACTAATAGAAATTTCTGAAGAAATCCCATCCATATGTAATGGAGAGATCGTTGCAACTTAATCTAATACCAAAGGTACTGAAGTGGTTGATGATCTGTGTGAATCACTATTTCCTTACCCATTAAGTAGTGTTTCCATTTCTTAAAACTTTCAACCAAAGTAAACAATTATTTATCATATGTCGAATAATTTGAAAATTCCTTAGAAAAAGTTTATGAATGAAAACAAATAGGTTTCCATTTTTGAGGTAAGACTACACCCATTTCATAACCACTAGCATTTGTTTCAATTTTGAATGGCTATTGAAGATCTGGTAAAGCTAAGATTGGTGTTGTGACAATTTTCTACTTAAGTGTATCAAAAGCTTTTTGTTGTTTCCCTCCCCACTGAAAGGAAACTTTCGAACCTGTTAAAGCATGTAACGGTGATGCAATCAAAGAAAACTAAGAAATTAATTTTCTCCAATATTGAACTGCACCTAAGAAACTCCTAACTTCAATCACATTATGTGGTCTTGGCCACTTAAAAATCACATCAATTTTATCTAGATCGATCTTCAAATGACCACCTCCAACTATGTAACCAAGATAAATCAATGAATTTTTCCCAAACTCACATTTCAACAGTTTAACATACAATTTTCCCCTTTGCAACACTTCAAACACCTATTTAACATGCCTAACATGTTCTTCCATACTCGAACTAAAAATGAGGATATCATCTAAGTAGATTATGACAAATTTATCAATGTATAGATGAAATACATCATTCATAACCTGCATGATAGTTGTTGGAGCATTACATAAACCAAAAGGGATCACTAACCATTCAAATAGCCCTGCCTGTTTTTAAATGCATTTATCTAGATGTCATTTTCTGCAATGTGAATTTGATGATACCCACTATGCAAATCCAACTTAGTTAAAGACAACATTTTTCAACTAGTCAAGTAAATCATCTATCCACTAAAGAGGATACATTTTCTTGATTGTGATTTTTTTTAAGGCCCTAAAGTCGACACACATTCTCCATGTCTCGTCTTTCTTAGGAAGAAAAATTATTGGTGAACCACATGGAGATTAACTAGGTCGAATGAAGCCTTTTCAACAAGCTCTTATATTTTTTTCTTTATTTCTTCGTTCTCTATGAATGACATGCGATACATTCCGACATTAGGAAGAGGGGCATCAAACAACAATTTTATGTCATGTTGTATTTCCTATTCAGGAAGTAGATTTTTTGGTTCTTTAAATAGACTTTGAAAAGAATATGCGACTTTAATCAAATTATCTTTAAACTAAGATTCACAACCTGAAAAAGCATCATGTTGATACTTATGTTATTCTTTTACAACCATCAGTACATATATTTTACTTGAACTTATTAGCCTCTTCATCTAATTAGTAGTAACTAAATCCAAGTTTGTTTTGATTTTATGTGCCCTAACAATTTATTTGATCTTATCTTTCTTAAGATGATATTTATGCTCTTTCCTATGAAACATAGCATCATGATCATAGAGATAAGGAATTCCTAGCACTACTCAACATATGTCTAATGGAATCACATCTAAATCCACTTCATCAATGTAATTAGTTGTGATGATAATTTTTAAACAACACTGTTTTGTGACATTAATATGAGTCTTTTATTTTAGCCAACTTAATGGGTATGGTCTTGGATGATTTTGTGTCTCCAAACCCAATTTCTTAACTAATTCTTCAGATATTAAATTTTCATGTGATCCACTGTCAAATAATGTGTCTATTTTTTTGTGCTTAGAAGTTATCCTTATGTGAAATAATTCAACTCTTTAATCATGATCCAGATTATTTATGTTTGAATAAGATTAAAAAGTACTAGAACTTGAACTAGCGTCACAAATTTTACTTGTCGAAACCATTGTGGCTAGTTTCCTTTCATCACCTGAGTCAGAGCCCAAATCTTGTTGGATTTCTGTATTAGCCTTATTTTCACCTTTATTTTTCTAGAACTTCTTTGATCTGAGTTCTGGACAAAATTTCCAATATCTGGCTTCATCATGTCCGATCCTTTGGAAGTGAGTGCAAGTAGGTCTTCCAATTTCCTTCTAAGCTATCATTTTTTTCCTTCCCTTTGAAATTCCCTTCCTCTTATTATCATTTTTTTTTTTTAAACTGTAACGGGTATGTTTTTATTAAGTAAGAAAGGTTATGGGTCTTTGCCGAGGCAACCCCTTTTACAAAGCAGAGATCTATCTACTGCATCTAACAGTCAAAGAGGACTTTCAAGGCATCTGGACGAAGCTTGTGTTGTTTACAATGATCTGCCCTTTCATAAGCGAGCTGCCTTTGTTTTCCATCTCATCTGCTTCATTGTTTGACGTTCTCAAAATGTGATGAAGTTTACACTTGTCAAAATATCGGAGGACTCTCTTCAATCTGTCTAGAATTTTGTTGAGGCTGGCATTGCCGAACGACGTCTCCATGTTTATATGTTTTATTATCAGTTCTGAATCACCGAAGACTTGGAGCACTTTGATTCCCTTATCTCTTGCCATAAGACAAGCTTTTAGGAGCCCTAGGATCTCTGCGTGATTGTTGGATTTCTTGCCAAGTCCCCAGCAGAACCAATCTTTGGAAAACCCACCAGGAGAGTAAATAACTCCACCCACACCAGCAGCACCCGGATTCCCCTTGGACGCCCCGTCGAAAAAGATAGTGGAAATGTTTTGGGACCTCCACCAATTTTGAAAAAAAACATCCTCGTCTCTTATGCGCCATTCAGGATTGTCACCTTGTGGGGGTTGAAGGTACTTGCGAGGATGGGGTGCAAGCATACCAAGCCAGCGCTTTTCTTCGAGCAGTAGCAAATGATCTTCTTTAAAATACTGAATTTGAGCCGCTTCCAGGAGAAAGGATTTAGCTTTTGCAGCAACTTGCAGAGGGGTATAAAGCAGCTCTTTAAAAATCTTCTGATTGCGGGCCAACCAGATCTGCCAGCATACATATTTTGGGAGCGCTATCCAGATTCTACGCCAGAAAGATTTGGAAGGGATTCGATGGGGATAGTGTTGACTCCAAGAGGCAAAGAGGTTTGCTACTGAGTTCTGCAAGGGGGCTGGAATCTGCAAGTCCTGAAGCGTGAGTACCCAAACCTCTTCAGCAAATCTGCACTCCATGAAAAGATGCTGGGCTGTTTCGGAATTGTTACAGCATAACACACATCTGTGAGGCCCAACTATTTTCCTTTTTTCCAGATTATCCCCCGTAAGCTGCTTGTTATGGACCAAGGTCCAGAAGAAGAAGTTTACTTTTGGAAGGGAAAGCGGCTCCCACACATTCTTCCAAAACTCCTTAGTTTGACTACAATTCCTTATGACCTGTAAAGCATTATACCCAGCTGCGGTGGTATAGACTCCAGACTGTCCCCAACCCCAGCTATCTTTTTTGGATCTGCAAACAGGTGCAGCATCATCCAACAGATCGACAAGCAGTGCTTGTTGATGGGAAAACCGTGCTGGCACTCTGTGGAAATCCCATCTGTTCCAATCTCCACGCTGATCCCAGGTCGAGATATCATACAGACTGTTTACACCTACGCGCTCCAGCCAATTCCTGAGGTCTGCAATGTCTTCCATCTGAGCAAGTGGCTCACTTCCCATTATACTGTCAATCCATAGATGCGTTCGCTTTCCGTTCCCTGGAATCCTGTAGATTATTTTTTTGAAAAAATTGCTGCTTTTACAACATAGTTTCCAGACCAGCGTGCTATTGGGTGCACTAGCTGTCTGTAGGTTGGAGAGCGCGCTAATGGGACCATACTTTGAGCGCAGGGTAACACTGATTGGATGAGAGGGTTCATTGAACATCTTCCACAAAATCTTTCCTCCCAAAGAAAGATTGACAAGCATGGGATCTCTAATTTGCAGTCCGCCTTCAGACAATGGCTTTTTAACCACATCCCAGTTAACCAGATGCAATTTTCTCTCATTGCCTTTCCCTCCCTGCCAAAGAAAATCTCTGAGCAGCTTGGAGATGTGCTCCATCACCTTTCTTGGAGCAAGGAGGAAAGCTGCCTGGAAGATTGGGAGAGCAGACAGCACCGTTTTAATTAAGATTACTTTACCTCCCTTAGTTAGCCAGTTGCCTCCCCACGCAGCAATTTTGGATTTAATTTTTGAGATTATGTCGCTCCATAACGACCTCTTGTTTACTCCAGAAGTTATGGGAAGACCAAGATATTTAAACCTGTCCCAGTTTGCCTGACCTTTAAACCCAAGAAGAGTAGAGATTGCAGTAAGTTCGTTCTGATCTATGTTCCAGCTATATATTTCGCTCTTACTCTCGTTAACCAAGGCACCTGAAACTCTGCAGTACTTTCTGAGGACTGAGTCGAAAGCTCTGGCTATTCTGATGGAGGCTCCTCCGAGTAGGAGAGAATCTTCGGCAAAGAGAGCATGGTTCAAAGGTTCAGCTACATTTGAAGGTTTGAGGCCCGGAATATGTCCTGCTATTCTTTCAGCAGTAAGCTTACGACTGAGGGAGTCTGCCATTATGATATACAGGAAGGGGGAGAGAGGGCAACCCTGCCTGATACCTCTCTGAGCTTGGAAGAAGTTAGCGGGTCTGCCATTAACTAACGGAGCAATCCATGGACTGTCAATGCAGGCTTTTATTAAATGGAAAAAATGTATCGAAAAACCAAAGGAGAGCAGGACCTTAGATAGGAAGCTATGATTAACTCTATCAAAGGCGTTAGCCATATCTAGTTTAATCAACATACCTTTCTCCTTTCGTTGCTTACTTGAGTGTATTGTCTCCTGAACTTGGATCACGTTGTCCAGAATGTGCCTACCCTCCACGAAGCCACCTTGGTTGCTGGAGATCAGTTTTTTTAACAATGGCTTGATCCGACTCGCCAGAAGTTTTTCCAGGATTTTATAAGAAGCATTGCACAGCGAGATGGGTCTAAATCTAGCAAAGGAGTCAGGATTGGTGTCCTTAGGAATTAAAGCCAGGTAAGTGGACTTGGTTCCTCCACCAATCTTGGCTTTCTGCATGAATCCTCTTGTCATTTTAAGCAGATCTGCCTTGATAATGTGCCAGCAGGATTTGTAGAAGTGGATTGTGAACCCATCCGGCCCAGGAGCCTTGTCTGATTCCATGGACCAAATAAATTTTATGATTTCCTCCTCAGTAATGGGTCTGCAGAGATTTAAGTTGTCTTCAGGATTGATAAGGGAGGGAACACAGGAGAGAAAGTCATCCACCTCCTCGTCATTGCTTTGAGTTTCTTCTCTGAACAAGTTCCTGTAGTGGTTTTCAGCAGCGACTTTAACTTGATTGAATCCTTTACATACTTGACCCTCGGCTGTTTTGATTTCTGCTATGTAGTTCTTCGACAGTCTAGCTCTATATTGCCGGTGGAAGAAGGGAGTGTTCTGATCCCCGGCCTTCAACCAAAGGCTTCTGGATTTAAGCCTCCAATATTCTTCTTCCTTACGAAAAGTTTGGTACGGTGCTCTTTGTGCTTTTACTTCCTCCTCGAGCAACTCAGATGTGATATCTCTATTTTCCATATCAGTTTGCAGATCCGACAAAGACTGCACAGCCTCCTTTCTCTGATTGATGGGGTTGTTATCCGGTGCTTTTATCCAGTCCTTCAGAGCTTGCTTTGTAGCTTTCAGCTTTTGCTCCCATACGTAGCTGGAGGATCCGGAGATTGGTTTGGCCCATGCTGCCTTGACTGTCTCCAAGAATCCATCTCTCTCGATCCAGAGAGCGTTGAATCGAAAAGGAAGCGGACCCAAGTCTTATTCATCTTCCAAATGGAGCTGGATGGGTTTATGGTCTGAGGAGAGCTTGGGCAGAATTTTGGTGGTTATTTTCTTGTTCATCATAATGGAGCTTTGAACCAAGAAACGGTCTAAACGAGCAAAAATGTGCTCCGTACCAACCCGATTATTATTCCAAGTGTAAATGCCACGAATGGGCCTGAAATCAAGAAGGTCCCAGAGCTGGGTGATCTCCTCAACCTTGGCCAACATAGGGTCACTGGAGCTGATCCCCCCCCTCTTTTCTTTTGCTTTCAGAACAATATTCAGATCCCCGGCTAGTATGATATTGCTGGGATTGGTCTATTCAAGAAAGGCCTCAAGTGTAACCCAACATTTTCGCTTTTCAGAATAAGTCACTGGAACATAGAGATTGAAGAGAGAGATGGTCAACTTACTTGCCTTATGCTTCATCTCCATGTATATCCAGTGCTGGGTTTCATGGGACCTAAGCAGCTGAAAGAGGTCATCCGTCCAAAGTGTTGCCAGCCCTCCAGAGGTTCCCCTTGCGTTGACTGCTTTTCCTGCTTTTTTGTTCCACTTTGTTCTACCTAACTCTAGAAGGGCCTGCCCTTCTATTTTGGTCTCCTGGAGCATAAGAACGTCTAAGGGTTCTGATTTTAGTAGGTCCCTGACTGCTTCTATTCTAGAGGGGTTCCCCTGACCTCTACAGTTCCAAGAGACGAGATTCATTATTTACAAAGAGGAGGGTTGGGGCCTCCCTTGGAAGGCCTTGGTCTGATATTTCGCCCAATAGACATTTCTATTGTGGATTGACTTCCTTGAATCTTGAGTATTTCTACCTCTTCTTCCCTCTTCTCTTTACGAGATTTCCTTCCTGCTTTTTTGGAAGGGCGCTCGTAGAATTCATCTTCGGAAGAACTAGAACTAACCACTGGTTTTTTCCTTGCTATTTCTGCGTAGGAAGGATTAGTGGGAGAGCCTTGATTTTCCTCCAACTGAATTGTTTCCTCTTTCTCTTTATTTCAAGGGGAAGGGGACGGTTGTTCCTCGTTCTCTTGATTTGGGTTGGCTTGTATGTCCTGCTCTCCTTCTGGTGCATTTGGAGGAGCTTTCGCTTCTTGGTTGCTTTTGGAGCTTGGTTGACCTCCAGTCATATTTCCTTTGCCTGCGCCTTTTTTTGAGCTAGTGTTTTTTTGGACTAGGGTCCATTGTTCCCCATTTTGTTTCTCCGCCTGTTCCTCCGCCTTCTTCTTACAGTGCTTTGCGAAGTGACCGTGCCCGTGGCAGTGCCTACATTTAAAGGGCAGCTGTTCATAGTCCAGCTCTTGGACATGCGTCCACCCAGCAACAGTGAGCTTGATTGCTTCCGGTAATCCTTCTTCGAGATCTACTTCTACGCAAATGCAGGCACATGAGTACTGATCCTTTCTAACCGCCTGATCTATGTATTTTTCCAAAGAATTTCCTATGGTCTGGAGAGAATTTGGATTCCAACAGTGGAGAGGCAAGTGAGGGAGTCTAACCCAAACCGGAACAGCCGAGGGAACATCCTGAGTGGGGTCGAAGTCAGGGGACCATTTGTTTAGGTAAAGGCCCTGAGGGCCCATAAAGTATGGCCCGTTTCTGAAGATTAATCCTTTGTCTTCCGGGTTTTCAAAGAAAAACACAAAGAAAACCTTACCTACGAAGTAGCTATTGACTCCCTCCTTGATCAGAGGCTTCCAGTTCCTTTGAGTCCATTCCTCAACCGATTTTGGAGAGGGCCAGAGGCCCGTGAACTGGCCTATGAGACCCCTCTCCGCCAGATTCAGAGCCGATTTGCAGGTGTCTCCTTCGGGGAGAGCCACTGTGGGGATTGAGTCCAGTTTTTTCACAAATTTCTGCTGGGACTGAGATGGAGAGCGTTTGGGAGCATTCGCAATCATTGCCCTAAAAGCCATAACCTCCGGAGGTGGAGGGGGATCTGGGGTCCTGCGGTCTTCCATGGTAATATCTGTCGCAGGGCAGGCCGGACAGGACGAAACAGGGGCGCGCTGGAGCTGCCAGCAGCCCAGGCGCGATCAGAGGGCGCAGAGGGAGGCAGAGCGGAGCCAGAGCTAGCGCGCGCGGGGGGAGTGTCCAGTGATCCGTCCAGTGAAGTCCTTCCTCTTATTATCATTGAAATCATTGATTTACAACTATTTGGATTCTTTCTATGAAAACTTGAATGGTATGCCACCTAATTCAATATATATGGCTTGAACACACACTTTATTAAAGTCAGTGGGATTAAACATAAATAACATATGTTGTAAATAAGAATTTAAACTTCCAATGTACTTTAATAAAGTTTCACATGTATGCAATGGAATACCAAGTGCCAAAGCATTATTCTTGAACTCCTAAGTAAACTCCTCAACATTCTTCCCTTCACCTTGCCTCAAATGTTGCGAATCAATAATAGCTTGTTTCATGTATCCCAAAGGTTAGAATTGTTTTCTAAGAGCTTTTAAAAACTTAGGCCATGAAGAGATGACTTCACCTTTCTGCTTTAAATCTACTTGACTCTTACTTTCCTACCAGATTAAAGTCGTTCCCCCCATTCTAAGTGTAGCTAACTGAATTTTTTTTCTTTCATCAGAAATGTTTTGAATTCTACAATACACTTCTAACTGTTTAATCCAATTATTTAAATTTTTAGGATTCATTTCACCATCATAAGTAGGTAGTTCAAATTTTACATTAAGTTTCAAAAGAGATGATTTCTGAAGTTTCTTTTCTATTTCAGAATCTAAACTAGAAGAAGAAGAAGAAGATAATGAAGATGATGGAGGAGAAGGAGGTTTATCAGCTTTTCCTTTTCCGTTTTCCTTCTTTCTTGCTTTTGAAGACGAAGCTACATCTCTCGCCTTCTTATCTTCATAGAGTTCTCCCAACATCCACTTCATTTTTAAAAACATTTTTTGAATCTGTTCATCACCCATGACCTTCACTTCAGGATTTTCACCTGCATTAGATCCTCCTATTGCCGATTGTCGAGAAAATATCCGCTTTCCAACTTCTGGGTCTATCTCCTCAATAGTTCCTTCTCCACGTCGCAACCTAGACCTGGTTGACATTCACTCACAAAAAGTCTACAAAACGCAACCTACTATGATACAAAAATATATGATCTGAAGTAGGACTGAATATTTTCCAGAGTGAATTAATTGTTAACTTGATCACTTAGTGTGGAAGACTAAAGGAAAAAAAAATATTTTACGACCTATTCCAGAACTTAAGAATCACAATTAAACATTAATTTGCAGTAAATAAAAGAGATAAAAGAAAACAAACATTTATTACAGAGTTCATCCCTGGTGGACTATGTCTCTGGGTCCGCTTTCAAGATGAGAATCTATTTTATTAAGGAATGATCCAAGGAATTATTTACATTTAAATTCACTAGAATAAACATACTTGCAGACACCTCTAGTCTATGTCAACAGAAATCTCTCCCTACTAGTTTTCCAATGCCTATCTCCGTGCCCAATTCCACCTTAGGACGACCAAGATACACCTGAAATAAAACTACCTCTCTCTTACAAAATTATGAATACAAGCCTTCAAAAACACTCTTCCTTTTCTCATCATGAGCAGTGTTGTAATTTTTAGTTTCACTCTCAACCTCTTGGACCTATACATGGAAAGTTGGTTTTACAAATAAATGATGAAGTACCTCTCTATGCAAAGGTGATGTTACACCTTAGGGTTGTTACATAACAATACATAGTGCACATTCATTTCAAAACCCAAAAATGAACTTTGGATAAAACAAGACCCCAATGGTCTGGCTAACGGCAGAGAAGTGAACAACTGCATGTAATAGGTGGCTGACGGTCTAACTTTTGGATGCCACCTAGCGATTAGGTCTAGTGGTTTTGGCTAACAGTGGTGGTTGATTGTCCATGTGACAACACATCCCTCCGATGATGCTCTTCCAACTGTGCGTTAACCTCCATTGTTCACATGTCCCATGGTTAAATCTGTACATGGTCAATCTCTGACGGTTAGACTGATATGGTTTATTACATAGAGTTCTGAAAGGTCTTTATAACATGGTTTTTGCATTGCATAATTTTTAGCACTAGGTATTATCTTATGATTTAAACCATATAGTGTTGTCACTTAGGTCTTTCACCATAGGTTTCAGTTAGTTTTTCATACCATGAACATGTTTAACCACCTTTTACCATGAAATTTCCACACCATGAAGTCTCTTTCCATTTCTTTGCACCATAGAATAAATCGAAGACTTCCTCTTTCATCTAGAACACTGAATAATTGAAGAGGATACTGGACTTCCCTGTCGATCTGAACTGATGCAAGATCCTCATGGATCATAATGCGTTATTCATTTCAAAACCATTATATAATAAAGTGTTTCTCTATGGAAAAATCATGTCCAATATTCAAGAGTGAAGTTTCCAGCTAGCGTTTTTGTCCTGATACTTTGCTTTTCTTGGTTTTCTTTAGTATTTTTAGATATTACCCAAAACAAACCATGATGTAATTTCCAAAATCTACAATGTCGTTATAGAAGGATCTTTCTTATATTAATTTATATATTTTTTTCGTGTGATTAGAAAATTATATCATAATATGTTAAATTATATAATAATATTTTAAATCATAATTAAAATGAATTTTTATACCAAATTTATATTGTATAGAATAATAAATACCTAACCATAAATGATTGATAGTATTATTTTAAATTACATAAAATAAAATTAAAAAATATAACTCATAATAACAAAATTATAGGTTTTAATTTTCTAATAATGCAGTTTTAGCATTAAAAGAAACTAATAAATGAATCATTATATGAAGTCATCATGACCCATGATGACTTCCTGTCATGATTCACTTATTAATTGTTTTTAACACTAAAACCATAGTATTAGAAAACTAAAAGCATAAAATCTAATTTATATTGTATTTTTCCAAGATAAATTGTCCAATTAGTTTATAGTAGTGTGTTATTAATTCAAAACCATTAGATAATAAAGTGTCATTTTATAGGAAAATCTCGTCCACTATAAAAGAGTAAAGTTTAACTTTTATTGGTTTTCTTTAGTATTCTTAGGTATTATCTAGAAAGAATTATGATGTAATTTCATGTCATTATAGAAGAAACTTTCTAATTGTTGTGTTTTGCCACATGTTCAAAAATTTAGGACGAAATTAAGTATCTATCATTGGTTGATTTTGCCCAAGAAAAACCCATCATAAGAACACCTTTGGTGTAATTAAATACATTTAATTTGATGTTTTAAATGTTAAATGGTTGGTCATATATATATAGTTAAATATTCAAATATAAAGTTGGTTTCATATCAATATTTACATGAAAACATTATAATTTCATGTATCATTGTATAATATATGTATTTAGAATTTAAAATGATTTTAAGTGCTTAATCAAAATGAGTTTATAAAAGTAGGTGGTTTGAAAATATATTTATTGGTTATATTTTTAAAAAATAATTGTTAAAAAAAAAAAAAACACAATTTAAATTAAAAAAGAAAAAGAAAAAGTGTTTCCTTTTATTTGTTAAATATTTTGAATTAAACATCTTGAATATCAATTCGGAATTTAGATCTAACTTTGTACTAAAAATTTATTTGTTTTTCATTTTCCATTTAAGTATAATATTTCATAGTAACATATGGTTTATGGAAGCCAATGAATTATATGTTAATGGATGAAATTTTGATTTTGATTTAAAAGGAGAATTTCATTTATTTGTCTATGTACAAATTAGATTGCCCCACTTTTTCTTAATCATTGGGGTTTTGAAATCTTTAAAAATAATAATAACAACATAGGGATATCTATAAATAAATAAATTTCACATTTTTCCTTTATCAACAATAAAGAATAAAATCAATGACTAGATTAATGTATAAGCATTAAACTACAAGAAAAAAGACATAAAGGAAAAAACATATATAATGATGAAGCAACTTACTTGACATTTACAACATATTTAACTATTAATAAAAAATTAGAAACAATTATTTCAAAGTTAGAATGTGACATGATTCTCATAGCCTCATATATATTCAAACTTGACATGACTTTGTAATTAATCTAAGTTTTAACAAACATCACACATATAATTGATGGATAATTTAGTGTATAGTGTTATAAATATATGCGATTTGGTTAAAATTTATTTAATTTTGGTTATGAGCGTCTAAAAATGTTGTTGTAACTTCATCATCTATTCCACTTTAAACCATTCTTTGAATATATGGTAGTTATTGTTGAAGATGTTGCAAAATCATTGTTCCAAGAATAATTTATCATGCATTGTATATATACTTCTGTAAAAACCTTAAGAATGAAAATAGATCTAAATTTACTAAATAATATCTCAAGAATTATATTTTTATTTTGTTTTTCTATCACATATAATCATATATGCGTCATATTATCTTACGCTTTACTGGCATTAAAATATCATAATGTGATACATTACGATATCATGATATAATAAATTGAATATAAACAATAAAAGTTAATTAATTCTAAAAAAAATATAAATAATAAAATTTGTAATTTGTAACAACCATATATTAAAATTTTTACACCGTGAAGTATTTATATACAAACCCTATATAAAAGAACCATAAAATAAGTGTAATATGCAAGATTGTTGTTTAATATCTGCAATCAATACCAAAGACGTGAGATGCCCTATGTTTTGACATGAGATGCCCCACAAGCCCAACAATGAGCATAAGTCAATAGGTTCCACGATTAGTTGACCCTTAAATTTATTTCCATTACATTGATTTTCATGTAAACATTTGATTATTACTTCTAAACTTTTACAAGTAAATGTTGGTATTCTTTGGGTGGGGTGCATATTGTGCACAACTTTGAATATTTTGTTACCTCTAATATTGATTGATGACTTATGAAGAATTTTTCAAAATTATGCAACCTAACCTTCTTCATGCTCAATCAATTCATAAGGTGTATTCTAACTTATAGACAAAATATATTTTTTCACGGAAATCCAGCAAAACAATTTCAAGAAAGAATGTGATTTTTGTTTTTTTTAATGCATTTTTTAACGCATAAATGGATTCAACACCATGGAAAACCCCTAGGGTACTCTTATTGTGTAGATTAAAAGCCTTGAACTCAAGTTTTTAAAAATATCTATCGAATTTTGATTAAAATTAACCAGAAAATATGTCGTGAAAAAGTTCATTTCCTCTATAAGTTAGGCTACACCAATTCATAAAACCTCTTTCATAAATGAAAATATGATATGTTTAGCTTTTACCATTAGATGTAATTTAATTTTACTTTCTATATCTCATTGCTTACCATTATTTCATATTAGATGTAATTTAATTTCACTTTTTATATTTGAATAGTTATTTGGAATAATAATAATAGTAATAGAAATATCATATGAATCAACAGTTGCAGTGCCTTCCTAACTAGTGATCCATGCTAAGAAAGAGGGACCTTCCTTCCTAGCAAGGGCTGGTACACTACAAAACACACAAGGTGGTCAACAAAAAGGTATGGCACCATTCCACAATTTACTAACGTTTATTAGAATTGTTGAATGTTTTACATCATTGGAATGACATCTTAGTTCTAACTTAATTGAAATTTTATTATGGTACATATGTGAACTTTGAAGTGATGTAACATGATTAGGGCTCAATTTCATATGTTGTAATATTATAAATATTACATAAATATTAAATATTGCATGAAAAAAATAATAAATTTACATATTGAATGTTTTTCTTGTAGAACACAGGTCTTCCAGAAGATTTAATATATCTTGAGATTGATCCAAATTATCTTGGGTCTGGTTCAAATATTTGAGACAATGACAATGAGGTAGATGGCGAGGACACCAAAGCGGACGACGATGATGATGACAGTGATGATGATCATGAAAGACATGATGATGACGAGAAATATGTTGGTAGTATCTATTTACGTTGATCATGTAAACCATCATGGATCATTGTTGATAAATCGTTATGATGCCTCTTTTTATGTTTATTATCATACATATCATTTTCACCTGTAGTACCATATTGATTTGTATCATTTTCATATGTATCATTTTGACTTATATAATTTGGGCATGTATTATCTAGGACTACATTATGTGTAGCTAGTCACATACCAACAACTTTGTTTATTAATAATATAAAAACACAAGTTATAGTTTAAAAAACAATTCCTTGTTATTTTATTCCAATGTTGTGGTGTGGCTTGTAACTATAAGAAAATTGAAAGAGCTATGCTCTAGGAATCTCTACGATGTGAATCGAGCCATGCATTATGTGTATCTAGTCACAACTAGTACATTATTTATTAATAATAAAAAATCATGTCGTTTATAGTTAGAAAAAATGTTGTTAGCTTGTATGGATGTCCATTTCCCTAAAAATTATTTATAAATAGTATGCTATAAAATATTTCAAATGCAATATGACTTACTCTATAATCACATAAGTTATTTAAGATATATGATATACCTAACTAATTTATATGAAATAAAAAATATTAAATTAAAAAATGGAAGTTGTAAAGGAAGCACCATCAAGTTTTAAAATGGAAGAAGAATTTTGCTCTAAAATGTAAGTAAAATTTGACATTAAATTGGAAGCCATACTTGGAGCTATTACTGCCTCTAAAGAGGAAGCTAAATTGGTTGCTTAACAAGAAGAAAAATTGGAGTCTAATTCAGAAGAAAATCACAAAAACTAAAAAGAAGCAAACCCTCGACCTAAAAAATAAGGAAACACATATGCTAAATGGGAAGAAAACCTTGAAGTTAATAGGGAAGCAATTTTGGAAGAAAAAAATGAAGCAACAATGGAAGCCATACTAGAAGCACACTAGAAGCAATATTCGAAGGAAAAATTGGCATTACCTAATAAGTGAAAAAAGGAAGAAAATTAGGTAGAAAACCAAGTAGTAATAATGGAATCAATACTAGCAGCCAAACATGGCTTTACATGAGAAGAAAAAACATAAGCAATTTGGGTAGTTAATAAAGAATAAATTATGGAAGCAATATTGGAAGCCAAACTTGGTGGTACCTCAGAATAATAAAAATAAGAAATTAAGGTAGCAAACAAATAAGTAATCCTAGAAGCAATATTATAAGCCAAACTTGGCATTCCGGAAGAAGCAAAGAAAGAAGGCATTTATGTAGCAAACCAAAAATAAATAATGGAAGCAATATTAGAAGCAACAAAAGACACTATAATGGAAGCCATATTTTAAGATAAGATGCCATAATGGAATAAAAGCTATATGCAACAAGTGGTGCCATATTGGAAGAAAAACTTAACATTACAAAGGATGTTCTAACGGAAGCATAACTTTGCATTAATTAGGAAGCCAAAAAGAAGTTATTTTTGATGCCATGCCAAAATCAAAACATGTAGCACAACTGAGACAAAAAATAGAAGTAAAAATGAATGCAACAAAGGAAGGAATAATGGAATAAATAGTTCTCTGCACAAATCAAGGTGCCCATGTCAAGATGACAATTTTCTCTGTATTTTACGATGTCGCTCGAAGCCAATTTGTGCACTTAGAAATATTGGATTTTGGTGTTATTTCTGGAACTAATGTCTTGTTTTGTTGTAGTGATAGTAATAATTATAATGGATATTATTATTATAACATGTTTAATTTCAAACATATATTTTCTATATTTACTAATTATTGTAGCAAGGGACCTTTCAATAAATTGTATAATGCTTCCAAAATTAAAAATTTACCCTCTTAATATTCTCACCTTGATAATTGAATTTTACCATACTAACGAATATGGATTTAAGAAGGGAAAAATCTCAAAAAAAAAAAAATAGAGATACAGTGAAATTGAACTTCAATTAATAAATATAAATGTTGAAATTGTTTACATGCAGAATGAAAGAAAACTATCTCGAATGGTGGTAGGTTAGCTCTGAGAATAGACATGATAGCCATGTATCTTTGGAAATATGTTACAATGAGTTTTACAAGAATTTTTATCATGAATAAAAAATGATAAACCCTAACCCTAGGAGATGAAGCACCAAAGCATTATGGGCCTCGATGGGGTAAGTTAGAATGTTAACTTCCCGGGGTTGTAAATTTGGCATATGGTATTTGTTTGGTGCGCATGATAGCCTGTTAGAAATAAATATATGAGGAGGACAAATTTTGATTACAAACATAGTAAAAAACTAATTTTTTCACATTTCCCCAAAAAATTTGTTTAGTTCCTCAAAATGGCTCCTAAAGTTCAAGACCTAAAAATGCCAAAAATAGACAACTACCAATACAGGAAAATTATTATATGAACTAATGGAATAGGTGGGTGAAAAAAAATTTCCACCTGGATTAGTCCTCCCCCATTATGAAGGAATTTTCTCCTTTGTGTTAAGTATCTTCATGAGATGAAAAATTTTTGTTGAACTCAGTCCCTGGTGAACTGCTTGCATTGTTATAGGATTTGGCCTACTTTAACAGCCCGATAAAGTTGGATTCTTTGTTGTTCGGTGTTCTTAACATGTGTTTCCAATGATATAATTAGTCATGGCATGTTAAATTTAATCTGGGTTGAGCCCTATCGGTGTTAGTTGTTTTTCAAGTTATGATGTGTCCAATAATGGTGGAAAGTAAGTTTGAAGGAAATATACATTGAACACAGGGGAAAGACAAGGAATGGGGGGATAATTAGCTCAAAATAATTATCACCCACAACCTTGGTGATGGTGTAAGGTCCATAGTAGAGTGGAAAAATATTTCAATGGGCCCCTTCCAGGCATTCCTTCTAAAAATGAAACTAAGCCTTGTCACTCACTTGAAACTTATGTGGCATATGATGTTGATGATGACATTGTTTATACTAAAAGTATTGGCCTTGTGAAAGATATATTGAACCTGTTGGTGAATGTTTTGAATTCATTCAATAAAATTAGCAGATTTCTTGGCCTCAGATTAAAAAATTGGATATTATTCCTTTATGGTTCCAAGCAGTAGTACAACATCAATGGGACAAAATTGTTAAATTCCTAGGCCCACCTAAAAGGGGTTGTGGCTAGTTGATCTATGGAGAGATCTATTGTAGTTGTGTTGGAAATAAGGGAGATGTATACTTGGATTTTTACATGTGTAATATGTGCATGATAATATTGTTGACAAACTTTGTTTATCCATCGTTCTATGGATAGAAAGAAATCAACTTGGTGATATTGGTGCCCAAGAATGACTAGAGGCTCGACCAGAATGCACTTAGGAACCTACTATCCTGATTTGATATGATTTTCTGTAAGATCTAAAAATTTACCCACATCGTTTGAAGAATAACTTAGAAAATATATAAGCGACCACAAACACAATCACTACCATGTTTGGTAGAATGAAGGCTAGACATATAGTCCATGGAGATGGATTCCCAAGGTCAACTAAGAGTATGCAGAGGGCTGTGCAGGCCTTCCTTATTAGTGGTTGGTTTGGTAATGGCATAGATAGTGCAATACCTAATATATTTCTTACATTTTGTCAAAGTTTAGGCCAACAAAAAAAATTCTACAATATGATCACCATCTTCTCCATCGAAGTGTCTTGTTACTCGAGAGTAATGTACCTCCAAGATCAGCTTTGTACACTCACTTGAAGGAACAAAAAGGTGTCCAACGTAGCACAATTTTCCATCCTAAACGTGGAAGCTTGGAACTGGCTTTCCAGTCATCAACATATTATTGGTGGAAGAAAATTCTAACTCAATGTCATATAGCTTCCACCATCTAGAGGTCTTCCTCAAGAGTGGAGAAGTGTTTTCAGTGCAATAATTAGGGAACGAATGAGGCAGTATACAACAAGATTAGTGATATCCTTCTTGTATTTAATGTTCAAATGAAATTGTTGTATATTTTTTGACCATTTATCGTGTTTATCGTTCTATAAGTTCCCTTTTGTCTACATAAATTGAATTATTGAAAATGTAACTAGTTTTGGTCTTCATAATTGTTGTTGTACTCACTTCAATATGTATCCTATGTAACAAACAAGAGAATAAAATAAAAATTTACTATTATTAAAGCATGAGTTTATTGCTATTTTTTTATGGCCTTCTATGTAAAATCATGTTCTTTAGGCTTCCAGGGTTTGTTAGGTCTTAGGATTTATTTTCATGATTCAAAGGAGTTAACATCATATTTACATGACCCTTTCGATCAAAATGTAATTGTAAAAATAATTATTTTGAGTCTAGAAAGTTTCGAAAACTCTAAAAGTACAAGTCAGCCATAAAAATTACAAGTCGACCTAAAGGAGAGAATTGGACCCCTTGAGAATGCTATAAAAGAGGAATTCGACTTCATTTGGCACTCACTCATCCACAAGTTTGATCTTTCAAGAAAGAAGTTTGATCTGAATATGGGAGAATTAGAGAAGAAGAGAGAAGGTATAACAGAAGAAAAAAGGACAAAATATATTGTTTTGGGCTCTATCTCTCTCACATGTGTGAAGTTCTAGGGTTTATAGTGCTGCATAATGAGGCCAAAGTTGTAGGTATGAGTTACAGAAGGAAGAAATTTAGAACCAAGTAGGTGGAAGGATTAAAACCATACCTTGACCTCATTTACCTTCGGAAGAGTTGTCTTGCTATAGGAAGCTCCGAGGAGGAGGGAGAATCATGGTTTCCATAGAAGTTGCAAGGCCCAAATTGCATGATCAAATTTGTAGGACGAGTTGCAGTATTGAAGCTTGAAGTTAAAAGTTGTAGTTTGAAGTTGGTTGGTGCAGAATCATGGAAATATTTTTTGGATGGTTGAATTGGTACTTGGAGAAGGATTTGGTCTTAGGTTTGAGTCCTTCTATCTCAATTAAAGCAAATTCTAAGAAGAGAAGAGTTTACTGGGTTTTCCCCTTGGAGGGGTTTCACCCTGACTGAGAGCCTAATTTTTCTGTCTTTTGTTGTTTTTTCTTTCTTGATATTTGTTTAGTGAAAATATATAATGAAACAACATAAATAAGATTAATTAATTTCACAATTAAATATCGATGTTAAGGAAAATAAGAATTAATAAGTTCTCACTTTGAATTTTCCAACATGAAGAGGTTAGTGATCCATGTGGATGGTAATATCCTTCCCCAGAATATAATATTTCCATCGTTAATAGGCCTGTAAAATGGAATACATCTACTTATCATAGTTGGGGTATCTTCAAAACGTATCAGAGAGTATCTCACTATGATAGGTCATAAGATGTCTTTTTTTAGTGAGGATTGCAACAATATCATAGTCATAGGAATCTGTCTAAATCTCAAATGGTTATTGCAGGTCCATCAAGGTGAGTACTACTGTAGAGAAAAGGCATTGTTTCAGTTCAATGGATGCCTTTTATTGTGACTTAGACCAAAAAAAAATATTGGGCTCCACCCTTGGTAAGTTGGCTTAAGGGCCAAGTGATATGAGAGAATCCCAACATGAATCTTCGTCATGGCCAAATAATCATAAATGACTTGGATCTTATTTAGATCCACATGCACACCTTTCTCATCAATAATGTAACTTAGATATTGGACCTTTTCCATGCTAAAGGAAAATTTTTCCAAGTAAGCACATAGATTTTGTTGTCGTAGAGTATGAAGGGCTTGTCAAATATGTTGCAAGCTCTTTGTTGAGGATGATGATATCATCTAGATATACAAGCATGAACAAGCTAGTCAAATTACATAGTATGTCACCCATCAGTCTCATTAAAGTTGCAGGGGAATTAGTTATATTGAAGGGCATGATCAGCCACTCAAAAAGACCCTCCTTGGACTTGAACCCAATCTTCCACACATCTATGGGTTCTTTTAGAACTTGGTGATAGTCTAACTTCAATTCATTATTACTAAAGTACTTGGCCCCCTTGAGTTGGTCATGATGGAATCATGTATTTTTTCGTAACTCTTTATTTTTGTTTATAGCTCAATAATCTATGCAGAGTCTCTTGGTCCCATCCTTCTTTTATACGAGTATGATTGGGCTCCCACAAGGTGAGGAACTTGGTTAGATGTTCCCCTTTTGTAGAAACTCCCAGATCTGCTACCTGATTTCATCATTTTCTAGAATAGAGTGGCAATATATTTATCTATTAGGTAGGGTTAATTCAATTAAATTCTTGACCTGAAAGTGAAAGAATACTCTCGTGCGTGAAGAAAAGACCTCCTTGTACTCTTCCATGACCATATATATTTTCCTTTGATGCATGGAGGAACCCTTTATGTAAGCCATATATCTAGCCACAATCTTCCCCTTACTTTGATATCCAATCAGGAAGAAAAAAAAATTCTGAGCCTCAGAGATAATCTTACTACATTTCTTAGTAGAGATCAAAGAAATGGCAGCAGACGAGGCTACCTCTAATATCCTGTATAATTTTCTTCCCAAATTAATATTAATAGTATGAGGTCTAAACTCATACACAACATGGTGCTTCCAAAAGTATGGTGTGCTTAAAAAAACATCACAAACTTCAAGAAGAGAAACATCACCAAATACCCCATCCATGAAAACCTTGATGTTATAGGGTAGGTGGAACTTTTTGTTGATGCAGAGATCTCACCCTTGGTGGATCCACCTGATGGTGTATGGCTATGGGTGTGGTGTTGTCAGTAAACCCAACTACTTAATGAGCCCTATTGATATGAGGTTCATTTTTCTCCCACTATCAGCAACGAAATCTAATGACGAACACTTCACCCAAATTGTGGAGTGGAAGATACTCTCACCTTTCGCTGGATATTTACACACACTTTGTTGGACCTTGGTAGTAGAAATGGTGGCATTGGGTTCTGCATCAATGAATTGTTTCCCCTTGTCGAGTTTTGGTTCAGAGTCGAAATCTACATCTGAATCTAAATCTATAGCTTAAATACCAGTGACTTCTTTGTGCAACATTCATTTGCGATATGAGTGGGGTTGTTGTGGAAATCAAACCACTTTCTTGTGTCTTTCTTGGTATTTCCATTACTATTATTTTATTGCAGCTTTTATGGGCTATCCTAGGGTGTTCCTCCCTGGCTATGTCCTTTGTTCTATATTTTAAGGATGCTATGGCCTTTATTTGGATTCATAAATCTAAAGTCTCACTTATTCTGTTTAAATTTTTTCTCTATTTTGATAGATATCAATATTTTTCACCAAGCGAGGAGATATCTAAGAACTCCATTTTTTACAGGATTTATTTGTGCATATAGCCATGGTTCTTAAGCACTAGATGTATTTCAAATTCCTTGATACCTAGCTTCACGCACAAGGTATGAAATATATTCATGAACTCTACCACTTCCTGGTTCCTTTCCCGCCATAGTGTGGTCCATTCTATATACTTGTCTCTGTAGCTTCCAATAGCGTAATACTATTCCTTAACAACATCCCTAAAATAGTTCCAAGAGGGTGTGATTACAAATATGGGATATTCTTGCATGGCCTTTTCTCATAGCAAGTTTACCACCAGTCCTTGACATGGGAGGCAACATTTAGGCATGAAAAAGTAATAATTTCTTTAGTGAAGAAATTATGGACCAAAAAATATCCTTCCCATGGATTTAATCATTTATCTAGAGCATTTTTAATCTATCTCACCTTCAAATATAGGAATATCAAAGTCAACTTGTAGATTGAAGGGGGAGGTGCATCTAAAGTGGATATTGGATGAATATGCATATCCTATTGGTATATGTCAAAGGATATAGAAAAATTATCCATAATCTTGTTCATTTGTCCATCGAGGGCTTCCTCAAGAAACATCTTGATAGGATCTACTACTCCCTCAACTTTCTTTTCTTCTTCCATGGGAGTTTATCAGGGTCAACGAGGAAATTTTTATAAGGGTTCAAGCAATTTGAGTCACAACTCCTTATACCCTGACCTCATTGGGGATATGCACGAAATAACAGAGAAAGAACATACTACTTTGGTACCACTGATCTGTATTTAAGAATCAAACAAAACGAAATATAAATTTAAAATCAAAATACAGAGATACAATGAAATTGAACTTCAATGAATAAGTATAAATTCCAAACTATTTACATGCAAAAATAAAGCAAAGTAGCTTGAATGATGGTAGCTTACATCTAAGAAGGGATGTGATGGCTATGTTTCTTCTGAATTATGTTACAATGAGGCTCAAAGGTATTTTTATCATGAATAGAGAATGAGAAAATCCAAACATCCAAAACCTTAACCCTAGGAGATGAAGAGCTAAAGGCTTATGGGCCCCGATGGGGTGAGTTGAAATGTCAACTTATCAGGGTTGTAATTTTGGTATACGATATTTGTTTGGCGTGCATGATGGCCAGTTAGAAATTTTTATCTAAGGAGGGGAAATTTCAACTGCAAATGCAGACAAATAACTATTTATCCCATTTCCCCAAAAAACATCGTTTAGTGCCTCAGAATGGCTCCAGAAGTTCAAAACCTAAAACTGCCAAAAATAGAAAACTAGCAATATAGGTAAATTATGTTATGAGTCGGTGGAATAGGTTGGTGGCCACCAATATCCACACGGATCAACAAAAATAATAAATGAATGCCATTAACAAAAGATTCCAAACCATTTCTTTATTTTTTTGGAAACACATGAGCTACCGATATACCGTAATTAAAATAAATTATTTTTCTATAGCATCACGTTGTTACTCATGAAAATTTATTATTTTGATATAAAATTTTCTAGTGATGGAAACTTAAAACTACTCTCCTTTATTGAATCAATAATGGAAACTTACAACTACTCTCCTTTATCGAATCAATAGCACTCCTTTATCTTGGGGCTGAGCTATTAAATCATGAACATGAAATGAAATATGTACAAATTACAGATATTCAAAACTATTTCTATGATATTACACTTTTCCATAGCCTTTTACTTATTATGTCTTTAAATTTTATAAAATTCATATTGTATGCTGCTTAATGACATTGTTAATCTTTATATAGAATCTACACCAAAAAACTATATTTCTTCAAATAAATAAATGTTTGTTTAAGATAATTTACATATTTATTCCTGTTCTAATTCAACTTAATCCCACTTACTCATGCATTTCTCCAAAATCTTTATTATTATTATATCTTTCAAATCATATATATATATATATATATATATTATAACGGAAAAAAATTGATGTCTTAAATAATTTACATATCTACACTTATTCATCCTCATCAAAATCATGCATGTATGTAAAATCTTGACTACCATGTTGTTTATAAAATAAAGCACATTGTAAAAATTGAACCCACAATTTACATTTTCAAGCCATGTTCTCAAATTGCACAGTTAGAAATATACACAAGATAAAGTTGTAGTGATTGCTACAAGTAAACAAATTATTAAAAATAAATGAAGAGGATGAATTCCAAATTTCTAGAAGAACCCGTTATAGAGAAATAGAGAAAGGAAACATTGGAAAAAACCAATTCTAACACTGCTTAGACAATAATATCAGAGATTATTAGAACATAAAACAACTTCAAAGAAGAGATGAAAGTGGAAAACAAAACGGATAACAAATGATCGGTTGATGAAAACATAACCATTAAACTCCTCTGTTAGTTTCTTTCATTGATTACACAGGTAGTGCAATGTAAGCTACTAGGAAGATGCATGTAGCAGTCACGACATGATCTCCCCTCACTGTGTTTTTAAATGATGTCATAGTGTTTCATTTGATCATGTTATGTGTTGAGATTTTCTGTTCTAAATAAAATAGGAAAAATCTCATTAGGTGACAAAAATTAGGAATTAGTTCCTAGATTAGCTCCAGGTTGTTGGGGAGGGAGTTAATGCATCCTAAATTTGAGTTGATGGCTGTTAGATTCTCCTGCTATATAACAGGTATCCATACGGATTGTTTGCAAGGAGTGAGGGTGTGTGAGAATTGTAATCTCCTGTTTGAATTAATAAGATTGCCATTGCCCTGTTGTGTGGACGTAGCCCAGGAGGTTTGGGTGAACCACGGTAAAAACACTGTGTCTTTATGTGCTTGATTAAATCTGTTGTGTGTTAATTCTTTAATGAATTTCGCTGTGTTTATTCCAACAATTGGTATCAGAGCTTTGTTGGAGGAGGGCGCTATTCAACCTGTGCGTGGAGGTGTGTTGACCACTGAGTTGAAAGTGCTGTGCGTAGCAACGATGTTGGAGCGCTGGTGCAGCGTGCTGGAGGTGGAGCGCGAAGGCGTGTGATAGAGGTGTCTCGGATGCAATCTGCCTTTGCTAGAAACTGCCTGGACAGTGAGCGCTGGTGCTGTGTGAAGCGCACCGGAAGCCGTGAGCTCGGAGGATCGGGCAGTGTTAGTGCGGTGACCTGCGTGGAGATCGCTGAGCTTGCGTGGAGGATTAACTGCTGCTGATGTGTTGCTGGCGGAGGTGTTAAGTGACAGCGTTGACAGACTGTGTTGGTCTAATGGATGCGTAGACTGCGTATAAAACAGTGACTACAGAGCATTGAACGGTGAAAAATGGTAAACTTGTTTCACGGTGATTGCAAGTCTATTTTTTAAATCGATTATTACAAATCGTTGCCAACGTTGAATTGAAGTTGGAGATCATTCGGTCTTTTATTTTTAAAATCGATTGAAAGTGTGCCATCGTATCGATTGAAAGTGTGCCATCGTATGCCATTTTTTTTTAAAATCGGTCTAAAGACAAATCGTATGCCATTAAGTCAAATCGTATGCCATTGATTTTGAAATGGAAACGCTGCTCTCATTCAAATCGGTTTAATATACAGCAAAAGGTTTGTTTTTTGTATGATAGCAAAGAAGTTTAACAAATCGATTCGCAGGTCGATATTTCAGTTGAACAATTTTTTGAAATGGGTCGATTTGCAGTTTTATAAAGTCGATTTCATAAAAGTCGACTTGAAGTTTGGTTGAGTGAAACGCTGTTTTTTAAGTTTATTCAAAAATCGATTTAATATATATACTCCTTGTTCAATATCGATTTATTAAAGGAAAGGCAGCATATTTAAATGAAAATCGATTTGTATTAAAGGAAAGACCGCATATTTAAATGAAAATAGATTTGAAGTGGATTTGTTTTATGGCATATCGATTTGGAGTTTGGTAAATCGATGTTTTTTCATAAATCGATTTTTTGGAGTTTTGAAAAAGGTCGATTTGGAGTTTATAAATCGACTATATTGGAAGAAGGGTGGCACTTTAAAAATTGCTTTTTGAATATGTCGATTTTATAAAAGGTAGATCGATGCTATTTAAAATTACCATTAGCACATGGTATTTTGAAGTGGTGTTTTTTTTAAAAAGATGAAAATCGATTTGGTATCAAATTCACACATGGTATTAAAGGCAAAGGCATTTTTTGAAACACAAACTTCATTGATTTAAAAGTTGGTTTTTTGGAGATTATTGTGTTTTTTTGCTGATACAAGATGGCGAAAACTCAAAGTGTCCGTTTTGAGAACGATGTGCTTGGAATCTTGTTGTCCGAGGCTGAGGAGACGAGGAAGAGGTCGAATGCAGACACCTCTACATCAGAGGTAATGATGGCCAGAGGTCGCTCGAGAGAGAGACACTCCGGGGGAAAGCATAACGACTCTCGTTCAAAGTCTAAAGGAAAGAAGACAAAGGTGAAGTGCTGGCATTGTAGGAAAACTGGACACCTGAAGAAGGACTGCTGGAAGCGACAGCAGCAAACTTCTAAAGCAGATTCTTCGACAGAGAAGAAGGAGGCAAATGCGACAGATACAGGTTCGGCATCTGGTTCAGGTATGAGCGACGAAGTGTTGTCTGTTAATATGTCAAATCATGATCAACATTGGTTGTTAGATTCCGGTGCATCAAGCCACATGTGCATTCATAGAGAATGGTTTAAGACGTATAGATCAGTTAATGATGGAGTCGTGTACATGGGTAATGATGTCACATCTAATATTGTTGGGATAGGAAGTATACAACTGCAAATGTTTGATGGCACAACTAGAATATTAACAGATGTGAGACATGTTCCAGACTTAAGGAAAAATCTAATTTCAGTGGGAGCACTTGACACGAATGGATATAAAACTGTAATTCAAGGTGGAGTTATGAAAATCTATAAAGGTATTTTAATAGTAATGAAAGCTAAGAAAGTAGGAAATCTGTTTCAGTTAGAAGGAAGAACAGGGTCAGTTCATGTGTCTACTGTGTCTGAACACGACAGTAGTTCCATTCGCCTATGGCATCAAAGGTTGGGCCATATGAGCGAAAGAGGGTTGAAAATTTTGGCTGATCGGAAGTTACTTCCTAATCTAAGGTCTGGAAAGTTAGATTTCTGTAAGCACTGCTTGTTTGGAAAACAAATTAAACAAAAATTTAAAACAGGCAAACATACTAGTAAAGGCATACTTGATTATATTCATTCAGATGTTTAGGGTCCAGCTCCTACAGCATCATATGGTGGTTCGTCGTATTTTGTATCATTTATTGATGACTTTTCTAGGAAGGTGTGGGTCTACATGTTGAAAAGGAAGTCTGATGTTTTTTCAGTTTTCAAACAGTTTAGAGCATTGGTAGAAAACAGCACTGGTAGAACAATAAAGTGTTTAAGAACTGAAAATGGTGGTGAGTTTACTTCCAAGGAGTTTGACAGCTATTGCAAGGATGCAGGGATCGAGAGACATAAGACCACGGTTTATACTCCTCAGCAAAATGGAGTTGCTGAACGCATGAACAGGACTCTTCTAGAGAGAGCAAGGAGTATGTTGAGTAACGTCGGGTTGCAAAAAGAGTTGTGGACGGAAGCGGTGGCAACAGCTTGTTATGTGATAAACCAATCTCCATCGACGGCGATAGACTGCAAGATTCCGCAAGAGGTATGGAAAGGACACCCTTGTGACTATTCTAAACTCAGAGTGTTTGGTTGTGATGCATATGCTCTAGTGCCTAAACATCAGCGAACTAAGTTAGATCCAAAGTCTAAAAGGTATGTCTTTGTTGGGTATGGTGTTGGAACAAAGGGATATAGATTGTGGGATCCTACTACCCGCAAAATCATCATCAACAGAGATGTAAAATTTGATGAATCCTCTCTTGTATAGTTAGATGTAGATAATAAATTGAAACAGGATGATGTATTTGATTTTCAGCACATTCAGTTTGACAGCACTTCTAATGATAGTCATGATGACCATAGTTCAGATACTAGTCATGAACAGGTTTCATAATCAGAACATGAACAGGGTTCAGGTTTAGATCATGAACAGGTCTCAGATACTGATCGGCAAGAAGTTCCTACAGATGGTAGTCAGCCAGAAACATCCTTAAGGAGGTCGACAAGAATCAAACGTGCTCCTAGAAGGTATGATGATTATGTTACTTCAGTTGCTTTGACCGCTAACGATGATGAACCTCTGTGCTATCAGGAAGCTATAGAAGGTTCGAAAAGTGACAAGTGGAAAGCAGCCATGAAGGACGAAATGATGGCCTTGAGTAAGAATGGCACATGGGATCTGGTTGAGCTTCCGAAAGACAGGAAAACTGTGGGGTGTAAATGGGTTTACAAGCTGAAACGGGGTGTGAATGATACGGAGGACAGGTACAAAGCGCGACTGGTTGCAAAAGGGTTTTCTCAGAAAGTCGGTATTGACTTTCATGAGATTTTTTTCACCAGTGGTTAAAATAGTTTCAATTCGAATTGTGTTAGCTTTAGTTGCTTTGTTTGATTTAGAGTTACAGCAACTAGATGTTAAGACTGCTTTTCTACATGGAGATCTAGATGAGGAAATTTATATGGAACAACCGGAAGGGTTTGTTCAGCATCGCAATGATAAATTTGTCTGCAGGCTCAAGAAGTCATTATATGGCCTGAAGCAGTCGCCTCGGCAGTGGTATAAGAAGTTTGATTCTTTCATGTTGAGTCAGAAATATGTTAGAAGTGAATATGATCATGGTGTGTATTTCAAGCAATTGAAAAATGGCATGTTCATTATCTTAGTGTTGTATGTTGACGATATGCTTTTAGCAAGCAAAAGCATTGATGAAATCAACAGGTTGAAGACTCAGATGGCAAGGACATTTGATATGAAAGATCTAGGAGCAGCAAGACAGATTTTGGGCATGGAGATTTTCAGAGACAGGAGCAATGGTAAGCTGTGGCTATCACAACAGAAGTATGTTGAGAAGATACTTTTGAGATTTGGTATGAATAATGTGAAGCCTGTGTCAGTCCCTTTCGCTTCCCATTTTAAGCTTTCTTCGGGTTTATGTCCTAACACAGATGAAGAAAAGGATTATATGTCTCGAATTCCATATGCCAATGTATTAGGATGTTTGATGTATGCGATGGTTTGTACTCGACCAGATATTTCACATGCAGTTGGGGTTGTCAGCAGGTACATGGCAAATCCGGGTAAAGAACACTGGTCAGCAGTGAAATGGGTTCTTCGGTACTTGAGAGGCACAAGTAGTTATTGTATTACTTACAATAAGAGTAGTGAATTTGTTTGCGGATATGTTGATTCCGATTTTGCAGGTGATTTGGATAAGAGGAGGTCAACTTCAGGGTGCATCTTTACTCTTGCAGGTGGAGCTATTAGTTGGATGTCAAAGCTACAGAACATTGTTGCTTTATCTACTACTGAAGCAGAATACGTTGCTGCTTCGCATGCTTGCAAAGAGGCGTTTTGGTTGAAAGGTTTTCTTGGTGAGTTTGGTAGGTTACAGGACAACATCAGGTTACTTTGTGATAGTCAAAGTGCAATACATTTGGCTAAGAATCTGGCCTATCATAGTAAATCAAAGCATATTCCAATAAAGTATCATTTTGTAAGACAGGTTATCACTGAAAGGGGAGTCTCTCTTGAAAAGGTGCATACAAAGGAAAACTGTGCAGACATGTTCACAAAACCAGTTTTGTTGGAGAAGCTGCGTTGGTGTTTGGCTTCTCTTGGCTTGCAGAAAAGATAAAATAATAAAGAACAGGGCATCAGGCTAATTGTTGTCAAGGTGGAGATTGTTGAGATTTTTTGTTTTAATTAAATAGGCAAAAATCTCATTACGTGACAAAAATTAGGAATTAGTTCCCAGATTAGCTCCAGGTTGTCAGAGGGAGTTAATGCATCCCTAAATTTGAGTTGATGGTCGTTAGATTCTCCGCTATATACTGCATCCACACGGATTGCTTGCAAGGAGTGAGGGTGAGAATTGTAATCTCCGAATCTCCTCGTTTGAATTAATAAGATTGCCATTGCCCTGTTGTGTGGACGTAGCCCAGGAGGTTTGGGTGAACCACGGTAAAAACACTGTGTCTTTATGTGCTTGATTAAATCTGCTGTGTGTTAATTCTTTAATGAATTTCGCTGTGTTTATTCCAACAGTTATGTACCCGTTTATTTGATATTTGGGGCTTCACCTTCGCCTCCTCCTTCCCATTTGAGCTATTGGAAACCATCTCTTTAACTGCAGTGTTAAACTCCCATTCAACTGATAATACAAAATCATCTCAACTCATCATCGTAACAATGCCCAACCGTTTGATATTTTATTGCAAAGCACATTTGTTTTCAAGCCTCTAAAAGAAATTTTGTTCAATAACAATCAAAATAATAGGCTAATGATGCTACAATTTTTTTTGGAAAATAGTCAAAATTTAGGTAAGATTTTGACCAAAATCCAGCATAAATTTTGGGAAATTTGGGTTATAGTTGTTAAGCTTCATAATTTTGACCATCCCGAAAATTTTTGATGGTGCTAAATCCATTTACACCTTCAAAAAATATTTTAAATACATCTTCCTCACCTCAACTTTGGGAGTCATCCCTCATGCAACAACTTTCTCTAAGGTGAGGCAATAATTCATCTCAGAAAAGGAGTTGATGAGATAATAGCTAATAACTGTGTCCATGTATTGATCATCGACAGAGATTTTTTTCTTCTTCATATACAAAACTAAATGTAGAGTATTTTTTTATGCCTTTTTTCGAGAGATTTGATCCTATCTTGCAGCAATTGCACATAGAATTTTGTCAAAAGAAATCGTAATTATGCCAATCACTAGTGAAGAAGGGGGAAATGTTGCAAGGTCGACCAAGAATTTAATTGTTTCGTCTTCGTAGACTCTCACAATACTGGGAATATCGACGAATACAATAGATAAGGAAGAGGGAAATGTGGGTTCTAGTATATATATAAGCTGAGACAAGGCCAAAGAAAGTTGAACATCATCACAAACCCCAGTGGTAGATTTCATTTAAAACTTCCTATACCCCATAATTTGCGAGATAGATTGTCTAATTAGTTTATAGTAATGTGATATTAATTTCAAAACCATTAGATAATAAAGGGTTAGTCTATGGAAAAATCATGTCCACTATACAAGAGTAAAATTTCTAGCTAGCATTTTTTTGGTTTTCTTTAGTATTCTTAGATATTACTCAGAAAAAACCATGATGTAATTTCCAAAATCTACAATTTTGTTATGTAAGGAACTTTCTAATATTAATTTATATTATAATTTGTGTGATTAGAAAAATTTATCATAATATTTTAAATTATTTAATAATATATTAAATTATATAATAATAATTTACATCATAATTAAAATGATATGTTATACCAAATTTATATTGTATAACGTAATAAATACATTACTATAAATGAATGATAATATTAATTTTTTAACTTACATAAAATAAAATTAGAAAAATATAACTCATAATAACAAAATTATAGCTTTTAATTTTCTAATACTATGGTTTTAGTTTTAAAAACAACTAATAAATGAATTATTATAGGAAGTCATTATAGAACGAACTTTCTAATTGTTGTGCTTTGCCACATGTTCAAAAATTGTTGCATATAGGAGGATGAACTTAAGCCTCTACTATTGGTTGAATTTTCAAGTCAAATCCATCTTAAAAACACCTTCAGTGTAATTAAATACATTTAATTTAATTTTTTAAATGTTAAATGGTTAGTGAGATATATATCTAAATTTTCAAATATGAAGTTAGTTTCATATCAATTTTTACACTAAAACTTTATAATTTCAATGTTTCATTGTATAATATATGTATTTAGAATTTAATGTGATTTTAAGTGCTTAATCAAAATCATAAAAGGAGATGTTGGTTTGAAAATATATTTATTGATTGCAATTTTTAAAGATCATTATTTAAAAGAGAAACACACACACAATTTTAAAAAGAATTTTTTGTTTTTTTTTTTGTGTTAAATATTTTGAATTAAACCCATTGAATATCAATTTGGAATTTAGATATAACTTTGCACTAAAAATTTATATGTTTTTCATTTTCCATTTAAATATGATTGAGGTATAATATTTCATAGCAACATTTGGTTTATTGAAGTTAATGAATTATATGTTAATGGATGAAATTTAGATTTTGATTTAAAGGAGAAATTCTTTTACAAATTAGATTTCCCTATCTTTTATTAATCATTAGGATTTTGAAATCTTAAAAAATAATAATAATCATCGAAGGATATCTATAAATAAATTAATTTCGCATTTGTTCTTTATAAGTAATAAAGAATAAAATCAATGACTAGATTCATGTGTAAGAATTAGACTACAAGTAAAATGACATAAAGAAAAAAAATATAGAATGATGAAGCAACTTATTTGACATTTACAACAGATTTAACTAATGATACAGTTATTTCAAAATGAGAATGTGACATCTAAGTTTTAACAAACATCACACATATAATTAATCGATAATTTAGTCTATAACGTTATAAGGGTATGTGATTTGGTTAAACTTTATTTAATTTTGATTATAAGTGCCTAACATGTTGTTGTAACTTCGTCATCTATTCCACTTCACACTATTCTTTGAATATATGGTATTTATTGTTAAATATGTTGCAAAATGAATGTTCCAAGAATGGTTTAACATGCATTGTACATTGTACATATACTTACGTAAAAACCTTAAGAATAAAAATAAATCTAAATTTACTAAATAAGATCTCAAGAATTATATATATATATATATATATATATATATATATATATATATATATATATATATGTATATTTTTTCTATCACATATAAGCATACATGTGTCATATTATCTTACCCTTCACTAGCATTAAAATATCATAATGTGATACATTACAATGTCATGAAGTAAATAAATTGAATATAAATAGTAAAAGTTTATTAATTCTAAAAAAATATACAGATTGGAAAATTTGTACTTTGTAATAACCATATATTAAAAATTTGCTATATTTTACACCTTGAAGTAATTATATACAAACCCTACCTAAAATAACCATAAAACGAGTGTAATATGTAACATTTCTGCTTAACACCAGTAGTCAAAACGGAAGACATGAGATGACCCACAAGCCTAGCAATGAGCATAAGTCAAGAGATGCCATCTCTAATATTTAATGATAACTTATGAAGAATTTTTCAAAATTATGCAACCTAACCTTCTTCATGCTCAATCAATTAATAAGGTTTAGACAAAATGGATTTTTTCACGGAAATCCAGCAAAACAATTTTAAGAAAGAATGTGATTTTTTTTAATGCATTTTTGAACTCATAAATGGATTCAGCACCATGGAAAGCAACTTAAACTCAAGTTTTTAAAAATGTTCATAGGATTTTGATTAAAATTAACCAAAAAATATGTCATGAAAAAATATTATTTCCTTTATAATTTAGACTAAGAAAATTCATAAAACCTCTTTCATAAATGAAAATATGATATGTTTAGCATTTACCATTCTTTTATGAGAGATGTAATTTAATTTTACTTTCTATATCTCATTGCTTATCATTCTTTCATATCATATGTAATTTAGTTTTACTTTCTATATCTAATTGCTTATTTTGGTTTCAAAAATATTTAATCACATTTTTTATATTAATTATTTTATATTTTTTTGTTAGGTATTGTGAGTCTTAATATCACTGTTAAGCCTATTTATAACTTGATTAACCAATATTCAAGAGATTTTAAGCCTTTAAAATCACTCTGGATCACAATTAGCCCCAACCACATCAACCCTTAACATGACTATATTTTAACCTAAAGCATTCAAATTGACTGGTAACCTTTTCACCAAACAGTACCTTAACAAAACATCATGTCACTATCTATTCTACTCCCATGAGCATATAGGTGACCATGTTAATTAATTAATTGTTCCCTGATTTTTCAATTAATTGGAAGTTGGATTCTATGATCAATTGATAGTCAGTGTATATATCAAGGAAGAAATCAATCCCAAGTGGCATGGAAGGATATATATATATATATATATACCAGGAAGGAAATTTATGATGTAGAGAATCATAAGTGCCATGCTTGCTTCTCCACATATTCAGACAATCAGTTATTTGTGGCCAAGGGGCATGCTTGTTCATATAACAGAAAACAACAAAACTATAATAATTGTATATGCAAGAGAAATGCACATTGTTGATGGAAAACCATTATTATTTGTCATTGTTTTTTCCTTTGTCTTTTCTTTTTTAATTATTACATTTAATTTTATAATAATTGTTATGGAAGAATAAATATGTAAGAATATTATTTCCGGGAAAGCCATCTTGTTGATAAAAAACCTGATAAAAAATCTCTCACTTTTGAATTTCATAACAAAATAATCCTTTCTGCATAATGCCCCTCATCCATGGATTTAATTTATAAGAAACATAAGTGAAAATGTAAAAAATTAATAAGCAACAATTAAACCTTTGAATAACAAAATAGAGTAATCTTTTTTTTGCATAATATTTGTCATTCATGGATCTTAGTAATAATTTATAGGAAAGGAAAATCATTATTACATGGAGTTTTTTTATCAGGGTTTTTTATTAACATATTTTCTCCAAATGGTTATTAGGGAAATAGTATTCTTACATGTTTGTTCTTTCATACCATTTTATAATAAAATTGAATGTAATAATTTTTTCATTTGCTAAGTTGTGTGAGTCTTCATATTACTTCACACTTAAACTTTAGTTGAGAAACTGTGACCTAGCTACATTTAAGTTGTTAAAATTACCCAAGGATTGGTGACGGGGCTGCATTTAAGTTGTCAAAATTACCTAAGGATCACACCTAGTCTAGGCCACACTAACCTTTAACATGGCTGGATCTTTTCCCACTAAGTTTTGAATCATAACATTAACATCACAAAGTGTCTTAACAGTATGATCCATCATAGTATATTCTATGTGAGGTGGTCAAAAGTGAATGTTATAATTAAAAAACAAACAAATATTAAAAATAAAAATAACTCCCAAATACACTACACTCTAAATAGAAAAACTAACATGTGTGACAATAAGAAAAGCAACTCCCAAATATAGCAAAACTAACATGTGTGGCAATAAGAACATTAGAAGAAGATAGTTTGAGATTCATCACAATGAAGACAATTTATAATAGAATACATTTTTATTATTCACATTTTCTGTCATTCAACACTTTAACATTGTTACTTTGCAGTCAATATTTATATTTCATCATTCAAGTTTTTAACAGTATATCATCTTAATAAACTAAGGTTTTTGATCAAGTTTTTGATCAACATACATTCTCGAGATGGCTATCTAGGAAATAGTATTCTGACACATTTGTTCTTCCATAACATTTTATAATAAAACTGAATGTAATAATTAAAAAGAAAAAAAACTATGATTAAATAGAAAAAAACACTTCATGATAGACTACATTCTAGATGTCAAAACTAATAGGTGTGACAATAAAAACAATAGAAGACGATAGTTCGAGATTTATCACAGTGAAGTCTATTTGTAATTGAATACATTCTTATTATTCGCATTTTCTATCATTCAACATTGTTACATTGTCACTTTGCATTCCAAATTTTTATTTCACTATTTTTCAACATTCAAGTTATTAACAATCTCTACCATCACAACAAACTAATATTTTTTATAAGGATTTTTTATCAACATATTTTCTCTAGATGGCTATCAAGGAAATAATATTCTTACATGTTTTTTATTCCATAACATTTTATAAGAAAAGTGAATGTAATAATTAAAAACAAATTATTAAAAAGAACAAAAGACCCGTGATAGACTACATTCCAAATGGAGAAACTAACAAGTGTGACAATAAGAACAGTAGAAGATAGCTTGAAATTGATCATAATGAAGACTATTTATAATTTTCCACATTCTTATTATTGACATTTTTTATCATTTAACATTGTTACATTGTCACTTTGCATTCACAAGTTTTACTTCATCATTCAAGTTATTAACAATCTCTATCATCTCAAAAAACTGAGGTAATTGAGAAAATTTAAAATTAAAATTAACAGATTAATCTTAGACATATTTATCATATTTAAAATGATTAGAATAATTATATGTTCAACAAATTTTTCAAGGCCACACATGACTAAAACCAACCTATATCAATATTAACTCTGGATCTATCAAGCACCAAGAAGGATGAAATCTCTCAAGGTGCAAACCTTTCATCAAAGGTTTTCACCTCGAGAGATTTGATCCCTCTGTGTGCTTCATAGATTCATGGTTATGATGGATCTAGATTGGATTGAAACTACACTAAAATCTTGATAATAAAACTTGATTGTATTAATCTCATACACTTTCAAGGATGTGAAAAATTTAGGTGATAATTTAAAAATACCATACACTTTCAAGGATGTGAAAAAATGTAAAAAAAAATAAGTGCTAATTTATAACGAAGGAAAATAATTAATTGTAAAACATGTTTTCAATTTTAATTTAAGTAAATAGTGTGTCTAATTGATAAAAAATAGATTGTTCTACTATTTGATGGAACTAAGTTAGAATTCTCTACATGTCATGCAATATAAATTATAGAGCATGGAACCAATAGAACTATGTTAGAATTCTCCCCATATCATGCAATAAAAACTACAAATCATGGAACATAGGCAGTATAGTATTTTTTTGTTTTCAATTCACAAAAAACGTAAGTGATTCTACGATTTTTAATTTGTAAGAAACTTAAGTGAAAAGATAAGAAATAAAATTATGGACTTATTCCTTTAGATGTAGCCCGTTTGGTTTCAGCTCCCTGATTTACAAGATTTGGTCACTCAATCTTAGCTCCCTTCGATGAAAGACAATCCTATTCAAATTCGGGAAAGGAAAATAAAATGGCTTAAGGATTGTCTTAAATCATGGGTAAAATATTCTCTTCCCTCCATAAAAGAAGTTATACAAGAGATGGAACAAAATATCATTTTGCTCCACTCCTCAATGGAAAATGAACCAATGACCTCAGGAATGTTTAATGAAGATAGATCCATGTTTCATAAATATCATTCTTTGCTAAAGGAAGAAAAATAATATTGGAGACTAAATTCCATAAGTGTGTGGCTTCAAGCAGGAGATAGGAACACCAAATATTTCCATGAGTATGCTAAAAATTAGGGAGTGAAAAAAAAAACTCCATAAATTACAGTAAATGGCATCAAGATGGGATACTTTCAGATTAAGGAGAAATTAGTGGCTTACTTCAAAAATATTGGTACTCAAAAAGACCTGCCCTCAGAAGAATCTAAAGACTATATGTTATATCAGATCCCGTAATTGATCTTTGAAGGCATGTACTACTAAATAACTCTCCCTCCGGAAGAAGAAATTCGTCATGCTGTTTCCTCCTTTCATCCAGATAAAGCCCTAGGCCCGAATGGAATTTATGCAAATTTATATCAGCAATTTTTGGAGATAATCAAGAGGGACCTCCGCAAAATGATTAGCTACTCTTTGAAGAAAGTTTGCATGGGGAGTGGGATAATTTTTTAATTCCTTCATTTGATTCCTAAAGAAACTAACCGCTCCTCATTTAATAGATTCAGGCCTATCTCATTGTGCAATGTCGCTTACAAAGTCATTTCTAAAATTCTTTTCAAAAGACTCAAATAGCTTCTCCCCTCCATCATTTCATAGAATCAAGGCATTTTTTTTCCAAGGAGGAAAACATTTGACAACATCATTATTTTTAAGAAGCCATTCTCTCGATTAGGTCACGAGGAGGTAAGGGGATGTCTATTAAATTATACATGGAAAATTCCTTTGAACAGTTCAAGCACAAATTTCTCTTCAATGTTCTGAGTAAACTGGGTTTTGATAACACCTTTATAAAATGGATTTTTCTCTGCATTAACTATCCTTGGATTTCTCCTCTAGCGAATGGAAAAGTCACCAGATTATTCAAAGCTTCCCATGGTCTTCATCAAGGGTTCGTTCGATCCCGTTTCCTCTACATTCTAGTTGCAGATACCTTGAGTTGACATTTAGAATATGAGCACAACATTGGACGCCTTCCAACTTTCTGGTTCACTGCTGGCATCAAAAGTGATAACCATTCTCAATTTTTTGATGACATTATACTTTTTGGAGGAGCTTCGATGGAAATTGCGAGAAGATTAAAAGAGGATCTATACAACTTATTGCAAGCCTAGGGGGATTTCCAAATTTTGAAAAGTCCAAATCTTTAATTGGAAGATATCGATGTCCAAAAGTCTTCCTATCAGGGAATTTTTTAGATTTAACTATGTTGATAATTGGAAGGATTTTAAATACTTCGGTATCTTTATTTTCCTAAAATCTCACTCTCCCTAAGCATGGAAAAATGTGTAATCTAATATTAAATTCAATTTGGATTCTTGGGGTGCAAGGTCACTCATGCTCGCAGGAAGAATAGTTCTCATAAAGGCAGTATTGTCCACAATTCCCCTGTTCTAATTCTCAGCATTGTTTTCTCTTCATCACATTCTTCTCAGTCTCGGGAAAATCATAAGAAAGTTCCTCTCGGAGGGCAGAAAATAATATTCAAAGAAATTTCACTTAGTCAATTGGGCTATTATTCACGCCCCTAAAGATCATGGTGGATTGGGAATTAGTGACTCTCCCTTGGTGAACTAGGCAATGGGTGCTAAAATTTGCTAGAAAATCAAATCAATTTAGATGGATGGTGGGCCTGAGTGCTCATAGTCAAATATTTTCATAATGAATTTGTTAATCAGATGGGCCTCCCCTCATCTTCAAGACTTTGCTACCATATCTGAAAACTTATATATGAGATGGGTGACATCTTCGGAAGCACTGGTTACAGGGTACAAGCCCCAGAAGTGATGATTTATGCTATGTGATTAATTTCACTAGCTTCAATATCAATTCTTCACCCCTCTAAGAATCGCTCAATGCAATGAGTTCTAAGTGGACTATTCAAAAATCATGAGAAATTAGTCAATTATGACTATCTCTCCATGGAAATGGTCATATATCAATGAATTACTTAACGCAGTTGAATCCCAAAAATGATATCTAATACAACGCACTATGGAAACCCCTCATACTCAAATACAAATAGTAAAGGGAGCTCTACTTGAATGGTTCATGAGGCACAATACTTGCTAAGGTTTTTGAAAATGGGGTAGAAATATAAGTGGGCTTGATTGTGGGGAAAAAATCCGCAGATAAGTTGTGGGATGGGTGACCTCCCGGGAAATCCTGGTTACTGGGTGAAAGCCTCATAAGTGATGATTAACACTATGTGATTCATTTCACTACTTTCAATCCCCACTTCTTCACCCCTATAAGCATCACTCTATGCAATGAGTGCTAAGTGGTCTATTCAAAAATCAAGATAAATTAGTTTGTTACGACTACCTCTCATGGAAATGGTCATAGATGAATGACTTACTTAATGCAGTTGAATCCAAAAAATGATATCTAATATAATACATTGTGGATACCCCTCATACTTAAATACGAAGAGTAAAGGGAGATCTACTCGAATGGTTCATGAGGTAAAATAATTTCTAAGGTTTCGCAAATGGGGTAGCAAGCTGAGTGGGCTTGATTTTTGGGAAAAACTCCACAGTTAAGAGCGCTTGAACCAGAGGACTTTTGGGCTGGTTGACCTCCCGGGAAGTCCTGGTTACTGGGTGCAAGCCCTGAAAGTGATGATTGATGATATGTTATTCATTTTACTAGTTTCAATCCCACTTCTTCACCCCTGTGAGCATCACCCGATGCAATGAGTGCTAAGTGGACTATTTAAAAATCATGATAAATTAGTTAGTTACGACTACCTCTCATGGAAATGTTCATATATGAATGACTTACTTTACACAGTTGAATCCAAAAAATGATATCTAATATAATGCGCTCACACCCGATGCAATGAGTGCTAAGTGGAATATTCAAAGATCATGAGAAATTAGTGAGCTATGACTACCTCTCATGGAAATAGTAATATATGAATGACTTACTTAACGCAGTTGAATCCAAAGAATGATATCTAATATATTGCACTGCAGAAACCCCTCATACTTAAATACAAAGAGTAAATGGAGCTCTACTTGAATGGTTCATGAGGCACATTACTTGCTAAGCTTTTGCAAATGGGGTAGCAAGCTAAGTGGGCTTGATTGTGGGGAAAAACTCCACAGTTAAGCGTGCTTCAACCAGAGTAGTTCTAGGATGGGTGACCTCCCGAGAAGTCCTGGTTACCGGGTACAAGCCCCGGAAGTGATGATTGACGTTATGTTATTCATTTCACTAGTTTCAATCCCACTTCTTCACCCCTATGAGCATCACCCAATGCAATGAGTGCTAAGTGGAATATTCAAAATCATGACAAATTAGTCAGTTACGAATACCTCTCATGGAAATGGTCGTAGATGGATGACTTACTTAATGCAATTGAATCCCAAAAATGATATCTAATATAATACACTCTAGAAACCCCTCATACTTAAATATAAATAGTAAAGGGACCTCTAATTGAATGGTTCATGAGGCACAATACTTACTAAGGTTTTGAAAATGAGGTAGAAAGGTAAGTGGACTTCATTTTGGGGAAGGTTTTGAAAATGAGGTAGAAAGCTAAGTGGACTTCATTTTGGGGAAAAACTTCACAGTTAAGAGTGCTTGAACCAAAGGTGTTCTAGGATGGGTGACCTCCTGGGAAGTCATGGTTACTAAGTGCAAGCCTCGAAAGTGATGATTGATGCTATGATTTATTTCACTAGTTTCAATCCCACTTCCTCACCCGATGCAATGAGTGCTAAGTGGACTATTAAAAAATCACGAGAAATTAGTCATTTATGACTACCTCTCATAGAAATTCTCATAGATGGATGACTTACTTAACACAGTTGAATCCCAAAAATGATATCTAATATAATGCATTGCGGAAACCCCTCATACTTAAATACAAAGAGTAAAGGGAGATCTAATTTAATGGTTCATGAGGCACAATACTTGCTAAGTTTTTGCAATGGGGTAGCAAGCTAAATGGGATTTATTGTGGGGAAAAAATCCAAAGTTAAGCGCACTTGAACCAGAGGAGTTATGGGATGGGTGACCTCCTGGGAAGTCCTGGTTACCGGGTACAAGCCCTGAAAGTGATGATTGATGCTATGTGATTCATTTCACTAGTTTCAATCCCATTTCTTCACCCCTCTGAGCATCACCCGATACAATGAGTGTTAATTGGACTATTCAAAAATCATGAGAAATTAGTCAGTTATGACTACCTCTCATGGAAATGGTCATAGATGAATGAATTACTTAACGCATTTGAATCCCAAAAATGATATCTAATATAATGCATTGCGGAAACCCCTCATAGTTCAATAAAAATAGTAAATGGACCTCTACTTGAATGGTTCATGAGGAACAATACTTGCTAAGGTTTTGGAAATGGGGTAGAAATCTAAGTGGGCTTGATTGTGGGGAAAAAATCTACTGTTAAGCGTGCTTGAACCAGAGAAGTTCTAGGATGGGTGACCTCTCGGGAAGTCCTGGTTATCAGGTCCAAGCCCCAGAAGTGATGATTGATGCTATGTGATTCATTTCAGTAGTTTCAATCCCACTTTTTCACCCCTGTGAGAATCACCCGATGCATTGAGTGCTAAGTGGACTATTCAAAAATCATGAGAAATTGGTCAGTTATGACTACCTCTCATTAAAATGGTCATAGATGAATGACTTACTTAACATAGTTGAATCCCAAAAATGATATCTAATAAATTGCTTTGCGGAAACCCCTCATACTTAAATATAAAGAGTAAAAGGAGCTATACATGAATGGTTGATGAGGAACAATACTTGCTAAGGTTTTGTAAATGGGTAGCAAGCTAAGTGGGCTTGATTTTGGGAAAAAACTCTACAATTAAGCATGCTTGAACTAGAGGGGTTATGGGATGGGTGATCTCCTGGGAAGTCCTAGTTACCGGGTGCAATCCACGGATGTGATGATTGACGCTATGTGATTCATTTCACTAGTTTCAATCCAACATCTTCAACCCTTTGAGTATCACCCGATGCAATGAGTGCGAAGTCGACTATTCAAAAATCATGAGAAATTAGTCAGTTATGACTACCTCTCATGGAAATTGTCATAGATAAATGACTTACTTAACATAGTTGAATCCCAAAAATGATATCTAATATAATGCATTGTGCAAACCCCTCATACTTAAAAAATTATATCTGATTCATCTAGCTTGAATAATAATAATAATATCACTTGGACTCTAGGGAATGGAATTTGAATCGACATTTGGTTTGAATCTATAATGAACCACCTCCCATCTCCCCCCCATTTCAAGAATATTTAGATCTAAGGCCTCTCCAGCTCCATCTATCTAGTAAATGGTTGGAAGTTGGAAAATATTCCTAACAATATCATATGACTTTGGGATAAGCTTAAGGAAATACTAATAGGAGGTGCTCCTTGGTATCATGATGCAGATGAAATATTACGTTGGAAAACTCATGTATATAACGTCAAGATAAGTTATGAAAAAACATTTTCTTTATGTTCATCCCCCCTAAGTGCTCACTATGGAGAAACTTGTCGCTGAACAATGCCATCCCCAAAGAAAACACGTTATGTTGGCTTCTCACCCACAAGGAAATTTTGAATTTTAAAAACCTCAAAAAAATAGGCATCCAAGGTCCTTCATGGTTCCCTCTCTGCAATCAGAGTGAATAATCTACTCCTCATATTTTCATGTCTTGCTCTTGTGCTTCTTAGGTCTGGTCTTTAGTTTTAGGGCCTTTATATCCTCGCATGTAGTTTCCTACATGGCTCTCTGCTTTTATCTCTAGTTGGCACAAACACTATGGGGTATCCTTCTTAGGGAAGCTCAATCTTAGATGGTTTTGGCTCTTCCTCCTGAAGTACATTTACTAGCATATTTAACTATCTCACAAAAATTCTATATTAAAAAATATTTGTATTCGTCCTCAAGTCATTGCCCTCAAAGATATTTCCTTTTTTGTAGAGTACAATAGAACAAAATAGATAGAGAATTATCCTCTCCTCAATCATCAAGAATTCTAGTGGATGGGCTCTCTGATTGATCCATTGAGCCACATTTCCTTTCCACCCTCTCAACATTCCCTCCAGGTGAAAACTAGTAACACTAACTTTCTTATGCATACTTGAGCAGTGGAATAATTTCTGGAAAAATTAGATCCTCTTCTTTCATGGAGCCTCAAAAAATAATCTAGGGGTGGCATGAGGGGGACAGATTCTCTTAATTTATGAGGAGCACCAAGTAATAAACCATGCCTAGGTTCTTCGCAGGAGAACAAATAACATGACAAAAATGTATAGAATTTTATTAGGTCTTCAATTAGCTAAGGATATGGAACTCTCCAAGATTATAATTTTGGGAGATTCTCTTATCAATATCCAACATTTACACAATGTTTCTCTTCTAAAGAATAACCACTTTAGACTTCTTCTTTGACAAATCTTGAGCACCTTGGATTCCTTCGCTAGTAAGGATTTATTCCACATCTTATAGAATCAAAACAGGGAGGTTTAAAAACAAGTCAATCATGCTTGCCTTCTGTAGACATGACAAAGTGATGTAAATGGAAAGATCGAATGGAAAACTATCCCTTCATGAAATCAATGCAGGTCCCTAACTATCACATATCTTTGGTCATTCTTAAGCTTGGGATAAAAAAAAATTGTTTTCGGGGGCTCTAAGTTCCATTTTCATACATTATATATCCCCTTCTACAAGCTGAATATGTGTTTATTAATGATGTGGTATGAGCTTATTACCAAGGATGAGGTGGATGGATATGGGCATGCATGCCACATACCTCCACACACCTTGCCTAAGGTGAAATATGCAATTGGTCACTCCATTTATCTGTATTTCTTCATACTTGGTTCATTCATAGCTTTTGGAATGTGAGTGCTAATGAATCTTAAGAGTGGCTTAATATTTGTAGCATGTGAATCATTTGGTTCTAGAATTATATTCATGGAGGTTTGTCATAAGTTGGATATGCCAAAAATAGGCTTTTGGTGTTGGTTTGGAAGCTTGGTCTCTCTAATTGAATGTATGGGTTCACGTACTATCTTCATTATTTTTGGCGGTCTAGAGAATTTAAAAAATGGTGTGGGTTTATTGCTTCGTGTCTTGAATTGTGCCCAGTTCGACACTCTTTAGCCCTCATAATTGGTGCTTATCTTGAGTAATTTTGTTATTGATTTTATTTATTGCTTGCTTTGGATTTGGATATTTTTTTCTTTTTGTTTGTCGACAGCTCTCTAAGCGAATGTAATTCAAGTCTCTCCTCTTTCTTGCACTCCCAATGTAACTCTTCTTTTGGATAGCGAAGGCTTTGTCAAAAGGAAGCTTATGTGGTTGATTGTCCATTTCATTATGGATTTTCCAAGGAAAGTAAGGTACCTAAATTACATTTCTCTTGTCAAATTTTTTTTCATTAACATGTATTTTCAATTTTATTTTCTTTATTGGGATGATTCATGCTTTGTCTCTTGTATAAGGATATTTTTGAATTTCACAAATTTCGACCCTCCTGTGGTCCCTTTCCCCAGTTTCTGGGATTCCCTTCCCTACCTAATTCAATGTTTAGACACCAACTCTAAATTATTTCCCTAGATTATAATTCAAATTAGAAGCTTCAAACTAGAGAACTTCGAAGATTCACATGGAAATAATGCTTTCAATATTTTCCCACATCCCCCTGTCAATTTTCATGTGGAAAACAATCCAATATTATTTTTCATATGATCAGGGAAATTAAATGACTCCAAGTTCAAGTAAATAGTAAAATTTATGAGATTAATGCCCTCCGCATCTAATTGGCTGACTTGCAAAGTTCAATGAATGAAGGAAACCATCATAGCTTTGCAAGTAGTTCCTATGAGGGTCAGTCTGACTTGTTTCATGATCTCATTCTACAAAGTTGTGCTTCTTTGTGGTTATTTTTGTTGTATTTATAGGTGTTTCCTTGCTTGATCTATGTATGTTATAAATAATCTGCTTGTAGAAGATATTGGTTCTTCTATTATGTCCCCTGATGAAGAACTTGATCCTAGGATTGCAATGTAAAATACCTCGAATATTTTGTTGCGTCCAGGCGCATATTTAATGGAAGAATTACTCATTATAGTAACAAAAATTTGAATATATATATATATATAGATAGATAGATATAGATAGATAGATATATATATATATATATATATATATATATATATATATATATATATATATATATATATATATATAATATGTAACAACTAAACCTTTGAATGGCACAACATAATAATCCTTTTTTCACAGTACATGTGATCCATGGATTTAATTCATAAGAAACATAAGTGAAAATGTAAGAAACAAATATGAAACGATTAAACATTTGAATACCAAAGTAGAGTAATCCTTTCTGCATAATACCCATCATTCATGGATCTTAGTGCAAGGCTCTATATTGCATGTTTGATTAGGCTATCATAATGATTTTATGGTAGTATAGGCCTCTCAATTTTTACATCAGTTTATAAATATTCTTTCTGTGCATATTGAGTCTGACATCATACATATGAAAATGAAATTCAATCAAAGCTAAAAGCTATAGTTTCCCAAAGAATGAATGGTCTGGCCCATTCAATTATGAGTAAATCAACTACACAAAAATAATTAAGGTATTTTTAAATTTAAAATATAAGGTTCAGAAAAATGAATCTATATAACATTGCATATAAATAATCAATTGATATGAAATGAATTAAATGTTTATGTAGTCACTCAATTTATTCTACTAATTAGGTCATGTATTTTTCCAAGCTTGTGTGGCAAGGACTATGCTACTACCACTTTTTTTAATAGAGTAATATTTAATTATTCATCATAATTAATTAAAATTTATTTTATTTTTACAATGTTTGCTTTAATAGCTATTGCGCCATGGTTTGGAGTATATCTTAAAATTTCTTTATCTTGTCTTCCTTAGATATAAGAAAGCAAAATAACGATCGAAGATCCAAAGGAATTTTGTAGGAGGGAAAGCATGCCCCTTATAGATCATTGGCATGGAATTCCAGGTAGCATGGTTTTCCTTGAATAATAGTGATGAGTCACCGTGCATCATGGATATCAGCGAGCGATGACTTTCTCCACTACTAATCTGACAGCTAAATTATGATAAATTTTCTCACTATGTAAAAAAAATAGAAAAACGACAACAACTGCACCAAATCGAAGACCAATGGAGATGCAAATGTCGCTCAACCACCAATGTTTAGGAAACAAAAACCAACCAAATTTTTTTTGTGGATCAATCCCATAATACAAATGAGTACTTTAATTTTTCAAAACAAAAGGTTTGTCATATCTTAAATATGGTCATATAATATAATGAAAACCTTAGATTATATGAGGATTTTCTATAAGGAAATTAGGATTTAGTGGTTAATGTTGTTGCATAGGGGTAGTTACTATGAGGGAAAATTAAGATTAAATATAGGGAAAAGAAAATATCAAGAATAATAGTATTTTTTTTTTAATTGCTTATTTTTTAATATTTAAATTTTAAATGTGTAATTAGTAGTAGTATAATAATTATAGCCTCGATGGTTAGCTCAATTGGTCGAGTACCCATTACTAAAGCACCATGCCAATGGGAGGCCATGAGGTCAATTATCTTTGAAAATCTCAATATTATGCTCTAATTAGTTTTGTTGAGGGGATGTGATCCCTTCAAGTGGATCTACCCAAATTTTACTCAGGAAAAAAAGTAGTGTAATATAATTTTAGAATTTATTTATTAAAATTTTATTTATAAGTTTGTAAAATATGTGTATATAGACATAGATTTCTTTTAGCAAAAAAAAATAAAAATTATATATTAATAATAATAGTTTAATTAAAAATATTTTTTTTTTGTAAAGTTCCGCTATTCTATTATAGTCCATAAAATATATTATAAGCTAGGTAACAAGAGCATTAAAGGGGCCAACAACTATCTACCCTTGACGCAACCAAAATCAAAATTTGGTTGTCACTAGGGAGCCACCCAACAAAGGGAAACCAACCCAATAGGCTCCATATGTTCAAAAATATAGCGAAAATCCAAACAAACAGATAATGAGTCCTATTTAATAAATAAAAAACAGTCTTGACATTCTTCCAACTTGACAGAGAGAAACTGGAAAACATAAAAAGAATTAAGGAGGTAATTCCTCTAGAATCTAGCAAACATAGGGATTGGAGGGTGTACATTTGGTTTCCTTAGGTTCGTCCACATGCTCCTCTCCCAACATGCAGGACTTCTAGACTTTCTCTGCACTTCGTATTGCTGATAGAAGGAGCACCACTACTCTCGAGCCTGGCTGCCATCCTTCCTTCTTCCGCTTCCTTTCCAGCCTTGTTGTCTTCTTCCACAACCAGCCCACCCGTAGAGGAGGTGGAAGTTGTTTCATATTTCTTGGGCATGTTGGCATGCTCTCTTGTCCCCCATCTAGTGTGCACCGGTTCCAAATGACTCATAGGCTTGAGGGCCATGAAAGGAAGGGGGTGGAAGATGTCCTCTGCTTGTTGACCTCCCACATGGAATTGGAGCTCGCGATCATAGAAGATGAGGTCCATGGCCTCGCGATATTTGTCCAATGCATGGTTTCCCTAGGTAATTTGGTGGTAGAGCCTGTCCACCATGAGCTTTTTTTGAACCAAAGCGGCAGTGAAGAAATTGTTCATGATCAATTATCACTTTGCTAAGGTAGTGCGGGAATTTGTAGAACCGCCCAGGGCTTCCAGTTCCAATGTGTTAACTTGACATCTTATCTGTACAAGGATGTCAGGTGCATAGCCAGAAGCTTCCTATATTTTAGGGAGCTTATAATCGTCATCGAAAACATGCACCCCCAAGCGTCCCCCACTCACGCAACACATTTTTCTCCTCGGCATGTTGGAAAGGGACCAATGCGTCCTCCTCTTCTAGACTTATTTGCAAAAGGATCGGCAATGGAAGCTTTCCCAAATGCGCAACACATTGAAATGATCCTCCTGACTGAGGGTGACTTGAAGGATGAGGAGGGAAGCTTCATGTACATGCATCCTATGGTGATTGACCTCATCTCTGCTCTTTGTGTGACACCCATATTTCAACTCATTAAATCTTGACATTCCCTTCAGTCTGCCGGCGAATTTCCAAGCCAAGGTTGGACTCCTTACAAACTTCAAAATTAAGACCTGGAGGGGAAGGGAGGAGGTGAGGCAGGTGGCTCACTTATGGGATCCATATGTCTCCTTTCATGTGCTTCAACGTGTTTTCTATCACCCACATACGGGGGTAATTAAAAATATAGCTAATTTAGATAGTAATTTAATTTAGGGGTGATAGGAGCGAAGGGGAGAGGAAGGGGCTAGTAAATTTTTTTCATGAGAATCAAGAAGAATATAGGTATGCTTGTGGTTTAGGTCACAATTCTAACAAATTTTCTAAATCATATGCCTTATATCAAGGTTTCAAGAAAATTATAAATTTGGGAATTCATGAGGTGATTCTTTTTGCTGGTTCCTTGAATATAATTCACCATTTATTCAGGATATCTCCCCTCAAGTAAAAAGTTAAGTCATTTTAAAGTATATTAATAAATTGCCTTAGTCTATCCCGAAGAAGAATTATTTACATGTTCTTAGATCAAACGACTCCAAGGTTTATCACATGGATAATTTTGGTTCAAGGCCAAATTACAATGAACATTCCTCGTGAGAGTTGCAAAGGGGAGTGGTAGACAATAGCTCAGATCGAAAATGATGGTCATTTGAATAAGTAGGTAGGGGTTAATTTGTGTGAAATTATCTATTATCCTTTCTTCTTTTATGACTAATCGCATCAGAGATAGAAAAATCATAAGAGGGGTGAATCCCCCTTCCTATCTCAAGGCAACAACTTGTAACAACTTTGTGAACATTGTGGTAATTGTGGATGGAATTTTAGTAGGAATTGGTCGTCAAACACTCATTTGTGTAGGTTTGATCCCTGTACAGAAATTATATGCAAATGAATTCTTAAAAATAGAAAATAAATAATAGCGAGAGAATAAAACATAAAATAGATATACACAGAGATTTTTCCCCTGGATCCCAAATCGAGACTACTAGCTAGATTTTTCATTATATTCCTTCTAGTGTTACAACTCATATATATACATGTTGAAGCATTCATAAACCCCAATCCATTAACCCAGGATTATAACATAACCATAGTACCCTTGATGGGATATAAAAAATACCAGGGGCTGAAAACCATCATGCCCCAAAACCATGTGCAAATTTTTCTTGGGGTGCTACCTTGGACGTTGCGCAGGGGGCTACCTACCCCCTATGAACCCCTGGATAGGAGGGGCTTCCACCCAGTGCAACGAACAAGGGGTGTTGTCAACTCCCTCCCCCCCCCCCCCCCCCCCCTCCACGTGTGATTATTCATGGAAATAATATAACACATACCCAAAATTATCTCACTTCTTATTTTATTTCCATAAGGGGCCACCGAAGAGCTTAGTCATTAGTCCAGTACTGCAACATCCATTATTTCTCTACACCAAGAGAACTTCTGAGTGCTCACAAAATTCATCAATGCATCTGCAACATTCTTCAAAGTATCCACCTTTACCAGCAACACCTTTTTATCCTCAACCATATCTCTCACAAAGTGTTATTGAACATCAATATGCTTTGTCTTTGAATGATAAGCAGGGTTCTTATTCAAGAAAATTGCACTTTGGATACCAAAGTATATCCTTATAGCTCGCTGCACCAACCCCATACTTGAAAAAATATTTGCAACAAAACTTCTTCCTTACTTGCATGAGTGGCTGCCATGTATTCTGCCTCTGTAGTTGAAAGAGCCACCATAGACTGTCTTTTACTCATCCAACTGAATGCACCCAAAAATAGGCTAAACACATACCAACTTGTACATCTTATTTAGTCTAGATCTCTAGCCCAGTCTACATCAACAAAACCACGGATGTCCAAAACTCTATCTAATCATGGTCTTCCCTGGTAGCACAAGCCATAATCACTAGTGCCATGCAAATAACTGAAAACCTGCTTTATTGTTGTCCAATGCTCCTTCCCTGGTTTTGACATAAACATTCTCAATACTCCCACCGCATGTGAAATGTCTGGTCTAGTAAAAACCATTTCATACATCAGGCTACCCACTAAACTTGTATGTGGAACTTGGGACATATCCTCTTCTTCTTCTTATGCCTTAGGACACTATTCAGTAGATAGATTTACACCTACAAGAATAGGAACCTTCACCAGTTTACTATGCTGCATATTGAACCTCTGCAATATTGTATTGACATATTTCCTCTGGTTTAACTAGAGCTTCCTTTTTTCCCAATCTCTCTTAATTTCCATCCCCGAAATATATTTTGCAGCACCAACATCTTTCATGTCCAATTTGGAGAACAATTGGGTATTCAAATCTTGGATAATTTCTTTGTCATTTCCAATCAACAACATGTCATCCACATACAAGACTAAATAAATAACATAGTCACCGATTAATTTAAAATACACACAGTGATCCTATTTTCTTCTGGTGAAGCCAAGTCCCCGTATATAGGTATCAAATTTCTAATACCGCATCCTTGGTGACTATTTTAACCCATACAGAGACTTTTTTAACCTGCATTATGGTTCTTTCTTACCCTTCACTATAAAGCCTTAAGGTTGCTTCATGTAGATCTCTTCCTCCACATCCCCTTGTAGAAATGTTGTCTTCACATCCATCTGCTCTATCTCAAAATAAAATTCAAAAACAACAGATAAAAGTAATCTAATAGAAGTAACCTTGGAAAAAAGAGAAAAATATCACCAAAATTAATTCTCGGCACTTGGGAATAACCTTTTGCTACCAAATGAGATTTCTATTTCTCCACCTTTCCTTTTACATTAATCTTCTTCTTAAACACCCATTTTCTCTTGATGGGATTCCTTCCAGTTGGAAACTCCACTAGATCCCATGCCTCATTTTTGTGCAAGGATGCCATTTCATCAACAATGGCCTCCTTCCACAATTTTCCATCCTATGAATCCACTGCCTCCCTAAGAGTTCTGGGATCATCATCAGTGATATTTAAAGACAAATTTGAATAGAAAGTAGATGGACTATACCTTTATGGCTATCTTCTTTCCTGAACTGATCTTATCACACCTAGAGTTTGTGGCTCTTCCTCTTCTGAATCTTGTTATGTTGTACAGTCTGATTCATCCTCCTTTAGCTCAAACTCTATCATATCGAGTTCCTTTGGTAGGAATTAATGTTTAAAAATGCATTTCACCTCTCTAAACACCACATCTCAGTTTTACACATCTTTCCTTGTTTCTGGGTTCCAAAGCTTGTAACCTTTTAAACCATCCTTATGCCCAATAAAGATGTACCTTTCATATTTATTATCCAGCTTTGTCCTTTTATCCTTTGGAACATGTACATATGCATCACATCCAAATACCCTCAGATGTGAAAGTGAGGATTTATTTCCAATCTATACCTCATGTGGAGTCTTATCCTCCAATGTTGATGAAGGTGATCTGTTAACCAAGTAACATGTAGTCTCCACTGCCTCTGCCCAGAATTCTTGTCCTAACCCGGTACCACTGAGCATGCTTCTTGCCCTTTCCATTAGTGTTATGTACAATCTTTCTGCAACTCTATTTTGTTGAGGTGTGTATGGAGTAGTCTTATGTCGTTCTATACCACACTTCTTACAGAGCTCATCAAATTCCTTCTTGTAGAACCCTCCACCATTATTTGTCCTCAACACCTTTATCTTCTTCTCTGTCTGGTTTTCCATCGGAGCCTTAAATTATTTGAATCTATCAAAGACCTCAAATTTCTTCCTCAAGAAATATATCCATGTATTCCTTTATAATTCATCTATGAATGAAACATAGTACACAGACTTACCCAGTGATGGAACCGACATAGGTCCAAACACATAATGTGCAAAATCTCTAATATCTTGTTCGCCCTCTTAGCACAAGAAACAAAACTCACCTGATTACACTTCCCATATACACAATGTTCACATAAATCGAAATCCAGAGAGAAATTATACATACCTTCTACCATACCATTACCATGCAGTATCTGGAGGCCCTTCTCTCCATTATGTCAAAGACTTTGATGCGATAACATGGTCTTTTCTCCAGAGACCACTAGGTTTTCTGTTCCACTTTCAGGAACCACAGAATTGTTGCACCCATAAATAATAGTGCTACCCTAATGCTTGTACATAGTTCCAACCCAAACTCCCCACATTAATACCAATGCTCCCTGAACCATCTTGCAGGTATCTTTATTGAACACTATTTTTACACCTACATCATCCATTTTTCTTATAGAAATTAGATTTCTGGCCAATGCAGGAAAATGCAAAACACTAGGAAGTGTTCTAATCCTGCCACCTTCCAACTTCAGCTTGAATTTTCTATGTCATAAAACCACTCCATATGGGGAGTGAATTGAGAGGATGCACCTAAGTCAATCAACCATGCCTCGTGATCTACATGTGTATTTGAAGAAGAATCCAAATAAACATCCCCACCTTCATCTAAGGTGGTATTTTCCTCTGCAGAAGGAGCATCATCAAATCTATTTCCTTTCTTAGGATATTTAGATCTGCAGTCCTTTTTGAATTTCCCTTCCATTACACATTTCTAACACAGCTTTACAGGCTTTCCTGGAGATTTAGATCTCCCTCAAGATTTAGATATCCCACTCAAAAAAATATTTTTTTTTATATTCTGGGACCTTTCTTGTACAAATAAGGCATCTCCATTCTATCCATCCATATTTCTCCGTCTCGTTTACTCCAAAAACAAGGCTGAGAAAATTTCATCAAAATTCAAGGTAGTTGTATTTCTACGTATTGAAATAACCAGACTATCCCACAAATCTAGTAGAGAACACAACAAACTGATGCCCTTATCTTCATCTGAGATTTTAATATCAATAGATGACAACTGAATTACCACAATATTGATGACGTTTAGATGATCTATCACCAAGTCTCCATCCTTCATCCTCAGGTTATACAACTTTTTCCACAGGAAAAATTTATTCACCAGAGACTTAGATTGCTACAAAGTCCCTAACTTGACCCACCAAGTCTTCGCTGTAGCTTCCCTAGATACATTCAACAATACCAAATCTGAGATACACAACTGTATTGTTCTCTTTGCCTTCTGATCTAACTTCACCCAGTCTTCATCTGAGATTTTTGTTGGCTTAGTACCCAGATCTACCTTGATCCATTGATTATTATCCACCAGTAGATCCTTCATTTTGAGCTTCCACAACTCAAAACTATGACCATTAAATTTCTTGATCTCTATCTTTCCACTGCTCACCATATTCTTTCACTACAAGAATTTATCTTGCATATCTCCCATTGAACAGGGTATACCACAGGCCCCTTGAAGCGAAATAATTCTAATACCAAATGTAGGTTTTAACCTTGCATAGAAATTATCTGCAAATGAATTCTTAAAAAACAGAAAATAAACAATAACGAGAGAATAAAACATAAAATAGATATACACAAAGATTCTTCCCCTAGATCCCAAATCAGAACTACTAGCTTGATTTTTCATTATATTCCTTTTAGTGTTACAACACATATATATACATGTTGAAGCATTCATATACCCCAATCTATTAACCTTGGATTATAACATAATCGTATTTCCCTTGACCAGATCTAAAAAATACCAGGGGCTGAAAAACCATCATGCCCCAAAACCATGTGCAAACCCATGCACAAAACCATAGGTGGGTCTGCCCACCTAAAATAGGGTCCAATTTTTTTTTCCCAGACCCTGTGTAGGGGACTATACACCCCCTGTGAACCCTTGGATAGGGGGGTTGCAGCCCCCTACTGCGCCCGACGCAATGAACAGTGGGTGCTATCACCCCCTATAAGCCCCCCACTTGTGTAACTATTCATGGAAATAATATAACACATACCAAATAGGTTCAAACACAGTTTCTCAAGATCAAATGAAAAACTCAATATTAGTAGAGAATGGAAAAGGAGTAGCCACAAATGCCTCATAAAGCATAGCAACAACTAAATCCTCTTAGAAACTAGATAAATGTCTCCCAAAGATGAGACATATTCCTCGTTACATATTGAAATCATGATAGCATCAATAGAAAAATCCAGTTTATGAAAAAACACAACTTCATAGGAAAATTCATTGGGATTTGGCCTGAAGATAAATATCTCTTTAAATGGATCAAATATTGATGGAAAAAAAAGGACAAGTCGATTTATAACTTGGTTCCAAGGGAATTTTCAGCACAATATTTCATTCTCTAGAAGATAGGGATCAAATCTTTGAGAGTGGCCCATATTTCCTTGGATCGGTGGGTCTATATCTGAAATATTGGATCGAGAGATTAATCATAGAAAAGGAATATTTATCCAGAGTTATATTGTGGATCTGGCTATATTAACTTCATTAGGAATTCTAGGATCAGGATATTTTGAATGGAATAGGTAATGCAATTTGTTCCTTTTTCGAGATATTTGTAATAGCCTTAGGTTAAGTTTCTATGTAATTGAAATAATACTAAGGTCATGGGACATGTATCCCAAGCTTAATGGAGGGTACATTAAAGTGGGTATCACTTGTGGTTAATTAATGGCTACGGAAATGTGCATTAGAATTTCCAAATGCAAAAGGAAATAAATGGAAATTAACTCGAGGAATAAAGGAAAATAGGAGGAAAGGAAAATGAAGAGACAAGAATATGCATGGAAGGGAAATTATAGAGAAAAAAAAGGAAAATGAAATAAAATTGTAAACGAGACATATATGATAAAAAGGCATCTGAGAAACAATTGACAACTTTTGATCAGTTTCAGGAATCGAACTCGAAGTGGAGAGAGAAAAAGCACTTGGAAACAAGAAAGCAAGAAAGAAAAGGAAAAGCAAAGGAAAGTAAGGGAGCAGAAGGAGAATATTGAAGGAGAAGTTACAAACAGGTAATAGGTTGCATGTGTGACTTCCTTATTGGGATTTGAATGTATGGTTCATGCACTTGGTTTACATGTTTTGTTTGTTGTTATTGGGATAGGATTTTCCTAGTTTAACAGTGGATACAACCTTTCCTTTCCATTTCCTAGATAGCCATGGTGTGATGGGATTCATTATTGGTTGATATTTGGATTTATGGAATATTTAGGATCCAAGTGAGGTGGTGTTATGCAACCAAATCACAAAATAGAAGAAAAGATAGATCAAAAACTTGAAAAATAACCTCTTCGAGGAGTAAACCTCCTTTACATCACATAAATGAACAATTCTTTGATGATACAAATGAAAATAACTCCTTGTTATATATAGGAGTCCAAGGGGTCAATATAATCAGAGCCTACATAGAAATAATAATGTAAGGGCATAATAATAACAATAATAGGCTTCTATGGGGCACAACAATAACAATATGGGGGATACATGGGCACAACAATAAAAATAAGGGGAATACATTAAAAATAACAATAAGGGGTTAACATTAGTAATATATGGACCTAACATGCCCTCTCATTCAAAAAATTGTTCTCATCAACACTTGAGTAGTTTTGGATGCTTTTGCATACAATTATCATCCTCTGATGTGGAATATTTAGCGGGTAAGTTCTTTTGCTTAATGAGATACTCTCAAATTTATTGATTCTGTAGTTTTTGGTTTCTTTTTTCCATGAACACTTTAGGATACAATATTATTTTTCTTTCCTTGTCAAGTTCTGGAAATATTGTTTGAACTAGGAGCTTGTCACTGGTAACCTTCTTTAAGCATGAAACATAGAAAAATTGGTGTACTTTGGAAGATGCAGGTATATCCAATTTTTATTCCATAGTATAAATATTTTGCAACACCTTGTAAGGACCATAGTAATTGGGTGATAATTTATTATCCTTCTTAGCTTGCTTGAGGGGCATTTTTTTGTATGGTTGTAGCCGTAAAAATACCTAGTCGCCTATGTCAAAACTTCTTTCATTGTGATGTTGATTTTCATGTTGTTTCATTCGATTATGTGCCAAAGTGAGCTTATCCTTTAAGAGTTGGAGAATTTTTTGATGATGCTAGATGTGATATTACATTTATTTAACCTTATAATTTTCTCCTGAAGATGATGTGATGAACTGTGGATGATATCCATAAAGTACCATAAATGGGGTCATTTTTGTTGCAATATGGAAGGAGGTGTTATACCACCATTTAGACAAAGGAAAATACTTGAACCATTGTGTTTGTTTATGAGATACAAAGAAACGAAGATATAATTCCAAACATTTGTTCACTATCTCAATTTTCCCGTCATATTGAGGATGATAATATGAGTTATGAGCTAATTGAGTACTAATACAAGAAAATAATTCCATCTAAAAATTTCTAGTGGAAATGGGATCTCTATCACTTACAATAATCTTCGGGTTTCCTTGTATCTTTTGAATCACTTCCATAAATGTAGTAGAAACTATACTGGCTTTAAAAGGATGAGATAATTCACAAAAGTGTGCATATTTGGTAAAGTCTGTCAACTACCACCATGATGAAATTATTTCCTTCAGGCTTGGGTAAACATGTGATAAAATCCTTTGAGACCTCCTCCCACCACTGACTTGGAATGGATAAAGGTTGTAACATACACGGGGTCTTAATTGTCTCAACTTTATTTTGTTGGCAAACCAAACATTCTGCCATAAAATTTGGAATATCAGATTTTAAGGCCATCCCAAAAAATTTCATTCTTGACCCTGTGGTAAGTTTTTAAAAATCCTGAGTGCCCTCCTAAAGGAGAGGAGCGCAAATCCAAAAGAATATTTTGTTTGAGTTGGGAATTCTTACATAGATATAAGTGATCTTTTTACCATAATGAGTCATTTTTCCAAATAAATGTATTAGATGTATTGGGATCTTGCTGCAAATTTTGAAAGGGTTTCCATACCTCTTCATCATTCTTCCATTCCTCCCTTACTTAATTTATCCATTCAATTTGGATAATATAAATGGCATACATAAATGCTTATATAAATAACTCAAAACTTGCAGTTGCTAATGAAATCACATTGAAATCAAAAGACACAAATTTCTTATACTAAATTCATTGGAAGGGAAAAATGACAATAGAAACATATGCAATCATTCAATCACAATGATTTTTTTTTACTAGGGAACCCAACTGGAAACAATCTCTCCTCTATTTTTGTTATATTAGATGAGAAAAATGATCTATTACAATGAAATCTTCAATGCTTGAAGCTCAATCTGCACTACAATATTGATCTCCTCTTGAGTTTTCTTTGGAAAATGTTGAGCTTACACTTGCTCTGCCTGCACTCACTTTTCCTACACTCACATTCCTGCACTATTTGTTCCCGCACTCGCATTATTTCACTCACTCTTCCTAAACTCACTCCTATTTCCTTCCACAATTCTGAGGAAATTATCTCATCTTCTATGTCTAGATATTGTACACTCACTAGTATATAACAATATATACAATTATTCCTTTTCCCTCCACTTCACTAGGAAATTTTAATTGCATGCATGACTAGTGATATTTTTAGTAAATTAACTAGTTAACTGAGAGAACAGTGAGTTAACAATAGTTACAACTACTCAACTAAAATCCTACGGATTCTATTCATGACTAGATGTCAAATAATTGAGTTTCACTATCTATAACTCCACTATATTGCTATATGTTACCAATAAAATCATTCACAACTATACTTATTTCCCACAAACTCAAATTGATTGACTTAACTAAGTAACTTGGCCATGTCACTCCTGCTAAATACAACTCAAGTCATCTCGTTGATGTGGAAATTCAAATTTATACATTTGACTAAGGCACAGGTCAAATGAATTCTTTTCCTGCTACAATTTAACACTCTTTGTTAACAATAAAAGGATTCTTGGAAGAACTCTGTCCACATATATTTGTCTTCAACTCTACCAAGTTCTCTACTTATGCAACTGCTCACTCTAAACTAGAAAAATTGTACGATTTCACCTGTGGAACCTGATCTGAAGACCTGTTCTTCCCATGATGTTTTGTGAATACATCACTTCTTTATTTTGTGCACAACCTTCCTTGTTGCTCAAGGTTACTCCCTCTAAAACCATTCATCTCCAGCTCCACATTCTACCAATATCAATGATCATAATTCCTTTTCTTGTCACTAAACATTGGCTCATTGATCTTCCCACTAACAAAATTCTAGCACCATTAAGAATTATACACATAGGGTCTTCTGGACATGCCCCGAACTAGGGCTCCATAATCTTCCTCCTAATAGTCCATGTGTCCTTTCATGTGTATTGTACTTAAGTTCTTCATGTTGTTTCATATTGCATACGAAAGTCACTATTCAGAACTAAGTTTGTGAACAGTGCCTAACTTTCCAGATCTACCATATGTCTATGACAGATCAACTACAACTGTCACTCTTCTTAGGGCTTTCATATCTTCCCACATACAATCACTCCTTGATTGATCTAGGGATCTAAAGAACATTGCCCTATTTTTGAAATTTATTCCTCAAATTTCCCAGAATTAGGGATCTTTATATCCGCCCTTTTTCCTCTAATTTATTATACAAACTAATCCTTGTGTGTTGGTCCTTATTCTACTCATGACTTTGTCCTCAATCCATAAATTCACATGATTCCTACATTGAAGAAATTCCTGCACCAAAAATCTTCTATTCAAAATTTCTCTAAGATCTTATCAGGAAATTGGTTTCTATGTAGTTTTCAAAGGTTTTGATACCATGTAGAAACAACTAAAAATTTTCAATTTCTAATGAAATCACACTAAAATCAAAATAAAAAATGTATTCTACTAAATTATGTGGAAAGTAAACCTAAAAATAAAAACACACGCAAGAATTCAATCATAATTAACACAATCTTTTTCTAGGGAACCAAATTGGGAAAAAACCCTCCTTTGTTTGTATTATATTAGATGAGGAAAACGATCTATTAAAATTCCATATTTAATCCTTAAATCTCAATCTGCATCGCAATATTGATCTCCTCTTGAGTCTACTCTAGAAAATACTTAGCATGCACTCACTCTTCCTGCACTCGTTATATATGCACTCATGTTCTTTCACTGACTCCTATTTCCTTATATAATTATGAGTGAATTACCTCATCTGCTATATCCAAATGTTTTACACTCACTAGTATACAACAATAAATACAATTATGCCTTTTCCCTCCACTTCACTAGGCAATTTAAATTGCATACACGACTAGGGATATTTCTAGTAAATTGACTAGTTAATTGATATATCAGTGAGTTTAAAATGGTTACAACTAGTCAAATAAACTCATACTAGCTCTATCCATGACTAGATCTCATATAATTGAGTTTCACTAACTATAACACCTCTAGATTATTATATCTCAAAAATCAACACATGCACAACTCTACTTCTTGCCCACAAACTCGAATTGACTGACTTAACTAAGTGACTTGGACATGTTACTCCTAATAAATACAACTCAAGTCACCTTGTTGATGTGGAAATTTTAATTTATCCATTTGAATAAGGCACAAGTCAAATGAATAATTTTCCTGCTACAATTTAACAAGTCTTCCACATCCTCATCCCTTCTTGAGAGTGCATCAGTAACAACATTTTGTTTCCCTTATTTGTAGATGATTTAAAAGTCATAACCCAACATCTTAGTGACCCATTTTTTCTTCTCTTATGAAGATAATCTTTGTTCCAAAAAGTATTTAAGACTATCATGGTGTCTTCCCATTAGATAAGGGTGTCATTTCTTCAGGGCATGTAGCATTGCCAACATTTCCTTCTCATAAATATTTTTTTGTAAATCATTTCCCTTGATTGGATGAATTTAAAAAGAAATGGGTCTTCCTTCTTGCATTAAAACAACACCAATTCCATTTCCTAAGGCATCACATTCCACCATAAATTTTTTGTGACGTCTCAAGTAGATAAAACTGGAGCTTGGCACATTGTCTCTTTAAGATGTTCAAAGAACTTAGCTACTTATGGAGTCCAAAAAAATGCATATTTCTTTAGTAATGTTGTTATAGGTGTTGTTATTTCCCCATAATTCTTAAAAAACTTGTGATAATACCTTGGCAACCCAAGAAATCCTTGAAGATGCTTTAGGGTTGTGGGGATTTTCCATTCCTTGATGGATTTAATTATGTTAGGATCTACCTTAATACCCTCATGAGATACAATATGACCCAAATATTCCATCTCTTGCACCCCAAAGAAACATTTGGAAGTTTTTGCATATAATTATTTCTCCTCCAATAGTGTGAGCACTTTGTCAACATGTTAAACATGATTCTTCCAAGACTTGTTGTATATTAGTATATCATAAAAAATACTAACAGAAAATTTCTAAGGGTTTGAAAATGGAATTCATCAAACCTTGAAATGTGGAAGGTGCATTAGTAAGGCAAATAGGCATGACCAAAAATTCATAATGACCATGATTTATGAATGTTTTTTTTGGAATGTCTTCAATATTCATTCTAATTTGATGATATATTGTACAAAGATCCAGCTTGGTGAAGTAAATTTCTCCATGTAATTCATCCAACAATTCATTAATGATAGGAATGCGAAATTTATATTTAATAGTGAACTTATTGAGATCCCTATAATTTTGACACATAATCCATGATCCATCATTTTTGTGTACCAATACTACTAGAGCAGAGAAAGAATCTTGGCTTGGTTTAATTATACCTACCTCTAGCATCTCAGCAATAATACGTTCAATTTCACTCATTTGGGCATAGGGATATCTATAAGGCCTGATTTTTGGAGGAAAATTTCCTAGAATAAAGTGAATAGCATGATCATGATCATGAATAGGTGGGAGGCCTTTGGGAATCTCAAATACCTTGGAATTATTATCTAATATTCTTTGGAGATTTGGAGAAACATATGATTTAGATGTTTGAACATCTAGTGAGCATAATTTTTCAATTATGCCTCATTTTTATTTCTTCAAAAGCTTTGTCATGCCATTAGAGTTTAATATCTTCCCCAGTTTCCCTTTGATTCCCCTTAATTCAATTTCCTTCCCTTCCTATGAAAATTTCTTGAAAATTTCTTGAAAATTAAAACCTATCATCCCCAAATAATGTAACCATTAGAATCCTAATATAACATCAACACTGCCCATTGGAATGGAAAACATTGTAATATTCAATACATATTACCCCATGGTTAAATGTCATTATGGAACTTCCCTAAGAAATTTATAATTCCTCCATTTGAAACCATCACTTGACACTCTAGTACTGGATATAGAAAGAAATTCAATTCCTTGGCTAACTTATAATGAATAAAATTATGGGTACTACCAGAATCAATCAACACTATTACCTTTTTTTTCTTGATATATCCTTCTAGATTAAGAGTTTTAGGAGTGGTAATTAGTTCCAATGAATTACACGATATAAATATTCATTTCTTCTTTATTTGGGGTTGGTTCCTATTGTATATCCTCTTCTTTTGATATTTCTTATTTATTTTCCTCCTCCTCTTCACAATATATGTAAATAATTTATTCTCAACACACTTATTACCCTTAGTGTATTTTCTATCACAACTGTAAAAAATCCCTTTTTCTATTTTTTCCTTCTATTGTTGTGGTTTCAAGCTTGTAGTTTGTGGGAGGTTAGGAGCAACAAGACTTCCATATTTATAGTTGTGAGTGGTAGACTTCCTTCTTTCCATAAATTTTCTTTCAACTGTTATTTCCACCTTGAATGCCTTCTCTAATGAATTAGGTTCCCAAAGGTGAACCTCATGTTGGATGTTATCCTTTAAAATCCATATGAAGACATCAATTATATGCTCCTATGAAATAGCATTTACATTTTATTCAATCTTTGGAAGTCCTCATTGTTTTTCGCCATGGAACCCTTTTGTTTGAGATTTATCAATTGGATAAAGAAGGTATTTCTCTTTTTATCATCATAATGTTCTACCACTTCTTCTGTAAAAATTGTCCAAGTGACAATTTATTTACAAGACCAAATCCATCGATACCACACAAAATGATTTTGTTCTAAATATAACGATGCAATTCATACATTTTGTGTGTGTAGCACATCATGTAGATCAAATAGTTGCTCCATTTGTAGCATCTATGTTACCGAATGATTTCCATAAAATTCCTCATATGGATATTTGGAATATGGTTGATCTTCATCCCTAGGTTAGGGTATCTAAAATCATGATCCACATTCCTTTTTTTCTCGCCAAGAGTTTCATGGGCTACATTGTCACCATTAGGAAGCCCTTCCTATAGCAACTTTGCTAAATCTTCCATGTCCCTTTTTATTTTTTCTTCTAAACCATCCATATTAACATTCATCACTCCCAATTCATTTTTTGTTGCTCTTTGTGAGAGTTAATTTTTTTTCACTTGGTCTTATAACTTTGGTATATCATGTTGCATTTCTTCTTCTTCCTCATGCATCACAGTAGAGATTTTGTTTGCTTACTGGGTGTATCCATTTTTTTTGTGCTGAGGGATATTGGAACTAAATAATGATATCTATGCTTCACTATTCCATTTCAATCACTTCAAACTGATTTTTTAAACAAAAATAATAAAAATTTTAAAAACTACACACTTTTTTCTCATTTTTTGGAGCTTGATATTGAAAATATTGTATCTTTTTTCGTCTCTCCAAGGTCTAAAATATGGTCCTATAGTATTCCTCTAAAAATTATTTCCAATGCCATAATTCAGACCAAAATTGGATTCTTCAAGATAAAATTATACCCAATCTCCCATGATGATCTGATTATGGACTGATTTAATAGATCAAACTTATATTGAATTACATGTGTCATTGTTTCAACCATCAGCCTTGAAAATGACACATAAGAAAATGCATTCCATTCAATTTCAGTCACTCTTTACGAACTTCAAATCTGATGCTACATGGACTGGCTTATCATATCCCTTTTTTATGAAACCGAAAAATATGTCGCATCTCATTTCCCTCAGACTGAGGAAGATTCTCTCCAGATCGCGTTAAAATATGACCTGATCTACGCACAGTCTGGCTATGTTTATATAGTCTTACCTGATCTCCCTAGACCTGGTGGTGCCAACGCACTGGGGTATCCCATGCCACTGACGATATCTTTGGAGCCCTTTCTCATCCGTACACTCATCATCCCATGGGTTATGGTTTCCCTTAGGGAGGGGCCAGCTCCTCCAACACATTCCCCCCTCCCGATAGCATGTATCCAGGATACGTCATGCCTCCTCCTTTTTCCTAGCCTGTTTACCACAAATTTTCCCAACCTCCTTATTATCTGTATCCGTAGCCTAGTGCTCCAGCTCATCCATTATTAGCACCCCCACCTCCCTTGCCTTCTTAACCCCCACAACAGCAGCCACCACCCTCCTGGGGGCAGGTGTATGCACAACAGGGCGTAAATAATCCTCCTACTTCCCAAAATAAGAGGAAAGGCAACCAAAATCAATCTGCTCAAGGTAATCCAGGACCTAATCCCCAAGGTAATGCACCTAACACTGCTAACCAACAACAGGGCACTCAGCATAAGTAGGACAGGCATATTCGCATAAATAAGCCTTTTTCTTGTTGTGGTGTCTATGGTCACTACTCCCATGATTGTCCTCTGTTACCTTAGATGCATTAGATGTGGGAGACTCAAGCAACATCGTGAGGATAGAAATCCTCCCCTTAGGTTCCTCCCAATGCTGCACCTATCTAGCTGGCTATGTTTACCATTCCTTTCCCTCATCAAGGATTCATGGCTACCCAACCCCCTAAAGGTTAGCCGGCCTCTCAACCTCCTCATATGGTACCTCTGATTACCAGGTTCTCATGATGAACTCTGACCAACCCATTATTTTTGACCTCAACCTTTAGACTCGGTCTCGTCAGTACAACAAGCCTCCCACTACGTCTGCTCCCAAGACTGTTGGGAAAAATACTGAGAGGGGGGGGTGAATCAGTATTTACTACATATTCAAAACTTTTTACTTTTTCATTCCTTAAAACCCATACGCTACTTTGCTGAAGCCAAGTAGCGTATACACGCAGATATCCTTCATAAAACTCGCGTATACACAGAGATCTAATTATGCCATTAGTTCTTCACTTATATCATTCCATCATTCATTCATTGTATGTTCTATAAACAAGAACATGGGCAAGAAATAGCTAATAAACCATCACACAAAGCATCACACATGAACACTGTGATTTAGGTGGAAACCCAGCCTGGGAGAAAACCACCGTAATACTCACTAAATATTTTATTATAGAAAACATCTTACAACATATGAAGCATACAGATTGACTAAAGACAAGTAGCACCTGCACCGCGCTGCGACGCCTGAAGGGATGCGACTCCCTCGTCTCGTTTATCAGCTTTCCTTGAAGAGCCATTGACTTCGATCTCGCTACTGCACTTTCCGGAAGGGAGCTACGACCCCCCGATCTCGTTTACCAGCCTCACCTGGAAGGAAGCTACGACCCCCTGACTGAAGGCTACAACCCTCAGCACCACCTTGGACCACGTTTCATCAATTTTCACACTGGATGCAACAACTTCAATAGAACAACACTTGCAGGCCACATTTCATCATATTTTCAGATTTGGACCCTTTCCATACTTTTATGCTCAAACATACAACCAAACTGATATAGACAACTCAGCACTGTAGAATACAGATAGCAGTAACACAGCAGAATAGATCAGACATTTCTTACCACAATCTTCAGCAAACCCTAGTTTGCATACGCGCTTTCGCTTCACTGATGTCGCGTATATACGCGCTTCCGTCCACACAAAACAGCGTATACCTCTGTGTATATTTCATTGCGCATACGCGCTTTCTCTTCTGTGAAGCCGCGTATATACGCGCTTCTTCTGTGGCGAAGTAGCGTATAGATCTTCAATCATTATAGAGCAGCATACTTCTTCAGATCAGATATTCAGTTCAGATTTACCCTTTTCCTTCAGACAGATGTTCGCCTAGATGTTCGCCTCATCACAGATCTAAGCCTTCCATAAACAGATCTAGCAAATACAGATACATTTCAGATCTAGATATCCCGCTTCATCATTTCTTCATGGGTGCATCATAGATTCAGATCTATCATCAAACCTTTACCCTTTCCATACAGATATACTTCATAGAGAAGTATTCATTCAAGCTCAGACATCTTGCTCTCACACCTATGTTATTTGCACAATGAATTTCTTCTCCTTATATAGGTTTATCCTTTTTCAATACCACGAGCCAAAACAATAGCATGAGCCTTCAATACCACGGGCCCCTTTTTCAATACCATGAGCCAAACCAATACCATGAGCCTTCAATACCACGGGCCCCTGGATTTGCACATTTTGAGCGCTTTTGCCCATACGCGACTTGGCATGTTTTTTTCCGCGTGCATACGCGACTTCCCTTAGACATATCCGCGTATTCGTAGAGACATACTCTTTTCATCATACTTTGAGCACATTCTGAATTCCTTTCTTCATTGCCTTCTGTACACACTGTAGATACATCATCAAGAACATATTCTAGCAAGCACAACTTCATCAAGCAAGTTGCCATCATCTTTATCAAGAGGGTTGTCATTCAAGGACAACACTCAGCATCATATAACATCATTTCACATCAGATTTACATCATTTACCAAGTCCATCAAGTCAAGAATAACTTCATCAGGTGTATTGCCATCAAGGACAACACATGTCAACAATATCATGTCTTCATCTTCATTCAGTGGGTTGCCATCAAGGACAACACTCTGCATCATATTTCCAACAAGACCCCTTCTTAAGGTTCCACAGAGCCTCTTTTGAAAACCAATGGTCCTTTATAGATCCCCAAAAATAAGGCATAGGTTCATCCCAAGATACCCAAGGGACCATTACGCCAAAACGGTGCTTCTGGAAAACTTGCCCATTCCTATAGTATAGTAGATGATTTAGTGCAATCTCCTGCCACCATCATAACGTTGAAACTCCTCCAGTCATGCCCTTCATAATGAAAAGCTCTACTAACTGCCATGGGAATTGTGGATCCTTCATATGATCATTTTATCATATTTGATGTTGATTGGTGAGAACATCCTCCCCTTCCTACTTTCGTCACCTTCCAAATCCATGTCAAGATCCGGAATGCCAACATCTCCCATTGTATAATTGATGAGGGGGGCATCCACCTGTGTGATGTATGATTTGGTTTGGAAGAAACTCATATATCATGATTTTTCCCCTTCCACTATCACCCTTCGAGCGTGGGATGGCCACTCTTCGCATCCCATAGTCATGTTCTGCAATTTCCCTATTACTCTTGTAGGTAAGACTGTTTGTGTTGACATAGAAGTCATTGATGCCCCCTTAGATTATAACATTCTATTAGGTCATAGCTACACTTATGTGATTTCTATTGTCCCATCTGTGGTTCAGTGTAAGATGTGCTTTCCCCACAATGGAGAGATTGTCACCATCGACCAGTTGACATATTGTGAACTGAAGCCTCAGACCTTCCCTGAGTCCATCATCTCTTCGATGGCCAATAAAAAAATAGTTGAACCTTTGACGAGTGTTTCACCTAGAGTCTACAAAGAATCCTCTTTTCTTGGTTCATTTCATGGTATTTATCCTCCTGTTTCTGATCCTAGCTCATAGAACATTTGCATGATGCAATCGTCCTGGTCCGCCCTCAAGTGGCCCAATTCGACTAGTTAGCAGCCCTGCCCTCCACAAACTACTCCTAACACCTCGACTCAGCCTACAGGAACCCCTCCACTAGGCCCCTCACCTACAGCTGATACCCATGAGCCTCTTTACCCTCCTGGTATAGTTCCTCTTGGCCTTAACCATCTCAGAGTTGTCCCACCTGGCCATTACCCCTCTGGTCAGATATTGTTCCTAGCTCCTCCTCCTATAGTGTTTTAGGTACTTGTTATGGATACCTTATCCCTTCCTAACCTGAACCTCGGGATCCTAGTCTAGTACATTGATCCCCCATCCACTATCCCGCCTAGTCAACCCAAACCTTATCTTTCTTTGACCTCGGTTCAAATAGTCCCCATGACCCCTCCATTTGCTACTATGCCTCAGCCACCTCAACAGGAACCTACTCCTCTTACGAAAAATTTGGGTGAAGGGGGAAAAGCTCGCAAGAAGGCACCTAAAGACAAGAATTCCCTGACAAACCCTACTCCTCCTCGGCCTCCAAAGCATACTCCCGTGTGTGCTTTGTGTGATATTATCAGTCATGCCACCCATCATTGTCCTAAATTGCCTCATATCAAACCCATGCTCAATGTTGCATTCCCTGAGTCTACGATCCCTGAAGCCTTTGTTTCTTCCTCAATTGCATCCAAGAACCCCAAGGATATTGACACCAACCAACCTTGTGCTTTGTGTGATCTCCATGGCCATTATACCCATAATTTCCCCCGCCTCATGCATTACCGCACCTCTTTGGAGGTAGTTTGGGAGTACGAGATTGAACAAAACCAATCTGCCTCTCCCGTCCTTGCGCAGTATGCTTCTGTCCAACCTAAGGATTTACCCAATCCCATTGAAATTCCCACTCCATATGTCAAGATGATGAAGCCTTCGGCCACTATTTTCTACCTATCATCATTCATGAGATCCATGGTGGAAGCCCCGTCTGAGACTCCCCCTTATGTTTTGCTTGACCTCCCTTCAGCGATCACCCTGGGCTCAACATCGGTAGATCCCTTATCTACTTCCTCTTCTATCAACACCCATGACGTTGCGCATGTGAGACTTTCTTCACATGATGATGAGCCAGGTAGCTCTACCGCTTCAGGTGGTCCTCTTTCCTCCAGTCACCCCATCTTCCATTCTGATGAAGACATTATGGAAGCAATAACCAACCCTGAATTTTCGTGGGATGATATGCACCATCGTGCATACTTACTCCCGCAGCAGTCCCATGACCAATATGTTTTGGAAACAAAATATTTCATTCCTGATGAAGTCTATTGGTTTAGAAATCCCATCCCTGCACCTGAGGCTTTCAAAGAAGGAAATATGGCCAATATCTCTCCTACCATTAAAATCAACATTTCTGAAAAAATAGGGATAGATGAAAACATTACCTTGGGTGCCCAATGCACCCCGGAAGAATTTGAGGATTACACCTAGCTATTCAAGGAATTATGTGATTTTTTTGCCTAGTCCTATTCAGAAATGTCGGACTTGATCCCTCCATTGTCGAACACCATATCTATACATGGAACGATGCAAATCCTATCCGTCAGAATTTGAGACCCATTAATCCTTCCAGACAAGAGGTTGTTAAAGTTGAAATCGATAAGCTCAAGCAGGCTGGTTTTATATATCCCATTGAATACACCACTTTGGTGTTCAATCGACTTCCCGTTCTCAAGAAACAAAGCAACATCCATGTCTACACTGACTTTCGTGACCTGAACAAATCTTGTCCCAAAGAAAGCTTCCCCACACCATTCATTAACCAAATCATTGACGAGTGTGCGGGGCATGAGGTTCTATCCTTCATGGATGGTTTCTACGGATATAACCAGATTTTTATTCGTCGTGATAATAAACTTAAGACTGCGTTCATTAGTCCGTGGGGACACTTTTCCTATAGGGTTATGCCGTTCGACCTTAAGAACACTGGAGCCACTTTTCAGCGGGCCATGTTTTACTGTTTCCATGACCTGGCTCATATTATCCTTGATTATTTAGACAACCTCACTGCATGTTCTAAACATCGAGCGCAACACCTCCATGATCTGCGTACCGTCTTCCTCTAGTGTCACAACTATATTATCTACCTCAACCTGCTAAAATGTGTCTTTTGTGTTCCTTTCAACCGTATTTTAGGCTTCATTGTGTCTGAAGATGTTATAATGCTTAATCTCTTGAAAGTTCAAGCTATCCTTGAGCTTCATATTCCTCGTACCTTACGCCAGTTACAAAGCCTCCAAGGCAAAGCTAATTTCCTTTTTTGGTTCATACTGGACTATGCCACCACCGTGCATGGGTTCCTTAGACTCCTCAGATCTAACATTCCATTTTTTTGGTATTACTACACTCAAGAGTATTTTGATGCAAACATGCTCTCACATTCACTCCCTTGATTCGTCCCCCTGACTTTGAGAGGGATTTCATCCTATACATCTCAGCCTCCACCCATTCGGTCGTTGGAGTTCTTATTCAATAAGATGACAACATAATAAAGCATGTTATCTATTATGTCAGTAAGAACCTTGTAGGTCCCCCCGTATCCTACTCACATGAGGAGAAATTAGCACTGGCTGTCATGTTCTCGGTCTAAAAATTTCGTCATTATATATTCATGCGTTCCACCAAGTTCATGACTAATTCAAACCCTATGGCCTTTCTATTGAGCCATCAGATCATCAATGGAAAGTATGCCCGTTGGATCATTATCCTCCAGGAATTAGATCTTGAATTTGTTACACCAAAGGGTAAGAAAGGTTTAGCCCTCGCTGAACTCATTTCTGAATTACCTACCGGTATGCAGGATCCTCCAATTAATGATGAATTTCCCGATGAAAATTTGTTTTCCATTACCACATATGATCCTTGGTATGGTGACATCCTCACTTATTTGTGAACCCAAAATTTTTCCCTCCATATTGATCGTGATTCTCAAAGATGTATCTGACGCTAGGCCCCTCGCTACCTTCTCATCGGTGATGAACATTATTGTCATGGTGTAGATACTGTCCTTTGTCATTGTCTCATGCATGCTAAAGATGAGCAAGTCCTCAATGCCTGCCATAATGGTGCTTATGGTGGCCACCTATTCGGTCTCGCCACTGCCCAAAAAATCATGTGCGTTGGGTAGTTTTGGACTTCTCTCTTCAGTGATTGCATTGAAGTAGTCAAACACTGTTCCAATTTCCAACATTTTTCCCCTAAGGCACGAGCCCTTTTGGCTCCCCTCCATCCTGTCATCTTAGCTGGTCCCTTTTGTAAGTGGGCCATAGACTTTATGGAGTGTCGACCTTCATCTACTGGTAACCATAAGTATATCATCGTGGCAATTGACTATTTCACAAAATGGGCTGAGGCCAAGCCAACGTTCAATAGCACATCAATTACTATAGCCCTATTTTTCTTTAACCATGTTATCACTCAATTCAGAGTTCTAAAACAATTGGTCTTTGACCATGGCTGAACTTTTTAAGATGAGATATGGCATGAGCTATCCTCTCTATTGGGCTTTGAGCACCAATATTCCTACTCCTATTATCCCCAAGGTAATGGCCAAGTTTAAGTGGTCAATAATATCCTCAAAAACATGCTTCAACGGATGGTGGATAAGAAAAAAACCAACTAGCACCTTATGCTCTTCCCTGCTTTGTGGGTCTATAGAAATTTTGTTAAAACCACCACTGGGTTTACTCCTTTCCACCTTATTTTTGGTGAGGAAGAAGTCTTACCGATCGAATGTGAAATCCCTTCCCTTCATCTAGCAGTCGAACTTCTCCTTGACACCCAACCTTTATAACAATGACTTATCATGCTTGATCACGCCTCTGAAGATCATCGTGTTGCATTACAAACCACCGAAGTAGCTAAGAAACACACCAAAGCTCAGTATGACAAAAAATTCCACCCTCGTACTTTTCATGAAGGTGACCTTGTTCTAGTGTATGACCAAGCCCATGATGTCCTCATTCATGGGAAGTTTGACTCATTATGGCTAGGCCCTTACATAATCAATAAGGATTTGGTTAAAGGAGCATACCTCCGAGAGGATTTCAAAGGCCACCCCCTTCCTAATCCTCATAATGCACTCTATCTTAAGAAATATTACCCTTAGAATTTCCTTCTTGAAATGCATGTTCTATTTCTTTTAGGTAGCCAGTTTGTGACTTTTTTTGATTTGATACTTCACCTAGAAACCCTTTTTCCAAGAAGGGTAACTTCACCACTCCTCAAAACTAAATTTCTTCACTTGCAACACTTGTACTTGGGCCACCATTTTGCCTCCATACTTTTCCATGTTCGTGTCAATTTGCGTCATGAGTAATCATCTTGTACTCATATTTTTGTGGTCCCCACCGGGCCTTTTCTGTGTGGAAGCATCATCGAGTTGCCCTTGTTTAGAGCATCTGATTTGAGTCATCATCGCATTCATGGAGTCTATCCCGAGTCCCTTTGTGTCCTGTCATAGTACTCCATCCTTCATTTCTTTATCCCTCTCTCGTGTCACACACTTTGGCCTTAAATCATACTGTTCCCTATCTACTTTGATATTGTGTTAGTTGCTGTCAGGTCATCCATGCCCTTCATGCTCTAACAAGCCAACTCGTCAGGCCGCTACTCAGTACCCCCATTCCACCGTCATTCCTGGTGTCAGTCTATTAGTCGCTCTAATATTATCTCTCATGCCTTAGTTGAGGACCCCTTATTGCCTCTATGTCAAACCTCCTTTTGTCAACATCATCTCATTCATTCCAGAATATAGGTCTAGAGGGCAGTGTACCTTGGTTCCAGCTTCCACTCTTGTTCGGTTCCTTAGATCAAGCAAAAGTACTCTTTATTGCCCTTTGACTTGATTTTTTCTCAGCTCCAGCTCCTTACAGCATGATCAAGATCCGTATACGTGATGGTTTAGTGATGCAGTAGATTGTATCGGTGATTCCTGGGTATGTGTGAGATGCTTCAGACCTCATGAAGGGGTGGCCCTTCAGGTAGCCCCCCACATGCCCGAATGAACTCTCTATTACAGCCTTCGATGCAACTCAATAGATTTGATGGTTTCGGCCTCAGACACTTGCAGCGCCTTTGTATTTTGCATGTATCATTCAGATTTTAAGAGCCCTCTCCTATTTTACAGGGCCACTTTGGTTGTACTGATATCTCATGTACTTAGATATTATTGTATAAGTCCTGGCTGTTATCCCAGGCACAGTATGTATGTGGGATCCATTATCATGTTTTTATCTGGCCCATGTTTATTCCAGCATGTACTATATATTTCAGCCCTTTGTTTACTAGATGCATTATTATTTTTACTTTTTTATCTCGGCGGACATAGGTATGCCTCCCCCGCCTCTTGTACAACAGGTAATCACTCATAAAAGATAATTTTCACACCTGTAAGTCTCACCTCCTCAGGGTCTTATCCTCTAGCACTTTAGTCTATCTTATGTTTTTCTCTCTCTAACTTCCCCTTCGGTGTCTGGTGATTGAGTTCTTACAACGTGCTTCATTCATACAATTAGCTCCTAACACTTGCACGCTAGGGGGGAATCTGTTTCACCAAGTTTTGGTCATCTAACCTGTTACTATTAGATGGACCAAAGTACACCATGTAAGACCAATTTTACCCTAAGTAAAATTTCTTTCACTATGAAAAATAACTTATTAATCCTTAATTTATTAAGTTTTTTATGGTCTAAACAGGAAACCCCATGAGGAAATATTGAATAAATCCATATTTGTTTGATTTTCCTCAAGAGATAATTAGTTAAACAACAGTTTAATTAATATTCCTAATCATATTTAACCCAAAATAGGAAAATTATTAGATAAATCATTATTTATCTTATTATTTTCTAGGAACAATTATTTAAAATATTATTTAAATAATATTCCTTGTTAAATTTGACTAAATCATTTAAAAATAATTGAATAAATCACTATTTATTTAATTATTACTCAACCACATTCTTAAAATAATAAATAAATCATTTATTTATTTATTTATTATTTACAAATAAAGGGATTTGACCAAATTCAAATTCTTTTTCCCTCCAACAGATATAATAAAATGTTTCATAAAAGTTGGATTTATATTTGGTTAATAATATTTTAATTATGCACCAATATCTAGACTAACTCAATATTTTGTTATAAATAGAAGGGTTTTTCCATTCACTCACTACCTTTTGTTGCCTAAATATCACTCTGAATCTATACTGTTGGTCTGACTTTGATCCTCTATCATTGTCATATTTTTCTATCTTTTTACTTGTGAACTCCTCTTGAGTTCCACTTTTGTTTGGGTTTTCTACACTATCAAGAGAGAATAATCTTAGATCTAAAGCGCTGAGGACATACAAGAACCCATCCCGTTGAGGGGGACCGGTAACATATTTTTATGTTCCCTTCCCAGGTGTCATAAATACATAAATTATTTAAAAATATTATTGTCTTGTCTATTGGATACCTGGAGCAACTCTTTCTTCTATTTGCTATTTAATGTCTTTGACTGCATAGATCTAGATTTTGTAGCATTTATCTTGGTTAACTAACTGCAAACATAAATAAATTGGCAGCCATCTTTGATTTTAGGGCTATTTTTTATGCACACGTAAAGTGGGCTTTTTCGGTACGCTTGTGATTAGAATTCACACTAATAGAAGCAGAGTATGTTGCTCCTACAGAGGCTAGTAAATAAATGATTTGGTTACAAAGGTTTATGGATGAATTGGGTAAGAAGAATGAGATGGTCATGTTATACAGTGACAACCAAAGTTCCATTCACCTTGCAAAGAACTTAGAATTTCATTCCATAACTAAACACATACAACTCAAGTACCATTTCATATGGTCAATATTGGAAGATGGACAGTTGAAGCTGGAAAAGATACACACTAGCCAAAATCTTGCTTATATGCTAAAAAAAGTATTAACCAGGGAGAAACTAAGATTATGCTTAGTTTCAATTTTTCTTCAAGTATGATGAATAAGATGAGAAACAGGTAGGTCTAAAGTGGAGTAATTTTCCAGCAAATGAAGCAGCAGTGGAGTTTCTACAATCAGTCTCCAAGTGGGATATTGTTGGGTGTGGAGCTTGATTATCATATTTATTTAGATGTATCATAGCATTGAAACCCTGTTCTTAATGGGGAGACAAAGCCACCATCATTTGACTGTTTCCTGGGGGGTCCAGATGGAGCCCCCCCCCTTAGCAGGGGGGTTTCGGGGGAAGTGCCCCCGAAGCTAAAAACAGATGTAAAATTTCCTTATAAAATATTGTAATTTCTAGTCAATATGGGCCATTCATTAGGTGGATGATCTAGCGGTAGAAGTTATGTTTAATTTAGGGGTTTTTTCCTTAGAAGGCAACCCCTCTGTGTTATGAGGGTATTGTATTGCAGTTGTGCATTGTATGTGTATTCTCAGAGTGAGAAATAGAAAGGGGGACTGTGCGAGAAAACATAGGATACTAAAACGGATCTATTGTAGGTTGTGTCTCTTCATTTTTCTGGATAATGTAAAGGAAGGAGTGGCTATTCGGGGTGGACGTAGCCCAAACTGGGTGAACCATGTATATATTTCTCTCTCTTACTTTATATGTTTTTATGTGTTTGTGTTTCCGCATATTTTATGTGTTCCATTGCTTTGTAATATATAATTTTCTAACAATCACAAAACATAATAAAATATAGATCAAAGACTTGAAAATTAGCCACTTATAGGGGGAACCCTACTTTATATCACATAAATGAACAATTCTTCGATGATACAAATGACAATATTTCCTTGGTATATATAGGAGTCTAAGGGGTCACAATATAATCAGAGCCTACATTACAATAATAATTTAAGGTCACAATCATAAAAATATAGGGATTTTATGGGGCACAACAATAACAAAATGGGGGATACATGGGCACGATAATAACAATAAGTGGGATACACTAAAAATAAAAATAACGTGGCTACACTAGTACTATAGTGACCTAAGAGGCGGTCTCAAAAAAATCCCAAGGTTTGGGGGTTGATATGGTTTTCTCTGGGAAGCTCTTGACAGGTGGGTGGAGACAGGAAAATTCCTCTTGGTATGGTGAAGAAATTATTAGGCATCCAAGGCTGGGTTTTTTTTGGTGATTTTTGGACCGGTTTAGGTAAAATCATCATGGTTGAGGGTTGAGTTGGTTTAGCCTCTAGAAGCCATGGTTGGTTATGTTTTGGTTTATCTCATGAGATACCACATTCATTTATGAAATATGGCATGGGGATTATTGGATGAAAGAAATATTTGGTTCAGCCCAATATATGGTCGGTGATATGTGGAAGTACCTTACTTGGTTGTAATTTTCATATGTTATTATGTGTTATTTCTTATTGAGATCAATGCACACATATATCTATTATTGTGTTGGTTTTATGACTAGTTTCTCATCGATTTATTTTGGTTAAAAGTTGGTTATAATCATGGCATATTCTAGTTGAATAATGTGCTCTTGCTATGGATCTTTCTTATGGTTGATAACTTATTAAATGGTTATATGAATGCATGGGCTAACTAGTGTTTGATGCAGCTTTCTTGAGAGAGCAGTGAGCCTTCTTGATGATTCTCTGAAGGAATGAATGAGACAATGATCAGATATGCATTCTTGACTTGTAGCTACAATGTTTATCATGTATTTGACGAAATATTTATTATATGTCTAGAAATATTTGGAAAGATATTAGTCTTAGTATAGATGATACACACTTATCATCATCATAGAATGGATTCTAGAAAGTTATGGGTTGTTCTGGGTAGTAAGTCTATAGCTAGCCCTGAAAATCTAGAACATGGCTTTTGGGCGCAATATTTTAACTGATAAATCTCAGTTGTAGTCACACGGATGAAGGCCTATGCATGTAGTTGGAACCTTCTGGCTACATGCACAGATTGCAATGCTCGTGGTTGGGCTGTGAGGCCAGGTGAAAAGATAATTCTAGCTCAGGGTAAGATCATCAGTGGATGTGGTATAACATCTAGGTGATCTGGTCCCTGGGAGGTTCTAGTAAGTCCAAGATGGTAGACCCCACTTTCATAATTGGTACTTGGTTATTGGGTCATGTCATAGTAACTATCATCCCATTTTTACCTTGGAGAGCTTGTAAAAGAGGATAAATGTGGGGTGGGGTGTTACAATATCATAAACGACCAATTAGGGATTCTATATTTAATATTCTCATATATGTGTCTACATGGATCTTTCTATTGCCATCCTAGAAGCTATCTAACTAAATCATGAGAATGGTCACTTCATACAAAATTTATATTATGAATATCCCATTCCAATACTATATTTTTCACCTACATGGACATTTATTCTCTGAGTATCCCTTGAGCATCACTCCCTAATCAACTCAGTATGGAGATTTAAATAACTCTAATGGTTTCAAAAAATTCCAACATAGAAAAAAAGGTAGTTAGAGAAAAGCACCAACAATAATACAATCCATAAAGCGAAAAATGAAAATCCATTCACCATTCTAGAAACCTTGGCAAAATAAGGAGATATCAAGGAAGCACAATCATATCCCAGGGAATAACACTGAGGAAAATATATATCCAATGGCCTAGGAAATCCATAGGAAACCTAGGATCATTGGTCCTAAGCAGTAATATGAAGAGTTAGAGATTCAAATGGAAAACATATCCTAAGAGGAAGATCCAACAAATGACATCATTGATGAGATGATTCAAGAAGTCCCCTTGGAAGAAGTAGCACAATCCCTAGAAAAAAAAACACACATTTCCCTTCCAAAGGATCAGATCAATCACATCAAATGGGCCATTGAACAAGAAACTCATCTCAATGCTAGTGATCACATGCTAGAGGCTTCAAAATGAATACAATCAGATTCCACACAAGGTTTTCTCATGAATCACCCAAGTGAAGATGAAGGAAAAAAATTATACAATCAATACATGAGGTAGGCATGTATTTGATTAATACTGGACAAACTAGGCCCATTATGAGCTTCTTCTCACCTTCCAATCATTTCCAATGAAGTGCATAACTTGGAATATGAGGGGTCTTAACCAAAGGAGTAAGAAAAGACTCCCCAAGTCCAAGTTGCAGGAGCCTGATATCTTTATGATGCAAGAAACTAAATGCAGTAGTGAAACAACCATATCTATTGTTAAAATATGCTGGCAAGAGATTGATGTTTTAGCCCTAGATTCCCATGGCTTTTCAGGAGGACTCATATTAGGCTGGAATACAAATTTCGTTTGACTCACCAATGGTTTTTCCACAAGGCACACACTAACAACTCATTTTTTACTTATTGGGAAAAACATTGACGGGTATGTTACTATTTTTTATGGCCCTCATCATGAAATAACTAAACAAAATTTTATGGAGGAATTAAGATGCTTCAAAAAAATCACTCAAAGGTAACATTGGATAATACGAGGGAATTTTTGCTTCACCATATCTCTCCTTTAGAAGAGAGGATTGCTTAAAATGCTGGAGGAAGACTTCAACTCCTATTAGCAATGGAACTTATACCTGAAATAATCAAAGGGGGGTAAGCCATCAAATAAAAAGCGGGCTAGATAGATATGTTATCTAAAAAAGTATCATACTGGTAGGATGGAATGATGAATCTTCAATCCTCCTAGCATAAGGCTTTGAGCATTGTCCCATTCTTCTTAACATAGAACATTAAGGTCCTCCCCTTTTTCGACCTTTTTGCTATGAAAAATTCTAGTTGTCTCATCCTAATTTCCAATGAAACATTCAACAACGGTGGAAGGAAGCTCGAAGTGACTAGGGAACATTCATGTACCACTATCAAAAAAGACTAAAAATATAAAATTCAAACTCAAGCGTTGGAACCAAAAAACTTTTGGGAATATACTCCAAGATAAAGCATTTTTGGAAAATCAAATGGATCATATACAACAAAAAATGATCATCCACAATAAAACATAAGATATAATCAAGGAAGAAAAAAACATTCAAACATAACTAGAGAAATGTTATAAAAAAAAGCAAGAAATTTTGTGGTGATAGAAATAAAGAGTTCAATGGCTTTGCAAAGGAGAAAATAATACATAATTCTTCCACCACTTTATGATCCAATATAGGAAATCTTATTACATTTCATCCATCAAGAAGTTTCAAGGACTGGAATTGTGAAATCATGATTACATGGAAGCTAAGCTCATCAATTTATTCCATAATTTTTTCATAGAACCTTAATTTGACAGATCAACAATAATCAACAAAATAAATGCCAATATCCCTTGGTTGGTAAAGAATGAACACAATGAAACTCTTATGAGACTAGTATATTTACCTCAAGTGGAATTTTCAATGACCGAAACTCAAACAAGTAAAGGTCTAGGAACGAATGGTTTTACTATTTATTTTTTTCATTATTTTTGGATTATTATCAAGGATGATGTATGGAAGCTAGTGAAAGAATTGAGGACAACATTAGGAGTACTTCCAACTCTAAATACAACATTCCTCACTTTAGTTCCTAAGAAATATCACACCAGTGATCCCCATAAGTTATAATTGATATCCCTCTAAAATCACATATATAATATTATCACCAAAATCTTGGCCAACAGACTTAAAACAATCCTTCCTCTCATTATCTCCTTGGAAAAAACTAGTTATGTGGAAGGTAGGTAGATTCTTGACAACATCATGCAGGCCTAAGAAGCCATTCACTCTCTCAAGTCCTGAAAATCCTGTTGAAATTCAACAAGAAAATGCACCACATACTAGTGTGGGATTCTAGGTCACACATGAGTGAGGAATTTAGTGACACATTAGTTATAATGTGGGCATCCAATTTTTAAATAAATTGGAAAATAAATTGTAATATTATCTCATAAAAAATTTTAATTGTTAACTGAGTGTGATATACTTATTTAGCTCAAGAATTTAGAGTTGAGGGTAAAAGAGTAGGCATGTAGAGTGATTATATTATTTACAGGGTCCATTTGTAGTTGTAGCACTACTGTTGTGTGAGTGAAATCAGTTAACTCAAATTAATTGAGTTAAAATTAGTTTAACTAGTTCAAACTTATTGATGATCTAGTGGAAGATCAAGTGAATTAAAATATATTTAATTCACAAGTAGTGATATACCAAGTAACTTATGATTCACTATTAATAGTTCCATGCATTTCAATTCTGATGACGACCTAGTTGAGACGAAGGTTAAAGGTAAGTAAACTATTAATTGTATTATTAACGAATTGCCCAGGTGCAATTATAAAGGCACATGAAGCCCATGATGGATTGCGCAGTCAAGGAAGGTTGGAATTCCTATTTAATAGGAAATTATTTTTCCTAGGGATTTTGGGAGTAAGGTAGGCTAAAGGTAGGAAAGAAATTGGCTATGTATTGGTCCAATTTTTCCTAGATCAGTGTGAGACAATTGGTAGAGTATATGAGGTTTTTGTGAGAACACATGCATTGTATTGTTTCATGATTCCTTGGTTGATTACACAATAAATATGGAGGGGTTTTGAGCAGTTTATTTTCCCAAGAAATTTTTTTGTTTTGCGATTGATTTACCTCTTTCTCTTGCATGTGATTGAGCGTTCATGATTTATATTCCGCAAATATTGTAGAAGGATTTAGTATCTTGTTTTAGTACATTGCATGTCAATCAGATTGAATCCATTGGTGTAATTTCTATATGGTATCAGAGTTGTGTTAGAGATTTTCTACAAGGTATCAAAGCATCAAGAATCATAATAATAGAGAATAAATTGAGTTTGTGTTGAACAATATTCAAATTTGCAGATACTTTCTTTGGAGCTAGAAGCATATCAAGATGTATTTCAAAAACTTGAGACTCGAATATGAACTCGAGGGTAGTTCGAATTATATTGCATGGAAGGATAGGATGGAGGTAGTGTTGGAGGAAAATGGGTTGAAGGAATTCATAGATAATGATATTCCCAAGCCCACGGCAACAAATTCCTGACTTCTTGATGCATGGTAGAAGAAGGTAGCAAAGGCAAGGAGGATATTATTAGAGGGAGTTCTAGATCATATTGTGTTGAGTCTCCATGGAAAGGAAACTCCACATTCTATGTGGATGACCTTGACAGATCTATTTCAAATAACTAGTAACCACAGAAAATTGGCACTCAAGGACAAGCTTAGAAAAATCAAAATGGAGAAGGGTGACACAATCCATAAATACTTGACCAAGTTCACTCAATGTCAAGATGAGCTTGGAAGTGTTGGAATTATTGTAGTTGATGATGACTTAGTGAGCATAACACTTCTAGGTCTTCCAAAGAGTTGGCATTCTTACTAGGACTCTATGAATGGGATGGAGAAGTTACCAGATTGGGAGTGACCATGGTTAGATTTGGTACAAGAAGAGTTTTGGAGGGATACTAGGGATGGATCCTCATCCAAGACTGATGATGAGGAAAATTGTGCCTTGGATGGTAAGGCAAAGAAGGGGAAGGGGAAGAAGTCCTATTCCAAATCTGAGACCAACAAAGTAGGCAAGAAGTGTGACATGTCAAAGGTGAAATGTTTTCATTGTCACGATCATTGACACTATGCCAAAAATTGTCTACAGAAAAGAGGAAAAACAAGAAGGCTCCAGGAGCAGCAGTGGGTGAATCTTTGGCCTCACAGTTTGAGTTGGACTTCTCTCTCATCACATGAATGGCATCAACTGTGATGGGATCTATGTGGTACTTGGATAGTGGATCATATTTCCACATGACGAGAAACAAAGAACTCTTTAGTAGCTTGGAGGAGAAGGATCTTCAGATGCACATCAATATGGGTGATGACAGGAGGTATAGTGCTACCGGGATTGGTACAATTACTTTCCAGAGACAGTCAGGTAAACCTTTGATATTAAAATATGTCATGCATGTACCAGGATTGAATAAGAATTTAGTTTCAGTTCCTATATTGGAAGATATTGGGTATGATGTGGTTTTTAGTGAAGTAAAGGAATTCCTTCATCACAAAGCCATGCTACAAGTAAATAAGATTAGGGTTTGTGTGAAGAAACTCTTCAAACTTGATGTAGATGGTTGTGCAACATTGAGCATTAAATTAGGGGAGGTAGTGAGTTGGGATATGGGTGAGTTATTACATAAGATATTTGGCCATATACACCACAGTTCTTTGAGGATCATGCAACAGATTTCTACAGGTCCTCCAAAGGGTACTCTTGAAAAGATAGACACATGAAATGAATGTACCATGTGGAAGTATACTAAAGCCACCTTTCATGAGAAGGAGAACCGAGCAATGAAAATCCTTGAGAGAGTTCACTCAGATGTCTATGGACCATTATATACAGCTTCCATAACAAATCACAGGTATTATGTGATTTTTTTTTATGATTTTTCTAGAAAGTGTTGGACCTTATTTCTACATAAGAAAGATCATATGTTCCTTAGGTTTTGTCAGTTTAAATCACTAGTAGAGAAATATACAGAAAATAAGGTTAAGGCTCTAAGGAGCGACAATGGTGGTGAGTATATCTCTAATGAATTCAAGAACTTCTGCACCAAAGAAGGAACTCATAGAGAATTGATTGCACCTCATAACCCACAACAAAATGGGGTTGCAGAAAGAAATAACAAAACAATTGTGGGAGAAGCATGAGCTATGTTAGATGACCAGGGCCTATTGTTGCATATATAGGTAGAGGCATATATTATGTCAAACCATATATCGTATGGTTAAACCAAATTTTTATACCATATGTATTAACAGGATAGACCATATCATATAGGTCGTCAATAAAATATGTTAAACCTTTATCCAAGTTCTGGGAAGAGAATGGTTTGGGAACCAGGTAGTTTGGTTCCACAGTGAACATATGCACAATCTCCAACATTTGTTGCATCAGTTAAACCATCAGACGGAGGGCGGAAATTACCTTGGGCAGGGTTCCCTCTAACCCCAACCCACAATAAACTCAACGTGCTCTACCCATAGTCAAACCAACGTCATTACCACTAGCAGGAAAATTAAACGAGCTCTAAATATGACGACCTCAACATGGCCACTTGGTGCATTTTTAGATGGATAAAGGCTAACCGAGCGCAATTAACTATTCTATAAATTTCACCCAATACAGTGGGAATCTCATAGACGCAGGGCGAATTTGGCTTTCCATGTAGACGTGAAAGGCGGAAATTGAAGATTAGACTGTAGGAAAGTGTGAATTTTAGGACAAATAGCAGAAAACTTCATTGGAGCATAACTCAGTCAGTTTTTGACCTTTTTGAGTGTAGAAAGAGCCCAGTTAGGGGTTTTTGACTATTATGGAGCCATTGGAGACATTTTTTTAGCATTACAAGCTCTATATTTTTATGTAAGCACATATATTTGAGCATAATGAAAGAGGCCCAACATTTCAATCTGGACCAGGAGATGTAACCCAGAAGGGGTGGACTCCTTTGTCATTTGGTGTCTTATGTGTATTGTTATGGTATTGATGTCTTATTATTTTCTGAAAAATGAATTTTAAAGCACGTTAATGTGTTAAATAAACTGACATAATTTCTTAAAATCCCTAATCTATTCCACTTGAAAATTTCACCATAAACCCTCAAGATTTCATATACAGATCACCATAAGCAAGCCTAAAGATAGTTATCTTTTTTCAGCCACCACCACCATATATTTTCTTTTAAAACCTTTGCTAAAGTTCCAGTGTTTCTCATTTTTAGGCCTCCATTGAATTTTGGAAGACACAAAGTATCCCATGTAATAAGAGCCCATTTGTGTTCCTTTCCCATGCATTTCCATAAAAAAATCCGTTGGACACTTCTGTTTTTTTTAAGATCGTCTTCACAGCAGCAAGGGAAGAAAGCAAATAGATTGGAATGGCTTATAAGATAGATTTTAAGAGGATCACTCTTGCAGCGAAATTGAGGGATCTGAATGTCCAGTAGGAGAAACAAATTTCCATTATTGCATGAAGATCCTTCTAGGTAAATTGTTTTAAAGTATTGTCTGTAAGAGGAATTCTCAAGTATTTAGAAGGTATGGGGATTCTAGTGAAACCAAGAACTTGGGCGATGCTCATTTGAATTCTAAGGGGAGTGTTAAAAAATAATATTTGAGACACAATTTTTTTTATGGAAGTTCCCAAGGCATATATAAAGTCCTGTAGCGCCTCTTTTATAACTTTGGATTCTTTTATAGTTGGATTTCCCATTATCATGGTGTCATTGAAAATTTGACTATGGGATAGAAGGGGTTTCAATTGGTGAAGGGAAATACCTTTCAAATGTTGAACTTGAATTATTACAAATATGTGGCACAAGGCCTTCTACCATGATAATAAAAAGGAAGGGAGATAGGGGGTATCCCTAGAAAATCCCTATAGAAGGCTTCAAAACAGTAGAGGATGAACAATTGATCAAGATTGAAAAGAAGGTATAAGAGGTGAGAGATACAATCCAATGAACCCAGGTGTAGTGAAAACTAAAGGGCAGAAGGATTTTCTTCATATATTTCCAGTTCATCTTATAAAACACTTTTGACATGTCTATTTTGATGAAAATCCCAAGGGTTTTGTACAAAATCTCTAACACGTCTCTGATACCATGTAGAAATTACACCAAATGATTCAATCCGATCATGAAATGTACTAAAACGAGATACTAAATCCTTCTACAATATTTTAGGAATATAAATCACGATCGCTCAATCACATGCAAGTAAGAGAAAGAAGTAAATCAATTGCACAACACAAGATTTTCCGAGGGAAAGCAACTGATCAAAACCCCTCCATATTTATTGTATAATCAATCAAGGAATCATGAAACAATACAGTGCATGTGTGCTCACAAGAACCTCATACATTCTACCAATTGTCTCACACTAATCTAGGAGAAAGTTGACCAATACATAGCCAAGTTATTGCCTACCTTTAGCTTGCCTTGCTCACACAATCTCCGAGAAAAATAATTCCTATTAAATAGGAATTCCAACCTTCCTTGATTGCGCAATCCATCATGGCCTTCCTCTGGCTTTATAACTGCAAATGGGTAGTTCGCTAACAATACAACCAATAGTTTACTTAACTTTCACCTTTGTCTCAATTGGGTCATCATCAAAATTGACATGCATGTAGCTACTAATAGTGAATCATCAGTTACTTGGTATATCAGTACTTTTGAATTAAATCTATTTTAATTCACTTGATCTTCCACTAGCTCATCAATCAGTTAGAACTAGTTAAAATGATTTTAACTCAATTAATTTGAGTTAATTCATTGCACTCACACCACACTAGTGCTACAACTGCAACTGGACCGTATAAATAATAGAATCACTCTACATGCCTACTCTTTGACCCTCAACTCGAAACTATTGAGATAACTAATTCTATCACACTTAGTTATCTATTACAAGTTGTTATGAGATAAGATTACAATTTATTTTCCAATTTATTTCAAAATTGGATGCCCACATTAGCACCAATGTGTCACTGAATTCCTCACTAATGTGTGACTTGGAATCCCCCACTAGTATGTGGTGCATTTTATTGTTTAATTTCAACACTCCCTCTCAACAAGAAAGGGACTATCTACTACCCCATCCTGCCTCTGTGGTATTCAAATTTTCTCTTCACAAGCGCCTTTGTCAAGATATCTACATCATGATCCTCTATGGGAATGTACTTGTAATATTCCTAAATTAGCATAAAACTAATTGGAATATTAAATTTTGATATTGCTCTTAGATAGAGGAAAAAGAGGGTATGGAGACCCATAAATCTCCTTAGTAGGAATAAAAGACTCTCCTAGTGTGAATGGAGGTCATATAAAAGATGGATTGAAGACCCTTAGGTGTGAAAAGGGGTTGGAGTTTTAAGAATGTGTCAATTTTGACCAAATCAAACAACACTATTATGGAGGAGTGGCATTAATGATGGGATAGTGTAGTTTTGGAGGGAGATTGATTGCATGGAGGTAGTGACCTAATTGAGTGGGGCCAAGGGTGAGAAGGCTCATAACTTATATAAGGAAGAGGATGGCAACCATATGGGTTATGTTATCATTATTATTTTGATATGTCTATTTATACTTTGTTGCTCTCTTCAGCGGTTTAGCTAAGATTGCATTGTTGTTTAGCATAGGATGTTCCCGAGTAGGAATCCCACATATTTCCTCGAGAGGCTTCTTGGAAGAGTATTGTTCTATCATTTCCACATATCTAAAATTTTGTCCAAGCTTCAGTATTTAGTTACAGTGCAGTGTCTATTCAGATCTCTATTGTGTTGCAGGGTCTTGCAGTGGAGGGTTGAGAAACCCACTTTCTGAGCTAGTTTTTTAGAGGAGGAAGAATTCTTCCCTTTGGGAGATCAGAAAGAAATATCCTTGAGCATATTTCAGCTCTTTGGCATTATTCCAAGGTATCACATCCAATTACATCATAGTTTCAATCAGGAATTTTCTTATTTTGGAGGGCAGTTTTAGAGGAGGATATATTGGCTCTTTTAGAGTGTTTTCTTTTAGGTGAAGGGTCTAGCCTTTAATTGGAGGATACATTTGGACGATATCTACATCAAATCCATATTATTTCAGCCCTCTATTTCATGGGCTTCAATTGTAGCGACTCTTCATTCCTAGGGCTATATATCACCATTTGTATTTGAGGGTATTTCTGGAACCCTTCCCGTGTTCTCATGGAAAGGTGTCTAGGAGGCTAGATATTCACTCCTAGCATTATTTTAGCTATATAACATCATATTTACATTTTTCCATCTTTACGCAGTATTTTATGTCCTAAAACTGCGTTGTCTTAGCTCAGGGAATTTGTATGGAAGCTATTTCTCATGTATTGACATATTTCGCTTGTGGGGCCTTCTCTAGTATTGCTTGAGTGACTTGATCCTCAAAATATTATGCATATTATTTGCTAATATTTTTAATAAGGTGGTTGTAAATTTGTATTATATCATGGTGCATTGATTTATTCACTATTCTTTCCATTATTGTGTTCATATATTGCTGCTTCCCCATTTGGGAATATTACAGTGGTATAGGAGCATAATATTGGCTCAGCCTGTGGATCTCAGCCAATATACTATAATAAGAAGAAAGAGACCAGAAATATGCAAAGAATGAGTTTTATCTCATCTCTTATTAGATCTAAGAGGGACCTCACCAAGGAGGTCAAGCAAAGAATAATGGAGAGAAACAATGAGACCTCATTAGGGTTTCAAGATGAGGAAGGACCATACACTTCCTCTTAGCAGAAGAGAAACCTGATATTGCATAGAGCTCCAAAGAAATACACTATGCCCTATTATTTTGAAGAAGAAGACAAAAGGCATGGAGATGGAGGACACTTGGATCATGAGATTCTAAGTGAGTATCTTGCAGAATATAAGTCTCAACCTAGAGCTTTCAAGGAGAATCTAACTCTCCCACAGTTCATTTAGCTCAAAGAAGAAAGAATACCTTGCAACAATAGATTTCTATTGCCTAAATTTGATGGGTCATCCACATGCACATCAAGATCTTGGGAAATGAAGTTGGATGCATTCTTCCTACTACATCCAGTGGTAGAAAGAGAAGTTGTTGAGATTTCAATGCTGCACCTTGAGGGTGAAGCAAAAATTTGGTGGTTCAACCATTTGAGTCATGCAAAAGTGACTGCATATGCAGATTTTAGTCAAAGGTTGATCAAGAAGTTTGACAAGAATAAATCATAGGAGAAGAGGCCTTAACCACCACATGCTACAGGAGCACTTGCATCAGGAGAAATAGCACTTGTACCTTTGCAAACGTGTCTTGATCTCTTGACATTTAGAGTCCCATGCATTATTCTAGAGGGGCATGATGAGGAGTAGACTTGATCCAGCATTGGTGCAGTCATAGAAGAGAAGTCATCATCATCAGTAGTTGGGGAAGCCATCACACTGGAAGGAGGAACCCTTGTAGCAGTACAAGCTGTTCCGAAGCTTTACCAAGGTATGCACATGTTTCCATTTCCTGTCATTTCAACACATCTTATGGAGAGTTATGGGAATGTACCATTGCATGACCTAGGGTCAAAGCACATTGTTGATTTGGAGAAGCAGACTATCACTATGCTGAGAAGCCTTGATTTATTCAAGAATTAGATATATAATCATCCTAGTGTATCATTATTGAGCTGCGCATAACTCTTGGGGTTGGAGTGTAGATTCTTGGAGTATGGGATGAGTATTGTCTTGAACAATGCAATGAAGAACTATGTGTTCAACACTGAGCATGATCTTCAGACAACAGATGCACCATTACAAAGATCAGCAGTAGTGATGAGTTGGGGACCCAACCATTATTGGAGCATTCCAATGACCTTTCTACTTGTATAGAAGATGATAGGCAGATGGTTGATGAGAGACATCTTATCTTCCATTGTTATGATGGATCTCTCTTAATGAGCACTTCATTAATCAATGAGAAGATTTTTCCTTCAGTATATTTTGTAATATTCCCAATTAGTGCAAGCTAATGGGAATATTCATTTTTGTTTCAATTTTATGTTGTATGAATAAATGTGTAAAGGAGGACAATAAAAACTCCTAAAAAAACAAATAAATCAATGCCACATGTGAACAAGGCTAAATCTAGGCTAACTAAATGAGCACCATTAGGTGTGAAAGCGCTGAATGTTTTGACTAGTTCAACCATGACCAAATAAATAATGTTGTCTTGGAGGAGTGGCCATCAATGAGGCACAGTGCAGTTTTAGTTGGAGGTGGCTCATGTGAAAAGAGCTATTTATTTGAGATGGTTTAGGTTTTTGCAAGATCTCAAACTTATAAAAGGAAGAGGAGGATAGCATGAGAAGGTTGTTGATGATTATGTTATTTCTGAATTTTTTTTTTTGTTTAAAAATTTCTTATTCTGCTTGTTGTTTAGCACATAATAGTGTTGTGTAGCACTGGGTGTTCCTGATCGGGAGTCCTACCTCTTTCCTTAAGAGGCCTATTGGAAGAGTTTGCATTTCTTATCCACTATCAGGCATTTGGCCATGCTATTATTCCAACTAAAACACATATCCTGTTGAGGTTTTGGTTGTATTTGTAATTTCCAGCAAGTGGAGGCTAGATCTACTCAGATCTAGGCCAATCTAGTGCCTCTTTTTAGTGGGGAAGGCTTCTATCCCATTTGCAAGATAGTATTGGATGACTGGAGATACACTTTCAGATCTTGGCTTGAGGCCAAACATGTTCTAGAGCCTACAATGCATTTTTCCTTCTAGGATTCTGTTATTTGCAAGGGTACAGTTGAAGGGTGTTTTTGCACACTTTTTGGAGTATTGGTTTTCTTATGATTGAGGATCTGCCCTTCACATTTGATATCCATTGGCTAGGAACCTCATATTGTATCGATCAGATCAGATCTGAAGCTACATATTTTCTGAATATGTCTGCAGATCTGAAGCATTAGATCTCAGATCTACTCCATTTACTTCACTTTTTGTTGAAAACCCCAAGGGGCATTCGAAGAGGAGCCTATCTAGTGTACAGATTTGATATAGATCTAAATTTTTGTACACATATCTACTCTAGATATGAAGTGTAATCTACAGTAGTTGCAGCTAATAAAAATAATGCTATCAAGCTATTTTAGTCATAATATATGGTTGCAACAGCTCATTTTGAGGGTTTTCTTCTATAAAATTCTTCTATGTCTTGTTATACATCTCATGGGCTATCATATTCACATATTTTGATGATGTATATATAAATATTGAGCTTCCATATTAGCCTCCTACTCTTACTTAGTTGAACTTCATTATTTCTTTGCAGTATTGTTTAATATTGTTGCATGTTTCCCATTTGGGATATTACAGTGGTATTAGAGAAATCATCCTGGCATAGCCTGTAAGAAGCCAATATGTCTTCAGAAGAAGAAGAGCCTCTTACTAACAGAGAGAAGAGGTATCTAAAAATAATAAAGAAGAAATTTTATTACACAAATGATGATAGAGACAAGGGTAAAGCCACTGAATCTGGAAGTGATGAAGAAGGAAAGGAATTTGCAAAGATCCTTTTGAGAGCCATGCAAGATATTTCTATAGATATCAAAGAGATGAGATTTGACAGAATCAAAGAATCTCCTAAGATATTTCATCTTGGAGAAAGATCTGGCATGTCTCACCACTGGAATGATCAACCAGTGCATTAGCCACAAGTTTCCCAACGCTCTACCATGCCTACATTTTTGGCTATGGGAAATGAAGGGTTTCAAGAGAAAGCATCCCTTGAAGACTACTTTGAAGAATATGAGTCTCAAAATCAGAGATTCAAATATCACTTGATTTTTCAAGAGTTCTGTCACTTGAAGGACAAGACAAGACCAAGGCATAAGCATAGAGATGGTGGATTCACTCAGAATCATGATCGACATCACTCTATGGGAAGATTATTTTTACCCAATTTTGATGGGTCATACAAGTGTTCTTCCAAAACATGGGTATAAAAACTTGACATATACTTTCAATTGAACAAGGTCCCTGAGATGGAGGCTATCAAGATTGCAACGATGCACTTTGAAGGTGAAGCACATGACTGGTGGTTCCATGGCTTGTATACATTGGGTCATGCCAATGTGACTGCTTATTCTGAGTTCACTAGAAGGGTGGTCGAAATATTTAACAGAATATATCCATAGGCACCATTCATGAGCCTTGCAAAGTTGAAACAATCAGGTAATACAGAGTCTTATATTTCTGAATTTTTGAGATTATCTGTTATGGTGCCTAATTTGTCTGCAGCAAAAAGGGTGTACAGGTTCATCCATGGTCTAGATGGACCTCTTCATGGGCTGGTAAATTCTACCAAGCCCACTACCTTGCATGATGCCATTGAGAGGGCTAGAGACCTTCAATATGCCTTGCCAAAAGTAAAGGCAAACTTTTAAAACAAGCCCTCTTTTCTTTCTAAAGGGAAGGAAGAGAAAGTTGCTCCTTCCAAGGAGAGCTCATTCAAGAAGCCTCTTGATATCAAATTCTGGAGAGATATAAGAAAGAATAATATATGCTTCACTTGCCAAGAACCATGGACACCTGGACATAGATGTGCTGCTGGAAAAGCACATTACATAGATGTCTTCTTAGATCTTGAAGAAGAAGAAGATGATGAACCAAGAAGAGGTCACAATGCTGACACTGTTGAAGGAGATCCAACACCATCAAGAGATGGGAATGGAGCATTTTATTCTATTGGAGGAAATCTTGCATCTTTGAGAGGAGTACCTAAGTACTTGAACTTAAGAGTTCAAGGTTTAATCATGAATCAGAGCGTTTCTGTACTGATTGACAGTGGGGCTACCCACAACTTCATTGATTCCCATCTTGTGAAAATGAGGGAAATACCCATTGATACTTTTTAGGGAATCTCTGTTTTGGTCCCAGGAGATAGAACAATGCAATGAATAAATTATGTCCCATCACTTTTAGTCACCATGGGTACCTACACTTTGGTTGATCACTTCTTTGTGGTTGACATATCTGACACCAATGTGATTTTGGGTGTTCAATGGTTGATTACATTGGGGAAAGTCACCACTGATTGAGAGGCTTTTAAAATGGAATGGGTAGACAAGAAGAGTGGTGAATCTCAAATGATCAAAGGCATGCATACTTACCCCTCACATAACACTTCCACACAAAAAACAGAGATGGACTTGTGCAGTGGAAGTAAGGAACTTACGGTCTGATCTATTATGTTCATGATATTTCTACATGGGACATTCTTATCTAGTGGCAAACCACCTGGGAGGCCACCTAATTCAGATTTGGTGGGGAAGACCTCCCAACATGCTACTCCAAGCTTAGATCCAAGAGGGATTGGAGAACTTTAAGCAAAGCTACAACGTTGGGAGACTTGGGTAAGCTCAAGAAGGAGGGACATCTTCTTCCCTTATCATCATCCAGCCTGAAGGCAAAGGTATATGAAGGAAAATCCAACCTGAAGGCATTATTACCAATCTTTTCCAGAATTATGAATGTACCATATTGAATTGGTTTAATATTTTTACCTTCTCCTTGGAGTCTTTCTTTGCTAATGTGAATATAAACTTCATCATTAACTTGGAAACTGTGATCCACATGATGCTTATCATGTCTTGTCTTGTAATTTACTTGACTCTTCTCCAACTGTTCCTGAACTGTTCTCGAAGACTCTTGTCCAACTCGTTCCCGACTTTTGTCCAACGGTTCTCGAATCGTTCTTCGAAGACTCTTGTCCAATCTGTTTCGACTTCTTGTCCAATGCTTCTTGACCAACATTTTCATCATTCAACTGCTCCAACTGTTCCTGAACTGTTTGATGTACCAATTGAACTTGTTCAATGAATATTATGGCTTTATCTATGTCACTATGACCATCAATAAGAACATATTTCTCAAAGATAAAATCTAAATGATATTTGGGCAAGTATCCCAATCATGCCTCAAATTGCAATGTTTGAGTTGATGAATTCTTGGCTCGGCTATAAGCATGATGAATATAGTGCAAATTTTCATCCCACAACATAGGATTCTTGCTGGAATACCCATGAAGAATATGTATCACTATTCTGTTCACCACCTCTATTTGGTCATCTGTTTGCAGATGGAATGTTGTACTCTTCTTCAATTTGGTGTCCATGAGTCACCACAATCTTGACCATACACATACATTCTGAAAGAATAACTGAGCGGTCTGTTTAGTTTTAACCTGCCGTTTACAAGGCATAAAAATACACATTTTATTGAACTTATCCATAAATACATCAATATAATCATGACCTCTCCTAGACATAGCTATACCTCCTACAAAATCCATAGAAACACTCTCCCATGGATGAGAAGGTACTGGAAGTGGTGTATACAATTCCAACTTTATATTTCAAGGCTTACTGATAACACATAATGAGCATCCTCTTACAAATAGTGACACACTTTCAAGCATACGAGGCTAGTAAGAATACCTGATATGTAATTTTGCCACTGTCTTACCTACACCGAAATGACCAACAATAAGAGAATTATGCGCTTCCCTTATGATGTTGACTCTCTTTCCCTATGGAATACAAAGCTTACCAATATGGTACAACAAGTTATCATGCACATGATAATATAATTCCTCTACTTGGTTACCTTGACACAATGTCACATATACATCTTTGAAATCATTATCTAAATCATATTGCTCAATATAGCTCTCATGCATGACAAAATTATGACTGAGATTAATGGATGCACTAAAAAATGGTCTAGAAATCATATGAGAAACCTTTTTATAGATACCTTTCTTATAACTTATCACCAAGTGGAATTATTGAAGAAAACCAATCCATCGAAAATGCATTGCTTGTTGCAAATTTTTGTGATTACAAGTATTGCAATGGCTGATGATCCGTGTGAATGATTTTTTTCTTACCCATCAAGTAGTGTTTCCACTTTTTCCCACTTTGCACCAATGCGTACAACTCCTTGTCATATGTTAGATATTTAATCATTGCACCATTAAAAGTTTATGAATGAAAACAGATGGGCTTACCATGTTGCATTAGTACTGCAGCCATGTCATAGTTGCTTACATCAATTTTTATCTCAAATGACTGTCTCAAGTCAGGAAGTGCAAGTACATGAGCTGAATTGATCTTTTCCTTCAGTTCATAATTTTTTTTTGATGTTTTCCTTCACACTTTTCAATGCATTTAATGGAACTTCGATAGAAGAAAAGTTAGCAATAACATTTCTCCAGTATTGGGATGCTCCAAAAAAAATTCTAATATTTTTCACTGTTTTGGGTCTTGGCCAATTCAAAATGACATCAACCTTGGAGGTACCTATGTTCAACTCACCTACTCCAACAATACGACCCAATTATACTAAAGATTTTTTTCCAAATTCACTTTTCGACATCTTACAAATAATTGTTCTTTCTTCAAGACATATAACACTTGTTTGACATGCATGACATTTTCTTCATGGGATTTACTGAAAATTAATATTTCATCTAAGTAGACTATTGGAAATTCATCTATAAAATTCCTTAATACATCATTCATCACATGCATGAAATTAGCAAGAGCATTAAAAATCCCAAAGGGCATAACCAACCATTCAAAAGAACTTTTTTTTGTTTTGAATGATGTATTCCATATATCTCCTTCAGCGATCCTAATTCGATGATAGCCACTCCTCAAGTTCAACTTAGTGAAATACACAACATCTTTCAATTGATCAAGTAAATAATCAATTATAGGAAGAGGGTAACCATTATTTACCGTAATCTTTTCCAATGCATGGAAGTCCACACACATGCACCATGTTCCGTCTTTATTTGGCACTAAAACAATAGGTGAAGTGAATGGCTAAGTACTTGGTCAGATGATCCCCTTGTCAAGCAACTATTAGATTTGTTTTTAATTTCTGCATTTTCCATCACTGACATCTTGTACATGTCAATGTTAGGAAGAGGAAAATCTTACTGCAATTGGATTTCATGTTGGATTCCTCTTTGGGGAGGCAATCCCTTAGGCTCCTGAAACATCTCATCATACTGGTTAACAACCTCAATGAAATCAGATTTCAAATTTGAATCATAATCTTGAAAGGCTTCATTATCAACATCATTCTTGGGTAAGATCATGAGAAGTACAAAATTCTTGCTAGAGTTAACAAGTCTCTTCATTTTTCTGGAATTCACAAGTGAAATGTTTAGTTTCTTGCGATGTGCTCTAATAATGTACTCAATACTATCTATGAAAAAGTGATATTTTTTTCATGGAGATGAAATATATCTCTCATGTCATAAATATATGGGCTTCCCAAAACAATACCACATATGTCTAATGGACTACATTAAGCTCTACCTCATCAATAAAGTTTGTAATAATGATGAATTTTAGTTTTCATTTTCTAGTTACTTGCTTTGAATTGTCACACACCCAATCTAAAGGATATGGTTTATGATGTGAAATGGTTTCCAAATTCAACATTTTGACAATGTTTTCGAAAATGATATTTTCTTGTGAGCCACTATCAAATAGAGTGTCAATCTTGTTATTTTTTGATATGTCTCTAATATGGAAAAGCTATATTCTTTATTTTTCACTTTGAGTTTCATTGTGACTATTTTAATAACTAGTGCTAGCAATGGATTCCTTACCTTTCAATCCCATATATGTGATATTTGTTTCATCTCTCGAATCGGATCCTAAATCATGTTGTGTAGTTGCAGTTGAATTTTTCTTTCCTTTGTTGTTAAAATTTTTGGGTTTCATCTCAGGATGAAGTTTACAACAATGATCTTCATCATGACCATCCTTTGAACAATTATTTCATGTTAATTTTTCTCCCTCTTTCTTGATGGAAGCATTCTTCTTCCCTTTCTATTTCAATTTACCCTTCCCTTTGTCTCCACTTTTAAATGGATTTTTGTTTCCCTCTTACGGAAAATTTTCCCCTCTTGCTTCTAGATGTGTTTCTTGTACACAAACCTCATCTAAAATAGCAGGGTGAAACATGAAAATTGTATGTCTCAAATAGTTATGCAAACCTCCAATGTATTTTAGCAAAGTATCTTGAGATGACAAATCTACACCCAATATCAATGCTCTCCTTCTAAACTCGTGGGTATAAATTTTCAAACTTTGACCCTTTAATTGCCTAATTTTTTGCCAATCCATGATAGATTTTTGCATGTATGCTAATGGATAAAATTGTATTCTCAATGCATCAACCAAATAATTCCAAGAAGATAAAAACTTACCATGTTTCTTCATGTCCTCTTGAGTTTTGGCTTCCCACCAAATAAGTGTTTCACTTTACAAACATAATGAATCAAGATGAATCTTGGTATCATCATCCTTTATCCTTTGTATCCTAAAATGCACTTCAAGCTGACGAATCCAATTATCTAATTTCTCAGCATTTACCTCTCCATTATACATATGCAATTGAATTTTATTTCAAGTTTTAATAGTGGAGTTTTACCATGTCCCTTTGGAGGTGTTTGTGAAGGGGTTGATGTAGAAGATGATGATAGTGAATATGGTGGTGAGGATGGAATTAAAGATAATGGTGGATTCAAATATGGTTTGTCACTATTCCCTCCATTCCCTTTTTGTGTCTTACCCCCATCTCCTCCATCTCCTCTTGGAGGCTTATCTCCCTTTTGAGGATTGGAGCTTTCACCTTGCAACCTTGTGTTTCTCTCTTCATAGAGATATTTCACCATTTGTTTCATTTCAAAGAATTATTTTCTAAAATCCTTTTCATCCTCTTAACATATTTCTAGGATCTCCTTCACGGTACATGACTGCTGAAGCTTCAGGAAAGTTAAAGTGAAATTTGTGGTGGAGGTTGTGGAAAATGTGCTCGCATTGTCCTTGGCCTAACTTGAGGACTTGTAACCTCAAGATTTCTTTCTCCTCTTTTGAGTTTCACCCTTGTAAGCATTAAAAACACTTGCAAAAAAATTAAACCCTCAAATCAACAAAGAACCAAAGCTTTGATACCAAATTTGATCTGTATATGAAAGCTTGAGATTTTATGGTGAAATTTTCAAATGAAATGATTAGGGTTTTAAATACTTATGTCAATTTATTTAAAAAATTAACATCATTTAAAACTCATTTTGTAGAAAATAAGGAATATATCCATACCATAACAGTATACACAAGACAAAAAATGATGAATGAGTTCACCTCTTCTGGGCTACATCCCGTTGTCCAGCTTCCAATGTTGGGAATCTTTCATTATGCTAAAAAATATGTGCTTAAATCAAGTTATATTGGTGCTTAGAATGCTAAAACAATGTCTCCAATGGCTCCTGAACAGTCAAAAACCCCTAGTTCACCTTTGTCTACACTCAAAAAGTTCAAAAAATGACTGATTTATGCTCCAATGAAGTTTCTACTAATTTTTCTACAATTCACACTTCCCTGCAATCTGTTCTATAATTTCCCCCTTTCGCGGCGACGTGAAGCGAAAAATTTTCCCCATGCTGGCGAGATTCCCGCCGCACCGGGTGTGATTTGTTGAACCATTAATTGTGCTTTGCCAACCTTTATCCATTGAAAAATGAACCAAGTGGCCACATTGAGGTTTTCATATTCATATCTCATTTAATTTTCCCACTGGTGGTACTAACATTGATTTGACTATGGGTTGAGCATGTTGAGTTGACTGTAGGCTGGAGTGAGTGGGAACCCTTCCCAAGGCAAGTTCTGCTCCCTTCCCAATGGTTCAACTGTGGCAAAAAATGTTGGATACCACGCATATGTTCACTGCGAAACCAGACTGTTGGGTTCCCAAACCATTCTCCCCTCAGGCCTTGGAAAAAGGTTAACATATTTTTTGATGGTCTATATGATATGATCTATCCTGTTAATACATATGGTATTAAACTTTGGTTTAACCATATTATATATGGTTTAACATAATATATCACCATCGATACATGGTTTTCAACATTGTAATATGGTGTTTTAAAGCTTTGGTGTATCATATATATAAGTTTTTGGGGTCAGGGTTAACCCTTGACCTTGGTTGGTGGACCATGGTCTAGGGTTGACCCTAGTCCCCACCTCCAAATCTAAAATCAGTAAACCTTAAATAGAGCCTTGCTACCATATATAATAATAAATATTACATCAAAGATGGTGGAAGGCTTGTTTGGCTTGTATGACGTCTGGTGTTCAATTCTCACGGGGGATGTTTGACCTCCATACAAAATTTTACATGGCTGAGAGGAGGCCACATGTCAACCACTTATTGGCCCATGTGGCTCTCCCTCATTAGGCCACCACAAAAACCATTGAAGCAATTAAAACCATAAATTAAAACTAGCCACAGAATTCCAAGTGTCAATCACCCATAGGTCGATGGAGGACCCAGTCAACTTGCCCAATCATGGCCTAGTCAGCATACAGACTGCCGACTGGACATCCCTGCAAATTAAATTTAAAAATTTTAGTTGTTTCCCAATTCTAATAGAGCACGATGTCAAGAGCGTCCAATGTCATATTTGAGTGAAATTAGTTACATTGGATTTAGGGCAACGATATCTATGCTTTGGTGTTGGTTTCGAGCCAATTTGAGCACTTTGAATTTTGAGCACTTTCTTGATCCATTGGATCATATGGAAATTCAAATACACTAGGAATATTGAGCATAAAATAATATTCCATATAAAAAAAATAGTAAGGGGTTCCATTGTATGGAATGTAATATGGTAGAAAAAATTATTAATCCAACATCATTGCTTTTTGAAAGTGTGGACTGGTTTGGAAGCTCGATTTTGGACTTACTCTTCACATAAGTTCCAAAATTTATGTCCACCTCCATATCTATTTGAATGAAAGATGTAACTTTTTAGAACATCTCTATGGCACGTGGCATAATTTTGGAAAGTGATGGCAGTGTGGGTGCAGGAGTTAAGGAAAGTTGTTCAAACTTTTGTACAATATTTTCTAACTTTGGAGAACTCGTTCCAACTCTTTGTTTTTACTTTCATTCAGAAAATTTATGAAATTTGATTAATGAAATTCATAATATTTTTAAAAATTCTATAAAACAATATTAAAAGTCCTTGGAACTATTCAATATCATTTAAAAATTAATATTTAAGATCCCTTGAGAGTACAATACTTTAACTTCCATACAGTGGTTTAACCTTCAGGAATATAGTATTCAAATGCATTTAAATCAACGTTCAAAATCTTTGGAACCAATATCAAAACCTTTCAACATTTAAAATCATTGGAATGATTTTTTTTAAATTTCAGGGACGTAATGTTGTAGCATATTTTAATCAACATTTAAAACTCATTCGGGCCCCGCGTGTTCAGACTTCAAATACATAATAAGCACTTACCAATTGAAAAGCTCTGGTCCATACCTTTGATTAAACCTCTAACCATCTCACGATGCCACCAATGTTGGATGCCTTCCTTCACCAAATCGATGGATATCACATTCATTCTCCCACAGAACTTTAACACTCAAAAACTACGTGACATTGGCGGTATTGCTAAGATGACATGTTCTGATTTGATTGGATCGCGTTGATTTCAGTTGCAACCACTTCTAGCCCAGCCACAATGCGATATCAATGGTATGGTTTCGCAATACCACACAACCTTCAAGCTTGACTTAAACTGTGTTTAAGTGTGGATTTCCACCTGATTTCCATTGCGTTCATTATTTATTTCCAATGGATTTCTTGTATTGTGACCTCAACACAAATAATCGATATCACGTAACGAAACCCGAATTATTTCTCGATTTCCACTCAACGATTATACAACACAGATTAATATCAGTATCCAATCTTAACAAAGAAGCATAAATTTTTGATTTCTGAACACCTTACCAGGATAAATCGCTCTCAATCTCTACACAATATATATATAACATCAAATGAGGTTCCGAAAGAATAGAGCCTCTTCACACAAATATTTATACAATTTCAAATTGAATTAATTCCACACAAAGAATATAAGATTCAATAGAATTTCGAAGATGAAAACCTCCGGGGATTGCCCAGCATAACAATAGTTTGAGAAACACTGTAATTTTATTTAAACATAGGCCAATCCTCTCAAACCAATTCTTCTACAGCCAACTTCCCATTCCTCTGTTACAGAGGTTACATTTTATAGTCTTTACATAACCATCGACCTCCTCAATTAGGATCGAATTCTCTAAATTGATAAAAAAATCCTAATTTCCAAATATCTTCCTAAAATATATGAATTGAATCTAAATAAGTTGAATAAAATCTAAAATTGTTCAACCTCCCCTAAATACTAGTCTCTAATTTATTACAAAAATAAATGATAGAAAATTGTTTGAGGGATTCAACCCTCTCAATAAAAATTGACTTTGACCCATCAGTAAATGACTTTTAAACCCATCTAGTCATAACATGTGAACAATATTTCACATTGTTGACTAAACTCTAATGCCCCTGCATCAGACTTCCGAGGACAAAATTCTTCATGGGCTCCTGTTCATGAGCTCCTCCATAGAACTTCCCAGTTTCTGCAACATAGCTTCTATCATCCAAGTAGCATCCTCAATTGTCTGATCCTTCCATTTGATCAATTATTGGAAATACTCCTGTCCTCTAGTTTTCTTAAACAGCTTCTTTTCTAAGATCCTTTCTGGCTGTAATGTCTTTGCTATAGGTAATTGTTTTAACCAATCAATCTGTTCTCTGTCTTCTGGTCTTTCATCTATGCCACCATCTTCATACCTGTACAAATCAACAACATTTAATATTGGAGATATTCCAATGTCAGATGGCAATTCAATTTCATAGGCATTTGCAAAAAAATTTCTCAATATCCTACATGGTCCTATATTTTTGAATTTAAATTTATTATATTGTCTCTTTGGAAATATTTCTTTCTTCAAGTGTGCCAAAACTAAATCCCCAAATTCAAAATTAACTTCTCCTCTGCTCAAATCTATTTTGTTCTTGTACTCGATGCTGCTATCTTGTAGCTGCTGCTTTACCTGCTCATGTATTGATTATATCTCTGAAGCAAACTCCTCTCCATCAACACTCCTCATTTCTACTTTTCCCAAGTTCCTCAATTCAGATACTCCTCTTGGGTGCATCCCATAAACAATATGGAATGGACTTTGTCCTGTACTTCTGTTCGGTGAATAATTGTATGCATATTCTGCCTGTGGTAAGATATGATCCCGCTGCTTAGGATGTTCTCCTGCAAGACTTCTCAAAAGATTACCCAAACTTTTGTTCACTAATTCAGTCTGCCCATTAGTCTGAGGGTGATAAGCTGAGCTGAAACTCAGTTACTAGCAAGCTTCTTCCACATTGTCATCCAAAAATGACCAACAAACCTGGTATCTATATCAGAAACAATACTTTTAGGTAACCCATGTAATCTAACAATCTCCTTGAAAAACAAATTGGAAACATGAGTATCATTACTAGTTTTATAACATGAAATAAAATGAGCCATCTTTGAAAATCTGTCAACTACAAAAAAAATTGCATCATTCCCTCTTTGTGTCTTAGGAAATCCTAAAACAAAATCCATAATTACCATATCCCAAGGTCTGTCTGGAATAGGCAATGGAATCTACAAGCCTATATTTTGGCTTCTCCCCTTTTCATATTGACAAATTTTACAGTTTTTTACATACTTCTCCACTTCAGATCCTATATTTGGCCAATATTAAAAATGACTTAGCTGCTCATAAGTTTTATCAATACCAAAATGTCTAGCAAGTCCACCACTATGCTTTTCTCTGATTAAATTTTCTCTCATGGAACAATTTGGTATGCACAACTGATTTCTTTTGAACAATAAACCCTCTTGCAACAAATAATCTAACCACTGACTTTTGTCTATCAAAACAGGATTACAACATGCTTCGAATGCTTCTTTTAAATCCAAATCTGTTTTATAGAGTTCTTTAAGAAAATCAAAACCTACCACTTCAATTTGAATTTCTTGAACAAGAATGTTTTTCCTACTCAAGGCATAAACTACCTTATTTTCTTTACCAGTTATATGCTTCAAAACAAAGTTAAAACTTTGAAGGTATTCAACCCATTTTGCATGTTTTTGATTCAATTTAGGCTACTGCATAATATACTATAAAGCATGATTATCTGAATATAGTACAAATTCTTTAGACATTAAATAATGTCTCCACTTCTTCAATGATTGTACTATTGCATAAAACTCTTTTTCATAAGAAGAGTACTTTATTCTTGTCTCATTCAGCTTCTCACTGAAATATGCTACAGGCCTATCTTATTGAATTAACACAGCCCCAATAGCTTCTCCACTGGCATCACACTTCACTTGAAATGGTTTGTTTAAATTAGGTAAAACTAAGACAGGTTTCTCAGTTATCTTCTGTTTCAAAAACTGAAAAATTATTTTAGCTTTAGCAGTCCATTTAAATGGTTGTTTGTCCTTATTTATGGTTTCAATGATAGCTTCATTAATCTTGCTAAAATTCCTTATGAATTTTCTATAAAAGCTAGCAAGTCCATGGAAACTTCTTACCTCAAAAACACTTTTTGGTGAAGGCCACTCCACAATTTCCTTTACCTTCTCTGGATCCATTTTTAACCCTTCATCAGAAACAACAAAACCCATATATACCAATTCTTCTTTCATGAATGAAAACTTCTTTAAATTTACCAGTAAATTCTCTTAATGTAGTTTCTTTAAGACATAATTAAGATGCCTCAGGTGTTATTCCTTTGTTTTGTTGTAAATTAATATATCATCCAGATATACTATTGTAGATTTACCAATAAATTCCTTTAATACTTCATTCATGAGCCTCATAAAAGTACTAGGTGCATTTCATAAACCAAAGGGCATTACGATCCATTCATACAATCCCTCATTTGTTTTAAAGGCTATTTTCCATTCATCACCTTCTCTTATCCTAATCTGATGATACCCACTTTTCAATTCTAATTTTGAAAAATATCTTTCTCCACTCAAATAGTCCATTAAATCTTCAATTCTGGGTAAAGGAAATCTATACCTGATTGTTATCTTGTTGATTGCTCTTGAATCAGTGCGCATTATCCAAACTCCATCTTTCTTCATAATCAACACTGTAAGTACTGCACAAGGACTCAAACTTTCTCTGATCAAACCTTTGTCAACCAATTCCTACACTTGTTTTATGATTTCTTCATTTTTTTAGGAGTCATTCTATAAGCTGCTTTGTTTGGCAGATTTGATCCTGGGATCAAATCTATCCGATGGATGATTCTTCTTACAGGTGGTAATTCATTAGGAAAATCATCCACAATAATATCACAATAACTCTCCAACATTTCTTGAATTCCAATTGGCAAATCAGAAATTTTAGTAGAAGTAAATACTACCTTAGGTTTGCAAACTAAAGCAAAATTTACCTTATCATCTTCAATCTGCTGCAAGTATTCTTTCCCACTCAACAATAAATTCTTTGGATCAGAATTTTTTCTTGATGCATCTCCTTCTTCCATAGGTAACAATGTTTGATTCATAACATCCTTGAAAAACTTGTAAGTGTTTCTCTTACCATCATGCACTGCTACTCTGTCATACTGCCAAGGTCTACCCAATAGGATGTGACACACATCCATAGGCATCACATCACACATGATTTTATCCTTGTATATGCCCATATGAAAATCTATTTCACACTGTTCTTTCACAATCAGCTGATGTCCCTTCTGAAGCCATGACACCTTATAGGGTGTTGGATGTTCCCTTGTCTTCAATTTTAATTTCTCTATCACCTCTATAGAGACCAAATTGTCTGTACTACCACTATCAATGACCAATTGGCAACATTTCCCTTGAAGTTTTCATACACTTCTAAACAAATTTTTCCTATGTGTTGGCTTAGCAACTTCCTTTGTTTGTTTCAACAAAACCTTGTTAACCACCAAAGATTCTCCCTTCTCTTGCATAATTTCTTTCTCTGTTGCAGGAAACTTTGCTGCCTCTTCTCCAGTCTAAGCAATAAGTGCATTTCTCTGACTTGTACACACGTTCTTTTTCTATGGGCACTCATAGGCTCTATGTCCCAATTTGTTACGTCTGTAACATCTCACTTCTTTTCCTCTGCTTCTGCCTCCTCTTCCTCTGTAGGAACTCCTTCTGCTACTTGCATCACCTTCTGTGTGTGCATGCTAAGGTGAGCTTCTGCTAGCTCCATCTCTTGGTGTTGTAGATCTTCCTCTACCGCCTTGACTTCCCTTTCCTTAGTATGTAACTCTTCCTTTGGCAGACTTCTTTCTTAGCAGTTTTTCTTCATCTTCTAAAGCCATTTGATAAGCCTCTTCTACTTTTTTAGGAGACGATATACTTATCTCATATTGGATCTCCATTCTGAGACCATTTATGTACCTAGAAATCTTCTCTGTTGTGTCCTGGATCTGTCCAGCTATTATGCTCACTTTGTAAAATTCTTCTGTGTACTCTTTCACTGTCATTAATCTTTGTCTAATATTCTACATTTGTCTAAATAATGAAATTTGATAATCACTAGGAAAAAAATTACCTCTCAGTTTTGCCACCATTATGTTACAATTCTTGATCGGTTGTTTACCAGCGCTCCTACTCTCTGCTTTCACTCCATCCCACCAAAGTGTTGCATGTCCTTTCAACCTTGACACTACAAATTTAAATCTCTTGTCTTCACCCATATCTTCATAATCAAAGCATTTATTCATCTCATTGATCCAGTCTATCAACTCTTGTGGATTCAATCCTCCTGCAAAAGCTGATAATTCAAGTCTAGGCCTAGATGTAGAGCCTAAAACTTATTTAAAAATCTCATATCAGAGGAAAGCTCAATATTGTCTTCTTCTTTGGCCTCTAGCTCACTGACATCTTTAGGATCTCTTGGATGTCCTACCTCAATTGCTTCCAATCTGGCTTGGATCTGTTGCATAGTCTCCAGTTCTTCTGCATTAGCAACTGGCCTACCTCTTCTTCTACCAGTAGCACCTCTACCAATGTGGACATCCATGTTGGATTTCTTCTTCTGACTTTTGGAAGCCTGCTAAATATCTGATAAATTCTTTGAAGTCTTCTTTGATACCACAAATGATGGCAGTGTGGGTGCAGGCGTTAAGGAGAGCTGTTCAAACTTTTGTACAATATTTTCTAACTCTGGGGGAACTCATTCCAACTCTTTGTTTTCACTTTCATTCATCAAATTTATGAAATTTGATTAATGAAATTCATGATGGTTTTAAAAATTATGTAAAACAATATTACAAGTCTTGGAACTATTCAAGATCATTTAAAAATTGATATTTAAGATCCCTTGAGAGTACAATACTTTAACTTCCATATGATGGTTAAACCTTCAGGAATATAGTATTCAAATGCATTTAAATCAATGTTAAAAATATTTGGAACCAATATCCAAACCTTACAACACTTAAAATCATTGGAATGATTGTTTTTAGCATTCAGGGACATAATTTTGTAGCATATTTTAATCAACATTTAAAACTCGTTCGGGCCCCACATGTTTGAACTTCAAATACGTAATAAGCACTTACCAATTGACAAGCGCTGGTCCACACCTTTGATTAAACCTCTAACCATCTCATGATGCGACCAACGTTGGATGCCTTCCTTCACCAAATCGATGGATATTGCATTCTTTCTCCCACAGAACTTTAACACTCAAAAACTACGCGACATTGGTGGTATTGCTTATATGATGTGTTCTGATTTGATTAGATCTCGTTGATTTCAATTGAAACCACTTCCAACCCAGCCACGTATGGTTTCGCAGTACCACGCAACCTTCAAGCTTGACTTAACTACATTTAAGTGTGGATTTCCATCAGATTTCCACTACGTTCATTATTTATTTCCAACGAATTTCTTGTATTGTGACCTTAACACAAATAATCGATATTGCGTGATGAAACCTGAATTATTTCTTGATTTCCACTCAACGATTCTACAAAAAAGATTAATATTAGTATCCAATCTTAACAAAGAAGCAGAACTTTTCAATTTCTGAACTCCTTACCAGGATAAATCGATCTCAATCTCTAGACAGAATATATATAAAATCAAATGAGGTTTCAAAAGAATAGAGCCTCTTCACACAGAGATTTATACAATTTCGAATTGCATTTAATTCCACACAGAGAATATAAGATTCAATAAAATTTCAAAGATGAAAATCTTTGGAGATTTCCCAGCATAACAATAGTTTAAGAAACACTATAATTTTATTTAAACGGAGGCCACTCCTCTCAAACCAATTCTTCTACAGCCAATTCCCCATTCCTCTGTTACAAAGGTTACATTTTATAGTGTTTACATAACCATCGACCTCCTCAATTAGGATCAAATTCTCTAAATTGAGACAAAATCCTAATTTCCAAATATCTTCCTAAAATCTATGAACTGAATCTAAATAAGCTGAATAAAATCCAAAATTGTTCAGCCTCCCCTAAATACTAGTCTCTAATTTATAAATGATAACAAATTGTTTAAGGGATTCAACCCTCTCAATAAAAACTGACTTTGACCCATAAGTAAATGACTTTTAAACCCATCGAGTCAGAACATATGAACAATATTTCACATTGTTGACTAAACTCTAATGCCCCTCCATCAAAAAGAAATCCACAACCATAATATCCAGTGGTGCAAATAGATCTATGATTTGACGGATATGGACATCAATCTTCTTGTGGAAATTACTCCTCTCTGAAAGGAGCCAGAGCAACATCACATTACACAACATGCAAGACCATACATCCTTCATTAGGGATAATTTTCATTGGGATCCTTCACTCTCAAGGAGGCCTACCACATTGCAACAGGACACAAAAATATTAAGGAAGAAGTTTGGGAAAATATCTAGCACTTGAAGCACTAGTTGATAATAACATTATTCCAATGGCAAGAAATGCATGGAAAAATACTAACTTCGGACAATCTCAAAGCATGGTTAATTTGGACCTTAAATATTCTCCTTATGTTAGTAGGTAATGGAAACTATGGACCATATTTTGGGTGGATTCCTATATAGTAAGTAGCTCCGGGATGAAAGCACAATTCTATTCAGGAAACCATATCTTCAAAAATACTCCATACAAAATACAATGAAGTAGTGGTACACCAATCCATTCATAAATGTAATTCTCAACAAACTTTGGAAATTAGTTACATGATTTATTTTATGGGAGGTATGGAAAGAACAAAACAGAATCATATTTCAAGGAAATATCACAAAATACCAAGCCCTTTCATCTAAAATTAAAAGCCACATACATGAAACTATAAATATCCAATATTGGAAATACAATGATTTTAAAGGTCGAGACTTTGAGCTTTACATCCTTCAAAGTTGGAACTTAAATATCACTCCTACTCAGTATCCTTAGAAAGACAAACCCATGTTTAGTGACAACCTCACGGTTTAGTCTTTACGTCAAAAAGGTTTTCACAAAATTAATTTCGACGGGGCCTCTAAAGGCAATCATGGTCAAGCAGGCTATGAAGAAGTTTTCAGAAACTATAAATGCCACATTCTTCACATATTTGTAGGAATTCTGGTTACAAAACCAACTATGGGGTAGATTTATCAAGCTTAATTCAAGGACACACACTTGTGGAAGCTATAGGATTAATGAAAATAGTGATCGAAGGAGACTCTGCCATCATCTTCTGAATGTGCCAAAATATAATCTAAGGTACACCTCTTGCAAAATTCTATAAGAATTGGATATTAATTGTTGATTTGAGCAGGTTACCAACATTGCTAGAAACAATTTTGGTTGTCTTAGTTTCTTATGTCAAATAATTGAAAATAAATTGGCAAAAAAACTAACAAATCATAGAATAGAACATGCTTCGAATAGCCCCAATCTCTCTTGGGAAGGAAGTTTCGATACGCCTGTACTCAATAACTACAAAACATTCGTTGAAAAATATTGTCTCCATCATGAGCACAAAGTCTCAACTGATTAGGTAATGGGTTCTCTGGAGTATAGCTCTTAATTTCTTGGCATGTAATAGTTTAATTTATGTTCTATGTCATAAGTATCATTACAGGAATTTTGAGGTCTAAAATGGGCCTCCTAAGGAAATTATAAAATAATAGTGGAAATAATAAAATAATATTAGATTACATCATCAAATTTTAGAGGGAAAAAAGAAAAAACTATTTTTTCAATTCGTATTTTCAACTTATATCCCTATTGGTTTACTCAATTTTCGAGTGGGAACACTCGTTGGCTGTAAAATATGATTCATCATCCAAAGAGTACCCATATTGAATACTTTTGATGGACCCTACTACATGAAAAATGAGAAATACATGCAAAACGTGATTGCAATCATGTTTTTTCATGCATTTCTCATTTTTTGTGTAGAAGGTTTAATCAAAAGTATGCAACATGGGTACTCCTTGGACAAGAAATTAAATTTTACATCCAACGAGTACTCCCGCTTGAAATTTGAGTAAAACCTTAGAGATACAAGTTGAAAATATGAGTTGAAAAAGTAGTTTTTATTATTTTATTATTTTTTAATCTTCTTACTTTTTTACTCCAAAAATGGTGAATCATCCCCCATGGTTGACATCATCATATTGAATATTATTGGTTCTTAGGTTGTAAATTTTTCTTAGGAGGTCCATTTTAGACCTCAAAATTCCCCTAATGAATCCAATCCTCAAGATCATTAAAGTAGATTTGGGTAGTTTTATCAAAAAGTTTATTTTTTTGGCTAAATAGGGCTTGGTTTCCCACTAGGCAGGCCTTGTCAATGTAACAACAAATTTGTATAATTTGACTTCCACATGGCTCGAATTTCCAAGGATGCAAAGCTAATATGGTCTCCATTTAGGAAGATTGGCTCTAAATCACCTATGTATATTTTCCATTTCTATTTAATTTAAGTTTTTGAAGTTACAAAAAAAGTTAACTTTCACGTTAGGGGAAAAATGGGTATGTACCCCTTTGTTAATGGTTAATTAGGACACTCATATATCAAAGTGGTGCAATAATTACTCATGGTTTAATGTAAAATTTTGATTTTTTGTAAATTTTTGTTTTTATTAAGTTTATACTTGTAAATGTACAAGTGAAATATTGTAGATATTGTAGCATTTTGTTCAAAACCTTCAACGTCATAATTTTGTAGATGTTTATTGATATATAATCCATTCTGCCCATGTCCACTAGTTTTAACTTGCTTATGTAAATCATATATCTAAACTGAGTTTTAGCTCAATGTATTTTAATATAATAGCTATTATAAACTCTTGTTTAAATATATAAATTTGATTTAATTTAATTATGATTTTTTATAATAATAATATTAATAATAATAATAAATTAGAAATATATTTCAATTAGATATTAAATTGATGCATATTTTTCTTATTTATAAAATAAGAGATCTATTTTATCTATTATTTATAATTTTAGGCTAAAATTATAATATATATATATATATGTGTGTGTTTAAAACAAATTATTAATATAAGTATATGCCATTATACAATTTAATGGGAAAATATCAAATTTGAATTCAATATCAGATGATGAATGCTAACTCTATATTCCATTTGATCAATCTTCATAATTCTTACATAAGACAAGCCATAAAATTTTAAATGGCAGGTAAACAAATGTTCATTATAAACGGTCACCTTTGATATATGATATATCCATCTTTAGTGTCACTAATTACACATGATAATGTTTAGGAACTCTCAAATTTCAATTTATTTTAATTTTTAGGGCATCCAAAGAGAGATGACCCATGAAATAGACATTAAATTGAAGTGTTACTAAGATCCTTAAGACAATTCTGTGATTTCCATTAAGAAAGAAATGTTTCTATTAAATGAATTCTACTAAATCAAATTATGAATGAACAATACAAATTTATATTTTATCTCGATATTATTGAAGAGAAGAAATTAATTCTTATGACACATGATTGTCCATAATAGTAATTCTACACTTCAAACCAAATGGACTTAATGCCAAGCCTACTCATTCTTAAATAATTCCAACACATAATTTTGAAACATAAGCTTTATGGTGACAAAGTTTAAGAAAATAATGAGAAGAAAGAACCTCCTAAGAGGAGGACTAAAAAAAAAAAATCAAGTAATAACCATGATGTCACAATTTAGTTTGAAATGAAGGATGTTGCATGAAATTTATATGGTTTCCATGCCACTTAAAAATTGCTTGGTTTACATAGCTAAACAGACCATATCACCTTTTAAAAAACCACAAATATGTTAATTTGACACACCTTACTTAGTGAAGAAGAGATCCTTAAGCCCCTAGCTATCAACAAATCAGTCTTTCACTTTGTTCAATTGCTAGGAGAAAGTTGCAATACCAAAATTCTTTATGCAAAATAAATCTTTAAATCATGGAATTGTAGATAAATATAATTATTATTGGTGCATATATACACCTGAGATATTTCCAAATGTCATAAAAATTACACTTAATGTGTGAAAACTATTACTCTTGAGTCCTAAAATCGTAATGTAAATTAATAAATATTATCAGAGCTTCTCTTGTTGGAACAGCATAGCGACATAAGCTTAAAAGAATCACATATCAACTAAGTTACTAATTTATTAGGTCAAGACGAAGGAGCATTGGAAACACATTGTGGAATAATAGGAAATATAAATGAATTCATTTCATTGATAGTAAACTTATGGTTGATGCAGTGATGAGGAAAAAATCCAAATCAAACTCCTTTATATGTGATTTATTAGTCTTTTTCATTCAAGGTGTAGATGATTGTTTTCCCAATTTACTCAACACATTGAGGACCATTTCAAAAGCCCTTGATGAATTAGTTGGCCTAGTGTCTTTAATTATGTTTCTACCATAGCTAGCAAATATAGTTCAATATTTTTTCCGTCATGTTTGTCACAATTCGTTCATAATCATTGATGAGTTGAAACAAACTAGATACTATAGCTTTGAACTTGGTAACATACATAGTATTTTCAAAAATAAGATAAGGGATTATAGGATGGAACTATATTAGTATTAGTAGAACATGAAAATAATACATCATGAGAGAGAAATAAGAGATCAACTAGATAGGTAGTTCTACCTCCTATCGAAACCTTTTTTCCATCCCTCTTGTAAATATTGCTATGGATTGTAATTCAAGTGAATAATGTGGAAATGTAAAACATTGAATGGCTAAGGGAAGTGGACATGGATTCATATGAATAAGGAGGAGGAGGAGTTTCCCGTAAACCCAAGCCACTATATTTATTTCATCACCTATCTCCTTTATGAATTTATGGCATTTTTGGTGCAAGCATTGAATTTAGGTATGGAAAACCTGAGTAAAACATGAGTCATACAGTTATGTTCTCGTGGAAAGTGTTGTTGTGGTCAACACAACTGGGAAAAAGGTATGTGAAGCAATTAAATGGGAGATAGGATGCTAAGTTATGGGCAAGCTAATGCAAATATGGATGGCATGGTGGTGTAAAGTTCAAGATAATGCAGAAGTTCAAATTGGCAGTGTATGTAAATTTGGTAGGGAGAAACAACCTTGCTAGAATGTGTTCTATTTTTAGGATGGTATTCCACATGTATGCTAAGGCTTGCGTGTGTGCCTGTGAAACACTGTGAAACAGTTGGCCTATGATATTTTATAGGAGTTCAATTATCCAGCTCTAGCCTTGAGGTTGATAAATCATTGGGTGCTCGCTAAAAGTAAGTTGATGAATTACTTGATAGGATGAGACATTCAGGTGGTTGCTGAAAGGAGTTGATAAACCACTAATTTCTTGTTTTAAGGTATATGAAACACTTATGTGTGTGCTTAGTAAGTTGATAAACCACCTGGAAAGTGGGATATTGACTCCTACAATTCTAGCTTAGAGAAGCTAATAATAAACCACCCCTATAGTGTGTTCATCCTCCTTGAACTGAACTGCACCTCACTAAACCTTGAGTGAATTCCCTATGATTGGTTTCTATTGGAGTAGGGTTCTTTATGGTGCTTACTACTGGAGGTAGTTGATAAAAAACCTCGATGGTAGTGCTTTCTCCTTGTTGATATGTTTACTTGATTTCGGTTTGAACATAGGGTCATTGTGGTTCTTACTATTGGAGATAGTTGATAAACAACCTAGATAGTGGATTTTTCTTTTGATTAATTGGTTGAACAACATTGGTGTAAATATATTTTAGCACTTAACTCCTAAAACTTTGAATATGGTTCAAAGGATGGTTAATTGAAATAAATATTGCAGTGTCATTCACCTTGGTTGGGTGGAGAGTGGAATTACCTCTCTTAGTTTCCATTCATTCAAGCTATACATATAAGTGTATTTACTTATATTTCACTATGAATAATGAATGTTGTTGTTATGTGTCATAAAATTGTATGTATATTAATGTTATTCGTAGTTTTTTGCAAAGATATGGTTATGTGAATGATTCTCATGGTTATGAGAGGTTCAAGGCCTCTCTGTATAAGTATTGCTATCATTTTGAGTGATGAGTTACTTATATTATCATGTATGTATGTTTAATAAGCTCATTTAAATTATTACAGTGTATGAAATTCATTGTTTGGTATGATATGGATTTTATGAGTTTTGTGTTTGAATGTTGTTGAAATTATTTAAATGATGTTTGGCATGGTGTGTTGTATCGAAAAACCTAATACAGTTTGATTGGGACCCTTTCTCGGCCATTACATGTCATTGTGTTTATTTTTTTTATAGCATTGTTAGCTATGGTTTAGCTGAGTATTTATGTCTGATAGTGGCATGATGTTAAATTTATTCGCTATATTTCTAGCTTGGATCAAGTTTGAATTGTTGGAGTTGGAATGAAGGTTTCATTCCTAGGAAGCTAGTGTTCTCAGTAACATGGTGCATGAATGGGAGTTGGATTAAGTCCCTAGAAATTCCCTAGAATTTTCTAAGTATGAAGAATGTGTTGAATACAATTGTATCCCAGTCTGGATGTGTCATTGAAGCAGTCTCTTTTATTCGGGATGGATATAGTGCTAGTTCAGAAAATGTGTTCGGGAATCTAGACATATGGGCCAAATTCCATATGTATAGACATGGGAGAACTACATTCAAATTCATCTAAATATGTTTCTAAACCAAACTTCCAATAAAATACAATGTGGATCATGTCATTGAATGCTTGGTGTAGGCGCATGCTTTTACCATCGTGGTGGGAAGATACATCCTAGAATATGGAACATTTGGTAGTGATCGTAAGGTTTAAGCTTGGGAGGCTCAAATTTTTGCATGCCCTAGATTATGTTATGGATCAATGGAGATCAATCCATATCCAAGGATCCAATGGTTCAAGGGTTCGCGAGTTCTTCCAAGCATAAATTTCTTACACACACATATTTCATATGTGTTTGGATACAAAGAGAAATGTGATTTTGCATGAGGAGTGAAGTTGAGTGTGACCAGTGAGGGATGTGAATATGGAATGCACCACAAATTGCACTGATGAAGCCATGTAAGTGACATGTGGTGGCCCTGTTAACATGGAAAGAGTTAAGTGGACAATATTTGGAAGGTCATAAATTTTGATCTATGTATGGAATCAAGTTAAAGTTTATATTTTTGGAAAGATTTGGACGAGATTAAGATGATGGTGTTATCCAAATTTAATTCTACTAAATTTTGGAATGGAGGAAGTTCTTAACCAAATCTCCATAATGATATCAAGGATTTTGGGTTAGTTGAAGGTAACATCTCCCATTCAGACTAGAAGACTCCAATAGTGGGTGGGAGGGAGCATTATAGAGTGGTATCAGAGCATGATTCAAAATTTTACCTAGATGGGCTTATAATTAAATAAAATAAGTGTCTATTACAATATGGAGCTAGAGAAAAGGTTTTACACTAGACATTTGGAGATAAGATTTGGATTTTTGTTACATTTTGGAAAATATAACTCTCGAGTTTAGCACTTGTACTAAATTAGTCTAAAAGGATTATTCGTGTACTTTGTTAAAAATTACAATTATTTATAGTGATTTTTTTATGTGTGTTAATGTATGCTACTTGCGACATATTGAATGTGAACTGCATTATGTATGCAAGCATGGATTTTGATACATTAATCATCTGCTAACAAATATATTGACTTGAAATTTGGTGCTTTAGATAGACTCACAACCATGTGCTTATGTTATATTTACCAAGGTGATGATGAGCGTGTTTTATTGGTATTTTTTATTGAGCAATTATGTGTGTATGACAACAAATAATAAGACACTAAATAATAACAAGATATTTGTTGGGGTTCCCATGTTTTGGCCAGATTGGCAAGACCAAAAGATGAGACAACATCAAAACCACTTTTAGGCCCTAGGATCTAGCCCTCCTGGACCCAGAGAGGGATCTCTCCAAATAGAGCTAAGAATGATATGTCTTTGCAGCTCAAAATGAGATGTTAGGCTAGTTATGAAGCACAAAGGGGGTTTTAAAATGATTTGGTTGAAGGGTTGCTGGGTTGGTTAGGAGATCATAGGCTGAGAAAGTAATGGGAGAAATGGAACAAAACAGCACGAGGCTTCAGCAAAGAGGAGGGCCAAGATAGTGCCATCCATTGGGCTATGGAGTCATGAAAGGAAATTACTTGCATCCAATAGCCAAGGCATTCAAAGGGCAAGTCATCTACACTAAAGGATCTTTTAGGCAGATGGTGGAATGGAACATTAAGGAGAGAAAGTGGAAGAAGGAAACACAACCAATTTTTTGTCTATAGATCAGGTCAGAGGTCATTTAACTCCAGACCTGCTTGGACGTACTCAAAGGCAACTCTCAAAAGTGGACAAAGGGGCAGCTTATAGATCGGACCAGAGGTCATTTAACTCCAGGTCTGCTTTAGCAACTCCAAGGGAAAACAGAGATAAGATTACAAAGAAACATCTAAGAACAACTTCATTCAATTCATACATCAGAGAGTAGGCAATAACATCCACTACACTGGTTAAATTTACTGAGAACCATTCTTGGATAACACATTGAGCAGAACACGTTAAGGGCTAGGAGAGTAGCAACATAAGGCACCTAACAAGGGTGAATCTTATGCCAAACTTCTGATGCGAGCCTGAAGAACATGAAACAATGTGAAAATGAAATAAACGAAGTAAGAAGAACATCACCAATAGTAATAGACCAAGATCCTGTGAAATGTGCTTTGATTAATTGATGCAAAACCAGTCATGTACAATAAGCTCAATGGCTAATACAGTCTAGACTTCTCCTCCCAGCCTATTACATACAGGCTACTCTGCAACTCCCTCCCAAGACTGTTCTAACAGTCAAACTAAATCCCTCTAACAGCAACGGCAGTAACCGACAACCACCCTTACAATACGTTCTCGGGGGATCTTATAGGAGAAGAGAGAAACAAAAGAAGATGAACATTAAATTGATCTCATTAAGACAGGACAGCGGAAGTGTTCACGCCCATAATGCTTAATGGCTTCGTGTTGTACTCTGTAGACTACTTGGAAACCTTTGTCAGGTCGAGATTGACCTCTGATATGTTCTTTAAGTCCTTACGGCGGTCTGGAACTCTGCACTGCCCTCTGAAATAAATGAACTGGGTGGAAAATCTACAAGGCCGCTCCATACCTCCATAACTGCTGCCTGACTGTCTTAAATGATCTTCAGTCAGTGCAATTAATCGTTTAGGGCTCAAGGAGGCATGGAGATTTCTTGTAGGAAGGTGTACGTCCGAAGAAGAGTACCCTGCTGATATTAAACGCAGATAAGACTTTAACAATGTGCTTGGATCTTGAAACTGTGCCTTTTCCTTTGAATACAGGATTATAATTGTTAATCTTCAATTAACTGGCTTGAATCCATCAAATCCGTCTCTGCTGTCTCGTTTGGCCGCTGAATTGGCCTCCCTGTGCTAACTGAACAGTCAAATAAAACTATTACAAACTCGGGCAGTGGTGGTGGAGAAATGCTTTGGAGACCCGTGGTGGAAAGGCGGTGGCGACTGCGGAAACGGCGAACACATGGAACAATGGCGGAGAATGCCTTTAGTGCTAAACACTAAGGTTTAACCGTTGGCCGAGCTACAAAGGGGAAAGGTCAAACACATGAAATGCATTCGAAATGGTGGGACCCAGTCATGGCGGAGGGCGATTCATTAAACTTTAATGTAAAATGCAAAGGTTTAACTAACGGAGGAAATACAAAGGAAATGGATAAAATGCAATGCGGGGAGCCGTGGATGTGGGACCCGGGGGTACAGATCGCAAATCGCAAAGGAGGAAAATGCGACAGCGGAGAGTGGCACTAAACAGAAATCTGCGCTCGGCGCTTTACGATGGATGCGGCTAAGATTGAGCGCAGATCACAAAGTTGGAAAGTGCGATGAGCGCAGATCGCAAAAATGAAAAACGCGATGGGCATTTTAAACAAAAACTGAAATCTGTGATCTAAGGGTTTAAAACTTGGTTCCAGGGTGCAGGCGTATGGAATAAAAGGGGCTAAGGGCGTAGCGGCAGGGGCTAAGCCTTATTACAAGGTCGGAAAGTGGGTTTTGGCCCATTTTGATGCATTCTAAGGCCAGGGAAGAGTAACGATAGAGGGAAAAAAGGGGGAAATTGGCTAAGCAAAGGGTAGAGGAAGAATATTAAGGGGATTTGGGAGGATTGGGGAGGTACAAAAGGGAAATAAAAAGGGGGGACCAAGGGAAATGGAATAAGAAGGCGAGGAGGCCTTTTGGGCATTTCTTCACAAATAGAGAGGCTTTATAATAGGAATCAGCAGAGGGGAACCTATCAAAGGGAAAAGGCACAAAGAGGCTTCAAGGATGATGTGTTTTCAAGGTAAATGCATTCCTTGAAGGCTCAACAACATTTTTAGCCCCCTATTTGCTTGTCAAAAAATTTCATAGGGGGGCTAACAGTGGCTCCACATGGGGATGGCTTCTTCTTGAAGGAGTCAAGAATTCAGAAATCGATCTCTTGGTGTAGGCCAGATGCTCGCTGCTTGAACCATCCTTTTCTTTCCTTACTTAGCTGCCAAAAACTATGAAGTCATGATATCAGCAGAAAAATTTCTCCCAAACAACTACCCACCCACACTATAGTCCTAACAGTTTTCTTATGGGTGCACTTGGACTTGCAGACCCTTCACATCATTTATTTTTACAAACAGGAAAACAAACCTATTCTACTTCTACCCTTATTACTCCATGAGACCAGATTAGAATGTTGGCCTCATATGTTTCTCTACCTATTCTACTACCTGTTGGGATTAAACTGTCCAACAGGTTTCTTCTCCTACATTCTAAGACAGAAAAAAACTAACTACATGCTCATAGACTGAGATTTATTGAGCTTTTTCTACCTACCCTACTCTACTGAAATATTTACAAGTCTAGCTTACAAACATTGTCTTCCAGTGCAACCAGTCCATCAAATGATCCCATGGCTGGTCCTTCTTGCTCAATTCCTTGAGCATGCTGGATAGGCAGGGTAGCTCCCACTCCTCTTGTTCAATGATAGCAGCTTCGAAAAATTTTCCTTCTGTTTGCAACATGCTGCTCAAAAATACCTTTGATCCTTCTTCAAATGTATGCAGGAAATGTGCACAAGGATCATGAAAAGATACCTGGCTATGAATTTTTGACAGGCTGGCTTCGACCAGGATCTCTTCTTCTTCCGCTAGATCAAGAATGAGACTCTCTTGGGAAAGAGAATCTCCCTCATCTGCTTCACTTTCTGAACTGGAGGACTCATCATATATGGCACTGCTGTCCTCTTGGAGCTCTGATACATTCTGCTATGATGTGTTGAGCTCAGTGAAGAGATCAATGTATTCTTGGGCAGGGGTGTATTCCTTTGCTTCCACTTTTTCAAGAGAAGGCTCTTTGCTTTCATTCTACTCGAGAATCTCTCCTTTGCTTAACTCCTCATCTTCTGAAAAAGAAAACTGCTGGTTACCAGTCTCACTAATGACCTGTGGTAAAGCAGAATGAAGATTCAAAGAATCTTCATCTGCTATTATACTATCACAGCTCTCCCCATCAGTATCATAGATAGGATGACTGGTTTCATTACTTCTTCGGATTTGTTGGTCCTAATCTTCCTTCCACGAATGTAAGGATGATGGCCCTGCAAGCTCAACTTCTCTTTGAAAGAAATCATCATCAAACAGATCATAAAAAGGAAAATCATCACCGTAAGTAATGTCACCCTTCAAACTTATCGGATTCTCAGCAGGTCTTTCTTCATTCTGATCTACAGAGGAGTCTTCTGAATCTGAATCATCAAACCCATAAGATGAGTGAGCAAGAGTGTGTGTTCTATAGAAGATTTCTGGGGTGGACTGCTGGTTTAATATCTGATCAATCTCTTCTTCTGTCAGAAGAGGGGTTTCCCTTTCATCATGGACAGAAGAACAAAAATCATCTTCCTCTTGTATTAGCTGATTTAGAGGTTGGATATTTCCTTGAGCCTCTTCTCCCTCATCAGATTCTGCCTCTTCTGCATGGTCCCTTGTTTCCTTGAGGCAACGTTCCCTATTAGCTTCTGCTATTAGGTCCTGATCTTCTCTAGTCAACGTAACACAAGACGCAGGTAAGCAATCAGACAGTTCGTGATCACTTTCCTCTTCATCTTCTAAAGATTCTTGAGTTTGTTCTTGCTCTGGAAGATGCATAGGCTGCTCGAAATAGTCATCATCTGTATTCATATTAGCCATGTGCATCTTCAGCATTTCACCAAACGTTTCTGTTAATTCAATTAACTGATCGCAAAAAGCATCATACTTTGCATCCCGGTCCATGTTTGGATTCATGCTTATGCAAAGAAGGCTACTGCTTCTTCTCAACCAGTTCAGTGTATTTCACCAGTGGAGTCATTTGGTCTTTGTATCATAGGGAGTGTGGAGTCGCCAGGTGGATGAATTTGACTGTTTTAAGCAGGCTGTTGTCCACCATCAGCAATGTGAATGCCAATCTAACCAGAGATCTTGGGTATTTTGAGTGCCTAAGAACTTTTAAGGTGAAATGCACTCAATTCCCCAGCAGAGTCGCCATTATGTTGGGGTTCCCATGTTTTGGCCAGATTGGCAAGACCAAAAGATGAGACAACATCAGAACCACTTTTAGGCCCTAGGATCTAGCCCTCCTGGACCCAGAGAGGGATCTCTCCAAATAGAGCTAAGAATGATATGTCTTTGAAGCTCAAAATGAGATGTTAGGCTAGTTATGAAGCACAAAGGGGGTTTTTAAATGATTTGGTTGAAGGGTTGCTGGGTTGGTTAGGAGATCATAGGCTGAGAAAGTAATGGGAGGGAAGGAACAGAGCAACAGGAAGTTTCAGCTAGGAGGATAGGCCGAGAAAGTGCCATCCATTGGGCTATGGAGTCATGAAAGGAAATTACTTGCATCCACTAGCCAAGGCATTCAAAGGGCAAGTCATATACACTAAAGGATCTTTTAGGCAAATGGTGGAATGGAACATTAAGGAGAGAAAGTGGAAGAAGGAAAGACAACCAATTTTCTGTCTATAGATCAGGTCAGAGGTCATTTAACTCCAGACCTGCTTGGACGTACTCAAAGGCAGCTCTCAAAAGTGGACAAAGGGGCAGCTTATAGATCGGACCAGAGGTCATTTAACTCCAGGTCTGCTTTAGCAACTCCAAGGGAAAACAGAGATAAGATTACAAAGAAACATCTAGGAACAGCTTCATTCAATTCATACATCAGAGAGCAGGCAATAACATCCAGTACACTGGTTAAATTAACTGAGAACCATTCTTGGATAACACATTGAGCAGAAAACATTAAGGGCTGGGAGAGCAGCAACATAAGGCACCTAACAAGGGTGAATCTTATGCCAAACTTCTGATGCGAGCCTGAAGAACATGAAACAATGTGAAAATGCAATAAACGAAGTAAGAAGAACATCACCAATAGTAATAGACCAGGATCCTGTGAAATGTGCTTTGATTAATTGATGCAAAACCAGTCATGTACAATAATCTCAATGGCTAATACAGTCCATACTTCTCCTCCCAGCATATTACATACAAGCTACTCTGCAACTCCCTCCCAAGACTGTTCTAATAGTCAAAATGAATCCCTCTAACAGCAACGGCAGTAACCAACAACCACCCTTACAATATGTTCTCGGGGGATCTTATAGGAGAAGAGAGAAACAGAAGTAGATGAACATTAAATTGATCTCATTAAGATAGGAAAACGGAAGTGTTCACGCCCATAATTCTTAATGGCTTCGTGCTGTACTCTGTAGACTACTTGGAAACCTTTGTCAGGTCGAGATCGACCTCTGATATGTTCTTTAAGTCCTTACGGCAGTCTGGAACTCTGCAATGCCCTCTGAAATAAATGAATTGGGTGGAAAATCTGCAAGGCTGCTCCATACCTCCATAGCTGCTGCCTGACTGTCTTAAATGAGATTCAGTCAGTGCAATTAATCGTTTAGGGCTCGAGGAGGCATGGAGATTTCTTGTAGGAAGGTGTACGTCCGAAGAAGAGTACCCTGCTGATATTAAACACAGATAAGACTTTAACAATGTTCTTGGATCTTGAAACTGTGCCTTTTCCTTTGAATACAGGATTATAATTGTTAATCTTCAATTAATTGGCTTGAATCCCTCAAATCCGTCTCTGCTGTCTCGTTTGGTCGCTGAACTGGCCTCCCTGTGCTAACTGAACAGTCAAATAAAACTATTACAAACTCAGGCAGTGGTGGTGGAGAAATGCTTTGGAGACCCGTGGTGGAAAGGCGATGGCGACTGCGGAAACAACGAACACATGGAACAATGGCGGAGAATGCCTTTAGTGCTAAATAATAAGGTTTAACCGTTGGCCGAGCTACAAAGGGGAAAGGTCAAACACATGAAATGCATTCGGAATGGTGGGACTCGGTCATGGTGGAGGGCGATTCATTAAACTTTAATGTAAAATGAAAAGGTTTAACTAACGGAGGAAATACAAAGGAAATGAATAAAATGCAATGCGGGGAGCCGTGGATGTGGGACCCGGGGGTCCGGATCGCAAATCGCAAAGGCGGAAAATGCGATGGCGGAGAGTGGCACTAAACAGAAATCTGCGCTCGGCGCTTTGCGATGGATGCGACTGGGATTGAGCGCAGATCGCAAAGTTGGAAAGTGAGATGAGCGCAGATCGCAAAAATGAAAAACGCGATGGGTGTTTTAAACAAAAACTAAAATCTGCGATCTTCGCTTTGCGCTAGGCGTCAAAGGGTTTAAAACTTGGTTCCAGGGTGCAAGCGTATGGAAGAAAAGGGGCTAAGGGTGCAGCGGAAGGGGCTAAGCCTTATTACAAGGTCGGAAAGTGGGTTTTGGCCCATTTTGATGCATTTTAAGGCCAGGGAAGAGTAACGATAGAGGGAAAAAAGGGGGAAATTGGCTAAGCAAAGGGTAGAGGAAGAATATTAAGGGGATCTGGGAGGATTTGGGAGGTACAAAAGGGAAATAAAAAGGGGGGACCAAGGGAAATGGAATAAGAAGGGGAGGAGGCCTTTTGGGCATTTCTTCACAAACAGAGAGGCTTTATAATAGGAATCAGCAGAGGGGAACCTATCAAAGGGCAAAGGCACAAAGAGGCTTCAAGGATGATGTGTTTTCAGGGGAAATGCATTCCTTGAAGGCTCAAAAACATTTTTAGCCCCCTATTTGCTTGTCGAAAAATTTCATAGGGGGGCTAACAAGATTAAGAAGTAATGAATAATATAATGACACAATACAACACAAATAGATCACAACATGGTCATGAAGAAGAGTCGATTAATAAAATAAGAGAGGAAGGGTTCCCTAATTAGATGGACACTTTTAGAATTTTTAGGGTTTAGCTAACAATCTACGAGGCTGAAAATTAAAATATTTTCAGAGCTAAAAAAAAGTAGGAACAGGTAAATGCAATCATACTATAGAGTCTATCAGATTTGTAAACAAAAAAACTACATGAACTAGGTTCCAACTACAATTTTTGGCATAATTCATCGAGACTTCAGAAGTAGGAATTGAAGACTAATGGTGCATAAGGCAAAAAATCCAAGAAGAGGAATAGGCATGCAAGCGAGGATGCAGTAAAAGGTGGAATTCCAATAAGTACTCCAGAGAGAGGGTCACGTATTCATGAGCATATGTCTAGTGTTACAACTAAAAGATATTATCAATAAATAAGGAAAGGAAAAGACTTTCCGCTGGAAGAATTTAAAAAGGAAAAACCTCCTACATTTCTTGGATAGGTGAAGAAGATTGAGGAAGCAGAGGCATGACTTCTAGGGATGAAGAAGTATTTCAAGGTGCATGATTACTCTAAGAATATGAAGACAAGAGTAGCCATTCTCAACCTAAATTTCAAGGGTAATATTTGGTGGGAATATTTGATGAAAGTAAAATATACTAGAGATAAAAAAAATTCCTTGGGGAGGTTTGAGAGGTATTTCAGGGAAAAGTACCATTATGAAAGGTATTATAATAGTAAGGCCATGGAATTCTATAAGCATAAACTAGAACAAATGTTATTTTATGGATATACAACTAGATTCTTGGAGTTTTTAAGGTATGCGCCTTACCTCAAGGATGAGAAGGTGAAGATAGAAAGGTACCTCAGTGGGTTACGATAGGTATTCAGGGATAGAGAATAATTTTATCAGCCTAAATCATTAGATAATACCATCAAGAAAATGAAGTATTTCTATGGAAAATATAAGCACAAGTCTAATTTTATGAATGGTTAGAAGGCAAAAGGAAAACCCAGTTTTAAAGTAAAAGGGAAGAATTACATAGGGCATCATCTAGGAAGAGGAAATGTGAGTTTTTTCACTAATACCTAGGGTGGGTTTCAACGTAATACTATGACTATTACTAAGGACCAGTTCACAAGGCCTGCAAGAGAAGAAACTGAGAGGTTCAAAGGAGGATTTATGTAGTTTTTTAAATTATGTAGAAAGCAACTTACAAAGGTATTTCCCTTAATGAAGACAAAGTGGTCCAAGGATATACAATGTGAAAGAAGTAGAGATAGTGAGAAATGTGGCACAAAGCATGCCACAAATCTACACCACGTTGAACTATAGGCAGATTAACCACCAAGAAACAAAAATTGAGATGGAAGATATGGACAATAACCAACCAAGTTCAATTTTGATAGACATGGGTTCTTATCCTAATTAGGTTAGCCCCAATGTGGAAGATAAATGTGCATTTGTAATATTCCAAAATTATCATGCAGCTAATTGGAATACTGATTTTTTCTTTTTTCACCTAGCAGTTGAATAAATGGGTAAGGAGGCCCATGCATATTAAAAATTGGGATAAAATCCCTCATGATGTGAAAAGGGATCACAATAATAGCTATATTTGACACCCTCATGTGTGAATAGGGGAAAGTACATGTGGAAAAGGTCAAGTTTGACCAAGTCAACAATGCTGGAATAAGAGGTGGAGATCATCTATGGAGATAGCGTAGCGATAGTGGGAGGAAGATTCCTTGGTGGAGGAAACCCTAATGAGTGGGACCCAAGGTGAGAAGGTTTCCATTTGTATATAAGGAGGGAAAGGCAGCCATAGTAAGACATGTTATGGATTATTTATTTTGTGGTCTGCATGACTATTGTGCTCTCTTCAACTGTTTAGTTGATATTGTTGTGCTGCTTAGCACAAGGAATTCTTGTTTAGGAATTCCTTCTCCTTTATTGAGAGGCCTCTTGAGGGAGCTTGTACTATATTTCTCCACATCCATGCTTGAGGCAAAGCTACCTCCTTCAGCTATAGTGCAGTTTCTGTTTAGAGCTGGGTTGTGTTACAGGGTGTTGTAGTGGAGGGTTGATAACACCACTTCTAGAGCTTGTTTTTTAGAGGAGGAAGCTTTCTTTCCTTTGGGATATCAGCGAGGAAGATTCGGGAGCTTATTGCACATATTTTCACTTGAACAACATATTTTATTTCACCTATAGCGTAGTATACCTCTTGGATTGCGTTATTTTATTGAGCAACTGTAGTGAGGGGTTGCAGTGATTGATTGGAGGGTGAGATCTTCAGTGTTAGGACCAACCTTTCACTTGAAAGATCCATTGGAGGAGGTATATTCATCGCATGTTCCATATCCATCCAAACGTCAAGTTTCAACTGCTATTCTACCCTAGGGCTGCACTCCGACATTTTTTCAATTTTGTATATTTCAGGAATCCTTTCTGGATTTTCTTGAAATTGAGTTTGGGAGTTTAGATATTTACTCCCGGCACTTCTTGAGCCATAAATTTGTAGATATATCATATTTCACATTTCCAGTAGCAGTGCACCATCTATGACTGCGTTTTTCTTGTTCATGATCATTCTGCTATGTAGCATCATTTCACTTTTGGCATATGTATTCATGGGAGGCTTGTTTGCCTTGATTATTTGAGTTGTATTGCATTTATTTGCTGCTGATTTACATAATAAAATGGCTCCATGGTTTTCACACATTTTGGTGTAATGTTATTCACTGCTATTTTCAGTAATGTGTTCATTATTGTTGCATTCCCCATTTGGGAATATTACAACATTGCATAATATATCCCATGAAAAATCATGGTTTGTGTAGCTAGAAATAGGGATTAAGAGGCAAGTTGATAACATGGTGAAATTGTGCTAAATTATAATAGATGGGATTCCCATGTGAGCTAATTTGAACTTACTACAATTTGGTTCATATGATGTGTTAGTCGACATGGACTGGTTGGAAAAACATAAGACCAAAATTGATTGTTATAGCAATTCATTAGAATTCTTTAGTGAATAAGGGGAAAGAGTGACACTACAAGAGAAGAGAAAAGCCATGATTATTTGAAAATTAACAACACTGCAGTTGAAGATATGTTTTCAAAAGGGGTGTGAACTGCATATTTTCGAGGTGAACAATGACTTAGAAAATAGCAACAAAATTGGAAGGAACACCCAATAATAAAACAACCCAATAATGTGTTCCTGAATAGATACCAGGATCATCGCCAAGGAGGGAAATTGAATTTTCAAATGAATTACTACCAGAATAAATGTCAGTGTCAAAAGCTCCATACTGAATGAGTACATTAGAGTTGGTAGAGCTAAAATTTTAATTAAAGTAAATGTTGGACCGAGTGTACATTAGACCCAATGTATCACCCTAGGGAGAACCTATGTTGCTTTAAAAGTAAAAATATTGAACTTTAAGGTTGTGTATTAATTACATACATATAATTAAATCCACCATAAGGAATAGATATCATTTACTAAGGATTGATGATCTATTTGACCAACTAAGTGGAATTGTGGTATTATCTTAGATCAATTTGAGATTTGGGTACCATCAAGTACGAATCAAATATGAATACATTCACAAGACAAGATTTAGAACCAGGTATTGGAACTATGAATTTTTGGTTGTTTTGTTTTTCCTCCCAAATTCCCCAGCAAATTTTATGTGTTTATTGAATAATGATCTTAGCCCATATTTGGAGAAATTTGGGATAGTATTTGTTGATGACATTTTGGTTTATTTAGCAGCAATGTTACAATTGATGAGAGAGAAAAATATCTATGCCAAACTCAGTAATTGTGAATTATTCCAATCACAGTTTCAATATATGGGACATATTGTATCCAAGGAAGGAGTGGGGTAGATATAGAGAATATTAAATCCATTATGGAGTGGCCTACTCCTCAGAATGAGCCAGAAGTTACATCCTTAATGGGATTGGTTGGGTATTAATCGAGGTTCATTCATAGTTTCTAAAATTTTTAACATCCAATCATGAAATTGCAAATAAATGGACCTAAATTACAGTGGAAGACAAAGTGTGCAACCAAATTTGAGCTGCTAAAATATCTACTCACATATGCACCAATATTGAGAATAACAAACCTAGAAAATGATCTTTTGGGGTGCACGATTCCTGCAAGGAGGGGCTTGGTGAGTCCTAAGGCGAGAAGGATAGGTGGTTTGTTATGCATCGAGAAAGATGAATGAGCTTGAGGGAAAGTATGCCACTCATGACTTGGAGTTGGCAATGATAGTGCATGCATGTAAAATGTGGAGGCATTAACTCCTTGGAAGGAAGTTTTTTTATGTGAGATCATGAAGTGATGGGTTATATATTCAATCAACCCAATTTGAATGCAAGAAAAGAAATATGGAAAGCATTAATTAGTGAATTTTATTTTAAAATCAAATATATCAAAGGCAAGGAGAACAAAGTAGCAGATTCACTTAGCAGGAGGTTGCAAGTAGCACTTGTGGTACCTATCAGTGTATGTGAAATTGAAATTAAAGAAAATATTAAAGATTAAATACAACAGGATGAGCATTACCATAAAAAAAATTTATTTGTAGTAAGATCCAGAGGGAACAACGAGTAAGAACTATGCCCTCATGGAGGACAGATTGTTAAAGTTCAAAAGAAGGCATTATATTTATTGTATGGGTGACTTTAAGAAATTTGTCTTGGGTGAATTTCATAAAATATTATATTGTATTCATTATATTTATCAAAATATTATAATACACATAAAGAAGATATATTATTTTCCATGTATGAAAATATATGTGGTCGAATATATTGTTAGATGCCTACAATGTCAGCAAGTAAAAGTGGAATGTAGGCACCTAACAAGATTGCTAAATACAATCCCAATTCTTGAATGGTGTTGAATTTTGTAGCTATTTTTGGTCTTGTTTTTTAGCCCTTCAATTATATATAAGATATGTTCTTCATGTTGGATTCAAAAGAGGGCATTTTTTATTTTTAAATTATGATTTTTTGCCTCCAAAACAATCAACTAGACTCTCCAATAGGTAAAGTCAGCCCAACTCATAAAGGCACCCATTTAGCCTCCTAGAAAATTATAAAAAAAGGCTTTGACCTCCTCCAAGAGTGAAATTTGATCATCTTATATACAAGCAATTCGAACCACCTGAGAAATAAATAAAAGTGTGGATCTAAGGTAGAGCGTAGGATGAATTTGAGATAGAGGAAGGAAAAAATATAAGACAAATATCTGAGGCAACATTTCTAGGATAACATAGCAATGAGATCAAAATTATATGGTGCATAGAAGGAGGTTGAAATAAGGCCCTATACAAGATCAGATCTAGCCAAGTTTATTGGGAAAATTGATGACTTGATATGAATTTTGGTTGACTAGGTTTGATAAAGGCTATATTTCTAGTCAATTTGACTTTGCATTTGACTAGAATAATTATATGTATCACTGTTGATCTTAATAATTTCTCTAAGGAAAAGGTTTTTGGTTTTTTCACCATGTGGGTTTTCCCACAATAAATTATCGTGTCTCTTGTTTGGTTGTCTATTTATGATCATACTACCATTTTTTTTCTATTGTTAATATATTCTATGTAATTACTTTATGATGAATGTGAATTTGTAAGATACCCACCCGGAATGTATTGTAAAAAACCACAAAATTTATGAGTTGATGTATCCTGGTTCATTGTGGTATTTTAACAAACATTTTGCATACAAAGTGTTGTAGGTGATTTTTTGAAATTTATTACCAAATAAATTTGCACAGGGCTCAATGCATAATAAAATGAAGCTTCAAATAACTTGGACTAAGTTATATCATACCGACAAATGTATATACTATTGGTACAATGTTTATATAAAAATAAAATCAAGCATGAATAGTCCCTTTCTAATTTAATACATAAAGAACAGAGTGAACAATAAGAGTAGATGCATCTAAGACTTCTTTTAGCAAGTAGCCTTCAGAATATCAGTCATTTGAAATATGAATGATAGTCCTCAAAATAAATATTGTTGGAAATCGGTCCTAGTAATACACATATAGTCCAACAATAATAACCATGTACATAGGTACCTCTTTGTAGAAGGACATGTCTATCATATAGGATATTAGTCCCATTGACACTGAAAGGTACAACCACTTGTCCCTATCAGGGTTGTGTGTACATTTCCACCTAGGAATAATGCTCTACCAACGAAGGGATGATTTTGACCTCTGTTTTTTTCACGCCAACAAGGGATAACTTGGCCCAACTACAAAAACACGTAGGGATATCTCAACACCCTAATCACTTGAACGTACACCAATGGAGAGGATAATATGTCTAACAATGAAGAGAAAAAATCAACCCACAAAGCACTAGAAACTTAGCCCTATGTTTAGTTTTAAACCTTGGCCAAATACTCAACAAACTCAACCCCAACAGAACTGATAAACTTGACCCATTTACAGTCCTTCATCTTTCCTAGGAAGAAGGAAACTTGACTCTTTCTATTAGTAAAAACTATGTCCTTTAGTAGAGGAATAATTGACCACTTCAATAGTGATACTCAACTTCTCCTATAGTGAACTCGTCCTCCTTGTGGTTCATATTTGGGCTTGGACCCTTGGTCTTTTATTGGGTATCCTCAACTTGTCAAAGATATATGAAAAACTCAAGATTAGAAGATTAAATCAATTGATAACATTGTTACTCCTTTATCTCATGAAAATATTCTTCTTCACTTAAGCATAATGGTGAAATCTGATTGTTTCATATCTCCAACTAGCTTGGTTGTATGATCTCAACATCAAAACTAGTGTTACACAACAATTTGTCACCATCCCTGCAATTCCCCATTCCGCACAATTGGAGGGCTCATTTTGTGACCTGTGAGCAGTGACATAACTTGAAAACACTTTCATGGCATTCCCCTAAACATGTACTCTAATTGCCCTGAAGACAACTCCTTGTGAAAAACCCTAAAAACACCCCTTTTTGCATTGGCGTAGGTAGCCAGTTCATTACCCAGGCTAATGGGGGAAATTCTTCAAAGAGGGTGCGCCAATTGGCGCTCTGTCCCAGAGTTGCACTCGCGCCAACCATTTTAAGGAGTGTTTTTTAAAAATAAATGGCGGAAGTTTCGTCCTAACTGATCCAGGAACTGGTATCTAATTTGAGTTGGGAGGTTTGGCTCCGGATCTCCATGTAGAGGAAGTGGTTTTTCCACCTCTCATGGAAGCTTTCTTGAGGATAGGGCCAATCCCGTGATTATAGGGATCCCAACTCCCCTTCCTCCATCTATAAAAGCTTGCTCATCTCATTTGCAAGCTAGTCTCCAAGTTCCCAAGATCCTAATGCTGCAAGAGCTTTGATCCATTCCCTTAAGGCCAAATCCAAGCAAGGAGATCATTTTCGAGACATCTGAAGAGAGAGGTTTGTCCCATCCCTGACAGGCTTTATCGAGATGCGTTCTGCTGACGACCCTCCAAAGGAGAGTTCAACGTCAGAGCTATGGTTGTATTATTCCTTTGATTAATTAATGATAAGCGACTATTGGTTATGGTTCCACTCTTGTTCTTGATAATGATCATGAGTTATGTCTTCTCTAACTAACATATAGTTGTATGCACTAGATTTTACGCTTGCGTTTGTTTTGTTTCTTGCATGTGGAGGTGCCCGATCATGGAGATCATGAGGATTGTGATCTACCAGAGCTAAGGAACGAGAGCGCTACCTTCTCTACGAGCGACAGCGTTGGATTCCAGGTAAGCCTTCATCGCTAGTTGGTTTCTATGCAATTAGGAACCTGCACTATAGCGTGAACGATTGTTGCTAGACCCAGTCTGGGCTAGTAGGGATCGCCTCTGTCCGCAGAGGGGATTTACCTCCACAACAAATTGGCGACTCCACTGGGGAAAGTTGGCTTGTTGTTGTTCTACTTTGTAAGCTACAGACGGAGCCTGAAGTTAGCCAGATAGCCTTCGAAACACTTTTGATATGCATTAGTGAAGTAGATCAATGCTACTTCAGTCAATCTCCAGTTTAGTTTATGAACTGAATGCTTGGAGTGTCGTCTTGTCTTTTCGGTTGATTCTTGACCTTGCTTGCTTGGTCAGCTCTTTGGGTTTGTTTTTCTGTTTGTTTGGATTTTGTTTGGCCTTGTCATCACTGGTCTATGTCTCGACTGCTCTTTTTTATTTTTTCCCATAGTTAACTCGACTGGCGCGCTTTTCAGCTTGACAGTCGTGCCAATTGGTGAAGGTTGCTTGTGTATCACCCGCGCCAATTCCATTCTGGCGCTAATTTCAGCCTCACAGTCATGCCAATCCTGTGAGGTATTAGGGTTTACTGTGTTTTGAGCCTTTTGAGACTGATCTGTGACTTTGGCCTTGTTTTTTCGCTTGTTTGAGTGTTCTAGAGCCTTGTTTGGCTGGCTATGACCCTTGTCCTTTGGTTGTTTTCTCGTTTCCATCGATTTCACTTTCTAGCCCTAGGGCAGCTAGGTCCTCTTGTGTGTCGAACCTCCCTTGGGAGTTTTGGGTTTCTATCGGTCCATTCGACCTTGTGATTGCTTCTTTACATTTGTTTAGCGATTGATTATCACTTTACTGCGTTATTTGAGTGTTTGTTCTCTTCTTTATTCAAATTTATCTTTTCCTCGTTTGGACCTAGATTACATGGTCCATTTGAGTCTTTGGTATTCTTTCGGTTTTGAGGGACTTTTTTGTCAATTTGAGGTCTCATTGCGTGTTTTTCATTGAGTGATTTTCTCATTTTTTCTCTCTTACTATCGCATCTCAAATTTCTCTTCATTAGTTTTCATTTTTTTTAGTGCTTATTGCTATTAAACATTGAAAATTAAAAAAAAAAATCTCTTTTGCTTTTGATCAGTTAGTGCAAATTAAAATATTTTCGGTGTTATTAGTGATTAGTGACTTTGAGAGGAAAGTTTTTGGTTACATTAGCTGCATTAGAGGCTTTGTTGGTTGTTTTCTAATCATTTTGTTTGTGTGAAAAGCTCTCAACTCTCTCGTAGTTAGCTTTCATCGAATGAAATGATATACTGTGGCATATAGTGTACATTTAGGAGATTTTGTGACATCACACTCGCTAGGGACTGAAAACTGAAACGTAATTGAAGATAAACATTAAAATTTACTCAATTTACACTAAGGCAGCATTGAAACATTAACGGAACATTTAGTGGTCTAGGCTAGAGACATGTTTCGGTGTCCTTAAACCTAGCAGCTGTCGTTCTCCTCTTGGCTTTAGACAACACTAGTACGGACTTGTGCTCCCCGTACCGTCGAGTATATAAAGGGAGACCCCACTAGGTTTCTATCCTTTATCCATAGGAAGCTGAGTCTGCCGCCCTATATTCGTGATACACCGGACACAACATTCAGGGAGATTGCCTGCACGTACGTTAAGTCCTTGGTTGATTTCTCTTTCATTTTTGAAACCAAGGTGTATATTGCAGTTCACGGTTTTTTGGTACACCCTTTGCCTAGTATTCCTGAGTAGTCATCTGATCTTTTCTGACTCTTTAAACTTGAAAGGATCACCAAGTGCTTGTCCTTTCACACTTGTTTCAAAATTGAAAGAAACAGAGTCACCTTTCTTCCATTTCTTGACTCTTAAAACATGAAACGGTGAAGTTTCTAAGTTTCAATGTGGTAAAATTAATCACCCGCGATCACACGGCCTGTTAGATTTTGTTTGTTGGCCATTTGATTATGTGTCTTGACTCTTTTTTAACCTGTGTGTGTTGTGCTTGATCTTTTGTCATTGTAATCCATATATGGACGATTCATCAGAGGCTTCTCAGTCCTCTGCTGAACATCAGCAACCCATCGTTTCTGAGTTTCACGACAGGGGACCAGTTCTATCTGAGCAACCCTTTGGAGGACCAGTTGAGTTCAATTAGCCCTTTTCCGACACTTGGTTTGGATTGGGAGTAGGGGAAGATTTCCTTCCTCTTACATCGGGTTCGCCTTTTATAGCTGCTGTTATTCCTCCTAGTCCTCGCCGTCTATTACGAGATCTAGTGGCAGGCTCAAGCATGAGTGAATCTAGTGAGGAAATCCCCACGTCCGGTGAAGATTACCAGTTATTTCCTCAGAGATTATTTCCAGGAGACAACCCTGAACCATCTGTTATGTCATCCCCTGGTCCCTCATTACCCACTGGGTATAGATCCTTGGGTCAGATCTCTTGGGAAAAATACTGAGAGGGGGGGGGGGGGGGGTGAATCTGTATTTAGAGCTAACTGATAAAATTTTTACTTTTCTTTTGTCAAAACCCATACGCTACTTTACAGAAAAAAAAACTAGCATATATACACGGATATCCTTAACGAAACTCACGTATGCTCAGAGCTCTTATTATGTATTTGATTCTTAAATCATTGCATCATTTATTCATTAGATGTTAAGCAGTAAGCATGTGCAGTAAAAACAAAATAAACCATCACACATAAGCAACACACATGAACACCAGGATTTAAGGTGGAAACCCAAGTCGGGAGAAAACCACCGCTGCCGTCATCTCAGTCTTCAATATTTATTATAAAGAAAACATCTTACAAACATGTACTGCTGTAGACTCATACCAGCACGCAGGCACCCACCTGCATAATGCTACAACCTTCTCTCATTTACCAGCCTCTCCTAGAAGGGAGCTACAACCCTTGCTCTCATTTACCAGCCTCTCCTCGAAGGGAGATACTACCCCCTGATATTAGCACCAGCCTCTACTGGCAGAAAGCTTCTACTTTCATACTAAAGGCTTCAACCCTCAGATCCACTGCAGACCACATTTCATCAATTTTCATACTGGATCAAACAGCTTCAACACAACCCTTCACTTATCAACAAACATACTTTTCCCAATACTTCAAACAGAACAGTGAGACTACTATAACCAGAATATCAGAGATAACCCAGACTTCAGAATAGATATGCAGATGTAAACGCAACCCTGAACATTCATTGAATCAAATATCATACGCTACTTTTCTTTACTAAAGCTGCATATATATGCGCTTTCCTGCACACCAACCTGCGTATACTTCTGTGTATTTTATTCTTCAGAAAACCCTATACGCGCCTTTCATTAATAGAGACCGCGTATACACGCGCTTTTTCAGAGACCAACTAGCGTATAGATATGTAAATGGAAAACTTTACAAAATAGATCAGATCTATAAACTTACCCAGATTTGTTCATTATCTTTAGCAGACTTTGCGCCAGATCTTCACCATTTCTTTTACAGTAAATCATCCTAGAGATTTATCATCATCATAAGATCTAGAGACCTTGAACCATCCTTAGATCCATGGGTGCATCAAAGATTCATATCTATCAATTAAGAACAGAGTTCATTCATGTAGATAATCCTTAGAGATATTTATTCATCCACAACCCTTACTCATGCACACCCTTGCATAATGATCTTCTTCTCCTTATATATATTTAGCCTTTATCAATACCATGAGTCAAAACCACACAACCTCCGATGGTATTCCTGGACGGGATCAGATAGATAATCCAGTGCTCAATACAGTGGGCCAATACCATGGTAATGACCCTAGGTATCATAGTTTTTAGAGCGCAAAAGGCATACGCGACTTTGAGCGTGCATATCCGCGTGTATATGCAACTTTGCCTCATAAAAACTGTGTATATGCTAACCCTGAATGTATACGCGGGTTCCCTTCACAAAAGTAGAGTATATACGTGGGTTTCCTTCACAAAAGTAGCGTATACATTGTGACATATTATATTTATCATTTTTATGGCACTTACTGGAATTTTTTTCTCTGTCACATCTGAACTGATCTGTAGATACATCATTCTTACATCTTTAGCACATTCATTTCTTATCATAGGCGACTCATCGAGTAGGTTTCCATCAAGGCCAACTTCATCAAGTAGGTTTCCATCAAGGACAACACATTGCGTCATATTGCCAGCAATCTCTCCCTTTGGACTTGATGGCAACCATGATGGTGTTTGATCACCACAATAGATAGATACATTGAATATAACCATTATGCAACCACCATGATACTCTCCCCCTATTCAAACACCATAAACACCATGATACTCTCCCCCTTTGACATCAAGGGCAAAGGATGGATCAAAACCAAAACAAGGTTTTTCTTCTCATGTAGAAAGAAGAGCTTTGTAGATCTGATGTGCACTGAAGCTACCATGCTCCCCCTGAGTTCATGCTGAATCTTCAAACATATTTTTCAATGAAGTACATGACTCTATGACCTTTCCTATCACCAAGGACTCATACTTACATCAATGATCCAACCAAGTGGATTTACATATGTGACTCGGGTACCCAACGAAGTGGGTTTACATATTTTGACTCAACTACCCTTACATGATTGAATATTAAAATTTTACATCATAGGTCTCAACATGACCTTTTCATCACATTAAAAATATGACCTTTTGTTACAAATACCAAAAATACCTCAAGAGAGAGATCATATTTCAGAACCATCATAATGCCAACAATGCATCCTTTCCACATGACCAATGCTCCCCCTTAGCTTGTGCATCCTGAACACTTTCAACAGAAAATCATCAAGGCATATTCACCCAATATCAGAGAATGAAACAGAAATATAAGAGCTGAAACATCACCAGAGATACCCAACAACACCATAACTGTGCTGAAGAATGCTGACCCAGAGAAAAATTGTCAGCAACCACCCATACACGGTTTTATCTGTATAAACGCGCATATATACGCGACTGTCTTTCATGAAATCTGCGTATCCAATTTAATCTTCTACATTTAAGTAGATCTGATCTTTTGCATGGCAGAAACTACTCCCAGCTTCTATTTGAGATATTCGAACGCTTCCCTGGGCAGAGGTTTGGTAAATATATCAGCAACTTGTTCTTTGGAGGGAACATAGTCCAACTTCACCTTTTGTTCAAGCACTTGTTCACGTAGGAAGTGATACTTGATGGGAATGTGCTTGGTCTTGGAATGCATAACAAGATTCTTTGAGATACTGATGGCACTTGTATTATCACACATAATGGAGATAGGAGGTGAACATTTGATTTGAAATTCTTGTAAGGTTTGCATCATCCAAAGAAGTTGAGTGCAACATGATGCGGCAGCCACATATTCTACTTCTGCTGTAGATAAGGCAATAGAGTTTTGCTTCTTGCTGAACCAAGATACTAACCGGGGCCCCATATAGAATGCACCACCACTAGTGCTTTTCCGATCATCAACATTTCCAGCCCAATCTGCATCAGTGTAAGCATGAAGAGTAAGATCAGCATTCTTTGGATACCATAGTCCAAAGTCTTGAGTTCCTTGTAGATATTTGAATATTCTTTTGACAGCCTGAAGGTGAGACTCTTTTGGATTAGCTTGGAATCGTCCAACAATCCCAAAAACATGCATAATGTCTGGTCTAGTCCCAGTGAGATAAAGTAGACTTCCTATCATAGATATGTATTCTGGTTGATTCACCGTGGGAGAATCATCATGAGAACTGAGATTACATCCGGTTATCATTGGTGTACTTACAGGTTTGCACTCTTCCATGCCATACTTCTTTAGAATTTGCTTAAGGTATTTTGCTTGTGATAAGAATATGCCATCTGTAGTTTGATGCACTTGCAAGCCAAGAAATAATGTTAGTTCCCCAAGTAAAGACATTTCAAATTCTTGCTGCATAGCAGAAGCAAATTTCTGACTCATAGATTCTTCATTGCTTCCAAAAATGATATCATCAACATATACAACCACAATCAATAGTTTATCATTTTTAGTTTTTGTGTATAAATTGCTATCAACAGACCCCTTTGAAAATCCTTGTTGATGAAGATATTTGTCAAGACGATAATACCATGCCCTTGGAGCTTGTTTGAGACCATATAGAGCCTTTTTAAGTCTACAAACAAGATTTTCATCATTTCCCAAAATGAATCCTTCCGGTTGTTCTATATAAAATTCTTCTTCTAGATCACCATTGAGAAAGGCAGATTTAACATCCATTTGATAAACTTTGATTTGTTGAAAACTTGAAAAAGCAAGAAACATTCTTATGGCTTCAAGTCTAGCTACAGGAGCAAAAGTTTCTTCAAAGTATATACCTTCTTGTTGAGCATACCCCTTGCAGACAAGTCTAGCTTTATTTCTTATAACCTCCCCATTCTCATTTAACTTGTTTTTGAATATCCATTTAGTTCCAATGACATTTTTGTCATGAGGTCTTGGTACTAATTCCCAAGTGTGATTTTTTTCAATTTGATCAAGCTCTTCATTCATGGCTTGAATCCAAAATTCATCTTTGCTAGCTTGATTGAAATTATGTGGTTCAATAGTGGATAGAAATGCCAGATAGCTAGAAGATCCCACAAGAGTCCTTCTTGTTTGTACACCTGATCCCTTATCTCCCAAAATTTGAGATTCTGGATGATTCTTTTGAACATATCTGGATGGAGATTTTTCAGATAACTCATCTTCAGGTTCTTCATTGGGTTCACTGTCTATATCATTTCTATTTGATGTAGGAGGACATATGTCATCATCGTCTTCATTTTTTGTTTGTTTTTCTTCTTTTGGGGCTGCAGGAGACTCATTAATAACAACATCTATACATTCAAAAATCTTCCGAAGTCTTTTATTGTAACATTTATATGCTCTACTCCTAGAGGAGTAGCCAAGAAGTATTCCTTCGTCTGCTTTAGATTCAAACTTTCCAAGTTTTTCATCATTATTTTTGATAAAACATCTGCTTCCAAAAACTTTAAAATGCTTCACAGTGGGAGGATTACCATACCAGAGTTCATATGGAGTTTTATCACTATTTACTCAAACATGTGCCTTGTTAAGAATATTTACCGCTGTATGTGCTGCTTCTCCCCAAAAAGTGTCTGGTGTTCCGGAGTCATCAAGCATAGCTCTAGCCATTTTTTGAATTGTTATGTTCATTCTTTCTGCTACGCCATTTTGTTGTGGAGTGCCAACTACAGAAAATTGTCTTTTTATGCCATGTTGTTCACAAAATTCAAGGAATTCATTTGATGTATATTCTCCTCCTCGATCAGATCTAAGACACTTTATTTTTAGATCTAATTCATTTTCAACTAGTGCTTTGAAGGTTTGAAATTTCTCAAATGCTTCATCTTTGTGTTTAAGCAGCCCAATCCAACACATTCTAGAGAAATCATCAATAAATAAGATATAGTATTGTTCACCACGTGGTGAATTTTTCCTCACATGTCCACATATGTTAGTATGAATAAGTTCAAGAGGCTTACTTGATGATCCTTCCTTGGCATTAAACTGTACTCTAGTTTTCTTACCAAATTGGCAAGATTTGCATATGATATTTTCGGGTGGAGTAATATTGGGAAGATCATAGACATCTTTAAGTATGCTTGATTTGTTGATCTGAGAGAAGCTAAGATGCCCCAACCTTCTATGCCATAGCCAGTTTTCTGAAGATTTGCTCAAGTAACATTGTTCTTTGTAGTTCTTCAATACGTACAGGTTGATTGGAGTTCTTTTTCCTTTTATAATTGTTTTAATTGTATCAAGATCACGTACCACGCATTCTTTTGAACTAAAGACAACTTCAGTTCCTTGATCACACATTTGGCTTACACTTAACAGGTTATGCCTTAATCCATCCACATACATGACATCATTTGCTTTCACATTTTCTTTTAGAAACATAGACCCTTTTCCCTTAATTACCGCAGGAGTATCATTTCCAAATGTAACCTTCTTTTCCTTTTCTAGAGCATTATATGTAAGAAGTTTGTTTTTGTCACCTGTCATGTGTCTTGAGCATCCGCTATCAATGCACCATTGATTTTCTTCACCTTCTGCAAATAACGCTATACCACAATTTTCAACCTGCAATTCCTTCTTTTTCCATACTTTGGAGGTTGAAGGAACATGCTCTTTTGGCTGAACTTTGCTCCTGCATTCAGATTCTTCATGGCCAAAGTTATTGCAATAAGCACATTCAACTTCATTTAGAAGAGGAGAAAAGTTGTTATAGGTGTTCTTCTTTGTTTCAATATCAATCCTTTTCTTTCTTTCTTCTCTTGTCATGATGGTTTTATATGCAACACATTGAAAAACTTTATGACCAAAATTGTGACACGAGAAACATTGTCCATTGAAGAAGAAATTTCTGCGATCATGAAATCTTCTACTTGAATTTACCTGTTGATTGTTGTTTCTTTGAAAGACATTCCTGTTGGTGTTCTTTGAATTGTGATGATCATTCTTTACATGTAGATCATGAGGCATGGTTGATTGACTTAGGTGCATCCTTTCACTTCACTCCCCATGGAGAGTGGTTCTGGGAGTATGAGAAATATTATGGTGGGGATGTATTCTTAGGGGATGATAGGAAGGCAAGAATTTTCAGACGTGGAAAAGTCAAGTTGAAGCTGCAAGGTGGAAGGATTAGAACACCTCTTGGTGTTCTGCTTATTCTTACATTGGCCAAAAATATGATTTTTGTAAGCAAGATTCATGATGCATGTGTAAAACCAGTGTTCAAGAAAGATACCCGCAATATGGTTCAGGGAGCGCTGGTATTAATGTAAGGATTTCAGATTGGAACTTTGCACAAGCTTTAGGGTAGCAGTGTTATTGATGGGTACAATAATTCTATGGTTCCGGAAAGTGGAGCGGAAAGACTAGCGGTCTTTGGAGAAAATACCATGCTATGGCGTTAAAGGTTTGGACATATTGGAGATAAAGGCCTTTGGACACTGCATGGAAATGGTATTGTAGAAGGTATGTCTAATTTCTCTCTAAATTTCTATTTCTATGAACAATATGTATATGGGAAGCAAAATCAAGTGAGTTTTCCTTCTGGTGCTAAGAGGGTGAACAAGATATTAGAGCTTGTGCACGATGATGTGTTGGGACCTCTATTGGTTCCATCAATGGGTAATTCTATGTACTATGTTTCATTCATAGATGAATTCTCAAGAAATACATGGATATATTTCTTGAGGAATAAATCTAAAGTCTTTGAAGAATTTATAGAATTTAAGGCTCTGGTGGAAAACCAAACAGAGAAGAAAATAAAGGTGCTAAGGACAGATAATGGTGGGGAGTTCTGCAAGAAGGAATTTGAAAAGGGCTGCAAAAAGTGTGGTATATCACAGAAGAAGACTACTCCATACACACCTTAGAAAAATGGAGTTGCAGAAAGAATGAATAGAACGCTGATGGAAAATTCAAGAAGCATGCTCAGTGGTACCAAGTTAGGACATGAATTCTAGGCAGAGATAATGGAGACTACACGTTACCTAGTTAATAGATCACCTTCATCAGCGTTGGAGGATAAGATTCCACTATGAGGTATGGATTGGTAAGAAACCCTCTCCTCTCTTTCACATCTGAGGGTATTTGAATGTGATGCATATGTACATGTGCCAAAGAAGAAAAGGACCAAGTTGGATAATAAATTTGAAAGGTTTATTGGGTATAAGGATGGTTTAAAAGGTTACAAGCTTTAGAACCCAGAAACAAGGAGGTAGTGTACAGTCAAGATGTGGTGTTTATTCCCAAGTGATAGGAATTTATTTTGGTGATATTTTTTCTCCTGTTTCCAAGGTTACTACTATTAGATTACTTTTATCTGTTACTGTTGCAATTGATTTTGAGGTAGAACAGATAGATGTGAAGACATCATTTCTTCATGGGGATCTAGAAGAGGAGATATACATGAAGCAACCTGAAGGTTTATGGTGAAGGGTAAGAAAGAACTTGTATGCAAGTTAACAAATTATTTGTATGGGTTAAAACAGTCACCAAGGATGTGGTATCAAAAATTTGATACCTATATATGGATACTTTGCTTCAATAGAAGAAAAGAGGATCACTTTGTTTATTTTAAATTAATTAGTGACCGTGTTATTTATTTGGTATTGTATGTGGATGATATGTTTTTGAATGGAAATGAAAAATAAATTGTCCAAGATTTGAATACCCAATTGTTCTCGAAATTTGACATGGAAGATCTTGGTGCTGCAAACTATATTGTGGGCATGGAAATTAAGAGAGATGGGGAAAAGAGGAAGCTTTGGTTAAACAAGGGGAAGTATGTCGAGACTATATTGCAGAGGTTCAATATGCAGGATAGTAAACTAGTGAAGGTTCCTATTTTTGTAGGTGTAAAGATGTCTACTGAACAATGTCCCAAGATAGAAGAAGAAGAGGAGGATATGTCCTGTGTTCCATATACAAGTGCAGTGGGTAGCCTGATGTATGCAGTGGTATGTACTAGACCAAACATTTCACATGCTCTAGGAGTATTGAGTAGGTTTATGTCAAAACCAGGGAAGGAGCATTGGACAGTAGTGAATCAGGTTTTTAGATATTTATGTGGAAATACTGATTATGGTTTGTGCTACCAGGGAAGACCAGGATTGGACAAAGTTTTGAAAATTCATGGTTCTTGTTTGCTTGAGGGGTCCTGACCCAGTTTTGGAGGTTAAGGTTTGCAAAAAAACCCCTATACTACTGGCCCTTTTCAGCAATGACCTACTTTCAAAGGCTAAGGTCTCACCGGAAGTAGTATGGGAGGGTGTTGGAACCAAGTTTCCGCACCTTGGAAGAGAGTAGGTAATTAAGGAAGATCAACGTTGCAACTATCAGGTTCACATAGATAGAGTCTCTTAGAAGCCTTATAACAATATAATTAGCAAGTAATCACAAAAAATCTACTATCATCAACGGATCTGATCAATACATTCACATTCACGTGCGCATAAACAATTATCATCACAACACATTATAATTGTAGCTAGATCACAGATACATTCACAGCTTAAATAGATAACACATATTCACTTCAGTAATGATCACGATCAGCCTAGATATCATAAATATACTTCAAATATATTTTGCATTAATTAGTATCTAAAAACCCAATTACAACCCAAAACACAGCCCGTGCAGACAACCTAGCAAGGTCCACACACAGCAGGACTGAGGATCTCCACGCACATAGCCAGTAGGAGTCCTTACCCAAAACAACCCAAATAGATATCAACAATTTGCATGTAGCATCAACCTTACTTCTTCTTACTTACTAGACCCAACTATCTATCTATTTATATCATCGTAGCCTTTGCTATCCAATGATCTGAAAATCGTGGTTTGCAGACACTAGGTTTACCCTTTAACCCATTAAAAAACATTGTGGGCTTTGAATCGCCCCAAAAACCCTACACAAGACCGATTATTACAAAATTACATAAAAAAATTAGCTTAGGGAACCCCATTCCAACAGGCCCCCAACACAATCTTGTTACTCGTCCCGAGTCACAAAAGTCGTGGGGTTTTCATCTTCACCTGAAGCTGCTTGATGGAATCGACCAGAGGATGTAGCACTCCTTTGATCTGTGCAACATAATTTTGTGCAATATCCACCAAATTATGTGAATTAGTTGAGCATTCAGTAGTAGTCGTGACAGTTTCCAATGTCTGGTTTAGTTTTTTAACTGCAACATCCACTTCTTGAGATAGCTTGAGAGCTTCATCGGCCCAAGGCTTGAGGTGGTCACTGAGAACCTTATTTTTGTGGTAGAGCTCTTTGAGATCATCTTTAAGTGCATGGCTGGTACGTAGTCGAGCCAGGCGTTGAGCAGGAACCCAAGTGGGAATTGTAGCCTCCATATGCTTGAACTCTTCCTCCTTCTGGCACAACTCTTGGGTCATTTCACATAGGAGAAGATTACGCTACACCTTATACCACAACTCATAGTTTTTTCCAATAATTATGTACCCTGCGAAATCTAAGTTGTAGTGGCATTTGTGGCTTTCGTGACCAACGCAATGCACTAGACTTGTACCTCAGGTGGAGTTTCTAGCTGCAATTTTTCCTATAAGGCAGTAATCTATTGTTCCATCTTTGTCTTGATATTTTGAGTCTCAGTCCTAGAAGCCTTTAGGGCTGCGACAAGCCCTTCAATCTTGGCCTGTGGGTAGCATAAGCCAGGATATCCTCATTTACATCTGCACATAGCCTATAAATTAGACGTTCCAACTCGGCCTGCTACGTGGTGGTAAGGGTGCATGCAGCCTGCGCCTAGGACACCTCGAAGGTTTTTTCCATGATCATATTCTCAGAGGTACTGAGTTGTGGATGCACCCATCTGTCTTTGTGCTGGATCTCCTTGAGGAGGGATGCGTGGATGACCTGTAGTGGTTCATGAGGAAGCCAGGCCAAATCCAATTGTACTTCTGCCTAGCCCTGTACTTGTGCACCTAAGGCAGGCAGGCTCAAGATGAAGGTTGTGCATAGCAGGGGGCAGAGGTGGCTCTTAGTTTTGATGATAAATTCATTGCTCGTTGCTAGGAGTGGCCTCATCTAAATCATGCTTGTTTGCAGGGTGTTAGTTGTAATATTCCCAAATGGGAAAAGCAGGAATAGAATGCATAAAATTGGAAATATGAAGAAATATAATAGATCAAAGAATTATAAAATAGTGGATCCATTCGATTATGATTATAACATTGAAATAGGTACAAGAGCTTGAGGAAAATATCACTCAAGTTGGCCAAATAAGTCTCTCATGAAAGCATACACCTAGATCTAAAATGTTGTTAATACATGAACCTAGAAAATTGCGTTGTCTAAGAGAGAATAGCATTTGAAAGATATAAAAATATATTTCTACTGATATAATGCTCAAAAAATTATAAGGTTAAATATCCATGCTCCAACAAAAGATTCGAGGACAACCAAAAAAAGGTTTCCGGAAATATACACTATAAAAATATAGCAGATTCGGCCCTAGGGCTGAATAATCTCTACAAATAAATCACTGATGGAAGATGGTTGATATGATATACAATATGGATAATCCTCCTCCAACCGATCTCCTAAATGAAGGGTTGATCCCCACAAAGGAAACCCAAACACTCCAAATAGGGAAATAAACGCACTGCTGCAGCGGTTCTCCAAAATAATGTAGTCCTTGCAGGAAACTACATTATAGTTGATGAATGCTACTTGGCCTATTACCAAAATATGTAATGAATCCCTGAAGTCTTCCTCACAAGCCTTTGGATGAAAGTATGATCCCTCCAATGGAGAACTAGCTTATAAAATGGAGATTTCTCTCGTCCACTACGACACCCCTGCAACACAACCCAACTCTAAATAGAAATGCATTGTACATGAGACTGAAGCTTGGCCAAATGCTTGAATGTGGAAGTGTAGTTCAAAATCCTCAATAGCTCCTCAATGGAATAGGTGGGATTCCCAATAAGGAACACCCTATGCTAAACAACACATGCAATCTTAGCTAAACAACTGAATAAAGCTATATGTCTAAACATACCATATATCAAAATATAACATATATCAAGATGAATAATATGGCTACCATCCTTTTCCTTTTATAAGATATGAGCTTTCAAACCCTAAGCCCCATACATTAATGACACTACTTCCTTGCAATGTGTCTCCATCTAAAACTATGTTGTCCCTTCATTAATTTCCACTCCACGACAGCGCTGTCGATTTGGTCAAAGTTGACCCAGTCAACATGTTTTAGCCCTTGTTCACACCTTAGGGTGTCATATTAAGCTGAAAAGATGATCCAATTTCACATGAGAAGTGGTTTTATTCTTCATAAAGAAGTTTATGGGTATCCCTACCCACTTATTCACCTATCTAAGTGACAAAACAAAACTTTAATATTCCCATTAGCTGCAAGCTAATTTAGGAATATTACATCCATTTTGAGCTGCAGAGCTCGGAGCTCAAACTAGAGTGTAGCGACCATGACCTTCTGATGCTCTTCCAAGTCTAGCCATTTATCTTCTGAGGTGAGGGTCACTGCATCTACAATCTACTCTAGTTCTTCCTCCATCAAAGTAACTTTAGTCTCCCTACCCGGCCTTGTAGCCTGTCATTTCTTTTGTTAGCCTTTAAGAGGGTCAGCGGTTCGCTTCGTACCATGTGGGGAGTTAGCACCCTGTGCATCCAAGCCCTCTGTGTCTAGATACTTATGTGATTCTAGCTCCATACCCTTCTCAGTGTCTTTGCCATGTCCTTCTGTCTCTTTGCTGGTATTAGGCAGGGTGGTCTTCTTGGTGCTCGTACCTGTAGTGTTAGTTGTACTGGGTTTGAATCCTAGTTTCCAGTGTGGAGGCCAAGTGGAAATGAGTCAGTTGATTTAATCATCGGTGACTATGTATGGAGGAGATACCCATGCTGGATAGTTATGGCCCCAGATCTACACATTGTGCATTATGACTTGGAACGCTACAATGCTCTTATACTTGTCATAGATCACTGGTGAAAAGTGCGACCGAGAGTGGATTGCTGCTGTGAGCCCACTCTGAAATAGGACCCATAAGAATTTATTTTCTTAAATATGCTTCTCATCCTTTGAATCCCACAAATTCGCGTAGCGCACCCCCTCGCACATATCTGGCTCAAGCTCAGGGAGGACCGAGTCTTCAAGGGTTTCCCATGTGACCAACAGGATGAGGAGTAGCAGCCAGGAGTATCAGAATGCCTTTCCATGATCCTGGGCCTTGCGCACATTCTCCAAAAAATATTTTCACAAGAATTGGGATGATTTGAAGCAGATCCCCTTCTCGGAGTAGCCAGCTAACTGAATGACATAAGCAGGTATGGTCGCAACCTGGAACTTGCGCATCATTTTACATGCCAGCAACAAAGTACACATGCGCGTGTAGAGGTCGCTAATGGTGCTAATCATGAACACCCTAGTATTCCACTGAACATGGTAGTCGTCGCGCACCTTATCAATGATATGCTACTCATACTTCTTGCCAATGTGCTCCATGGAGTTCAACCCCTCCATGGGGTGACCAGTAATACGGTGAATGATTGCGGCATCAATGGGAATGCGGTCCTAGATCCATAAGCTTCCATCATGGACTAGGGCTAACAGCTATCGCACAACTTGGTCGGTGAAATTTTAGTTGCCATAGTTGGGCATCCATAGCATGGGGACTACCCTTAGCATGTCATCCTCCAATACCCTTTCGAGATATAGTTTCAGTGCCAATTCTGGGAAGGCTTCCAGTTTGGTCAGATCGTGATCATCGAATTTTATCGAGTGGAGATTGCCAAAGGATTATCCAATTATGGGAACCTTTCCCGAAAATAGTGGAATTTGTAGATAGGTGCGCATACCATCGAGATTCTTAGGCGTGCACAACGAGGGTTTTCGAGGACAAACATAGGGCGGTAACCAGTTTATTGGTTCAGCAATCTAAGCTTCCTCCTGTGTAGTTAGAGGTCTCTTAGATGGGTTAGTAAAACATGCCTGGGGCACTGTTTGGGGGGAATTCACATTCTAAGGGGAGGTGTGTGGCTTCCCTCCAGCCCATTTTGCAGCCCTGCCCTGCCCTTGCTCATGGGCTTTCCATTTTCCCTTCTTCTTCTCAACCTGCTTCCCCTTGGTTGGTGTGTACAAAACCTCTTCCACTTTAGGTGTGACCTCCAATACTTCATCAGTGGAGGCCACAGTCTATGATGATTCAGCCAGATTAGTTGCAGTCATTCTCGCTTGGAAAATTAGTTTGGGATTGATACTATCAGAAGGGGTAGCCCGCCCAAACATTAACAGAGCGTAATGGTTACAAAATTCTACAAAGCATAAGATATCTAGAATGCACGGAACCAACTTCTCATCTATCTTCCTGCTTTTATAGCCTTGAATATTGACCAATGGTTGGATGAGGCTTATCAGAAACTTACCATCAAGAAAAGGACAAAAAATCTTCAGAAATTGCCTCATTAATTGCCGATTGCTTGCTCCTTTCAATGGTAAAATTTGCTTTTTACCTAGTTTTACTGTTCCAATGGCTAGTTTTTGCAGCTGTGTATTACCCTTACACTCCCAGCTCACCTCCTCGGACTTCCAGGTCTGTGATCAACCCCTATGCTCCCAGCACACCTCCCTAGGCTTCTAGACCTGCAAGTGACCCCTGCGCATATAACAAGCTTTCCTACATTTTTCCTTCGGTCTACGCGTATGCCACCCAATATAGATATGCCAGCCATATAGTCGATTGGTCCAGTACAGTTTGAGCTAGATGTTGTTAACATACCCTAGGAAAATTTCACCACGTAGTGTGGCTAACCGGATAGCTCCTCTATTAGTGATTTCCTTTACCATATAGGGACCTAGCCAATGCTGACGGAACTTCCTCGAGTGGTTTGAAAACTGGATATTGTATAGCAGGACCAATTCTCCCACCAAAAAAGATATTTTTCTGAATATCTCTATCATGCCATGCTTTTTCTCGAGCCTTTTGAACTTGCTCATGAAAGTTAGCAATGAATCGATCTTCTTCCAAGGCAACTAGCTGAACTAAACGCTCCTCCACGATATCAGGCTCTTCCATGTTGGTAAAGGCTATGATGCATAGGCTAGGAACAATATATTCCATGGGCATAATAGCCTCCTTTCCATGAACCATTCAAAATGGTGTTTTCCCGGTCAATTTCTTGCAAGTGGTTCGATAGGCCCAAAGGACCGATGGGATGCGCACGTCCTAATCGCTTCGATTGACATTGTAGATCTTGGTCAGCGCTTGTTCCAGAATTTTATTAAAAGCGTCCATGGTTCCATTCACCTGCAGGTGATATGGGGTACTTTTTGCATTTTGGATCCGAAATTCTTCAGTCAAAGCTTGGATTGTCTCATTAGAAAAATGCGTACCTCTATCGGTCCTCAAGACCTTGGGAGAGCCAAACCTTGTTAGGATATATTCAAAAGTAAGGTGTGCAGTGGTTTTTGTAGTGAAAACATTTATAACTTGTGCTTCGGCCAATCTGGTAACATAATCAGTTGCAGTGATGATGTAGCAGGCACCTGTCTTCTTCCCTGGTGGGTTGATGGGTCCAACAAAGTCTATGGCCCATTTGTCAAATGCCTGCAGGGCCATCTGCGGCTGTAAGGGAATTTTTTTCTCTGTGCGGTGGTCTTCCTTTCCTTTGGCATGTATCACAAGCTTTGGACTAGTCATGAGAGTCACTATGCAGTGTGGGCCACCATAGCCCAGCCCTCAAGATCTTCTGCGACGTTGCTTTCCCTGTGTAGTGACCTCCTAATATGCCCTTGTGGGATTTTGCTAAGATGGCTTGTATTTCATGCTCTAAAAAATATCTTCACAGCACCTCATCAGCTCCCAGCTTATACAAGTGGCCCACTACAATGGTAAAGTCTGTTGCATGGGTTACCAGATCTTTCTTCTATTGTACTGAATATTAGGCAGGCACCATCCCTGTAGTTAAGAAGTGAATTATGTCAACGAAGTGCAGATCAACCACCTTAATAGAAAAAATATATGCATTGGGTAGTCCTTCTTCTAGGTTGGTCGATTCCTCACCACTCTCAATTCAGGATAAGTGGTCCAGCCTAGCATTTAGTTTCCCCGGCTTCACGATGATCTCAAAGTCATATTCTTGAAATAGCAGCAACCATCAGAAAATATTTCCCCCCAACACAGGCTTATTCACTAGGTACTTCAAAGCTGAGTGATCTGTGAACATCTTGAAGAGCCCTCCTAATAGATAATGTTAGTATTTTTGCAGGGCGTATACCATGGCAAACCCTTGCGCTCCGTAGTTGAGTAGTTGCGCTCCACACTAGATAGTTTTCTACTAGCAAATGCAATTGGATGGTCAATGTCCCCTTCTCTAGGCTACATAAGGACAACTCCCAGGGAAATCCATAAAGCATCTACATGAACATGGAAAGCCTTCGCCCAGTGAGGAAATATGAGGATAGGTGCAGAGACCATATTCTCCTTGAGTAACTCAAAGCTGTTCTGACACTCCGCATCCAAAAAAAATGAAACGTCCTTCTTTAGCAACTTCTCCATGGGTGTTGTGATCAGTGCATACCCTTTAATTAACTTCCTGTAGTAGCCTGTATGTCCGAGGATAGAGAACAACTATTTCTCAGCTGTAGGGACTGCCAAATTGATGATAACTACTACTTTGGCTGGTCAACCATCAGTCCCTATTGACAAACTATGTGGCCTAAAACGTTCTCGAAAGGTATGCAAAATATGCACTTCTTAATATTCAGGGAAATCTGGTGCTTCCTACAGGCATCTAACATCATGCATAGGTTTGAGATGTGACTCTTTACCAACCCAAATACTGTCTAATCATCAAAATACACCTCTAAGAACTTGTGGATGAACTCCTTGAATACTGTGACCACCACCTGCAAAAATATGGAAGGGGAATTCTTGAGCCCAAACAGCATGATAGTGTACTAGAAGGATCCCCATTTAGTGGCAAATGTATTTTTTCTGCGATCCTCAAGTGAGATCTTGATCTGATAGTAGCCCGAAAGCCCATCAATGAATGAGTACACTTCCTACTCCCCCACACTATCAAGGATTTCATCTAAGAATGACGTAGGGAAGGGATCATATACACAAGCATAATTTAATTTGCGTAGGTCGACACAGATTAGTATTTCTCCTTTAGTATTTTTCTCCTGAACCATCATAGTCTTACCCAATCTGACTATTCGACTGGTTTGATGATTCCTGCGGCTAGAATTTTTTTGATTTCTTCCTTAACTTTCTACTTATACTTTGGGTTCAATCGATAAGGTTTCTGCTTAATAGGGTGCACATCTAGTTTTAAAGTGATGCGCATGACCCCTAGGTCCCCTGTAATCCCTTTGAGTTTCAATAATTTTGTAGGAAATAGGTCTTGGTACTCCGTGAGGAGTTCTACAACTTTCTCAACAGTATCATTGTCCCAGTATTCCCCAATTTTGGCTAGCTTAGGTTGCTCTTCTGTTCCAATGTTAACTTCCCTTAAGCTTAAGAGGCTTGGTCACATCAATGATATGCAGCGTGGGTCTAGCAACTGTGCACTCTCCCTCTGATTCCGGGATAGTGATATTTTGTGGGTATTCATCTCATTCCTCCATTGATATATTGTAGAAGTTGACAATATACTACATTTTTGTATCCCAAGTTGGTGCTCCATACTCCATACGTGGGCGTGATTCATAAAATACCAAGGCATCAATGTCTTGTAAAGCTTCATCCAATGCCTCAGTTCCACCTATCAACCTGAACGTCCCCACAAAATAATCCCGCATGGTCTCCCATTGGTGGGTGTGTTGGTGTAGCTTTGCATACAGATATCATGCAGTGGAAATTGGCCCTAGGGCATGGATAAACAGGTGGACCCATTTGTCCATGGTCCTTTTGCACCATGCCTCCATCCATATGGCCACATGCCTGCATGGATCTCCTTGGCCAAGGAAAGCTTCCACGCGTAGGTGAAATGGAGGTTCAAACCATAGAATCATCATTTGGCGGCATTCCTCCCAATCCTGGAACATCCCCTTATGATTTTCCCACCACCGCACAAGGGTTGTGTGCATTGATAGGTTAAGCACCCATGTTCTTCGATCCCTTGGTACTTCAGCTTCAAATGTTTGAAAAAAATCCCTAATACTACCAGAACCATCAAAGTAGGGCATTTCTCTTACCTTTGAGGAGATACACCAGAAGCTCTTCATGATCCTAAGACATCGCAGTGCATATACGTTATGTAACCAATTCTGCTAATCTTATATCTCCCCATCAGAGTCAGAGAGGAATAAACTGTATTTATCCTATAAAATCACACCTTCAGCTGTAGGATTAATCCAATCCTCGTCCCAGATGGTTAGTTTATAAATGTGATCCATGCCATATTCTTTGCGCACCGGTTCTGTATACCACTGTCCTTCCGCAGCGTCTAGAGGGATTATCACTCTCGTATCCTCATTCTCAAAAACCATGCTCCTTTTCTTTAAGTTGATAATGCCTCACATGTCTATTGCCCAATCTAGTCCCAGGAGTGTGAGATAAGGGTCTACATCTTCCACAATCTGAATTACTTCAAAATCTGCACGTACCTTAACTCCTGCAATATCTACCATAATCTTTGACAGCCTCTCCAATGGTATGATTTTCTGTTGGTTAGCCATGCGCATCTGTATAGTAGACCATTTCATCTTAGGTTCGCCTATCCGCTGCCATGTTTTCTTGGGCAAGATGTTCGCATCTAATCCCAGATCCAAGATGACCTGATCCTTTTGTTGAGCCCTAGAATTTCCTTCTCTTTTACAAACCTTCACTTCATTTCATCATTATTTTATCACTTCATAAGCCTAAAATCAATGAAGAATGATTAGGATTGCTTAAAGGTTACATAAAATTGATTAACATATTGTATTTTCATGATTTTTTCTGTTTTAATAATTTTCTGCAAAATAGCTATAGAATACAGGCGTTCCGTAGCTGATCACACGTTCTGCAGTTGTTTTAGAGTTTAAGTGGGTTACAGGTGTCATCTCAAAGAAAAGCGCATATGGGCAAATTCCAGACTTCATCCAAATCATTCCTTGCTCCCTACAAAGTCTGAGCACAATTCTACAGGTGGTTAAGCACGTGGGAACTCAAATGAGGAAGTAGACTCCTAACAGGAAAAGGACAGTCCAGATTCTGTTACGTGATCATGATCAGAGTCCTAGTTTGGTTTCTATTAGGAAAGACAGTAATCCCTGTATTATCGCAAGCTATGTTATGTAAATTTTCTATAAATATGCTCGGGAAACTGAGAGACAAAGGTTAGATCTTGGTTAGATTTTGGCTTTTGCTGCTAACCGTGAATACTCTGTTTTAAGTATTTTTCTCCTTTAATGAAAAATACATCATTCTAGTTCAAGATCTGAGTCAACGTTAATTGGATTTGCAAGCTAATCCGGCAGTAGAGGGCCCCTACTGCCCGAGAAGCTCCGTTCAGATGATTTAGATAAGTAGCCTTAGCTTGATTTCGTTTTCAATTTCCAATTTCAATAGTTTTATCAACTTCATGCTTTTACCCTAATTTACATTACATATTACAGTTAGTCATGTTCTAAGAATTCTTCCAAAATACCTTTAATGATGAATGGGAATTAACTGTGATATTTTAGGAGTTTAATCGTGTTTTCATTTCGACTTGTGTGTTTTATGTCAATCTGCATTAGATAGTACAGCCAGACTTGTTTTCTTAAGCTATTCCAAAACAACACTATGTTAAGCAAGATAAGGCCGTAATATGCAATAGATTAGTTGCACTGTGGTTTAATACTCTGGAGATCAAAAAGCGCTTTTAGTTCATTGTACTTCAAAGTTAGGATTATGGAATTTTAGTTTAATTCTTTTCACCATATTTCCAGTTTGAATAATTGCATTTTAGCCCAGTTGTGGTCACTGTGTTTTCAGTTTGATTAATTGAACTTTAGCTTAACTTTGTCATTTGTATTTCAAAATTGATTAATTGCATTCTTGTTCATGTTTTGCTTAATGTATAGTCAAGTCTCATTAGTTAGTTGTATAATAGTTCTATTTTACTAGACTAAGGCCTTCATTATTTACAAAGACTATTCCTGTTATTAAACTTTTCAAACATATCACCATGCAGACAGGAATTGGTAATATCATTTCACGGCCTTTACTATTCTGCAAATTCTCATAATTGTGCAACTAGCCTTTTCCTCAAACTTATTCCAAAAGACTTTAACTTCCAAATAAGGTTTAGTAATGACAATTTAGGTTGCAGAGTAGATTAGTTTCAGTACCCTTGATTAATTTAGAGTAGAATTATTCACTGTGTTGCAGAACAATCTTCTCCAAATATATTCAAACAAATCTCTAGTCATGGATAAGATCTTCTTTGTGATATGGTAAATTGTTGTTTAGGAAGACCTCACTGCACTAAATCTATCCTTTTCTTGAAGTATTCCAACATATCTCTAAAAAAAGAAATGGACTAAATTTGTGTTGTGAGTTACTGTCTAGTTTTGCATACCACACATGATTTAGGACTGTTTGTAGTGTGACCAAATACTACTTTTCACCAATGTTTAGTTCTTTCTCTTCTTAACACAAAATAATAAAACCAAAAACATCATAAAAACACTAAACGCAACGTAGTGGGAAATAGATACCTAGGCACATATAGTGCACCACACTTTAGCAGTTTACTGACCCTGGTTGACAATTAATGAACTCAATTTAGGAACACTAAGTTGAGCACAAAAATTTTTGCGCCATTGCCGGGGAAGTGTAACTAGGTAACCTTATTTCTTACATCCAAAAAAAAAAAAAAAACCAAAAACGAAAACAAAAACAAAAACTTCAATCACCTACTACACCCACTATGTCATGTGGTGTAGTAAAAGCCACACATCCATATCATGAATTCATATTTTTGCAGGTATAAGAAGAGGTGACAAAGGAGGTTGAAGAAATGGATGGAGATGATGACAATGAGGAAAATCCTTTTGGATTTCCCATTCAAGAAACTGATATCAATGTTCAAATGAAGAACATCCATCCATCTGTACTTCCTAACTTCAAAGGTATGAGATCAGAAGACCCGGAAACCTTTCTTTTTGAATTTGAAATAATTTGTAGATCTTATGGCTACTCATTGCACATGCAAAAATTGAATTTGTTTCTGGCAACATTGAAGGATAGAGCTCTTATATGGTTCATGACTTTAGGAACAAATTCTATAGGGACATGGGATGATATGAAAAGAGTACTTTTGGAAAAATGTAAAGGTTATTGCATGCACCATGACCTTAGAAATGAAGTCTTTAACATGAACCAAAAAGAGGATGAAAGCCTAGAAGATTTAGTGGAGATATTTAATTATAATATTAAAAGATCTAAATTGCATAATTTAGGATCAGATGCATTAAAAACTCTCCTACTAAATGCTATAAAGGATGAATGGATTGATCTTCTTAATCTTGTGGGAAAAGGAGATGTTTATCGATTGTCATTTCAAGAAATTTGTGAACTATGCAAGAAAATATCAAGAGGAAAGCAAAGTGTGTAAGGTCCCCTCAAGATCTATTTATGGCAAGAGTAAGTAAGTCAGCATCAAGATTGGTAAGTCAAACTGAACCTATCAATTTGCTAAACATTCTTGGTAATTTAAATGAACAAACTGACATGCTAAGAATGCAAAACAAGCAAAAAGTTGCTTCATTTATATTTTGCCCTAAATGTAGAAAGAAACATGCTTTGCATGAATGTCCACTTGATAACATTAAAATGTGTAAAACTTGTGCAGGATCACATACTACTGAAGATTTCCCATCATTACCAGGGTTGAAGGCAATTTACCAGAAGGATAATGGAGAAAATCAAGCACAAGAGCAACTTTGTTATGTAGCTCCAAGAGGGCTATGGCAGCCTCATCAACCCAATATGATGCAATATCCTTATGCACATTTTCAAGGTTATGCACAACAACCTCAAGGTAATTGGAGAACACCCTTGCCTTGGCAACCTTGGCCATCTCAATCCCAACCTCAAAACCAACCTTGGAAACCATGGCCATCTCAATCCCAACCTCAAAACCAATCTTGGCAACAAAGTTGGCAATGGCCCTATAAAGGAAATCCATCATATCCTCAATCTTTCCCTCTCTATCCTCAATACCATCATCAATGTTATTCATACCATTTACCTCCACCACAACATCAAAATCACCCTCATTTGACCTCAATTCAACCTTTCCCATTACCATCCACACAAGCACCCCAAAGATTACCCACTCCACTACCTCCACAACCATTTCATATCCCCAACAATAAAACACCTCAATCAACTTACAATTTTGAGGTATTGCAAAATGATTCACCAGCTGTCATTGAAGAACAACAACCAGAAGAAGAAGAAGACTCAGATGAGGTCCAAGAATCATGGATGTTTATTGATAAAGAGAAGATATTGGAACCAGAGATTGAAAACTCTCATGCATGCCTATCACCAGATTCTATGAATGAAGATCACATCTCCGAAGACTTGCATTTCATGATAGAGGAAAGACAAGGAAGACAAGATTACATTGAATCTTGGTTCAATTCAGTCATCGGATTCCAATGCTCAATTATTCAATATCTTATGACATCATCTAAATCAAGACAGTTGGCATCTCATATACAGGTACATATCAAAGAGTGTCTTTCAAACCTGCATATGAGTTTATCTATCATCTTGTTACAGACATGGTTCCATTGGAAGTACTCATATACTTGAACAAGATTTTATTTTTCAAGTAGAGTAGGACATAAAAAAAAAAAAGTCCTATTGTGAAAACCAGCTTGTTGGTGCAATTGGACATGAGCTTTGCTTGAAAACCAGGCAACTCGCAAGAAAAGTTCACAATAATTTCTGCAATTTCTTGATGGTTTCAATTTTTCATGGTTCTTCAAATCATTCTTGGTTCTATGCTCAAGTTGGATGATGTGGAATTCGTTAAGGTCCACCTTCCAACAGATCTTGTCCCATCGACCTCAACACTTTATCTGGGATCAATATTAGAGATTATTTGAAGTGCCTTGGAGCTTGCATTCATCAATGGCAAGCCTCCTCGTTGATAACAATGGGAATACAACAATGTCTCTTCATTGTCAAATATTGCAGGCGACTCGACTTCGACACATTCATTCTTCCCTGTCAAGATGCACTGAGGTACCTTGACACTCATTTACATTATCGTTGAGTTGTCTCGCATTGGTTAACAATTTTCATTATTGATCGGTAATCCAATGATTTCTTCCCATGCTCGACTTCGACACATTTATTCGCATGGTAAGAATCGTACCATGAATGTTGGCTTTGATGAAGACTAATGGTTTTATGGAATCAACAACAACTTGCAGCAGTACATTTTCTTAGTTTCTTGTAGTAGTATGTTTATATTTTTGTCAATTCAATAACAGCTGCGGAAAGTGGCAGTTTCTGCAGCTATTGCTGTAGTAGCCTGTTCTTGTTTTTTTTGCAACTTTTTCCAGAGGCAGTTTTGGCGCAAGTATTGCAAGAGATTGGAGCAGAAATAAAAAATTATGAGCTTCTGGGTTTTCTTAGAATATGATAAATTGAGTAATAAGTGGACAGAATTTGAAAAAAAAAGCAATTTTTAAGGGCATTTCAGAAGGGTTTTTCAGGCAGATTTTCAATTTTCAGCATTATGGACAGAATAGAACAGATTTGAGTATTTTTGCACAGTAGCACCTTTTATTCATCAAAATGAAATGCTAGAAGCATGTAGCAGTAGAAAAGGTAAAAATACACAGTTTCCCTTTGGAATCACTCAATTTTTCCTTAAAATGAGTTCGTGGCGTATTTTTTTGTTGCAACATTGGGCAAAATGAAGGGTGAAACAGGGTAGAAATTGATTTTATCATAACTTTCAAACCGTGCATCTGCTGGTCCTAAAATTTTTATGGTAAATGCATTGAGGAAGGGTGAATAAACACAGAAAATTTCAGAAAATTTTAGGGTGTATTCTTCAAGAAATTATCCACTTTCACCTACAGCCATTTCTCATTTTTTGGGAGATCCGTGCAACCAATGGCAGAGATTTTTCGTCAGAAGATGCATAATAATATTGGTAACAACCTGAGAAAATTTCAGGGAAGTCTGGTGTACCATTTTATAGAAATTACAACTTTCATTTCATTCTACAATTCCACTCCATCTCACTCCACTTTCACTCCATCTCACGCCATTTTCATTCCATTTCACAAGTCATATTTCACTTTCACTCCATTACATTTCACATCCATATTCCATAGTCATACTTCATTTCTTTTTATAGATTGCATGTTGTAGCCACATCTTATTCAGCAGTTCTGACACAATTGTACAGCCTACAAAGAGATGATGATTACAGGAAATTGAAGGATTCTGCTTTGAAGACCAAGATGCTAAAAGAGGACCAAAGGAACAACATCAAGCACAGGAATTAACAAGGTCAAAAATTCTGAGGTAAATTGTGAAAATTATTTTAATAGCAAAAACATGAAATAGATACAATGTGTATAATCATATGTTTCCTAAAACAACCTATCATTCGAATTGATTAACATATCTTGGCCATATCCCTTATCCAACATTCCAACCTACTATTCCATATCTCCTTAAGATTGTATCATTCACTTATTTCACCACAATTTCATCATAAATTCTCCATCAGATCCATAGCCACTTCATTTTCCCTTATAGCATCCATTCACCTCCATTACACTTTGTAGCCAATCCATCTCTAATTGCAGAAAGGTAATTCTGAGGGTGAAGCATCATTCTTCAACCAATCCATCTTCAGACACAGAGATACAGTTTCAAAAATAAAGCATTAGACTCTGTAGTCAATCTAGCTTCAAGCATAGAAAAGTAATTTTGAAAGGAAGATAATCTGCATAGAGGAGGAATGTGGCTAATTGTCAAAACAAAATCAGTTGAATTCAAGTACTTGGAAGGATATCCACAAGTCAATTGAAAATAAACTTGACACTCCACTACAAGAGGAAGATGAAGAACTAATTTCTGAAAAGTTAACAGAGATTAGAAAATAGATTAGGGCCAAAAAAAGCAGAAAGATAAAGTTGGATGTTCTAACAGAGGTTTCAGAACACATGGAATAAAGTTTAATGAAATTGCATGAGGACATGCAATAGTCTTGCAGTGGGGGTATGTTGAGCCCTAGAATTACCTTCTCTTTTACAAACCTTCACTTCATTTCATCATTATTTTATCACTTCATAAGCCTAAAATCAATGAAGAATGATTAGGATTGCTTAAAGGTTACATGAAATTGATTAACATATTGTATTTTCATGATTTTTGTTGTTTTAATAATTTTCTGCAAAATAGCTACAGAATACAGGTGTTCCGTAGCTGATCACGCGTTCCGCAACTGTTTTAGAGTTTAAGTGGGTTACAGGTGTCGTCTCAAAGAAAAGCGCATATGGGAAAATTCCAGACTTCATCCACATCATTCCTTGCTCCCTACAAAGTCTGAGCACAATTCTACAGGTGGTAAGCACGTGGGAACTCAAACGAGGAGGTAGACTCCTAACAGGAAAATGACAGTCCAGATTCTGTTACGTGATCATGATCAGAGTCCTAGTTTGGTTTCTATTAGGAAAGATAGTAATCCCTGTATTATCTCAAGTTCCGTTATGTAAATTTGCTATAAATATGCTCGGGAAACTGAGAGACAAAGGTTAGATCTTGGTTAGATTTTGGCTTTTGCTGCTAACCGTGAATACTCTATTTTAATTATTTTTCTCCTTTAATGAAAAAGACATCATTCTAGAGAAAGAGTTGAGTCAACGTTAATTGGATTTGCAAGCTAATCTGGCAGTAGAGGGCCCCTACTGCCCGGGAAGCTCCGTTCAGATGATTTAGATAAGTAGCCTTAGCTTGATTTCGTTTTCAATTTCCAATTTCAATAGTTTTATCAACTTCATGCTTTTACGCTCATTTACATTACATATTACAGTTAGTCCTGTTCTAAGAATTCTTCCAAAATACCTTTAATGATCAATGGGAATTAACTGTGATATTTTAGGAGTTTAATCGTGTTTTATGTCAATCTGCATTAGATAGTATAGCCAGACTTGTTTTCTTAAGCTATTCCAAAACATCACTATGTTAAGCAAGATAAGGCCGTAATATGCAATAGATTAGTTGCATTGTGGTTTAATACTCTGGAGATCAAAAAGCGCTTTTAGTTCATTGTACTTCAAAGTTAGGATTATGGAATTTTAGTTTAATTTTGTTCACCATCTTTCTAGTTTGAATAATTGCATTTTAGCCCAGTTGTGGTCACTGTGTTTTCAGTTTGATTAATTGAACTTTAGCTTAACTCTGTCATTTGTATTTCAAAATTGATTAATTGCATTCTTGTTCATGTTTTTCTTAATGTATAGTCAAGTCTCATTAGTTAGTTGTATAATAGTTCTGTTTTACTAGACTAAGGCCTTCATTATTTACAAAGACTATTCCTGTTATTGAACTTTTCCAACATATCACCATGCATACATGAATTGGTAATATCATTTCACAACCTTTACTATTCTACAAATTCTCATAATTGTGCAACTAGCCTTTTCCTCAAACTTATTCCAAAAGATTTTAACTTCCAAATAAGGTTTAGTAATGACAATTTAGGTTGCAGAGTAGATTAGTTTCAGTACCCTTGATTAATTTAGAGTAGAATTATTCCTTGTGTTGCAGAACTATCTTCTCCAAATATATTCAAACAAATCTCTAGTCATGGATAAGATCTGCTTTGTGATATGGTAAATTGTTGTTTAGGAAGACCTCACTGCACTAAATCTATCCTTTTCTTGGAGTATTCCAACATATCTCTAACAAAAGAATTGGACTAAATTTGTGTTGTGAGTTACTGTCTAGTTTTTCATACCACACATGATTTAGGACTGTTTGTAGTGTGACCAACAACTGCTATTCACCAATGTTTAGTTCTTTCTCTTCTTAACACAAAATCATAAAACCAAAAACATCATAAAAACACTAAACACAATGTAGTGGGAAATAGATACCTAGGCACATATAGTGCACCACACTTCAGCAGTTTACTGACCCTGGTTGACAATTAATGAACTCAATTTAGGAACACTAAGTTGAGCACAAACACCTTTTCATAGTCACCGATCTGTGCTGTTAGCTACATTTCCCACCCAGTGCGCTTCTTGTGCTTGTACAGTTTGTGAACATCTCTAACCTGTGTAGGAGGATCAGTTCTTTTCGTGCAGCTGTCTATTAGTGTTTTAAGACTTTCTACTTCCTTCTAGTTGCATAGCAGCTTCATGCATGCTTGTATGAATGTTTTAACTTCGTCGTCCTCTCTTAGGTTTGCCAGAGCCTTGGAAGTAGATGCCTCATCCTTGGTAAAGTCTTTTCGAGCTGTGATGAATGTTTCTTTCTCCTTCTGTAGGTCCAAGCTTTCTTATTTGATATTAGCTTTCTAGATAAGGGATTCAGCCATGGCTTTCTCCTCAGCTCCTCCAATAGCCATGCCACTATGCGTTATCACATTAATACTTGGTCCTTCATCACGCAGCTCCACCTTAACCCTCTACACATTATGCGTTGGTGTCTGATGTTTTTCCTACAAAATTTCTATCAGGATTGGACAACATTCGATCACATGGTCCAATTGTCAATAATATCAGCAAGATTGTCACACAATGTTAAGACAGTCCCTCGTGAAGTGCCTATTTCTCCACAGTTGTAGCAGATCAATTGCCCTCTTCCCCGACCTGCGCCTCCATCCCTTCCCCCTCCCCTACCTCTTACTGGGGAGCCTCCTCTACCTGAGGGAGATAGTGGTGAAGAAGGGTCAGCCTGCACCCTGTATAAGTTTCCTTGGTCTATCTTCAAGTAATATGTCCGACAGTTATGTTCATCATGTCCCAGAGATGAGCAGAAGTGACACCATTTTTGCTTCAATTTTGGAGCATAAGAACCAAGACAGGGACAGTGGTTGGTATCATTTATTCCGGCAACGCGACAATCAACGAACCATAACATCGGACCACTTGGCCTTGCAGCCTCTTTAGGATGAAATGGGCTAAGTCCCCTAGCCTGCATGTAGTCTGCTAGCAGAAGGCACTGATCCTTGGTATGGCCAGACACCCTGCATCTTATGCACCATACATCTGGGATAACTTATTTTCCTCGTTCTCTCTGCAAATTTTGGATTTCGACGTGCATTTCCTCCAGCTTTCCTTGGATCTGCTACACCCAAAAATGGGCATCATCTCTTGCTGCATCTTCTAGCTTCATAGCAATCTCCAAGGCTTTATCTTGTGTCTCAATCACTTGCTGACCCATAGGTCCACGTAGGTGAGGTAGTAGCATGGTGATGAACCATTCCTTGTTATGTCTATCATCATACTAAAATTCCCCATCTTTGATAACCTTCCTTAACCATTGATCAACCTCCTACACAGACTTAGTGGGTCCTTGTTTAAAATCCTTCAAATTAGTTACTAGATGAGAATAGGACTTAGGCTTCTGGAAATGTTGTTTTAACGCATTATTTATCTCTTTAATAGACAGATCTTCATGATGGCCCACATACCCCATATACTAGTCTACGACCCTTCCTTCAAAGTCGATGGATAGTTGTGCTCTCTTTACAGAATCGCTAGCAACATTCTACATAGTCTGTACCGATTCTAATACAAACCAAAATCGGTCAATGTCTTCGTCACCTACACCCTTGAAGGTCGGTAGCTTCATGTGTGTGGTCATATCTTCTTATGGGGGTGGCGAAGGTGTGAGGGAGTTCTTGTCCTTATGTTGACTCGAAGGTGGTGTAGCTAGAGGACTATTTCCTACATGCGCGGTTGAATATCTTAATGGATTGTAGATGGATCTATCCCCTTCTTGGTTGTTTCGGTAATAATTACCACTCCATGTTGTACTTTCACTCTGATCATAGGTCATTCATCCAGTGTGGCTACATAGAACGCCTTTTCGCACAATAATATTTTAATTAGCAATGAAAATGTTCACAAGAACTTACCTCGGAAACCATTGAACAACCTCTGATCTACCTCAGAATGAGATACAAACTGATCGACTTTGAATTCTGTTACAAACCCTCCTAGCACATTGTCCACCCAATGATCTACCATACGGGTGATTGTGTTGTCATCCTTCTCCAACTGTTGAATCAATTCTAGAGTCCAATATGTAATATGATCGTCTTTCTAACATGTCTGGAATTGTACCAGCCTTTCTAACCACTCCTAGAGCTTGTGCACAAAATTTACAAAGAAAATTTCATAGAATTCTATGAAAATATATTTCTTCTTCCACTTCTCAGTTGTAAACTTCGTGTTGCAATTATCCTTTACAGAAAATTCCTAAATTTGTCTTTCGAACAAGTATTCAAGTTTCGGTTTCTCTGTTCTCCAACGGCCTTGTGGAATTACCCAATCTCTCTCTAAAAATTCTCCCGGTCCTGACAATGGAATCATTTGCTAGCTTGAGGGGTCTTGACCCAGGTTCATAGGTTAAGGTTTTCCAAAAAACCCCAATACTATTGGCTCTTTTGGCAATGACCTACTTCGTAGGCCAAGGTCTCACTCGAAGTAGTATGGGAGGGTGCTGGAACAAGGTTTTCACACCCTAGGAGAGAGTAGGTAATTAAGGCAGACAGGAATTGCAACTATCAAGTTCGCATAGATCGAGTCTCTTCGCAAGCTTCTAACAGTATAATCAGCAAGTAGTCACAACAAAGCTACTATCATCAATGGATCTGATCAACACATTCTCATCCACATGCTCATCAACAATTATCATCATAGAACATTATAATTGTAGCTAATTCCTAGATCATAGATACATTCGCAGCTTAAATAGATAACATAGATGCACTTCAGTAATGATCATGATTGTTCCAGATATCATAAATATACTTCAAATATATTCTGCATTCATTATTATCTAAAAATCCAATTACAACCCAAAACACAGCCTGCGCACACACCCTAGCGTGGTCTGCACACACCAGGACTGAGGATATCCATGCAAATAGCCAACAAAAGTCCTTACCCAAAACAACCCAAATAGATCTCAATAGTTCACACGTAGCATAAACCTTACTTCTTCTTACTTACTAGACCCAACTATCTATCTTTTTATATCATCATAGCCTTTGCTATCTGATGGTCTGCAAAATGTGGTTTAAAAACCCTAGGTTTACCCTTTAACCCATTACAAAACATTGGGGGCTTTGACCCACCCCAAAAACCCTACGCAAGACAAACTATTACAAAATTCTATAAAAAACGCAGCTTAGGTAACCTTGTTCCAACAGTTTTGTTGATGCATACTAGGCTGGAGATATGGATCAAAGAAGATTGAAAAGTGGGTATGTGTTTAGCCTATTTGGAGGTGCAGTCAGTTGGATGATTTAAAGACATTCTATACTGGCTCATTCCACAACAGAGGTATAATATATGGAAGCCACTCATGCAAGCAAGGAAGTATTTTGGTTCCAAATATTGTGTTCAATTCTAGGGTTGGTTCAGCGAGCTATAAGGATAGACTGTGATAGTCAAAGTGGAAATTTTCTTGGCTAAGAACCCTACTTATTATTAAAAGACAAAGAACATTTAGGTTCAATATCATTTTTTTACAGATATGGTTGAGGATAAAAGGGTGTTGTTGGTAAAGGTGGATACTTTGAAGAATGTTGTAGATAATTATATGGATACTTTGATTCATTGGATACTTTTAACCCTGTATAGAAATTATCTGCAAACAAATCTTAAAAACAGAAAATAAACAATAGCGAGAGCATAAAACATAAAACAGGTAAACACAGATATTTTCCCCTGGATCCCAAATCGGGATGACTAGTTTGATTTTTCATTATATTCCTTTTAGTGTTACAACACATATATATACATGTCGAAGCATACATAAACCCCAATCCATTAACCCTGGATTAGAACATAACCGTAGTTCCCTTGACCGGATCTACAAAATACCAGGGGCTGAAAACCATCATGCCCTAAAACCATGTGCAAACCCATGCACAAAACCACGAGCAGGTCCACCCACCTGAAAATAAGGCCCAAATGTTTTTTCCCGGGGTGCTACCCTAAACCCCGACAAGGGTGGCTGCCGCCCCCCTTGTGACCCTTGCTACACCCAACAACATACAGGGGGGGCTATTGCCCCCCTTATGACCCCCCCCCCCCCGCATATGACTAGTCGTGGAAAGTATATAACACAAACCCAACATTCTCCCACTTGTTGTTTTCTTTCCACAATGAGCCACAAGAGAGTTGAGTCATCAGCCCAGCTTTTCAACACCCATTGTTTCTCTACACCAAGAGAACTTCTAAGTGCTCACAGACTTCATTAATGCATCTGTAACATTCTTCAAAGTGTCCACCTTTACCAGCAAAACCCTTTTAGCCTCAACCATATATCTCACAAAGTGATATTGAACATCAATGTGCTTTGTCTTTGAATGATAAGCAGGGTTATTAGCCAAGAAAATTGCACTTTGGCTATCATAGTCTATCCTTATAGCTTGTTGCACCAACCCCATACTTGAACACAATCTCTGCAACCAAACTGCTTCCTTGATTGCATGAGTGGCTGCCATGTATTTTGCCTCTATAGTTGAAAGAGCCGCTACAGACTGTCTTTTACTCATCCAACTGACTGCACCTCCAAATAGGCTAAACACATACCCACTTATAGATCTTCTTTGGTCTAGATCTCCAACCCAGTCTGCATCAACAAAACCATGAATTTCCAACACTCTTTCCAATCCTGGTCTTCCCTGGTAGCACAATCCATAATCACTAGTGCCACGCAAATATCTAAAAACCTGCTTCACTGTTGTCCAATGATCCTTCCCTAGGTTTGACATAAACCTACTCAATACTCCCACTGCATGTGCAATTTCTGGTCTAGTATAGACCATTGCATACATCAGGCTACCAACTGCACTTGCATACGAAACACGGGACATATCCTCCTCTTCTTCTTGTGTCTTGGGACATTGTTCAGTAGACAACTTTGTACCTACACGATTCAGAACATTCACCAGTTTATTGTCCTGCATATTGAACCTCTGCAATATAGTCTCGACATACTTCCTCTAGTTTAACCAGAGCTTCCTCTTCGCCCGATCTCTCTTAATTTCCATGCCCAAAATATATTTTGCAGCACCAAGATCTTTCATGTCAAATTTGGAGAACAGTTGGGTCTTCAAATCTTGGATAATTTATTTTTCATTTCCAATCAACAACATATCATCCACATATAAGACCAAATAAATAAGACGGTCACTCATTAATTTAAAATAAACACAGTGTTCCTCCTTTCTTTTGTTGAAGCCAAGTCCCTGTATATAGGTATCAAATTTCTGATACCACATCCTTGGTGACTGTTTTAACCCATACAGAGACTTCTTTAACTTGAATACCATTTCTTTCTTCGCCTTCACCATAAATCCTTCAAGTTGTTTCATGTAGATCTCCTCTTCCAAATCCCCGTGAAGAAATGATGTCTTCACCTCCATCTGTTCTACCTCAAAATAAAATGTGGCAGCAACAGATAAAAGTAATCTAATAGAAGTAACCTTGGCAACACGAGAAAAAATATCACCAAAATCAATTCCTAGCACCTAGGAATAACCTTTTTCTACCAAACGAGCTTTGTATTTCTCCACCCTGCCTTCTACATTCATCTTCTTCCTAAACACCCATTTTCTCCCGATTGGCTTCCTTCTAGCCAGTAACTCCACTAGATCCCATGCCTCATTTTTATGCAAGGATGCCATTTCATCAACCATGGCCTCCTTCCAATGTTTTCCATCCTCTGAATCTACTGCCTCCCTGACGGTTCTGGGATCATCATCAGTTATTGTTAAAGAAAAATTTGAATAGAAATCAGATGGACTATACCTTTTTGGTTTTCTTCTTTCCCGAACTGATCTTCTCACAGATGGAGTTTGTGGCTCTTCTGAGTCTTCTTCTATTTTCTAGTCTGATTCATCCTCCTTTAGCTCAAACTCCATCTTCTTAGGTTCCTTTGGTAGGAATTCATGTTTAACAACACCTTTAACCTCTCTAAACACCACATCTCGGCTGTACACAACCTTCCTTGTTTCTGGGTTCCAAAGCTTGTAACCCTTTAAACCATCCTTATGCCTAATAAAGATGCACCTTTCAGATTTATTATCCAACTTGGTCCTTTTCTCCTTTAGAACATGTAAATATGCATCACATCCAAATACCCTCAGATTTGAAAGAGAGGGTTTCTTACCAATCCATACCAAATGTGGAGTCTTATCCTCCAACGCTTATGAAGGTGATCAGTTAACCAAGTAACATGCAATATCCACTGCCACTGCCCAGAATTCTTGTCCTAACCTGGTACCACTGAGCATGCTTTTTGCCTTTTCCATCGCGTTTTGTTCATTCTTTCTGAAAATCCATTTTTCTGAGCTGTGTATGGAGTAGTCTTCTCCTGTGCTATACCACACTTCTTACAGAACTCTTGAAATTCCTTTTTGTAGAACTCCCCACCATTATCTATCCTAAGCACCTTTATCTTCTTCTCTGACTGGTTTTCCGTCAAAGACTTAAACTCTTTAAATTTTTCGAAGACTTCATATTTATTCCTCAAGAAATGTATCCATGTATTCCTTGAGAAGTCATCTATAAATGAAACATAGTACACAAACTTACCCAGTGATGGAACCGACACAGGTCCAAACACATCACTGTGCACAAGCTCTAATATCTTGTTAGCCCTCTTAGCACTAGAAGGAAAACTCACCCGATTCTGCTTCCCATATACACAATGTTCATAGAAATAAAAATCCAGAGCGCTATTAGACATACCTTCTACCATACCATTTCCATGCAGTATCTGAAGGCCCTTCTCTACAATATTTCCAAGCCTTTGATACCATAGCATGGTCTTTTCTCCAGAGACCGCTAGGCTTTCCACTCCACTTTCGGGAACCACAGAACTGTTGCACCCAGCAATAACAGTGTTGCCCTGAAGCTTGTATAGAGTTCCAATCTGAAATCCCCGCATTAATACTAGTGCTCCCTGAACCATCTTACAGGTATCTTTCTTGAACACTATCTTTACACCTAGATCATCCATATTGCTTACAGAAATTAGATTTTTGGCCAATGCAAGAATGTGCAGAACACCAAGAAGTGTTCTAATCCTTCCACCTTGCAGCTTCAGCTTTACTTTTCCACGTCTGACAATTTTGGCCTTCCTATCATCCCCTAGGAAGTCATCACCGCCATCATATTTCTCATATTTGAAGAACCACTCCCTATGGGGTGTGAAGTCAAAGGATGCACCTGAGTAAATCAACCATGACTCATGATCTACATGTGTATTTGAAGAAGAAGAAAAATACACATCTCATCTTTCATCGCAGAGAGGGTTTTTTCCTCTGTATAGAGCATCATCAACCCTTTCTTTCCTTTCTCAGGAGCTTTAGATCTGCAGTCCTTTTTGTAGTGCCCTTCCTTTCTGCATTTCCAGCACACCTTTACAAACTTTCCAGGAGATTTATATCTCCCTCTAGATTTAGATCTCCCACTCAAAACCTTATTCTTATTTCTGTTCTAGGACCTTCCTCGTACAGATAAGACATCTCCATTCTGACCCTCCATATTTCTCCGTCTCATTTCCTCTGACAGCAACACTGAGACAATTTCATCAAAATTAAAGGTATTTGTATTGCTACCTATTGCAATAACCATATCGTCCCATGATTCTGGTAGAGAACACAAAAAACTGATGCACTTATCTTCATCTGAGATTTTAATATCAACAGATGATAGTTGACTTACCACATTATTGTGTTGGAAATATTGTCATTGATGGCAAAGGAGGTAGCAGGTGCAGAGATAGGAGCAGATGCAGAGACAGGAACAGAGGTAAAGACAGGAGCAGAGGCAGAGGATGCGGAGACAGGAGCAGGTGCAGAGACAGGAGTAGATGCAGAGACAGGAATAGATACAGAGACAGGAGCAGAAAGAGGCGTTATCACTGATGTTATTCCAAGAATAGAGAACTATGCGTTATATATGTGGCAGGACTATGTTGAAATGCGCAGTATGAAGAAGACAGAACCATAGTTGACAACATATATATATATATATATATATATATATATATATATATATATATAATTGAATGGAGAATAATTGTAACCGTGATAGTTAAGACTCGGGTTAATAAAGAATCTGTTTATACTCACAAGGGGAGAAATGTGTGGTAATCCTCAGGAAGTGAATAACAATGTACAAATGGATCAGAGATCGTCGAGCAGTGGCACGAGAATGTTATAGTCAAGAGAATAATTGAACCTATGTTAACCCTGGCAGAACCGAGCAAAAGGGGTGGAGACGGAATGGAACTATGGTTGACGGAACCCTGCGTGATATAAGTGGAACATGGAGTAAGGAACAGTAACAGTGGTTTGGTGGTATTTTCCACACCACTCATATATGGAAGGTGGTATTGGAGAATTCGCAACGATTCCACAAATTGACTGACACATGTCCCGACCGACATTACAAAACCGTCGTTTAACATGTGCCTTCGCGCATTAACTATCGTACCAGGACACAGATTGAAATGGACAGGAGCCGTCGATCTGGTGGGCCGACATCTAACGGTGATCTCTTGTTGAACCTGCACGAAGGTTAACATAGGAGTCCGAAGGTTAGTGAAGGTACGATACATGCGTTTGATTGGTCTTTGACTATATTGTGGGCCCGGGGCAGAGTCATATATTATGAATTGGTTTATTAATGTTTCCAACGGAGTATATTATAAGGTTCGACGGAGTATATTAAAATAATTTTATCATGGTTCACAAGTTCATAAGGGTATGTGATGTACTGTGGGATTTCGTTAATAATTGAAGAACGTCGCAACAAGTATATGGATATATTGTGTGGGTTAATATATGTACGTGCTGAGGGTCAATTTTCATGGTTATAATAGTTGTATATGGTTAAGTGGCGCGTTGGTGGTGCACGTGGGCGGAGCCACCACTACCTGGTGGTTACGGGGGCTGCCATTTTCCCGTACGCATCAATTGGGGTGAGGCCCCATAGTTCATCATAGCCGTTGATCGGCGGTCAACCCCCGATTGGCCAGTCAACTACGGGGGGTGCCTTCCCATTAATTGTCGAAGGGTTCGACCTCCCGTACTCTGTTGATCTGTTCAAACCTGCTACCGCGATAACCCTCTGCGCCTGTTGAACCAGTCGTCGTGCTGCCACCTGCAACTGATCTGGCAGATGAAATTACATTCCAACACAATAGTCAACTATTATGTTGCATATGAGGGTTACAATGTGAAGTTAGCACATATGTACATATAAGAGATTGTCGGGTTATAATTATACAGGAGTATGGAATTAATATCTAAATCCTTTGAATTTAGATAAACCAGACTTGTTTATTTAATTAATTTTTCCAGCGTGGAATTAACGAGAAGTGGGAGATCGCTCGGATTAGGAAAATTATTGGGCAATGAAAGTTTGGGATACATTTACACATAGTTAAGTGAAAAATGAAAAAGAGAATAAGGTTGGAAGAACTGAAAATGTAATGTGAGTTTCAAACCATTATATTTAACTCATATATGAACAGAAAATGTAGACATGCAGCCCGAGAACAGAAAACTGGGAATATGCAGATGAAAGTGAACAAAGAGCATGCAGAACAGGTTCCTAACAGCAGCAGGAAAAGACAAATCCAATAAAGCCAAATCCAGAAAAGGAGCTGAGTGATATTGAAATATGTAATTAAGAATGTGAATGTAAATGATGTAATTATTTATTGTTTGTGATGCAAAGGCAAGTATCCTGAGGAAAAGACAAAATCCCACTATAGCATGAAATTTTTTACATATTATTATGATTTTAAATTGAGTTGGATAAAGATTTGAGAAGGTAGAAGGCAAAAATTCAGGACTACTCATTTCAAATTCCCTGAGAAATGTAAAAATTCATGTGATGAACTCTATATATAATATCACATTGATATGCACAATAGGGTGGTTAGAGAGTGAGAGAGAGAAAATATAGAGAATGCAGAATATAGAAGAATAAAGCAGAGAAGTTTAAGAGAACAAGAGCAGAAAGAGATGCTACAGAACAGAGATGATATCTGAAGTAAATCAGCAAACATTCAGTTGGAGAAATCTAGGAATTTGGAGCTTCCCTATCAAGTTGCAGATTGATAGATGTCAGTTGTAGCTGACTGAGGTTGGAGCCTCCTGTAGGTTGGTGCCTGCAGAAAACTGAAGGTATTTGATGCTTCCTTGCAAGTTGTAGCTTGCAGAATTGAGGTTGGAGCGTCCTGTAAGTTGGTGCCTGCAGAAAAACAGTGGTGAGAGGGAGTTGGAGCTTGCCTTTGCATCACAACATTAATAAGATGTGGTTTTCTCCCTTTATGGGTTTCCACTTACATCTGGTGTCTCTGTGCATGATATTTATGTTTTTGATCTGATATGTATCATATGCTTAATACCTGTTGTTCTCATATTAATTCTACTGCTATACTATACTAATACTTGTTGCTTACATTCTAAAGTTATTCACACATTAAATTGAATGTGAAATGAAAATGTAAATAATTCTAATGAAAAGTTTTAAAATATCAGGAATGTATTAAACTATTTCACCCCCCCCTCTCAGTTTAATTGAAGGTTCAACAATTGGTATCAGAGCAAGTTCCTTGTATATCAGTCTAACAACTGAAAGGAGATCCTAGGCTCTCAAGATGGCAAGTCAAGAAGGAAGCTCAACCAATAAAGCCCCTTTCTTTACAGGTGCAAATTATGTCTTTTGGAAAATAAGAATGAAAGCTTATATAATGTATTTAGGATTAGAAGTTTGGGATGTTGTGGAAATTGGATATGTCACAAAGTCAACTGATACAGAGAAAGAAGCTAAACAAAGCTTTGTAGCTAATGCAAAAGCAATGAATGCAATCTTAAATGGACTATGTGAAGCTGAGTTTATCAAAATAATGCACAGTAAGATTGCCAAAGATATGTGGGACACTCTAGAGAATATCCATGAGGGAAATAAAAAGGTTAAGACTGCCAAACTTCAAGTATATAGAGCCCAGTTTGAAAATTTAAAAATGAATGATGATGAAGATGTTGGGAGCTTCTTCTTAAAAGCTGCAGAAATTGTTAATAGTATGAAAGCTCTTGGAGAAACAATACCAGAAGGTATAATTGTACAAAAGATTCTAAGATCTCTTCCATCCAGATTCAATCCCAAGGTGTCTGCAATAGAAGAAACAGCTGATTGGGAGACCTTGACCATGAACCAGCTACTAGGAAATCTTACAGCATATGAGATGAGGCTCCCACAGAAGAAGCCAAGTACAAGGGAGGCAGCATTCAAAACAAAAAAGAAGAAAGAAGAAAAGGAAGACATATGCTCCTGCTCTGATGAAGAAGAGGCTAAATTTGTCAAGAAATTGGATAGAGGCTCAGGTAGATACAAAGGTAAAATTCCCTTTAAATGCTTTAGCTATGGAAGAGTTGGACATTATGCTGCTAAATGTCCTCACAAGAAAGTAATAAATCAAGCTCAAGAATCAGAGAAAGACACATCAAAGAATTGGCAAAAAGGAAAGAAATTCAGCAGAAAATCCTTCTATGCTCAGCAAGACAGTAGTGCATCTGAAGACTCAGATGAACCCTCAGGAGAAGAGAGAACCTTTGAATTTTTATTGATGGCCATAAAAGATATTGAAGGAGTCTTGCTAGAAGAAGAAGAAGAAGGGGAAGTCGATCTTGAGGGGGAGCTAAGAAGTGCTCTGGAGGAGATTGACAGACTCAAACTAAAATGCAGAAAACAAAAAGAGACTCTCCTCAAATGTGTGAAAGAAGAACAAAATTCAGAAGTCCTCATGCAGCTGAAGGTAAAGCTTGAAGAAGCCAAGAAGATAGAAGATATGTTACTTCAGCAAATCAAAGATAAAACTCGAGAATAAGAGAAGCTGGAAGAAGAAATTCTGTGTCTGAGAAGGAAACTAGAAAGTGCTCAACAGAAAGTTTCTATATACCCTTCTCAAATGACAAGTTCTGGTAAGTTGAATGAAATCTTGGATGCTCAAAGATCTCCTCTAATAAAAAATAGGATAGGTTATGAAGGAGAATCAAGTAAAGGAAAATAAAAGGAAAACAAAAATATAATTTTTGTGAAAGCAAAGAAGGCTGATGAAGCAGCTCAAATAATTACTACAAAGGAAGAAACATGTAATGAGAAAGACAGAGACCAGAAGAAACCTCTAATAACAAAGATTGTAACAAATACTAAGAAAACAGAGAAAGGATCATATATTCCTGATTATATCAAATTTGGAAGCCATCAAAGGAGATTCTTGCCTCCTATGAAGAATGCCACCTGTTATGTCTGCCACAAGTCGGGACACATTGCTACATATTGTCATGCAAGGAGGAATGATTCAAACCAGCAAAAGATGCAAGCATGGAAGAGACAACCTTACATCAGGTATGCAAGTAATTTCTAAGGTTATTGTTTTTATTGTAAGGATTTTGGCCATAGAATTATTGAATGTAGAAAGTATGGACAAAGACTGATGTTCAATACCTCAAGGAGGTTTATGAATCAAAGCAATTTTGTTCATGCTCACAATTCTGCAAAAACTATAATCAAATGTTGTATATGCAATCAAGTTGGACATATATCTTCCAAGTGTTCTCTAAAAGGATATAATTCATCACCTCACAAAATATACCAAACAAAAGGGGGCCTCCAGTGGATGAAGAAGGTGAATAAATGTGACTTGGCTTTAACTGCTCAAGATTTGAAGAGTCAATGGTATTTGGACAGTGGCTGCTCTAAACACATGACAGGAGACAAAAACAAGTTTTTAACTCTTGATGAAAAGAAATCGGGCAATGTCACTTTTGGAAATGACAAATCAGGAAATATCAAGGGAAAAGGATCAGTTAGCATAGACAATGGCAGAGGAAAGGCCCAAGATGTATTATATGTAGATGGGTTGAAAGAAAATTTACTGAGTGTCAGTCAGATGTTTGATAAAGGCTGTGAAGTTCTCTTTAGAGCACAAGATTGTGCAGTCAGATCAAGAACAACAGGAAAAACTCTACTCAAAGGTGTTCGAACAGAGAGTAATTTGTACATAGTGAAAGAGGAGGATGAAGCCTGCCATTTTAGCAAACTCGAGGAATCATGGTTATGGCATAGGAGATTGGGACATCTCAGCTTTGACCATATCATTAGACTGAGCAAGAAGAAAGCTGTCAGAGATATGCCAGAAATAAAAAGGCCCTCAAACACAATATGAAAATCTTGTCAGTTGGGGAAACAAAATTGCACATCCTTTAAATATAAAGAAGAGTTATCAACAAGAAGACCACTGCAACTTGTGCACATGGATCTGTGTGGACCTGCAAGAACTAAAACACCAAGTGGAGAGTCCTACTTTATGTTGATAATAGATGATTTCTCCAGAATGACAGGGGTTGCTTTTCTCAAGAATAAATCGGAAGCTCTAGACAAATTCAAAACATTTAAAGCATTAGCAGAAAATCAGACAGGATGCAAGCTGAAATGCATCAGATCAGACAAAGGAGGTGAATTCACTGATTATGACTTTGCAGACCTATGCAATGAACATGGCATAAAACAACAATTTACTATTGCAGGGACACCTCAACAGAATGGAGTAGTAGAGAGACAAAACAGATCTGTTCAACAAATTGCCAAAGCCATGATGCAAGAGAATAATATTGCTCAAACCTTCTGGGCAGAAGAAGTGCACACAGCAGTACATATCCTTAATAAAGCTCACTTAAGGCCAAGCAGTGACAAGACTCCCTATGAACTATGGCATGGAAAGCCAGCTTCAATCAAACATTTCATAATCTTTGGAAGCAAGTGTTACATAAAGAACAATGATGAAAATCTTGGCAAATTCAATGCAAGAGAAGATCAAGGGATATTTCTAGGATATGCTTCCAAAAGCAAAGGGTACAGGTGCTACAACAAGACCCTTCGGAAGATAGTTGAAAGTATTGATGTGAGATTTGATGAAGAACTTCCAAACAATACTAGAGATACAGACTGCTGCAGTACATCAGACAAAAATGAAGAAGAAGATCAAAATGATGATGAAACAAGAAAAACATCAGAAGATGCTGGACTGAACTCAAAAACCCCCTCAAGATACACTCAAAAGAACCATACAGAAGATCAAATCATAGGAGACAAGAATGTAGGAGTGCAAACAAGAAGGCAGCTAACTAAACAGACTGAAGAAGTATACATAGCCATGTTGTCACAAATAGAACCAAAGAAATTTGAAGAAGCCAGCAAGGACAAGTCTTGGGTAAATGCAATGAATGAAGAATTGGACCAAATTGAGAAACAATACCTAGGAACTAGTTCCTAGACCTACTGAGAAAAATGTCATAGGCTCAAAATGGGTATTCAAAAACAAAATGAATGAGCAAGGACAAGTAATCAGGAATAAAGCTAGGTTGGTCTGCAAAGGATACTCACAAATAGAAGGACTTGATTATGATGAAACATTTGCCCCTGTAGCTAGAATGGAAGCTATCAGAATGTTCCTGGCATTTGCATGCTACCAAGACTTCAAGGTATATCAAATGGATGTAAGGTCTGCTTTTCTTAATGGAGATCTAGAAGAAGAAGTATACATGGAACAACCAGAAGGCTTCTCATTGACAGACAAAGAGGACTATGTATGCAGACTGAAGAAGGCCCTATATGGACTGAAACAGGCTCCTCGTGCTTGGTACTCAAAACTGGATAAACATTTGCAAAAACAGGGTTTTAAAAGAAGTGGAGTAGACAGCAATATATACATAAAAGCCCATGAAAATGAACTCCTGATTGTTGTTTTATATGTTGATGACATTATGTTTGGAAGTAGCAGAGATGAGCTAGCAAAAGGATTTGCAGAAGAGATGAAATCAGAGTTTGAAATGTCCATGATTGGAGAGCTCAGTTTCTATTTAGGACTTCAAATTAAGCAAAGGAGCACAAGTACATTCATCTCACAAGAAAAATACTTAAAGGAAATGCTGAAAAAGTTCAAAATGGAGGAACGTAAACCTGTGTCAACTCCCATGACTACAGGTTGCAAGCTATGTGCTGATGATAGGTCTGCTGATATAGATCAAAAACACTACAGATCCATGATTGGAAGTCTATTGTATCTTACTGCATCAAGACCAGACATCATGCTAGCAGTAGGAATAGTGGCTAGATATCAAGCAGCACCTAAACAAAACCATCTTCTGGCAGTAAAAAGAATACTCAGATATCTACAAGGAACAACACAATATGGACTTTGGTATCCTAAAACCAAAAACTTCACTTTATCAGCATACACAGATGCAGATTGGGCCAACTGTGTGGATGACAGAAAGAGTACAAGTGGAGGTGCATTCTATCTAGGAGAAAATCTAGTGGCATGGTTAAGCAAGAAACAAACATCTATCTCCCTATCTACAGCTGAAGCAGAATATATAGCAGCAGCAGCATGTTGTACACAAGTCATGTGGATGAAGCAAACTCTTCAAGACATGAAGGTAAGCATTGATGAACCTATTTCAATCAAATGTGATAATACAAGTTCTATAAGTATATCTAAAAATCATGTACTTCACTCAAAAACTAAACATATTCCAATCAAGTATCATTTCCTCCGAGAACAAGTGGCTCAGAAAATAGTAAAGCTGGAATATGTACCAACGAAAGAACAAACAACTGATATATTTACCAAACCCCTTGCTAGAGAACCATTTCAATACTTGAGAAATAAACTAGGGGTAGTATCTACAGATGCTACTCTCTAATATAAAGAGAAAGCACAATTTCAGGGGGAGAAAAAAATGAAAATATTATTCCAGGGAGAACAGCTAGCATGGAAATCATAAAACAGGTTCACAGGATCAAAGAGCTATAAGAAAATATTCTCAGTATTATCAACATTCAGCATGAGAAAGCAACAAAGACCTTTCGATTTTCAAATGAACTATCCCTGTCTACAATCTAGTACAGATGAAACACAGTTATAAAACATATAAAATACAAAAAGAAGTCTAGCACAGATGAAATACAAAAGGAAAACCTTTGCCATTGATGTCAAAGGGGGAGGAAGAACAAGCAGGAGGACGAACATGCAAACATGAAGAGCAAGCAACAAGAAAAAGAGAAAGCAAACAGAGAAAGTGGATTGTTGCCATCAATGCCAAAGGGGAGACTGTTGGAAATATTTTCATTGGTGGCAAAGGAGGTAGCAGGTGCAGAGACAGGAGCAGATGCAGAGACAGGAACAGATGCAGAGACAGGAGCAGATGCAGAGACAGGAGCAGAGGCAGAGGATGCAGAGACAAGATGCAAAGACAGGAGCAGGTGCAGAGACAGGAGCAGATGCAGAGATAGAAACAGATGCAGAGACAGGAGCAGACAGAGGCGTTATCACTGCTATTATTCCAAGAATAGAGAACTATGCGTTATATATATGGCAGGACTGTGTTGAAATGCGCAGTATGAAGAAGACGAAACCATAGTTGACAACATATATATATATATAAATAACTGAACCATAGTTGATAATATATATATATATATATATATATATATATATATATATATATATATATATATATATATATATATATATATATATATACTTAATTATAATAATTCAAACTTGAGGTGTTGCATTCCGTGGGTTATTTAAGAATCTGTCTATGCGATCAATAAGGAGAATGTGTGGCAATCCCTATGTTAAAATACCGTGACAATGGACTGTGCATTGTCGAGCAGTGGCACGAGAATGTTATAGTCAAGCGAATAATTGAACCTATGTTAACCCTGGCAGAACCGAGCAAAAGGGGTGGAGACAGAATGGAACTGTGGTTGACGGAACCCTGCGTGATATAAGTGGAACATGGAGTAAGGAACAGTAACAGTGGTTTGGTGGTATTTTCCCCACCACTCATATACGGAAGGTGGTATTGGAGAATTCGTAGCGATTCCACAAATTGACTGACGTGTGTCCCGACCGACATTACAAAACCACCGTTTAACGTGCGCCTTCGCGCATTAACTATCGTACCAAGACACGGAGCGAAATGGACAGGAGCCGTCGATCTGGTGGGCCGACATCTAACGGTGATCCCTTGTTGAACCCACACGAAGGTTAACACAGGAATCCAGAGGTTAGTGAAGGTAGGATACACGCGTTTGATTGGTCTTTGACTATATTGTGGGCCCGGGGCGGAGTCATATATTATGAATTGGTTTATTAATGTTTTCAACGGAGTATATTATAAGGTTCAACGGAGTATATTAAAATAATTTTATCATGGTTCACAAGTTCATAAGGGTATGCGATGTACTGTGGGATTTCGTTAATAATTGAAGAACGTTGCAACAGGTATATGGATATATTGTGTGGGTTAATATATGTACGTGCTGAGGGTCAAATTTCATGGTTATAATAGTTGTATATGGTTAAGTGGCGCGTTGGTGGTGCACGTGGGCAGAGCCACCACTACCTGGTGGTTACGGGGGCTTCCATTTTCCCGTACGCATCAATTGGGGTGAGGCCCCATAGTTCATCATAGTCGTTGATCGGCGGTCAACCCCCGATTGGCCAGTCAACTACGGGGGGTGCCTTCCCATTAACTGTCGAACAGTTCAACCTCCCGTACTCCGTTGATTTGTTCAAACCTGCTGCCACGATAACCCTTTGTGCCTGCTGAACTAGTCATCGTGCTGTCGCCTGCAACTGATCCGGTAGATGAAATTACATTCCAACACAATAGTCAACATTATGTTGCGTATGAGGGTTGCAATGCGAAGTTAGCGCATATGTACATATAAGATATTGTCGGGTTATAATTATATAGGAGTATGGAATTAATATCTAAATCCTTTGAATTTAGATAAACCAGACTTGTTTATTTAATTAAATTTGCCAGCGTGGAATTAACGAGAAGTGGGAGATTGCCCGGATTGGGAAAATTATTGGGCAATGAAAGTTTGGGATACATTTACACACAGTTAAGTGAAAAATGAAAAAGAGGATAAGGTTGGAAGAACTGAAAATGTAATGTGAGTTTCAAACCATTATATTTAACTCATATATGAACAGAAAATGTAGACAGGCATCCCAAGAACAGAAAAATGGGAATATGCAGATGAAAGTGAACAAAGAGCATGCAGAACAGGTTCTTAACAGCAGCAGGAAAAGAAAAATCCAGTAAAGCCAAATCTAGAAAAGGAGCTGAGTGATATTGAAATATGTAATTAAGAATGTGAATGTAAATGATGTAATTATTTATTGTTTGTGATGCAAAGGCAAGTATCCTGAGGAAAATACAAAATCCCACTGTAGCATGAAATTTTGTACATATTATTATGTTTTTAAATTGAGTTGGATAAAGATTTGAGAAGGTAGAAGGCAAAAAGTCAGGACTACTCACTTCAAATTCCCTGAGGAATGCAAAAAAGTCATGTGATGAACTCTATATATAATATCACATTGATATGCACAATAGGGTGGTTAGAGAGTGAGAGAGAGAAAATATAGAGAATGCAGAATATAGAAGAATAAAGTAGAGAATATTAAGAGAACAAGAGCAGAAAGAGATGCTACAGAACAGAGCTGATATCTGAAGTAAATCAACAAACATTCAGTTGGAGAAATTGAGGAATTTGGAGCTTCCCTATCAAGTTTCAGATTGATAGATGTCAGTTGTAGCTGACTGAGGTTGGAGCCTCCTGTAGGTTGGTGACTGCAGAAAACTGAAGGGAGTTGATGCTTCCTTGCAAGTTGTAGCTTGCAGAATTGAGGTTGGAGCCTCCTGTAAGTTGGTGCCTGCAGAAAAACAGTGGTGAGAGGGAGTTGGAGCTTGCCTTTGCATCACAACAATAATAAGATGTGTTTTTCTCCCTTTATGGGTTTCCACTTACATCTGGTGTCTCTGTGCATGATATTTATGTTTTGATCTGATATGTATCATCTGCTTAATACTTGTTGTTCTCATATTAAGTCTACTGCTATACTATACTAATACTTGCTGCTTACATTCTAAAGTTATTCACACATTAAATTGAATGTGAAATGAAAATGTAAATAAGTCTAATGAGAAGTTTTAAAAGATCAGGAATGTATTAAACTGATTCACCCCCCCCCCCCCTCTCAGTTTAATTGAAGGCATTCAGATGCTCTGTCACTAAGACTCCATCCTTCATCCTCAGGTTATACAGCTTTTTATGTAGGAACAGTTTATTCACCAGAGACTTAGATTGGTATAAAGTCCCAAGTTTTTCCCACAAGGTCTTCGTCGTAGCTTCTCCAGATAAATTCAACAATACTGAATCTGAGACACACAACCGTATTGTGCTCTTTGCATTCCGATCCAACTTCTTCTAGTATTCATCTGACATTGTCGTTGGTTTAGTGTGTGGAACTATTGTGATCCACTGATCCTTATCCACTAGAAAATCCTCCATCTTGATCTTCCACAACTCAAAACTCTAACCATTAAATTTCTTGATCTCTATCTTCCCATTTCTTGTCATATTCTTTCATCGCAAGAATTGATCCCATATATCTCCCACTGAACAGGGTCTACCTTAGGCCTGAGTAAAAAACCTCTCAGCAGTAAAGGCATCCCCTTGAAGCCAAAACTACTCTGATACCAAATGTAGGTTTTAACCCTCTACAGAAATTATCTGTAAATGAATCTTAAAAACACAAAATAAACAATAGCAAAAGAATAAAACATAAAACAGTTAAACACAAATATTTTACCCTGGATACCAAATCGGGATGACCAGCTTGATTTTTCATTATATTCCTTTTAGTGTTACAACACATATATATGCATGCCAAAGCATACATAAACCCCAATCCATTAACCCTGGATTAGAACATAACCGTAGTTCCCTTGACTGGATCTACAAAATACCAGGGGCCAAAAACCATCATGCCCCAAAAGCATGTGCAAACCCATGCATAAAACCATGGGTGGGTCCACCCACTAGAAAATAAGGCCCCAAATTTTTTTCTCGGGGTGCTGCCCCAGACCCTGACGGGGGGGGGCTATCGCACAAACCCTACAATGACGATTGGAAGAAGTTGGATAGAAATAAAAATAGCACAATATGGTGGTGTATCTCAGATTCAGTATTTTTTACTGTATCTGGGGAAGCTACGGTAAGGACTCTGTGGGACAAGCTAGGAACTTTGTACCAATCTATGTCTATGGTGAATAAATTGTTCCTGCAGAAAAAGTTGTAAACCCCGAGGATGAAGGATGGAGACTTGATGACAGAGCATCTGAATGCCTTAAATACTCTGGTAAGTTAGTTTTCATTTGTTGATATTAAAATCTCAGATGAAAATAAGTGCATGAGTTTGTTGTGTTCTCTACCTAATTCGTGGGATAGTCTGTTTATTGTAATAGGTAGCAATACAACTACCTTGAATTTTGATAATATTGTCTCAGCCTTGCCATCGAAGGAAATGAGATGAAGAAATATGGAGGGCCAGAATGGAGATGCCTTATCTGTACGAGGAAGGTCCCAAAATAGAAACAAAATTAAGGTTTCCAATGGGAGATCTAAACCTAAAGGGAGATCTAAATCTCTAGGAAAGTTTTTAAAGGTGTGCTGGAAATGTGGAAAGGAATTGCACTACAAAAAGGACTATAGATTTAAATCTCCTGAGAAAGGATAGGGATTTTCTGATGCTCCTTCTGTATAGGTAAAAGCAACCTCAGATGAAGGTGGGGATTTGTATTTTTCTTCTTCTTCAAATACACATGTAGATCGTGAGGCATGGTTGATTGACTCATGTGCATCCTTTCACTTCAATTCCCATAGACAGTGGTTCTGTGAGTATGAGAAGTATGATGGTGGTGATGTCTTCTTAGGGGATGATAGGAAGGCCAAAATCATCGAAAGTGGAAAATTCAAGCTGAAGCTACAAGGTGGAAGGATTATAACACTTCCTTGTGTTCTGCATATTCCTGCATTGGCCAGAAATCTGATTTCTGTAAGAAATATGGATGATGCAGGCGTAAAAGACATTGTTTGAGAAATATACCTGGAATATGGTTCAGGGAGAACTGGTATTAATGCGGGGAGTTCGGATTGAAATTCTATACAAGATTTAGGGTAGCATTTTTATTTATGGGTACAAAAATTCTGTGGTTCTTGAAAATGGAGTGGAAAGCCTAGTGGTCTCTGGAGAAAAGACCATGTTATGGCATAAAATGCTTGGACATATTGAGAGAAGGGCCTTCAGATACTGCATGGAAATGGTATGGTAGAAATTATGTCTAATTTCTCTCTATATTTTTATTTCTGTGAATAGTGTGTATATGGGAAGCAGAATCGAGTGAGTTTTCCTTTTGGTGCTAAGAGGGCGAATAAGATATTAGAGCTTGTGCACAGTGATGTGTTTGGACCTGTGTTGGTTCCATCACTGGGTAAGTCTCTATAATATGTTTCATTCATAGATTACTTCTCAAGGAATACATGGATATATTTCTTGAGGATGAAATTTGAAGTCTTTGACAAATTGAAATAATTTAAGGCTCTAGTGGAAAACCAGACAGAGAAGAAAATAAAGGTGTTAAGGACAAACAATGGTAAGGAGTTCCACAAGAATGAATTTGAAGATTTTTGTAAGAAGTGTGGAATATCATGACAGAAGACTAATCCATACACACCTCAAAAAAATGGAGTTGCAGAAATAATGAATAGAATGTTGATGAAAAAGGTAAGAAGCATGCTCAATGGTACCGAGTTAGGACAATTATTCTAGGTGGAGGCAGTGGAGACTGCATGTTACCTGGTTAACAGATCACCTTGATCGGCGTTGGAGGATAAGACTCCACATGAGGTAGGGATTGGAAAGAAACCCTCTCTTTCACATCTGAGGGTATTTGGATGTGATGCATATGTACATGTTCCAAAGGAGAAAAGGACCAAGTTGGATAACAAATCTGAAAGGTGCATCTTTATTGGGTATAAGGATGGCTTAAAAGGCTACAAGCTTTGGAACCCAGAAACAAGGAAGGTAGTTTATAGTCAATATGTGATGTTTATAGAGGTGAAATATGTTGTTAAGCATGAATTCTTACCGAAGGAACCTGAAAATATAGAGTTTGAGCTAAACGAGGATGAATCAAAATCTACAACAGAAGAAGGTTCAGAAGAGGAAGAGCCACAAACTCTAGCTGTGAGAAGATTAGTTCAGGAAAGAAGACATCCAGAAAGGTATAGTAAATTTTCTTTCTGTTCAGATTTTGCTTTAACCATCATTGATGATGATCCCAAAACTGTCAGGGAGGTAGTGGATTCAGAGGATGGAAAACTTTGGAAGGAGGCCATGGTTGATGAAATGGCATCCTTGCACAAAAATGAGGCATGGGACTTGGTGGAGTTTTTGGATGGAAGAAAGCCCATCGGGAACAAATGGGTGTTTAAGAATAAGGTAAAAGTAGAAGGCAAGGTGGAGAAATATAAATCTCAATTTCTAGCAAAAGGTTATTCCCAGCTGTCAGGAATTGATTTTGGTGATATTTTTTCTCCTGTTGCCAAGGTTACTTCTATTAGATTACTTTTATCTGTTACTGTTGTATTTCATTTTTAGGTAGAACAAATGGATGTGAAGACAAAATTTCTTCATGGGGATCTGGAAGAGGAGATATACATGAAGCAACCTAAAGGCTTTATGGTGAAGGGTAAGAAAGAACTTGTATACAGGTTAAAAAAGTCTCTGTATGGGTTAAAACATTCACCAAGGATGTGGTATCAAAAATTTGATACCTATATATGGGTACTTGGCTTCACCAAAAGAAAAGAGGATCAATGTGTTTATTTTAAATTAATTGGTGAGCGTGTTAATTATTTGGTCTTGTATGTGGATGATATGTTGTTGATTGGAAATGGCAAAGAAATTATCCAAGATTTTAAGACCCAATTGTTCTCCAAATTCGACATGAAAGATCTTGGTGTTGCAAACTATATTTTGGGTATGGAAATTAAGAGAGGTCGGGCAAAGAGGAAGCTCTGGTTAAACCAGAGGAAGTATGTCTAGACTATATTCCAAAGGTTCAATATGCAGGATAGTAAACCGGTGATGGTTCCTATTCTTGTAGGTGTAAATTTTTCTGCTAAACATTGTCCCAAGACACAAGAAGAAGAGGAGGATATGTCCTGTGTTCCATATGAAAGTGCAGTGGGTAGCATGATATGCAATGGTCTATACTAGACCAAACATTTCACATGTAGTGGGAGTATTGAGTAGGTTTATGTCAAAACCAGGGAAGGAGCATTGGATGACAATGAAGTGGGTTTTTAGATATTTGTGTGGCACTAGCGATTATGGTTTATGCTACCAGCGAAGACTAGGATTAGACAATTTTTTGTACATCTATGGTTTTTTTTATGCATACTTGGCTGGAGATATGGATCAACAAAGATCTACAAGTGATATGTGTTTAGCCTATTTCGAGGTGTCGTCAGTTGGATGAGTAAAATATAGTCTGTAGTGGCTCTTTCAACTATAGAGGCAGAATATATGGCAACCAATCATGCAAGCAAGGAAGCAATTTGGTTGTAGAGATTGTTTTCGAGTATAGGGTTGGTGCAGCAAGCTATAAGGATAGACTGTGATAACCAAAGTGCAATTTTCTTGGCTAAGAACCCTTCTTATCATTAAAATACAAAGGAAATTTATGTTTAATATCACTTTGTTAGAGATATGGTTGAGGATAAAAGGGTGTTTCTTGTAAATTTGGACACATTGAAGAATGTGGTAGATACATTGACGAAGTTTGTGAGCACTCAGAAGTTCTCTTGGAGTAGAGAAACAATGGGTATTGCAGAGCTGGACTAATGACTAAGCTCTCATGTGGCCCCCTGCAGGAGAATTTTAGGTATGTGTTATATGATTTCCACAATTAGTCACACGTTTCGGGGGGGCGACAGCCCCCCCTGTTCAAGTTCTGGGGCAGTGCCCGTGGAAAAATATTTTGGACCCTATTTTTCGGTGGGCGAGCTAGACCATGGTTTTGTGCATGGATTTGCACATGTTTTTGGGGCATGATGGTTTTCAGCCCCTAGTATTTTGTATATTCGTTCAAGGGAACTACAATTACTTTCTACTAAGGGCTTAATGGATTAACACATATTTCATCAAAATTGGAAAATTTTTATTACAAAGACATTACTAGAATTGAGTTTTTTTAGTTATTTTGAAATTCTATACCACTATTGAATTCAAAATTTAATGAAATATATGTTGATTGGGGTTTATTAATTCTTCAGCATGTGTATATGCATTGTAACACCAAAAGGAATATAATGAAAAATCAAGTTGGTTGTCCCGATTTGGGATCCAGGGGAAAATATCTATGTATATTTATTTTATGTTTTATGCTCTTGCTATTGTTTATTTTATGTTTTTAAGATTCATTTGTAGATGATTTTTGTACAGGGTTAAAACCTACATTTGGTATCAGAGTTGTTTTGGCTTCAAACGGATGTCTTTGCTGCTGAGCGGTTTTTTTCTTGGGCATGTGGTAGACCTTGTTTGGTGAGAAATCTACAAGATCAATTCTTGCAGTGAAATAAGATGGAGAGAAATAAAAATATAGAGATCGAAAAAGTTACTGGTCAAAGTTTTGAGTTGTGGAAGCTCGAGATGGAGGATCTTCTAGTGGATAAAGATGAGTGGATCACGGTAGATCTGGGTACTAAATGAATGACAATTTGAGATGAAGACTAGAAGAAGTTGGATCAAAAGGTAAAGAGCACAATACAATGGTCTATCTTAGATTCAGTCTTGTTGAATTTATTTGGGGAAGATATGGCGAAGACTTTATGGGACAAGCTAGGGACTTTGTACCAATCTAAGTCTCTGGTGAATAAATTGTTTCTGCTAAAAAAGTTGTATACCCTGAGGATGAAGGATGGAGACTCGGTGATAGAGCATTTGAATGCCTTAAATAATGTGTTAAGTTAGTTGTCATCTTTTGATCTTAAAATATAAGGTTAAGATAAGTGCATCAGTTTGTTGTGTTCTCTACTAGATTCATGGGACAATCTGGTTATTGCAATAGGTAGAAATACAACTACGTTGAATTTTGATGAAATTGTCTCAGCCTTGCTGTTGGAGGAAATGAGAAGGAGAAATATGGAAGGCCAGAATGGAGATGTCTTATATATATGAGGAAGGTCCCAAAACAGAAACAAATTTAAGGTTTTGAGTGGGAGATATAAATCTAAAGGGATATATAAATCTCCAGGAAAGTTTGTAAAGGTGTGTTGGAAATGTGGAAAGGAAGGGCACTACAAAAAGGGCTGCAGATCTAAAGCTCCTGAGAAAGGAAAGGGATTTTATGATGCTCCTTATACAGAGGAAAAAATCACCTCAGATGAAGGTGGGGATGTGTATTTGGCTTCTTCTTCAAATACACATGTAGATCATGAGACATGGTTGACTGACTCAGGTGCATCCCTTCACTTCACTCCCCTTAGGGAGTGGTTCTGTGAGTATGAGAAGTATGATGGTGGTGATGTCTTCTTAGGGGATGATAGGAAGGCCAAAATTTTTGGACGTGGAAAATTCAAGATGAAGCTACAAGGTGGAAGGATTAGAACACTTCCTGGTGTTCTGCATATTCCAACATTGACCAAAAATCTGATTTCTGTAAGCAAGATGGATGATGCAGGTGTAAAAACAAAGTTCGAGAAAGATACATGGAAGATTGTTCGGGGAGCACTGGTATTAATGTGGGGATTTTGGATTGGAACTCTGTACAAGCTTCAGGGTAGTCGTGTTATTGATGGGTACAACAATTATGTGGTTCCTAAAATTGGAGCGGAAAGCCTAGCGGTCTCCAGAGAAAAGACCATGCTATGGCATCAAAGGCTTGGACATATTGGAGAGAAGGACTTCGGATACTACATGGAAATGGTATGGTAGAAGGTATGTCTAATTTCTCTCTGTATTTCTATTTTGTGAACATTATGTATATGGGCAATAGAATCGGGTGAGTTTTCCTTCTGGTACTAAGAGGGCGAACAAGATATTAGAGCTTGTGCACAGTGATGTGTTTGGACCTGTGTCGGTTCCATCAATGGGTAAGTCTGTGTACTATGATTCATTCATAAATGACTTCTCAAGGAATACCTGGATATATTTCTTGAGGATTAAATCTGATGTCTTTGACAAATATAAAGAATTTAAGGCTCTGGTGTAAAACCAAACAGAGAAGAAAATAAAGGTGCTAAGGACAGATAATGGTGGGGATTTCTGTAAGAAGGAATTTGAAGAGTTATGTAAGAAGTGTGGTATAGCATGGAAGAACATGACTCCATACACACCTCAAAAAAATGGAGTTGCAGAAAGAATGAATAGAAAACTGATGGAAAAGGAAAGAAGCATGCTCAGTGGTACAGAGTTAGGACAAGAATTATGGGCAGAGGTAGTGGAGACTACATGTTACCTGGTTAAAAAATCACCTTCATCGACGTTGGAGGATAAGACTCCACATGAGTTATGGACTTCACATTAGAGAGTATTTGGATGTGATGCATATGTACATGTTCCAAAGAAGAAACGAACCAAGTTGGATAATAAATCTGAAAGGTGCATCTTTATTGGGTATAAGGATGGTTTAAAAGGTTACAAGATTTGGAACCCAGAAACAAGGAAGGTAGTTTACAGTTGAGATGTGGTGTTTATAGAGGTGAAAGATGCTATTAAACATGAAGTCCTACCGAAGGAACCTGAGAAGATAGAGTTTGAGCTAAAGTAGGATGAATCATACTCTACAAAAGAAGAAGATTCAGAAGAGGAAGAGCCACAAACTCCAACTGTGAGAAGATTAGTTCAGGAAAGAAGGTAGCTAGAGAGGTAAAGTCCATCTGCCTTCTGTTCAAATTTTTATTTAACCATCATTGATGATGATCCCAGAGTTGTCAAGGAGGAAGTGGATTCAGAGGATGGAAAACTCTGGAAGGAGGCCATGGTTGATGAAATGGCATCCTTGCACAAAAATGAGGCATGGGATCTGGTGGAGTTGTTGGCTGGAAGGAAGCCCACTCGAAACAAATGGATGTTTAAGAAGAAGATAAATGTAGAAGGCAAGGTGGATAAATACAAATCTATATTGGTAGCAAAAGGTTATTCCTCGCTACCGGGAATTGATTTTCATGATATTTTTTCTCCTGTTTCCATGGTTACTTCTATTAGATTACTTTTATCTCTTTCTGCTGCATTTGATTTTGAAGTAGAATAGATGGATGTGAAGACATCATTTCTTCTGGGGAATCTAGAAGAGGATATCTACATGAAGAAACCTGAAGGCTTTATGGTAAAGGGTAAGAAATAACTTATATGCAGGTTAAAAAATTCTATGTATGGGTTAAAACAGTCACCAAGGATGTGGTATCAGAAATTTTAAACCTACATACGGGGACTTGGCTTCACCAAAAGCAAAGAGGATCATTGTGTTTATTTCAAATTAATTGGTTACCATGTTATTTATTTGTTCTTGTATGTGGATGATATGTTTCTAATTAGAAATGAAAAATAAAATATCCAAGATTTGAAGACCCAATTGTTCTCCAAATTTTACATGAAAGAACTTGGTGCTACAAACTATATTTTGGGCATGGAAATTAAGAGAGATAGGGCATAGAGGAAGCTCTGGTTTAACTAGAGGAAGTATGTCGAGAATATATTTCAGAGGTTTGATATGCAGGATAGTAAATCAGTGAAGGTTCCTATTCTTGTAGGTGTAAATTTGTCTACTGAACAATGTCCCAAGACAAAAGAAGAAGAGGAGGATATGTCTTGTGTTCCATATGAAGGTGCAGTGGGTAGCCTGATGTATGAAATGGTCTGTACTAGACCAGAAATTACACATGTAGTGGGAGTATTGAGCAGGTGTATGTTAAAACCAGGGAAGGAGCATTAGACATCAATGAAGCGGGTTTTCAGATATTTGTGTGGCACTAGTGATTATGGTTTGTGCTACCAGGAAAGACCAGGATTGGGCAGAGTTTTCGACATCCATGGTTTTGTTGATGCAAACTGGGCTAGATATATGGATCAAATAATATCTACAAGTGGGTATGTGTTTTAGCCTATTTGGAGGTGCAGTCATTTAGATGAGTAAAAGACGATCTGTAGTGTCTCTTTCAACTACAGAGGCAGAATATATGGCAGCCACTCATGCTGGCAAGGAATTAGTTTGATTTTAGATATTGTGTTCAAGTATGGGGTTGGTGCAGTGAGATATAAGGATAGAATATGATAGCCAAAGTGAAATTTTCTTGCCTAAGAACCCTGCTTATCATTAAAAGACAAATCACATTGACGTTCACTATCACTTTGTTAGAGATATGGTTGAGGATAGAAGGGTGTTGCTGGTAAAGGTGGACACTTTGAAGAATGTTGAAGATGCATTGAAAAAGTGTGTGAGCACTTAGAAGTTCTCTTAGTGTAGAGAAACAATGGGTTTTGCAGAGCTGGAGTAATGACTAAGCTCTCTTTTGGCCCCCTGCAAAAATAAATTAACAAATGGGAGAATTTTGAGTATGTTTAATATTCTTTCCATGATTAATGACACGCATGGCGGGGGTCACAAGGGGGGTGAAATCTCAACATGTATGTTGTGTCAGGCGCAGTAGGGGAGGCAGCCAACCCCCCAGTTCGGGGCCCAGGGCAGCACCCCGGGAAAAATATTTTGGACCCTATTTTTCGGTGGGCATTCCTGCCCATGGTTTTGTGCATGGCTTTGCACATGGTTTTGGGGCATGATGGTTTTCGGTCCCTAGTAATTTGTATATACGGCCAAGGAAACTATAGTTATGTTCTAATCTAGGTTTAATGGATTAGGGTTTATGAATGCTTCGACATGTATATATGTGTTGTAACACTAAAAGGAATATAATGAAAAATCAAGCTAGTAGTCCATATTTGGGATCCAGGGGAAAATCTCTGTGTATATTTGTTTTATGTTTTCTGCTCTTGCTATTGTTTATTTTCCCTTTTTAAGATTTTTTTTCAGAAAATTTCTATACAGGGTTAAAACCTACAATTATGAGTATGTAGTAGTTCCTTTTGGTTTGACTAATGCTCCAGCTACTTTCATGTGTTTGATGAATAGTGCATTGTATCCATATCCGGACAAGTTTGTGATAGTATTCATTGATGACATATTGATATATTCTAAGAATGAGGAAGATCATGCATAACATTTTGTGGTAGTGTTAATATTGTTGACAGAGCATTGATTGTATGCCAATATTAGTAAATGTAGTTTCTTTCATATAAAATTTCCTTACTTGTGGCATGTGGTTTCTAAGGAAGGTATAGTAGTGGACCCATAAAATATTAGAGCTATCATAGAATAGGAAACTCCTAGCAATGTGGATGAGGTCAGATCATTATGGGATTAGTAGGGTATTAAATGTGGTTCATCATGAACTTCTCACAGATTTTCTATCATATTACATCATTGCATCAAAAAGGAAATAAATTTGAATGGATAAAGAAATTTCCAACTCATTTTGAGCATTTGAAGTAGTTTCTTACAAATGCTCCAATATTGAAGATTGAATATCCAGATAAATATTTTGTGGTGTGCATAGATGCTTGTAAGAGTGGACTTGGTGCAGTTTTGATGCAGGAAGGCCAAGTAGTATGCTATGAGTCAAGGAAATTGAATGAGCAGAAGTATAACTATGTGACATGTGATCTTAAGTTGGAAGCAATAATCCATGCATTGAATATGTGGAAAAATTATATTATTGGTAAGAAGTTCATTTTGATGAGTTATCATAGTGGGTAAAGGTAGTTGTTTGAACAACCTAATATAAATGTAAGGAAAGATAGGTGTTTTGCTACTGTCAGTAAGTTTGATTTCGATATTAGGTACATTAAGGGTAAAGAGAAAAAGGTTGTAGATGCTCTTAGCATAAGAGTGCAGTAAATCACATAGCAGTTATGAGTGCATATGGGAAATATTTTCAGGATCAAATATTACAAGTGGGAAAACAGGATGATAGATACTAACATCTTAGGCACAGGTTACAGTAGCAGGGTACGGGTGAACATGATATGGACTATCATCTCATGATAAATGGTTTGGTCATATTTAGGGACAATAATGAGCTCAAGAAGCTTATTTTGTAGGAATTTCATGCTAATCCATATTCAAGTCACCCAGGATATCAAAATACATTAAAATTTATTAATAAGTTCTACCATTTTCCAAACTTGAAAAAAGAGGTGGTTGAGTTTGTTCTGAGATGTTTGGATTTTCAACATGTAAAAATTGAGTGTAAAGAGCCAGGTGGTTTACTGCAACCGATTCTAATTCTAAAGTGGAAATGAGAGTCCATTTATATGGATATAATTATAGATTTTTTGAGGAAATCTAGATAGCATGATTATATTATGGTCGTGGTTGATAGGTTGAAAAAGGTATCTCACTTCATTCCGGTAAAGTCTACTGATCAGGTGATCATGTCCTAAGTGGAAAAAATGCTCAAAATTGGTTGGAACCTGAATGAATGGATAGGCTTCGGCGATACAATCCTAACGTCATGAACGACACTCAAATCCGATGTCGGATGTGGAAGATATTAAATTTTTACTTTTGCCCAATAACCTTCAAAACAACACTTGGGAAGGCAAAAATGATATCTTCAGATTTTTGTGGAAAATGGAAAATTTTATTATTTTGATAAAAAAATTGGATGGCCAATCAGTGGGTGCCATGTGGCCTGCCCAAAGGCTGCCACGTGGCCCCAGGCCTCAAGGTTCAAACTTTGGAAATTTTGAAGTTTTAAAAAAAATTGGTCATGGGCCGACCCAACCCGGCCAGGGTGGGCATGGGTCACCCGCGGGTGGAGTCTACCCGTGAGTCAGGTCTGCATGTTGATGGGTCAAGTGAGATCATGGGAAGAGATGGTGCGGGTGGAGTATACCCATGGGTCAGTTGTAAACCAGCGGGTAAGGTCTGCACGTTGTATGGTTGAGCAAAGAACATGTCAGGTCAGCATTAACCAACGGGCCGGTGTGAACGCAACGGCCAGTCGAACATGCACGCGGGTCCACCATACCCGCAAGTACACCATACCCATGGGTCCACCATAGCCATGGGTCTGCCATACTCACGGGTCGGTTGTGGATGACTGCGGGTCAACAATACACGGTGATGTTTTATGGTTTGAACGATAAACACTCCGACAGTTACGGTTGGCATGTGACCATCGAAAACTTAAAATTTATTGCCTAATAACCCACGTGGCTAAACTAGAGCAGAGCCCCCAAATGCGGCGGTGCTTGCTATTTTATTCAAGTTAACTGCAGTCCTCCCAAGTTTGGTGGAGGTTTTTTAGGCCAAACTAGACAAAACTTTAGTTGGGCATAAATTTCACTAGGTTGAACCTTCTTGGACGAAATGTTTTTTGATTTCGGGTATTTTGAGCATTCTAGAGCCAATGGCATAGGTTGCAGAGGAAATAAAGCTCATCTTCAGGTACTTTTTCAGCAGAGAAGCTTAGAGAGCCATAAGGGCCTAGGGAGTGTTGGAGCTGTATTGGGTTATGGTTAACCATTGGAGGTGAAACAAAAGCCTATATTTATTGTTTTATGTGTTCTAAACTCATTTCCACAGCTTATTTTTCCTATTTAGGCTTTCTAATCACAGTATAACCAATTTTAGCATCTAATAGAGCAAGGAAATTCCCATTTGGGGGCCTTGGACCCGACAGATGTATCCTAGGAGGGGTGAACTACCTCATCAGATGATGTGTTATATTATGTGACTTTATATTTTTGTGTTTTTCAGATTTGATATGTTAAATAGTAAAAAGAAATAACACTCGTTCACACATAAGGCTCAGAAATTTACCAAAAACATTTTGTTTCACTTGCAAGACTATCTAAACACTTTGCACATATAATTCTATGGAAATGAATACCTTGAACAACAAACAAGTAGTTTCATTTTCAGATCATGAGTGTTAACTTCTTCAGTCTGTAAAGGGCTAGGTAGCCTCTGGATCTCATAATTTTGTCAAAGGTGACATATCCAGTAAATTCCCCTACAATCGATCTCTGGAATAGATTTAAGAATTTTCACGTTTAATTTAATGAAGATGGATACCTTGCACACATTTTCAAGTACTTCCATTTTCAGATCAGTTGGTATCAAAGCTTAGGTTGAGTTTTGTGCAATGAAATTTTACTATTTTGAAAGTTTTGATGCTGACTAGGTTAAAACTCAAGAGAGGTCAAGGAAACTTGGTTAGTGCACAAACTAATCCAGAACCAAGAAGGGTTAGAGAACCACCTCCAGGAGCCCTAGTAGCAGCTACAAGAATGTATTCAAGAGAAGAAGAAGCTCATGAAGAGATGGATTCCAAGGAAAAAGAAAGAATATTTCAGAAAGCTTTCTTGGATATGACTGAAATGGTAAGGATCCTCTGTCAAGAAAGAAATGATAGGATTGCTGGAGAAGGGTCTAAAAATCGAAAATAAGGAGAGGATTCCTCAGGAGGAAAGAAGGGTAATGATCATTCAAAGAAAGGGAATGGAGGAACTGGTGATCCACCATCTCCATCGTCATCCTCTTCCTTGTCATCATCTTCTTCAACTTCGGTAAATCAGTCACATAAGTCGAAAACCACTGGTAAACATCCTTTTTTAAAGCTTGATGTAAAATCTGAATTGCCAATGTTTAATGGTGAAGTCAATATAGAGAAATTAAACAATTGAATCAGAAAATTGGAAGTTTATTTAAGGATTCAAAACCTTCATGATGACGACACCAAGATTCAGTTAGCCTCATTAAGGATTGAAGGAGCAACATTGGTATGGTGGGAAGCCAAGACCAAAGAGGAAATTCAAAAACATGGTAAGCTTAATTTATCATGGATTGAATTTATTTCCGCAATTAGGAAGCAATTTTATCCTCTTGCTCATATACAAAAGGCTATAATGAATTGGCAAAACTTTAGACATCTTAAAGGACAAAGTGTTCAAGAATACACTCGAGAGTTTAGGATAAGAGCACTGTTGTTAGGAGTAGACTTACAAATTCAAGATAATTTTCTGAAGTATATAGGTGATTTGAATAATTACCTTATACATACTATCCTTATGTTTAATCCTACTAGTCTAGATGAAGTTTGTGTACAAGCTACGCATTTAGAGGCTAGAGGGAAAAACACTTTTGATGCACTGAATGAGGGTAGTGATTTTAAAAGAAAAGGAAGAAAAAGGATTGAAAACTATAGAAATGGAAAAAGGAAATTCTTTTGCAATAACTGTTCAAAAACAAGCCACGATGCAGACCACTGTTGGAAGCTTCATCTGGAGTTGAAACCAAAGAAATATAAAAACAAAGACAAAACCAAAGAAAAGGAAAAAATTGTTGCAACAGTTGAATAAGACTTAGGGTCAGAATCAGGTGATGAGACTAAAATTATCGCCATGTTATTAATGAACATAAAAGGGAAAGAGGTTGTACAAGAAACAAATCCCAGTTCTAGCACATTAAACTGTCACAAAGAAACTCAAAATGAAAAGAGGAGGATTGAGCTATTTCATGTGAGGATAATCTCAAACCACACAAAGATAGACACACTTTTTGATAGTGGGTCTCAAGCTAATCTCATCTCAGAAGACTTGGTCAAACAGTCGAAACTTGAGACAGTTCCATATCCAAAGCCTTATCCACTTGGGTGGATATGCAAGGATGCAAAATTACAAGTCTCAAGAAAGTGCATCTTGCGCTTGGCCATAACAGCTCAGTATGTTGATTGGGTTGGACTAGATGTAGTACCGCTTAACATTACACGCATTGTGCTGGGTAGTCCAAATTTATATGACAGAAAGGAAATATTCCATCGCCATGAGAATAAGTATCACTTGTTCAAGGATGGAAAAGAGTACATTGTGAGAGCACATAAGAAGAAGCTAGAATCTTCTTTAGTCCATGCAGGGCAATTGAAAAGGCTAGTTAATGAAATTCAAAATATGACTTTGATGATGTTTAAACAACAAGATTTTGTACATTTTCTTTTTCATGATATTGCCGATATAAATGATGGTATGTTTCAGTTTGATAACAGTTCGTCTTTGAAAGAAGATGACAATATGTTGCACAAGGTACCTTTGGTGATGATCGATGCAGAGAACAAAGTGCTGGTGCAAAGCAGTGCAAGAATCCATGAGATGGAAAGGCATGCAAGCAAAGAGGGCACACAGTTCGGCATGGGTCAATGTTAGTTTCAAAATGGTAGATTGGTATGGCGAGAAAACTTGGTTGTGATTCGGCACAAGTAGAGAGCTCATTTAGAAAAAAAATTCCATGTGAACAATTGGCAAGGTGAAACTTATGTTCAGTATTCATTGAAGTTTGACCATTGTAGAAACAATATGCTTTCTACAAATTATATTTGTTGTTCTGCAAATTTCAAGAATTTGTGTCATGAATCATTCAATGTTAGCAACCGTCAGACAGTGAATTCGAGGAACAATTTATCTTTTTATGAGAAGCTCAATTTGATGAAGTCAAGAATATTTCAGTGGTTCAAATTTGGAAGAGTGGAGAATCAGTCTCCTCATCTTCATTTTCTGTAATTAGAGAGCTTTTATGGGTCCAAAAGCTTCCCAATGGGGAGGTGTGATTAGGTGATCATGTCATAAGTGGAAAAAATGCTCAAAATTAGTTGGAACCTGAACAACTGGATAGGCCTCGCACGATACGATCCTAATGCTATGAATGACACTTAAATCCAGTGTCAGATGTGGAAGATATTCAATTTTTAATCTTTCCTAATAACCTTCAAAACAACACTTGGGAAGGAAAAAATGATATGTTCATATTTTTGTGGAAAATGGAAAATTTTATTATTTTTATAAAAAAATTGGATGGCCAATCAGTGGGTGCCACGTGGCCCCAGAAGGTTCAAACTTTGGAAATTTTGAAGTTTTAAAAAAATTGGTCATGGGCCGACCCGAACCGGCTTGGGTGGGCATGGGTCACCTGCAGGCGGAGTCTACCTGTGGGTTAGGTCTGCACATTCATGGGTCAAGTGATACGATGGGCAGAGATGGTGCGGGTGGAGTATACCCATGGGTTAGTTGTAAACCGGAAGGTAAGTTCTGCACGTTGTATGGTTCGGTAGAGATCGTGTCGGGTCAGCAATAACCGATGGGCCAGTGTAAATGCAATGGTGGGTCGAACATGCACAGAAGTCCACCATACCTGCGGGTCCACCGTACCCATGGGTCTGCCATACCTGCGGGTCGGTTGTGCACGACTGCGGGTCAACAATACATGATGATGTTTTATGGTTTGAACGGTAAACACTCAGACAGTTACGGTTGGCATGTGACCACTGAAAACTTAACATTTATTGCCTAGTAACCCACATGGCTAAACTAGAGCAGAGCCCCCAAATGCAGCAGTGTTTTCTATTTTAGTCAAGTTAACTGCAGTCCTCCCAAGTTTGGTGGAGGTTTTTTAGGCCAAACTAGACAAAACTTCAGTTGGGCATAACTTTCACTAGGCTGAACCTTTTTGGACGAAATGTTTTTTGATTTTGGGTATTTTGAGCATTCCAGAGCCAATGGAATAGGTTTCAGAGGAAACAGAGCTCATCTTCAGGTATTTTTTTCAGCAGAGAATCTTGGAGATCCATCAAGGCCTGGGGAGTGTTGGAGTTGTATTGGGCTATGGTTAACCATTGGAGGTGAAAAAAAATCCTATCTTTACTATTTTCTATGTTTTGCACTCATTTCCACAACTTGTTTTTCCTATTTATGCCTTCTGATCACTGTATAACCAATTTGAGCATCTAATAGAGCAAGGAATTGCCCATTTTGGGGCCTTGGACCCGACAGATGTAGCCCAGGAGGGGTGAACTACCTCATCAGCTGCTTTTTTATATTATGTGACTTTATCTTGTTGTGTTTTTTCGATTTGATATGTTAAATAGTAAAAATAAATAACACTCTTTCACACATAAGACTCAGAAATTTACCAAAAACATTTTGTTTCACTTGCAAAACTATCTAAACACTTTGCACATATAATTCTATGGAAATGAATACTTGAACAAAAAACAAGTAGTTTTAACTTCTTTAAGTTCTAAAGACAGAGTCTGTAAAGGGCTAGGTAGCCTTTGGATCTCATCCTTTTATCAAAGGTGACATATCCAGTAAATTCCCCTACAGTCGATCTCTGGAATAGATTTAAGAAGTTTCACATTTAATTTAATGAAGATGGATACCTTGCACACATTTTCAAGTACTTCCATTTTCAAATCATATAAGAATTCATCTAGTGAGGTAGCAGAGGTCTACATCAGGGAGATAGTGAGGTTTCATGGTATTCTGAGGAAGATTGTGTTAGACAGAGATGCCAAGTTCACTTTCGGGTTTTGGAAAGAGTTGTTTCCAGGTTTGGGGGCAGAGTTGGCCATCAGTACAGTTTATAATACGCAAACGGATGGATAGGAAAAGAGGGTCAATGATATTATTGAGGACATGTTGAGGATGTATGTCAGACATTAGAAGCAGAAGTGGGAAGAGTATCTTCCACTAGTGGAGTTTGCATACAAAAATGGGTATCAGGAGTCACTGAGTATGAGTCTATTTGAGGCATTTTATGGGTGGAGTTATAATACTCCTATCAGTTGGAGTGCTCCAATGAATAGGGTATTTATTGGACTGGACATGTTGGTAGAGATATAATTTGAAATGCAGGTTATCAAGAAGAATCTAAAGGTAGCATAGGACAGGAAGAATATTTATACATATTAGCAAAAGGAACTTAAGGAGATTAAATTTTGGGAATATGTGTAGTTGTGCATCAATCCCAATAATATACCCTTGAGTATTGGATCATGTGCCAAGTAGCACCTTGGTATTGCAGGACATTTGAGATCCTTGAGAGGATTCAACTAGTGGACTACCAACTTGTACTACCTCCTAAAATGAAATTCAACGATGTTTTTCATGTGTCATTACTTAATAATTATGTAAAATACATTGATAATGTGATTAACTAGTCTATATTGCAAGTGGAACCAGAAGGAGAATTCCAGTCAAAACTTGAGTGCATTTTGCAATGAAATATGTTCATGTTCTAGAATTAAACAATAGAGCAAGTTAAAGTGTAGTGGAAGCACTTTGGGCCCGATTAAGCTACATGGGATATGATTGATCAGATGCGACCTCTGTATCCTTCATTGTTTGTCGGTTGAGGAAACGGATTTTTGGTATATGCAGATATATTTGCGTATGGTATTGTAAATAGTGCAATGAGTTGTGTAACAAATCTCTAATAAGTGGTATGGTTTTCATGTTGTCATGTTGGTTTTTATTTTGAGCAAGATGTTCATTATAAATATTGAATCGAGCTAATTCATAAAGCTCCATGGGCAGTATGTTTTGGTTTTCAGCAATCTTGTTTGTCATAGATGTCATAGAACATCGAGGATGATGTTCCCCTAAAGGGGAGGGGTATATAACAACCCTGAGTTAAAATTTCATGTGATAAAGTTAATAAAGGAAAAATAAGACCAAGGTCATGGGACACTTATTCCAATTTGAAGGTTGGGAAAAACATAGTGATGGGATATCACTTATGATTAATTAATAGCTATGGAAATTGGAAAAGGCATTGGCAAAGGAAAAGTGTCATTAATTGGAATTATATTTATGAAATAAAGGAAAATAGGAGAAAAGGGAGATGAAGGGTCACATATTTTCACGTGAATAAAATTAAAGGAAAAATGAAGGAAAATTTAGAAAATAGAGGCCTCAATAATACAAATCCTTCTGAGGATCAGTTCACAACTTTTTTCAGTTGAACCTTTTATCAGTTTTATCTTGGAGCCCTCCTCTATTCTCTCATCCTCTCATACTCTTTCACACTTATATTTCTCTTGGAACATTTTGGCATACTTTGTATTTGGAGAAATATAGAAAAGGAAAGTGGGAAAGGACAAGGGGATAGGAGGATCAACAACTACACTTGGGTTGCTTTGTAGTTAACAGGTTGCATGTGTGATTTCCTTGTTTCTTTATGGATGCGTGGTATATGGATGTGATTATTTGGTATATTTTTTCATTGGCATGGAGGAATTTCTGGATTGACAATTGTTTTAGCCTTGCCTTTCCATTTCCTTGATATCCATGATGTTTTGGGTTTTTCCATTTGGTTTTTTTGGTTGGAGCTCATAATTCCTTATGGATGTGGATTGGACCAAACGCTTTGGAAGCCCTAGAATAGGTTTTGTTGAGTTACTAGTCCTAGAGCCTAGGTTGGATAAACACTCTGGAGCCCTTGGTGAGTTGACTTACTAGTCCTGGATCTGTGTTGGACAAATGCTTTAGAGCCCTGGAATGTTGGAAATACTGATAGGGAGTGAATCAATATTTCTTTTCAATTGTTATTATAACCAGTTAGATTTTACACAAAAAATAGAGAAATGAATAATTTATTATACAAAAAAGGATAATGATCCTTTTACAAATGAATGAGTACAATGATTTCGAAGCACCAACTTGGACTTAATGAGACTCTGAACTCTAGGGCTTTGACCCTATCTTATCCAAGGCACCAAAATTGTGTTTAGGGGCTCCTACCCCAAGGAAAACAATCCCTCTTATATTATTTTGATAGAGAATGACAATAGTGTTGAGAATTAGAAAATGTATGAATTCACCATGTATTTTCTCATCTTTTTCCTTTAAACATAACTCTTTTTATTCTAGAAAGATGATCTATTAAAGGATTATGATAGAATTTCACAGACTAGTGTTTATTGTGAAAATTGACTAAATATTGCCTTTTATTCTAAAAACAGGAAACAAATGAAGTAAATCATCATTCGAGAGGCAGAGCTAAAACAGGAGTAACTGTTGTTCCTCCAGCAAAGGACCGTATCCAGACAATAAGAAGGAAATCAAAACATATCGCTAAAGGAAGACAGGGAATAACACGACTACAGCCTAAGAAGACCAAGTGCTAACTAAAAAGAGAAAAGGAGCGAATCCCTTAGGATCTTTCCATCATGAGGGATCGCTGTTCAATCTTATCGTTGTTTCTTGTCTTGTCCGTCGAATTGTTATAAAAGGTAGTGCCTTTAGAAATCGACGGGACAAAATGATTTATGATAAACCACTCCTTTTTTAACTCTGTAATTTCTTAACTCTCGTGATCAAAGAGTGACTGTTGTAAACGCTATTTATGTTTGATTAATACAAGATCTTGTTGTTGTTCCATTTATTAACTCTGGAGTAAGGCTCGGTGGAGTTTCACTGGTGGTTAAGGGCCTGGCCCCGGTGGATCAATATGCTATTTGTATCATTACCTTTCAGTTATCATTGTGTGACAGTTTGTATTTTTTTTGTTACAATTCGTAATTTAATTGATTTACTGTTTAATTTATTATTGATATCGGTGTGTTACATTAATGAATTGCATTGTTTTTCCGTTCTAACAAGAATCTTAATTCCTGTATCATTTATCTTGTTATGCTTTAACAGTGCTTGGTTGTTCAGTATTTGATGTTCTATTTCAGTTGCGGTTCCATTTGTTGTTTCGTTTGATTGATGTTCATTTCAGAGTGCTAATCAAGAGAGTTTTTTGTCGATGGGATTTAATGCTTAACAGGATCTGCTGCTCAATAGGATTTGCTATTTAATATAATTTGCTATTTGATTCCATTAGAGTTTTCTGTTCATATTCATTAAATAGAATTTTTTGTTCAATTCTTCTAGTTACAGTTTGCTGTTCATTTACATTGTTGTTCAATTCCATCTTTGTTGTTCATTTCAGATCAATTAGTTTACATATTGCAAAGAGTTTGGTTTTGAGAGTTTGCCTTCTTTACTTTCATTAGCAGCCTTTAGTTTAATTTGTATTTCCTTTTAATTGCTTTAAGGAAGTATTATCAACTGTAAATAATATTGGTTATTGCTACCTACGTTCTCAGATTGATTATCTTGTTCCCATTTGATTTCAATTCCATTAGTTTCTAAAAGAAAGAGTTATCATTACTGCATCCTTTACTGATGTTTATTGAATGAATAATTGAATTTTCAAGCATTTAAAGTCATTTCATTCTAGTTAGATTTCTTTTCCAAGCATCTGTTTACTCATGTATTCACAACACTGTACTACATATTTCAAATCATTACTCTTATATTGAATTGTAGCTTCAGAATGAGTACACTTTTGAAACAAAAATTCATTCCTAAATTGATAATCAATGTAGGATAAATAGGCATTAAAAAGAAACCTTTTATACCTCAACATTTTGGCACTGTTTCCGGGGAGAGTTCAGCCATTTACAGAGAGTGATGCATATTTTATTTTTTTCTGCTAGTGAAGAATTGGGTATTAAAAATGGAAAGTAAGAACCTGCGTACTGAGCAAGAAACATACTTGTTCACTGGCCCGCTTCACAGCAAAATTGGGTAAAAAATTTAGGTAGGAGTGAATGCTTGTCTTTTTGAATGAATAGAAAAGCTAAACAGAACAAAATTCCTCCTAAACCCGAAAAACCTAAGGGATCGGTGACCCTTGGGCGAACAATTTTCATTGAAAAAATCCTTAAGAAAACTAAATCTCAGCCATCAGTAGGACCTAGGAAAGTTATTTATAGACAACCTACTAGTTCCCTTCAGGCCACATAATCACCATCTGTAGCCTTTGCTGAGGTACATAGTCAAATAGAAGGAATTGAGCAAGATTCCCAAGAAATTGAGAACTCTCTCTTAATTTCTCTGCAAGAAGGGAACTCTAGTAATATCCGTGAAGGAGGAGGAGAAACAGGGGAAATAGAAGAACCAAAATCTCCTCTTGAATTAATCCAAACAGTGAGTAGCCCAGATAAGGGAAGTGTTGTCAACATCATTCAAAATAAAGCTAAAGGACCTGAATCTCCTCAGATAGTAGGCCAACAAGGAACACTTATTATTCCAGATCAAGGGAGTGTTGTCAAGGTCATTCCTATTCCTTCTAGTCATCCTAGGAATTCCCTTGAAATCCCAGAAGGATATTGGCACATATTCGACAAAATGGACTAGAACTAGAACCAACAAACACCTCAACAAACTTCCACACTGCAATATCCCATTGTGGACACTACATTTAATGCACCTATGAAGGCCATTCCTCTTCAACATATTCCTACATTCCATGGCTTAACGTCGGAAGATCCAGATGCATTTATGTTTGAATTTGATGTATTATCCAGGGGGTATGACTATACCACTGATCCCCAAAAATTAAAATTATTTCCTTCCACATTAAAAGGAGCAGTTTTACAGTGGATTATGGGGTTAGGTGGAGGTGTTATAAATGATTGGGATCAGATGAAAGCTGCGTTTCTAAAGAAATATCAAGATTATTGTAGGTCTAGCGAATCAAAAGATGAAATATTTCAGATGACAACAAAACCTAATGAAAATTTTGAGGAATATGTAGAACGCTTTCAATACAACCTCTAGAGATCACCTTATGCGTCTTTACCCTTACCTGATAATGTGTTGAAAACTACATTACTTAAAGGGATGAAGGAACAATGGGTTGAAACATTAAACATTATGGTGAAAGGTGATATATATCAGGAAAATTTTGCTGACATTATTGATTTATGTATTAGGAGTTCGAGAGGCAGCACAAGGCTAAAGTCAGCAGAACGTGATATGATCACAAGAAATAGTAAGATCTCTGGTGAAAGTATAACCCACGTAGAAATTGGCAATCTACTAGAATATTTTAAAATGGATATTCTAGGGACTCTGACAACGCAGTTCGACATTATGTAAGCCAAACAAAAGCAAGCAGAAGCATAAAAAAATATGGCAATATTCTGCCCTAAATGTAGAAAGAAACACAGCCATAAAGAGTGCCCATTGGATATAGTCAAAGCATGTGCTATCTGCACAAAAGATCACTCCACAGAAGGTTGCCCCTCACTCTCTAGATTAAAATCAGTTTACAAGGAGGCAAAATAAGAATACGAATTGGTATGCCTACTCAATCAGTGCCGACAATGGCAGCCACGAAAAACAGGTATGCCAATTGATCCATCCTCTTCTTTTCAGTCTCCTCAGTATAACGCTCAGCAATATAATGGAATGTGGAAAAATTAGCCACCTTTCCCTAATTGGTCTCAACAGCCATTCCCTACATCACCATGGACAAATAAAAAAAATCAAACCAATTGGCCAAACTTTCTTTACTGTCCACCATTTTGGCAAAACAATGCTTATCCAACACAATCGTCCCCCTCCACCTCGCAGAGTCAGACCTCGTAGAAAAACTGGAAAAGATCTACAAATTAACTAGCTGGAACAATCCCTCTCCCTCAACCTACACTGCTAGCCCCATATACATTGCCACAAAATACCCAGACCAACATAAGACTGCAACTCCCTACCCAACCCAACCCAAACCCCAATAATAGTCCAATTTAGTCTGTTCAAATAATGGAACCACTGGAACTAGAAACTGGACTAAGGGAGTGTAATGACCTTCAACTAAGATCTGGGTGCATAGTAGAAACATATGGAGACAAAAATGTTCAAGTTGAAGACCCATTACCCGCTAAACAAATAGTGCACAAGGAGAATGTGGTTAAACAACAAACTTAGGAACAAGAAATCACCTCTTCTCCATCTTTCCCAGAATGATTAATCATACCTCGCCCAATAGAATATCCTAAAAAAATTTGTGTATAAAAATCCCTCTCCTCCAAGCTATCCAAGACATCCATATTTATGCAAAAACCATCAAAGAACTATGTATAAGGAAGCCCAAGAGGAGAACAACAACTAACCCAACTGTCCAATTAGTCGGCACTCTATCTGACTTATTATCAGGAATGGAAACACCTATAAAGTATGAGGACCCAGGAAATCCTATAGTAACGATACAAATCAATGGGAAATCATTTCCAAATGCCTTAGTTGATTTGGGAGCTGCAATTAATATCCTAACAACCACCACTTGTCAAAAACTTGGCATTACATCATTAGATTAAAAAAAAACCTTATTAGAATTGGCTGAATGATTTGTAGTCAAACCAGAAGGTACATTACATGATGTAATGATATCAGTAGATTCCTGGGAGTACCCTGCTGACTTCCTGATTATCAACCCCAAAAACTGGCTAGATGGACACCCTTTGATCCTAGGTAGACCTTGGTTGGAAACTGTTGATGCTTACATTGGCTGTCGACAAGGCAACATGACTATAACAAGGGGAAACTATGTCAAGAATTTAGCTTTATACCCCCTAGCCCAACCAAGCCTATCGATAATCAAAACAAGGAAACAACCTGTATCATATCTCATGGAAAATATTAGATCACCACTAACCATAGAAGATGCCCTCGACTTTAAAGACCAAACAAAGGATGACATTATTAATAGTTTCATCAATAAACCAAAAATCGGATCCCATTTTCAATGTCACGTGATCAAGGCAGCATTTGATAATCAAGAAGAAGAAGATCCCCTGAAAGACATTCATGATCAATCAATACCAACCACTTCTGTTTACAATAGAAAAATTGTAGAAATTGAACCAGGAAAAACTCTAAACATTAACAAAAATCTGATTGTTGAACAAGAGAAGAAGACGGTCCAATTACTACAAAAATATAAGGGAGCCTTTGCATGGGATTACCCAGACATGAAGGGAATTGACCCCCAGTTATGTACGCACCACATCTATACAGAAAAATATGCTAGACCCATTCGCCAACCCCAACGAAGATTAAACCCTCATCTTAAAGATATTGTGAAAGCTGAATTAAAAAAGTTGTTGGATGTCAATTTTATTTACCCAATATTTGATAGCAAGTGGGTCTCTCCATTAGTAGTAGTGCCAAAGAAGAATGGAAAGTGGAGGATATGTTTTGACTACTGAGAATTAAACAAAGCAACCCAGAAATACCACTTTCCCTTCCCTTCATTGACCAGGTATTACATACATTGGCAAGAAATAAATTCTTTTCTTCCTAGATGGCTTCAGTGGATACAATCAAATTCAGATTGCCCCTGAAGACCAAGAAAAAACCACTTTTACCTGCCCTTGGGGGAAATTCGCCTATCAAGTTTTACCCTTTTGCCTATGCAATTCCCCTGCTACATTTCAGAGGGATATTCTCAGCATATTTTAAGATTTAATAAATGAATGGCTCGAAGTATACATGGATGACTTCACACCTTATGGAGATGATTTTGAGCCAGCATTAGAAACCTTGGAAAAGGTGTTGCAAAGATGTATTAACACTAGGCTTTGCTTAAGCCATGAAAAGTGTCACATGATGATGACCGAGGGACTCATCTTAGGTCAATTATATCTCGGCAGCCGGAATTGAATTAGATCCAAATAAAATTCAGATAATTTTGTTAATACCTACTCCTACCACACAAACAGAGGTACGTAGCTTTCTCGGATTTTCTGGTTATTATAGAAGATTTATAGAACATTATTCTGCAGTAGCTGCACCTTTATATGTACTAATAGGGAATGTTGATTTTAACTGGACAGATAAATGTGACCATGCTTTTGAGGATCTCAAAAAGCTTCTATCAATAGCCCCAGTGCTAAGAGGCCCAAATTGGGATTTTCCATTCCAAATTTCATCTGATGCCTCAGACATAGCTATTGGACCAGTTCTTGGGAAGAAAGAGGATAAGAAACCATATGCAATCTATTATATTAGAAAATATATATTTCCTACTGAATTAAACTATACTATGACTGAGAAATAATTTTTAGTTGTGATACATGTTGTAAATAAATTTAGACATTATATAACTGGGTATCTTGTAGTTTTATATACAGATCACTCTGCCATAACATTTTTAGAAAATAAATCTGTTACAAATGGTAGAGTAACAAGATGGTTTATTTTATTGCAGGAATTCGATATCACAATAAAATATCGACCTGGAAAAGAGAACCATGTAGCTGATTTCCTATCACGAATGCCAAAACCAACAGATACAGTAGCACTCGAAGATCACTTCCTAGATGAGAATTTGTTTGTCGATACTGCTAGAACCCCATGGTATGCTAATATTGAAAATTATTTAGCAATAGGTAAATTACATAAGCATCTAATGCCCAACAAACGAAAACAGATAATACAATGTAGTACCCGATTCTCTTGGATTGGGGACTACCTGTTTCATACAGGATTAGATATGCACATTAGGAGATGCGTCCGAGAGGATGAAATATTTGATATTCTAAAAGCATGCCACGACGGGCCCTGTGGTAGAAATTTCGCAGATCGTAGGACTGGCCACAAGGTTTTACAAACAGGTTATTATTGGCCTACAATTTTTAAAGACGCTAAAAAATTCATACAGGCTTGTGATAGTTGCCAAAGGGCAGGTCGCCCTGGACAGTCCGACGAAATGACTTTGAACCCACAGTTATTAATCGAGCCATTTGAACATTGGGCGCTCGAATTTTTTGGTCCTATTAACCCACCATCAAATCAGAAAACATACATCCTAGTCGCAAGAGAGTACGTTACTAAATGGGTTGAAGCAGAGGCACTTTCAAGAGCTACAGAGGACTCTGTAATACAATTCCTTTTCCAAATATTTTTCCGATACAACCTCCCAAGGGACATAATTACAGATGGAGGACTGCAATTTGTAGGTAACATAATTGCTTCAACATTAGAAAATTACCATATTCAGCACAAAATCACAACTCCATACCACCCACAGGAAAATGGCCAGGTAGAGAGCACGAATAAAGTGATCAAATATATACTCATAAAAATAGTTGCATCACACATACGTGGCTGGGCTTATATATTTCCAAAAGCCTTGTGGGCGTATCGAACAACATGGAGAAGTACCATGCGGTATTCGCAATATCGATTGGTATTTGGAAAAGAACCCATCTTTCTAGTAGAGTTTGAAATTCATACATTAAGAACAACCCAGGAGGTGGATTTAGATTTAAATGAAGCCTAGGACAGAAGATTACATCAAATCAATGAGTTAGATGAAATTAGGCTCTCTGCTCTTCAGCACACTGCATTAATTCAAAAGCAGAGAGCAAAATGGCACGATGCCCTCATCAAATAGAAAATCTTTCACGATGTAGTGATAAGAAAAAGGAAAGGACACAACTATCTATATCACTTCGTTGTCTTTATTTTCACTAAAATTAATATGATCGGTTATCTTTATCATGTTGGTTCTTCCCTAAATTCTCATAACTCTCTTTGATTTTTATTTATTGAATAAGAATAAGGGCATATTTTCTCTATTGAGATGTTCGGACTTCTTCCACCATCCCTACTCTTAAGGAGTGTTGAGCCATCCTCTATATATAAGTAGGGAAGTGCTATATGGCAAAAAAAAGAAAAGAAAAATCTCTATATAATTACTAAAAATTCTATGATATGGCAGATAGAGGATCAGGGGTCTCATCAAGAGCCAGCCTACCATGATCATAAGGAAGAAGTGAAGTGGCATTCCCATTATGGCCACCACACCAGGGATATAATCCAATGAATAACTCAAAAAATAATAAAAATTCCTTGGAACGGGAGGTCTCATCACGAGCTGTCTTGTTCAAATTTCACTCCTTCCTGGTGAATGGCATTGTGAAACATCTAGTTCCCAAGTCAGCACAGTGGCCTCCATCATGACATCACAACAGCACTTCCCTAGGAATAAATAAAGGATAATGGTTCCAAGGGTGAAAAAGAAACTTTGTCAAGGTTACAGACACCTGTGGGAAACAGAGCTCTGCTGATGGTATTGGAGTCACACTTTTCAAATCAATAGTAATGATAAACCCTTTTCTTATTTCTCTATCTAATATCAAATGAGAGTATGCTCCTAAAACCTTTGTTTTAACCTATTATGCATTCAATTTATTCATAAATAGATCATAATAGTTTATGTGGGTAATGACCACATAAGTATTTGTTTTCCCATTAGCTGTCCCTTTCCCTTATCTTTGAATCATTAGATAAACATTTCTATATCTATTTAGAACTTAATAATATGCATCGATTTCAGTAATGAAATAATTTGATTGATCGTATCATAAGTATGTATGCTTTTTACTGCTGTGCAGTACCTTGCTCTTCTATTCGACGGTTGAGGATGACCTATCATCCTTCAAGGGGGGCGCGGATGCCTTTTAATGCCTACATGCGGGTCAAATCCCTATATTTTATGCCTGCATGCGGATCAAATCCCTATATTCTTGGTAGTAATAAAATCTTAATGGTATTGTTTCGATATATTGTGCTGTGTTGTTCCAATACATTACTGTGCATTTGTGAAGAATTAACAGTGTGCAGATAGAATGGGAGGATGACCAATTCGTAGTGAGCCACAGGTGCTAGCTATTTCTAACGCGGCACGATAAATTATGGAGATATTAGGGTGGATTACCTACCTCACAAGACTGCAACAACCTCATGAAATGGTAGCCATTGAATTTTTACAAAATCTGTAGGATGGTTACTCCATGGTTAGAGGTATGCAGATAGAATTAACAGACTCAATAATTGCTGAGGTGTCTGGTCTACTAATAGAAGGAACCATATGGACCCATAAGAAAGTAAAACTCCAAGAAGCCATGAACATTTTTCAGGATGAAGGGAAGACCCTAATCATCAAAGGGAAAGGATTCCAGCCCGCGACGTTGGGAGAACCATGGAAAAAATTGGCAAAATTGGTACAGAGCTACATAACATGCAATGGAAGAAAATATGTGGTAAGACCTCGCCACCTTAAGTTATTAGTAGTATTAAATAAAAAATGTACTATACACCTGCCTGCATATTTAAATTTCTTATTGCATGATGCCGCCTGAAGTATAAGAAATTCACATCATAGAGACATGGTGGTAAGCTACCATTGCTTAATTAGATTGATAGTGAGTTATAGTCTTGCTCAATAGCAGACTAGTTGGGAAGAATTGATATTCTCAATTTACGGAGGAATAGCTCTGCCTGCCCCAAAACGAAAAAGAATTACTAGCATAGCAGCAGAACCATCAAAATGCAGACAATCCTACAGGTTAAGGAGAAGTAGGGGAATGATAGAAGGTTTTCAGGGTAGTAGTAGCCAACTCCTAGAATTTCCCAGTTCGGAAGATGAACAACCCCCACAACTCGAAGAAGGAAGTCACCACACCGATGAGGAAGAAGGAAATGAGGAAGAAGAAGAGAGTCACCACACCGGTGAATAAGAAGAGAATCACCACACCAATGAAGAAGAAGAGAGTCACCACACCAGTGGAGAAGAAGAAAGTCACCCTACCAGTGTAGAAGAAGGAAGTTATCACACCTGTGAAGAGGAAGGAAGAAATGAAGATGAAAGAGAGGGAGAAGAACCTCCCGAAACCACCATTACAAATACACCTTAAAGCCCATTTCAGGAGGACCAATTGGCCCAAATTTTGGCCAACATGAATGAATACATACAACCCCACAACCCACTAAACTTCAACATCGAGATAAACCAATTGCAGGAACAAGTTGTTACTGGTAAAGATATGGCTGAGGGAATACCCAATGAAGTAGAAGAAGAAAACCCTCAGGGAACAGCAGAACCAGCTAAGGTTACTTCCCCTGAGAAATGCAGCCAAGAAGGTGTGAACACTAAAGAAGTGTTCCAAACAGAAGACCCTTAGGGAACATCAGAACTAGTTAAGGTTACTACCCCTGAAGAACGTAGCCAGGAGCATATGAACACTGAAGAAGTGTTCCGAGCAGAAAACAGAGAAGCAAGCCTGAGCAAAGGAACGACACTGAAAAGCAAAAACTGCCTAAGCAATTGAATACAGAAAAAGGGACAGTCGTTCCTCCTAGGAGGAAAAATAAAATAACCGAACTTGAGAAGCTGCAAAGGGAACGGAAGAAGCTTCAAAATCTAGTGGAAAAAATAAGAAAAAGTATTAGGGTTCTCAAAATGAATAAAACCCCCAAATGAACCCCAAAACAGAGGAACATAGCCACCAAATGAACCCCAAAGAAAAGGAAAGTAGCCACCAAAGCGAGGCCCCAGATTGCAGAGACTATGGAAACCCAAGCTGAGCCCAATCAAGAAAGCATGGAATAGTAGGCAGTTATTCCAGATGCAGCTGCTGCAACTGAAAGCACACATGCCTGCAATCAAAACATTTCTATTGACCCTACTATAGAAAAACTCCAAAAGGAGCTAGCACAAGATCAATAGGCAAGAGAAAAGCTTGAGGAAGAGACTGTCCACAAAAAGAAATATCAACAGTTACAGCAGCACCTAAGGACATTAGTGCATCAGAGGCTGAAGCCTATGATAAGTGTTGGAAGGCAAAAGAGAAATCTAAAAAGGTAAGGAATGAATTAAAAATGGCCTGGAATCAAATGGATACTCTCTGCTCCTTATACACATATGTTCTAGCATGTAGATGCGCTGCCAAGAATTATGCTTTGTTTTTATTAGAAAGATATTTGCAGTTGAAAATTAAAGCAGTTAGGGCAGGAAAGTCTACAGAATTAAACACTGTAGATGATTTTGTAAAATGCTGCAAACTCTATGGGGTTAAAGTCCAGTGTCTGCTATGTGAGTTCTATTTGCACAATCTTATATTGAAGAATGACATTGAGATAAATCCCATCCCTTTTGTGGGTGACATATAATATTAAGCATTTTGATGTCAACCAGTTGAAATGGCTCAAGGCCTATAATGCTTTCCAAAGGTAGGAAAATGGGTTAGGCCTTTGGGTTAGGGTGAACCAAAACACCCATTACAACTATGGGCTAGGCAAAAGAGTCTAATGACAAAGGAGGGTGTGATCCAAACATTGGGATCCATCCACAAGGCAATTGTCCTGGATGGGGTAGAATATTTTCTATCTATCAGAAACTAGGCCTATATAGCAGCTAAAGTCCGATGGAATATTTCCAATTAGAATGTTCAAGGCAGAGAGCCATTTAATTATAGAAATTTTGGATTAGCTACTAACCGCTTGATTCTCTATAGTAACCTCATCTTGAGGGAAGGCCCATTCTGGCTAGGTTGTAGTTTTCAAAGTCCCATTATATGGTATCCTGCAACAGACTATAAATCCATTTATGAGTTACATGAAGGATAGACAGGGCACATCTTTGAATCTTTAGCTGCAAACCATGGTTTTAGACCTCTTAATGAAAAACCTTCTCCAGCCTATTCTCTAACTGCTTTACATGTAAACTATGGTTTTCATGAGGGCATGAAAAAGGGTAAGCAGGGGGGTGTGTTGAGCATTGGAAAAGGTATGAATTCACCATGTATTTTCTCATCCTTTTCCTTTAAACATAACTCTTTTTATTCTAGAAAGATGATTTATTGGAGGATTATGATAGAATTGCAAAGGCTAGTGTTTATTGTGAAAATTGACTAAAGATTGCCTTTTATTCTAAAAACAGGGAACAAATGAAGTAAACCATCATTCGAGAGGCAGAGCTAAAATAGGAGTAACTGTTGTTCCTCCAGCAAAGGACCGTATCCAGACAATAAGAATGAAATCATAACATATAGCTAAAGGAAGACAGGGAATAGCACGACTACAGTCTAAGAAGACCAAGTGCTAGCTAAAAAGAGAAAAGGAGCAAATCTGTCAAGATCTTTTGATCTGGAGGGATCGCTATTCAATCTTATCGTTGTTTCTTGTCTTGTCCGTCGAATTGTTATAAAAGGCAGTGCCTTTAGAAATCGACAGGATGGAATGATTTATGATAAACCACTCCTTTTTTAACTCTGTAATTTCTTAACTCTCGTGATCAAAGACCAACTGTTGTAAACGCTATTTATGTCTGATTAATACAAGATCATGTTGCCGTTCCATTTCTTAACTCTGGAGTAAATCCCAGCTGAGTTTCACTAGTGGTTAAGGGCCCGGCCCCGGTGGATCGATATGTTTTTTGTATCATTATCTTTCAGTTATCATTGTGTGACAGTTTGTATTTGTTTTCATTACAATTCGTAAATTAATTGGTTTACTGTTTAATTTCTTATTGACATCAGTGTGTTACATTTATGAATTCCATTGTTGTTTCATTCTAACAAGAATGTTCATTCCTATATCATTTATCTTGTTATGCTTTAACAGAGCTTGGTTGTTCAATATTTGATGTTCTATTTCAGTTGCAGTTCCATTTTCTGTTTCGTTTGATTTCTGTTCATTTCAGAGTGCTAATCAATAGAGTTTGTTGTCGACAGGATTTGCTTCTTAACAGGATTTGCTGCTTAATAGGATTTGTTGTTTAATATAATTTTCTATTTGATTCCATTAGAGTTTGCTATTGAGATTGATTAAATAGAATTTGCTATTCAATTCTTCTAGTTACAGTTTTCTGTTCATTTACATTGTTGTTCAATTCCAGGTTTGTTGTTCATTTTAGATTAATTAGTTTACAGATTGCAAAGAGTTTGGTTTTGAGAGTTTTCCTAGTTTACTTTCATTAGTAGCCTTTAGTTTAATTTCTATTTCCTTTTAATTGATTTAAGGTAGAATTTTCAACTGTAAAGAATATTGGTTATTGCTGCCTACGTTCTTATATTGATTATCTTGTTCTCGTTTGACTTCAATTCCATCAGTTTCTAAAGGAAATATTTATCATTACTACATCCTTGACTGATGTTTGTTGAATGAATGATTGAATTTTCAAGCATTTAAATTCATGTCATTGTAGTTATAATTCTTTTCCAAGCATCCGTTTACTCTTGTATTCACAATACTGCACTACATATTGCAAAGCATTACTCTTAGATTGAATTGAAGCCTCAGACTGAGTACACTCTTGAAACAAAAAGTTGTTCCTGGATTGATAATTAATGTAGGATAAATAGGCATTAAAAAGACACCTTTTATACCTCAACAAATAGTACTTATTTGAATGTCCTTAACCTATTCTTCACTATAAAATCATCTCCAAAACGGCTTATGTTGACTTCACTGCTCAATCACTGCGATGTACCTTGTTGACTTCAATTCCAAGGTCACCTTGCTCGACTGTGTTGAAATTATTACTGAGCTTCACTTCACTATTCAAGAGAGAGTTTTTCACAGTCCAATGGAGGGTTCTACACAAGCACTGTGCCACTGTACAAATGACACTACAGTCTGGTTTTGTACAGTCAAGGAGATAACTTAATCTGAATACTAAGAGACAACCTTAGAAACCCAAGCCACAGTCCTAGAGTCGAGGTCTAGATTCATTATGTAATGATCATGGTTCACTATCTCAACCTATCTATGTAACTTCAGCTCTAAAGAAAAAATCCAAGGTACTAAGGTTACAGTCTGAGCCACTCAAAATTGATGATACAATCTTTAGCACCATCTACTTAGTACGAATCTAGAGTAGCTTTATCACAACCCGCACTTCTCTATATTTCGCAAACAAGAGCCAAGAATGATTCACAATGTTGAGATTACTTCTCCTTCAAAACAAGTCCTATGCCCAGACTTTCATCCCTCGTTGTCCCTTTCCTTGACTTTGCAGAATTATCCTCCAAGTTGTTCACCTAATCCACAACCTGTATCCTTATTGTTCATCAGATATGAAATCGAACCTATAATGAATGTTGTGTTGATGGTTGGTACGAAACAAGGAGAGTAATCCCATATAAATACAACTAATTTTAGACCCTTGAATGAATATATTCTTCCTTAATTAGGCCGACTTGTCCTAGAAATTGAGGTCGGCTCACTCGGCCAGAAATTATGTGTTAACTTAAAAATTCAATAACGGACAAACCGCTTGGAGTTTTGGGCTAAGTAATAGCATGTTGGAAAGATAAAATTATGTTCTTCATATGGTGGAGGCATTATGAAATAATTTTTCCTCAAAGGTATCATAAAATTATTTTTAATGTGACCGATCCTTTGTGAGTGAAGAAATAGAATGAAGGGCCTCTTCATTGATTCCTTTGACTTTGATTTCATCATGCTTGCCTTAATTATGCTTGCTGGTCATCATCATGCTTGCCTTCATGGATATTGACATCAATTAAAATTAGACTAACAATCTCCCCCTTTTTCATTGGAAAGAAATATTTTTCTTCTCTCCCCCTTTGACGTCAATGGAAAACAGGGTGCCAATATGCTTCCACTGTCATTTTTATCCCCCTATCATGCTGCTCCCCCCAACATGATGCTTGTTTTAATGTGACGCAAGAGCAATTACCCCCATATTTTGACAAAGATATTTAAATGCTTCTCGAGGAAGGGGTTTTTGAAAGATATCTGCAATCTTCTCCTTTTTATTGACGTATTCTAACTTGATATTTTTTTGAGCAACTTGTTCATGGAGAAAATGATATTTTCTTGGAATATTTTTGGTCTTTGAGTGCATCACAAAATTATTTGAAATACTCATGGTGCTAGTGTTTTCATAAAACATAGTGATTGGTTTCATAGTTTCTATGTTGACATCCTTCAAGGCTTCCTTCATCCATAATATTGGTGTACAACAATTAGTAGTAGCTATGTGTTGGGCGTCATCTGTAGAAAGAGATATAGATTATTGTTTTTTGCTGAGCCATGATACAAGAAAATCTCCCATGAAGAATGCATTTCCACTGGTAATATTTTGATGATCCACGCTTCTAGCCCAATCAGCATCGGAGTAAGTTATTACTGCAACAGTTGAGCTCTTGGGATACCAAAGACCAAAATCAGTAGTTCCTTTCAAATACCTACGTATTCTTTTCATAGCTGCTAGATGAGATTGTTTAGGACTTGATTGAAATATTTCCACCATTCCAATTTCTTGCATAATGTCTGGTCTTGTGGAAGTTAAGTATATAATAGCTCCAATAATTGACCTATAAAGAGTTGCATCGATGAGAGTGGAATCATCATCTTTCCTTAATTTATAATTTATGGTCATTGGGGTGCTCATAGGGGCACAATCTTCCATCCCATATCTCTTGAGCATGTCTTTCAGATATTTTTCTTGATATATAAACATGCCTACAGTGGTTTGAGATATTTTTAGCCCCAAAAAAATAAGATAACTTTCTAATCATTGAAATTTCGAATGTTTTGGACATATTTAGAGAACATTCATGGCTCATCCTATCATCATTACTGGAAAAGATTAGATCATCAACATATACAAGAGTGATGAAAATTTTATCCTTGTCTATCTTCATGTAGTGTTTGCTTCTTTCTACTCCCTTTTTGAAGCCTTATTGTTGCAAATAGTGATCCAACTTTGCATACCAAGCTCTAGGGGCTTCTTTCAATCCATACAAGGCATTTTTCAACTTGCATAAAAATTCTTTCCCTTCAGCTAGATCAAATCCTTCTGGTTGCTCCATGTAGATTTATTCCTTGAGGTATACATTCAAAAATGTTGATTTTACACCCATTTGATAGACCTTGAATCCTTTCGAGCAAGTAAATGCCAAAAATATTCTTATAGCTTCCAAACATGCTACTGGAGTAAAATTTTCTTCAATTTGTGAGTATCCTTTGAAAACAATTCTAGCTTTATTTATGATAATTTTTCCATCCTCATTCATCTTGTTTTTGAATACCCATTTTGTTCCAATTATATTACTATCTTTTGGATGAGGTACTAGCTCCAAAGTCTCATTTTTTTCAATTTGAGAAATTTATTCTTCCATGTCCTTTATCCAATGAGGATATTTACTTGCTTGAAAAAAAATTTCAAGTTTTATTAGAGATAATAGAGCAACATCATATTTTATTGGAGTGTTTGTAATCCTTCTTTGAGCTAAATCCCTTCATCTATATTCCAGATAATTTGTTCTCATGGATGATGTTTTTGAAGGAATTTGATCTTAGAAGGAGTTTGTGAAGGTTCTCTTTGAGGTTCTTCATCCTTTTCTTCTTTTTCGGGTTCTTCTTCGCTTTCTTCAAGGAATGTCTCAAATTCATGATTTTTAATTTCCTTTTCTGGAAGGGATTCATCGATCTTCACATCAATTCTTTCCACTATTTTCTGTAGATGAATGTTGTAACATTTTTAAGCTTTGATCCTTGTGGAATATCCAAGAAATATTCCTTCGTCAACTCAAGAATCAAATTTTCCTGGTGAATCATCATTGATCTTTATGAAGCATTTTCTTCCAAAAATCCTAAAATATTTTACTGATGTAGGTCTTCCTTTCCATAATTCATAAGATTCTTTTCATTATTTGGCCGTAGTTGAGTTCGATTTAAGGTATAAAATATTGTCCCAACTGCTTCTCTCCAAAATTTTGGCTTCAAATTAGCTGCTAATAGAATTGTCCTTGCCATTTATTGAACGTTTTAGTTCCTTCTTTAAACTAATTCATTTTTCTTGGGTGTCCTAGCAATGGAGATTTGTCTTTCAATTCCATGCAATTTACAAAATTCATCAAATTATTTGTGGTGAATTATCCTCCTCTATATTTTCTAATACGTTTGATCTTAGAATATTTCTCATTTTTAATGAGGTTTTTAAGATTATTAAAACATTCAAATGCTTTAGATTTATATTTTATGAAATATACCCACATCATTCTAGTATATTCATCAACAAAGAAATAAAAATACCTTTCACCTTGAAGAGCTAGAGTTCTAGTTGGCCCACATAAATCTGCATGAATGATCTCTAGAGGTTTTGATGTTGAGAACTCCTTAGTTTTGTGGCTGGTTCTAGTTTTATTTCCGTGTTGGCATGGGACACTTACAACTTGATTTGGCTTGAAAATATTTGGAATGTACCTTGCTGCATTAATTTTTCTAATAATGATCAAGTTATCAAAACTTGTATGCCCCAATCGCTTATGCCATAACCAACTTTCATATTTTTGACTCAAGTAACATTTATCTCCTTGGATTTTGCTGAGAATGTAAACATTATCTGGTTTTCTTACTCCTTTAGCCACAAGTTCTCCTAAGGATGAGTCTCTTATTTCACAATTTTTAGTACTAAAGATAGCATTATGTTCATTGTGATAAATTTCGCTACCAATTAAAAGATTGTGTTTGAGCCCTTCTACCAACAAAGTTGACGAGCTCCATCATTAGACATATCTGGAGGGGTTAAAAATCACCTTTTCACCTTCTTAGATCTATTTTTCTTTAATTTGTACTATTATTTGGTTTTATGATGCTATTATATGTGGTGATTAAGGCTAACATACTCTGAGTACCTAATATGAGGTCGAGTGCAGAAAATCACGAATTATTAATAATTTTTATAAGGATTTTATCATAAAGACTCGAAGGAGACAACAAAGAAGAATTATAGGAGGATTGTCCACACTCAAAGGCAGCCGAAGGCTCCCAAATATTCTCTCTAGAAATTCGAATTCTAAAAGTAGCGAAAGGATCCCCAAGGATTCTCTCCAGCAATTCGAATTCCATAGGCACCCAATCCCAACAATTATTGGAGTTCTATGACTTTCTCAACAGTATCATCATCCCAGTATTCCCCAATTTTGGCTAGCTTAGGTCTCTCTTCTGTTCCAATGTTAACTTCCCTTAGCTTAAGAGGCTTGGTCACATCAACGGTCTGCAGCGGGTTTCCAGCAACTGCGTTCTCTCCCTCTGATTCCGGGATAGTGATATTTCACGGGTCTTCATCACATTCCTCCATTGATAGATTGCTACAGTTGACAATATACTACATCTGCGTATCCCAATATGGTGCTCCATACTCCATACGAGGGCTCGATTCATCAAATACCAAGGCATAAATGTCTTGTAAAGCTTCATCCAATGCCTCAGTTCCACCTATCAACCCGAACGTCCCCACAAAATTGTCCTGCATGGTCTCCCATTGGCGGGTGCACTGGTGTAGCTCTGCATCCAGATACCATGCAGTTGGAATTGGCCCCAGGGCATGGATAAACAGGTGGACCCATTCATCCATGGTCGTTTCACACCATGTCTCCATCCATGCGGCCACGTGCCTGCACAGATCTCCTTGGCCAAGGAAAGCCTCCATGCATAGGTGAACCGAAGGTTCGAACCATAGAATCATCATTTCGTGGCATTCCTCCCAATCTTGGACTGTCCCCTTACGAGTTTCCCACCACCGCGCAGGGGTTGCGCACATTTTTAGGTTAAGCGCCCATGTTCTTCGATCCCTTGGGACTTCAGATTAAAATGTTTCCAAAAAATCCATAATACTACCAGAACCAACAAAGTAGGGAATTTCTCTTACCTCTGAGGAGATACACCAGAAGCTCTTCATGATCCTAAGACATCGCAATGCAGATACATCATCTAACTGATTCTGCTAGTTTTATATCAAAGAGATGTGCACCCAATCCTTGTTCACTGGGAGTCCAGTGGACTCAATCACCATTTTTCTAGGGAGTTGTTGGTAGCTGCCCTATAGAATAAATAGAGCAGAGCTAGAGCTAGGAAGAGTTATTATATTCTAGTCTCGATTCCATTCAGAACTATTGTTGTGAGCTATTGAGCTTTTTGTTTTACTCAATGATAAAAATTTCAGAGATATATGAATTTATTCTTTTATGAAATGAGTAGATTGATTTCATATGACTAATTTAAGTTTCAAAGGGTGAGGCTCATGGGTTAGGGCCCAATCCATGTGCCTCAACTTCTCTGCTGCTACTCTCTTTTCCTTTTTTTCATTTAGCTAGTTTTTCTTTTGCCATTTAAGTTAGATTTGCTTCTGATAAGTTTCGTTGTTGTTTAGTTTTTGAGCTGCTATAGTTTTTAATTTCTTATGTGTATTAAATAGAGAAAAAAATCCAAAAAAACGATGGTCAAATCTCCCCCCTCTCATCTCTTCCAATAGAGTTTGAGTAGGGTAGACCTTCCCATAGGCTCAAATTGCTTTCTATTTGAGTTTTGGGAAGAATTCGTGTTACCAAGTCCAAGCCTTTCTTTCACTGTTTCATCCCGCATTTCTATATGTTTCCCGTGCATGAATCTTCAAGTGTGTCTCACTTCTGAGCAGGTGTTTCTCATCTTAACGTTGTACTTACCTTTTCTTTTCCTATGCAATTAAGCCCTTCAAAGCCTTATTTCTCTGTTTTTTTTCTCCGTTCATGGCTGCCTTATGATTTTTATGCAAAGCATGTGAAAAACCATTCAAAACCATCAAAACCCGACCTCCGCCTTTGCTCCTTGAGTCTCCCGCCACTGTACATCACACTTAGAAAAATGAAACTTTTATATTTTACCTTTAATTACTTACTACTTATTCTTGCGATTGCGATATTCTAAAATCGCGCCCCACCATTAAATTAAATTTGTTCCTTTCTGAAAATTAAATTTGGTTCATTCTTTTCATTTTTTTTCAGCAATTTATATTAGTTTCCTTTCTATCATTTCCTTTTTAGTTCTTATCATAGTTTAAGAAATAGCACCCTTTTGTAAAGCAGAAGAGGATGACATGAACAAAGTGAATCTGTTGTGCATATAGCACTGTCACCTCCAAGTTTGTATAAACCTCGGGTTGATAAAGTAAAGTAGGGAAGCCCCTGAGAGTTGTTGCACTCTTGGTGCAATACCAGGGCTCACCATTTTTTGGCATCATTTTCAGGGAGGTGTCTAGTAGATGTTTTGATTTTTTTTCAAGAATTTTTTCTTCTTTCCCTTATTTTCATGTCATTTCAGAAATGCTGAAATAAATACAAAAATATATGATTTTCATGGCTCATAGGACTAGGAATACCCAAAGAAAAGTCTTACCTAAAACCCCCACATCACCTCCTAGCCACCCTTCACTCTTCTTCAGTGGCAGTGATATTGAACCCCCTATAGGAGAGCCTTCTGAATATTTTGAGGATCCTATTGGGGAAGAAGAAGAAGACCTTGTTTCAACTAAGGGACCTACTTCACCTATCTTAACCATGGCTGGGACCCAGATATCCTTTTCCATAAGAGAGGCAAATGGGGAAACTAAGATGAAAAACATTATCCCCTCATCTCTTCCACACTTCCATGGACTTACCTCTGAGGACCCTGACACATTCATGTTTTAATTTTCTATTATTTGTAGGACTGATGACTACACCTCCGATGATCAGAAGTTGAAGCTATTCCCATCCACCCTTAAGGATGCATCCTTGCACTGGTTCATGGGTCTGCCTAGGGATAGCATCACTACCTTGGCATAGATGGAAGAGACCTTCAATAGAAAGTACAAAGACTATTGTAGGTCCAAGGAAGCTAAGGATGAGATATTTAGGATGAATCTAGGGCTTGATGAATCCTAATAGGATTAAGAAGATAGGTTTCAATTGAACTATAAGAGGGCCAACTGTACTCTTGATCGTGACTCACTTAAACTTGCACTTCTTTGAGGGATCAATGAAGAGATGATAGAAACCTTGAATATGTTATGAGGAGGATATATCTAAAAAACAACCCTATGAAACAACCAAAACTATCTTCTGGAACCATTCTAGGGAGTTTAGGAAGAAGGGAAAAGTTAGCCAAAGTACATCCAATACCCCTTCCACCTTCATAAAACATGACATTGGAAACATGCTAGAGGACTTCAAGAGTGACATGTTGCACACCTTTGATTTTCAAATGGACATAATGCAGGTCAAAAGGAAGCAAGAGGAAGAAGAGAGATACCTCGCCATATTTTGTCCTATATGTACCAGGAAGCACCCAAGAAATGAATGTCCACTAAATGTCATAGAGATTTTCTTAGTTTGTGAAGAGAATCACGCCACAGAAAAGTGTCCCTCCTTATCTAGACTTGAAGTTGTATATCAAGGTGGGGAAACAATGCTAGAGAAACTCTATTTCATCAACCAGAGAAGGCCTCAAGGCCCTCAGCCATATCAACAAGGTATGCAAGGTGCACCTTAATCTTACTATTACAACAATCAGAGTGCACCCATGCAACCTTGGTACACCCCCACTCCTCCATCCTAGTCTACACCTCCTACTTAGCCTTCCAACCATTGATATCATCCTTAGCTAGTACACAAACCATTTCAACAGTATCTTCCACAACAACCTCAGTGGGGCAATCCATCCCAAGGGTGGAGGCCTAAAAAAAATCAACTAACTTCTCTTATTCCTCCACCCCAACCTCAACCTTAGCTTACTCATGCTGCCCCACCTAGGCTGCCTATACCTACACAGCCCAATTCGAACTTGAACAATAGACAGGAACAACAGGCTCCCAGTGGAGAAACATCCAATATAGCTTATGCTATGGAGATACAGGAGGCTAATTTAGGTAAGGAAGAGTACTCTGAGACAACCATCCCCCGTCTCCACCTGTAGAGGTTGACGAGTAAAATGAAGAAGATAACGCTCAGATCCAACAACCTCCTTTTTCCGAGCACTTGATCCATCCTAGGCAGCACACCCTAGAGGAGACTGAACTCCTGGGAGAATTCTAAAATTTGTGTGTAAATATACCACTTCTCCAGGCCATTAAGGATGTCCCTATATAAAATAGGCTAATCAAATAAAATTTCTTAAAGAAGCCTAGGAAAAGGAAGAGAGATGCCCCCACCATCAATCTGGTAGGACAATTATCTGACTTGATGCCGAGGAAGGTGATATTTCCAAAATACTTGGACCCTGGTAGTCCATTTGTTGATGTGCATATAGATGGCGTCATAGTCCCCAGCACTTTGATTGATCTAGGGGCTACCATCCATGCGGCCACGTGCCTACACAGATCTCCTTGGCCAAGGAAAGCCTCCATGCATAGGTGAACCGAAGGTTCGAACCATAGAATCATCATTTCGTGGCATTCCTCCCAATCTTGGACTGTCCCCTTACGAGTTTCCCACCACCGCGCAGGGGTTGCGCACATTTTTAGGTTAAGCGCCCATGTTCTTCGATCCCTTGGGACTTCAGATTAAAATGTTTCCAAAAAATCCATAATACTACCAGAACCAACAAAGTAGGGAATTTCTCTTACCTCTGAGGAGATACACCAGAAGCTCTTCATGATCCTAAGACATCGCAATGCAGATACATCATCTAACTGATTCTGCTAGTTTTATATCAAAGAGATGTGCACCCAATCCTTGTTCACTGGGAGTCCAGTGGACTCAATCACCATTTTTCTAGGGAGTTGTTGGTAGCTGCCCTATAGAATAAATAGAGCAGAGCTAGAGCTAGGAAGAGTTAGTATATTCTAGTCTCGATTCCATTCAGAACTATTGTTGTGAGCTATTGAGCTTTTTGTTTTACTCAATGATAAAAATTTCAGAGATATATGAATTTATTCTTTTATGAAATGAGTAGATTGATTTCATATGACTAATTTAAGTTTCAAAGGGTGAGGCTCATGGGTTAGGGCCCAATCCATGTGCCTCAACTTCTCTGCTGCTACTCTCTTTTCCTTTTTTTCATTTAGCTAGTTTTTCTTTTGCCATTTAAGTTAGATTTGCTTCTGATAAGTTTCGTTGTTGTTTAGTTTTTGAGCTGCTATAGTTTTTAATTTCTTATGTGTATTAAATAGAGAAAAAAATCCAAAAAAACGATGGTCAAATCTCCCCCCTCTCATCTCTTCCAATAGAGTTTGAGTAGGGTAGACCTTCCCATAGGCTCAAATTGCTTTCTATTTGAGTTTTGGGAAGAATTCGTGTTACCAAGTCCAAGCCTTTCTTTCACTGTTTCATCCCGCATTTCTATATGTTTCCCGTGCATGAATCTTCAAGTGTGTCTCACTTCTGAGCAGGTGTTTCTCATCTTAACGTTGTACTTACCTTTTCTTTTCCTATGCAATTAAGCCCTTCAAAGCCTTATTTCTCTGTTTTTTTTCTCCGTTCATGGCTGCCTTATGATTTTTATGCAAAGCATGTGAAAAACCATTCAAAACCATCAAAAACCCGACCTCCGCCTTTGCTCCTTGAGTCTCCCGCCACTGTACATCACACTTAGAAAAATGAAACTTTTATATTTTACCTTTAATTACTTACTACTTATTCTTGCGATTGCGATATTCTAAAATCGCGCCCCACCATTAAATTAAATTTGTTCCTTTCTGAAAATTAAATTTGTTTCATTCTTTTCATTTCTTTTCAGCAATTTATATTAGTTTCCTTTCTATCATTTCCTTTTTAGTTCTTATCATAGTTTAAGAAATAGCACCCTTTTGTAAAGCAGAAGAGGATGACATGAACAAAGTGAATCTGTTGTGCATATAGCACTGTCACCTCCAAGTTTGTATAAACCCTTTAGTTGATAAAGTAAAGTAGGAAGCCCCCTGAGAGTTGTTGCACGGTGCAATACTGTGGCTCACCACTTTTTCGGGCATCATTGTTGTGGAGGTGTCTAGCAGATGTTTTGATTTTTTTTCAAGAATTTTTCTCTTCTCTTATTTTCATGTCACATCAGAAATGTCAAATAACACAAAATATATGATTTTCATGGCTCGTAGGACTAGGAATACCCAAAGAAAAGTTCACCTAAAACCCCCACATCACCTCCTAGCCACCCTTCACTCTCTTCAAAGGGCGTTGATATTGAACCCCTATATGACATCTTCCCGAATATTTTGAGGATCCTATTGGGGAAGAAGAAGAAGACCTTGTTTCAACTAAGGGACCTACTTCACCTATCTTAACCATGGCTGGGACCCAGATATCCTTTTCCATAAGAGAGGCAAATGGGGAAACTAAGATGAAAAACATTATCCCCTCATCTCTTCCACACTTCCATGGACTTACCTCTGAGGACCCTGACACATTCATGTTTTAATTTTCTATTATTTGTAGGACTGATGACTACACCTCCGATGATCAGAATTTGAAGCTATTCCCATCCACCCTTAAGGATGCATCCTTGCACTGGTTCATGGGTCTGCCTAGGGATAGCATCACTACCTTGGCATAGATGGAAGAGACCTTCAATAGAAAGTACAAAGACTATTGTAGGTCCAAGGAAACTAAGGATGAGATATTTAGGATGAATCTAGGGCTTGATGAATCCTAATAGGATTAAGAAGATAGGTTTCAATTGAACTATAAGAGGGCCAACTGTACTCTTGATCGTGACTCACTTAAACTTGCACTTCTTTGAGGGATCAATGAAGAGATGATAGAAACCTTGAATATGTTATGAGGAGGATATATCTACCAACAACCCTATGAAACAACCAAAACTATCTTCTGGAACCATTCTAGGGAGTTTAGGAAGAAGGGAAAAGTTAGCCAAAGTACATCCAATACCCCTTCCACCTTCATAAAACATGACATTGGAAACATGCTAGAGGACTTCAAGAGTGACATGTTGCACACCTTTGATTTTCAAATGGACATAATGCAGGTCAAAAGGAAGCAAGAGGAAGAAGAGAGATACCTCGCCATATTTTGTCCTATATGTACCAGGAAGCACCCAAGAAATGAATGTCCACTAAATGTCATAGAGATTTTCTTAGTTTGTGAAGAGAATCACGCCACAGACAAGTGTCCCTCCTTATCTAGACTTGAAGTTGTATATCAAGGTGGGGAAACAATGCTAGAGAAACTCTATTTCATCAACCAGAGAAGGCCTCAAGGCCCTCAGCCATATCAACAAGGTATGCAAGGTGCACCTTACTCTTACTATTACAACAATCAGAGTGCACCCATGCAACCTTGGTACACCCCCACTCCTCCATCCTAGTCTACACCTCCTACTTAGCCTTCCAACCATTGATATCATCCTTAGCTAGTAAACCAACCATTTCAACAGTATCTTCCACAACAACCTCAGTGGGGCAATCCATCCCAAGGGTGGAGGCCTAAAAAAAATCAACTAACTTCTCTTATTCCTCCACCCCAACCTCTACCTTAGCTTACTCATGCTGCCCCACCTAGGCTGCCTATACCTACACAGCCCAATTCGAACTTGAACAATAGACAGGAACAACAGGCTCCCAGTGGAGAAACATCCAATATATCTTATGCTATGGAGATACAGGAGGCTAATTTAGGTAAGGAAGAGTACACTGAGACAACCATCCCCGTCTCCACCTGTAGAGGTTGACGAGTAAAATGAAGAAGATAACGCTCAGATCCAACAACCTCCTTTTTCCGAGCACTTGATCCATCCTAGGCAGCACACCCTAGAGGAGACTGAACTCCTGGGAGAATTCTAAAATTTGTGTGTAAATATACCACTTCTCCAGGCCATTAAGGATGTCCCTATATAAAATAGGCTAATCAAATAAAATTTCTTAAAGAAGCCTAGGAAAAGGAAGAGAGATGCCCCCACCATCAATCTGGTAGGACAATTATCTGACTTGATGCCGAGGAAGGTGATATTTCCAAAATACTTGGACCCTGGTAGTCCATTTGTTGATGTGCATATAGATGGCGTCATAGTCCCCAGCACTTTGATTGATCTAGGGGCTACCATCAATATCATGACCAAGGAAACTATGTTGAAACTTATTCTCTAAGGGAATTTGAGGAAAACCATAATAGTTCTACAACTTGTAGATCGGTCATAGTAACTTTGGAAGGAATTGTTCAGGATGTTATGGTTACCATTGACTCTTGGGAGTATCCTACAGATTTCCTAGTCTTGAAACCAAAAACCAAGTTTAATGGTTATCCTCTCATATTAGGGAGACTTTGGTTAGACACTGAAGATGCTTATATTAGTTTTTGGGTTGGAAACATGACTATAAAAAATGGGCCTTTGTCTAAACAGCTAGTTTTATATCCTCCAACCCAACCTTCCATTGATCATGATCTCCCTATATGGTTGGAGGATGGAGAATATGAGTTATATAACACTGCCCCTATGTGTACCATAGATTTTATTCTTAGAGGGGGGCAGCTTTATGAAGATGAACTCATCGACCATGTCATTCAAAACCAGTCCTCCACTAACACTCCTATCAAAACCTTAGTCAAAGAGTCTGAAAGCTAACCTTGGATGGAAGTGCACTCAATTGAGACAACCTATGAAACCACCAATTATATTGAGTTTGGCCCATCAAGATCTATAAAAATCAACCCAAACCTCTTGAATGAAGAAGAGAAGCAGCTATGTTGAATTTTGTAAGAAAATCTTGAAGAATTTTATTGGGATTGCAAGGACACGAAAGGGGTGCATCCTTTAGTATGAAGGCATCACATTTACATCAAATAAGAACACATATCTATGAGACAACCCAAAAGAAGGATGAACTGGGCTCTGAAGGACATAATCAAAGAAGAGCTGTAGAAACTATTAGATGTAGGGTTTGTATATCCCATATATGATAGTGAGTGGATATATCCTCTTGTCCTAGTCCCAAAGAAGAATGGGAAGTGGAAAATATGTGTTGATTATCGAAAACTTAACAAATCCACCAAGAAAGAGCATTTCCCTTATCCCTTTATAGACCAAGTCTTGGATGGCCTTGCAGGGAAGAATTTATTTTCCTTCTTAGATGGGTTCAATGGGTACAATCAGATTCAAATCATCCCTGAAGACCAGGATAAGACTACTCTCACCTACCCTGGGGGTACCTTTTCTTATAGAGTCCTACCCTTTTGGTTATGCAATGCCCCAACCACCTTCCAGAGGGTTGTCCTGAGCATCTTTTCTGAGTTATTCCATGACTCTGTTGAAATATACATGGATGATTTCACAACATATGGGGATGAATTCCAGGAAGCTCTCTCTAATTTGGGTAAAGTACTAAGAAGGTGCATTGAGATGCATCACTCCTTGAGCCTAGAAAGGTGTAAATTCCTGAAGAAAGTAGGGGTTGTATTAGGACACTCCATATCCCAAGCAGGAATACAGGTAGACCTGAACAAAATAACTATCATAAAAAGGGTACCTGCTCATCAAAATCAGAAAGATGTTAGGAGTTTCTTAGGCTTAGATGGTTACTATAGAAGGTTCATCAAATATTTTAGTAAGATGGCATCGCCATTATTAGTATTATTGGCCAAGGATTCTGAATTTATTTAGTCTGGCCCTTGTCAAGAGGCTTTTGAGCTCATTAAGAAACAGTTGACTACTGACCCCATACTCTGAGGTCCAAATTGGACTCTCCCATTCCACATCCACACTGATGCATCCAACAAAGTTGTAGGGGCAACATTAGGAAAATTAGAGGACAAATCCCTTATGCCATTTATTTCATCAGCAAGAATTTGTCAAAGGCCAAGCTGAATTATATCGTTACTGAGAAGGATATGTTAGCCATTATCCATGCATTAAACAAATTCAGGCATTATGTAACTAGATATCAGACCTTTGTCTACACTGACCGTGCAGCCATCAAGTATTTAATGAACAAACCAGGTGTAAATGCTAGGATAATTAGATGGTTGTTACTTTTACAGCAATTTTATTTGACTATTGTTTATAAACCTGGAAAGGAAAATGTTGATACAGATTTTTTGTCCATGTTAGTTCTCCCTGCAGGTGAAGAAGGAATGGTGAATGAACAGGTGCCAGATGAACACCTCTTTTCCATATCAACACTCTCACCATGGTTTTATGATATAGCCGTCTACTTGGTTGCTGGAAAACTCCCTCCTAATATTTCATTCAGGGAGAGGAGCAGAATCATCAGAAAAAACACCCCTTTCACATGGATTGGGGGAAATATTTTCAAGCTAGGCCCTGATCAAGACCTATGGAGATGTGTGAGGGAGGAAGAAGTTTTTGATATCCTCTTTGAATTTCATGATAGCCCATGTGGAGGTCACTTTTCTGCAAAGATAACTTCTTACAATTTTTTGCAGGTAGGATACTATTGGCCTACCCTTCACCAAGATTCTAGAAGATACACCAACAGGTGTGACCAGTGCCAAAGGATGGGGAAAAACGCACAAGAGGATTAAATTACTTTACACCATTAGGTGTCACTTGAGCCATTTTATAAGTGGGGCACATGAAATTTTTTGGAACTATTGATCCACCATCTGGACAAAAGAAGTATATCATAGTCTGCATTGATTACCTGACAAAGCGGGCCGAAGAAAAATCAGTGAGGGTAGCAACTGAGGAGAAAGTAATATAATTTCTGAGGGATAATGTGTTTTACAAATTTGGATACCCCAGAGAAATAGTCACTGATTGGGGAACACAATTCACCTCTCACCTCATTGAGAATATTTTGAGGAAGCATAAGATTAAGCATAGAAATTCTACTGCCTATCACCCTAAGGCGAATGGCCAGGTAGAAGTAACTAACAAATCTTTAGAGAAAATCCTCACAAAGGTTGTGAGCTGTAGTAGAAAAGATTGGGCAGACAAATTGGTAGAAGCTACCTGGGCCTACAACACTACTTGGAAGACAACAACAAGATTCACTCCTTATGAACTAGTCTATGGTAATAAAGCTCTACTTTCAGTTGAGTTTGAATTCAATACTTTAATAATGGAATATGAATTAAATATAGATCTATCAAATGCTCTAAAAGAGAGGTTGTTGCAACTAAATGGATTGGATGAGTTCAGAGTGCAAGAACTTCTTCACATAGAGGTAGTTTAACTGCAAAGGAAGGTATGGCATGACAAGAACGTCAAAGAAACGACCTTCCAAGGAGGATATTGGGTGTTGTTGTATGATTCAAGGTTTAAATATTTTAAAGTAAAGTTGATGACAATATGGTTAGGACCTTACATAGTGGAAAAATGTTTCAATAATGGCACAGTTCAAATCAGAACCATAGATCAGGAAGGAATCCCCTTGCTTGTCAATGGTCATAGACTTAAAACTTACAAGAAGCCTCTATCAAAGGCAGAGTTCATAAATTCAATAAGAAAAGAAGTGTATGTAATGGGAAACTCCATAGTTTCCCACACCTCCTGAAAAAAAAAGGAAAGAAAAAAGAATAATCTTGTGGGTTGAAAACCTCGATGGAAGAAGCTCACTTGCTTAAAAAAAAAGAGAGAAAATGAGAATAAAGATCCATTGGTGAAAACCTCTCTGAGGCGCCCAAGGAAAGTTTGTGGGTTTAAAACCTCCATGGACGTAGCCCACTTTCTTTCAAAAAAAAAAAGAGAGGAAACGAACAAATAAATAAAATAAACAAATAAATAATTTCATCTCTGAGTTTTTTGTGTTGGTTGTTTTGCAGGTTTTTAATGGTTTCTAGAAACATAGGGAAGCATTCATCTTATTTTCCATTCTTCTATCTTACCATCCATACCATCATTAACTCCATTCATCTTCATAACTTCCTCCATCACCTCCATACACCACACTCCTCCATTCCTAAGCACAATGTAGCAAGAGAAGCAACACACAAAAAGACTGCTACAAACATCAGGAAGTTCCTTCAAGAAAAAAAACAAAGTTGTTCATGGAATTCCAAGAAGAAAAAGAAGGAAATATGCATAATATACTCCAGGAGAATGATAATTCCACCCATGGAATCTCAAGCACCCCACTCGACATCCACAATAGAGAGAAACACCAAGTAAATATTAGCAGATCAATCAGGAAGCTTCTCATTCAACAAGTTGCTCATTCAGAGTACAGGAATATGGTGAGGAATGCAGCATCTGAAAGGTTTGTCTCCAACCTCCAACTCCTGCAACCTCCTTGGAAACAATAGGTACACTCAAGTATAGCCTCTCACCCCTTGCTACACATCCATAATAGCTGGAAATAATTAATTTGCAGACTTAGAGTTTAAGGGGAAAAAAGGTGGCCAGTTAACTTGGCCACCACCGTGAGGTATGAATGAAAAAACTGGAAGTACATGCCACCTGGGCATGCAAAATAAGAGAATTTAAATCAAGTGGAATAGAGGATAACGAGGGGAGGAAACACACAATCCATCATGAGCTAACAAGAGAAGGAAACAAATATTTACAACAAAACTGGAGCTCAGCTGAGTTACATAGGTACTCCAAAATTAGTTGCGCTATCTAATAAAAGGATATGTCCTCTCATCCAAGCCACTAGATTGAAATTTTTAAAGGGAGAGAGAGACCGATGGAAGCACACGACGCTTAAAGAAGAAGAGGAAGAACTAGAAAAAATAAGAAGAACCATAAGAAGAAGAGGAAGAACCAGCATAAACAAGAAGAACCAGAAAAAGAAGAGGAATAGACAAAGGGCCAAAGAAAAACAGAAGAGATGGCCATAGAAGTCGTAGAGATAACATAAAGTGGGCAAGAAACAGAATCAAAACACAACACCACATCCCCACAATACAAAAATATATTTGTCGCCATAGCTCCTTCAAATGCAAAGAGAAAAAGGCAGACCTCTAGGTATTCCAGAGCTCACAAGAATCAAAGAGAGCTAGAAACTTCTCCCACAAGCCCGATTATCATTGAAGAATCACCAAGGGGGCAGGAAAGAATCAAAGAGATAATTCTGGAGCAGCTACAGAAGGCACAGGCAGAGAATGTAGCACGAAAGGATAAATTGGAGCAAAAAAAGAGGAGCAAGTAGCCACCATGGCATAATTATGCATAGAAGCCCTTCAACAAAAATTCCCCTCTGACTCATATGCTATGTACCTCAAAGAACAATGGCTTATATTTCAAATAAAAACTCTATCCTCTCATGGATAAATTCCTTTTCAAGATTTCAGGAAATTAATGAATTTCTACAAGCCAGCTAACATGGTTGATCAGGAAAAGATGGCAGAGTTTTATGTGCATAACTTTCTGTTAAAAAATCTGAATATTTGGGACCCCAATCCTAGAATGGGGGATATGCAGTTAATGGATTTAGCATCTTGGATGGTGAATGAAGACACTAGAGAAAAATATATGTGGAAGGTCATGGGAAGAAGAAATAGAGAACCCTTATATATCATACCAGAATTTTTTAGCCCAAGAGGAGTCCTCCTTAACCATCAAGATATTTAAAGGGACCCTACACTAGTTGAAAGCTACATTCAGACTCAAAACTAGGTGATTAGCCACTTTGATGATGTATCTATGCAGATAGAAGATGAGTGCATTATGGCCAAATGGAACAATCTCCCTCACAGCCTCAAGAATAGGGAGTACCATACTCCAGAAATAATGAGGGGTGCATTGGAAAGGGCACCATTATACAAGAGGGCCATGCAGGCCAAAAAGATCCAATGGTTGGGACTAAATCTCAACCCACCTTTGCTGCTAGGGTTGAATGATTAAAAGGACACAGATGCACAAGATAGAGAATGTGAGAGTGCATAAAAGAATAATGGTTATTTACCCACTTAGGGAATCCCCCACACTTCTTCCTCAAAAATTTAGGGGGCTATCAAAGCCTTGAAGGAAATGTAGGAGGAGGATTAGTTTCTTAGAGGATGAGCAACCATTCAGTAGGGGGGTGATGATGAGCTCCATCATTAGACATATTTGGAGGGGTTTACAGTCACCTTTTTGCCTTCTTAGATCTCTTTCTCTTGCATTTTTATTATTATTTGGTTTTATGATGCTAATATAGGTGGTGATTAAGGCTAACATACTCTGAGTACCTAATATGAGGTTCAGTGCAAAAAATCATGAATTATTAATCATTTTTATAAGGATTTTTTCATAAAGACTCAGAGGAGATAGAAAAGAGGAATTATAAGAGGATTTCCCACCCTCAAAGGTAGCCGAAGGATCCCAAAGATTATCTCTAGCAATTCAAATTCCAAAAGAAGCCAAAGGATCCCCAAGGATTCTCTCCAGTAATTTGAATTCCAGAGGCAGCCAAGCAACTCAAAGAGGATTGCACCCAATCCTTGTTCCCTGGGAGTCAAGTGGGCTCAATCACCATTTTCTAGGGAGTTTTTGGTAGCTGACCTATAGAACAAATAGAGTAGAGCTAGAGCTAGAAAGAGTTAGTCAATTCTAGTCTCGATTCCATTCAGAACTATTGTTGTGAGCTATTGAGATTTTTGTTTTATTCAATCCTCAAACTTTCAGAGATGTATGAAGTTATTCTTTTATGGAATGATCAGACTGATTTCATTTGAATGATTTAAGTTTTAGAGGGCTAGGCTCATGGGTTAGGGCCCAATCCATCTGCCTCAGCTTCTCTCTTGTTACTCTCTTTTCCTTTCTGTCATTTAGCTAGTTTTTCTTCTGCCATTTAAGTTAGATCTTCTTCTGATAAGTTTCATTGCTATATAGTTTTTGTGTTATTGTATTTTTTAAATGCTTATGCATAGTAACTAGAGAAAAAACTCCAAAAAACTGGGGTCAAGTCTCCCCCCTCTCATCTCTATCAATAGAGTTTGAGTAGGGCAGACCTTCCCACAGGAAAAAATTTATTTTTGTTTGAGTTTTGGGAAGAATCTGTGTTACCAAGTCCAAGCCTTTCCTTCACTATTTCATCCACATTTCTATATTTTTTCCGTGCATGAATCTGCGAGTGTGTCTCACTTCTCAGCACTACTCTTACACCTCCATTCCCCTCCTTCTCTTCTCATCTTAACATTGTACTTACCTTTTCTTTGCCTAATGCACTTAACCCCTTCAAAGCCTTATTTCTCTATTTTTTTCTCCGTTCATGGTCGCCTTACCCTTTTTATGAAAAACACATGAAAAACCATTCAAAACCATAGAAACCCTGACCTCTACCTTTCCTTCTCAAGTCTCCTACCACTATACATCGCACTTCGCAAACCACAACTTTTATATTTTACCTTGATTCACTTATCACTTGTTCTTTCGATTGCAATATTATGAAATTGCGCCCTGCCATCCATCCCACCACCATGTCGCCCATCGCAAATCTCACTTCGCACATTTTAGGTTTTACCTTTAAACACTTACCGCTTGTTCTTGTGACTTCAATATTGCAAAATTGCAAATTTCACCATTCACCTTTTTTCATAACACTTAACGCTTATTCCGCCGATGCGATAACTCTGCCACGTCACTCGTCACACTTCGCACTTCACTGCACTTACCACATCATAGATCACACTTCGTACACTTTTGTTTGTTCTTGTTAATCCTTACAGCTATCCATTTAAACTTGCGATATTGTGATTGCGACATCACCTATTGCATCTTTCTTCCTCCATCACACTCCACCAAATAACGCATCGCAAATCGCACTTTGCACATTTTAGTTCACTCCATTAACATTTACCGCTATCCCTTTAAACTTGCGAAGTTGCAATTGCGACATCGCACATCAAAACTTTTTTCCTCCATCATAATCCTCCATCGTACTTTTGAATTCTTTCCACTCCAAAGTCCTTTCTCGCACTATAATAAGGTTTTATAAGGTTTTAACCCCCGCTTTCCTTTTATAAGCCTTTTTCATGCGCTAAGCCCTCAATTCTCCACTTTAGCCCCTTTCGTCCCTCCAATATTCAAATAAACCCCTTTTCAAGTATAATTATGTCATGGATAGTTTACTTGCATGGAGAAGCATGTTATATAGACTAGGATAAGTAGAGTGCATTTAGCTAATTTTCTAAGTTAAGTGTGGTTTAGAATTAGTTTCCTTTCTGCCATTTATTTTCAGCAAATTAAATTAGTTCCCTTCCTGTCATTTCCTTTCTGTAAATTAAATTAGTTTCATTCTTGTGATTTATTTTCAGCAATTTAGTTTAGTTTCCTTTTTGTGATTTCATTTCAGCAATTTACTTTTCAGTTCTTATCATATTTTAATAAATAACACCCTTTTGTAAAGCAAACGGGGATGACATGAACAAAGTGCATCTGCTATGCATATAGCACTGTCACCTCCAAGTTTGTAAAACCCTTGGGTTGATAAAGTAAAGTAGGGAAGCCCCTGGGAGTTGCAGCACTCTTGGTGCAATACCAGTTCTCACCAAAATTATTTTGAGCCTTTCCTTGTCCATTGACGAGGGTAGTAGTTCCTTTTCCAGTTATTTTAGGAGATCCACTTCCAAAGGATACAATTCCATTTTTATTTTTCAATAAGACAAACTTATTTTGGTCACCTTTCATATGTCCTGAGCATCCACTATCCACAAACCAATGATTTTCTTCACTATGAGCACATAGAGCTAGGGCACATTTATCCATTTTGAAATTTATGCTTTTAGCTTCCTCTCATTTGAGAGGGAAATATTTTTCATTTTGATCATAATTATTACATAATGAGAAATTCAGATCAAACTTAGCCAAAGGATGAAAAGAATTTTAATTTTTGATTTGTCCTTTCTCTTTAGTACCACATAGTTTGTTTGTTTGATATTTAAATATTGGTGCTTCATTCTTATTAGCCTTGCAATGCTTAGCTTGATGACCAAATTTTTTACAATAGTAATAATACCCAAGAAAGTTAGTTTGGTACCTGTTGTAATAGCCATAGATTGAATCAACATTCTTCCTTAGATTTTCTCTTCCTTCATTTCTTGTTTTTGAGATGGGCCTTTTTTCTTGGCGAGATGACTTTTCTTCTTTTGGATGGCAAGAAATTATGCCAGCATAACTCCTTGCACTATTCTTCGTACTTGATGATTCTTATTTGAAACCAATTCCAGATTTTTCATATTGAGTTTTTTGAGTATTAAGAATGTTATAAAGTGCTTAAGATCTTTGCCAACTCCTTTTGACTTGCTCCAATTCCTTTCTTAGAGATATTATTTCAGCTTCACATTTTTCACATATATCTTCCTTCTCTTTTAGCTTATTGTTCAAGAAGTCTTCCCTTAGTTTTTCTTCCTCCTTTTCTACTTTGAGAGAAATGATCTTATTTCGTATATTCTCATTTTCTTCAATGGAACTTATTAGTAATTTATCCATGTTTCCTTTGTCTTCCAGTTCTGAATCATCATCATTTGTGAATGCCATGAATAACACTTCTTTTCTTCCAACATAGTCATTTTCCTCATTTGATTCATCATCACTTCCTTTGTGATGAGGGATATTTCTAGTTAATTCCTTCTTGATGACCAAAAACTCATATTCTTCTTATTAAACCCTTTATTTTTATGCACCATCCTTTTAGAATCCTCTTTATCATCACTATCATTTTTATGAGGACATTTTGCAGCATAATGACCCATTCTTCCACATTTCAAACAAATAAGAGGGTACTTACCTTTTAGCTTATATACCTTCTTTAGTCTTCGTAAAAATTGAGGGTCTTTTGCCTTTTTTTGTTGAATTTTAGGCTTTTAATCTTTCTTATTTAGAATTTGGAATTCTTTTCCTCATATCATAAGCAATGAGAATTCCATGAATTCCATCCATATTGAGAGTATATATTCCTCAATTTCTTCTATGGCAGTTACTTTGGAGTCAAATCTGTTAGGAAGAGATCTCATGATTTTTTGAAGAATAGTGCTTTCTTCAACATTTTCTCCTAACCCTTTAAGAGCATTAACCACTTCAATACTCAAAGAAAGTATGAAGAAATATATTCTTCATCGTCCATTTTAAGACTTTTGAATTGAATTCTATGAGTTTTAATCTTAAATTTGGAGTCCCCATAATATAGGGCAACCAGCTTATCCCATACTTCTTTGGTCGAGCCACAATTTATGAATTTTGTGAATTCATAATTAGATATTCCACTAGAGATGGAATTTATAGCTTTAGCATTAGCAATGTAGACTTTTCTTTCTTCTGGATCAGTTAGAAGAGTGGAGGGAGCTTTGTACCCATTCAAAACCTAATTCCACATTTCAAGACCAAGGGACATTAAATAGTAGGACATCCTCTTCTCCTAAAAACCAAATTTTGTTCCATCAAACATAGGAAGCTTCCATGTCGCTTATATGTTATTCATTGTGTCTAAGAATCCTTTTTCCAGCTGTTAGGATGATAATGAAGAAGCTGTATCTAATTCCAGTTGTTGGAAATACTGAGAGGGGGTTTAATTGGTATTTATTTTCAATTGTTATTATAACCATTTGGATTCAACACAAAAACAGAGAAATGAATAATTTATTATAGAAGGAAGGATAATGAACCTTTTACAAATGAAGGAGTACAATGATTTCCAAGCACCAAATTAGACTTAATGAGGCTCCGACCCTATCTTCTCCAAGGCAACAACCTTGTGTTTAGGGGCTCCTACCCTAAGGAATCCAATCCCTATTATCTTCTTTTGATAGAGAATGGGAATTGTACTTACTTGAATGTCCTTAACATATTCTTCACTATACAATCAGCTCCAAAACTTCTTATCTTGGCTTCACTGATCAATCACCTTGTTTTACCTTATTGAATTCAATTCCAAGATCACCTTGCTTCATTGTGTTGACATTATTACTAGGCTTCACTTCACTGTTCTAGAGAGAGTTATTCACTGTCCAAAGGAGGGTTCTACATAGGAACTATGCCACTGTACAAATGAAACTACAGTCTAGTTGTTTACAGTCAAGGAGATAACTTAATCCGAATACTAAGAGAAAATCTTAGAAACCCAAGCCATAGTCCTAGAGCTAAGTTCTATATTGACTGTGTAATGATCGTAGTTCATTGTATCAACCTAAATCTGCAACTTTGGATACACAACACAATCCAACCTACTATGGTTATAGTCTAAGCCAGTCAAAAATGATGATAAGGTCTTTAGAAACCTCTACCCAGCCTGTTTCTGGAGTAGCTCTATCATAACCCACACTTCTGTACAGTCTGAAAACAAGAGCCCACACTCCTGTAGAGTCTAAAAAAAACAGCCCAGAATAATCCGAAATGCTAATATTGTTTCTCCTTCAAGGGCTACAGCTCAAAATAGGTCTTATACCCAGACTTTAATCCCTCGTTGTCCCTTACATTGACTTTGCAAAATTATCTTCCAAGTTGTTCATCTAATCCACAACCTTTATCCTTCTTGTTCATGAGATATGAACTCAAACCTATAATGAATGTTTTGTTGATGTTTGGTTTGAAACAAGGAGAGTAATCACATATAAATAAACCTAATTTTTTACCATTCAACGAACAGATTCGTCCTTAAGTAGGCTGACTTGTCCTAGAAAATGAGGTCAGCTCACTGAGCTAGAAATTATGTATTAAATTAAAAATTCAATAACTCTTAAACCTCTTGGATTTTGGGGCTGATTAATATCTCGTTGGAAATAAAAAATTATGATGTTTCGGATGGTGGAGGTATTAGGAAATATTTTTTTCTCAAAGGTATCAAAATATTACTTTTAATGTGACTGGTCCTTTGTGAGTGAAAAAATAGAATGAATGACCTCTTCATTTATTCCTTTGACTTTGCTTCGTCATGATTTCAGGTCATCATCATGATTTCCTTCATTGATATTGACATCAATGAAAATTAGACTAACATGGAAGGTTATGGGTTGAGTTACTAGTTCCTAGAGCCCTGAACAGTTAGGTAGAGACTGATCTTGTTGGTGTTAGTGATTTTCGACCATGAGGTTAATTCACTAGTTTAAGGTTGAGGTGGTGTGGCCTCTAGAAGACATGGTTTGGTTTTTCTTGGTTCATTCCATGATATCCCCCATTCATTCTTGGAATATGGCACATGGGTGATTGGATGAAAGAGATATTTGGTTCAACCCAATCTATGGTCAAGTGGTATGAGGAAGTCTCTAACTTGGTTGGTCTTTTCATATGATAATAAGAGTTTTTTCCTATTTTATTTTATGAGTACTTGTACTTGATATTATGTGGATTTTATTATTGTTCTGTCATGGTTATTATTCTAGTTATATGTTGGTTATTAGAATGGTTCCATAATAGGTTCTAGTTATGGCCCTTGAAATGTTTTGATTAGTTGATGAATGGTTAATGAATGAATGAGATAACAATTGTTATTGCAATTATTATGAGAGGAAATTATACCTTATTGGTGATTCTCAGATAAGTTTTAGACCTCTCTGTTCAGATATGCATTCATGACTTGTAGATTACTTGCTCACCATATGTTTTACAAAATGATTGTCATTGTTAGGCATGGTTAGGTCAAGTCCTAGATAAAGTTTTGTATGAATGGATTTTTTTTATGTTATTTATCATTTTGGAAATTCTCATTGACTTTTTGGTAGTGTTATGGAGGCTAGTCTAAAATGGTGGCTCAGAATATGGGACTACACCCTTTGAGCTGGAGAAGTTGGGTTGCAACTGCATGGATGTAGTGTTGTGCATGTAGTTGGAGGATCCCAACCACATGGATGCCTTGTTGTTGGTGAATTTTTGGGCCCATGGATAGTAAAAAGAGTTCTAGCTCATGTTTTGGCCACCTGTGGTTATTTTTCAGCCTCTGAGTGACTTTTAGACACTATGGGATGTTAGTTTGTCATCAGTAGTCAACCCCACTTCCTTAAGTAGATTTATGAGGTCAGGTCATGTCATAGTAGCTCTTTGTCTCATGTTTACCCTAGTGGGTCGGTGGAACTGGGTAAAAGTGAGAGGGGTGGTTACACCAAGTGAACGCCAAAGTTCTCCAGGAATTCTCTAAGTGTGCAAGAGTACGAGAGAATGAGAGAACGACAGGACAGAACCAAAATTGAACTAAAAAAACTTGTGAACTAATTGATTGATGAGTTTTTATCATTGAGGTCCCATTTTTTTTTCATTTTTCTTCATTTTCCTTCTATTTTCCTTATCCTGCATATTGTTGCGCACAAATTTTGGCACTTTTAATGTTGTGAAACCAGCTCCAAAAATAGAAGAAAAGAGATATCAACACCTTAGAAATAAGCCACTTCGAGGGGGCAACCTCCAATATATTACATGAATGAACAATTCGTGGATGTTATAAATGACAAAACCTCCTCTCTATATATAGGAGTCCATGGGTCCACAATGTAATCCTAGTGGGGCCACAATGTAATCCTAGTCAACCTAACAATAATAATGTAAGGGCGCAATAATAACAATATGGGGGTTACAGGGGTACAACAATAACAATAAGGGGGTTACACTAACAACAATAAGGGACTATACTTGTAATATAAGGACCTAACATGTTCCTCTCCTTCAAAAAAGTGTTGTCCCCAATGCTTGAGTAGCTCTGGGTGCTTCTGTATACAATTCTCAACCTCCCATGTAGAATATTCAGTGGGTAAGTTCTTCAATTTGATGAGAAACTTTGAAATTGATCGATTTCGCATTTTTTGAGTTCTTGTTTCCATGATTACTTCATGTTCCAATACGATGTTTCCTTCCTCATCAAGTTCTGGCAATATTTTTTGAACAGGAAGTTTGTCCCCTATAACCTTTTTTAAGCATGAAACATGGAAAACTAGATGGACTCTAGAAGAAGTAGGAAGCTCCAATTTGTATTCCATAGTACCAATCTTTTGCAACACCTTGTAAGGACCATAGTAATTTGGTGTTAATTTATTATCCTTCTTAGCTTGCTTGAGGGACATTTGTTTGTATTGTTGTAGCCATAAAAATACCCAGTCTCCCACATCAAAACTTCTCTCACTACGATGTTGATATGCCTGTTGTTTCATTCTATTTTGTGCCAAATTTAGGTTATCCTTTCAGAGATGGAGAACTTCTTGTTGATGCTCGATGTGATCCTCCACTGCTTGAACCCTAGAATTTTCCCTTAAAGAATATGTGATGGACAGTGGATGATATCCATAAAGTTCCATAAATGGGGTCATTTTTGCTGCAATATGGAAGGAAGTGTTATACCACCATTTAGCAAGAGGTAACCAAATGACCCATTTTGATTGCTTATTAGATACAAAACAACGAAGATATCCTTCCAAAAATTTATTCACTATCTCTGTATGACCATCGGATTGAGGATGATAAGATGAGCTATGAGTCAGTTGAGTACCCAAACAAGAAAATAATTCCGTCCAAAAATTTCCTTTAAAAATGGGATCTCTGTCACTTACAATAATCTTTGGGTTTCCATGTAGCTTTTGAATTGTTTCCATAAATGTAGTAAAAACTATACTTTCTTTAAATGGATGAGATAATGCAAAAAATCGTGCATACTTGGTAAGTCTATCAACAACCACCATGATGACACTCCTTCCTTTGGACTTAGGTAAACCTGTGATAAAATCCATTGAAATCTCTTCCCAACGTTGACTTGGAATGGATAAAGGTTGTAGAAGACATGGGGTCTTAATTGTCTCAAATTTATTTTGTTGGCAAACCAAAAATTCCGCCACAAACTTTTGGATATTATATTTAAGGCCATCCCAAAAAAATTCTTTCTTCACCCTATAGTAAGTTTTTAAAAATCCTGAGTGTCCTCCTAAAGGAGAAGTGTGCAATTCCAAAAGAATATTTTGTTTTATTTGGGGATTATTGCAAATATATAAGCAATATTTGTACCATAAGGAATCATTTTTCCAACTAAATGTGTCAAATGTATTAGGATCTTGCTGCAACTTTTGAATAAGTTTCCAAACTTTTTCGTCCTTCTTCCATTCATCCCTTGCTTCGGTTATCCAATCTGGTTGGATAATAGAAATGGCACAAAGCAATGCTTCCACCTCTTCATCCTTTCTTGAGAGTGCATCTGCAACAACATTTATCTTCCCTTTTTATAGATGATTTCAAATTCATAACCCAACATCTTTGTGACCCACTTTCTCTGCTCTTCCGAAGATAGTCTTTGTTCCAAAAAGTGTTTAAGATTATCATGATCAGTTTTTTCCTTGAAGTGTCTTCCCATTAGGTAAGGTCTCCATTTATTTAGTGCATGTAGTATTGCCAACATTTCCTTCTCATAAATAGCCTTTTGTAGATACTTTCCTTTGATTGAACGGCTTTCAAAAGCAATGGGTCTTCCTTCTTGCATTAAAACAACACCAATTCCATTTCCTGAGGCATCACATTCCACAATAAAGGTTTTTGTGAAGTTTGGCATAGCTAAGACTGGTGCTATGCACATTTCCTCTTTAAGATGTTCAAATGCTTTAGTTGCTTCTGGAGTCCATGAAAATGCATCTTTCTTCAATAATGTTGTTAGAGGTGCTGCTATTCTCCCATAATTCTTAACAAACATGCAATAATACCCTGTTAACCTGAGAAATCCACGCAACTGCTTTATGGTTGTGGGGAATTTCTATTCCTTAGTGGCTTTAATTTTGTTAGGGTCTACCTTAACACCCTCATGAGATACAATATGACCTAGATATTCCACCTCTTGTACTCTAAAGAAACATTTGGATTTTTTTGCGTATAATTGTTTCTCCTCCAATAGTTTGAGCACCCTGTCAACATGTTGAACATGATCCTTCCAAGAATTGTTGTAGATTAGTATATCATCAAAAAATACTACCACACATTTTCTAAGGAAAGGTTTGAAAATAGAATTTATCAACCTTTGAAATGTAGAAGGTGCATTGGTAAGGCCAAAAGGCATGACCAAAAATTCATAATGACCCTCATGAGTTTGAAATGTTGTTTTATGAATATCTTCAGTCTTAATTCTAATTTGATGATATCCTGAACGAAGATCCAACTTGGTAAAATAAATTGCTCCATGTAATTCATCCAATAATTCATCAAACACAGGAATGGGAAATTAATCTTTAATAGTGAGCTTATTGGGCTCCCTATAAAACAGACACATGTGCCATGATCCATCCTTCTTGTGCACCAATACTATTGGAGCAGAGAAATAAATTTGACTAAGTTGAATTATACCAGCCTCTAACATTTCTGTAATCATACTTTAAATTTCACTCTTTTGGACATAAGGATATCTGTAAGGCCGGATGTTTGGAGGAACACTTCCTGGAATCAAATGAATAGTATGTCTTGTGAAAGCAGCTCCAAAAATAGAAGAAAAGAGATATCAATGCCTTATAAATAAGCCACTTTGAGGGGAAAACCTCCAATACGTTACATGAATAAACAATTCTTGGATGATACAAATGACAAAACCTCCTTTCTATATATAGGAGTCCATGGGGCCACAATGTAATCCTAGTTGACCTAACAATAATAATGTAAGGGCACAATGATAAAAATATGGGGGTTATAGGGGTACAACAATAAAAATAAGGGGGGCTACACTAACATAATAAGGGACTACACTATTAGAATAGGGACTTAACATGCCCCTCTCCTTCAAACAAGTGTTGTCCTCAACGCTTGATTATTTCCTGATGCTTCTATATAAAATTCTCATCCTCCCATGTGGAATATTCTACAGGAAGGTTATTCCACTTGCTGAGATACTATGAAATTGATCGTACTTTTCAAGTTCTTGTTTTTTTGACTTCTTCAGAACTTCTTTCGATGTGATGTTGATCTTCCTATTGTTTCATTAGATTCTGCACCAAAGTTAGGTTATCCTTTGAGAGTTGGAGAACTTGTTGTGGATGTTCGATGTGATATTACACTAATTTATCATCCATATTAGCTATAATTTGATCCTTCAAAACATCCAACTTAGCCTCCATTTCTTCTTTTAAACCATCTATGTCATCTTCGGTTGCTCTTCATAAGATCGAAATTTATTGCACTTGGTATTGTAATTTTGATATCTCATACTGCAATTCTTCCTCTTCATGCGTCATAGTATATCTTTTTGATGTCTTAATGGGTATGAAATTATTTTTTTGAAGCATTATAGAACCCAATACTGATAAAAATTCTAAAATATGCCCTTGGAATCACTTCAAACTGCTTTTTCAAACAAAAGTTATGCAATTTTAAAAACCAAACACACACCTTTTTCTTACTTTTGAGGATCTTGATATTGAAATTGAATTATCTATGTGATTGAGGATATTTAATATCTAAAATTTGGCCCTGAGGTAGCCCTATCAATCATCTTTCTAATGCTCAAAGAGAGATTTATGAAGCTTTTCCCATGCTAACCTCTTTGAGATGAAATTCGAGAGCCTAAACAAGACCTAACTTCCACAGATCATATCTGCAAAAATATTACGAACCAAGCTCTGAAATTTTACAAAAATGTTTCTCAAGATTTTGGCTTCACTCTCTAACAATTTCAGCTTTTGAATCACTGTAGAAAAAAATTTATAGCACAAATTCCGCAATGAACTATTTAGGGTAAATTGAGGAGCCTGCAAAAATCCCTAACTTCCACAGATCATATCTCTGAAACTATTGCGAACCAAGCTCTGAAATTTTGCGACGATGTTCCTTAAGATTTTGGCTTCTCACTTTAAAAATTTCCTCTTTTGAATCTTCATAGAAAAATTTATAGCGACAATTTCATGATGACCGGTTTGGAGAAGTGAAACCATAGAATCCAAAGCTCTGATACCAAATGTTGTGAAACCAGCTCCAAAAATAGAAGAAAAGAGATATCAACGTCTTAGAAATAAGCCACTTTGAGGGGGAAACCTCCAATACATTACATGAATGAACAATTCTTGGATGATACAAATGAAAAAACCTTCTTTCTATATATAGGAGTCCATGGGGCCACAATGTAATCCAAGACGACCTAACAATAATAATGTAAGGTCACAATAATAAAAATATGGGGGTTACAGGGGTACAAAAATAACAATAAGGGGGGCTACACTAACATAATAAAGAACTACAGTATTTTAATAGGGACTTAACAACATGATCATGATCACGAATAGGTGGGAGTCCTTGGGGAGTATCAAACCATTGCACACTCAATATCACATTGGTGTCATTTATTTCAACCAAAAATAAGTGATCAGTCAATGTATATGTCCCCATGGTGACATATACATATGGAACATAATGCATGAATTTCATAGTTCTAGCTCCTGGGACCAAAACTGAAAATCCCTAAAAATAATCAGTGGGTAGTGCCCTCCTCTGTACTAGTTGGGCTTCAATAAATTTGTGGATAGCCCCACTTTCTATCAGCACTGATACCCTCTGATCATGAATGGAACCTCGAACTCTCAAGGTCAAGTACTTGGGTACTCCTCTCAATGATGCAAGGGCCCCTTATATTGGAGAAAATTCTCCATTCCCACCTCCTGGTGATGGTGAATCCTCTCCTACTATCCCAAGATTGTGACCTCCTTCTGGTTCCTCTTCTTCTTCCTCCTCATCATCAAAAAAAACCTCTATATAGTGTGCCTTCCCTACTGCACATCTATGTTCAAGCACCCATGATTCTTTGCATGTGAAGCAAAGTTGCCTTCCCCTCAAGTCTCTTCAAACATCTTCACTAAGAGGTACCTTGTTTTGGCTCTCCTTTGAAGGATGAGCCTTCTCATATTTTTCCCTTTGATGGGAAAGTGGGCTTTTGATGAAATGTTTCCTTTTCTCTTGGCAAGGCATCTTGTAGATATCTAACCCTTTCAATGGAATCTTGAAGGGTAGTGTCTTTGGTTGATTTAACCAACCCATGTAGAGGTTCTACTAGCCCATCAATAAACATATAGACCCTCCTAGATGCAGATAAATCAGGAACCATAAGAGAAAATTTTAGAAATTTAGAAATGTATGTTTCTGGATTACTTGATTGTTTGAGCTTATCTAGCCCAACGAAAGGTGCTTCCGGGTCTCTTCAATGAAACATCTCCACTAACCTCCTTGTGAACTTTGAATATGCAGTCACATTGGCATCAAACAATGTAGAAAGACCATGAAACCACCAATCATGTGCTTCACCCTCAAGGTGCAATGCAACTATTTTTATAGCTTCCATCTCCGATACTTGGTTCAACTGGAAGTAGATGTCTAGCTTCTCTACCAAGATTTGGTGGTGCATTTTGATGACCCATCAAAAGTGGGTAAGAAAATTCTTCCCATAGTCTGGTGAAGATCATTGTGCTGTATGAATGCTCCACCTCTATTGTGATGTCGGGGTCTCCTATTGTCCTTGATCTGATAGAACTCTTGAAAGCTAAAATGGTCCTTGAATCTCTAATATTGAGACTCATGCTCAAGATAATAGTCTTCAAGAGTTTCTTGTTCTTGAAACCCTCCATTTCCCACTACTAAAAATTGTAGGCATTGTAGAGAGTTGGGAAACCTACTGCTTCACTGGTTGATCAATCTAGTGATGTGAAATGCTAGAGCCTTCTCCATGTAGAAACCATTTAGGGGAATATTTGTGTCTATCCATCCTCATCTCCTTGATTTATCTTGCAATATCTTGCATAGTTCGAAGAAGAACCTTAGGGAACTCCTTGTCATCCTCCTCTCCTGATATGGGAGTTTTTTCCTTGTCTTCTTTAACATCTGTATAATGATATCTCCAGTTTCTTCTCTTGATATACCTCTTCTCTCTATCTATGAGAGGATATCCTTCTTCTGATGACATATTGGCTTAGATGCATAGTCTTCATAGGTTGAGCCAAGATTATGCTTTGTTACCACTATAATATCCCAAAATAGGAAAAAAAACAATATTGAACACAATAATGGAAATAGTAGTGAAAATAATTACATTACACAAGAGACCAATATGGATCCATTTTATTATATAGATCAGTAGCAGAGAGGTGCAATACAATGAGGCACAAAGCATACAACTTAAGCAAACAAGCCTCCAATTATCAAACCCTCTCAAAAGTGAGATGTTTTTACTATTCAAAATGTTGGAGAGCTACTACAACGTAGTAATAAAGAACATAGCTACATCAAGGGGTCATAAAATGATAAAAAATTACTGATATATGCCTCAAAATATACTATACATAGAGATCAAGGCTCTATATCAACCTTCCAATACAACCCAAGAGGGTTTCTAGAAAATACACCAAAATACAAAAGGTGAACCAAAGCCCTAGGGCCGAAGATTCACTACAACTGAATAGTTGGGAAGATATGGATGATATGATGTAGCATAGGATGAAGCCTCCTCCCAATAGACTCTCCAAGTGAAATGATGATCCATCCACTAGAAATCTATCTCCCCAAATGGTGTACTGAAACCACCCCAGCAAATCCCCCCTAAAATAATGTAGTCCGAGACTGAAAATGCACTGTAGGGGGTAATAATAAGTTGGTCTGGTGCCAAATACTACAATAATTCTCAAGGGCTTTCTTTACTAGCCTCCCAATGGAAAGAAACATTCCCCCACTGAAAAATAGCTCAGAAATAGCCCAAATCAATCACTCCATTGTTGCACCCTACAACACAACATAACCCTCAGCAGAAATTGTGTTGTAGAAGAAAGATGTAGCTTGGCCTGATGCCAGAATGTGGAAATTTAGCCCAAATACTTCTCCTGAGTTGGCACTCGAAGTCCCACAAGGATGAAGGTGGGATTCCCTCTTGGGAACATCCTTTTTCTAAATAGCACTGCAGTCTCTGCTAAACAGCTGAAGAGAGCAACAATTCATACAGAAAATGAAAAAAATAATAATCAATCATCCCTTCTATGGCTCTCATCCCCTTCCTTATATGCTTGGTGAGATTCCTCACATTGGGCCCTATGAATTAAAGCCACTACTTCCATTCATGGAATCTCCCTCCAAAACTGTGTTTTCCCCCAATGAATGTCCACTCCTCCATACCAGCATTGTTGGTTTGGTCAAAGTTGACCCAGTATACATGCTCCATCCCCTTTTCACACATGAGGGTGCTTAATCAAGCTACTCATAGGACCTCCATGCACATTTGGAGTGATTTTATTCCTACTAAGGAGATTTATGGGTCTCCCTACCCTCTTATTCTTCTAACTAAGAAGCAAAAACAAAATTTAACATTCCAATTAGCTAAAATCTAATTGGGAATATTATAGAAAAAATCCAGGACATAGATCTAAAAGGCCTTACTAGTTATCGTTGCAAATATGTAGAAGAAGCCAAATAATCATTAACACCAACTAATGAAGATAAAATGTTGGAACCTGAGATTGAAGAGTTTCTTTCTTTCCTGTCACTAGAGTCTATGAATGAAGAGTATATTTCAGAAGATTTACTTATCATCACATGGTAAGATATCGAACCAGGAAGCCAAGAAAATCAAGACTACATGGAATATTGGTTCCAAATAGTCATTAGGCCACCTAATTCCTCCATTATTAAACACTTCTTGGCATCCAAATCACGTGAGAAATTGACTCTTCACATCCAGGTATTCGTTAAATGATTATTTTTAGCACTAGATATGAATAATTTAGATACATTGATCCATAGATGGTTGCACTGGAAGTATGAATACACTTGAGGAGACTTTCCTATTTTTAGTAAAGTAGGTTAGTGTAGTTCAATAAATACATTTTCTTAATTAACAATCCCTATCTTATTCTATTCCTTCTTGTGCTCATTAAACTATGAGAATAACATCTAGAAAACATAGGTTTATCTCTTTATACAATCTTGGTAGATTATCTATGGGAAAATAACCCCCCTATGGTTTTCTTTAAGCTTTTTAGACTCTCTAAAGTTTAAAACACCGTTGAGCATCTACCATTCTAGGTTCAAGAAAAGACCACAGGATAGTATTTAAGTCTTCTTTAAGTTTTTCATACTCATTAAAAATAAAAACACCAATGAGCATGGACTAACCCGAGCTCGATAAAAATCCATTGGACAGTGGTAGTTAGGTACATTGATATTTTTATCTAAATCTTAGTTTCTATTTTTTCTTACAAAAAGAAATTTCATTTTGTTCCTCTAATTCATCACTTTTTTGTAGTTTATAATATTTATAAGTGTGTCCTTGCTTTAGCTTTAAAATGGCATGACATTAAAGCATAATAGCAATTTTCAAAGTTTTAAAAATATAACCTTTTCCATCTTTTAAGAAAAGGCATGGCATAGCAGCAGTGTGTGGTAGCCATCTTAGAAATCCTTTGTACTTTTTTCATATTTGGTGAATGTGATCCATGGATAGATTGGGTTAAGGATCCATCTTAGCCTTATGTAATTCTAAAATTCTCTTATAGTTTCAAATGCACTAAATGTCATAATATTTCATCTACATGAGGGCATGCGAATACTTAAGTGTGGGCGAGTGATTGTTGGGTGAATCTTCTTCTTGTTTGACATCAACAACATCTATTGATAAGAAGAAAATTTTTCTTACAGGAGCATTCAAAATTGAAATCTCGACAAAAGTAATGATAAAATCAGCATATAAATGAATTTTTCCATCTTTAAAAGGGAATGGTGTTGAATCAACATAGGTGATATATAGAAAAATCTTGTAATTAAAGGGTGAATTTTTGTATTGACTTTCGATGTTGGCATATTTGTACAAGTCCATATGAAATTATGACACAAGGGTTTTTTTCCTAGACCGATAAATATGGTAACGTGATGTTTATATCAAACCTAGCTTGCACAGAGTTAGATCAATATCTTACTGAAAACTATAGTCAATTCCATTTTCTTCATCTACAAAGCAAAAATTAATTTTATAATATCTCATAAACCGTGGATTGGATCACCATGAAATTTGGATCACAAATGCATCAAGGTATGTTGAATAAAAATTCCAATTTTCAGTCAATTCTGATTTATTGTTTTCAAAAAAATGGCTGCTATCACCTTCATGTATTTTGCATTTTTCATGAGCTTCGTGCATTGAATGGTAGTGAAATTTAGTATAAAAATGAAATATAGTAAGGTAAATGAACACAAAAGAATACAATTCAAATCGATGCATATTTTTTAAGACATTAACCATTGTTGCCTACATCTAATTTTCATTTTTCTAAAAAAATGTGCGTTTGTTGGCTACAATTTTTGGTATGGAAAAGAATGTAAGTGATACCAAATACCTCAACAATTTTCACTGAAAAAAAATTTGTGGTTTGAGAGATCATGGTAAAACAAGTTTCCATATTCCTTTAATAAATTTTCCAGATTCCTGCAAGTGGAATTCTAGATTCCTACAATAAAAGGTTCAAAAGAAAAGATCAGTTCAATACAATAAGTGAATCATTAATCTATTCCTCCATAAAAGATATTGATGGTGTCAGAAAATCAATATTAATAGTTTTCCAAAAAGGTGACATGGTATATGTTTCAATTATGTTTATTTATTAAACTTAAGATATTTTTAAATGGTTGGTTTTACTTGAAAAAAAAATTATTTCCATGTATCCTTTTCATGAATTACTAAATCGTCATTGCTTTAAGTGTTGAAATTAAACCTATAATTTCATTCTTCTTTCTAAAAAATTATTATCCTTAATGCTTAAAACCAATATTTCAAGAATTTGAGGTAATAATTATATATTCGACTAAATTTTGTCATTCTAAATCCAATTACCCATTCTAATAATTATCATGTAATGTGATATTTTTACATATGTTAAAAATATTGCAATAATTAAAACTAATTCTATTTTAAAATTACCTCTGCTAAAATTCACTGCTATTTTGAAATCTATAAGCCAAAAAATCATACTTTGTTTGTTGAAAATGTAGAGAGAAATTCCTAATTTAATTTTTCCCTTGATTAAATTAGGAGAAAATCGAAATTTCACATCAACAAACAATGGTGGAACTAGTGGGATGTATATTAGTGGGGTGTAAATTCACTGTTTAACTAGTTAACTGATCAGCCAAAATTAACTCATTCATGCATAGAATCCGAGTTACCCAATTGAGATTGGAGTTCAAGGGTAGTGTATTATTAGTTGTAAACTATTCCAAGTTGTACAGGTGGTGCATGTAGTGAGAGATAGCCCTAAAGGAATTGTGCAATCCATATTGAATAATTTCATGAATAATAGGGGCCAATTCCTTGAGGAAAAACATAAGGAAATAGGAGCTCGGTATGATAAGAAATTGGTTAAGTATTGACTAGAGTCAACCAATGAAGCATCAGGATAGAATATACACTTGCAGATTGTGCTCTAGCTTGAACAAACATATTATATTCATCTAGATTCTTTGACTGATGCAATATAGATAGGAAGGGGTTTTGAGAAGTTGCTTTCCCCTAGATAAATATTTGTGTATGTGTGTTAAATCACGATGCATGGTCTTGATATGTGTTCTCAATCATGAATTTTCTTCCGTGGATGAGTAGAGTAGATTAGAGTCTTATGTTTTAGTAAATTACATGAGAGATTTTGAATCTACATAATAATTTATACACTGTATCAAAGTAGGATTCACAGTAGAGAAGAGAATTTGAAGTTGTATTTGTAGGAGGACTGAATTTGCAAGATAAATTCATTAGAGCTAGCAGGATGGTGTTCTATGGTCTAAGGCTTGAGTGTCCCCTTGAGGGTAGCTCGAATTATATTTCTTGGAAGGACTGCATGGAGGTAGTCCTAGAAGATAATGTGTTCAAGGAATTCATAGGTATTGGCATTCCAAAACCATGATCATCAAACCTCAAGGATCTAGAAGAATGGAGAAAGCATGTATCCAGGGTGAGGAGAATCATATTGGAAGGTGTGAAGGATCACATAGTCTCCAATCTCCATGATAAATAAACCTCATATGCAATGTGGAAAGAACTGACAGAGTTATTTTAGTATAGTAGCGACCACAGGAATTTGGCAGTCAAGAACAAGATTCAGAATAGCAAGATGTAGAAGACTGAATCTATTCAACAGTACCTGCGCTAGTTCACACAATGTTGTGATGAACTTGGAGGAGTTGGGGTTAATTTTGTGGAGGATGATCTCATCATCCTAGCCCTTCTATACCTTCCTAAGAGTTGGCACAGCTACCAAGATTCGGTAAATGGGAGGGAGAAGCTACCAAATTGGTAACACATATGGTTTGATTTGGTACAAGAGGAGATAAGGCAGAATACCATAGATTGGACCTCATCTAAAGAAGAGGAAGAGGAATTTTCATTAGTCAGCAAAGGAAATAAATCCAAAGGAGATAATTCCTAAGGCAAGGTTGATTCCATCCAAGAGGGAAAGAAGAAATAATTTTCCAAAATTAAGTGCTTTCACTGTCATGAATATGAGCATTGTGCCATGAAATGTTCACAAAAGAAGGTAAGAAAGAACGAGTCTATTGTATAAATAGTAGGTGAATATTTTGCTTCACAATTCAAGATTAGAATTACTCTCATCACATGCATGGTGAGCAGAGTGATAGGAATCATGTGGCATTTGGATAGTGGTGCCTCGTTCCACATGACAGTGAACAAAGAATTTTCCAGTGACTTGGAGGAGAGATACCTTAAGCATAACATTTCCATGGGAAATGATGGAAGGTACAACGTGATCAGGATTAGCAAAACCACATTTGAGAGGGATTTGGGCTCCCCTCTCAGACTCAAGGATGTTATGTTTGTTTTGGGACTAAAGAAGAATATTTTTTCCATCACAGTGTTGGGAGACCTTGGCTACGATGTGATATTCAACAAAGTAAATGCATTTGTGAGACATGTCTCCATGGGATAGGTGAAGTATATTGATGTGAAATTTAATAAATTATATGAACTTGAGGTATAATATGCATGAAAAAACTTGAGAAGAAAGGTAAAGGTTAGAGACTTTGTGGTTGATATGGAACATGATCTACCTCTCAAAATGGAGCCTTAGAAGAAGCCTCAACAAGTTGTGGAGAAGCCAAAATAGTGAAGTAGAGAGGAGATGGAGTGGAAACATCCACTCAAGAAGAGCCCTCTAGTAGGGGGCTATTTCAAGTTAGGTTGGTAGAGGGAGCACATGCAACCATACCTCTAGGTGTGAGGTGGGATGGTGTGAAGGAATAGCCTGAGGAGTGCAGAAATTTGGGCAGGGTCCATTGATGTGTTTTTGTCTCATGGATCATTACCTTGCTACGGGGCCCACAATATTCAGTAGCAAGAGGATAAATGTTAGTCATATACTGAGGAGTTGAGATGTAGCATAAGGCTCAGTGTAGAGTCATCAACAATACAATTTTCCCAGTACGCAGTTGCATATTGATTCAATGGTTATTTATATTTTTTATTTTTTGGATGCTTCTTAGTTGCATATGTTGTAGTAGCAACAACAACAAAGATAAGTGTTGCATGCAGTAAATTCCAAAGGTGTTGGATTAGGGTATTTTTGAATCCCTTTCTTGATGAGAGGGAGTGTTGAAAATGCAGTAAGATATTCCTAATTTAATTTTGTCTTTGATTAATTTAGGAGAAAATTGAAATTCCACATCAACAAACAACTTGAATGAGTTAAATGAGGTGATATAGTTGTTATCACTCAATTATCTTAGTTAATTCAAGTTGGGGGCATGAAATTGAGTTGTGTACAATGATTCCTTAATTTTATAAGCCTAAATTGATTTAATTTTAGTTGCAACAATTTAATTCATTTAAATTGAGTTATGGTCAGTTAAACTAGTTCCAATTGTTGGAGGAACTAGTGGGCAGTCTAGCAGTGGGGTGTAACTTCAATGTTTAACCATTTAATTGATCAATCAAACTAAATTATTTCATGAATTCATATAATTTGAGTTACCCAATTGATATTGAAGTTCAAGAGCAGTGTACTATTAGTTGTAAACTATTCCAAGTTGTACATGTGGTGCATGCAGTCATAAATTGTCCTAAAGGAATCGTGCAACCTAGATTGAGGAATTTCTTAAATAATAGGGGTTAATTCTTTGAAGAGAAATGCAAGGAAATAGGAGCTTGGCATGCTGAGAAATTGGTTAAGTATTGATGAGAGTCAGTCAATGAAGCAACATGATAGAAGATTCACTTGCAGATTATGCTCTAGCTTGAGCAAGCATATTGTATTCATCGATATTCTTTAATTAATGAAATATAGATAGGAAGGGGTTTTGAGCATTTTATTTCCCCTAGATAAATATATTTGTATGTGTTTTCGATCATGATGCATGGTTTTGATATGTGTTCTTGATCCTGAATTTTCTTATATAGATGAGTAGAGTATATTTGAGTCTTATGTTTTAGTAAATTACATGAGCTTTTTTGAATCTACAAAATAATTTCTACATCATTCCCCTATATCGTTACCATAATTTTACACAGTAATTTGTCACCGTCCCTAAAATCCCCATCTCGGCCATTGGAGGGTTGTTTCTGTGACCAATAAGCAATTTCATGCCTTCCAAATACCATCATTTCATCCCTTTCCACGAGGACAACATTTCTTCTGTTGATCATTCCCTGAGCAGACCCCTAAAAAAACTTGTTTTTGCCTTGGCGTTGGTAGCCCATTATGTACTCAGGCCAATGAGGAAAATTAACACTGAGCCCATGCCAATTGGTGCTCTGTCCCAGTTAAGCACCTGCGCCAATCTACTTACGGAAATTTTTTTTAAAAAGGAGGCGAAGTTTCGATTACAACAACTTCGTGGATGAGTCATCAGGAGTGGTTTCGACTGAATAACCACGGCCTTCCTCCTTTTGCCTTTTGTTTCCACCTTATGGGGAACCTCCCAAGGGATAAGGCCTCCCTTCCACTATTGTAGGGATTCCAACCTCCTCCTCTTCGCTATAAATATAGCCTTCATCCATTGATGAAGGGGCTGAAGGGCTGAAGAGCTGAATAGCTGAAGGGCTGAATGGTTGAGTCTCCAAGAGCCTTCATAGCCTAAAGAATACTGTAAGAGCCTTGATAGTCCTCATAGTTCCAAATCAATAGCAAGGAGATTGACGATCAAAGAGAGAGGCTTGTCCCCATTCCCGACAAGCTTTACCGAGACGTATTCCGCTGACGACCCGCCGAAGGAAGATTCATCGTCAGAGCCAGGTTGTATTTTCCTTTGTATTAATTAATGATAAGTGACTATTGGTTATGGTTCCACTCATATTTTTCATTATGATCATGAGTTGTGTCTTCTCTGACTGATATATAATTGCATATATCGGGTTTTACACTTGTTTTTGTCGTGTTTCTTGTATGTGCAGGAGTTCGATCGCGATGAGCGAGAGGATTGTGATTTGCTGGAGCAAGGAAACGGGAGCGCCATCTTCCCTACAAACATTAGTGTTGGGCTTGAGGTAGGCCTTCATCGCAAGTTGTTTTATTGCAATTAGGAACTTGCACCTTAGCGTGATACAATTGTTGCTAGACCCGATCTAGGCTAGTAGGGATCACCTTTGTCTGCAGAGGGGATTTACCTCTACAACAAATTGGTGACCATACTAGGGACGTCTAGCTTGTTTTTTGCTTTATAAACTACAAACGGAGCTTGAAGTTAGCCAGATAGCCTTCGAAATGCTCTTGCTCTGCATTAGAAGAAGTAGATGAATGTTGCTTCAATAAATCTCTGGTCTAGTTTATGAACTAAACACTTGGAGTATTGTCTTGTCTTTCGTCGATTCTTGACTTTGCTTGTTTGATCAGCTCTTTTGGCTGGCTCTTTTCATGAGTTTGGCTTTTGGTTTGAGATTCAACATCACTGATCCATTCCTTGGATTTCTCTTTTTTTTTTTTCCATAGTAAACTTGACTGGCGCGCTTATTAGCCTAACAGTCATGCCAAGTGGCACTAGTTTCCAGTTTACTACCCACGCCAATCTTGTTATGGCGATAGTTTCCACCTGAAAATCATGCTGATCCTAAAGGTGCTAGGGTTTGCTCTGTTATGATATTTCTGAGCTTGATCTGTGATTTTGGTTTCATTTTTACGACTACCTGAGTATTCTGGAGCATTGTTTTACTGACTGTGACCTTCATCCTTTGGTTGTTTGCCCGTTTCTATCAACTTTACATTCTAGCCCTAGGGCATCTAGGTGCTATTGTGTGTCGAGCCTCCCATGGGAGTTTTTGGTTTCTATTAGTTCAGTCAACTTTGTGATTGCTTATCTGCATTCTTTTGGTGGTTGTCTATAGTCTTATTGCATTATTTGAGTGATTGGCTTCTTCTTCATTCGAATTTTTCTTTGTCTCACTTTGAGCCTCGATTACATGGTTCATTTGAGTCTTGGAGATTCTGCTTGAAGTGGTGAGTTTGGTCTTGGTTGGGAGAAATTCTTTGTTTTTTTCATTTTCAGGTGTTGGCGCTTGTTTTCAGTTAGCAACCTGCACCAATTGGCCATTGGCGCTAGTTGTGAGTGAGCAAGTCGCGCCAGTTGGCGCTAGTTGTCAATGACAAAGTCGTGCCAATTTCAGGGTGTGTGAAAATTGAGATTTTTTCCCTAAATCCTTCACCAGTGTGTCTTTCCCTTCCGGTATTTTCTCTATATGAGCATAGATTACATTGCTAATTGTTTGAAATGTCTTATTTCCATGATTGTTTGATGTAAAACGGAATGAATGCCTTACTTTGATCTCATACTTTGGAAGTTCTTTTTGTGCTTGACCTCATATGTCTTGTAGCCTTTTGAGGGATTTCACGACAAAGTGTTTGAAACAACGATTGCATTCTTAGTTTTTGTTTACATCTCTTTTGCATTCATCCTTCATTAATCAGATTTTCGTTCTTTTAGTTTTTGTCTCATAGTTTGCTTTTCGTTAAAATGCATTAGATCACATTGCATTGAAAACTATTTTTTGAGATACATCATTAAACTTAGATTACATTGTTTAATGATCGAAAACTAGAAGTCGCTTTGATTGCATTCTCTTTTATTAAAAGCATGCATTAAGTAGATTCTCATTTCATCGAAAAATGCATTGAGTGCATTCTTATAATTTGAAAAGGAAAAGGAAATTGTGCATAGATTACAATTGCATAGTTTTCGAAAAAGAGGATTTTTCATAGATTACATTACATTATTCACATCGTTGAATGTTTGGAATTACTTTTGGATAGTGAAAGTCATCTAGTTTGGAAAAAGTTTCATTTTTAGTATTGTTGTTTGTTGCATAATTGTTTGAAGCTCTTCCCTTAACTAGATAGCATTCATCGAATTGAAAATTTTTCTTTTCTCATATAGCTGCATACAGGAGATTTTGAGACATAACACTCGCTAGGGCCTGGAAATTGAAACATAATTGAATATCAACCATAAAATTTATTCAATTTACCTAAGGAAGCACTGAAACATTAACGAAACATTTAGAGGTATAGGTTAGAGACGTTTTCCGGCGTCATTAAACCTAGAAGCTGTCGTTCACCTCTTGGCTTTAAACAGCACTAGTAAGGACTTGTGCTCCCCGTACCATCACATATATAAAGGGAAACCCCACTAGGTTGCTATCCTTTATCCATAGGAAGCCGAGTCTGACGCCCTATACCCATGATACAGCGGACACAACATTCAGGGAGATTGCCTGCACGTACGTTAAGTCCTTGGTTGATTTCTCTTTCATTTTGAAACCAAGGTGTATATTGTAGTTCACGGTTATTTGGTACACCCTTTGCCTAGATTACCAGAGTAGTCATTTTGATATTTTCTAAATCTTTAAATTTGAAAGGATCATCAAGCACTTGTCCTTTCACACTTGTTTCAAAAATGAAAGAGACAGAGTCACCTTTTACTCGTTTCTCGACTCTTAAAAGATGAAATAGTAGAGTTTTGTTTTAATGTTTTAAAAATTAACTGCCCACGAAATATTCCTGGTTAAACTTAGCTTCCTTAGGGTGTTGTTCTAAAGTTATTTCTGATGGCAACTTTTCCAGAGTTCACCAACCAAGGAATCCCCTCCGAAGGGAATCCTGGTCCTTTTCCTCCCTTTGGAAATGTTGGTGCTCCTTACATGGCAATGTTGTCCCTTCCTGGGTTAACTATTGGGTTGCCTGTTTGGTTGTTTTCAACCTCTTTGGTCCCGAATGTCCCGGCTACTTTTCAATCAGTTCCTCCGCCTGAAAAATGTCATGTTGATTCCAAGGTGGACCTCTCCCCTTCTTCGCCTGTTTCTGTGTCCTCCTCTTCTACTTCGCCTAGTGAAAGTATGGATTCGAGTAACTAGGTGGCTAAGAAGAAGAAGAAGAAGTTTGATAAGAGAGAGGTTAAAGCTGCAGCTACTGCTTCCGAAGCACCTCCTCTTTATAAACCTTCCAACCCTCCATAGAAAGTCAAATTCCCTTGCATGTTGTGCACGGGAGACCATATTATTCGAGATTGCCCTAGCATTCCCAAGGTGCTTGAAGCATGGTCCAACGGTCTCCCGTCATTGCCTTTGGCTTCCGGGAGTCAAGTTGGGGGAACGTCCTCAACTGGTGATGGTAAGGTTCCTAAAAAATAGGGTAAGCTCACCAATCCCTGTAAGTTGTGTGAAGGGCACCATACCATTCACCTTTGTCCTTATATGGATGAAGCCAAGCGAGTGTTGGACATCCCGACTATTTCTACACCATGCTTTCCCATTGGTTACAAATAGCTTTCTTTGAGTCTTCCACCTGTTGATGCCACGATTGGTCAAGAGTCATCCTTGGTCGATCCTGCTCCCTCGAAAATTGAAATTCAGGAATCCATCCCCAAAAAACTTTTAGTCATGGGATCAGTTGAGCTGGCCCCTTCTACGGTGCACCAGGTCTTTTCCGTTAAGAGTGGATCTCACATCCCTCAGGTTCTTGTTTCTTCAGATTCTTCAGACTTGGAGAAAGATTCTCTTGTCCCTATATCTCAAGAAGTTGCTCCTCCACCTCCCGTGATGGAGGTCCCAGAGGATACCCCTCCCACCCTCGAGATGGAGGTCGTGGAGGATGCTACTTCTTCCGTAACACCAGGGGAAGACTATCTTGGTTCGATGTTAGCCCCTCCAAGTAGTTTGGTTGCTTCCTTTGATTGGAATCGATTTGCGGGATACTGCCTTCTATCTTATGTGCCTTTCGAGATAACGGTACAGGCCTTTAGTCTGGTTGTACCCAACACCATTATAGACAAAGGTGCATCTGTTAGTGTTCTATCCTCAACTACTTGGCAAGATTTCGGTTCACCGCCGCTTGCGCCTGTTACACAAAATCTGTTGGCATTTAACATAAGAACTAGTCAACCATTAGGGATCCTTCCAAGGTTATCTGTTACTTTGGGAGGTAAAACCATCCATATGGACGTGATGGTTGTTCCAAGCCCCTTGGATTTCAATCTACTCTTGGGGCATGATTACACCTATGCCATGGGAGCGCTTGTCTCCTCCCTTTTTCGTGTGGTTTTTTTTCCACATGAAGGATAGATCGTGACCATTGATTAGCTTTCGTTCTTTGGTCCTGATGTGGCAGTTGGCCAGCCATCATCCCTTCCTATTTTTTATCCACCCATTGTATCCGCCCCACCATAGGTCAATTATGTGGCTACCTACCCCGTGCCTGTACTCAGTGACATCACTGTTGTACATCAGGTGCTGGGGGCACTGGGTCCTGACTTCCAGGATGTTTTCCTTCCATCAGGAGTGGAACTCTTGGAAGCGATGACTTCTTGTTCATTATGATGAGGTCAGTTGGAGCAGAGTTCCTTGTCTTGTGTCAAGCTCATTAAAAAATGAAACAAGGTTGTCGAAGCAGAGTTCCTTGTCTTGTGTCAAGCTCCTTAAAAAATGAAACAAGGTTGTTGGAGCACAGTTCACTTTCTTGTGTCAAGCTCCTTAAAAAATGAAACAAGGTTGTTGGAGAAGAGTTCATTTTTATTATGTCAAGCTCCTTAAGAAATGAAACAAGGTCATTCGAGGATAGTTCTTTTAATGTATCAACCTCGTTAAAACAATGAAACATGTTCCTGTTCAATTTGAGTCTTTGATAAGATCTTGTAAAATCCCAGTCAAGTCTGTCTCTGGATCTGGTAACTTGAACCTTCACTCCATCTGATTTTTATATGGATTGAAGCTTGGGGGGCATGTACCTCGAATTGAGTCACCATGCTGGGGGCATGCTTAACTTTTCAAGCATGGTTTGTTTCTGTTTCAAGCTTGTGTAAAAATTAAATCAGTTTCAAGCATAGTTTATCTTTGTTTCAAGCTTGTGTAAAAATGAAACCATTCCCATTTTACCTCCTCTGATTGCCATTTTATCAACCTGTTTTTGCCAGATGAGCCTTGGTTTTCTCATTCCATCATCCCCATCTTCTTGGCTGATCATATGCTTTCACTTGGTTGTTTTACCCATTCCTAAGGAACCGCTGCGATGAGTGGTCTTTTTAGCCAGCCTCTTAACCTTTACTTGTTTTGAGCAATTCCACTATTACCGGAACCAGTTGCTACCCTTTATACCACTCGTTCCTCCAGGAGGAGTCAAATTTCAGCTCTTTTCTGACTCTCTAAACATGAAAAGATCGTCGAGTCCCTTGTCGTTTTGATCTCGTTAAAGTGGCTGCGAAATGACATCTACCAAGTATACGTTTACCCCTTTTTCAAGCTGGGATAGATTATTTACGAAAAAGGAATACCCTAGCCTATCACGACTAGGAGGTTTTCTCAGACATAGTTTTCTACCTTTTCAGATTTGAGGAACTATTTACAAAAAGGGACTGTTGGAGTTTACTTTTCTGCTGTCTTTTCAAACTCTCTAAACAAGAAAAGACGCCAAGTTCTCCCTTTGTCAGACTCATTAAACCCTGATGACATCGGATCCAGTCGTAATGATGATATTCGAGTTTCTCCTTCCTAGGGCTCGTTAAATGTACTAGGATGGATTCGTCTGAAGGATGGATTTATATGACAAGCATATGCTATCCTCTTCAAGCTTGTGTAAAAATAAAGAGGTACTTGCCAGAAATGGTGGGGAAAAATGCAACCAGCATCATTGTCGTGTCAGCAGTATGTCGCTCTTGAACATGGCACTTGTATGCATTCGTGTTAGGTTGGGGACATCTCATCTCGTTTTTCACTTGCCTTCATGGGTTTGGGTGATCCATTTTGACCTCTCATCTACTCTTTTCTTCGTCATCATGACCTCTGATATTTTGATGTCAAATACTGCCAAATCCACTGTCGTGACACCGATATGTTTGAGAGAAGTTGACCTCTGAAAAAGTATCAACATTCCTCTGATTCTCATATGGTCTTGATTCACAAAGACATTATGTTCCTCTGTCTCGCGTCGATGATGTGGGAAACACTATGGCCCACCTTTAATCAAGGTCACTTCCTGTCGACATCAGCTCATTATCCGGGAAGCTGATCTAGAGACTCCTTTCTGGTACCTTGGAGCCTGCATCCCTCAATGGCAAGTTCTTCGTGTACGACATGAGGTTTTCATCATTGGCCTCTGATCGAGTGATTCTATGGGTGTTCGATGCCATCTCACTGATTCACATGCCGTAGATTGTACCTATAGTACCTTGAGGACCATTGTCATTATTGGTGGTTCCTCTCGCGTCTGTTAACATCTTTCATCATTGGCTGGTAATCAGAAAATGTTCTTGCATGTTCGACTTCAGCTCCCCTATTCACATGCTTGAACTTGTACTTTATTCGAGTCGAAATGGAGCGCAAGACCCTGGATTTTGTCTCTTAGAATCCAGGCTGTGATTTTGTGGATTATTATGATTGGTTGCATGACTCATTCATTGGTGACCATACCTGAGTCTATTTATCGATCCTCGCTGGATGGTTGCGCCCATACCTTGGATCTGGATTATTGTATGCTCTGTTATGGATGGTTGCGCCCATACCACATATATATCATGTATTTGAGATATCAGTTGTACTTCTATACGCAGGTTTTTTGACGGCAGTGTTTTCAGTTGGACACGTTCTCGTAAAGCATTTCACCCCTCTCTCTCTTTCGATCCTCATTCTTTAGGGGGCATCTGTTACACAGTAATTTTTCACCATCCCTGCAATCCACATCTCGCCCATTGGAGGGTCATTTCTGTGACCAATAAGCAGTGTCATGCCTTGCAAATACCATCATTGCATCCCTTTCCATGAGGACAACATTTCTTCTGTTGATCATTTCCTAAGTAGATCCCTAAAAACACTTGTTTTTGCCTTAGCGCTGGTAGCCTGTTATGTACTCGTGCCAATGAGGAAAATTAACACTGAGCCCATGCAAATTGGTGCTCTGTCCTAGTTAAGCATCCACGTCAATCTACTTATGGAATTTTTTTTTAAAAAGGAGGCGAAGTTTCGATTACAACAACTTCGTGGATGAGTCATCAGGAGTGGTTTTGACTGAATAAGCATGGCCTTCCTCCTTTGGCCTCTTGTTTCCACCTTATGGGGAACCTCCCAAGGGATAAGACCTCCCTTCCACTATTGTAGGGATCCCAACCTCCTCCTCTTCTCTATAAATATAGCCTTCATCCATTGATGAAGGGGTTGAATGGCTGAAGAGCTGAATAGCTGAAGGGCTGAATGGTTGAGTCTCCAAGAGCCTTCATAGCCTAAAGAATGTTGCAAGAGCCTTGATAGTCCTCATAGTGCCAGATCAATAGCAAGGAGATTGACGATCGAAGAGAGAGGCTTGTCCCCATTCCCAACAAGCTTTACCGAGACATATTCCGCTAACGACCCGCCGAAGGAAGATTCAACGTCAGAGCCAAGTTGTATTTTCCTTTGTATTAATTAATGATAAGCGACTATGGGTTATGGTTACACTCGTATTTTTCATTATGATCATGAGTTGTGTCTTCTCTGACTGATACATAATTGCATATATCGGGTTTTACGCTTGTGTTTGTCGTGTTTCTTGTGTGTGCAGGTGTTCGATCGTGGCAAGCAAGAGGATTGTGATCTCCTGCAGCAAGGAAACGGGAGCGCCATATTCCCTACAAACAACAGTGTTGGGCTTGAGGTAGGCCTTCATCGCAAGTTGGTTTATTTCAATTTGGAACTTGCACCTTAGCGTAATACGATTGTTGCTAGACCCGATCTGGGCTAGTAGGGATCACCTCTATCCATAGAGGGGATTTACCTCTACAATAGTGTGCATAGGAGCGGTGCACAGTGAGACAACCATAGAAGAGGATCATTCTGAATAGTGCCACCAATTTCAAGAGGAACAGGGAATTTTTAAAGATTTATTGGTACATGAAGAAGGTTAGCATACAGAAATAAAAGTGGAGCCAAAAAATCAACAAATAAATACCCTACTTTCTAATTTAAATAAGAAATACAAAAAGGTAAAGAAGATAAAGCAAAGGGTAGTAAAGGCAGAAAATGAGAAACCAAAGGAGTAGTAAGCCAAGAAAAAAAAAGTGCAAATCACTCAGACATAAATGTTGAAATTCCACAAGAAAATGCACACACACTAGTGTGGGATCTCAGGTCACACATGAGTGAGGGATTCTAGTGACACATTAATGCGAAAGTGTGTAACCAATTTTTAAATAAATTTTGAAAATTAATTGTAATCTTATCTCATAACAACTTGTATTAGTTAACTAAGTGTGATAGACTTAGTTAGCTAAATAATTTCGATTTGAGGGTCAAAGAATAGGCATGTAGAGTGATTTTATTATTAATCGGGCCTAGTTTTAGTTGTAGCACTACTGTGGTGTGAATGGGATCAGTTAACTCACATTAATTGAGTTAAAATTAGTTTAACTAGTTCTAACTGTTTGATGAGCCAGTGGAAGATCAAGTGAATTAAAATAGATTTAATTCAAAAGTAGTGATCTACCAAGTAATTGATGATTCACTATTTATAGCTACATGCATGCCAATTATGGTGGATACCCAGTTGAGACAAAGGTTCAAGGCAAGTAAACTATTATTTGTATTTTTAGCAGACTGCCCAGGTGCAGTTATAAAACCATGGGAATCCCATAATGAATTGCGCAATTAAGGAAGGTTATATTTCCTATTTACTAGGGGTTTATTTTTCTTGGGATTGCATAATAAAGGTGTTATCACTCTCCGAATATTCCTAGGCTGAAAATAGGAGTGAAGAAAGGTAACCACAAATGAACTTTTAGCTAGGTAGCTAGCCCTACCTATCCAGAGAGGCTCTCTCTATGTCACTTTTAAAAATATTCAATTTTAGCCTGTGTACTAGATTTTAGGCTAGATATGAGTTAATATGTTTTGAAATTTGTTTAATAATTTTTTTTTTCTCGATAAAAATAATGATGAATGAAACTAAGGCTGATTTCAAAGACTGAATTGCAGAGAACATAGTGAGGCAAGATAAGAAAACTATTTGAGCACAAATAATTTTTCATTTGCGTATAATGGTAGAAAAAAGGCAGGGGTCTGAATGAGAATTTTACTGAATTCATTCATTAGAAGAAAAGACACATTTGTAGAAATATTAATAAACAGAACACATAATCTCTGTTTATAAATTGATGAGATTTTTACACAGAAACTGAAATGGAACTGAACTAACAGAGAGAAAATCACATTTTTCAAAAGAAATACCACATGAATCTCACAGTATTTGCTGCAACTTCTTTGATTTCATTAAAATATACAATAGCTCTATATTAATATACAGAGTCTCAGAAAACTCAATTATCCAACAATAATACTTCATACAGTGAAGTCTTTATAGAAAATAAAAATTACAAAATATTACATTAAAGGATATCATAACAGATAGCACTTTATTTTCCAAACTAAACTCTAACAACAATATGGAAATAAAGTCTATTTGTTGTGTTGGAACTACTCTAACTAAAAACAGTTGCTGAAAGGAGAGAATTATAGGTTTCCCTGGCTATCACCTGACTAGTGATCTGACAGAAGTTGACTTTTCTTCTTTTACCACTTACTCTTGATATTCACACATTTTTTCCTAGCACTCTTCAATGAGGGATGGCCAATTTTATTACCTTATGGTAAAATTCATCTGTTTTAGTGTGTTTAGAAAAAGTGGGCCTTGCCACAAAAAAATGTTTTATCTCATACTGAATATAAATGTCATTACTCAATGTTCCCAACAACTCCATTCCTGTCATTGTTCCTTTGATATTTGAAAATTTGATAGTATACCTGGAAATTTATTTAGGTATTCTCCCATAATATTCTTTGGTCATAAATTTATCATTAATTACAAATAGAGAGGGAAATCCTTTTTCTTTCAGAGTCTCTACTTTGCTAAAAAACAACTGAACCTTGATCTCCAGACTGTGAAATTTCTCCTCAAGTTGAAGAACTAATTTTTTATTTGTGAGCACCTTCTTTACTTCCAAGATTTTTTTTTTCCTATCATCTATGCCCAATTGATCCAACTCATACATGTTATTTGAATTATGAAATTTAATAATATTTTTTTTTGTAGCAGCCTTGTCTCCTAGTTGTGCTTTGATTTTTGCAATGGCCTCAATTTTTTTTTGGATCAGCTCCTTTTGTTCAAATATAATTTTTACACTTGGAAAAATTACACTAATAGATTCTATGATGTTTTCCCAAATAATTTATTTTACTTGGACCAAAGTGTTTCCAATAGCTAATTCCTTCTATTCTTTCTACAACCTTTCGATTAGCTTCTTAGCTCTCCGTGCTTCAGCTGCATGTGAACTTTCATCTTTAGATTTCTGAAGTTGCAACAATTTTATTTGATCCTGTCATCTCTTTATCTCCTCTTCTTGAATTGACATATTCTAAACTTCTTTAGTGAGCTGCTCAGCTCCATCTACAATAATTTATGTAGAAGGTGAGGCTATAGGGATAATTGCAAGAAGCACTGCTTCTAAAGGAAATTTAGATGCTTTTGCTTATAGTTACTTCTCCTTTATCATTTTGTCTAGCTCTGATTCCATCTGCTTTATTTGAGAATTTTGTTCCATAATCAAACTCATCATTTCTATTCTCTGGGATTCAGTCTCTTAAATGTTTTTTGCTATAGGATCTTCTGTAGCTAGAATATTACATTGCTTCCTCAATGCTTCTATGTCAAATTTTTTCTTTTTGATGATTTCTTTTACTGCATTGACATTAAAAGGATCATATCCAATTTTGATCACCAGGTCTTCTAGAGTTTTTATTCTTGTGTCCTTAGCAAATGAAGAAAATTTCTCTATTTTGAACTGTGATTGTACATTAGCCAATGAAACCTACAATTTTGACAAACTCATAGCAGTGTTACTGAGAGTGGATGAAATCATCTCACCAGCTTGTTTATGTAACTCCATTTGATCTATTGGATGTATCTCCTTAGTATCAAACTCAAATTCAGTCCTTTCGTAATATGCTTCTGACTTTGGCTTTGAAATTTGTGCTTGAAGAAAAGAAAATTGCATTTTTTCCTTTTTTGAATCAAAAGCTAAGAGAAACCTACTATGAGAGCTGGGTGTTTTTTTCCAAAAATGATTGTATGCGTTGGCCTTCAACATTTCATTATTCAACTTTATCTCCCTGAAGGTGTCAAATATAATTTTCTCCTTTTCCCTTGTAACAAATGTACTAGTTTGAATGGATTTATGTTGATCTTGAGAAATTGCTGAAGTAGTAGGTTTAGAAGTGTTTTGATCACCTACATGTGTAGAAGGAGGTGTCTCTTCGGTCATGATAATTACTTATTGCTTTGAATCCTTTCTAGGTTTGACTTTTGGGTTGAGATTTTTCTTTTTTCTATAATGAATTTTAAATTATTTTTTGTATGAGCCAGTCATTGGAGATGACTAATCTTCTCTAACACTTTTCCCTACTCTTTCCTATGCAACAGGAGTCTGTAATGCTGATGTAGACACTGTTTGTTCTTCAGCCTCCTGTAAATTACCCTCAGTCCATTCAAAGCTGATTCATATATTTCTCAATATCTAGTGTAGGTGTATGAAAATATGGTGTATATGTTTTCTCTACCCTTATTTTTAGAAATGACACCAACAAGATCATAAGACCATGTGAGACTGCGGCTAAATTGCATCTCTTTCAACAATTTATCTGCTTCCTCCCCTGCTATCCTAATATTACAGATAAAAGTTCATATCTGTGTTCTGATTTTGAATTGTGGTTTATTTTAGCAGATACAAAATGCACTTCATCAACATTAAGCATTTTTCTAATGTACTCTAATGCAAAAATCCTCATTGGAAGGAATTTTGGCAACTTGTAATGGGGAAGCTCACATCCATAGACTCTGAGTTCTATATAGTTTTGATAAAGATACCAATCCCATGTTCTGGATTGATCTGATAGTTGCAATACCTTTTTTATTTATTCACTGATCCTATACTCTATAGTGTTGTTCAGTAAACTCAGTGCTGGATCAAGAAACAGTTCTACAAACTGCTTATATGAATACTCTTTTTGTTCTATCATCACTAATGAAGTCTAGAAAACAATTGATTGTTGATTTCCTTCTTCATCCAATTTATATAAGGAAAACTTGAATTTGTCTCCTTGAGAATATAATAACAAATAAACTAACACACGGCCATATTTTAAAACCTCTTCAATGAGGAATTTAACAAACTGCTCATGGATATAATCTGCAATGAATTTACTAAAGTTGAATATTATGGAGGGTTTAGAATCTATGGATAAAATAGAAATGAATCCTATGATGGCGTCATCTACCCATTGGAATGAATAATAACCAAGAAGGTATGAAATGACAATGATGATTTGTTTGGATATTTCAGGGAAAATGGATGATGGAAATGGAGGGTTCTTACTGGGTAATGGATTATTTTCAGTCATAAGTAGCTCAAGAGTTTGATTTCTTTTTGTAAAATATAACTTCTAATATATTTCAATCAGTGCTTCTTGGGAAAATGGTGTGGAATTCTCTGTGATGGGGGCTTACATCATTTGTTCAATTGTTTGGGCAGTGATGGTCACTAAAATCTCTCTTTTAGGAGCGATAATAGATATTTTGTTGGGCATATACCAAGCTTGGCATATTCTAACAAATTTTGGAGAAATATGGGTGTGAGGAAAGATATAATGTAGAAGGTTGGAATCCAATAGTCCTATATCATTAGATTTATCTAATAATTTATCCTCTAACCAGTAATACATTTCAAATAACTCAAGTTCACAAAGGGTTTCACAGATCTTATGGTCTCTATCTGCTAATGGTATGTGATAAAAGTAAAATTGAGGGTGTATTAGTAGAATTTCTAATCCTGTGCAGAGCAGAGCGAATATCATAATGAAGGTTTAAAACAGGTGTTTAGTGATGAATTTATAAACATTTTTTGTATTTCTCATTGAAAGTGGCGTAGATACATTAGCCTAATGGTGAGAATTGAATTTATTGGCTAATGGTTATTAGAGCATGGGATTTTATTTGATTGGAAAGTCCTCATTCCACGTTGGCATAACACAAATGGTGGGCATAGCAGTGGACTCATCCGGCGGATAAGCAAGATTTTAGAGGGGTAAATTGGCAGTAAATGGTTTCAAGGCCTAAAAATCATATGCTATTGACACCTAGCGATTGGGTCAGGTTTTGAAATCACCCTTTTCAGACACCCCCCTCCCCCCCACCCCCCGACATTAAGTCTCAGATGATGAGGGGGGCCGAAGTCGCATGTGGGCCATCCAATTAAATTGTGATGTGATGGATGATCGGTGAAATGGGGGCTAGTTAGCATATGACGGAGTTAAATAAATGGTGGGGTAGGGGTATAATGAATGCCATGTGACATGGATAATTGACGAGTAGGGGTATGTGACATGTCACATGAATAGTGGAGAATAATGCATAAGATTAAATCCTATGGTCTCAAGACTGATTTTTCAAATTTTTGAATTATAAAACTTTGATAAATGTGTTTTTGAAAATAGTTTTCTTCAGAAAAGCTGTTCATTTCTTCTCGAATACAACAATAGAATAGGAAATTATTATGACATGCAGTGTTTATTTTGAACTATAAAAACTGATTTTCTCCTTAAACTATACTTTTATGAATGAAATGGAGGTTTCGCTACCTTATATTTAATGAAAAAATTGAAGATTTTTCCATGGGAAGTTTTGACCCTAGATTTAACAGATATGAGATGGAGTGACCTGAATTTAGACCTCTAAATGGTGATGAAATGATGTGAAGGAATAACATATCAAGATAAGACTTGTTTAGTGACCAAAATTATTGTTGAGAACTAACCGAAAAATAATTCTTTTTTGACTAATGACCTGATGAGAATCTCTCAAAAGAGTTATTATTGTTCATTGATCAACTGGTTCTAGCATTGGCTCCAACTGGGGATGGTAGCTCCTTCAGGAGGTGTTAAGAACACCGTAGATCAGGCAACCTTATCCATTGGGCTATGGAGTCAACTGGACTTTGAAAAACTTAAAAAAACTGGAAATTTTGACTAAAAACAAATTACTTGACTCTAACTTGACAAGAGACTAAAACTTGTGAACTCTTTCTTTTAAAAGAAAACATGAGCTATTTGAAAAATTATCATGGCCTTCTCCTTGGGCTTCAAAATTTTGCAACAAATCCCTTATTTTATGGGCATAAAATGTAAACTGGTATATATAATGACAGCAAATTTCTTTCCCAATATTTCAAGAAACATAATGCTTTAGGAACCTACCATTTATAGGTCCTCCCAACACTTCCTTCCCTTCAATATCTTCTAGCAAAAATTCCTTGTTTCCTTTGAATTCTATGATCTTGTAAGGTAATTTACACATATTGTCAAAGTTCCCATGCTTGACCTTATATTCATTTATGGCATCCCATCATAGAACAATATCTCCAATCTTGAAGTTATCAGCCTTTGTTTTTCTGTCAAAAATATTTTTAATTTTGTCATGTAGCTTTGAAGTATTACTGAAAACTTAATCTCTTGATTGTTTCAAATGTATCATCTGGTTGATCCTTTTATGAATATCATTAGGCTCATTGTCAACCTCCTGCAAAATTTTCATTACTGGAACAACCAAGGAAGAAGGGAAAACAGTTTCAACTCCATAAACAAGATGAAATGGAGACATGTTGATTGATCTTTTTGTACTCACTCTATCAGCCCATAGAGAATTTGTAAGCTTCTTGTGCCAATTCCTTTTATTTTCCTATAACATCTTCTTGATAATATTCACCACAGACTTATTAGATGATTCTACAAGAGAATTTCGCTAAGGATAATATGTAGTAGAATGACCAAGTCTAGTGTGATATTTATCACAAAAATCAATCATCTTCTTATATTTGAAAGTAGATGCACTATCAATGATAATCTTGTATTGACAGCGAAATTGAGACAGAATATTATTTTCAAGAAACTGAATGATAACAGAATCAATTGCTTGCCTAGTGGGAATAGCCTCAATCCATTTGGTAAAATAATATGTAGCAGTGAGAATCCATTTGTGTTGAGCTGAATATGGAGGATGAATTTCACCAATAAATTTTTTTAGTGTTAGTTTTTTCATCCTTCCACCAGTGATCAAAATATCTCTTTTTCACATCATATTAGGTTTTCATTCTGAAATATTTTATCATTTCACTAGGTCATGCAAACATTTGGTCACTGATAAGGATATTTAGATCATTACTACTCCTTTCACTTCCATTGTCAATTGAGATCATCATGGTCAGGTCATTCATTGTTTAAAGAGTCCCATAGTCATCATGGTCATCATTTAGCTCATTCTTCCATGTTGTGCCATCATTAGGTCATAGGGTAAAAAACATGAAAATTGGTCATTTCACCATAAAATTCATATTTTTAAGGAGTAAAATATTCAAAGGTCTTCAACAATTTTAGGTTCCAAAACTATCATCTCCAAGTAAGTGGTTTTTTGTTTACCATATTTGTCTCTCAGTTATGCTTGGAAAACTCATTTCCCTCTCCTATAGTTTTGAGGGCATTTTTCTTGGTTCCATGCCTTCCATGGTTAAATAATTAACAATAATTGTATCATGATGCTCTTACACCTTTCCCTATCCTTAAAATACATTCCTAAACACTTCCCATCACTCATATCCCTGAAAATCATCATTTTCCACAAACCCTAACTTATTGCTACAATTTGAAACTTTTCTAGACTAGGCCTGTGTTTTGTCTTTTTGGACCCCTTCCCCTCACTCAATCCTTTAAATTCCACTTTTCACTACTTCCTAACATCCCCCTACTTCAAAAAAGTTTCCTAAGAATTTATAAGCCCCCTATCCCATATATTTCCCTTCATTCTTATAAATTTCCCAAATCCCTTGTTTTGCCTACACTAAACCCTAATTTCCTCTCCCATTGAGCTAGGGTTTCCTATGGAATCAGGGACATCTAAACAAAGGAGGCATACAGGAGGTCATATCAGCAAGTATGAGGCCATTCCAGCTCATAAACATCATTCTCCATCATTTTTCAAGAATTCATTCCAAGTGACAATTCATTTGCTACACATAGGGCCAGTTTTGCTTCAAAGTATGTTTCTGACCAAATGGAGACAAATTTCACAAAAATTAAGGAGTGTTTTGTTACTCACATACCAAGAAAGAAAAAAATACTTCATTTTTTACATAGGTGTTATGGTTTGGGAGGAATTCTAAAAATATAGTTGCTACAGGAGAGTTGTTGCACTTCTTGAGTATTCTAGGGAAAATCAATGTTTCTCCCTCATAGAGTGTCCAAATGACTTGCATGATAAGTCAAATGATAAATAGATAGAGAGATATTTCAAATTACCTATTATGACCTCAGTTTCAAGTTGAGGAAGGCCTCAAAAATTTTCCTCAAATATCACACTACATTTTTGCACCCCCATTATGCACTTTTTGAACAGGCTTGAGAGAATTGATTTTTGAGGGGCTATACTTAGTCATTTGCAATGCTTGATAGGTCCACTGTGTAGCCAACAGAGAGATATTCCCAACAAGATATCATGAGCTCAATTTTTAGTTTTGGAAGGCCTCCAAAATTTTCCTTGAAGTTGGCACTACGTTACTAGAGCGTGGCGTTGTGCTTTTTCTAGTGGCGCTGCACTTTTGCTTCAAGGGCAATGTGCTTTTTCGTAGGGTGCTGCTCTTTTTCTAGGGACCTCCAATGACAAAACTAAAGGCACCATTGGATTCAAAATTCTAAATACAGTCACCCTAGAAACGTTTCTAAGCTTTTTTTGGCCAACTGGTTAGTCAAAAAGTCAAGAAACACCTCACAAAACATATTTCTTCCCTGTTTTGGAGGATGGCGTTGCGCTTTTGACCAGTCTTGGGAGAATGAAGTTTCTAAGGGTCAAAGAAACATTGTTTTGGAAAATAATCACATATCTAGAAACTGAACATGACATGCTTTCCAATGAGCTATCTTGAGCTCAATTTGGACACTGGGAACCCCTTCAAAAGTGGAGATGAAGCTGGCACTACACTTTTTACACTACCGCTGCGCTTTTTAGCAATTTTCGGAGTTTCCTAATATTTGTAAATTTTCTCAATTTTCTCAGTTTCACTTTGAAAAATGAATTTTTACCAATGTAATATAAGGATTTAAATGTAATAACCTTGTTTCTACACTCATATAGGTTTAAATACATTAGGTGAAAACTCTTGATGAGATGTAATGAATTAGTTTCCAAAAAGTGAGGGATGAGTCAGTTTGACCTCCCTACACTCTAGGTTTCAATAAGTTTTTTGGTGGAACTGATCCTCCACTCATGGATTCAACCCCTGAGGTTGGGAGAGGTTTTTTTATGTCTATATATTTCAGTTCTTGACTCATTTCAGAGGTTGGATGTTGTTGTGTTCATCACAGAGTCTAGTGTAATCAATATTTGGCAGGAAATTAATGAAAACGTTGCAGAATTTCTTTGGGATACTTGTGGTATGGAAATTTAGCATAGTTTATTCTCATGTTTAATATGTATGAATATTTTGTCTTCATGATCCATTTCATCTCTATTATATTTTGGTTTTCAATTTGATAAGCATAATACATCTCTCATGCTCTGTTTGTGGAAAATATTCATAGTTTGTTCATTTTCTTCAGTTTAGAAAGAATACATGCTTTTCATTTCTATTTATATCTTCTCATCAATTTAATCCATCTCACCTTGAAACCCTAAAGTGTTAACTTGTAATATCCCAAAATCGGGACTGCTAGTAAGGCATGCCTGAAAAATGCATTTTTCAGGAATGACTGCTACAGCTCTTGAAATTAGCCCTTGGATTCCTTATATATGAGTATCTAAGACCTAAATACAAGACGATATTAGAAACAAATCTCTCTATGTGGGTTAAACAGATCTTTCACACCTAGGAAGACTTGAAAACTGCCCAAAGAAGGGACTGCAGCAATACAAAAGAACATTGCCCAGAAAATAATGCAGTTTATGATAGAAGTATCAATAGGACAATATGAAAACTTAAAAAATATCTCATACAATGAAAAATAAGATTTACATTAAAGCCCAATCAATGTACAAGAGAAATAAAGAGACTTTATGGAGAAAAACCATCTAAAAGAGGTGTTGCAACAAATATATTTCACTACAAAGCCTTGAAAACATTATTTTTATGAGTAAAAAATAGTTTTAGGTTACAAATTAGATATAGGACAGATCTGTACATAGACTGTCTCTATTTTACATCCCCCTTGGGGTTTTCAGCAAAACATGAAGCACAGAGAGTAGATCTGAGATCTACAACAGTAGATCTATAGAATGATTTAGAAAATCTGAAGTAGATACATCAATGAATAAATCATATCTGAAACATACATGGATTATATGGCTAATCCATGGATCACCACAATGCAAGGAAGGCTCCTTTACACTAGAGAGCTCTCCTCCAAACAGTTGCCAAACACCCTGCAAATCTTCTCTTGCAAAATAACACAGTACAGGGAGATAAACTTCATTGTAGCCTTGATGTAGACTTTGGCCTGATGCCAAGTTGTATATATGAAGCTCAAGTCAGCTAATACACTCTTGCCAATGGGATATAAAGCTTTCCCACTGAAAAGAGGCACTAGTATTGTCTAGATTTGAATAGATGTAGTCTCCACTTGTTGCTACTCACAAGGACAATCAAACCCTCAACAGGATCTGAGTTGCAGTTGAAAGAAGAAGCTTGGCCAAATTTTTGATAGTGGACCAAGAAATTCAAGACTCTTCCAAGATGCCCCTCAAGGAAAGAGGTGGGATTCCCAACCAAGAACACCCAGTGCTAAACAACACTATTCTTAGCTAAAAAGATAGATAATGATAAGTTTTTAAACAGAAAAATCCTTCAAAGATAATTTTTCAACAACCCCTCTCATGCTTCTATCCTCTTTCATTTATAGGATGAATGTCGTGCAAACCCTAAACCATCTCAAAAGGTTTAGCTTCTTTCACATTGGAACCCTCCAACTAGATATGCATTGTTCATCAAGGTACACTGCAGCTGGACAGCACTGTATATTTGGTCCTGTTGACCTAGTCAATTTTCACAATCCCCTTTCATACCTGAAGGAGTTTCATTAAAGCAGCCCAGATTTAGCCTTGTTCACATGGGAAATGATTTATTTTGTTGTTTAAGGAGTTTAATTTGTCCTCCTTTACAATTTTATTGTTGAACAAGAAAATGAAAACAAAAAGGAATATTCCTATTATCTTGGGCTAATTAGGAATATTACAGTCCTTCCCTCCAAAATGTTGCTTGTCCTCAAGCAACTGATAAGGTGAGTGCTGCAACTCATCTCCTCCTCCATTGGTGTCACCAACAAAGGATAAGCTTCTTTCATAAGCTAAGTGACCACCAATCCATCCATCCATGACTTGTCCCAACAATGTCCTCATGAGGTGAAAACAACCCCTCCCATAAAGAAATAATGAATCACATGAAACAACCATGGTTTTCCCAATGCCCTACCTGAAATACAAAACATAAAGTACAGGGAGTGTAGTCATCCCATAGGGCACATGCATGTTGTTGAGTCTCAAAAGTGTTTTCCATATTCATACATATTTCCATTATTTCATTACCATTTAGCTCTCATTTCATAACTATCTGACCTAAAACCCTACATCAAGTAACCATTTTCATAAATATATGGGTTAGGATCCTTGTCTTCCAAAGTTATTTATTTTATGTGTTTAAAGTAAATTTATGATTAGAAACTAGAAAATTAACATAGTTTCATATATCTATATATGTGTTATGAGTTTTGTGACATGTGTAGGTCAAAAGGAAGCTTCTAAAAGACTTTTATGTGGCCTCCCAAAACCAAATTCGAATTTGAGTGGAGAAGATCATGGGATCATGAGAACATGTGTCTCATTTCCTTTTTGTATTGAAACTCTAAGAAGATATGTGTCTCATTTCTTATTTGTATTGAAACTCTAAAAATACATGTGTCTTATCATTTCCTATTTTGATTGTAACATTGGCGATATAGGGAGAGATTCATGGACTCTCATTAATGAGATGACTTCTCATATTTTCGTATAAATAGGGGAAGCTTTTTCCTATCAAGTGTAGTGAAAAATAGGAGAAGAAGAGAAAGGATTAGAGAGTGTTTTGTAACAAAGCTTAAGATGGAATGGGATGTAGATTTGTGAGTTTATCAATAAAGAAGTTCAGTTCATTGATGTTGTTTCGATTACAACTTTAAGAAGCTGAAGAATTTCACCAAATTGGTAGCAGAGGGTCCCTGCTATTCGAGGAGGTTTTACATGTTTTCTAGATAAGTCATTTTCAATTATGTTTTGTCATATTTTCTTACTTAGATTGCTTTCTAAAATCATAGCTTTTAGCATTATGTTTCATGTCATTTTCTTGGATAAAGGATTCTCATGATATTGCAGTTAGTCTCTTTCTCAAGCTCTTCCAATACATCTCTATTAAATGAATGGGATTCAATTGTAATATTTTGAGTTATTAGCATTTCATTTTCTGTTACTTAGTTAAAAGGAAGATCCTCATTATACTACAGTTAGTCTCTTTCAAAAGCTCTTCCAATAAACCTCTAATTCACGAATCAGACTTAGTTGTAATATTGTGAGTTATTGATTGTTTTTCCTTATCACATTATGATTAATCTCTTTCAAAAGCTCTTCCAATAAACCTCTAACTCATGAATGAGATTTAGTTGTAATTTTATAAGTTGTTTTAGCATTTCATAGGAGATCCTTACTAGATTATAGTAATATTTTTCTCAAGCTCTTTCAATAAACTTCTATCAAATGAATGAGATTTCACTATAATTCTTTAAGTTACTGTTTGTTTCAACATTTCCTTTTATGTTTTAGGAGATCCTCATTGCATTAGAATTAATCTTTTTCACAAGATCTTCCAACAAATCTCTAACTAAATGAATCAGATTAAGTTGTAGTGTTTTTAGTGACTTTTCATTTCATGAATGTTCATTTATAAGATGTAATATCCATGGATTAGGATTCTCTGTTTTCATCATTTTCTAGTTAGGAACAGAATTTGCAAATAAACTTTGTTTTAATTTATTTATTAACATTTACTTTTCACCCTTTTGACATAGATCTAACTTTATCTTCTTAGCATAGAGTAGCATACTAAGCATCAAACATAAAAACCCCAAAACATCAATAAAACACTAAAAACAACGAAGTAAGAAAAATGGATATTTAGGCACATATAGTGCATCACACTTCATCAGTTTACTAGCCCTGGTTGATAATTTATGTTAGCAATTTAGGACACTAAATTGACTAAACACATGCCTTCCCTCATTCCTCCATTCATCCCCATGAAAAGTACAAGCACATCATCAATATAGGCGATCAAGAAAATGTATAAATAAACAGAAATATGTGTTCATGGAGGTGGATCATAGTCCCACATGTGGAACCAGTGCAAAGAATCCCCTGCCTGCATCAAACCAAGATGTGGTAAGTGGCTTTCCCATCACTTAATTGCTGCCCAAGTCATCTCACTATTGTAGAAAATCTGAGATATATTTGGTGCCTTTGGGAAGCACCCATCATGAAAATAAATCTCCTTTTTCACATCAAGGGAGTGGCGAAATTCAGAATTCCTAGTGGCCCAACAATTGCCATGAAATTTACATGATACATTGCTCCTTTTAGGAGTCACGACCTGCATACAAATGGTAAAAGAACATGTACTAATAGAAAAATAAAATTTCTTTACATGAATAGATTCTTTAACATCAAAATTACTCATACAAATGGAGTTGTGCATTGGCTTTTCTCCTCTTTCAAAAGAAGGAAGATATGGCTGAAATGACTCTTGCATAGAGTCCCTTGGCTACCTCAGCTCCACATAGCTCATGCACTCTTGAAATTGCTGATGTAGTTCCTCTCTCAAGCCTTCCCAGTCAAAGATCCTCATGATTAGAGTGTATATTTGCATTGACTGCATATGGCTGGAAAAGAACTCTTTGTGTGCTCCTTGTAGTATCTTCTGCTTGAGCTTGGAAGCTCTAGACAAGAATACTCTACCATGATGATAAATGACCTCTCCTTGGAATGAATAACCCTCTCCTTGCAGCATGTCATCAAGTATCATACATGTGTGAAGATCTTTGGAATACTCTAAAAGCAGTTGAGATTTCCAATACAGATCTACACTGCTCAACAATGGCAGCCCTTATGATACATCCAATGGAATGTCTGTCATATTTTTGATATTCTCCTTGGCATTCCCCATGCCATATGTGTGTGTTGGAAGGTTGATCCTTCCATTATTCTCCCCCCATAGCACAGATCTAGATAGGAGAGTGGGTGGTGATGATAAGGGAATAAGATATCCCTTTTCCTTGATCTTACCCAAGCCTCCTAGCGTTGTAGCCTTGTCTTATAATGCTCCAATCCTTCCTAGACTCATGAGTGGAGCATCAAGATTTGGGACACCTTTCACCAGATCTGAATCAAGTGATCTTCTAGGTGGTTTTCCATAAGACAGTGAAGCCTCATGGTTCTTTCTCCCATGCTTATCATATGGGATCAACATTCCCTTGCTTCCACAATGCAAGTTCACCTTTGATTTTTGTGTGGAAGCCTTCTAAAACTTGGAGACCCCTCTTAGTGGTGCAAGAGTTCCTCTGATTGGAGAATTTGCCCCATCTTCTGCTAGTGGATCAGCTAGGTGATCCCTCCTTTGTTCTGTCCCATTTTCTTCCAGCAAAGACACATGTTTCTCATACCCTCCATATGGGAAATCCTTAGGAAATCCTTGCAAAGGTGCAAGAACTCCTCTAGTGGAAGTCATTGCTTCATCTCCATCTCCAACTGAAAATAGATCTCCTCTTGCTATCACAACACTGGAGGATCTTCTCTTCTCTTCTTCTTCCTCCTCATCATGGTTGGAGAATTCTTCATCATCAAGAGATCCTTTTTCTTGATCTCTTAGTGAGGAAGAATCCCTCATGTCTTCTCTTTGAGATAAGAGATCTTTTTGTAGTGGGGCTTTTGCCTCTAGAAAATTGTGCAGAAACTTTTCAACCCCCTCAACAATGTTTATGACTAGAGTTGGCTCCATGAAATCTTCCAACTTATGCAGAAATGAAGATCTCTTGGGCTTGATTGGCTCTCCAAAGAAGTCTCTGAATGTGTCACATCAAATCTCTTCACTAGTCTCCTAGTGAAATTTGCATAAAAAAGATGTTTATCCCCTTTAAGGAAGAGGATTCAAACAACCACCAAGCATAAGATTTACCTTGAAGATGTAGCACTGCTACTCTGAAGGCTTCTTATTCTATCACTTGATGCAGCTGCAAGTATGTGTCAAGCTCCTTTACCCAAGACTTGGCTGAGTTTTTAGGTGATCCATCAAAAGTAGGTAGAGAGAATCTACCCAAAGTACACCCTTTCCTCCTACTATAGGTGTTGGATCTTTCTTCTTTGAGTTGACAGAACTCTGGGAAACTAATATTCTCTTTGAATCTCTTTGATTGAGATTCATATTCTTGGAGATAATCACCAAGAGTTTCCTCCTTTGGTGTTCCTCCTCTTCCTCCTTTCTCTGACAAGAAAGTAGGCATGCTACAACGCTGTGGAACATATTGTGTGGCTGAATTCTCACACACATCATATGAAGTAGTGGGGCTTTCTTCATGTTCAAACCCTTTCAGAATATCTATTTGTATTCCATTACTCACTCCCCTAATTTCATTCTTCAGCTCATACATATTTTGGAACAGATTTTTAGAAAACTCTTTCCCAATCAATCTTCCAGATGAAGGGTTTGATACCTTCACTTATGTGTCTTCGGTGTAACCACATTTTTGCACCAATATTTTCCTCCCATGAAAAGACATATTGGCTCTTCAAAATCAAAGCACAAGTTGTTCCAAGAAAGAGGCTTTGATACCACTGTAATATCCCAAAATCGGGACTTCTAGCAAGGCATGCCTGAAAAATGAATTTTTCAGGAATGGCTACTATAGCTCTTGAAATAAACCCTTGGATTCCTTATATCTAAGTATATAAGACATAAATCCAAGAAGATATCAGAAAAAAATCTCTCTAGGCAGGTTAAACATATCTCCCACACCTAGGAAGGCTTGAAAACTGCCCAAAGAAGGGACTGCAACAATACAAAAGAACACTACCCAGAAAATAATGCAGTTTATGATAGCAGTAGTAGTAGACCAATATGATAGCTTAAAAATAGCTGATACAATGATAAATCAGATTTACAGTAAATCCCAATCAATGTACAGAAGAAAGAAAGAGACTTTATGGAGAAAAACCCTCTAAAAGAGGTGCTGCAACAAATGTATTTCACTACAAAGCCTTGACAGCTTTCTTTTTATGTGTAAACAACAGGTGTAGGTTAAAAATTAGATATAGGATAGATCTGTGTACAAAAGGTTAGATATATATCATATCTGTACACTAGAATATCTCTATTTTACATCCCCCTTAGGGTTTTCAGCAAAACATGAAGCACAGAGAGTAGATCTAAGATCTACTGCAGCAGATCTATGGAATGATTCAGAAAATATGAAGTAGATACATCAATGAATAAATGAGATCTGAAACATACATGTATTATATGGCTAATCCATGGATCACCATAGTGCAAGAAAGGCTCCTTTACACCAGATATCTCTCCTCCAAACAGTTGCCAAACACCCTGCAAATCTTCTCTTGCAAAATAACGCAGTACAAAGAGATAAAATACATTGTAGCCTTGATGTATACTTTTTCCTAATTCCAAGTTGTAGATCTGAAGCTCAAGTCAGCTAATACACTCTTGCCAATGGGATAGAAATCTTTCCCAGTGAAAAGAGGCACTAGTATTGTCTAGATATGAATAGATCTAGCCTCCACTTGCTGTTGCTCACAAGGACAACCAAACCCTCAATAGGATCTAAGTTGTAGTTGAAAGAAGAAGCTTGGCCAAATGCCTGATAGTGGACCAATAAATGCAAGACTCTTACAAGAGGCCCCTCAAGAAAAGAGGTGGGATTCCCGACCAGGAACACCCAATGCTAAACATCATTATTCTCACCTAAACAACGAGAGAGTGAGAAGTGTCTAAAAAGAAAAATCCTTCAAATATAATATGTTCAACAACCCCTCTCATGCTACTCTCCTCTTTCATTTATAGGATGAAAGCCTTGCAAACCCTAAACCATATCAAAAGGTTTAGCTTCTTTCACATTGGAACCCTCCAACTAGATCTGCGATGTTCATCAAGCTACACTGCATCTGGACGACGCTGTAGATTTGGTCCTGTTGACCTAGTCAATTGTCACAATCCCCTTTCACACCTGAAGGAGTTTCATTAAAGCAACCCAGATTTAGCCTGGTTCACATGGGAATTGATTTATTTTTCTATTTAAGGAGTTTAATTTGTCCTCCTTTACAATTTTATTCTTGAACAAGAAAATGAAAACAAAAAGGAATATTCCTATTAGCTTGGGCTAATTAGGAATATTACATAGACTTCCTACCTACCTTGCCCCATTGAATCTGTGCAACCCTAATCTTATTTTCCCCAACCTAGCCTCTTTGACCTAATTCACCCATCCAGCAAACCAATTCAAACAAAACCCCTATACTCATAGCTAGCCTAAAACCCTAATTCATCAAACCCTCCCGGCTGTGATTTTGTGGAGAGAGCCCTCTTTGATTTGATAGGGCTAGCTACTAAGCTAAAATATTGGTCTATGGTTACCTCTTTTTGGACTCTTTCTCAGCCGTAGAGATCTGGTGGAGTGATAACATACTGGTGTCATTGTCGAGGAGGCGAAAAGACAAATATTCCTTGGGAAAGAACAAAAAATACAAGATATTATTGCTGATGGTGAACAATGATCAGGCACAAGAAGGTTGAAAATCATTCACTTAGCAACTCCAATGTCGAAAAAATCCCAAGGTTCAAAATTTTTATGGCGACTCCACTCTTCAAGAACCAGTAGTGTAAAAAACTTCTTGGTGACTTAATTGTTGTGAAAATGGACTCAATTGCTCGAAGGTATGCTCTCATGAGCCAATATCACATACCAGGTTTTCTAAACAGCATGCCTCTAGTTTGTTGGATGACATATCTTCTAAAGTTAAAAAATATGAAAGGTAATGATGATGCTCTTCATCTGGTGAGATTGCACATGCATGTGCATAGATTAAAGATTGATTTTCCTGAAGACTACTTGACGAAGATATTCATGGCCACTTTGGAAGGTAAATCTCGATCTTGGTATGAAAGTTTGCTACCTTCTTGTATTTATTGTTTAAAGGATTTTCATACCATGTTCTTTGAAAGGTATAAAGAATCTTTTCCTTCCTTAATATTAGTTCAAAACTGTTGTAAACATGTTGATAGTTCCATTAAAAATCTTGAGAATGTTTATGGAGATGATTAATTCATGGATGATGAGATCATGGAAGCCCTGTATGAAAAACCATTTTAGAAACATAGATAAAACTTAGAGGATACTTATCAAGATGCTCAGGAAATTTTACAGTAGGATGAAGATCTTTTTACAGTTGAAAATGATGGAAGACAAGGTCCTAATTCAGATCTTCTTGCAGCAGAATATTGTATGCAGGAAAATCAAGTTCCAATTTTAGATTGGAATAAAGTCAAGTTGTCTATTCCAGATCTAGATTCAAATTTTGATGATGACGAGTATGTTGTTATGGATCCCATGAAGGAGAGATCTATTGTTGATATCACCTTGAATGAAGAAAACAAATTTATTTACCCAAGCGTTCTCATCCCATTAGAACAAAGTCTTCAGAAGGAGGTAATCCAATCCCTTTATGAAAAACAAGATGAGATCTTTGTTCAATTAAGTGAAAAATATTCTTTGGATGAATCTTCAATAAATGATATAAATTCCAGTTTTGAGTTGAAAGAAAAATATGAATTTTTCCCTCTTATGACTGATGAGTGTGATAAGAAACATGACAATCTGGTTGCCATGTCATATGAAGATGATCAACAATGTATTCAAATTGCAGAGGACCGGGGCATTGAGGACTGTCATTCAGATTTTTATTCTCATGTTTCATGTTTTGAATTTTTATTTCAATAAGAAATCTTCTCACCTACTTGTTCATAATTTTTTGAAGACCAAGAACACATTCTTGCTGAGGTACATTATGAAGAGAGATCGAATTAAAGAGAAAAAAACTACCTTGTTTCTTCTAGATCAGCAAGAGGTAAATTTTCATGTTTTTCAGGATCTAGTGGAAATTTTATCGCAGTCAGCAGTGAAGGTAATTATTTTAGTATTCAATGATGATGGAGATCATTTTCAGCTATGTTTTTGGCTGCCAAATTGTAACTATTTATTGTTGTCCAGAGAATCGGATTAGGAGAATCAATCAAGGAGGAATTTGATTGATTATTTACAACATATTTTTGATATATTTTGATTGTACATATGTCATTAGCAAGAGAGTTTATTTCATCGAGATTTGAAGCCCTAAAGTCTCGGTGATATAATGCCATAAATAAGTTTAGTAATTTTTTATTTTAGTCAAGTCTTGATTCAGTTTATTGAGTCAATTTTTCAGTATGTAGTTTGTTTTTAGGTTTTTGACTCCATGCCCAATGGATAAGCTACCTTGTCTATGATTTTCTTGGCACCTCCAAGGAGATACCATCTGATTTATAATGGGTGGCTGACTTGTTATGTTATGCAAGCACCTCCCTCTCAGTTAAACAAATTAAGATCTTGCTTATACTTGATAATGCGGAATTGAATACTTGAAATAGGTGTATGTGTTTTAAATTGTTTTAATGCTTTAAGTGTGAGGAATTACACATTTTTTTTTTTGATATTAAGCATATACAACAACCATAAATTTCAGCAAAATAGCATCAAAACATATCAACAAATTTAATAAAGGAGTTCACTAGAATGTTGTGGGCTACTTCTCCTTGAGCCCTTATCAAATTGACTTGCCTCTTTGGCATTATGATGGAAAAATTATTTTAAAAGTTACTTAATCAACTCCAATGGTTATTTGTACTATACCATTGGGTTTTGAATACCATCATACCCCTGGAATGGCTGCTATCTCTTTGGAGATGGACATAGGCTCCTTTAGACTTTACCTCTTCTTTCGGTGCCCTTAAGCTTCCCTGAGCTTCTCTGTGGTACTAAATCCTTAAGAAATAATTTTTTTTCCCTGAAATATTTTCTACTATCTCCATCATTTATCATTCATCAAAAATAGACTGATAGTTTTCTCCAAATGAGCTCTGGATCCCCAATCTAGGCCTCCAACCCCTGTTGGCCCTAGGTTTCCCGAAAATTCCCTATGGCTTCTTCGACTCTATATGTCTCAAAATGGCTCTCAAAATACTTTCATTAGATTCATAATGTCCAAAATAGTCGGAATAGAATATTCATTTGATGAAAAAGGCCTCTGGCTACTCTAGTTACACCCCCAACACCTGGTGGCACCTTGTGGCTTTGGGCTCACTGAAAAATTCTCTGAATAATCTCGGCCTTCAGAGGTCTTCAAAAGATTCTGAAAATACTTCCATTGGATTCAAAAGGTTAAATATAGTCAGAAATGACTTTTATACTGGTTTTCTGAGAATGGTTATTAGCTGCTCTGGTTAGGCCTCATTCTCCTACTGGCCCATGGTGGTCGTTGGAACTTCTCTGAAGCACATTAACCTTTAAAAGTCCATTTTCGGCTCATAAAACCTCACCAATGGTTCTAGAATGTCTGAAACATCCAAAATTTACTATTTTTTTTCTAAGTATGGCCTCTAGCTGCCCTGGCTAGGCCTCATACTGCTGCTAGCCCCTAGTGGCCCCTAAAACTTCTCTGAAGAAAAATCTCACTCAAAAGTCCTTTTATGGCTCTGCAACCCTCACCAATGAGTCTAGAATGTCCAAGAAAGTCGAAATTAACTATTCACACTCTCATAATGGTCGAGTAATCCTCAAGATATAGCATAATAAATTTTTCCCAGTAACACCTAAAACAACTCCACCAATTGTGGAGAACTCCTCTTTAACTAGAGTTATTTTGGAAAAAAAATACACAAAAGATAGGGCACACTAAAAACTCCACCGAAATAGCTGTAACACTAAATGTTAGTTGTTGGGGTGTTGGGCACATGCCCCCCAAACCCTACGGTTATGGTGACCATTGGCAGAACTAAGTGCTTGAACTACAGTTTACAAAGCTGAACACTAGGTTAAGTCAACAACCATCCCATGTGACAACACATAAATTTTGCAATAAAATTTAGTGGTTTATCTGCTGAGGAGACTATTGGCATTAAACCGTTGCATGTGACATGAAAACTTCTAGCGGATACGGTTGCATTAAAATGCGGGTTAACATTTATGTCATGGTTGTTGTAATAACATGTGACCACATATCATGGACCGTTGGTGGTCCCAATTCCCAAACGCCGAAAAATTAAACTTTAAATATAAACCTTGGCCTATAGATGTTAAGAAACAATGTAGATCGGTTGGTGGAGGTCTATGCACGCAGGTTTGAGGTCGCATGGTCGAACCCTGCGGACCTCAACAAAATTTTGGAATGCAGTTCGTGGTGGCCCCATGGCTGGCCACATGGCACCTTCTCATTGGCTCATCCAAAGTCCACTGAATAAAATTGTGCCACTTGTCAACCCGTGAATGGCCTGGGAGGAATATTGTAGGGAATATTCTAAGGAATATTCTAGGGAATATTCTAAGGAATATTCTAGGAATATTCTAAGGAATATTCTAAGAATATTCCTAGGAATATTATTTTTTGCTGACAGTACAAATTCCCAGTCAACCTTGGTCAGCTATCGAAATTTTCAGTTTACTATACTTTTCAAATCACGATAACTTCTTGATACGGTGTTGGTTTTTCGAACCATTTGTGGCACCAAGATCAAGAAGATGAGATCTATCTGTTCGCTCAAGTTCAACACACTTTCAAACACTTTGAAATTTGAGTTATCACTTAGGTGCTTGATCCAAATATGACCACCATCCCCAGCTGGAGGCAATGTTAGTGTCATTTTTTTCATCCTGCCACCAGTGATCAAAATATCTCCTTTTCACATCATATTAGGGTTCCATTCTAATTTTTTTTATCATTCCACTAGGTCATGCAAAAAATTGGTCACTAATTAGGATATTGAGATCATTACTACTCCTTTCACTTCCATGGTCAATGGACATCATTATGGTCAGGTCACTCATTATTGAAGGAGTCCCATAGTCAGCATGGTCATCATTCAACTCATTCTTCCATGTTGTGCCATCATTAGTTCATAAGGTCAAAATCATGAAAATTGGTCATTTCACCATAAAATTCATCTTTTGAAGGAGTAGTAATAGTCAAAGGTATTCAACAATTTCAGGTTCCAAAACTATCATTTCCAAGGAAGTGGTTTTTTGTTTACCATATTTGTCTCTTAGTTGTCCTTGGAAAACTCATTTCCCTCTCTTAGGGTTTTGAGGACAATTTTCTTGGTTACATCCCTTCCATGGTTAAATTATCAACAATACTTATATCATGATGCTCTTACACGCTCCCCTATCCTTAAAATACCTTCCTAAGCACTTCCCATCACTTGTATCCCTCAAAATCATATTTTTTCCACAAACCCTAGCCTATTGCTACAATTTGACAATTTTCTAGACTAGGCCTGTATTTTTTCCTTTTGGACCCATTCCCCTCACTCAATCCTTGAAATTCCACTTTCACTTAATTCCTAACATCTCTCCCTATGTCCAAAAATTTTCCTAAGAATTTATAATCCCCCTATTCCATTTATTTCCCTTCATTCTTATAAATTGCCCAAATCCCCTATTTTGCCTACACTAAACCCTAATTTCCTCTCCCATTGAGCTAGGGTTTGCTATGGAATCAGAGACATCTGAGCAGAGGAGGAATAAGGGAGGTCATTTCAGAAATTATGAAGCCATTCCTTTTCATAAACATCATGTCTCCATCATCTTTTAGGAAGCCATTCCAAGGGACAAATCATTTGCTACACATAGGGCCAGTTTTTATTCAAAGTATGTTTCAGACCAAATAGAGATGAATTTCAAAAATATGAAAGTTATTTTTGTTAATCATAGACCAAGTAAGAAAAACCTCCTTTCATTTTTACACAGATATTATGGTTTGGGAGGAATGCTACGCTTTTTAACCAGTTGAAATTGGTGCTGCGCTTTTCACATGGGCATTGTGATTTTTCCCTATTTTTTGAGTTTCCTCATATTTGTAAATTTCTTCAGTTTTGTCAGTTTCACTTTGACAAATGAATTTTTACCAATGTAATTTAAGGATTTAAATGTAATAATCATGTTTTTACAATTACCTGTGGGTAAATATGTTAGTTGAAAACTCTTGATGAGATGTAATGAATCAATTTCCAAAAAGTGAGGGATGAGTCAGTTTGAACTCCCTACGCTCAAGGTTTTAGTTCAATTTTTCGTGGAGCTGCTCCTCCACTCATGGATTCTACCCTTGAGGTTGGGAGAGGTTATTTTATTTCTATATCTTTCAATTCTTGACTCATTTCATAGGTTGGATGGTGTTTCATTGATAAGAGACTCTAGTGTAACCGGTATTTGGCAGGAAATTAATGAAAGGGTTGCAACTATTTCTTTGGGATGCTGGTGGTATAGAAATTTAGCATAATATATTCTCATGTTTCATATGTATGAATTTTTTGTCTTCATGATCCATTTCATCTCTATTATATGTTGGTTTTTAAGATGATAAGCATAATACATCTCTCATGCTCTGTTTTTGGAAAATATTCATTGTATGTTCATTTTCTTCAGTTTAGAAATAATACATGCTTTGCTTTGCTCTTTCTAGCTCCTCATCAGTCTAATCCATCTCACACTGAAACCCTAAAGTGTTAGCCTTCTTACCTACCTTTCCCCATTGAATAGCTGCAACCTAAATCTTATTTTCACTGACCTAGCCTCTTTGACCTAATTCACCCATCTAGCAAACCAATTCAAACAAAACCCTTATACTCATACCTAGCATAAAATCTTAATTCATCTAGCCCTCCAGGTTGTGATTTTTTGGAGAGAGCCCTCTCTGATTTGGCAGGGCTAGCTACCAAGTTAAAATATTGGTCTGTGGTTACCTCTGTTTGGACTCTTTCTCAACCTTAGAGATCCGATGGAGTGATAACAAAGTCAAGTCCCCATTGCTAGAATGGTGCTTGGACTTCAATTGGTTTAAGAGGAAAAGGTAAAATTTTTGTTTTTCCTTGAAATAAATGACACTCATGGCAACTGTTAACTATTTCATAGACATCAAAAAATAAAGTGGGCCAATAAAAACCTGCTCTCAAATTTTATTGCTGTATTTTTCCAATAAAAATGACCTCCACAGTCACCCTTATTGATGCAGGGGCATTAGACCCAAGACAATTTTTGTACATAAATAAACATAAGGGGGGTATCATGTTTTTTTTCCCTATGTAAATATCCATAGTTGAGTAATTTTAGTCAATTAGAGGGAGAAATGTAACTGCCCGAATGATTAGTGGACATAGGAAGCGATAGTCCATTTTAGTCTGTCATAGTGTTAGTTTAAATTGTAATTGTAGGAATTGAAGGGTTTGTGAGTCATCAAGGAAATTGAAGTGATTCATTATAATTGTATAAAAGTAAACCTCTGTGATAGGGTCGAGAGGGCTGCAGAGATCTGCGCAAACCTGCACATAGACTTGCCTGTACCCGCAGAGAGCTGCATGGGGGAAGAAGGCCATCAGATTGAATATCTGGCCAGCTAGTAATTGTAAATCAATCCATCGTGTAAATAAGAAATGGTTCAGTCTATTCGTTTCTTGTGGAGTTAATGCATGTGTGAGAGTATATCCGCTTTGTTGAATAACTTCTGTGTGAACATGAGTATGCATCCTGATGGAGGATAAAGGAAATCGTGTGTATGATTTATTTCTGTGTAATTGAAGCCTGAATTCCATAATTAAGGATACGAGCGGAGTGATAGACCTCTGTACAATCCATAATAGGAATCCTTGTGTAGAAGGACAAACAAGAACCTGGGATTAGTTACATAGACTGCGTAGAAGACCAGCCGAGACCGAAAGGGTAACTAGTCCATTTATGTGTGTTGAACTTTGGCAATGGCCTGTGCTAAGTACTGACTCCTCATTGAAGGGAGTGGGTATATAAATCGGAACCACGAGTGAAAGGCGAAGGAACTTGAGTGCAATGGAATAGCGCGTTGATGAGTTGAGCGGAACCTGGCGTGGAGAAGCGGAACTATGACCGGAGGAACAATGAAAGCGGTTTGGAGATGGATGGTGGTTTTCATCGCACCACCTATCGTCAATGAGCAGTATTGGAGGAGTTGGGAGCAATTCCATAGAACTGATGATAGGCGTCCCTGAACGAAAATGGAAAACCACCATTTAAAGTGTGCCATCGCATGTTAACGTTTATACCAGGATGTCGAGCGATATGCGTACATGCCGTTGATCTGGGAAAGAGCCATCGGATGATGGTCGCTTGCTATAGATGCGCGAACGATAAACAAGGTGCGCGAACGATAAACGAGGTACGGGTGTGCATTTGATTGGTCAGTTAAAGTTCGTATCAGGACGCCGAGCGATATTGATACATACCGTTGATCTAGAGGCTCGATATCTAATGGTGATCGCTCGCAGGATTTTCACGAAGTTTAATTAAAGGTACACTGTATGCATTCCACGATTGTATTGTGGGACAGGACAGAGATATATGTAATGAATTCGGGTTATTAATATACGACGGCAACCTTGGTTATAAGGTTCGACGATAAAGTTGAAATTCGTAAACATATTACATATCACCATGGGTCTTAACATTTGATTGAATACAATATAGCTTAAATATGTACCTACCGAGGGTTATATGACAAGGTTAACCACATATATATTTGGCAGTCAATCCTTACGGATGTCGGGTTATTTGTGTGATCGAATTGCATATATTATATACATTGAGATATTATGGTGTGCGTATAATGTTTGAATATGCGAAGTGGGGGTCACATGAATTGTGATTAGGCGCGTAGTTAAGAGACAGAGGGTTTAATATGCATGGTGTGGAAACCTTATTATTTTGGTTATAGCTATAAAGGGAACGTTGAATTAATATCTCAATTCAGATCTGTTTATTAAAATTGCCAGCTCAGGAAGTAAGAGAAAAAAGTGTGAGATTGCGCGGATTGGGAAATGATTGGGCATGAAAATTTGGATGCATTTACACACAATTGAGGATTGGGACCAAGGTAAATCGGGTCCAAGGGTGGCCCCGCTGTCAAGTGGTATCAGAGCTAGAATTTAGTTAGCTCGTTGAAGAGTTTGTTTTTGAAATGCACATGTATTGAACATGAAAGGATAGTTGATGTTAGAATCTGTTTAATAGAGAAAATTGTAGATTTGATTTGACATGCAGTGAAGGTCTCCAGATGAACAGAATCTGGATTTGAAGATAGAAGATTGCAAAAGGTAGAAATGCAGTGCAAGTGAGGAGAGAAGGAACAAGATCATTCATGGATCTTGAGAGGTAAGATGATGAGCCTTATTTGAACTCTGGTTGGAAGGTATTGTTTGCAGAATACAGAGTGCAAGAAATTGAGGAAGACATCTCAGCAGAAGTAGATCACAAGCTTTGAGAGCAGTGATAGAAGAGTCCATAAAGGGATTTGAGTGCATAAAGAGTGTGGAAGAACCTGAAATAATTCCCAACTGAGGTTGGATGAAAGAAGAAAAGGGGTGTTCTTGAAAAATTTGCAATGTGAAGCCTAGAGAGCAGAGAGAGTGCTCCAGAGATTCCCAAGAGAGGGGACCAATACTTGCCAAAAGCCGAAGCTCAGGAGAGAAGCTTGGTGAGGTAAGTTGTAGCAAGAGAGCTTGTTGTTGTAGAGGCTTAGTGCAGCTTGTGAGTGAATAAATCCTAGAGAAGAGAATGGCTAGTGAGAGCCATAGCAGAGACTGCAGAGATTGCAGAGATTCTGAGAGAAACCACAGCAGAAGAGTGTGTGAAGATGCCAAAGAAAATGGCATGAGGAAGAAGAAATACACAGATGAAGAATGGCAGAAAGAATTAGCTGAGATCAGGGAAGATTTTAATGAACTAAAGAGAAGGATAGAATAAAGCCAGAGAGTTGGTTGGCTCATGAAATGAAGATAAAGTGGCAAAGGTTACAAAGGAATAAGGAGCAGATGATGAATGCTCAGAAGAAGAAAGAAATACTCAGAGCAATTGAGTATCTGGAGAAAGACTTGGATACTGAAGCTTCAAGTGGGACCAAGGGGTCCAAGAGCCTTACATCTGACATATTTTGTATGTTTTCAGGAACAACAGGTGAGAAAGAACAAACTACTGATGTTGTCACTGAGGAAGAAAATGGAGCAGCGACATGTTTTGAGGATGTCCATGCACAGTTGGAGAAATATTCTTCTTTCCAACATATTGGAAGCAGAAGAGCTTTAGTTTGTGATATTGGCCAGAAGCTGGAGGCTGAACAGCTTGAGGACTCTGAAGAAGAGACCATTGAAGAATCTCTGGAGAAAATGGAAGACTTGGAACAGCAGAAAGATTTGGTGGCCAAATCACCAATTGAAACCATGAGGTCTTGTGTTTTTGCATCTGACGAGTTGTGTGTGAATGCAGGTGTCAATGAAGGCAGTTCACATGATGAAAACGTGACAGATGAAGTTGGCTATTGCCAAGTAAAGTATGATGAGTATATTTCAGATGAAGAACAGATTGAACTATTGCATAAGAAGGAATTCATTAATTGCTTATTTGATAGAAGAGATTGTTTCAATGGAGTTGATGATGAATTTTTCATTAATGCTGATAATGACAGGCTACTTTTGTTAAATTTCCATGTGTAGAATGATGGAAAGGTAGCTGGAGTCTTTGTAGAGATGGGAGATCATGATTTTATTCTGATGAAGACTGAGGAGATAATGACAACAGAAGATAAAGAAGATTGTGGTGAGATGCCAAGATTGTGGCATGAGAAGAGGATAGAACCACGGAGGGAAGGTGTTCAGATGGTAAGGACAGAGATGATTGAAGATGAGAATGTTCCTTCTTGTGAACTAGAGCAGAAAGACATCCTTGAAGGGGATGGTGCAGAAGTGAGACTAACTGATGGTCTCAAGAAATGTTTGAAGAATTGGAATCAGCATTTTGATGTGCTGATTGAGGAGAAAAGAAAGTTGGGACAGCATATTGAGATGCTGACAGAAGAAGGGAAGGCTCTGAGGCCTTGTAGACTTTGTTCTAACAAATGTTTGATGAATGCAGATCCTGTTGATGATGGAGATAAGTTGATAGCATGGGGAAGTCAATTGATAGAGAAGGAGAATTTTGTGGAAGACATTAAACCATGGAATGGAGAAATTGAGCTGCTAGAGAGTATGTTGAATCAACATGATTCCATACAAGAAAGAAGACCTAAATTTCAGAATTGGGGGTTGCAGAATGTGAAGACACAATCGGATGAAGATAGAAAAGAATTGTTGATTGAATCATCATTAGGGACCATTGGGTATTGGGGTTTTGGAACCGATGAAGTGGCTGTGTTGACAGGCAAAGTAGAAGACAATCCATCACTTGGAGTTGTCTTAGAAAAAGAAGAGCTATTGCAGAATCAGGATGAGCAGCTGAGTGAAGATGAGACAAACATGTCTCAGATGCAGGAAATTGTTGCTATTAGTAGCAGAGAAGAATTGGCTTGTTCGAATAGACAAGGGAATATTAAAGAGAATACTGCATGGCAGACTATTGAGGCTGCTACAACAGTGGAGAACTAGAATTTCACTTTGACAGAAGATGAAGATACAATGGCTAGATAACTTAATTTCATTGCTGGAGTAATTCAAGAAGAAGGAAGGCAATTGCTAAAGATTGCCAAGGTAGAAGAAGAAGATGTTGAACCTGAGTTGCAGCATGGAGAAGATTTGTTTGGCCAAAGGAGATGGTGAGAATTTTTGCTGAAGATATTCAGAAAAGAAGGTGAAATGCCAGAGCAGCAGCTTGGAGTGTTGAAGCAACAAACTGAAGTGTTGCCAGCAGAGGAGAAATTTTTTTACTGTTGTAGAGAGGGTATGGATGATTGGGTGGCAGTAAGCATAGGAGCTAGGGCAGCAGTAAGAACTAAAGAAATAAGAATGCAGCAAACAAAATTAAGTGTCCAGCAGTCAAAAGAAATATCTGACAAAGAAATTGAATTGATAAGGAAACTGATGCAGAAGATGCCTCAAAAAGGGGCAGCAGTGAGGAAACAAGGAAATAGCAGCACAAGCAAAGAAGACAGAGGATGTTAAGGTATAGCCTATGGAAAGCTACAGTATAAAGTTTGGAAGCCAGGAGGAATGCGGAAGAAGTACGCTGCAATGGATGGCTAGTTGTAGAACAAGGCATGGGATCCACGAATACGAGATGAGAGCACATGATCAGGAGATCATGAATCATTTGAACCTGGGGAGTCTGATGCAGGGGAATTATACCCAAGACACTTTTTGTACATAAATAAACATAAGGGGGGGTCTCATGTTTTGTTTCCCTATGTAAATATCCATAGTTGAGTAATTTTAGTCAATTAGAGAGAGAAATGTAACTGCCCGAATGATTAGTGGGCATAGGAAGCGATAGTCCATTTCAGTCTGTCATAGCGTTAGTTTAAATTGTAACTCTAGGAATTGAATGGTTTGTGAGTCATCAAGGAAATTGAAGCGATTCATTGTAATTGTATAAAAATAAACCTCTGTGATAGGGTCGAGAGGGCTACAGAGACCTGCAGAGACCTGCACATAGACTTGCCTGTACCTGTAGAGAGCTGCATGGGGGAAGAAGGCCATCAGATTGAAGATCTGGCCAGCTAGTAATTGTAAATCAATCCATCGTGTAAATAAGAAATGGTTCAGTCTATTCGTGTCTTGTGGAGTTAATGCATGTGTGAGTGTATATCCGCTTTGTTGAATAAGTTCTGTGTGAACATGAGTATGCATCCTGATGGAGGATAAAGGAAATCCTGTGTATGATTTATTTCTGTGTAATTGAAGCCTAAATTCCATAAGTAAGGATACGAGTGGAGTGATAGACCTCTGTACAATCCATAATAGGAATCCTTGTGTAGAAGGACAGATAAGAACTCGGGATTAGTTACATAGACTACGTAGTAGATCGGCTGAGACCGAAAGGGTAACCAGTCCATTTATGTGTGTTGAACTTCGGCAATGGCCTGTGCTAAGTATTGACTCCTCATTGAAGGGAGCGGGTATATAAATCGGAACCACGAGTGAAAGGCGAAGGAACTTGAGCGAAACGGAATAGCGTGTTGATGAGTTGAGCAGAACCTGGCGTGGAGAAGCGGAACCGTGATCGGAGGAACAGTGAAAGCAGTTTGGAGCTGGGTGGTGGTTTTCATCACACCACATATTGTCAATGAGCAGTATTTGAGGAGTTGGGAGCAATTCCATAGAACTGATGATAGGCGTCCCTGAACGAAAATGGAAAACCACCATTTAAAGTGCGCCATCGCATGTTAACATTTGTACCAGGATGTCGAGCGATATGCGTACATGCCGTTGATCTGGGAAAGAGCCATCGGACGGTGGTCACTTGCTATAGATGCGCGAACAATAAACAAGGTGTGCGAATGATAAACGAGGTACGGGTGTGCATTTGATTGGTCAGTTAAAGTTCGTATCAGGACGCCGAGCGATATTGATACATACCGTTGATCTAGAGGCTCGATATCTAACGGTGATCGCTCGCAGGATTTTCACGAAGTTTAATTAAAGGTACACTGTATGCATTCCGCGATTTTATTGTGGGCCAGGACGGAGATATATGTAATGAATTCGGGTTATTAATATACGGCGGCAACCTTGGTTATAAGGTTCGAGGATAAAGTTGAAATTCGTAAACATATTACATATCACCATGGGTCTTAACATTTGATTGAATACAATATAGCTTAAATATGTACTTGCTGAGGGTTATATGACAAGGTTAACCGCATATATATTTGGCGGTCAATCCTTACGATGTCGAGTTATTTGAGTGACTGAATTGCATATATTATATACATTGAGATATTATGGTGTGCGTATAATGTTTGAATATGCGAAGTGGGGGTCACATGAATTGTAATTAGGCACGTAGTTAAGAGATAGAGGGTTTAATACACATGGTGTGGAAAACTTATTATTTTGGTTATAGCTATAAAGGGAACATTGAATTAATATCTCAATTCAGAGTTGTTTATTAAAATTTCCAGCACAAGAAGTAAGAGAACAAAGTGTGAGATTGCCCGGATTGGGAAATGATTGGGCATGAAACTTTGGATGCATTTACACACAATTGAGGATTGGGACCAAGGTAAACCAGGGCCAAGGGTGGCCCCTCTGCCACTTATGGAAATATGTCATGACTTTCTCAACTTCACCTTCAACTAAACAGTTCAACAATATTCCACCAGAATATTTCTAGTATAGGACACCATTCAGAATGTAATATTTCAGTACTATTAACTTCAATTATCTTGATGTTGAGTCTCAAAAGGGTTTTCCATATTCGTACATATTTCCATTATGTCATTACCATTTAGCTCTCATTTCATAACTATCTGACCTAAAACCCTACATAAAGTAACCATTTTCACAAATATATGGGTTAGGATCCTTGTCTTCCAAATTTATTTATTTTATGTGTTTAAAGTGAATTTATGATTAGAAACTAGAAAATTAACATAGTTTCATATATCTATATATGTGTTATGAGTTTTGTGACATGTGTAGTTCAAAAGGAAGCTTCTAAAAGACCTTTATGTGGCCTCCCAAAACCAAATTCTAATTTGAGTGGAGAAGATCATGGGATCATGAGGACATGTGTCTCATTTCCTTTTTGTATTGAAAGTCTAAGAAGATATGTGTCTCATTTCTTATTTGTATTGAAACTCTAAAAATACATGTGTCTTATCATTTCTTATTTTTATTGTAACTCTAGAGATAGAGAGAGAGATTCATGGACTCTCATTAATGAGATAACTTCTCATATTTTTGTATAAATAGGGGAAGCTTTTTCCTATCAAGAGTAGTGAAAAATAGGAGAAGAAGAGAAATGATTAGAGAGTGTTTTGTAACGAAGCTTAAGATGGAATGGGATGTAGATTTGTGAGTTTATCAATAAAGAAGTTCAGTTCATTGATGTTGTTTTGATTACAACTTTAAGAAGCTGAAGAATTTTACCAAATTGGTAGTAGAGGCCCCTTGCTATTTGAGGAGGTTTTACATGTTTTCTAGATAAGTCATTTTCAATTCTGTTTTGTCATATTTCCTTACTTAGATTGCTTTCTAAAATCATAGCTTTTAGCATTATGTTTTATGTAATTTTCTTGGATAAAGGATCCTCATGATATTATAGTTAGTCTCTTTCTCAAGCTCTTCCAATACATCTCTATTAAATGAATGGGATTCAATTGTAATATTCTGAGTTATTAGCATTTCATTTTCTGTTATTTAGTTAAAAGGAAGATCCTCATTATACTACAGTTAGTCTCTTTCAAAAGCTCTTCCAATAAACGTCTAATTCACATATGAGACTTAGTTGTAATATTGTGAGTTATTGATTGTTTTTCCTTATCACATTATAATTAATCTCTTTCAAAAGCTCTTCCAATAAACCTCTAACTCATGAATGATATTTAGTTGTAATGTTATAAGTTGTTTGAGCATTTCATAGGAGATCCTTACTACATTATAGTAATATTTTTATCAAGTTCTTCTAATAAACTTCTATCAAATGAATAAGATTTCACTTTAATGTTTTAAGTTACTGTTTGTTTCAGCATTTCCTTTTATGTTTTAGGAGATCCTCATTGCATTAGAATTAATCTTTTTCACAAGCTCTTCCAACAAATCTCTAACTAAATGAATCAGATTAAGCTGTAGTGTTTTGAGTGACTTTTCATTTCATGAATTTTGATTTAGAAGCTGTAATATCTATGGATTAGGACTCTCTGTTTTCATCATTTTCTAGTTAGGAACAGAATTTGCAAATAAACATTATTTTAATTTATTTATTAACATTTCATTTTCTCTCTTTTGACATAGATCTAACTTTATATTTTTAGCATAGAGTAGCATACTAAGCATCAAACATAAAAACCCCAAAACATCAATAAAACACTAAAAACAACAAAGTAAGAAAAATGGATACTTAGGCACATATAGTGCATCACACTTCATCAGTTTACTAGCCTTGGTTGATAATTTATGTTAGCAATTTATGACACTAAATTGACTAAACATTTTGGCGCCGTTGCCAGGGAAGTGTAACTAGATAACCTTATTTCTTACATCTAAAAACAAAAAAAAAAAATTAATAATTTCTCAAGTATGCTCTCCTCCTGCACTTTGTGTGATCTAGAGGATCAAAAAAAGAATTTTTATGTTAAAAATAATGATAAATTATGTTTTCCTCATTTCATTTCATTTTACAATAAACTTTAAAAATGATGAAAAATTTTAATTTCAATAATTGTTTTGTTTAATGAAATATATATGTATATTTTTGAATTTTTGAAAATATAATATATAATTTTATTAACAAATCAATTCAAAAAAAAAAAATGGCTCATGGAAATAAGACCCACGCATACGCATGAGGTCAGCCTTTGGCTTGGCTTTACACATATATGTAGTTCTTCAATCCACACAAAGACCCATGCACTGCAATTTAAAAAGAAAAAGAAAAAGGAACTTTCTCTTTTCCATATTCGTTTTTCCTTAAACAATAGTTATTAGAAATCATTTTTAAAAATTTGCACACAATGAAGGTATATCACATGAAGAAACTGTTGATGAGGAGAAGATTGTGAATTATTGATAAGGATAAGATTGCAAATTGCTGATGAAGAGAAGATTACAAATTCAATTGTAGGGACAGACAATGGAAGTGTATCATATGAAGAAATTGTTGATGAAGAGAAGATTTCAGACTGTTGATAAAGAGATGATTGCAGATTCCATTGCAAGTAATTGGAATGAGGGAGATCGATATGAACTTCTCTATGAGATACAAACCATTATACTTCAAAACTTGCAAATAAAAACAAATCAAACCACAAGTAATTGCCAGAAAACAAAATGCGTAATTGTCAAAAACACTTGATTTTAAAATGAATTTTCTGAGCGAACCAAGGAAAATTAGAAAAAACTAAAACATGGGTTTTTTTGGGAATGGGGTGAATTAAGAAATTATAGTAGAACGTTCTGAAATTCGCAGCCATTTGGGAGAAATTCAGGGTTCTTCAGAGCACTAATTTACAGTGTGTGTAAGAGAATTTTTTTTTCTTTTTTAATGAAAACAGTCACGGTTTTATAAAATTCAATTTTGAGAAATAATCAAGGATCTGATTTCCTTATTTAAAGGAAAATGTGGCAGAATTCATTTGTGGTGGCACATGATGAATGAGAAATGGATTATTTGAGGCAAAGACATTATAACATGTGCATCAAATGCAAGTTGTATAAATTGAGAAGGATTCTGCCTTCATTTCCTTCATACTTAGGAACTTGACTTTAGAAATTTCAAGCTTTTTATTTTTATCTTGCATGAAAGAGGCATTGACATGACTTTGTTTCAAAAATATTCATAAGGAAAATTATTTCATCCATGTTTTATTTCATTAAAAAATAATAATAATAATAAATAAATATTTAAAAAATAAATAAATAAAATAAAATAAAATCTTTATTAATAATTTCTTTTTAATAAAGAAAAAAAATTCAAAAAAAAAAAACAATAATTAAAAAAAAAATTCTTCTTAATAATGGTTTGCAGGACAATTGGAAGATCATTTAGATGATTTCTAAACATTTGGAATTAATATTGTTGATGTGTATTTTTCTATAAAGTTTTAACTTGCAGAACACAACGAATCTTTGTGATGCCAATTGTTTTACTAAGCACAGTGCATGAAGTCATCCGACAATAGGGAGTTGATTTTTTTTTCATGGTTATTCTTTAAAACTGGATTGTTATCTATATCATGAATTGGACCGAATATAGAACTTTTTGATTTACCTTAATCTGTTTCATTTGACATTTAATTTTTGCATAAGAATCAGAAAGAAATTAGCTACTTCTTTTTTAACACACTTATGTTCTTTATGTCATGTTTTTTTTTTTTTTTTGCAGATTTGGGATGATTGAATGATCATTGAAGGAAAATAATTGTGCACACGATTGGTTTTCAAATGACTGATTTCATGATAAACATAAGAACAAGTCCATGTTCATATCCATCAAGACCATTATTTTCCTCCCTTTTTGAATTGTAAATCCAACCAAGAAATTCAAAGAAAACCACCATTATTTTCCCAGCAAGAGTTAGTTGTTCATTTTCCTTTATTCACATACACTTTCCATTACTTTTTTTTCTACTCCACAAATAAAAGCAAGAAGCTCACCTACATGCTTATTTCCCATTGTCATTTTCCATTTTTCATTGTCCATTTCCATTTTCCTTTTCCTATCATTTTCATGTTGTAAATAAACATTGCTTCAATGCAAATTATTGAATCCATTGTCCTTCAAAAATTATTCTTTCATGCTCACGTTAGATGATGGAGGATTCCTTAAGGTCTCCCTTCTAACAAGTCTTGGCCTATCGACATCAGCACATTATCTAGGTCCAAGACTAGAGTCCTTAACAGTACCTTGAGGCTTGTATGCATTAATGACAAGTTCTTTCGCTGATAATCATGGGAATACATCAATGTCCCTTGACCATTAGATCTTGCAAGTGGCTCGACATCAGCCCATTTATTCGCACTTTGCAAGATGTACTTAGGTACCTTGGCACTCATTGACATTAATGGTGAGTTTGCCTCACATTGGTTAACGACATTCATCAATAGTCGGTAATCCAATGACTTCTCTTCATGCTCGACATCAACACATTTATTTGCATGACTAGAATTGTACCATCAGATTTTGTAACAATTGAAGACTACATCATTTCAGCAGTTTGCAGCAAGAATCAATTTGTATTAGCAGCAATAAAGATCCCAATTTTGTCATCAACACAAAGAGAACAAAGAGAACAAAGAAGCAGATCAAATTCATTTGTTTACATAGTTCCTGATCCAACAATATCAACAGCCACACTCTTCAGTATAGACAACTCATCCACATTTACAGTAAGTGAAGGTATGTGGTTTTCTAATTTTTAGTCATGTAATTCATTAGAATGCTAAAATTGTAACTTTGGAAAAATTCCTCACTCCCTTTTTCACATTGTCATATCTTTAGTTGGGGGGGAAGGGACATCATTTCATATCCACATGTCATAATCATGGGATCATGAGGACATGTGTCTCATTTCCTTTTTGTATTGAAACTCTAAGAAGATATGTGTCTCATTTCTTATTTGTATTGAAACTGTAAAAAGACATGTGTCTTATCATTTCCTATTTTGATTGTAACTCTAGAGATAGAGGGAGAGATTCATGGACTATCATTAATGAGATAACTTCTCATATTTTTGTATAAATAAGGGAAGCTTTTTCCTATCAAGAGTAGTGAAAAATAGGAGAATAAAAGATAGGATTAGAGAGTGTTTTGTAACAAAGCTTAAGATGGAATGGGATGTAGATTTGTGAGTTTATCAATAAAGAAGTTTAGTTCATTGATGTTGTTTTGATTACAACTTTAAGAAGCTGAAGAATTTCACCAAATTGGTAGCAGAGGGCCCCTACTACTCGAGGAGGTTTTACATGTTTTCTAGATAAGTCATTTTCAATTTTGTTTTGTCATATTTCCTAACTTAGACTGGTTTCTAAAATCATAGCTTTTAGCATTATGTTTCATGTCATTTTCTTGGATAAAGAATTCTCATGATATTGCAGTTAGTCTCTTTCTCAAGCTCTTCCAATACATCTATATTAAATTAATGGGATTCAATTGTAACATTCTGAGTTATTGGCATTTCATTTTCTGTTACTTAGTTAAAAGGAAGATCCTCATTATACTACAGTTAGTCTCTTTCAAAAGCTCTTCCAATAAACCTCTAATTCACAAATGAGACTTAATTGTAATATTGTGAGTTATTGATTTTTTTTTCTTATCACATTATGATTAATCTCTTTCAAAAGCTCTTCCAATAAACCTATAACTCATGAATGAGATTTAGTTGTAATGTTATAAGTTGTTTCAGCATTTCATAGGAGATCCTTACTACATTATAGTAATCCTTTTCTCAAGCTCTTCCAATAAAATTCTATCAAATGAATGAGATTTCACTATAATGTTTTAAGTTACTGTTTGTTTCAGCATTTCTTTTTATGTTTTAGGAGATCCTCATTGAATTAGAATTAATATTTTTCACAAGCTCTTCCAACAAATCTCTAACTAAATGAATCAAATTAAGTTGTAATGTTTTGAGTGACTTTTAATTTCATGAATGTTCATTTAAAAGCTGTATATCCATGGCTTAGGACTCTGTTTTCATCATTTTTTAGTTAGGAAAAGAATTTGCAAATAAACTCTGTTCTAATTCATTTATTAACATTTCCTTTTATCCCTTTTGACATAGATCTAACTTCATATTTTTAGCATAGAGTAGCATAGTAAGCATCAAACATAAAAACCCCAAAACATCAATAAAACACTAAAAACAACGAAGTAAGAAAAATGGATACTTAGGCACATATAGTGCATCACGCTTCATCATTTTACTAGCCCTGGTTGATAATTTATGTTAGCAATTTAGGACTCTAAATTGACTAAACACTTGATTTAATACTTGGAATTCTGAGAGGAGGATTCAAATGTTGGATAATATATACAATATCATCATACTAGGGAGATAAAGAAAATATTTCAGCTATCTCAGTTAATGTTTCAACAGTTTTTTTATCAGACAGTGCAGCAATGAAGTTTATGTCTAAGGCATGAATATTATAATCTTCCATTAGCTTTGCTGGGCCTTGTCCTTTAATTAATTTTGTGGGCTTAATCTTCAAATCGTACTCTAGCAAAGCTGCAATCCATTTTCCTCTACGACCTTCAAGATCATTCTGTGTGAGTAGTTAAGAAATGACATGGGAATGTAAAATGCACACCATAAAATATTTCAATGCTTTGACTAATGCTAAATCTTGCTTCTCAATGAAATTTTACTTTATAGCAACATCTCTTACTGTTCTGCTAAAGAAAGCAACAGGTTGTTCTATATTTTGATTTTTCTTCTGCATTAAAACACGAGCAAGTGTATGCTCTAAAGAAAATGAGAAAATTATAAAATCAAGTGTATAGTCTGGGCTAATGAGAATGGGAGCATGAGATAGAGATAAATTAACTTGATTAAATGACGTCTTTGCCTCCTCAGACCATTTTACGTTAGTATCTTTCTTCAACATATCAGTAATCTGTCTCAAATGTTCATCAAGATTAGGAACAAATCTTCTCAGAAAATTAATTTTACCATTGAAAGATTAAATCTCCTTTTTTCTCCTAGGATAATCTAAGTTCTCAATTGCTTCAATCCTTGAAGGATCTACTTTTATGCCATATTTAGATATAACATGTTCCAAAAATTTACCTTCCTCCATAGCAAAGAGGCTCTTCTTTGGATTTAATGAAATACGAAATTTTCTGCACTTTTGAAAGACTGTCCTTAAATGCAATTGGTGTTCATATTTCTTTGATAAAACAATGATATCATCAAGGTAAATAACTAAAAATATATATTTTTCATTGGAAAAAGAAATGTCCATTGCTCTTTGAAAATTTTCCCCTGCATTCTTCAAACGAAAAGGAATTTTGGCATACATGAAAGTACCCAAGGTGTGGTTAAAGTTGCCTTTTCTAGATCATCTAGGTGAACAAGTATCTGATTGTATCCTAAGTATCCATCTAACAAAGAAAGTCTAGATGATCCAACTACCCTTTGCAGAATGTGGTCCATTTTTGGTAGTGGATAATTATCTTTTAATGATACTTTGTTCAGATTTCGAAAATCAATGTACAATCTAATTTCTTGTGTCTTCATTCTCACAGGTACTAGATTAGACATCTAGTCTGAGAAATGAATAGGAACAATTATTCCAAAAGTGAATAATATGTTTACTTCCTTATGAATAGAAGGCAGTAATTTGGGATTCATCCTTCTAAGATTCTGGCGAAATGGTTTTTGATCTGGCTTCAAATTAATAGTGTGTTGAATAACGCTTTTATCATAGACCTTCAAATCTAAATATTCCCAAGAAAATACATCTGAAAATTGAGACATAAGTACTGCATACTTAGCTTTCATTTCTGGACTCAAGGATTTTGAAATATACACCATTTTTGGCTTTTTTGAGGTTCCGAGATTTAGATCTTCCACTCCCACCTTTGTTGGTGACATAGTAGGCTTCCTTGCAACATCATCCTAGTCAAAAATTTCTTCCAAAGGTACCAAACCTCTTGGAATAGAATTATCCTTAAGCTGTATTATTTGCATCTCTGTAGCATGAATTTCCTGGTCATCTATTTGGGCATTGATGAATTCCTCTTATTTTTGCAAGAAGTTATTGATTTTCTCTTCATTTTGAAACATTTTCCAATATTCAAGATTGTCAGGGACAACACGATGTTGTTTGACATTTATTTCATATTTTTTGTTTGAATACAGTGGAATTTTGAAGATACTAGTAGAAGTAGAAATAGAATCAAAAATAACATTGTTGTTTCTAGGAATTAATGACAAAGTATATTCAGGAAATGTTTTAAGTATATCTAGGACTGCATTTTGGTAAGCTATCATTTTGGGATGTTTGGCTTGGTAATCTCCTTTGAATTTCTTCATAACTAACTCGTAGTCACCATATATAGAAATTTTCTTTGCACCAAGCTTTTTCAAAAAAAATTAGGCCATCAATTAAGGTTTCATATTCAGCTCCATTTTTTTTGCAATCAAATGTTAGTTTATAGGAAGACATTCTAGTATTTGGAGGGATATCCAACGATTTATTAATTGGGTTTTGAATCCATATTTCAATGCCAAAACCTTATTTTTCCATGGCTCCATCAAAATCCATAGTCCAAAGACTATTTTCTTCATCTGGAAGGTGTAAATTAGATGGCTGATTTTTGTTTTCTGTTTGAGATACCTCTATTGTATTCAAAATTTCTATTTTTTCTATTGCTTTCATATTTTTTTCTGAAGCTTCAATTCCAAACTATTTGACACTATTTTACAAAATTCTATATCTACTAATTATAAAAAATAATTTGAATTTTTTGTATTTTCTGATTTTTCTTCAATAAAAAATGTTGAAGATGGCAAGTATTATTCTTTGAATAAAATAAAGGATTCTAAATATGTATGGACAACATGAATGGGATGATCGTTAGGCCTTTCCCTGGTACTGAGCATATACTTCATCTTACTTTCTCTGTAAATTTTTCTGAATTGTCCAAAGATAGGAGTTGTTGCATATGAAAAATCAAGCTACAAAGTTCCTCTAAGCTTTGTTCCCCATGATCTAGAAAGTAACATTCCATACTTAGGTGGATATCAGCCACAACAACATCTGTGAGGACATTATTGGCTCGAATTTGTTCTAATGAGACCACTAAATCCTCAATAAGACCAAGACATTTCACCCTCCCTGAATCAAATGGATAGAGATATTGATAAGGTCTTGTGATGTCTAGTCCTAATTTTTCCATAACAGCTTTAGGCATGAGGTTTTGGGATGCTCCAAGTTCAAGAATTACATTATGAATAATAAAATAATAGATCTTGAGACTTAATTAAAAGGAAGGAAATTCACTATTTTCTAATTTTCCATCAACAACGGGACCAAAGAGAAGCCCAGGATGATCATCACTCAAGTTAACCATATCAGATGTTTGATCAACTCTAAGCAACTTAGTAACTTGAAACTTATACTGATAATTTAGTTCCATAATCTCAGTTAGAGGAATAGAAACCTTCAGTTTAGAAATTTCATTTTCAAGGGAAAAATGAGTCAGATGTTTATCTACCTCTTTTAGTGATGTGTATTTCTTTTTAGGCAGTTCTTTGGATGAAGAAAATTTATTTTGTCCTCCTTGAAATTCTTGATATTTTCTTTGATTGTTGATGGATGCTTCATTATCTTTAGGAGAATTAGAAGAAACAAGTACATTTTCTTTGCTTATGTTTGGTTCAATAGCTTCTTTTTGTTGAGTATTGGTTTGAGAGCTCTATTTTTTTTGGTTGCAAACTAGAGGAACATGTCTACTCCTCAAACCATACTAACTTTGAACTTGGGTGAGAGAATTTTGATATCCTCTCTGATAATATTCAATTCACATTAATTTTTCATTTGACATGTCATATTGTTGATCTTCTGATGCACAAATTCCTGCAGAATATTGATCTTCTTCAATGAGGAAGAAAGGTTGTTGATTTTCCTCAAATAAATGGTTTTTCCCAGAAATTTGTTCTTCATCATCTTCATCAAGGACTTCAGTATAATTCTACTGGAATGGTGTCTAAACTTGCTATTGACTTTGTGGATCATGACCCCTCTATTCCTTTTGTTTAATCCTGTATTGGGGTTTCTGATTTTGAGAAATTGGGATTTCTTATAGAAGGTTCAGATTTTTGATCAAAACTGGACATATTACCCATCATTTTCTCCATAGCTTTAATTAAAGTATCAATTTTTCCTTTTGATGAAGTGGATGTTTCTTATTTTATTGTGACTCTTTTCTCTGTTTTTACCTTAGACTTTTTAATAATCAGATTTTCCTCTACGCACACTGTATTTCTTTGCATTTCTTCCAAATTTGATAGGTTTATCTCCCTCATCTGATAAGCCATGCCAAGCTCAAAACCATTAGGATAATGGAGTAAAGCAAGTCCTGGGGGTGGTTTAATATTATCGAGAATTGAATCATATATCTTATTAAATCTAGTTGTGAATTCTTGAACAAACTCATTTGTATTCCTTTTTAGTGCATTATATTCAGCTAGGATTTGCAGTGGATTTTTCTCCTCTTCCCATTTTTCCATGAATAAATCAATTAGCTTTTGTGAGGTACCAATTGTACCAGCTACAAGAGAGCTAAAACTTTTCTTTACTTATCTAGAAAATCTTTGAGCAATAATACACATCTTCGCATCCTCATTGTCTATTTCTTCAAGGTCTATAAAATAAGTTACTTTAGCCACATGCTTATAGGTTGTGATTTCTGATGTTCCATCAAAGAGAGGCAACCTTTGACCATACTTTTTAGGTAGAGAAGTAAGCTGACCTGGTAGAATCAGTGGATAAAATTTGCCCATGGTTAATGGAGGAGGTGGTGGAGGTGTGAATTGTGATGTGGATTGAATAAAAATTTTCAAAGGTAAAGATGGGATGAAAAGAGTAACGAATGGGGTAGCTATATGAGATGATGAGGTAAAATAAGTACCAAAATCCTATTGCTGATATTGAAAATAGGCCTTTTCAAAGGTTTCTTGAAATTTATCTACTTAACCTTTAAGTTTATGGAAATTGGACCAAACTTCAGTATCATTTTCAGACTCAAAGGTTTCAGAAAATGGTGTAAAAGACTCAAAATAAAAAGGGTCAAAAGTAGCTTCTGAGAGAAAGGTTTCAAGCCTGGTTCTAATTAAATATTTTTTAGATTGTGGAGAGAAAGCCAAACCTTCGGAGAAAAACCTCGTAGGCAAGGAATTTGATTTAATCAGTGGAGGAAAAATGCTTCCTGACTGTCGATACTTACTTTTCTGTTTTCTCAAAATACTTCCAGGATTGTATACTAGTGGTGATGGATTAGGGTCAAGGTTTGACCTGATATGTCTTTTTGGAGCCAGCTTAAGATTTGAATTATATGTTTTGGCTCCGGTTTTGACTTTAGCTTTTTTAGAAAAACTTTCCTAGGGAATATTTAACAATAATTCCCCGACAATGGCACCAGAAATGTTATCACTCTCCCAAAATTCCTAGGATGAAAATAGGAGTGAAGAAAGGTAACCACAAACCAAATTTTAACTACGTATTTATCCCTACCTAAACGGAGAGGAATCTTTCTGTCACTTTTAAAAATATTCAATTTTATACTAAGTACCATATTTTAGGCTAGATATGAGTTAATATGTTTTGAAATTTGTTTAATAATTTTTTTGTTGGATAAAAATAATGATCAGTGAAACCAAATCTGATTTCAAAGACTGAATTACAGAGAACAGAGTGAGGAAATATAGGAAAAATAGTTGAGCACAATTAAGTTTTCATTGTGTATAGTGGTATAAAAAAGGAAGGGTTTTGAATGAGAATTTTACCAAATTCATTCATGAGAAGAAAAGACACATTTGTAGAAATATTAATAAACAAAACATATAACTGATCACCGTTTATAAACTGATAATATTTTTACACAGAAATTGAAATGGAACTGAAATAACAGGGAGAAAAGAACAATGCCCAAAAGAAATACCACATGAATCTCACAATATTTGTTGCAACTTCTTTGATTTCATTAAAATATACAATAGCTCCACAGTAATATACAGAGTCTTAGAAAACTCAATTATCCAACGATAATACTTCGTATAGTGAAGTCTTTATTAAAAAGAAAAATTACAATATATTGCATTAAAGGCTATCTTAACAGATAGCGCTTTATTTTCCAAACTAAACTCTAACTGCAATATGGAAATAAATTCAATTTGTTGTGCTACCATTGCTCTAACTGAAAATAGTTATTGAAAGGAGAGAATTATGGGTTGTGTTGGCTGTCACCTGACTGATGATCTGGCAGAAGTTGAATTTTCTTCTTATCCCACTTACTCTTGATATTCACACAAATTTTCCCAATGCTCTTCATCAGGGATGGAAAATTTTATTACCTTATGGTAAACTTCATCAGTTTCAATGTATTTAGAAAAAGTGGGCCTCGCCACAAAAACATCTTTTATCTCATACAGAATATAAATGTCATTTATTAGTGTTCCCAACAATGTCCTTCCTATCATTGTGCCTTTGATATTTGAAAATTTGGTAGTATCCCTGGAAATTTCTTGAAGTCTTCTCCCATAACCTTCTCTAGTCATCAATTTATCATTAATTACAAACAAAGAGGGAAATCCTTTTTGTGTTAGAGGCTCTATTCTGCTGAAAAATCTGTAAACTGTGATCTCTAGAGTGTGACATTTCTCTTCAAGTTGAAGAATTAATTTTTTCTTTGTGAGCACCTTATTTACTTCTAGGATTATTTATGTCCTATCATATATGCCCAATTCATCCAACTCATACTTGTTCTTTGAATTTAGAAATTTAATAATATTGTTTTTTATACCAGGATTGTCGCTCAACTATACTTTGACTGTTGCAATGGCCTCATTTTCTTTATGGTTCAACTCCTTTTGTTCAAATATAATTTGTATACTTGCCCAAATTTCACTAATAGATTATGTGATGTTTTCCTAGATTATTTATTTTACTTGGACCAAAGTGTTTCAAATAGCTGATTCCTTTTGTTCTTTCTACAACATCTCGATTAGCTTCTTAGCTCTCTATGCTTCAACTACATGTGAACTTTCATCTTTAGAATTCTAAAATTGCAACAATTTTACCTGATCCTGTAATTTTTTTATCTCCTCTTATTGAATTGACATATTCTTAACTGCTTTAGTGGGATGCTAAGCTCCATTTGTAGTACTTGCTATAGAAGGTGTGGCTATAGGGATAACTGTAAGATGCACTACTTATAAAGGAAATTTATATGTTTTTTCTACTAGTTCCTTTTCCTTTATCATTTTTTCTAGCTCTGATTCCATCTGCTTTATTTGAGCATTATGTTCCATAATCAACTTCATCATTTCTAACTTCTAGGATTCAATCTCTTCAATGTCTTTTGCCAGAGGATCTTAGCTAGAATCTTCAATTACTTCCTCAATGCTACTATGTCAGAATTTTTCTTTTTGATGATTTCTTCTACTACATTGAAATTGGAAGGATCATAACCAATTTTGATCACCAGGACTTCTAGAGTTTTAATTATTCTGACCTTAGAAAATGAAGAAAATTTCTCCATTTTCAGTTGTGATTTTACATTAGCTAATGAAACTTGCAATTTTGATAAACTCATAGCAGTGTTAGTGAGAGTGGATGAAATCATCTCACTAGTTTGTTTATTTAACTTCATTTATTCTATTGGATGTATCTCCTTAGTATCAAACTCAAATGCAATCCTTTTGTAATATGCTTCTGACTTTGGCTGTGAAATTTGTGCTTGAAGAAAAACAAAGTGCATTTTTCTCTTTTTTGAATCAAACGTTGAGAGCTGGGAGTTTGTTTCCAAAAATGATTGTATGTGCCGGTCTTCAACATTTTAGTCTTCAACTTTATCTCCCTTAAGGTGTCAAAGATAGTTTTCTCCTTTTCCCCTGTAACAATTGTGCTAGTTTGAATGGCTTTCTACTGATCTTGAGAAATTGTTGAAGTAGTAGGTTTGGAAATATTTTGATCACCTTCCTATGTGGAAGGATGTGTCTCTTCGGTAATGATAATTACTTCTTGCTTTGAATCCTTGCTAGGATTGACTTTTGGGTTGAGATTTTTATTTTTTCTGTAATGACTTTTAAATTATATGCTAGATGATTTATTCATTGGAGATTACTGATCTTCTCTGACCCTTTTCCCTGCTCTTTCCTATGCAAAAGGAGTATTTAATGCTTATGGAGACACTATTTGTTCTTTAGCCTCCTATAAAGTACCCTCAGTCCATTCAATTTGCTTCATATATTTCTCAATCTCTGGTCTATGTGTATGAAAATATGGTGTATATTTGTTCTCTACCCTTAGTTTAGAAATGGCACCAACTGGACCATAAGACCATGTGAAACTAAGGCTAAATTGCATCTCTTTCAACAATTCATCTTCTTCCTCCCTTGTTGTCCTTCTATTACAGATAAAGCTCTTATCTGTGTTTTGATTTTGAATTGTGATTTTTTTTTAGCAGATACAAAATGCACTTCATCAACATTAATCTTTTGTCTAATGTACTCTAATGAAAAAATCCTCTTTGGAAGGAATTTTTGCAACTTCTAAGGGGGAAGCTCACAACCATAGATTGATTTCTGTGTAGTTTTGATAAAGATACCAATCCCCTATTTTAGCTTGATCTGATAATTGCAATACCTTTCTGATTTCTTCACTGATCTTGGACTCTATAGTGTTGTTCAGTAAACTGAGTGCTGGATGAAGAAACAAATCTACAAACTGCTTATATGAATACTCTTTTTGTTCTTTCAGCACTAATGATGTCCAAAAAATAATTGATTTTTTATTTCCTTCTTCATCTAATTTATGTAAGGAAAAATTGAATTTGTCTCCCTGAGAATATAAGAACAAATAAACTAAAATAGAGGCATATTTCAAAACCTCTTTAGTTGGGAATTTAGAAAAATGCTCATGGATATAATCTGTAATGAATTGACTGAACTTGAATATGATGGAGGGTTTAGAATATTTGGAGAAAATAGACATGAATCCTATGATGGCTTCAACTACCCATTCGTCTAAATAATAACTAAGAAGGTAGGAAATGACTATGATGATTTTTTTTTATCTTTCAGGGAAAATGGATGATGTAAATGGAGGGTTCTTCTTGGGTAATGGATCATTTTCAATCATAAACAGCTCAAGATTTTGATCTCTTTTTGAAAAATTCAACTTTTAATCTATTTCAATCAATGCTTCTTGGGAAAATTGTGTGGCATTCTCTGTGATGGGGGCTTGCATCATTTTTTCAATTTTTTGGGCAGTGATGGTCACTAAAATCTCTCTTATAGGAGTGATAATAGCTCTTTGGTTGGGCATGTACCAAGCTTAGCATCTTCTAACAAATTATGGAGCACTATGGGTGTGAGAAAATATATAATGTGGAAGGTTGGAATCCCACAATCCTATATCATCATATTTATCTAAGAATGTATCCTCTACCGAACAATACATTTCAAATAACTCAATTTCACAAAGTGTTCATGGATCTTATGGTCTGTGTCTACTAATGGTATGTGATAAAAGTCAATTGGAGGGTGTATTAGCAGACTTACTGGTTCTTCTGGTCCTTTTTTCTTTGGAGGCATGATTGGCTCTGTTTGAAATGGAAAAATCAAGATTTTTTGATGAAAATAGAGGCTGAGAATAAGGAAAATCTCTACAAATTAGAAGAATATCAACAACTACAAAGGAGGCTTTCAACAACGATAAGGTTGATTTTTGAAGTTTTGACAATAACTGAGAATTCGTAATCTTGTGCAGAGAAGAGTGAATAGCATAATGAAGGTTTAAAGCATGTGTTTAGTGATGAATTTATAAACATTGTGTTTATTTCCCATTGAAAGTGGCACGGGTACATTAGCCTAATAGTTAGGATTGAATTTATTAGCTAACGGATATTGGAGCGCGGGAGTTTATTTGATTGGACAGTCCTCAATCCACATTGGCATAACACAAATGGTGGGTGGAGCAGTGGTTTCATCTAGAAGAAAAGAAGGATTTTAGAGGGGTACATTGGTAGTAAATGGTTTCATGTAGGGGGGTACGAAATCATAGCTATTGACACATAGCGGTGGGGTCGAGCTTTGAAACCATGATTTTCAGACCCCCCTCTCGACGTTAAGTCTTAGATGATGAGGGGGGGGGGGTGAAGTCACATGTGGGCCATCAGATTAATTTGTGATGTGATGGATGATCGGTGAAATGAGGGGTAGTTAGCATATGCTGGAGTTAAATGAATGATGGATAGGGGTATAATGAATGCGACGTGACATGGATAACTGACGAGTAGGGGTACGCAATGACGTGTCACATGAATAATGGAGGATAATGCATAATATTAAATGCTATGGTATCTTGAGTGATTTTTCGAATTATTGAAAAATAAAACTTTGATAAACATGCGTTTTAGAAAATAATTTTCTTTAGAAAAGCTCTTAATTTATTCTCGAATACAAAAAAAGAATAGGAGATTCTTATGACATGCAGAGTTTATTTTGAACTGTAAAAATCGATTTTCTCCTTCAACTAGACTTTTATGAATGAAATTGAGGTTTCAGTGCCTTATATTTAGTGAAAAAATTGAAGATTTTTCCATGGGCAGTTTCGACCCTAGATTTAACCTATATGAGATGGAGTGACCTAAATTTAGACCTCTAAATTATGATGAAATGATTTGAAGGAACAACATATCAAGATAGTACTTGTTCAGTGACCAAAATTATTGCTGAGAACTAACTAAAAAAGAAAAAAAATTGACTAATGACCTGATGGAAATCTCTCAAAAGAGTTATTTTTTATCACTGATAAAATGAATCTAACAAAAGGAAGGTTGAATTTCCTATTTAATGGGGATTTATTTCTCTAGGGATTGTGTAAGCAAGGCAGGTTGAGGGTAGGTTGATAATTGGCTATGTTTTTCTCCAATTTTTCCTAGATTAGTGTGAATCAATTGATAGAGTGTATGAGGTTGTGGTGAGCACACATGAATTGTATTGTTTCATGATTCCTTGGTTGATTATATAATAAACATGGAGGGAGTTTGAGCAGTTTTGTTCCCGAGGAAAACCTTGTGTTGTGTGATTGATTTACTTCTTTCTCTTGCTTTCATGTGATTGAGCGATCATGATTTATATTTTGCAAATATTGTAGAAGGATTCAATATATGGTTTTATTAAATTGCATGATAGGATTGGATCCATTGGTGTAATTTATACATGGTATCATAGCATTAGGAATCACAATAGTGGAGAATAAATTGAGTTTTTGTTGAACAATATTCAAATTTGCATATACTTTATTTGGAGCTAGAAGCGGATCAAGATGTCTTTCAATTGCTTGAGACTTGAATATGCACTCGAGGGCAGTTCGAATTATATTTCATGGAAGGACATGATGGAGGTAGTGTTGGAGGACAATGGGTTGGAGTAATTCATAGATAATGAAATTCCCAAGCCTGCAATAGCAGATGCCCAACTTCTTGATGCATGGTAGAAGAAAGTAGCAAAGGCGAGGAGGATCTTATTAAAGGGAGTTTGAGATCATATTTTATAGAATCTCCATGGAAAGGAAACTCCATCTATTATGTGGATGGCCTTGACAGATCTATTTCAAAGTAGTATTGAGCACATAAAATTGGCACTCAAGGAAAAACTCAGGAAAATCAAAATGGATAAGGGCGACACAATCCATAAATACTTTACCAAGTTCACTCAATGTCGATATGAGCTAGGAAGTGTTGGGATTACTGTAGCTGATGATGAATTGGTAAGCCTAGCACTTATAGACCTTCCCACGAGCTGGAATAGTTACCAAGGCTCTGTGAATGGGAGGGATAAGTTACCAAATGGAATGACTATGGTCAAATTTGGTACAAGAAGAGTTTCGGCAGAATACCAGGGATGGATCCTCATCCAAGACTAGTGATGAGGAAAATTGTTCCTTGGTTGGTAAGGCAAATAAGGGGAAGGGAAATAATTCCCATTCCAAATCTGAGACTGGAAAAGAAGTCAAGAAGCGTGACATGTCAAAGGTGAAATGTTTTCACTTTCATGATCATGGAAATTATTCCGCAAATTTTCCACAAAATAATAATAACAAGAAGAAGGCTCCGGGAGCTGTAGCAGGTGAAGCTTTGGCCTCACAGTTTGAGTTGAAATTCTCTCTCATCGCATGCATAACGTCAAATGTGATGGGATCTATGTGGTACATGGATAGTGGAGCATCTTTCCACATGATGGGAAACAGAGAAATCTTTAGTAGCTTGGATGAGGAGGATCTTCAGATGCACATCGAGATGGGTGATGACGGGAGGTATAGCGCTACCATGATTGGTACAGTTAATTTCCATAGATGGTTAGGTAAACCTTTCATATTAAAATATTTCATGCATGTACTAGGCTTGAAAAATTATTTAGTTTCAGTTTCTATGTTGGAGGATATTGGATATGATGTATTTTTCAGTGAAAAAAGGCATTCCTTCATCACAAAGCCACAACACAGGTAAAGAAGATTGGGTTTCATGTGAATAACCTCTACAAACTTGATGTATATGGCTACGCAAAAATGAGCAATGAAGAAAGGGAAGTGGTGATCCGAGATACAAGTGAGTTATGGCATAGGATATTAGTTCATCTACACCACAGTGCTTTGACGATCATGTAACAAATTTCTACAGGTCTTCCAAAGGGTACTCTTACGAAGATAGACACATGCAAGGGATGTACCATGGGGAAGTATACTAAAGCCACTTTTCATAATAAGTAGAACCAAGTAGCGTAAATCCTTGAGATATTTCACTCAGATGTGTGTGGACCATTCTCTATATCTTCCACAACAAGGCACAGGTATTATGTGAGTTTTATTGATGATTTTTCTAGGAAGTGTTGGATCTTCTTTCTGTAGAATAAAGATCATACTTTCTCCAAGTTTTGTGAGTTCAAATCATTGGTAGAGAAATATTATGGAAGAAGGTGAGGGATCTAAGGAGTGACAATGGTGGTGAGTATATTTCTAATGAATTCAATAATTTCTATGCAAAAGAAGGAATTCAAAGAGAATTGATTGCACCTCATAACCCACAACAAAATGGGGTTGCAGAAAGAAAGAACAGAATAATTATGGGAGTAGCACGAGCTATGTTGGGCAGAGGCATGCAACACAACAGTATTTGTGCAGAACCAAAGTCCTCATCGGATACTTGGCATGAGTACACCAGAGAAAGATTTTTCAGGTAAGAAACCGAATGTTTCATATTTAATTTTTTTTGGCTCATCTCTCTATTTCTATGTGACCAAAGATGCTAGGAAGAAGATAGAACCAATAGCAGAGGTTGAGATATTTGTGGGGTGCGTTGATACTCCCCATAACTATCGGGTGTATTTTCCAACTAACAGGATGACAGTTGTCAGGAGAGATGTTAAATTTGATGAGGAGAGAGCCATGTGATTGTCCCTTGAGAGGGAGCTTGATTTTTTGCAGATGATGAAATCTTAGTTCCAAAGGATTAACCTCGGGATGTAGAGAAGCCATAGGTAGAGGATCATGGAGTGGAAGAAACCACTCGTTCATAGCCATCCACTAGAAATGGTAGGAAGTGCACCAAAGAGGCTGACATATTGATGCTAGATGCAACATAGCATGTAGGAGCACCTACATCATGGTGCAGGAAGAGAAGGTCCCCAGACAATTATACTGGATACATGGTTCTTATGAGCGAATTTATTATGACATAACCATCCTATTTTGAGGAAGCAGTGTAGTAGCTGTTGATTAGTGGTTGCCATTGATGTCAACCCAAGTAGCACCAAGGGCTACCCAGATCTTGCATGGGAATTTTTATCTACCAAATTACTATATTTTGGGTCAAGAATATTTTTGAAGGTTTCTTCCTGTCCAGATGTTTCCATTGATAAATGGCATGTCATGTAATTCTTCATGGTCGAGAGATATTCATGTTTGAAGTTTGTAACCCCAGTTAGTAGGCTAAAACCCCATGGGGTTGTGGTATGGGTCATTAAAAATTCAATAATTAATAATTTTTAGCTCCTAAAATCCCTCCCACGTTCACTTTTTGAAGACCCTCTCAACCTAAGCATTTATATAAATTGTGATCCTCATATCATCCTCATGTGGGGATTTCACTACTTGAAATAGGTAATCGTGGTATTTTTTCTATAAATTATTTTCCATGAAGGTTCAAAAGATGAAATGTTTATGATGCGAATCTAATATCCTGAGGAAGCTCCTATAAAAATTTTAGATCAAGGTGCGAAATATTTTCGGAGATATGATTTGTGGAAGTTAGTGTTTTTATAGGCTCCTGAACTTCATCTCAAAGAGGTGACCTTGGGAAAACAATCATAACTCTCTCTCTGAGTATGTGATTGGAATTATATAAATTGTGGTAGATGGGAAATAGACTATAGTTTTCTCTGTATTAATTTTAGAGTCGAATGAAGAAACAATGACACGTGGCACGTTGTACAAGTGCGCTCTACTAAACCAGTGAAAAATTAGGTCATTGTGAGAGGTTGGGCATAACATGGCCTTGAAGAATCCAAATTGGGCCATACCTATGGCATTGGAAAGAAGACTCAGAGGACTACTACAGGACCAAAATTCACATATTGGGGATCTGAAATAATAGGTATACACCAGATTCAATATCGATCTCCTAGAAGGCAAGAAAAAGCTAGATCATTGTTGTCAAGGGCTGTAAATGACCAAAATTTCTAGGAAAGTAAAGCAAAGAAAGGTGCAACAAAGGGAATATCCAGGTAAGTATATTCTATATATGCATGTTCATATTTTAATTTCATGAGTTTCTTTGTATTCTAATTTCATTTTTTTTTTTAGCATTAACATATGCTCTGCAGGATGAGGTAAGTTTTGATATTATCATGTCATGGGGTTTTCCTTGAAGAATTTTTACAGGTTTTATATATTAATCAAGATAATAATCAATGCATGATCTAATGGCCTGAAGAGTGAGAAAGAGTAGCATGACAAGACCATCAATCTAGGTGCAAAAAAACAACAAGAAGTTCACCACATGAAGTCTTCACGAGGGTAGCACCACATACAACCATTGTAAAGGTATCATTGTACTGAGTCATTTTAAAAGCATCATTGTAAAAATTGTACTAGTGTATATCTGCCAAGAGTTGAAGAGGCAGTTTCGGGAGGTCTAGGATCATCATTAGGTGGTTGTGTCATAGTTGGGGTTATGGTCTAGTGTGTCTTCTTCTTCTACATCATTCTATATCATTGTAAAGTGGACCATTTTCCCTGGTACGTGAGTCCATTCTTATTATATTCTTCTATAGGGAGGTGGGGTGGTGCTAGGCTGGTGCATGAAGTCACCAACAGGTTCAAGCTTGTGAAAACTTTAGGGTGGTAAGGTGGTGCTAGGGTAAGTTGTAGCTCATTCGATGTTATGGCATCTGCTCAGTTGACTACTGAATAATATCGGGAGTTGGAGCGTCCATCCAATGGGAGCTGGAGAAGAATGATTTTCTAGATTATAGGAATTTGGAGCTTTATTTTCAATTGGAGTTGAATATTAAAGAATTATTAGAAATTCATTCAGGTGGTTTTTGTCCCAGAGAGGATTTCCACCTTAAAAACTGCATGCATTTGTGTTCCTTTTTTTTACTGCTATCATTGTGCAAACACTAATAATAATTGAAGATTAACTAATTCTATAAAATAATAATAATAATACTAATTCAAAGGAATATTGATTCACCCCCTATTAGTATTTCCAAAAATTGGTATTAGAGCTTGGTTCCTTCAATAGCAGTTTAACAGCTGGAAGAAGGTCATGTAGCATACCAAGAATGGTGTACCTCTGTTCAATGAAAATTATTATGCACTCTAGAAAGGAATAATGGAGGTTTATCTCTTGGCGCAAGGTTACGAATTATGGGAAATTGTTCAAAATGGATTTACACCAACCATAGATGAAAAAGGTAAGAAGAATTTGGTAAATGATGAAAAAGAAAAGAATATTATTATCAGTGGAATTATTGAATATGCTTATCATAAGGTGTTGGGTTGTAAAAATGCCAAAAATGTATGGGACAAGCTTGAGAATATATATTCAGGTGATTCAAATGTCAAAGAAGAAAAGCTTCAAATATATAGAGAAAAATTTGAGCAACTCAGAATTACAGATGATGGCAACATTGCTACATAATTCCAATACGTTGATGAAATAACCAACACTCTAGAAGGATTCGGAGATCCAGTTGACGAGAAGACTATTATACGAAAGATTCTTAGAACGTTACTAGGGAGATTCAACCCAAAGGTATTGGTCTTAGAATACAATGCAAATCTGGACAAACTCAGCAAAGAGGAATTACATGGAGTTCTCATAGCATATGAAATGAGACTTGATGAAGAATATGGTACTTCACATCTATAAACTGTGTTCATTACATCTAAGAAAACCAATAAGGATAAAAAACCTTTAATTGAAAATACATGCACCTGCAAATGTGAAGGAAAGGGAGATGATGAAGAAGGTGTTTCAGATGAAGAATATGCTTACTTTACGAGAAAAATAAAAATTAGTAAGGGAAAATTCAAATTTAAACTTCCATTGATATGTTTCTGCTGTGGTGAGGTTGGGAATTTCACAGCAAAATGTCCAAACAGAACTGATGGAAACTCAGAAGGAAATAAAGGCTTTAAGAAATTCAACAAGCAAGGCAAAAAGAAAGGATCCAAAAGGAACTTTCTCTCTAAATAAGATAGCTCATCATCCAATGAAGATGGTGATAGTGAAGAAGAAGCCAATGAGAGATTATTGTTTATGGCCAATCACAATAGTCAAGAGGTATCAAACAACAAAGAAGAAGGGTTGAACATAGAAGAATTTTCTAAGGAGGCAATCATACTTATAAAAGAGCTCAAGGTTGAGAACATCTGTTCCAATACTCTTGAAGAATAAGTTCAAGGTCTCAAAATTTAAGTTGAAGAACACAAATGTATTGAAGAGCCACTTCAAAAGAAGTTGGAAGAAAGCAACTAAGAAAGAGAATAATTAGAAGCCAAAGTAGTCTCATTGCGTAAGGAAATGAAGAAGGGAAAAATTGTCCAAAACTATGCCAACAACTCAAGGGCATTGGAAGAAATCATCAATAATCAACGATATTACAACGACAAAAATGGCCTCGGTTACAAAGAAGAAGAAGCAAGACCTTCTACAACAAAATACAATGAACCTATGAGATCTGACATGCATGTCGACTTCATTGGACAAGATTCGGAAGAACATCCTTGGAAGATGAGTCCCTGACGAAGATTTCCATTCAAGTACCAACATGTTTTTCATGGCTATTGTTATTCATGTGGAAAATTTGGTCATAAAGTTGTAGAATGTCGCACGTACCCGAGGAACCAATACAATTCTAGGAGATCCTTCAAATATGAACCTCCCAAGGCTCAACAAAACATCAATAGATTTGAACATTTAAGAAGTAATATGGAATGTTCCAAATGTTATAACTTTGGATACATAACTAGATACTACAGACTTGAAAATCCTATAGAAGAATCTTCGAAGCCACATAACGAATGAACACAGAAGAAGAAGAAGACTAATAATTGTGCTCTTGCTTTCAAGGCTCAAAACAACAAATATGTGTGGTATGTTTATAGCAGTTGCTTAAGACATATGACTGGAGATACAAAGAAATTTGTACGTTTGAAAGAGAAGAAGGATAGAACCTTATCCTTTGGAAATTATGGATCTTCAAATGTTATAGGATTAGGTACTGTCACTCTCAGAAGTAAAGATGTTCTAGCCAAGAATGTTCTATTGGTTGAAAACATGAATCACAATTTGCTTAGTGTTGGACAAATGTGTGATCAGGGACATACAATGCTATTCAACTCCACAAAATGTGAAATCAGGAAAGGTAGGTATGGTAAAATTGTGGCTACAGCAAGTCGATCTCCAAATGACATATATGTTATGGATGAAGTAACTAAAGAATGTATACTAGCTAAAGAAGATGAAATCTAGTTTTGGCACAAATGAATAGGTCACATAATCTTTGACAATATTGTCAGGATAAGAAAAAAGGACGCAATACGAGAAATGCCAAAAATCTCAAAACCTTCCAACACACTATGTGAGGCCTATCGTCATGACAAGAAGACAAAAGTCCAATTTAAAACAAAAGAACACTTTGCATCACATCCATTGGAATTGACACATACTGATATATGTGGTCCTGTGAGAACAAAAGGCTTATATGGAGAATTATATTTCATGTTAATGATAGATGAATATACCAGGATGACAGCCTCCATTTTCCTAAAGAAAAAATCTGAAGCATTTGAGTGCTTTAAGATATACAAGGAGTTGGTAAAAAATGAAACTGATTTGAAAATAAGTTTCTAATATCAGATAATGGAGGAGAATTCACTTCCAAATTATTTCAGCAATATTATGATGAAAATGGAATAAAAAGACATTTTTCAACAACGCGAACACCTCAAAAAAATGGAGTTGCTAAAAGAAAGAACAAAACCATACAAGAAATGGGTAGAACAATCTTGAAGGACTCAAAATTGGATGAAAAATTCTAGGTTCAAGCAATTGATACGAAAGTCTTCATTATCAACCGAGGTCTTCTCAAAAATAATTGCAACAAGACCCCATATGAATTATGGAAAGGAAAAATAGATAATGTAAAATATTTCAGAATCTTTGGAAGCAAATGTTATATCAAAAGAGAAGATAAAAATTTGGGTAAGTTTGAATCACATGTTGATGAAGGTATCTTTGTTGGTTACTCACGCAAAATAAAATCCTATAAATGCTATAATATAAGACAAAAAAAGATAGTGGAGAGCATAAATGTTACATTTGACAAAGATGGTGTTCTAATGAATAATTATGAGGATCTAGAATCTTTGAAACTTGAGACAAAAGCTGAAAAATACACAGAGAAAATTCTAGAACAAGAAGAAACTATCAACCATGATGAAGTAAATAATGATCATCAAGATATACCTAAAAAACAACAAGAAGCTCCTCCAAAGAGAACAAAATAATTGATTCAAAAGAACCATCCATAAAATCAAATCATTGGTGACATAAATGAAGGTCGACAACTTCGTTCATCACAACAAGCTCACATTTATTTTCTAGCAAACTTTGAGCCTAGTAGTTTTCAGGAAGCTAGCTAGAATGAACATTGGGTAGCAGTTATGAATGAAGAATTGGATCAAATCAAGAAGAATAACACTTAGAAATTAGTTCCACAACCAAAAGATAAAAATGTCATTGGGACTAAATGGGTGCTCAAGAACAAATTGAATGAAGATGGATAGGTTACCAGAAACAAAGCAAGATTGGTTTGCAAAGGCTATGCAAAGTGGAAGGAATTAATTTTGCAAAAAATTTGTAGCAGTTGCCAGAACGGAAGCCATCCGAATTTTTCTCACCTATGCATGTTGAAGAAAAATGAAATTTTACCAAATGGATGCTAAGTCAGCATTCCTGAATGGCGAATTAGAAGAAGAAGTTTACATCGAACAACCTGAAGGTTTTCTACTATCATAAAAAGAAGACTATGTTTGCAGGTTAAAGAAGGCTTTATATGGTCTCAAGTAGGCTCCAAGAGAATCGTATGCTCATCTTTATGGATATCTATGTCAACAAGGGTTCAAGAAAGGTATTGTTGATAGAAATATTTATGTACAAATAGATAAAGATAATTTAAAATTGTTGAGGTATATGTGGATAATATAATATTTGGTAGCAATGATGATTGACTAAGTAAGAGATTTTCTACAAATATGCAAAGTGAGTTCGAGATGTCTTTACTTGCTGAGGTTACATACTTCTTAGGGCTTCAAATATCTTAGCAAGAGAAAGGAATATTTATATGTTAAGCCAAGTACATCAAGGAAATTCTCAAGAAATTCAACATGGAATATTGCAAACATGTCTTTACTCCGATGGTAAAAGGTTTCAAATTAAGCATAGATGACTCATCTAAGGATGTGGATCAAAGGTTGTACAGATCTATGATTGGTAGTCTTCTATATGTAATAGCCTCCCAGCCAGATGTTATGCAAGTAGTTGGACAAGTAGCAAGATTCCAAGCAGCACCAAAAGAATCGCATATTATTGCTATTAAAAGAATTCTTTGATATCTAAAGGGCGCAGAAGAATATGGCTTGTGGTATCCCAAGGGTAACAATCTCATTATTCAAGCATTTATAGATCCAGATTGGACGGTAATCGTTAATGATCATAAGAGTACTAGTGGATCAAAATTCTATCTAGGTGGTTGTCTCGTATCATGGTTGAGCAAAAATCAAACCTCAATCTCGTTATCTACAGTGGAAGCAGAATACATTGCAGCAGTAGCATGTTGTACTCAAGCCATTTGGATAAAACAAACTTTTCAAGATCTTCAAGTGCAATTCAGTGAGCCTATTCCCATATTCTGTGACAACACCAGTGCCATCAACATCTCCAAGAATCCTGTCATGCATTCAAAAACAAAACACATTCTGATAAAATATCATTTTTGTAGAGAACAAGTCACCGAAAATAATATCAAACTTGAGTATGTTGGTAAAAAAGAACAAATCATTGATATATTCACTAAACCTTTACCTCATGAAGCATTTGAGTATCTTCTATAGAAGCTTGGGATTCTCCTAAGTTCTCATTAGATTTTCCTTATTCATAATATAAAGGAGGAGTGGAAGTGTGTACAGGTCCGCAGGATGGTTGTGTGTCAGGGGGCGTTACCCTTTTCTATTTATTTCAAAGGGGGAGAGAATGTTGTAGGAAGAGGTGTCATGATCACAAGGGGAGTACTTGTGTTGCCCTCAATGCTAAAGGGGGGTATTTTTGATCAGTGGTTGTCATTGATGTCAACCCAAGCAACACTAGGGGCTACCCAGATCTTGCATGGAAATTACTATATTATGGGTCAAGAATATTTTCAATGGTTTCTACTTTTCAAGATGTTTCCATTGATATATGGCACACCATGCAATTCTTTATGGTTTGAGAGATATTCATGTTTGAAGTTTGTAACCCTAGTTAGTTGGCTAAAACCCCATGGGGTTGTGGCATGGGTCATTGAAAAGTCAATAATTAATAATTTTTAAGCTCCTAAAATTTCTCCCACGTTCACTTGTTAAAGACCCTCTCAACTTAATCATTTATATAAATTGTGATCATCATATCCTCCTTAGGTGGCGATTTCACTACTTGAAACAGGTCATCGTGGAATTTTCACTATAACATTTTTTTCACAAAGTTTCAGAAGCTGAAATTTTAATGAGGCAAAGCCGAAATCCTGAGAAATATCTTGTAAAAATTTCAAATCAAGATGCACAATATTTTCAGATATATGATCTGTGGAAGTAAGTGTTTTTGTAGACTCCAAAACTTCATCTCAAAGAGGTGACCTTGGTAAAATTGTGATAACTCTCTCTCCGAGTATCAGATTGGAATTATGTAAAAATTAGCAGATAGGTCACAAACTGTAGTTTTTTTGGTATCAATTTTTGATTCGAATGAAGAAACAGTGACACGTGGCATGTCGTATGTTAAAATTGGACAACTAGGTCCAAACTCCAGGTTGTGCTGCTTAGATGACGATCACAATATTTTTATTGGATTCCTCTTTTGGAGAGGTGTAATATGGATCTAAATATCATCTCGATCGGATGAGAAGAACATGTACTTTGAATTTATTCCACTTATGTGCTAGGTCAGCTTGGAATAAAATATAGATTTAAATGTCTTAAAGGACGTGTCACACACCCCCAAAGATTCCTATATATTGGAGAGACTTAGAGTTCATTTGACACACATTTGTGGAGGAATTCTCTCTCTCTGAATAGCATTGGAGCTGTGTAACTATGGACTGTTCTTTTGTTTGGGGTTTTCTAGGGTTATGTGTGACACGATTGGCTGAATGACCTATTGGATACTTTTCTGGTAGAAGCATCCTACTGATCGCCGTAATGCCACAATTCAATCTATGTTTTGGCTTGTCGTACATCGATCTATTGATATGTTCTATCTGCTTCAGTATATTGTGCCCTAATCTGAAATGGCCTAGAACATGTTCTCAAATTAACATGGTATCAGAGCTGAGGTGAAGAAAAAGTTCAAATTGTGTTGAGAGAAATCACTCACACTTCAGAAAGACTCGTTAGAGAGGTGAAATTATTTTCCCTAGCCGCAACAAGGAAAGATAAGACAACATGTTTTTTTTAGATATGTTTTAAGGTTATCTTGAAGACTGAATTACTATGAAGGGAGGTCGGGGCAGCAAAGGTTGTTTCAGCCTACATATATGTGTCTTGGGTGTGGTGAATAACAGCGTATGCTGCTGGCACTTAACGTTGCAAGTGACCAGGATATGCTGCAGGGAGCTCCACATTCAAACATACGACTCATGGTGGTTGGCTAGCACAAGCCGTTACCATCAAATAAAAACACTGATAGAATAGACGAGTAGGTTTCTGTTATCCATTATATATGTCTTATTTAGTACGAATCCATTGACGGGATAAGTTTAGACATACATAAATCCACTTGTCTGAAATTCATTCAAGATTGGAACTAATTGCAAAAGATATTTTGAGTACAAATAGATATAATTTTGAGGTGGGCAGTAGAAATTTGTGGCAATAAATACAACAATGGATGTTGGAAACATGAAAATCGACATTGCAGTTTATCTGAGTGACGAGAGCACGTTTGCCGTAAAATGGGTGGCGGCGAACTATCTCCGACCAGGTGACAATGTAATTCTCTTGTATTTACACCTATTCAGTGTCCTCAATGGGGCTGACTGGGGCGCCATTGATCTTTCTGTCAACAATTGTGACAAGGAATCCCTCCAGAAGCTCAAAGGCCACTTCGACGCCTTCCTAACTGACATGTCGTGAGCTTGCTTGATGGCTATCACCTGCTAGGTAGCTCTACTACAGAATTCTTCAATCTGAAACATAAGGTCACGAAAGCAATTCGGGTTGCTCCAGCTAGGGTTAGTGGAAACCATGTAGTTATATACCATTTAAATAAATATCTATCTAGGGGAAATATTTCACCTTGCACACTCACTCCAAAACCTTCAAATGACAACTAAGGCGGCAGATGGAAACCATGCTGTTATATACCGCAGTTTAGTACAGTCCACAGCTTCTCTGGTCATCAGTGTGCTCTACTAAACCAGTCCATAATTATGTCATTGTGAGAGATTGGGCATAAATTTGTCTTGAAGAATCCAAATTCAGTCCTGTGGAATTGGAAAAAATACTCAAAGGACTACTACAAGACCGGAAATCACATATTGGGGATCCAAAAAAAAAAAAAATATGCCAGATTCAATATTGAGCTCCTAGAAGGCAAGAAAAAGCTAGATCATGTGTTGCCAAAGACTGCAAAGGACCAGACTTTCTAGTGAAGCAAAGAAAATCAAGGTGTAGCAAAGGTAAGCTCGATGTAAGTATATTCTGTATATGCATGTTCATATCTTAATTGCATTAGGTTCTTTGTATTCTAATTTCTTTTTTTTTGTTTAGCACTGACATATGCTCTACAAGATGAGGTAAATTTTGATATTATCATGTCATGGGTATTTCCTTGAAGACTTTTTGTAGGTTTTATATATTCATCAAGATAAGAATCAATGCATGATCTAATGTTATGAAGAGTGAGAAAGGGTAGCATGACAAGAGAAACAATATAGGTGCAGAACAACAGCAAGAAGTTCACCACATCAAGACTTCATGAGGGTAGCACTGCATACAGTCAATGTAAAGGTATCATTGTACTGAGTCATTGTAAAAGAATCAATGTAAAAATTGTACAAGTATCTATCTGCCAAGAGTTGAAGAGGCATTGTTGGGAGGTCTAGGATCATCATTAGGTGGTTTTGTCATAGTTGGGGTTATGGTCTAGTGTGTCTTATTCTTCTACATCATTCTATATCATTGTAAAGTGTACCATTTTCCCTGGTACGGGAGTCCATTCTTCTTTTATTATTCTATAGGGTGGTAGGGTGGTGCTAGGCTGGTGCATGAAGTCACCAAAATTTTCAAGCCTGTGAAAAATTTAGGGTGGTAGGGTGGTGCTAGGGTGAGTTGTAGCTCATTGGGTGTTGGGGCATCCATTCAGTTGACTACTGAAGAATCTCAGGCGTTGGAGTGTCCATCCAATGGGAGTTGGAGAAGAATATTTTTGTAGATTCTAGGAATTTGGAGCTTTATTTTCAATTGGAGTTGAATATTAAAAAATTATTAGAAAAGCATTCAGGTGGTTTTTGTCTCGGAGAGGGTTTCCACCTTAAAAACTGTGTGCATTTGTGTTCCTTTTTTTTACTGCTATCATTGTACAAAAACTAATAATAATTGAATATTAACTAATGCTCTGAAAGATTAATAATAATACTAATTGAAAGGAATAATAATCCCCCCCCCCCTCTCAGTATTTCCAATAGTAGCCAACATGGGATTATGCCATGGTTGAGGATTATGACTCCATTATCAGAAAGAGTGCATGGGAAGTGGTCCCGAGACTAGTGGGGAAGTCAGTGGTTGGATCTAGGTGGATCTACAAGGTGAAGCAAGTAGCAGATGCGAGTATGGAGAAATACAAGGCTATATTTGTGGCCTGAGGATTCTCATAGGTAGAGGGGATTTACTATGAGGATACTTTTTCACCGGTTGCAAGGTACTCATCGATTAGATACATCCTTGCACTCTCAGCATAGATGGGATGGAAGATACATTAGATGGATGTAAAGATGACCTTTCTCAATAGGGTTATTGATTAATAAGTGTATATTGAGTAGCCATAAGGTTTTGAGACCTTTGACAGGGGTTTTCATGTGTGCAGACTCAAGCAAGAAATGTATGGGTTGAAGCAAGCATCTCATGCTTGGTACACCAGGATTGACAACTATTTCACTAGGTTGGGCTTCACAAAAATTGAAGCGGATGCGAACCTATATCATATTGTGGTTGATGGTAAGCTTTTAATTATTATACTTTATGTATATGATCTTATACTGATAGGAAATGAGAAACTCATAACTTCCTTCAAAGAGGATCTTGTAAGAGAGTTTGAGATGAAGCAAATGTGGCTCTTGCATTATTTCCTTGGCTTGGAAATATGGCAAAGAAATGGGGAGTTATTTGTATCTTATGGAAAGTATTTTAAGGAAATTTTGAGGAAGTTCCATATGGAGTGCAGAAAACCCATGGAGACTCCTCTTGCAGGTAACTGGAGGAAGGAGGATGCTACTTCAAGTGAGGTAGTGGATGATACCATTTATAGGCAGCTTGTGGGTTCACTTATGTATTTGGTGAACACACGACCAGACATATGCTACACAGTTAAATAGCTTAGTAAATATATATTTAAGCCTACCAAGCTCCTTTGGAAGGTGGGGAAGCATGTGTTGTGATATCTCAAGGGCACTATAGAATATGGATTATGGTACAGACAGACAGAGGGAGTGAAGCTTCAAGCCTTCACCGATGTAGATTGGGCATGTAATCCATAAGATAGTAAAAGAATATCAGGGGGCATCTTCAACATAGGATCAACAATAGTTTCTTGGTATAGCATGAAGCAGAGATCAGTGTTGGGTATGAAGCCTGATTATCTTTTTTATTTATATGTATCACAACGTTGGACTCCTATTCTTAACTGGGCGGCAACGCTGCCCATCATTTAAACGCTTCCTAGGGGCCCCCCGCAAAGCTAAAAAAATATGTAAAATATCCTTTGAAAAGTGTTGTAATTTTTAGTCAATTTGGGCCATTCATTAGGTAGATGGTATGATGGTAGAAGTTATGTTAATTTAGGGTTCTTTGCCTGAGAAGGAAACCCCTCGTTTCGTATGAGGGAATTGTATTACAACTGTGTATTGTATGTATATTATCAGAGTGAGAAACAGATAGGGAGACTGTGAGAGAGAACATAGGTTATTACAACGGATCTGTTGTAGGTTGTGTCTCTTCATTTTGTTGGATAATAGAAAGGAAGGGTTAGTTGTTCAGGGTGGGCGTAGCCCAAATTGGGTGAACCATGTATATTTGTGTCTCTCTCATTTTATATGTTTTCTATGTTTGTGTTTTAACATATTTTATGTGTCGCTTTTCTCTATGATATATAATTTTCTAACAATCAATTGCACTCAGTTTAGCCGGGGCAGAGTACATGGAAGCTAGTCTAGTTGCATGTGAGGCCATCTAGATGAGGAAGATACTTGTTGGTTTGTTTGGTCATCCGATGGATCCAACGGTGGTACATTGTCATAACCAGAGTTGCAAAGCTCTTGGTTAATCCAATATTCCATGCCAATTCCAAGAATATTGACATCTGGTACCACCATCTCAGATATTGTGTTCAGAGGAGAATTATGTTATTGCAATACATTCCCACGGAAGATCATGATGCCGATATCTTGACGAAGCCGATTGCGAAGAGAAAATTTGAATGCCACAGAGGCAGGATTGAGGTAGAAGATAATCCCTTTCTTGTTGAGAGGTTGTGTTTAAATTCAACAAGAAAATGCACACATGCTAGTGTCAGATCTCACGTCACACATGAGTGAGGGATTCTAGTGACACATTAGTGATAAGGTGTGCAACCAAATTTTAAATAAATTGTAAAATAAATTGTAAAATTATCTCATAACAACTTGTAATAGTTATCTATGTGTCATAGACTTAGTTAGCTCAATAAATTCGAGTTTAGGGTCAAGGAATAGGCATGTAGATTGATTCTATTATTAACAGGGTCCAGTTGTAGTTGTAGCACTAGTGTGGTGTTAGTGGGATCAGTTAAATCACATTAATTGAGTTAAATCACTTTAACTAGTTCTAACTGTTTGATGAACTAGTGGAAGATCAAGTGAATTAAAATAGATTTAATTCAAAAGTAGTGATCTACCAAGTAAATTATGATTGACTATTTATAGTTGCATGCATGTAAATTCTGGTGGAGACCCAGTTGAGACAAAGTTTCAAGGCAAGTAAACTATCAGTCATATTTTTAGCAAACTGCCCAGGTGCAGTTATAAAACCACAAGAAGCCCATGATGAATTGCATAATCAAGGAAGGCTAGATTTCCTATTTAATATGGGTTTATTTCTCTAGTAATTGTGTAATCAAGGAAGGTTTAATTTCCTATTTAATAGGGGTTTATTTCTCTATAGATTGCGTAAGAAAGGAAAGTTAAGGGTAGGCTAATGATTGGCTATGTGTTTTTCCAATTCTTCCTAGATCAGTGTGAAGCAATTGGTAGAGTGTATGAGGTTGTGGTGAGCACACATGCACTGTATTATTTCATGAGCTCTTAGTTTATTATACAATAAATATGGAGGGGTTTTGAGCAGTTGCTTTCCCCAAGAAAATCTCGTGTTGTGCAATTGATTTACTTCTTTCTCTTACTTTCGTGTGATTGAGCGATCATGATTTATATTCCAAAAATATTGTAGAAGGATTCAGTATCTTGTTTTAGTACATTGCATGATTGGATTGAATCAATTGGTGTAATTTCTACAATAAATACATAAAATTGTTTGTAGAAAATATAAATAATATAAAGCAGAACAATAGGTGGACAATAAGAAATGAGAATTTGGAGGAAAAGATAAGGAACCGGTCTCCATCAAACACAAACTTAAATTTTCTTATCTAGGGAACAAAATTTTTATGTAGTGCAAGACTACATTTTTGGACCAAATTTCAGGAGGAGATGAATTTTAGTTTTGATTGCATGAGGCCATACAAAAACACTATTTTGGGGGATATTTTGGGTTCAAATTTTGGTACTTTTAACCACCTTATTCCAACTTCTTATATCCTCGGTTTTGAACCAAAATTTCTCTGTTTTATCAATTTTGTGAGGATAATGGTATAAAAATATTAACATAAAGGTAATTGTCTTTCATAAGAAAAATATTGTCTTTTTAATCTATAAATATTTATTGGAAGCATTTATTTATGTACTAATTTGCAAAACAACAATCTACGGGAATTCTTGTAATTATAGAAAATCAACAAGCAGAATTCTTGTAATTCTTCCAAGATTTATGGGGTTCCACGTCAGTCAATCAGATTTTGACACTTGGAATTATTTCAAAATTTTCATCTAGTTGATAAATACCTATCTAGACTCCTTGTAGATGGTTGCAACCCTCAAGTCAATGACTAGTCAACAAAGGGTTTCTACTCAACAATTCCTATAGCCAGTTCAGAAATTCCTATAATCAATTAGAAAAAATTAGCAAATTTGTGTCCAACAACTGGAATTCGAATATCAGAGCTTTAGGATCATGATTTGAAGTCAATGAAAATTAAGGAATATTATACAAAATTACATCAGATCCCTACTATCCATTTGAGATATTATATTTTCCTAAATAGGTTGAACTAAACCCCATTTTTGATCAAATTTGTTCTATCATTTTAGATTGATAATTTATGTATAAATAATTCCTCATGAAGAGAGGAAGGATTTAGTCAATCATTATTTTTCATATTCTTATTCTGATCAAGGATTGTAATATATACTAAGTATTAAAGTTGTAGTAATACAAAGACTTCTTTTGTGACATAATGTAGCATTTTTCTAAAGCTTCTAAGTAGTTTTCACAACATATTCCAAGAGGACCCCCCCATATGTTTTGTCTATTTTATTTTAATTGATTTAGAAATTATTAATCATGTTTGAATTCACTCCATTAGTCATTTTCCTCATTTAACACATAATCGGTAAATTCATGTAATTTTCCTGTAGTGATCCTGTAATCACAAATTTTCTTGTAATTGATATGTTGTTTTCCTATAATAATATAGTTTTGATGTCAGAACGTGGGTAAAAGACAAGTTTTATCATAGATTGATTACTATTGTGATTTAAAGATATTTATTAGAATTAGTTAGAGTAAATAATTCTTAAGTTAATGATTGAAATCATGATTAGAAATATTCAAGTTTTGAATTTAAGAGTGATTTTCATTAAATTGGTGTGAATTTTCTTAAAAACTTATAACACTGATTTAATTTAGAGTTATTTTTAATTACATTCTCAAACCAATTTTGAAAAAATAAATATGATTTTAAAAAGATAATTTAGTGTGAAAGTGTAATGTATTTTTCTGAATATGCAATCTTATTCCAACAAGGTCAATAATTGAATTTACAATTATGAAAATAGTTTTAAGTTGGAATCAACCTTGAGATTTACTTGTACATGGTTTGTGCTTTATTTCTGCGTAGGAAAAGACCTAGGTAGTTAGTTTGTTCATATTGTGTTTTACATCATAGTTTACCTACCCTAGGTTGACAAATAAATATTGATAAATATAGCCCTCTGTATTAGTTGACACGTATATGTCTCTTCACCTTCATTTTCTCCTAGTTTCCTTTATTTTCATAATTCAATGCCAATTATTTCCTCTTTTCCTTTTCCATTGCCTTTAATAATTTCCATAACCATTATTAATCCACAAGTGATGTCGAGTAAAGTTTTTTCCCAAAATTCAGCTTGGAATCTGTGTCCCATGACCTTGGTTTTATTTTATTTACATGGAAAATCAACCCGGGGTTGTTACAAACCCCTCCCCCTTAGGGGAGCATTGTCCTTGATGTTTAATGACACTTATAACCAGAAAAATGCATGTTGACTGGTGAGCCCTGGTATTTCACCAAGAATGTTGCAACTCCCAAGGGCTACCCTACTTTACTTTATCAACCCAGGGTTTGTACAAACATTGAAGTGACAGTGCTATATACATAATAGATGCATTACGTTAATGACATCCTCTTATACTTTACGAAAGGGTGTTATTTCTTAAATTATAAGAACAATTGGAAAGCAAATTACTGCAAGGATATTACATAAAGGAAATTAAACTAAAGCGTTGAAAATAAATGACAAGAATGAAACTAATTTAATTGGCATAAAGGGAAATGATTGAAACGAAACTAAGCTAACTTGCTAAAAATAAATGGTAGAAAGGAAACTAATTCTAAAACACACTTAACTTGGCTAAATAGCTAAATTCATTCTACTTATCCTATCATCTATCTACCATGCTCTCATATATGCAACTAAACTATCTATGACTCAATTCTAACTAAAAAGAGTTAATTTGAAACTTAGAGGAAGAAAAAGGGCTAAAAGAGGCTAATGGGGGGTTTAACAAATGAAACTAGGTTTGGAACTGAAAAGGGGTGTTAAACCCTTAGAAAAAATTATTATAACGTGAGAAATGACCTTGGAGAGAAAAGAATTGAAAAAGGCTTAGAAGCAGAAAGAGGGGGTTTAAGACTTTATAAAACCTTATTATAGAGCAAGAAATGCTTTGGAGTGGAAAGAATCAAAAAATGAGATGGCAAAGATGCGATGGAGGTAAAATTTGCGATATGTGATGTCGCAATCGCTAATTTTCAAGTTTAAATGGATAGCAGTAAGGTTTTAACATGAATAAACTAAAATGTGCAAAGTGCAATGTGCGCTGCTGTAAATGTTGCGAGAGGCAACTTGCGATGGGGATGATGTGGCACTAAAAAGGAAAAAGGAAAAAATTGCAAGCTGTGATGTGCGATATGGTAAGTTCCGTGGAATGCGATGTGAAATATGGTAAGTTCCATAGGATGAGATGTGCGATGGGGATGACGTGGTAGTGAAAGGAAAAATGGAAATTTTGGGGGCTGCGATGTGCTATATGGTAAGTTGTGCAGGATGTGGTTTCACAATACTGCAATCGCGAGAACAAGAAGTAAGCGTTAAGGGTAAAATATAAAGGATGCAAAGTGTGATTTGTGATGGCGACATGGCGGTGGGATCAACAACGAGGCAAGATTGCACTATCAAAATAGGCCAGAACAACGATAAGTGTTAAGGGAGAAAGGATAAACAATGCGAAGTGTGACTTGTGATTTCGCAATATCGCAATCGCAAGGAATGAGCGCTAACGATTGAAGGTAAAAGCTAAATGTTGTAATTTGTGAAGTGTGACGTACGGTAGCAGTGATTTCGAGGAGGAAGATGAAGGTCGGGTTTTCGATGGTTTTCAAGCGTTTTTGCATTTAAATGAGTCCAATGACGGTGACCGATAGAAAGAAGGAATAAGGCAGGCAATCGATGAAGGAGAGTGGTAAGTCTTCAAGGAAAAAGGTAAGAGCAGTGAAGTGCAATTGCGATATACAGTGGCGGGAGTCTCGAGGAGCAAAGGCAGAGGTCCAGTTTTTGGTGGTTTGGAATAGTTTGTCATGTGTTTTTCATAAAAAGGGTAAGAAACCATGAATGAAGGAAAAAAATAAATAATACTTAAGGGCTTAAGTGCGTTTGAAAAAAAAGGTAAGTGTAGCGTTAAGGTGAGAAGGCAAGGAGGGGAATGGAGGTGTAAGAGAAGTGCTCATAAGTGAAGCACACCTGCAAATTCATGCATGGGAAACAGACAGAAATGTGTGATAAAATAGTGAAATAAAATCTTGGACTTGGTAAATAAAAATTCTTCCCCGAACTCGAACATAAATCAATTTTTGCCTGTGGGAAGGTTTGTCGTACTCGAACTCTATTGACGGAGATGAGAGGGGGGAGACTTGACCATAGTTTTGGAGTTTTTCCTCTATTTCACTATGCATAAGCAATTAAAACTACAATAGCACAAAATCTAAATAGCAATGAAACTTATCAGAAGTAGATCTAATGTAAATGACAAAGGAAAAACTAGGTAAATGACAAAAACGAAAAGATAATAACATCAGAGAAGATGAGGCACATGGATTGGGCCCTAACCCACGAGCCTATCCCTTTGAACTTAAATCAATCAAATGAAATCAATCTACTAATTTCAAAAAATAATAACTCCATACATATCTGAAAGTTTCGATAACTGAATAAAACAAAAAGCTTTAATAGTTCATAACAATAATTTTGAATGGAAGCGAGACTAGGATAGACTAACTCTTCCTAGCTCTAGATTTGCTCTATTTATTCTACAGGGTAGCTACCAATAGCTCCCTAGAAAAATGGTGATTGATTCCACTCGACTCCAAGTAAACCAAGATTGAGTGCTCTCCTCTTTGAGTGACTCGGCTGCCTCTAGAATTCGAATTGCTAGAGAGAATCCTTGGGGATCCTTTGGCTACTTGTGGAATTCTAATTGCTGGAGAGAATCTTTGGGATCCTTCGACCACCTATGAGGGTGGAAAATCCTCCTATAATTTCTCCTTGTTGTCTCCTCCAAGTCTTTGTGACAAAATATTTAAAAAGTGCCTAACGAATCATGATTTTCTGCACTCAACCTTATATTAGGATCTCAGAGTATGTTAACCTTAATCACCACCTATACTAGCATCATAAACCAAAATAATAATAAAAATGCAAGAAAAAGACATCTAAGAAGGCAAAAAGGTGACTATTAACCCCTCCAGATATGTCGAATGATGGGGCTCATCATCACCCCCTAGTGAAAGGTTGCTCATCCTCTAGGCAACTGATCCTCCCCCTCTATTTCATTCAAAGCTTTGACATCCCCCTTGATTTCCTGAGGAAGAAGTGTGGGAGTTTCCCCAAGGGGGTAAAATCTATCATTCTTTTCTTCACTCTCCCATTCTCTATCTTGTGCATCTATGTCCTCTTCATCAGTTAGCCCCAGCAGTAAAGGTTGGCAGAGCTTTAGTCCCAACCATTAGATCTTTTTGGCCTGCATGGCCCTCTTGTATAATGGTTCCATTTGAAATGCACCCATCATTCTTTCTGGAGTATGATACTCCCTATTCTTAAGGCTATGTGGGAGGCTGTTCCATCTCCTCTGGCTGGCCATAATGAAATCCTCCTCTATCTTCCTAGAAACATCATCAAAGTGGCCTATCACTTGGTTTTGAGTCGAAAGGTAGTTTTCAACCAGTGCAGGGTCCTTTTCAATCTCTTGATGGTTAACGATGACTCCTCTTGGGCTGAACACTTCTGGTCTGAGATATAAGGGTTCTATATTTCTTCTTCCCATGACCTTCCATATATGTTTGGATCTATTTTCCTCATTCACCATCCAAGATGCTAGAGCCATTAACTGCATATCCCCCATTGTAGTATTGGGGTCCCAAATCTCCATATTTGTGAGCACCAAGTTATGTATATAAAAATCTTCCATCTTTGCCTTATCTGCTAGGTTGGCTTGCTTGTAGAACTTCATGAATTTCCTACAATATTGTAAAGGGAGTGATCCAAGGGAGGCTAGAGTGTTGATTTGAAATAGAAGCCATTGTTCTTTTAAATACACAACATATGAGTCAAAGTGGAGTCTGTGCTGAAGGGCTTCTATGCATAAGTCTGCCATGGTGGCTAATTGCTCCTCTTTTTGCTGAAATTTCTCCTTTAGTGCTACATTCTCTGTCGATGCCTTCTGCAGTTTCTCCTTCAAAAATATTTCTTTGATTCATTCCTCCCCCCTTGGTGATTCTTCAATGATGATTGGGATTATGGGAGATTTTTCTAGATTTCCATGATTCTTGTCAGCTCTGGAATACCTAAAGGTCTTCATTTTTCTTTTTGCACTCAGAGGAGCCATGGTGACAGTTACCTTTTTTTAGTGAGGGGATGTGAAATTGGGTTGTGAGTTTGTGTCTCACCCACTTTATGCTATCTATATGACTTCTATGGCTATCTCTTCTGTTTTTATTTAGCCCTTTGTTTATCTCTCTTCTTCTTCTGATTATTCCTCTTCTTCTTTCTGGTTCTTCTTCTTCAAACGTTGCATGCTTCTGTCAGTCCTCTCCCTCTAAAAATTGTCAATTCACTGGTTTGGATGAGAGGAAATCTCATTTTATTAGATGACGCGGGTAAATTTGGAGTTCCAATATAAATCCGCTCAGATCCAATCCTATCGTAATAATTTGTTCCTCCACCTTGTTAATTCAGGATGGACTGTGCGTTTTCCTCCCCTCATTCTCCTCTACTCCACTAATTTGAAAATTTTCTTTTGCATGCATAGGTGGCATGTACTCCCATTTTTATTACAACCATACCTCACGGTGGTGGCCGAGTTAACTAACCACCTTTCTTCCCCTCAAATGTAAAGTCTGCAAATTAATTATTTCTGGCTATTATGAATGCGTAGCAAGGGGTGAGAGCTTATACCTGAGTTTACCTATTTTTTCCAAGGTAGTTGCTGGAGCTGAAGGTTTGAGACAAGCCTTTTTAGATGCTACGTTATTCACCATATTTTTGTTCTCTGAGTGAGCAGCTTGCTGAAGGAACGACTTATTGAATGAGCTGCTAATCTTTGTATGTTGTTTCTCTCTGCTGTGGATGTCACGTGGGGTGCTTGAGATGCCATGGGTGGAATTCTCATTCTCCTGTAGTTTGTTATGTAGCTGTCCTTGTTGTCTTTCTTGGAATTCCATGAACAAGTTTGTTTTTGAAGGAACTTCCTGATGTTTGTAGCAGTCTATTTGTGTGCTGCTTCTCTTGCTACATTGTGCTCAGGAATGGAGAAGTGTGGTGTATGGAGGTGATGGAGGAAATTATGAATATGAATGGAGTGAATGATGGGATGGACGATAAGATAGAAGAAGGGAAAAAAATATGAATTCTTCCCTGTGTTTTCCAGAAACCAGTAACAACCTGCAAAACAACAAACAAAGAAAAACACAGTGATTTAGAAGCATTTTTTTTGTTTTATTTTTTTTTCCTTCTTATTCTTTTTTGAAATAAAGTGGGCTACCCCCCATGGAGGTTTTAAACCCAAAAAATTTCCTTGGGTGCCTCAGAGAGGTTTTCACCCATGGATATTTTTTATTTTTTTCCCTTTTTTTTTAGCAAGTGAGCTACCTCCATCGAGGTTTTCAACCCACAAACTTATTCTTTTTTCATTTTTTTTTTCTTTCAGGAGGTGTGGGAAACTATGGAGTTTCCCATCACATACACCTATATTCTTATTGAATTGTTGAATTTTGTCGTTGAAAAAGGCTTCTTGTAAATTTTAAGTCTATGACCATTGAAAAGCAAGGGGATCCCTTCCTCATCTATGGTCCTGATTTGAACTGCGCCATTATCAAAACATTTCTCCACTGTGTATGGACCCGACCATCTTGTCATTAGCTTACCTTTGAATAATTTAAACCTTGAATCATACAACAATGCCCAATTTCCTTCTTGGAAGGTCTTTTCTTTGATTTTCTTGTCACACCATACCTTTGCAACTGAACTACCTCTGTGTGAAGAAGTGGTTGCATTCTAAACTCATCCAATCCATTTAGTTGCAAAAACCTCTCTTTTTGGGAATTTGTTAGATCTAGATTTAATTCAGCTGCCATTCTTAAAGTATTGAATTGAAACTCAACTGAAATTAGAGCTTTCTTACCATAGACAAGTTCATACAGAGTGAATCATGTTGTTGTCTTCCAAGTGTTGTTGAAGGCCCAAGTAGCTTCTACCAATATATATGCCCAGTATTTTCTGTTACTTCTCACAACCTTTGTGAGGATTCTCTCTAAATATCTATTAATTACTTCTACTTGGCCATTCGTCTGAGGGTGATAGAAGTAGAAGTTATATGCGTAATCTTTTTCTTCCTAAAAATATTCTCAATGAGGTGAGAGGTGAATTGTGATCCATGATTAGTGACTATTCCTCTGGGATATCCAATTTTTTAAAACACATTCTCCCTCATAAATTTTGCTACTTTTTCTTTGATTTCTACCTTCACTTATTTTTCTTCTGCCCATTTTTTCAGGTAATCATTGCAGACTATGATATACTTATTTTGTCTGGATGGTGGATCGATGGGTCCAAAAAAGTTCATACCCCACTTGTAAAATGGCTCAAGAGCCACCTGAGGGTGTAGAGGCATTTCATCCTTTTTTTTGGTTTCCCCATCCTTTGGCACTAGCACACCTACTGGTGTATCTTCTGGAATCTTGGTGAAGGGTAGGCCAATAGTAACCCGCCTGCAAAACTTTGTAAGAAGTTCTCTTTGCAGCAAAGTGGCCTCCACATGGGTTGTCATGACATTCAGAGAGGATATCAAAAAATTCTTCCTCCCTCACACATATTCTTAGGATTTGATCAGGGCCTAGCTTGAAGAGATTCCCCTTAATCCATGTGAAAAAAACACTTTTTCTGATGATTCTACTTCTCTCCCTGAATGAAAGGTTAGGAGGGAGTCTTCCAGCAACCAAGTAGTTGGCTATATTAGCAAACCATGGTGAGAGTTCTGATATGGCAAAGAGGTGTTCATCTCGAAGCCGGTCATCCACCATTCCTTCTTCACCAAGAGGGAGAACTAACCTGGACAAAAAATATGCAACAACATTTTCCTTTCTAGGTTTATCAAAAATAGTCAAATCAAATTGTTGTAAAAGTAACAACCATCTAATTATTCTAGCAGTAACATTTGGTTTGTTTATTAAATACTTGATGGCTGCATGGTCAGTGTGAAAAAAGGTCTGATATCTAGTCACAAAATTCTTAAATTTGTTCAATGCATGGATAATGGCCAACATATCCTTCTTAGTAACTATATAATTTCGCTCGGCTTTGGACAAAATATTGCTGATGAAATAAATGGCATAAAGGATTTTGTCCTCTAACTGTCCTAATGCTGCCCCTACATCTTTGTCGGATGCATCAGTTTGGATGAGGAAAGGAAGAGTCCAATTTGGACCTTGGAGGATGGGGGTAGTAGTCAACTGCTTCTTAATGAGCTCAATAGCCTCTTGACAAGGACCGGACCAAATAAACTCATAATATTTGGCCAATAACCCAAATAATTCTGAAGCCATCTTGCTAAAATATTTGATGAACCTTCTATGGTAACCATCTAAGCCTAAGAAAATCCTGACATATTTATGCTTTTGAGGAGCAGGTACCCTTTTAATTATAGTGATTTTGTTCAGGTCTACCTATATTTCTACTTGGGATATGGAGTGTCCTAATACAACCCCTTCTTTCTTCAGGAATTCACATATTACTGGGCTCAAGGAGAGATTCATCTCAATGCACCTCCTTAGTACTTTACCCAAATTATAGAGAGCTTCCTAGAAGTCATCCCCATATGATGTGAAATCATCCATGTGAATTTCGACAGAGTCATGGACTAACTCATAAAATATGCTCTAGACATCTCTCTGTAAGGTGGCTGGGGAATTTCATAACCCAAAGGGTAGGATTCTATAAGAAAAGGTACCCCAAGGGCAGGTGAAAGTAGTCTTATCCTGGTCTTCAGGGCTGATTTGAATTTGATTGTACAGACTGAACCCATCTAATAAGGAAAATAATTTCTTCCCTGTAAGTCCATCCAAGACTTGGTCTATAAAGGGAAAAGGGAAATGGTCTTTCTTGGTGGCTTTGTTAAGTTCTAGATAATCAACACAAATTTTCCACTTCCCATTCTTCTTTGGGACTAGGACAAGAGGAGATACCCACTCACTGTTGAATATAGGATATATGAGCCCTGCATCCAATAGTTTATGGAGCTCTTCTTTCACTATGTCCTTTAGAGCCAGGTTCATCCTTCTTTGTATTTGTATCACAGGCTGAAATCCCTCTTTGATGTAAATATGATGTCTACATATTAAAGGATACACCCCTTTCATGTCCTTGTAATCCCAAGAAAATGCTTCAAGATTTTCCTTCAAAAGATGGCATAGTTGCTTCTCTCCTTCACTTGAGAGGGTTGGGTTGATTTTAAGAGATCTCGATGGGCCAAAATCGACATCCTTCATGGTTTCAGAGGTTGTCTCAACTGATTTCACTTCTGTACAAGGTTGGATTTCATACTCTTTGGCTAGGGTTTTGATAGGAGTGTTAGTGGAGGACTAATTTTGAATGGCATGGTTGACGAGTTCATCTTCATCAAGTTGCGCCACTCTAAGGATAGCATCTATGGTACACATAGGGGCAATGTTATATAACTCATCTTCTTCATCCTCCAACCGTATAGGGATATCATGATCAATGGAAGGTTGGGCTGGAGGATATAACACTAGCTATTTAGACAAAGGCCCATTTTTGATAGTCATGTTTCCGGCCTGATAACTAATATAAGCATATGCAGTGGCTAACCAAGGTCACCCTAAGATGAGAGGATAACCATTAAACTTTTTTTTTGGCTGCAGGACCAGGAAATATATAAGATACTCCCAAGAGTCAATGGAAACCATAACATCCTCAACAATTCCTTCCAAATTTACTGTGGATTGATATGCAAGTTGCAAAACTATTGTGGTTTTCCTCAAAATCCCTTGGAGATTATGTTTCAACATAGTTTCCTTCGTCATGATATTTATGGAAGCCCCTAAATCAATCAGAGTTTTGGGGACTATCACACCATATATATGTACATCAACAATTGGACTACCAAGGTCAATGTATTTTGGAAATATCACCTTCCCCAACATCAGGTCAGACAGTTGTCCTACCACATTGATGGTGGGGGTATCTCTCTTCCTCCTTACAGGTTTCTTGAAGAACTTTTCTTTGATGATCCTATTATATATAGGGACATCCTTAATTGCTTGGAGAAGTGGTATCTTTACACAAAAATTTTCCAATTCTCCTAGGATTTCAGTCTCCTCTGGGGTGTGCTAACTAGGGTGGATCAAGCGTTTGGGAAAAGGAGGTTGTTGGAACTGAGTGTTATCTTCTTCCTTTTACTTCTAAACCTCTACAAGTGGATATGGGGGATGGTTTTATAGGAGTAATATTCCCAGCGTAAGATTAACATCATGTATCTCCACAACATAAGCTAGATGGGATGTTTCTCCACTGATAGCCTGATGTGCTTGTATGTTGTTCATGTTCAGATTGGGCTGTGTAGGTATAGGTAGCCTAGGTTGAGCAACGTGAGTAAGCTGAGGTTGAGAACGGGGTGGAGGAATTAGATTAGGAAGTTGATTTTTCTGAGGTCTCCACCCTTGGGATGGATTGTTCCATTGAGGTTGTGGTGGAACATACTTTTGAAATGGTTGATTTACTGGCTGAAAATGATATGAAGGGATGGAAGGCGAAGTAGGAGGTGTAGACCAGGATGGGGGATTGGGGGTGTACCAAGGTTGCAGAGGTGAACTCTAATTGTTGTAATAGTAAGAGTGAGGTGTACCTTGCATACCTTTTTGATATGGTCGAGGGCCCTGAGGCCTTCTTTGGTTGATGAAACATAGTTTCTCTAGCATTGTTTCCCACCTTGATATACAACTTTAAGTCCAAGTAAGGAGGGAAACTTGTCTGTGGCATGATTCTCTTCAAAAACTAAGAAAACCTCGATGACATTCAGTGGACATTCATTTCTTGGGTGTTTCATGGTACATATAGGACAAAATATGGCCAAGGCTCTCTCTGCTTCCTCTTACTTCCTTTTGACCTGCATTGTGTCCATTTTCAAAGCAAAGGTGTGCAACATGTCACTCTTGAAGTCCTCTACCATGTTTCCAATATCGTGTTTTATGAAGGCAAAAGAGGGAGGGGTATTGGAGGTACTTTGGCTAGGTCTGCCCTTCTTCCTAAATGCCATAGAATGGTTCTGGAAGACAATTTTGATTCTTTCATAGTGTTTTTGGTAGATATATCCTCCTAATAAAATATTCAAGGTTTCTATCATCTCTTCACTGATCCCTCGAAGAAGTATAAGTTTGAGTCAATTAGGATCAAGAGTACAGTTGGCTCTCTTATAGTTCAATTGAAGCCTATCTTCATAATCCTCTAGGGATTCATCATGACCTAGAGTCATCCTAAATATCTCATCCTTAGTTTCCTTAAACCTACAGTAGTCTTTGTACTTGTTGTTGAAGGTCTCTTCCATATGTGCCTAGGTAGTGATGCTATCCCCAGGTAGACCCATGAACCAGCGCAAGGCTGTGTCCTTAAGGGTGGATGGGAATAGATTCAACTTCTGATCATCAGAGGTGTAGTCATAAGTCCTACAGACAATAATAAATTCAAAAATGAATGTGTCAGGGTCCTCAGAGGTAAGTCCATGGAAGTGTGGAAGAGCTGAGGGGCTAATATTTTTCATCTTATTTTCCCCATCTACCTCTCTTTTGGGAAAGGCTCTTTGGGTCCCATATGTGGTTAAGATAGGTGAAGAAGGTCCCTCAGTTGAAACAAGGTCTTATTCTTCTTCCCCAATAAGATCCTCAAAATATTCATAAGGCTCTCCTAGGGGGGGTTCAATCTCACTTCCACTGAAGAAAAGTGAAGGGTAGCTGGGAGGTGATGTGGGAGTTTTAGGTAAGGTTTTTCTTTGAGTATTCCTAGTCCTACGAGGCATGAAAATCAGACATTTTTTTATTTTTTTCAATATTTCTGAAGTGACATGAAAAGAAAGGAATGCAGAAAATAATGCCAAAACAAATCTAAATAGCTACTAGACACCTTCCCGGAAATGACGCCAAAAAGTGGCGAGCCCTGGTATTGCACCAAGAGTGTTGCAACTCCCAACGGCTACCCTACTTTACTTTATCAACTCGGGGTTCATACAAACTTTGAGGTGACAATGCTATATACACAACAAATTCATTCTATTCATGTCATCCTCTTCTTCTTTCCAAAAGGGTGCTATTTCTTAAATTATGAGAACAAATGGAAAGTAAATTACTTGAATGAAATGAAAGAAACAAAATTAAAATAAAGTGCGGAAAAGAAATGAAAATAATGAAACTAATTTAATTGGCAGAAAGGGAAATTATTGAAAAAAAACTAAGCTAACTTGCTAAAAATAAATGGCAGAAAGGAAACTAATTCTAAACCACACTTAACTTGGCCAAACGGCTAAATTTATTCTACTTATCCTATGATCTATCTACCATGCTCTCATCTATGCAACTAAACTATCCATGACTTAATTCTAACTAAAAAGAGTTAATTTGCAGCTTAGAGGAATAAGAAGGGATAAAAGAGGCTAGTGGGGGGTTTAACACATGAAATGAGGTTTGGAAGACGAAAGAGGGGGTTAAACACTTAGAAAAATTTCTTATAACATGAGAAATGACCTTGGAGCGAAAAAATTGAAAAAGGCTTAGAAGCGGAAAGAGGGGGTTTAAGACCTTATAAAACCTTATTATAGTGCAAGAAATGGATTTGGAGTGGAAAGAATAAAAAAATGTGATGGCAAAGACGTGATGGAGGTAAAATTTGTGATATGTGATGTCGCAATCGCAACTTCGCAAGTTTAAATGGATAATAGTAAGGTTTTAACAAGAATAAACTAAAATGTGCAAAGTGTGATGTGCACTGTGGTAAAGGTTGTAGGAAGCGATTTGCGATGGGGATCATGACATGGCGGTGAAAAATAAAAAGGAAAAAGTTGCGGGTTGTGATGTGTGATATGGTAAAATTCGTGGGATGTGATGTGCGATGGGGATGATGTGGCAATGAAAGAAAAAAGGGAAATGTTGCGGGCTGCGATGTGCAATATGGTAAGTTTCACGGGATGCAATTTCGCAATACTGCAATCGCAAGAACGAGCGGTAAGCATTAAGGGTAAAATATAAGGGATGCGAAAGTGTTATTTGTGATGGTGACATGGTGGTGGGACCGATAGCAAGGCAAGATCACACTATCGCAATCAGCTAGAACAACGGTAAGTGTTAAGGGAGAAAGGATAAATGGTGCGAAGTGCGATTTGCAATTTCGCAATATCGCAATTGCAGGGAATGAGCGGTAAGGGTTGAAGGTAAAAGCTAAATGTTGCGATTTAAGAAGTGCAGCATATGGTAGCGGGAATTTTGAGGAGGAAGGTAGAGGTCGGTTTTTCGATGGATTTCATGTGTTTTTGCATTGAAATGAGTTCGGCGATAGTGACCGATAGAAAGAAGGAATAATGTAGGCAATCGACGAAGGAGAGCGGTAAATCTTCAATGCAAAAGGTAAGAGAAGCTAAGTGTGATTTCGATGTACGATGGCGGGAGTCTCTAGGAGAAAAGGCATAGGTCCAATTTTTGGTGGTTTGGAATGGTTTTTCACATGTTTTACATAAAAATGGTAAGCAGCCGTGAACAGATGAAATAAAGAAATAAGGTTGAAGGGCTTAAGTGCATTAAAAAAAAAGAGTAAGTGAAACATTAACGTGAGAATTCAAGAAGGGGAATGGAGGCATAAGATCAGTGCTCAAAGGTGAAGCACACTTGTGGATTCATGCATGGGAAACAAACAGAAATGCATGATAAAACAGTGAAAGAAATGCTTGGACTTGGTAAATAAAAATTCTTCCCCTAACTCGAATAGAAAGAAATTTTTTCCTGTGGGAAGGTCTTCCCTACTCGAACTCTATTGACAGAGATGAGAGGGGGGAGACTTGACCATATTTTTGGAGATTTTCCTCTATTTCACTATGTATGAGCAGTAAAAACTACAATAGCACAAAAAGTAAATAGAAATGAAACTTATCAGAAGCAGGTCTAAGTTTATAAAAGTGCTTAATAAATCTTTATAAAAGTGCTTAATAAATCATGACTTTCTGCAGTCAACCTTATATTAGGCACTTAGAGTATTTTAGCCTTAATCACCACCTATACTAGCATCATAAATCCAAATAATAATAAAAATGCAAGAAAAAGAGATCTAAGAAGGAAAAAAGGTGACTATTAACCCATCCAAATATGTCTAATGATGGGGCTCATCACTGCCTATGGAGCTTTATAACACAGATTGATGTAGAATTTACAACATGCCAAACTATTGAAACCATGAACGCCATACTGGTTATTGGAGCTTTATAACACAACTCAATGTAGTATTTACAATATAATTTTAATTGGAGCTTTATAAAAAAACTCATTGTAGTATTTACAATACAGATATGCATATATAGAAACCAAAAAACATAAATAAAATACATATTCTCAACCAGAAAATAAAGAAGGATAAAAATCTCACATCTTATCAGCTATCTCCCATGTAGCTTCATCAGGCCCAAAGAGCTTCTCCTACACTTTAACTTGCTCGATTTCTCGGTTCCAGAGCATGAGTTGTTTATGTTAAAAAATGCACATAGGTTCTAGTTGAAATTATCCCTTTGGTTCCACCTAAAATACAGGTCAATCAATCACACAATCAACATCCTGGAGATATCTCTTGAAAAATTAAACATGGACAACATCATGGAATTTCCTTGTTGGTGGTAGTGCAAGTATGTAGGCCACTAGTCAAATCCTATCAAGGATCTCAAAAGGCCTACAATATCAATGTGTCAATGTGGCACATGATCCAATCCTCAATAAGCTCCTCTTAGGCTTGATGTGCAATTACACATGCTCTCCAATCTGAAACTCCTTAAATGATATATGATGATCTGCATAATTCTTCTGTTTTTCCTGTGTTGCCTTCAAATACCTTTTAAAAACCTGCATGTCCCCTTCCATCTCTACCAAAATATATAGTAAAATAAAAAACATGTTCACTGGATCACTCCAAATGATGGGAGTATTATAGCTCTACCCATAAAGAGCCTTCAATGGACTTATCATCAAGGATTCCTGATACCCATTATTATATGAAAACTATACTAATGGAAGATACTCCTCTCACTTCCTCTATTGATGCATGACATACAACCTCAACATGTCCTCAAGAATATTTTTGACCCTCTCTTTTTTCCTATTTGTCTACAAATGATAAGATGTATTGAAAACTAAATTTGTCCCCAAGATTGCAAACAACTCCTTCCAAAACCTAGAGGCAAACTTGGCATATTTTTCTTGTTAGGTAAACTTGACTTGGGATAGAGTCAATGTTGACTAGGGTAAATAGTAGTGGTTTTGGGGCACATGGTATTGTGCACTCATGGTTTTTCAGCCCATGGTATTGCATGTAATCGAGCCTATAAAAGTTTGGGAATACTTCATTGTAATGTAGGCTGGAGGTGAGCGGTGAACGCTCACTTGGCCGGATTGGCCAGGGTTTTGGCCAATGCTTAATGAAATTTCATTGGTTGGGTTTTGCCCAGGATTTGGGGCTTTCCCAGATAAACATATGTGTTTATGTTAATGATTTTTTGCTAGCTATTTTATGGTTTTTTGTTCCTCTCGATAAATTTATTATTTCTCCGGTAAATTCTAACAAATGGTATCAGAGACATTGAATTTCGCTACGCTGGGAGAACAAAGTCTATCAAAATAAGAGAGGATATGTGCACATGGATTAATTAATTAATGAACCATGTATCTAAAGAAAACTCCTAGAGGACTGGCGGTTACAGAGGCTGGTGATCCATGTAATCCGGTAGATGGGTTCTTTTTATATGGACATTGATTTCATATGTACAAAGACAGTAACAATTAAAAATAAAAAAATAAAAAAAATTGAGGGGGGAAGAGCTAGAGTGAGCAGGGTTGTCTCACTTAGAAATTTTGGCTGGATTTAGTCAAGAAACCCCAAGTCAAGTTTAAAGGGGGAATTGTTAGGTAAAATTGACTCGGGATAGTGTCAATGTTGACTAGGGTAAATAGTAGTGGTTTTGGGGCACATGGTATTGTGCACTCATGGTTTTTCAGCCCATGGTATTGCATGTAATGGAGCCTATAAAAGTTTGGTAATACTTCATTGTAATGTAGGCCTAGAGGTGAGTGGTGAAGGCTCAATTGGTTAGATTGGCCAGGGTTTTGGCCAATGCTTAATGAAATTTCATTGGTTGGGTTTTGCCCATGATTTATGGTTTTCTCGGATAAAAATATGTGTTTATGTTAATGATTTGTTGCTAGATATTTTATGGTTTTTTGTTCCTCTCAATAAATTTATTATTTCTCCGGTAAATTCTAACAAATGGTATCAGAGCCATTGAATTTTGCTGCGCTAGGAGAACAAAGTCTGTCAAAATAAGAGAGGATATGTGCATGTGGATTAATTAATTAATGAACCATGCATCTGAACAAAACCCTTAGAGGACTGGCGGTTACAGAGGCTGGTGACCCATCTAATCCGGTAGATGGGTTCTTTTTATATGGACATTGATTTCATATGTACAAAGACAGTAACAATTAAAAATAAAAAAATAAAAAAATTGAGGAGGGAAGAGCTAGAGTGAGCAGGGTTGTCTCACTTAGCAATTTTGGTTGGATTTAGTCAAGAAACCCCAAGTCAAGTTTAAATGGGGAATTTTCAGGTAAAATTGACTTGGGATAGAGTCAATGTTGACTAGGGTAAATAGTAGTGGTTTTGGGGCACATGGTATTGTGCACTCATGGTTGTTCAGCCCATGGTATTGCATGTAATGGAGCCTGTAAAATGTTGGGAATACTTCATTGTAATGTAGGCCTGGAGGTGAGCGGTGAAGGCTCACTTGGCCAGATTGGCCAAGGTTTTGGCCAATGCTTAATGAAATTTCATTGGTTTGGTTTTGCCCAGGATTTGGGGTTTTCCCGGATAAACATATGTGTTTATGTTAATGATTTTTTGCTAGCTATTTTATGGTTTTTTGTTCCTCTCGATAAATTTATTATTTCTCTCGTAAATTCTAACGAATGGTATCAGAGCCATTGAATTTTGCTACGCTAGGAGAACAAAGTCTGTCAAAATAAGAGAGGATATATGCACATGGATTAATTAATTAATGAACCATGTATCTGAAGAAAACTCCTAGAGGACTGGCAGTTACATAGGCTGGTGACCCATGTAATCCGGTAGATGGGTTCTTTTTATATGGACATTGATTTCATATGTACAAAGACAGTAACAATTAAAAATAAAAAAATAAAAAATTGAGGGGGGAAGAGCTAGAGTGAGCAGGGTTGTCTCACTTAGCAATTTTGGCTGGATTTAGTCAAGAAAACCCAAGTCAATTTTAAAGGGGGAATTTTTAGGTAAAATTGACTCGGGATAGAGTCAATGTTGACTAGGGTAAATATTAGTGGTTTTGGGGCACATGGTATTGTGCACTCATGGTTTTTAAGCCCATGTTATTGCATGTAATGGAGCCTATAAAAGGTTGGGAATACTTCATTGTAATGTAGGCCTGGAGGTGAGTGGTGAAGGCTCACTTGGCCAGATTGGCCAGGGTTTTGGCCAATGCTTAATGACATTTCATTGGTTGGTTTTTGCCCAGGATTTGGGGTTTTCTCAGATAAACATATGTGTTTATGTTAATGATTTATTGCTAGCTATTTTATGGTTTTTTGTTCCTCTCGATAAATTTATTATTTCTCCAGTAAATTCTAACATTTCTAATATGGTATTCTTGGGAACACCATGGAGCCTCACAATCACTGTGATGAAGATCTGAGCTACCTTGCTAGTTGAATTAGTAAACTTAACTACAATGAAGTGAACTACCTTACTCAACCTGTCAACCAAAACCATAATGGAATCATGATTTTTGGATGTCCTCAGAAAACCTATAATGAAATCCAAGGAAATTACCTCCCATTTCTATTTTGGAATCTAAATAGGCTGCAATAGACCAACTAGAGGCTTACATTCTTCTTTTACCTGCTAGCAGTCCAAACACTTTTTAAGAAACACAACCACCTTTGTCTTCAAGTTCTTCCAATTATAGAAATTCTTAACTACTTTCAAAGTATTTTGATATCCCGAGTGAACTAAATACATCTTGACATGAAACTCCCTCAAGATAAACTTATTGAGATTACTGTTATCCTACACATAAATCCTATTTATGAATCTAACGAAGCCATCTATCATGAGGTGATACTCCTTGTCACTATCACCTTCACCCTATTGTTTCAATCTCTGCTTCATCTGTTAGTACCTATCATCATGCTTCCCTTCCTACAAGATTATATCCTGCAATTATTTACCATAAGAGATCATATTTGAAAGGTGATTCACCTATAGTATTCTACTAAGAGCATATACAACCCTATTTTCCTTTCCCTTAATGTACCTGATCTCAAATTCAAACTCAATTAGGACAGCCAACCATCTAGCTTGCCTAGAATTTAGATTGGGTTGGTCAAACAAGTACCTCAGTCCACTATGATCACTCATCAAGATGAACCTCCTACCAAGAATATAATGTCTCCACATCTTCAATGCATGAATAATAAATTCCAACTCAAGATCATGAGTCACATAGTTCTACTCGTGCTCATTCAAATTCCTTTATTCATAGCATACCACCTACCCTTCCTACACCAGGACTCTACTAAGTCCTTCCTTGCATGCATTTATACATACCACGAACTCCTTATGAACATCCATAATCTTCAAGACTGGAGCATTTGTAAGAAAATGCTTCAACTGCTCAAATCTAGTTGCACACTCCTCACTACATTCAAACTTCCTCCCTTTTCTTTTCAAGGATGTAATAGGATAACCAATCCATGAGAAGTTCTTGATGAATTGCCTGTAATAACGTGCTAGTCCCCTAAATTATCTAACCTCATCCACATTCCTAGGATTTGGCCACTTCATGACAGCCTTAATCATTTCTAGGTCCACTGATATCCCTTCCTTGGAAACAACATGTCCCTAGTAATGAATTTGAGACTAAAAGAAGTTAAATTTTCTGACGTTGGAATACAATTGATGCTCTCTCAATAATCTCAATAGTACTTCCAAGTGCTCTACATGCTCTTCCTCATTCCTAGAATATATCAATATATCATTAATTAACACTATCACAAACTTGTCCAAACAAGGACGCAACACATTTTTCATCAAACACATGAAAGTGGTTGGAGCATTAGTAAGAATAAAAGGAACCACAAAAAACTAATAATGGTCATACCTTGTATGGAATGCAGTGTTGCAAATATATTCTTCTTTGATGCACACCTAATGATAACCTAATCTCATATAAATATTTGAGAACATTGCTACTCCCGTCAACTAATCAAGCAAGTCATCAATCCATGGGAAATGATACATGTTCTTGATAACCACCTTGTTCAATATCCTACCATCAATGCACAATATAAGAGTATCGTCCTTGTTCTTTAAAAACAATATTCGTGCACCACAAGGAAACACACTTGTCCTTATGTATCCCTTATCAAGTATTTCCTTAAGCTGCAACTTCAATTCCACAAACTCTAGAGTACTCATCATGTACAGTGCCTTAGATGCTGGTGTTGCTCCTTGCATCAACTCAATAGAAAATTCCACTTCCTTATGAGGATGAAACTCTAAAATGTTTGCAGGAAACACATACTGAAACTGCTATGAAACCAGATACTTATTCAAGGCTTCATAATCCTCAACATCCTTCTCTTTGTCACTAGATATATGAACTAAAAAAAATATACATCCCTTTCTGTAATTGTGCTTTTCCTACATGGTTGTAACCATTCTTACTAATATATGCTTCTTATTTCCCCGTAATACTCTTATTTCCTCATCATCATCCAAGCACTCACTATAATTTTTATAGCAATATACCTTATTCTTGTGAATGAAAAACCAACCCATTCCCAAAAACATACTGTATGGACCCAAATGAAGCACATTTAGATGTGTTGATGTAGGCGTAGAATTCAACCAAATGCATAATATCTCACTCAATGATGAAATCTTCTCTTGGACCTTTAGCCAACTGCACCACCCATGATTCTGCATGCACTTCTTTATTCAAGCAACACTTATCCACTAGGTCAGGATTGATGTAACTATAGTTTGATCCAGGGTCAATAAAAAGAGAAACAATTTGATAAAAAATATTACCTTCCATCTCGATAATAAATTATTGATGATCATTCTTCCTATTATATAATGCTACATATATCTGAGGAATACTCTACCCAACATCTCCAAGTATATGTGTCCCTTGAGAATTGTAAATATGATGTATGTCACCCTCATGTGATTGACAATATCTCCTACAATTCTCTCCACCACAAGTATAACACTACAAATGCTTCCTATCATCGCCTTTGTTATGCTCCTAATTCCCTTTGTCAACTGCATTAAATCTCTTATAAGGTGCTACAGTCTCCTTATTGCCTGCATCCTGAGGCCTTCCTCACTTCTTAGCCCACTTTCCTTTAGTCCTATCATTACCTTCACAATCTCTTTTAGGCTCAAATTTTCACTTAGACTGCTCATAACAATGCTTAAGCTTCCCAACGACTTCCTACAATGACCGAGGCTCATCATACTCAATATGATCTTTATATTCTAAAGGAAACCCACTGATGAATTTTGGGAATTTTATCTTCTCATCCTTGAGGTAAGGAACATGCCTCAACATCTCCAGAAACATAGTTGTATACTCTTTATCTTTCATAGAACACATCTTCAACTCATAAAATGCCTTATCCCTTCCATCGTAAAATCTCTTGGACAAATACTTAGTTATGGAGTGTCTTTTAAAATCATGCCAACTCAACTCCTTTGTCTTGATGCCTCTAACACAATTCACATCTTCCCACCAGATATTTTATTTTCCCTTGAAACTGAAAATAGTTATCCTAACTTTCATATTTTATGTATAATCATGCAATTCAAAAAAAAAATTCATCCCAAGTAGTTATGTTTTTTCATATTCTAATTTCTTCATCTATCCATCAAATGTAGAGGGTTTAGATTTCTTGAACTCCTCTATAAAGTATTGCTTCTCACTCCTCCTACAAGGATGATGGAAGTGATGACCATGATTCTCTGAACCAAAACTAGAATAGAGCCCATAAGCACTACCTCTCTTATTGCGTCTATCCAACCATCTTCCACCTCTGAGTGTATCATCCCTCTCCAAAATGTATCTTGATTGAGACAAACTACCATATGGCCCACTAATCCTTTCCTCATGTCCATGACTGATCCTCAACTATCCATTTCTCTAAAAATATAATAGGATCTGAAGAATGGTTGCTTTAAATTTTGCTTTCTTTTCGTGATATTTGGAAACCCTTTCTTCTGCCTCAATCAACCTACTATTATCTGCCTTGCAACTTCTAATTTCATCTTTCAAAATACTTAGTGTATCTACTAAATCAGGAGAATAATCAACTCCCTGCTACTCAATTGATTGGTAAGGAGAGTCATGTGAATTGTAATCCGCCATTCTTCTCACCATATTTGATATTTTGTCTCCTGCAAACATGTCATGTTAGATAAACAACATATATACATAATCAAAATCATACCTTAGTGAAGTTTGGGGGAGCTTATCTCATCTACGGAAATCAATCCAGAGTAGAATGATATACATGTATATACACATAATGACATCATCATATTGACATCTCACATCAACATCATGCATTATGACACAACTACAATAACAACCACAAGCATGATAACCATAATAATAAATAACCAACATGCATGGATGATGAACACATAGACAATCAAATATGTATGCATAACAATCACATCTACCCAAAGGTCCGGTGTTGCAACCTCATTCTGATACCACCATGTAATGGGTATTAAAGGAAAGGTTGTAGGGAACTAAAATGATCTGATACCGCCATGTAACACCTCACCCCACCTTCACCCAAATTCACAAGATTGTCACGGTAAACATGAGACGAGTGTCACTATGATATGACTCGGCCTCCAAGTTCTAGTTACGGAAGTTGGGGCAAAAAAAAAAAACTTATGGATACCCCTTAGGAGCACTAGATCCCCGAGAAGTCAGTTCACAACCTCTGATGACCATATCCTAAGCTGGAACTTATTTTTCACAAGCCTAAACCCAAACCACGCCCACAACATAGCATGCATGTGGTTATGAGCCTCCATGCGCATGCATAAGATTACTTCAATGCAGTTATGAACCAAAAACTATGTTTTAGTGCCAGCAGTTCCAAGATCTAAACCAATTTTCTAGGATATCCTCCATACCATTGTTTATGACTTTCTTAATCATAAACAAGATGCTAACAAGGCCAAACAATCAAAACTCAAGAAAGAACTTGACCTATACATGCCTAATCCATGATATTGTTTCGTCAAACATATGGTAATCATATAAGTTACCAGTCATGAATTCATATATGATCATAAACTTCTGAATTTCATTTGATAATCACCAAGAAGGCTCCTATCCCTCTCTATCTAGCTGCAATAATACTTTTTATCCCATGAATTCATCGACCATTTCATAACTTATCAAAAACTTTCGAGAGGCATAGATAAAATACATTGTATAACCATCATATAAACAAAATAGAAACCATGGAAAATCATCCATAAACTCACCAACATAATCACTATAAATGCTCATAGATCACAATAGGAAAATATCCCATATTAAAATATGAAAATACAGACCAAGTCAGGGACTTCCACGTATCACCCGACCATATATTGGGCTGAACCAAATATCTCTTTCATCGAATTTCCCTCACGCCATATTCCAAGCATGAATGTGGAATCTCATGGGTTAAACAAAAAAAAAACCAAACCAGTGCTTCCAGAGGCAAAACCACCTCAACCCTCAATCACATCGATCTCACCTATACATTCTAGAAATCACTAACATCAACCAAATTAGTCTCTACCCAAGTTTTCTAGGGCTCCAAGAACTAGTAGCTCAACCCAAAACTAACTTAGGGATCCAAAGAATTTTTTCTAACTGCAACTCCAGGGACTAGTAACTAAACCCACAAGGCTCTAAGGCGTTTGTCCCAACCTATGGCTCCAGGAGCTAGTAACTCAACCTAGTTGTTCCAGGTCTTCCAGAGTGTTTTTTGCGACCCACATCCATAGGGAACCTAAGCGCCAATTATAAAAATAAGTGGTAAATCCACAACACCATGGCTATCAAGGAAATGGAAAGGCAAGGTTGAAACAATTTTCAATTCATGGAAATCTCCATACCAATAAAAACACCTAACCAAGGAATTACATGCATACACCATGCATCCATAAATCAGCAAAGAAATCACACATGCACAATATTACCTACAAATTATCCTTGTTGTATCTTCTGGTCCAATTGTCTCCTTGCGCTCCCTTGCTTTCCTTTGTTTTATTTCTCTAATCCAAGTGAATTCCATAGTGCTCCAAAAATTCTGTAAGTGTGCAAGCATATGAGAGAATGAAAGAATGAGACAAGAAAGCCAAAAATAATCTAAGAAAAGTTGTGAACCAATACTTTGATCTATTTTTATCATTTAGGTCCCCTTTTTATCATTTTCCTTAATTTCCCATATAATTTCCTTAGAAATATCATATATGTCTCTTCACCTTCATTTTCTCTTATTTTCCTTTATTTTCATAATTAAATGTCAATTATTTCCTCTTTGTCCAATTTCCATAGCCATTTTTAATCTACAAGGGATTCCCACTAAAGTGTTTTCCCCAACATTCAACTTGGAATACTTTTCCCATGACCTTGGTCTTATTTTATTTACATGGAAAACCAACTAGGCTTGTTACATTTTCTATTCGGCCATCTTTTCTTGGTGGGGGTCTGTTTTTCCTCTAAGGTTGAATTGCATCATGGAGAAGAACTCTCTTGCTTGGAATATTAAGCTACAAAAAATGGGTTTCTTGACTGGGTTGTGGAGGAATGCTCCCTCCTCTGTTGCAACAAGTTTCCAAGTCATTCCAAATGTGCAGATTTCGATCATCAATTTCGGGATAGTTTCTATTGGAACACAATGTGATGGATGCATACCAAAAGGTTTATTTTTTATACCTATCCTAACTCTATTATCATTTATAAAATGTTTTTTGTCTCATTGGCGATAGATATGCCAGTGGATTCACATCTGGTGCCCAAATTTTTTTCCTTCCTGTTAGCCTCCACAATATCCCAAGGCTGAGAAAGGATATCAACGGAGGTAACCTCAAACCAAGATTTTAGTTTGGTAGCTAGCCCTAACAAACCAGAGAGGGCTCTCTCTATGGAAATCACATCCAAATGGTTTGAATAGATGAAGAGTGGATTTTAGGCCAGTTAGGTCAGCTCTAGGGTTTGAAATTTTTATGGTTTTCTGTTGGATCAGGGATGAGAATCGGGTAGATAGGTAAAATTATCAAAGGGTTACAACTACAAATATATAAAGGAGCAAGATAGAAATGCTTTAGTGATAGGCTTAAGTTTTTTCAGTATATTGTAGGGTTTGAAAATGAAGGAGGATATTAATTAGCATGTGTCATGAATTCATTAAAACATAAGGAAGAAAACATAAAATGATATTCCCAAACAAAAAAAAAAACTTTATGAAGAATTATTCTTATCAAAATTTTATGAATATCGTTGAAGAAAGCAAGGTATGGAAAGAGTACATGCATATAATTTATAAAAGTCTATAATAGATAAAATACAGCATCAAAAACTCACGACACATGAATTCTAGTATAATAGTTGCAACTGGTCTTTTGAATTTATGAATAAAAATTGAAGAACAAGCTACAATAGTCTCACCCTCTAATTTTCAACCATAAAAATGACTAAGAAATGCATACATATAGACAAAAAACCATTTTCCCTCTCTCTGGGGTCAAATCCTAGAGTGGAGGAGCAGTTCACATGATTCCCTCACCTAAAACTTGAAGACTAGGGAGGTTAACAAAACTCTCCTCAAGATAGAGAAACTGGTAGATTTGACCATAAATGACATTTACAAGCATGTATCCACCTCATTCTTACTCTAACCAACACAATTACACATGATTACATCAGTGGAAGTCAAACTGGACTAAGTCAATTGAGAAAAGTGACTTTCAAGAAAAAACGCAGCGAAATATAAGGAAAACACATCATGCCAAGAGAAAACATAGGGAAATTGGTGCAAGAATATTTTTTAAGCCTTTCTGAGGTCCAAATCCTGATGTGAAAGATGCTGGAGAAAGATCTTCTTGTCAGCTACATGATAGTGTTAGGGTCTTGTAATTTACATAATCACAAGGTGACTGATTATTTCTCAGATCTTTTGTATTAAAAATAATATTCCATGGTTGTCATCTATTTCAAGAAAAAAGGAAGTGAAATCTTGACTGTTAAGGACTTCAAAGGAATCAATCTACCTTTCAGTTCATTTGAAAGAGGAAAGTGTTGCTGATAAAGTGTAATGATGAGCAAGCTTCTTTCTTTCCCTCATTCATTTCATTTACCCTCTTTTACCCTTCATTTTTCCAAATCCTAAATTCCCACACTCAAAATTCCATTAAAACCATTCAAATCTAAATATCTAAGCTTTCGGGACTTTACATCAGCTCCACCCCCCACAGCAAGCCTTTTAAGAATATCATGTATCATCACCACACTTATTATATTATGGACCCACTTACCTTTATCACATCAAAAAATCATAACCTTGTTGCTCTTCATTTAATCTCATTGTTCCAAAGTCCCAATGCGATAAAACCTCACCCTTGTCGCTTTCTCACTTCACCTTTATCCTTACCTTTTCATCACAAATCTCGCGTCATAGATCTTAACCCTTCACCCTCCATTCCTCATAAAAAAATCCCTAACCTACAATTTACGATACAAGTTGGGGCCCACATCCTTGCTACGTCACCCCTTCTCATCGCACTTCGCACTTCGCAAGATTTAACTCTTACCTTCCTGTTTCCCATAACATAAATGCTGAAATGTGAAATGCGATAAAGGGATGGACACAATAGTTTTCAAAGGAAGATTTGAATTTATTTGAAGTCCAAGATTATATGTATTTATGTTGTTTTGTAAAGGAAATTGAACGCAGGAAGAGAAGCTCAAGTAAGGTACTCGATAAGAGCAAAAGAGGCAGAGTTGGGCGAAATAGTGGATTAATAGGGCACAGTGAAACAATCAGCCAGCACAACACCAAATTTAATTATCTTGCAACGGTTTTTGAAGAAGCAGGGCTAGATGCCAGATTTGTTTTATCATGGCCTCTTCGTGATCCCAAGAGGAAAATTTTCATGACTCAGCAATCAATAATGGACTATCGAAGTTAATTCCACAGGCGTTATTTGTCAGATTCATCTTATCATAGCCATTTCATGATTCCACTTGTTCAATTTCCACTTGAATGTAATTAATGATAATCACTGTAGTAGAAAGAGTAACCAACTTAAGTTTTAGATAAATATTGTATGCATTTGTAGTATGAGATCCAAGAGGGAAAAAACCATTGTAAAGGTCTCGTCTGGTTGTAAAAACTTTTTTTTTGGATGAATGAAAGGGAACTATTGTTTCCAAATTCTTTTGTTATGATCTGTGGTGAAGTGATTTTTCCATGTAATTTGTCATTTTCTATTTTCACATACTGTTTTCTCTTTTCACTGTGGATAAGAAAATTTTGTTCAGGATTTGTCATCGGGCACCTTGTTCAATATTGAAGTAGTATTTATGTTTTCCTTTGAAATTTGAATGTAGAATTCATAGAAGGTCTGCTTTGCATTCATGTTGAACCTTAACCTCTCCTCCCCCTTTCCATTTCACAAGTCATAAAGGTCCATTGACATGGTTATCTTTCCTGGTCTCACATGATCTCAGTTATTCATCCATTTGAATATGTTTATGCATGTTGAATCCATAGCCTAATGGCCCTCTTCTACTGTCTCAACCATAAATCTTCAAAAAAAACCCCTATGCATTAATAGCTATCCTAAAATGCCCCTATAAACAAATATATATCTAACAAATAGATCCCTCTCTAGGTCTAGGAGGGCTAGATCCTAGGCCTAAATCAGTTTTTATGTTACCTCTATAGTTTTTTTTTCAGCCTTGAAATTACAGAGTGATACCATAATGATGACCATACTAGGGATGAAATATCTCAAGTAATGCACTTCAAGTTTCAGTTTTGAATTTTGGTGGTGAACAGAAGTCAAACACTAGAAGGTTCTTCCATTCACCTGACGACTCCATTGGCAGCAAAATTTAAAAACATAGATTCAATAGTGACTCCACAATCTCAATATGGGATCAGTTTTAAGGAGATATGCTCCAATGAACAAATATTACATTCCAGGATTCCCAAAAAAAATTCCTCAAGTAAATTGGTAAAGAAATCTTTCTATTTTTCAAGATGAGAATGTTGATGATGCTTTGTTACATCTCATTAAATTTTACATGCATTCATGGAAGTTGAAAGTTGAATGGCATGAGGAATGCCTCATGAATATGTTAATGGCAACGTTAGGAGTGAAAGTGAGGGAATGGTATGAAGGTTTAAATGCTGGTAGTTTGTTTTCTTTAAAATATTTCCACATAGTGTTTTATAAGCATTATAAAGAATATTGTCCATCTTTTTCATTAGCCAAAATTGTTGTCATCAGTCTGAGGATTTCGTACAATACCTTGAAAATATTGATGAAGATCTAGGAGATAAGCATGATGACGATCTCTTAGAAGCACTTCATGTATTTCACTCTCATGTCAATTTTCATGATGAGCAAGAGAATTTAGTTGAAGATTAAATCAATCAAGAAATGAAAGTAGATCCACAAGATCTCCCTTTGGAGACAAATGATATTCCATCTACTAATTTATACAAAACTAAACAAAAAAATTCATCATCATAGTCAATCTTCACAAGAGAAAGAAAACAAATGTTTTTTGGTCCAAAGAAAACAAAGACTATGTTATCACTCAGATTGAACCTCAGGCTAAGAAAGGCAATTCCAAGGTAACCTCAAACCATGCTTAGCCAAGTAGCTAGCCCTACTAGGTCAAGAGAGGGATCTCTCCGTATAGATCACAGTAAAAATGACTGAGTTAAGAAGATATTAGGCTAGGTATAGTATCTCAAGGTTTTTTATTTTGATTGTGTATGGTTTTTGTTGGATCAGGAAGAGTCAAACAGCTAGGGCAAGGAAATCAGGTCAAAATCTGAAAGGTGTTCTATGGGGAAAGGTAGGTACAATTTTTAACACTTTAGGGTTCTTATGATGGGATTATTAATATATGCGAGGAGCTAGAAAGAGCATGGTGATTTCATGGTTTCTTTCTAAACTGAAGAAAATTATAAATTATGAATGTTTACCCAAAACAAAGCATAGAAATTATGAATTTCGTTCATCTAACTTGAAAAAATTAATTCAATAGAAATTAAATGATGGGTAAATTAACAAAACATTATAACGTATGAGCACAAAAGAAGAAACTGAAACTAAACACAGTCCCACATGGATCCCATAAAAATAGCTGCAATTTTGATTAATGTCCAGGCCAAAACTGATACAAAATATCTCTCTTGAGATGCCAAATCTCCAAGTGATTCCAACCTCTACAAATGAATGAGAAAATACATGAATTCAAAACCACTCTCCCTAGCCTCAAGGAGTCAAATCCATGAGACAGGGATTAGTTTCGCCTACTCCCAAATAAGAATCTAAAGACTAGAAAGACCCAACCATTTGCCTCTAAAAGAGAGGAAATTGATTCATTTGACCTCTAGAGGACTTATCTGATGTATCTACCCTAGATAACAATAAAAAAATTACATTTACCTTTATCTTCACCTTTTACATCAATAATTCTCATTTCCCAAGATAAAAAGTCAAAAAGTCAAAATTTGCTGAAGATGGTGAAAATGCAAATTTCCTGGCAAAAGCACAGCGCCATGACAGGAAAAATAAACTCTTTTTCAAGGAACTTTTGAAGGCCTTCTTGGTGTCCAAATAAGCTCCATTATAGCTCATTGGAAATCTCTTTGAGACTAGTTTCCAAATATTCCTCCAGCATCCAAAATTATGCTCATTTTCCCTGTCAAAAAGTGAATCTCCCAAGATTGGTATAAGCGCAACGCCAAGGTCAAAAAGGAGGCAGAAACATGAAAATTTAGTGGTTTTTTGCACTATTGAGGGACTAGTTCTCCTCCAAATTTTATGAAACGTGTTTGGGTTGATTTCTTCATTATTCTGAACATTATTTTGGTGGCCATTTGTCCATTGGAGGCTCCAAGAAAAATCACAGCACCAAGGGCGCTATGTTTTTGGCATATTTTCTATGTGCCAAAATTGCTCAAAAAACCAAAAATGCATTAAAGTGCCAAATGTGCCAAAAAATTGCCAAAATTGTTAGGTTACTTGCTGATCAAGGGCTTGAGGCATGAAGATACACCTCAAAAAGTATGTCTAACCTCTTCTTCTCCTTTTTTTTGTCTATCCTCCATAGTGTTTTATGTCCAAGAAAACCCTAGGGATAAGGTAGATGGGGATGGGGAGTGAAAATAGGTCTAGGGAAAGGGATAGGGTTATGAAAATTTAGGTAGATGGGGGAAGGAGTTATGGAGTTTTTGGAGGTGATAGGAGGTCAAGATATTTAGGGATTTGAAAATGATAATTGGATTACAAGTTTGAGGTAGTGGCTGCCTAGGAATTTTAGTGACCTAGGACTTAAATTTTATGGGAAAAGGATTTAGGGACTAGAAAAAATTAGTGTAGGGGTATGTTGGATGGATAAGTCATTCTTGTGGACAAGACAGACCTCCCAAGTTTCCTACGGACAACTAGCAACAAATGGACAAACAAAAATATCTTTCTCTAGATATATTGTGATTCATAATTAAATGCTATAAAGGTTTAACGATCTTACCTTTGATCCAACGCTTGTTTGTAGTAGTAGTCCTTCAGTCACCTGAAAGAGTTGTCTTCGAATATCTACAATCACAAACAAATAAACATCAAATAGCACCTACATATCATATATTCATAAATCATATCTATTATGGTGATCAAGGAATCCATAAAATAAACCAATCAATTGACAGCTTATTGAGAAAAACGAATTTATTTGTATTAACTTAAATAAGGAAGAGCCTTACAACCGTGTCTGCCATGATGTCATACAGGCCTTCCTAGGGTCTAGAACAAGTGTTTCCTTTACTCTGACCAGCCTTGCACTCTTCCAACTGAGATACATACAGGTATGTAATCTTTCCCACATGAAATCTCAGCTAAAAGGGTCTAAGTTTTAACAACACTACGCCTCCAACAATACTAAAACTTCAACTCATTAATTGTAACCTCTTGAGGCTGCCCTATGCCTCTTTCTATAGTTGAAAAGAGGAGGTTATAGCTCCATAGAATAAGGGATAGAATCCTCCTTCAAAGGAATTAGTTCCTTACATCAAGGGGTTAGCTCCTTATTGGATGGGATGCATGACCATGAAAAGAGCGGACTTTCCACTGCAGGAATGTTTCTAGAAGCTTCCAAAAATGAGTTTAACTAAGCTTATAGATTTTACTTTCACCTTTTCTAATCTTTTACAGGGGTCTGCACTTTTAATAAACAGAAAGTGCGCTTGGCTATGCATGATTTATAGCCAAAAGGTGCAAGAGCGCAGGCAAAACTAGGAGAAAGTGCGATACCAGAGTTTTAAGGCTTTTATGAGCTTTTCTCTTAGTTTCAAGGCTTGAATTTGGGAACTTTGATATTTTGTACTTCCAAGGGAGTACTAAAATTTCATGGTGACAAATTTCAGTGTAACAAATTTCCCCCTAAAGTGAAAAATCTAAGAATATTCGAAGAGTGATGTGATTTATCATTTCAAGGATCAGCCTGTGGACACCCCTATCGAAACCCTGTAAAAACATTCAATGCAACACATATACATATATATCATCACTGAGGTAGGCATTCCCATACTCGGATCAAAACTAACTAAACTTGTTCTGATACAGAAATGATTTTAATATTACATCAATAGTGTAGAAATAGCATGGGCGCAGCCATCTGTAATGAATCATATACTGCATAATGAATAATAAAACTCCTCATAGCTTGGATGGTGGAAAATAGATCTAGGGTCTTGATTTCTACTTCCCGAACTAGTGCAATTCTATCCATGCGATTAAATGTGTTGAAGTCGAACAGGTAGAAACCACTTGATTACCAGTCAATGATGTGAACTGTTAACAAGTGTGAGAGAAACCACCAATAATGACAATGGCTCTCAAAGTAGTAAGTACAATCCATGAAATGTGAATAAGTGATCTGAAGTCGAACATTTCACGGAATCGTTCAATCAAAGGTCAATGATGCAACCTGTCGTCGAAGGCGAGAAACTTGCCATTAAGGCATGCAGATTTCAAGGTACAGACAGATTCTAGATCAACTTGCTAGATGATGAGACGTCATTGATAGAAAGTGATCCATCATAAGTAAGCTCACAACATGAAACCATAGATCAAGTTTAAAGAATTTTTTTGCAAGGAATGACTCAGGGATGGTCAACGCGAATGGAGACAAATGTTTGCAGATGAATGGTTTGTTTGACTGTGCTCTTGAAAACATAACGACACAACAGATGGTTTGGTAATAGTTTCCCTAAGCTAATACCCAGAAACCAGCTGAAGACCTTCAATATGGTTTTATTAACTGATAGGCAAAGGATTTCCCAACCTAGGTAGAAGTGTGACAAAAAGTGTCATGTTCAAGAGTGGTGTAATCCTTTTAAATCAAAGTATAACAAATGAATCTGTTTTTCTCTCTTTTCCCCCACCATTTATGGCAAGTACCTCTGGAGTGTAAAAACTCTGGTAAACTTTATAAGTATATATTATTATTGATAAAATATGAAAGATGATTACAATGGAGAATCACCAAGGCTTTAAATATAGCCTCATAGTATCCCTTGCTGAAGAGGCATGATCTTTGATCATGCCCTTTCACTTAATAAAACCTAAGATAACTATATCTAACCAATAATTAAGAAAATATACATAACATTGCCCCTCTCTTAAAGATGCTTTTTCCTCAAAGCATACGTAATGATGGACAATGTTGACAAACACTTGGGTTTCTCGAGCGGCGGGCTCTTTCTTCCCACATTTTAAAAATATCGTGGAGCATCTTCTCGAGTTCAATATTTTGGTGACGTGGATAGCAACAATATTTGATATTGACAGGGTCAGGCCCTTTCTTGACTTCTATTGGATGTTCATGTTCCTTATTAGGAGGTATTTTTATTGGCAGGTCTTGGAAGACTTTTTCATGTTTCCTAACTATTCCTTGTTCTTCTGGTGATTTTTCATGATTCCTTTTTAGATTTAGAGGTAAGTTACCAACAATTATCATTCAATGCAACTTCTCATCATCATCAAACACTTCCTTCTTAACAACCATATCTGCATCAACATCGAAGGCCTCAACAGCTTCTGGCACTGTATCAGTGGCTTCGAATGTGTTTATCTCTTCACATTTTTCTTTTCAATTCCGGGGATGAAACATTTGGTTGTTTATAAGCATCTGTATTTTCATGGTTTCTTTCATTTTCAATGACTATGTCTGTTGTTGCCTCTATGATAGCAGTCACATTAAACTCTTTATGTGGATCTTTCACATAAAGAATTGTTTCTTTTTCTTCCATTGGATTTTCATTTATACAAAAGTTCTCAATAACTTATGTTGCTGCATTACTGGCTTTATTAGTGGATTGAGTTGTATTTTCTTCTCTTGGTTTCCCAACTCTATAATTTTCATGGTTGATCTCAGAGTCTCTACTTCTAGGTGTTTCAACACTATAGTCTTCATGTGAGCTGACTTCCAATTCAACCTCATTTAATTTCTCTTCTTCAAACATGTTATATTCATGATGATGATCTGAATTAGCTGAATTGTTCAATTTATTATGTTCAAAATTTGGGAATATTGGAGGTTGTGTCTGACTTAACTTATCTATCTTATCATTTATCTTATTGAAGAGTTCTGTCATCTTTTCTGTGGTCTCATTATGATTTAGCCACATTTGTCTTTCTATTCGATTTGTCGTGTCATGAACCTTTTTGATGTCGTCGGAGTGTCCTGCAACTGTACCTTCAAGATCGACTAATCTTTTTCCAAATTCTTTGGAATTATTATTGATCTGTTTCTCGAGATCCACCAATTTCTTCTAGAATTCGGCCATCGATATTGATGAAGACATTGAACGTGTATGAGGTGGGGAATATTTTTCTGCTAGTTTTTCCCTTCTTCCTTTTTTTTTAAATTAATTAATTAATTAATTAAATTAATTTTTTTTGAAATAATAATAATAATAATTATTATTATTTTATTATTTGAACTATATATATATATAATTATGGGGAAAAAATTTTGTTAACTTTGAAAAGTCACGTTGTTTTGAAAAGGGTGAATGGGTTTTAATACCATGGGAAATTACCATGGGCTCCAAAACCATGAGCTTGTAAACCATGAGAAATTACTCTTCCTTTTTAATTTTACTTTGTATTCACATGTACGTATATGTACTTCTTTATATATATATGTCTTTTTACTTTTTCTTTTCTTTTTTTCTTTTGGAACTATTTTCATTTAAATATTTTTTTTCCTTTTAATTTATTTCCCCCTTTATGTTAAATTTCCTTATCTCTTTTACTTTATATATATATATTTCTTCCTTCTTCTTTTTTTAAAAAGAAAATGTTGCTACCCACCAGCACTTGGTTTTTAAAAAAATCTGCAATTTTGGAATTTTCTTGTAATTCCTTAATTCTGGGTGATCACACAGATCCCGAAGAGCGATGGCTCTGATACCAATAGAGTGTAAAAACTCTGGTAAACTTTATAAGTATATATTATTATTGATAAAAGATGAAAGATGATTACAATGGAGAATCACCGAGGCTTTAAATATAGCCTCATAGTGTCCCTTGGTGAAGAGGCATGATCTTTGATCATGCCCTTTCACTTAATAAAACCTAAGATAACTATATCTAACCAATAATTAAGAAAATATACATAACAAACTCTTTATTTTTGACAATCTTGAGGAGGATAACATTTTCCTGTTTACAAGCTCATCCTTCGGATGAGTCCAACTTAGTTTAAAATCAAACCCTAAGAAGGAGTGGTATGTTCCTGTTTGTAATCGACAGGTCCTTTACTGTTAAATTTTAATGATTCCAGTATAGGAGAAACTCGATGTTTTTCATTTTTAGGAAGTCAGAAGAAAAACTTAAGAAAAGTCCATTTGTGTTCTTTTTCGTAAATTTAGTCTCTCAAGCCTGAAGAAGGATAAAATAATGCAAGAGAGAACTCTATTGACCATGATTAGTCAACGTATACCTTTTTCGTAAATGGTCCATTTCAGTCCGGAAAAGGGGTAGACTTATACTGAAGGGACGACTGTTCATTTCCTTTAACGAGTTTGAATAGTCAAGTACTCGACAATATTTTCATCTTTAGATTCTGAAAAGGGCTTAAAAGAGAACTCCAAGGTTTCACTTTTTCCTAATTTTCAAGAGTCCAAAAAAGTGATAAAAGTATACTCAGTAGTTTCACTTTTTCTATAAATTTTAACGAGTTCAAAAAAGGGATAAAAATGTACTCATGTGGGCGACTTTTCAATTTAATTAATGAGTAGGAAAAGACGGAAAGAACTCGGTATTTTCATGTGTTTTATGAGAATTAAATATAGCAAAATAATCTCGGGATTTTCATGAGTTTAACGAGTCTTGAAAATAATAACCGAAATCGACTCAAGATAGGTTTCATTTTAATACAAGCTTGAAACATAGGAAAAATTATGCTTGAAAAAGGGTTTGTTTCATTTTTACACAAGCTTGAAACAAAGGAAAAATCATTCTTGAGATAAGTTGTTAATGCCCCCCAAGCGTGACTACTAGAGCGCATGCCCCCCTAGTTTCATTTCATTCAACTAAATAGACTACTGGTAATTAATAGCTGGATGGAATGAAGGTTCATTTACGAGATCATATGAAAGACCAGACCTAAAACTGTAAGAAAATTATGCAAAAACTGAAATAAATAACCTAAATATACGACTTAACATTTATGATATCTAGTTAAAGACTCGACTCAATTAGGGGAGGATTTGTTTCATTTTTTAACGAGCTTGACACAGGAAAAGAACTATGCTCATGGAAATGTGTTTCATTTTTTAACGAGGTTGACACATTAAAAGAACTGTCATCAAATCTGCTCTCTACAATCTACCTATATAACCTACTGATTCATTTTTTAATGAGGTTGACACAGGAAAAGAACTGTCCTCAACTTGATTCATTTTTTAACAAGGTTGACATAGTAAAAGGAACTTTCCTCATGGAATCTTGTTTCATTTTTTTAACAAGCTTGACACAAGAAAAGGAACTATGCTCTCGACTAACTGATTCATTTTTTAATGAGGTTTACATAGTAAAAGGAACTATCCTCACGACTTGATCATGGCTTCCAACTGGAAGAAACACATGTCAATGGACACACCTTGATCATGGCTTCTAAGAGGTCTTCATTAGAAGGAAGAATAGTTCTCTGGAAGGAACATATGTCAAGGGACTCAAAAGGGATAAGAACATCACGTTCAGATAATCCCATAGAGTTTTCCATGTCAATTACCGGATCTAAGTCAAAGGAAGACGAGCAAACAGTGAGAGGCTCGCTTGCATCGGTAACTAAAAACATGGGACTGGTTGCCACATAATTAACCCATGGCGAGGTAGATACCACTTTAGTAGAAGGAACTTTTAGGGGTGTCGGATTATTGGTAGTCGAATCAAGACTAGTGAATGAAATTTGGTCAACAGTCATAATGTTTCCATTGTGAGGGAAAGAAATCACGCGAAAGAGTGTCGATGCGATAGTTTTCATTGCATAGACATAGTCTCGCCCAAGGAGTAAATTGAAATCCAAGGGGCCTCAAACTACCATAAGATCAATACAGATAGTTTTACCTTCCAAAGTAACAGATAACTTAGGAAGGATCCCTAAAGGTTCGCTAATGGTTCTATTGAAAGCTTTCAGATTCTACATAATAGGCACAGGCTGAGGGGAACCCAAATATTTCCAAGCAATTGAGGATAAATTACTAACAGAAGCACCTTCATCTACATGTGTGCGGTGTATGTTCGTACCACCAGCCTTCACAATAATTTGAAAAGGGATGGAGGAAGGAAGACGAGGTTCTATCAGTCTATTCCAATCAAATGAAAAGACCTCTGTACTTAGAGGGGGATTTGTAGGAACAGGTGTAATGCCCCCCGACGTAGAAGAATATGATGTAACAAGAAGAACCAGAGCGGTATGAAGTTCACTCTCTACAGGGAGAATGGGATTGACTGAATGTGAAATCGAATCGACCACTTGATAAACTAATGGATCAACAATTAAGAATTCATTGTTTATAACCAGTTTAGAAGAAAACATTTAGAATAATCACAATTGAAATCAGAGTACACTTAAGCAATTTCTGATTTATTCTTTTTTTTCAATTATTTAGAATTGGAACATAGTGATATTATAAACAAATATAAAACTTAAAACACAGGATAGAAATGACTTATTGAACTGTAGTCTGACACATGAATCCTGCAAAAAGTCTTGAGTTTCAATTCATCATCCAGCAAGCCACAAAGAAATTTCTCCAAAAAAAATTTATTCCAAAAATTCAATGTTAGAGCAAAGTAGAAGAATCCACCCTCAATACTTCCAAGAGTGAAGTATTTATACAAATTCTAAACTAAAATATCTTGAAAAAATATCAAGATTAGTTCACAAATCTCTCCAACTATTTTACATAAATAGAACTTAAGTAAAGGACACTAAAACTAATGCATCTATTTGGAACTATTTTTTATAGATAGGTGATGAAAAAAAGGAGAATTTGAGTTTGATCCAACTCTTAGTTGATGATGAGGCATCCAAGTCACTAACTGCTTCCTTTCTTTGTGAAATTCTGCTCCAACAATTTTGCAAATTTAGGGTCCAATGAGACATATTTATTTCTCAATACGTAATATATATGTAAAAAGTGAAAGAGGTTATTGTAGATTAATATGTTAGTGAGATAAACCTCTTTCAGTTTCCCCAAATTACTCACCAGCTGTGCCAATATGGCTCTGCAACAACATGTGTAAAACAGAGTTTTACAGAGTCTGAACAATAGCCTGTAAAGATGTGCATGTATCTCACATTATGAAATCACTGTGAAAAAAGTGAGATATTTTTTTGTAGATATGTCTCTTAGGAACAAAAACCTCCTTCAGTTTTGTATGATTTATTTTTGATTTACCACAATCGGCTCTTCAAAATGATGACTTAACTGGTATTTTCTGCAAAAAGTGCTTTCCATCATTGTTTAATATTTCCAAAACCATAGTAGTTGTTAGAAAAGTGAGATAGGTTTTTGTATATGGTCCTCTTAGGAACATAAACCTTCTTCATTTTTTCAAAATTCATCTTGGATTGATCACAATAGTTTCTGTAAAAAAATTACTAAAACATTAAATTTTTGCAAAAATGTTCCTTCTTGTTGTGTTTTTCATCTTTTCACTTTTTAGTTCTTTTAACTATTTTACTTTCACTTTAGATAAACTTAAATGTTGGTGAAAGTATTTTCATCTCTTTTTACCATTTTACCGCCTCTGTAATTACTTTTACTATTTTACCTTTGACTGCTCTGTAACTTCATTTTAACTTTCACTCTGACTTTTACCTGATACACTTTAACCACTGATACTCTTTAACTGTTCTTTACTGTGTCATTTTGCCTTCAATGTGTAGTTTAGGTTTTTACTGTCTGTTTGAACAGTAAATTGTTTAATATCCTATTTCCTTTGCTTTTCTTTCAACTGTATGTTTTATATTCCATCTCTGTTTGAATAGTTTTGATAACACTCTTAGAGTAAACAAGTCTTGTGACTAGTATTAAGACTGTTTATCCAAGGATGTGGTCTTCTGATCACCTGTAAAACAAAACAAATTGTTAAGAAAGAATTGGTTTGCAGGGAAGGTCAAAAATGTTTCATTTTATTTTGAGAGGTCTGTGGAATGAATCTAGAATGATTTTTTGGAGGTAAACCATGCTCGAATTGGTTAACAAAGGTTTCAGGTAGCGCAGCTGGGTTACAAAGGGTTTTACTACATGGGAGTCTGGTCATTCACTCCGAATGAAAAAATGAAAAATGCGGGCTTATTTTATTTTATTCACAAAGTCAATGGGTGGCAAAATTTTTTATTATTTTATTGGATGACGTCAGCATGGTACAGTGGATATGTCACAAGCGAAAAGGTGGTAAGCGGTTTCTATCGCACCACTTATGAGGGAAGGCGGTTTTAGGCGGAAGGGCAGCGATGCGATACAACGACTGACACATAGCACGACATTGTTCGAAAACCGCTCGGCCATTGTGCTTTATATTTCGTACGTAGATGGCCAGCGAAATAGATGAGGGCCGTAGATATTTGACGGGGCGATCGGATGATCGACGGGACAGGGAGATGATGGAGTTTTAATGACGCGGGCCCAATGTAATTATTCGTTAAATAAACTCATCGGGCAGGATCTGATTGGCGGGTTGGTTTTATTAATTAATCGTGAGGATTAATTAATCTCTTTTGTATGGCCGGAGATGAAAAATGTGCGGGGATGGATTATTTTCAAAGTTTGGTTTTAATTAAACTTTGGGTTTATTTTTTGTTTTAAACATATATACATATGTTTAAACGTTTTTCATATATTTTATTATATGATAATTAAATCAATGTGATTTTCTTACCATAGGGGGCGGGAATAGAATTAATGTTATATTTTAGCCAAAAGGGGGTATATTGTGGGTTTTTGATTTGAATAAATAGGAGTTAAATACTTTTGGCTAAAATATTTATAATACATGGGTTTTGGGGATATTATTATAAAAGGAATTATATATAATAGGACAAGGTCATTTTTTATGGTAATTAATACATAAGTTAGAATTAATATGACGAAAGGATAATGTAAACTCAAAATACTTAAATATAACCAAGAAAGTGAAGATTCAAAAGTAAATGGAATTATTATACTTTCATCACTTAGACTTAGAAAAAAAAAATGATTTTGAGGGCTTTTCATGAAATATTGAAGGATTTTCTTAAATAAAATGGGATTTTACTCAGGAAAATATTTTGAGAGGTGAATGAATGTGATAATGGATAATTTCAAGTACTTAGGTCTTTCTTAATATTGAGCCGAGGGTCCAGTCCCTCCAAAAGTCAAGGAAATGCCTTGAGCCCCTTTAATTTTGAAATACCTTAGTACTTAGGGGAAATTAGTGAAATTTTTAGGGAAGAATGAAGGGGAAATTAATAATTTGATTTTGCTCTGCTGTGAACTTTTTCCAATGTAGTATCTGCATTTGTACTTGTGATGAAAGTACAATTGAACACATTTAGAACCATCATTCATCACATGTAATTCTGCAACAACATCTACCTACCCTACCTACTTTACTCTACCATTTTTTCTTCTTTATTAGGGTGCACTTAGAATGGCAAACCCTTATCAATCTTATTTTTTTCTTTTACATGGAAAACCTATCTAAGTCTACACTTATTACATCCAAGGGCTCAGTTTAAACTGTTGAGCTCCTTTTATTCACTCTACTTATGTACTTATCTGCCAAGATTAAACTGTTTGGCCATAAATTTATTCTCTATTCTACAACATGAAATTGAAAAATGAATGAGTCAAGTTTAAATAGTTTGACTATTCATGAATTGTGGCATAAAATACAAGTTGCACACAATTCGTTTATTACATCAGAGAAATAAGCAGTGGCATTTAGACTTGCACACTTTCCTTGGCCTTTTCTTGTTTGGGGTTTCATTTGCTTTCACTTTTTTGGCCATTTTTATTTTTTCACCCTTTGATTTTTCTTTTAGGGTATACCCTCTTTACAATTTTTAAATTTTTTGATTTTTTGATTTTTTGATTCTTGAGAATATGGAAAACCTTTGCAACAAGAAAAAGGTTTGAACATATTGCATAGTTCAGCAAGTCAATCATGAAAAATGACACCTATTGGTATCGGATTCTAACACTGGCTCCACTTGGGGATGGCTTTTCCTTGTGAAAAGTCAAGAACAGTAGGTCAGATGCCTTAAAATGCCTTTAACTGAACCATGAAATCTTCTTCTTCTGGTTGCTTTATTGTATGTATGATAGTGAAACTTCTGAAGCTTAGGGCCTTCTCCTCGGGCTTCAACTCCAGTAAGTTACTATCCACTCAAAACTTAAAACTTTGTTTCCCAGTTGGAAATCTTTTGCGTTGGTCCAATCCCAAACATCCATTTGTTGTGGCTGAAAATCTTGAATTGAATATAGTCCTTTTTCTGCAACCTGAAATCTGATTTGAAACTAAAGAAACACACAAAAATTTTAAAACCAACTTAATGAAAAACTAGTTGAAAATTGAAAACTAAAAAATATGCTCAAAATTCTGAGCTTATTGGCACTCATCTACCTACTCAATCTACTGTTCAAATGCTGGTTAGGTAAAATGAAATTGCCAATGCAACCATTCAAGCATTAAGTACTTTGATAGATTTTGTTGCATTTTCTTGTTGATTATCAAAACTGTACTTCTACAACCTATTAGAAACTTGTCAACAAATGAGAGGATAAGGAAACACTTTATTTCCTTTGTTGACTCTAGAAACTGTACAAAAGGATCTTCCAAAATATATGCACTGATGTTTAACTGAACTGAACAATTGTACATCTATTCTGGATGGCCTCCATACCATGAATATAAAATGTTATTTTCATCTTTATCTCCCTGTAAACTTTCAGATAAGATTTGTGATGATATTCCTACTGATTGTAATGTTTGAGTGTTGAATCCTTTATCATCTTGATTGTGAAAATCATATTTAGTTAATAGAGGAATGCTTTGAATGCCTTCAATATTCAACATATCTGCTATTGGATCCTGAAAAACTTGGGAAAACGGCTACAACCTATAGCATATAGGTTTCCATGAGACTTCATAAACTTCACCAAGTTTCTCATCCTTTTCATTAAATATGTTATACCACATTTCCTTTAAACATTGAAATGATTCAAAAAATAATGGTATGGAAGTTTCTTGTGTCATTTGATCATTTATTTCAATAGGAACTGATAACTGCAATTGTGAAACTAAAATATATTGATCAATAGTTTCATTATCTTCTTTGTTGTCAATCACAATTCCTAAAGATTGTTGATTATTGATGGCATGATAGTTGTCTCTAATGAATTGAAATGAAGAAAAACAAAGAGGTAAAGAACCTTCACTTATTTCCACATTTTCTTCTTTTTATTCCTCATTCTCATGGTTGATCTGTACTCGCTTATCACTGTCTTCAATCTGCTGAAACTGAGTTTCTTCATCCCACAAACTAGCTTATGATTGCTCTGTAAAGTTAGCTTGAGATTGGAGAACATAACTATCATCATAATGATCATATTTAGGCAAATCATCAAAAGAAGGAATGTCATCAAACATACACATTAGATCAACAAATTCTTCTTCCTCATATTGATTTGTAAATTCATTTTCTGATCTATGATAATTTGAATTAAGAGGAATTTGTTCATGGCTATCAACCTCTTCTATTTCTTCATGGTGATTTTGAATAAAAAAATTCATCTTTCATAGTGATCTCTTGTGTTCTTTAATCTATTTTTCTTACCAAAAGGCTGAGTTTTACCTCTGCAATATGTTTCTTTTCCTCTTCCTTTGCTTTCAACTTTTCCTGTTTGATTTGGAGATTAACTTCCACATCAACTGCAATATTCTGCATCTGTACAAGTGTTTTTGTATTTCTTTCTCTTAATCGAAATTCTATTTCTGGATCAAAGGCACTTGGATAATGCAAGAGAGCTGAATCATGAGGAGTTCTAATATTTTCTGGCATTGAATAATAAACTTGATTAAATCTGTCAGAAAATTGTTGTATTGTTTCATTTGAATGTCTTTTTAATTGATTATATTCTTCCATGATCACAAAATGATTAACTTTGATTATCCATCTATCAAGGAAAAGTTTGATAAACTGCTGGAAATTTGAGATGTTAGCATTAGGCAGATTTTTGAACCAACTCTTTATTATATTTTGCAAAGAAAGAGAAAAAAGTCTAATTTTAACATCATCTTCATCAATCTCAAATAAATCCGAATAATTTTCAAAACCTTGAATATGTTTTTGGGCAGTGACACCATTCTCTCCATCAAATCTAGGAAGATACTTGTAGTATTTTTTAGGAAAACCATGGAGTATAGGAGGTAAAATAAGGGGATTATATCTATCTGGAACTTTATATGGCACAGGGATATGTACAGGGATTGTAAGATCAGTCTTGATTATTTGATGCTTCTTAATTGAAAAATGATCATCATTAGATTCATAAGAAAGCTGCTCAAAGAGATTAGGAGAATTATTATTTACAATCTTCAAAGGAAAATAACTAAAAACTAATCTAAGATCTTCTATAAAATACAATATACATTGAAAAAATTTCTTAATGAGAAAGAACATAATGTCTTGGATTAAGATCCAAGTTGAAAGCCTGATCTTTCCATATTGTCCTTTGAGGTTCATTCCTCCAGTGGAGTCTTGATTGTGAGATTGATTTTGGAGTCGCCAGATGGATGATTTTAACCTTCGTGTGTCTGATCCCTGTCCACCATCATAGATCAGATCTAAACCTGTAAAAAAATTCTGAAGAAAAAGTTAGTTCTTCAGGAAACCAAATTTTGAGTATTTTATGATTATTTTGTTTTTTTATGAATTTTCAAAACAACTTCTATGATTTCTTTAAGAGGCTTTAGATATGAGATTTAAACTTTCTTAAAGATTTATTAAACTAGAGAAACTGATTAAATATCTGAAACCAAAGTTTAGTCTATAAACTAGACCGAATATTGACTGAAGTAGCGTTTATTTACTATGCAATTGCAGAGCAAAAGCATTTCAAAGGCTACCTGGCTAATCTTCAGGCTCCGTCTGTAGTTTATAAAGCAAACAATAGTAACAATAAAATGTTTCAGATCCCCAGTATGGTCACCACTATGTTATCACTCAGGCCTTCCTTGAAGTTGTAAGAAAAGGAAAGAAACCCGAGGTAACCACTAACCAACCTTCAGATACAGAATCTAGCCAATCTGTATCCAGAGAGGGCTCTCTCTTTAAAATTTAGCTTTGTTCTTAGAAATTTTTAGGCTAGTTATAAGTCCAAGAAATTTGGTTTGAATTTGAATGGTGGAATTCACCAACTGAGGGCAAGATTGAGTATTTTTAGGCCATTGGGCTATGGAGTCGAAAAGATGGCTTTACTAGATTAAGTTTCTACACACAAGATGGCTTTGCAGGGCAAGATAGCCAAACAGAGAACAATTTTAGATATTAAAGTGAATGGAATGGATTTTGAAGGGATAAAAGCCAATTAAGAATCTTTCAACATGTTCAAAGAAATAAAGTGAATGATTACAAATAAAGAGCAATTAAGAATTCTTTACTATAGTAATCAAAATGTTTAAACCAGTGAAACAAGAGAAATTAAGAATTCATTGTTTATAACCAGTTTAGAAGAAAACATTTAGAATAATCACAATTGAAATCAGAGTACACTTAATCAATTTCTGATTTATTCTTTTTTTTCAATTATTTAGAATTGGAACATAGTGATATTATAAACAAATATAAAACTTAAAACACAGGATAGAAATGACTTATTGAACTGTAGTCTGACACATGAATCCTGCAAAAAGTCTTGAGTTTCAATTCATCATCCAGCAAGCCACAAAGAAATTTCTCCAAAGCCCTTTTATTACAAAAATTCAATGTTACAGCAAAGTAGAAGAATCCACCCTCAATACTTCCAAGAGTGAAGTATTTATACAAATTCTAAACTAAAATATCTTGAAAAAATATCAAGATTAGTTCACAAATCTCTCTAACTATTTTACATAAATAGAACTTAAGTAAAGGAAACTCAAACTAATGCATCTATTTGGCACTATTTTTTATGGATAGGTGATGAAAAAGAGGGGAATTCAAATTTTATCCAACTCTTAGTTGATGATGAGGCATCTAAGTCACTAACTGCTTCCTTTCTTTGTGCAATTTTGCTCCAACAATTTTGAAAATTTGGGGTCCAATGAGACCTTTGTATTGTTCAATCTGTGATAGATATGTAAAAAGTGAAAGATTTTATTGTATATTAATATGTTGGTGAGATAAACCTCTTTCAGTTTCCCCAAATTCCTCTCCAGTTGTGCACAAAAGGCTCTGCAAAAACATGTGTAAAACAGAGTTTTACAGAGTCTGAAAAATAGTATGTAAAGATGTGCATGTATCTCTCATTCGGAAATGACTGTGAAAAAAGTGAGATATTTTTTTGTATATATGTCTCTTAGGAACAAAAATCTCCTTCTTTTTTGTATGATTTATTTTTGATTTACCACAATCTTCTCTGCAAAATGATGACTGAAATGGTATTTTCTGCAAAAAGTGCTTTCCATCATTGTTTAATATTTCCAAAACCATAGTAGCTGTTCGAAAAGTGAGAGAGGTTTTTGTAGATGGTCCTCTTAAGAACATAAACCTCCTTCAGTTTTGCAAAATGCATCTTGGATTGATCACAATATTTTCTGCAAAACAATGACTAAAACATTAAATTTCTGCAAAAATGTTCCTTCTTCTTGTGTTTTTCATCTTTTCACTTTTTAGTTCTTTTAACTGTTTTACTTTCACTTTAGATAAACTCCAATGTTGGTGAAAGTATTTTCATCTCTTTTTACCATTTTACTACCTCTGTAATTACTTTTACTGTTTTACCTTTGACTGCTCTATAACTTCATTTTAACTTTCACTCTGACTTTTACCTGATACACTTTAACCACTGATACTCTTTAACTGTTCTTTACTATGTCCTTTTACTTTCAATGTGTAATTTAGGTTTTTACTGTCTGTTTCAACAGTAAATTGTTTAATATCCTGTTTCCTTTGCTTGTATTTCAACTATATGTTTTATCTTCCATCTCTGTTTGAATAGTTTTGATAACACTCTTAGAGTAAACAAGTCTTATGACTAGTATTAAGACTGTTTATCCAAGGATTTGGTCTTCTGATCACCTGTAAAACAAAACAAATTGTTAAGAAAGAATTGGTTTGCAAGGGAGGTCGAAAAGGTTTCATTTTATTTTGAGAGGTCTGTGGAGTGAATCTAGAATGATTTTTGGGAGGTAAACCATGCTCGAATTGGTTAACAGAGGTTTCAGGTAGCACAGCTGGGTTACAAAGGGTTTTACTGCATGGGATTCTGGTCGTTCACTGCGAATGAAAAAATAAAAAACACGGGCTTATTTTTTTTTATTCACAAAGTCAATGGGTGGCAGATTTTTTTCTTATTTTATTGGATGATGTCAGCATGGTACATTGGATATGTCACGAGCGAAAAGGTGGTAAGCGGTTTCTATCGCACCACTTATGAGGGAAGGCGATTTTAGGTGGAAGGGCAGCGATGCGATTCAACGACTGACACGTAGCATGACACTGTTCGAAAACCGCTCGGCCATCACGTGTTATCTTTCGTACGCGGATGGCCAGCGAAATGGATGAGGGTCGTAGATATTTGACGGGGCGATCGGACGGTCGACGGGACAGGGAGATGGCAGAGTTTTAATGACGCGGGCCCAATGTAATTATTCGTTAAATAAACTCATCGGGCGGGATCTGATTGGCGGGTTGGTTTTATTAATTAATCGTGAAGATTAATTAATCTCTTTTGTATGGTCGGAGATGAAAAATGCGCGGGGATGGATTATTTTCAAAGTTTGGTTTTAATTAAACTTTGGGTTTATTTTTTGTTTTAAACATATATACATATGTTTAAATGTTTTTCATATATTTTATTATATGATAATTAAATCAATGTGATTTTCTTACCATAGGGGGCGGGAATAGAATTAATGTTATATTTTAGCTAAAAGGGGGTATATTATGAGTTTTTGATTTGAATAAATAGGAGTTAAATACTATTGGCTAAAATAGTTATAATACATGGGTTTTGGGGATATTATTATAAAAGGAATTATATATAATAGGACAAGGTCATTTTTTATGGGAATTAATACATAAGTTAGAATTAATATGACCAAAGGATAATATAAACTCAAAATACTTAAATATAACCAAGAAAGTGAAGATTCAAAAGTAAATGGCATTATTATACTTTCATCACTTAGACTTAGAAAAAAAAATGATTTTGAGGGCTTTTCATGAAATATTGAAGGATTTTCTTAAGTAAAATGAGATTTTACTTAGGAAAAGATTTTGAGAGGTGAATGAATGTGATAATGGATAATTTCAAGTACTTAGGTCTTTTTCAATTATTGGGCCAAGGGTCCGTTCCCTCCAAAAGTCAAGGAAATGCCTTGAGCCCCTTTAATTTTTAAATACCTTAGTACTTAGGGGAAATTAGTGAAATATTTAGGGAAGAATGAAGGGGAAGTTAATAATTTGATTTTTCTCTGCTGTGAACTTTTTCCAAAGTAGTATCTGCCTTTGCACTTGTGATGAAAGTACAATTGAACACATTTAGAACCATCATTCATCACATGTAATTCTGCAACAACATCTACCTACCCTACCTATTCTACTCTACCATTTTTTCTTCTTTATTAGGGTGCACTTAGACTGGAAAACCCTTATCAATCTTCTTTTTTTCTTTTACATGGCAAACCTATCTAAGTCTACACTTATTACATCCAAGGGCTCAGTTTAAACTGTTGAGCTCCTTTTATTCACTCTACTTGTGTACTTATCTGCCAAGATTAAACTGTTTGGCCATATATTTATTCTCTATTCTACAACATGAAATTGAAAAATGAATGAGTCAAGTTTAAATAGTTTGACTATTCATGAATTGTGGCATAAAATACAAGTTGCACACAATTCTTTTATTACATCAGAGCAATAAGCAGTGGCATTTAGACTTGCACACTTTCCTTGGCCTTTTCTTGTTTCGGGTTTCATTTTCTTTCACTTTTTTGGCCATTTTTATTTTTTCACCCTTTGATTTTTCTTTTAGGGTATACCCTCTTTACAATTTTTAAATTTTTTGATTTTTTGATTTTTTGATTCTTGAGAATATGGAAAACCTTTGCAAAAATAAAAAGGTTTGAACATATTGCATAGTTCAGCAAGTCATTCATGAAAAATGACACCTATTGGTATAGGAGTCTAACAGTTACGAACGGAAATGAATATACTTAGGGGAACAGTCTACGATCCGACACACACGCAAGGGCAGAGTAACAAATCTCAATCCCCTTGAAGGCTCCTTGACATAATCCAAGGTTTACCGACAAGTGACCCCAGGCTCCTCGACAATGGTCAATCTGAGGTTTGCCGTTGTTAATACATGTATATCTTCTATCGTTCACAATGAGGAAGGATTGGTTACCTCACTGGTTCAGATATTATCTCATGCTTGACTCCTTTAGGAGGAGCTTCCAAGAGCATACATGCTACTATTGGAATTTTCCTACCGCAAGATCGACTACTTGTTTTTTTTAGTTGCTTTGGAAAGTTAACTAAAACCTATTCCAAAGCACTAATCCTGACCTAGATTGGTGGAAAGAGCCCTAAAAATGTAAAAAATACTAGATGAATTTTAATTAAGCGTTGTGTTATTTAGGCAGTTATTACTCAAAGGGTAAATGGATACGAAACCAATGGTGTTATGACTCGACCCAAAACTGAATGCAATCGAATATGATAATGTAATCTTTTCAATTCGATGAATCCTATTTAAAGTAAGGAGAGAGTTTCCATTCACTTCCAATAATGAAAAAAATTAATCAATAAGAGAAAATATAACCAATTCTCTAATACACTAATTTCATCAAGAAAAAGTAATGCTAATCAATTCCATATTTTTTTATTTTTTATGTTTTTAAAACAAGCATAAAAAAAAATGTAAATTAAAGTCAAAGAAAATGATCTAAATCTACGATTGATTTTTTTAGAATGTAAACTATGCAATTGTAATCTATGCACAATTCACTTGAAAAGTATGAAAATTTAATCTATGTACATTTTTCATTCATATTCTAAAAATGAGAATTCTAATTATGAAAATGTGATCTATGCAAGAGAATTCTCAAACACAAGATGATTCTAATGTAATCTAAGAACCAATCAAGTGTAAGTAAAGAAAATTGGGTGAGAGTTCCAAAGATCAAAAAATAAAAACTCTTAAAGGCGATTAACACTCATACACAATTTAGCCCCCCCCCCCCAAGTGAATGAGAGGGAAATGTTTTTGCAAAAACAAAAGAAAAAAGATGCAAAATTGTGAAAAGATTGAGACAAACCTCCAAATAATGACCAAAGGAAATAAAATTAATAATTTCTCAAAAAAGAGACTCAAAACACCCAACTAACTTAACGGAGATTGATGGGATGAAAAATTTTCTGAAAGAAACTCATAAACAAGGATTTTTGACAGAAAAATACATATCTGGGTAGATTCTAAGAATCCTAAATTAAATCTAGACTAAGCCTAGAAAGAAAATTTTAAGTTTTCATAAAATTTTCCCAGGGTCCGTAGGCTCCAGAGTAAATAGGTTCGGTACCGCACTAGTTACTCAATAATATTGTGGAGATGACCGCACTGTGTGTGAATGCAAGGTGCTGAGATCAGAAAACTTCAAGAAAACAAAATTTTTCAAAACTTTTAAAAGTACAGAAAAATTAAACAAAGCCACCCAAACGAGTATACATCAATCAAGAACCAGAAAAATCATTTTCTCAAGTCAAAACAAAAGGAAAACAAAAAATCCAATTATATCCCCAGCAGAGTCACCAATTTGTTGGACGGATAAGTCATTCTTGCAGACAAGACAGACCTCCCAAGTGTCCTATGGACAGCTAGCAACAAACGGAAAAAAAAAACTATCTTTCTCTAGATATATTGTGATTCATAATTAAATGCTATAAAGGTTTAACGATCTTACCTTTGATCCAATGCTTGTTTGTAGTAGTAGTCCTTCAGTTGCCCAAAATAGTTGTCTTCGAAGATCTACAATAACAAACAAACAAACATGAAATAGCACCTGCATAGCATATATTCATAAATCATATCTATTATGGTGATCAAGGAATCCATAAAATAAACCAATCAATTGACAGCTTATTGAGAAAAATGGATTTATTTATATTAACTTAAATAAGCAAGAGGCTTACAATCGTGTTCGCCTTGATGTCATGCAGGCCTTCTTAGGGTCTGGAACAGGCTTTTCCTTTACTCTCACCAGCCTTGCACTCTTCCAACTGAGATAAATACAGGTATGTAATCTTTCCCACATGAAATCTCAGCTAAAAGGGTCTAAGTTTCATTAGCACTTCGCCTCCAACAATACTAAAACTTCAACTCATCAATTGTAACCCCTTGAGGCTGCCCTATGCCTCTTTTTATAGTGGAAAAGAGGAGGTTACAGCTCCATACAAGAAGGGATAGAATCCTCCTTCAAAGGGATTAGTTCCTTACATCAAGGGGTTAGCTCCTTATTGGATGGGATGCATGAACATGAAAGGAGCAGACTTTCCACTACAGGAATGTTTCTAGAAGCTTCCAAAAATGACTTTAACTAAGCTTCTAGATTTTACTTGCACCTTTTCTAATATTTTACAGGGGTCCGCACTTTTAATAAACAGAAAGTGCGCTTGGCTACACATGATTTATAGCCAAAAGGTGCGTGACTACAGGCAAAACTAGGAGAAAGTGCAATACCAAAGTTTTAAGGCTTTTATGAGCTTTTCTCTTAGTTTCAAGGCTTGACTTTGGGAACTTTGATATTGTAGACTTCCAAGGGAGTACTAAAATGTCATGGTGACAAATTTCAGTGTAACAGGGTAAGAATGGGTTCAATAGTGATGTAAGATGGTATTTTAGATTTTATGAGCAGAAAATTGAGGATAAGGAGATGAAACTCCTATTTTCCACTAGGAAAAATGTCAATTTTACTTAGGAACAAAAACACTATGAAAATGATATTTAGAACTGTAAGGAGGCAATAAATTGGTGTTACTTACTTGTAAGAGGGTGTTACAAGCCTTTTCTAAAAATTTGGGATTATTTGCTTGAGTTTTTGTGCTTCTAAGGCTTGTTGGACATAAGCGCAACACCATGAAAAAAGCACAGCGACGCTGTGCAAAATCGCAGCGCCTGTGTATTTTTCTCTGGTGTTTTCGTGCAAAAGCGCATCGCCGCTACAACACTATTTTTCAGACCACTTTTGAAGGCCTTCCCTATGACCAAATTGGGCCTAGGATAGCTCTTTGGAAATATATTGAAGTCTACTTTCCAAATATACCTTTATTTTTCTGATTGGAGCTGATTTACCTTATCAAAAGTTTATTTTCCCAAGATTGGTCAAAACTTGCTAAATGAGGGTGGAGAAATGTAGAGTACTCGTGTAGGATAATTTTGGAGGCCTTCCGAAACTCCAAATGGAGCACATGGTAGCTCATTCGAAATATTTCTCTATCTAATTATCATTTGACTCATCAAAAAATTCATTTGGACACTCCAACTATGAGAAAACTTGATTTTCCCAAGGTCACTCTAGAAGTGCAGTAACTCTCCAGTGGCACCTGTATTTTTGACATTTCTCTCAAACCATGACACCTGTGTAAAAAATGAAGGGGTTTTTTCTTCCTTGACTTATTATGCACAAAATCCTTTCAATTTTGTCAAATTCATATCCTTTTTGTCAGAAGCATAGTTTTATGTGAAACTGGCCCTGTGTGTGGAAAATGGCTTGACTCTTGGAAAGACTTCTCGAAAAATGATGGAGACATGATGTTTATGAGCTGAAATGACCTCATACTTACTGATATGACCTACATTATGGCTCTTCTGCTCAAATTTCTCATTTCCATAGCAAACCCTAGATCAGTGGGAGAGGAAATTAGGGTTTAGTGCTTGTGGAATATGATGACTTGGGCACCCTTGGGAAAAGACAACTCCCTTTGACATTTGATCAATTGCTGAAGTAGAAACATTTTTTATTTAACACTTGATGTGTTGGAATGTGGAATTATGAGTTTTCAGCCTTGGGAGATCGAGTACTTATTACATTTAAATTGATTGAAGAAAATCATGAGTTTATTTTGGGTCACCTTCACACCTTCTACTACCCTTTATTGAAAATGAGACAATGCAATGATTTGACCTAATGAAACCCTAGAGACATAATGAGAAATGAAAGAAATTGAATCAATGATTGATTTTGACTAAAATTGAAATGAGAGAAGACTTATTTTCAGCATGATGAAAACATGGAAGAGGGTCAGCAGGCATATACTTATGATGGAAAATGGGACTCTTGACAAGGACAACCACCATTGGAACAATTTTATATCATGAATTAATGGAATGATTAAAAAATATTTAGAGTGGGACACCTAATATGCACATGTAAAATGTGTTTTGATCCCTGGTGGAAGTATGCAAATACTGACACTATCATTGGATCCAGTTGGGGATGGTAGCTCCTTGGAGGTGCCAAGAACACCATAGACCAAGTTCCTATCCATTGGGAATGGATTCAATAGCTAAAGACTAAATAAATACTGAAAGAAACTTGACGCAATAAACTGAACTGACTTAATACTGACTAAAACAAGACTTAAAAACTGAACTTACCCTACTTATTGATGATAGTACATCACCGAGACTTGAGGGCTTCAAATCCTGATGGAAACCACCTATATTTTTGAAAGCATATGTACAATGAGGCGATATCAAAATTCCAATGTAACCAATCAAGAAAATGCCTTCCTGATTGATTCTCCCAATCATATTCTCTGAACAACAATAATTATTTACAATTGAGCAGCCAAAAACATAGTTGAAAATGATCTCCATCATCACTGAATATTTCAATAATTACCTTCACTACTGATTGCAATAGATTCACCATTGGATTCTAAAAAACATGAAAATTTACCTCTTGCTGATCTAGAAGAAACAAGGTACCTTTTTCTCTTGATTTTGATCTCTATTCATAATGTACCTTAGCAAGAGTGTGTTCCTAGTCGTCAAAAACTTATAAAGAAGTAGGTGAGAAAATTTATTCTTGAAATAAAAATTCTAAACATGAAACATGAGAAGAAAAATCTAAATGACAATCCTCAATGCCCTGGTCCTTTGCAAATTGAATACATTGTTGATCATCTTCATATGACATGGAAACCAAATTGTCATGTTTCTCATTACACTCATCAGTTATAAGAGGGAAAACTTTAGATTGTTCATAAACCTCAAAGATGAAATTTCTATCATTTACTGCAGAGTTATCCAAATAATATTTTTCACTTAATTGAACAAAGATCTCACCTTGTTTTTCACAAAGGGACTGGATTACCTCTTTCTAAAGATTTTGTTCTGATGGGATGAGAACACTTGGGTCAATAAATTTGTTTTCTTCTTTCGAGGTGATCTAGACAATAGATCTATCCCTTATGGGATCCAGAACAACATTCTCTTCATCATTATAATCTGAATCTAGATCTCGATCAGCTAGCTTGAATTTACCATAATCTGAAATTGGAACTTGATTTTCCTGCATATCATCTTTTGCTGCAATCAGATTTGAAATAAGACCTCATCTTCCATCATTTTCAAATGTACAAAGATCTCCAGCCTGCTGCAAAATTTTCTGAGTATCTTGATAAGTATCCTCTAAGATTTCTTTATGTTGCTGAAATGGATTTTCATACAAGGATTCCATGATCTCATCGTCCATGAATTCATCATCTCCATAAAAATTCTCAAGATTTTCAATAAAACTATCAACATGTTTATAGCAGTTCTAAACTAATATTAAGGATGGACAAGATTCTTTATACCTTTCAAAGAATATGGTATGAAAATACTTTAAACAATAAATACAAGTAAGTAGAAAACTTTCATACCAAGATCGAGCTTCATCTTCCAGAGTGGCCATGAATATCTTCATCAAGCAGTCTTCAGGAAAATCAATCTTTAATATACGCATATGCATGTGAAATATCACCAGATGAAGAGAAACATCATTACCTTTCACATTTTTGAACATAGGAAAATTCCTTTGCCAATCTGCCTTAGGAATTTTATTTGGGAAACCTGGAATGTGATCTTGGCTCATGGGAGCATACCTTCTCGCAACAGTTTCCATATTGGAAAATCTTGAAGCTACTGATATTCATGCAGTGGAGTCACCATGAGGTGTTTATTTTCTAGATATTTCAGTGAATGGAGTCGCTAGGTGAATGGTTCATCCTTCATATGTGTCCAACTGTTATTCACCATCAACATTTAGATCTGATCTTTGTTGTTCTTTTCCAAGGAAGATTTGCCTTCTGGTTCTTAATTTTTCTTCCCCAGTATGGTCGCCAAAATTTTATCACTTGGATTGTACCTCAGGCTGAGAAAGTAAATTCCGAGGTAACCTCAAACCATGCTTAGTCAAGTAGCTAGCCCTACTAGGCCAGGAGAGGGCTCTCTCCGTACATATCACAGTCAAAATGACTGAGGTAAGAAGATATTAGGCTAGGTATAGTAGCTCAGGTTTTTTTATTTTGATTGTGTAGGTTTTTTTATTAATATCGGTGAGGAGCTAGAAAGAGCATGGTGATTTCATGGTTTCTTTCTAAACTAAAGAAAATTACAAATTATGAATGTTTACCAAAAACAGAGCATAGAAATTATGAATTTTGTTCATATAACTTGAAAAAATTCATTCAATAACAATGAAATGATGGGTGAAGTAACAAAAAATTCTAACATATGAGCACAAAATAAGAAACTAAAACTAAACATAGTACCACATGGATCCCATAAAAATAGCTGCAAATTTGATTAATGTCCAGGCCAAAACTGATACAAAATATGTCTCTTGAGATGCCAAAGCTCCAAGTGAGACCAAACTCTATAAATGACTGAGAAAATACATGATATATACTTCAAAACTACTCTCCCTAGCCTCAAGGAGTCGAATCCATGAGATAGGGATCTGTTTCACCTACTCCCAAATAAGAATCCGAAGACTAGGAAGACCTAACAATTTGCCTCTAAAAGAGAGGAAATTGATTCATTTGACCTCTAGAGCACTATTCTGATGTATATACCCTAGATAAAAATAAAAACATGAAATTTACCTTTATATTGACCTTTTACATCGATAATTTCTCATTTCCCAAGATAAAAAGTCAAAAAGTCAAAATTTGCTGAGGATGGTGAAAATGCAATTTTCCTCACAAAAGCGCAACACCATGACAGGAAAAATAGCATCTTTTGCAAGCAACTTTTGAAGGCCTTCCTGGTGTCAAAATCAACTCCATGATAGCTCATTGGAAATCTCTCTGACTCTAGTTTCCAAATATGCCTCCAGTTTCCAAAATTATGCTCATTTTCCCTATCAAAAAGTGAATCTCCTAAGGCTAGTATAAGTGCAGTGCCAAGGTAAAAAAGGAGGCAGAAACATGAAAATTTGGTGGTTTTTTTCACTTTTGAAAGACCAGTTCTCCTCCAAATTTTCTGAAACTTGTTGGGGTTGATTTCTTCATAATTCTGAACATGATGGCGGCAACTATTTTTTCATAGGGGGCCCAAAGAAAAAGTGCAACGCTAAGGGTGCTGCATTTTTGGCAGATTTTCTATGTGCCAAAATTGCTCGAAAAAACAAAAATGCACTAAAGTGCCAAATGTGCCAAAAAATTGCCAAAATTGTTAGGTTTCTTGCTAATCAAGGGCTTGAGGCATGAAGATACACCTCAAAAAGTATGTCTAACCTCTCCTTCTCCTTCTTTTGTATATCCTCCATTGTGTTTTATGTCCAAGAAAACCCTAGGGATAAGGTAGAAGGGGATGGGGAGTGAAAATAGGTCTAGAGAATAGGGATAGGATTATGAAAAGCTAGGTAGTTGGTGGAAGGAGTTATGGAGTTTTGGGAGGTCATAGGAGGTCAAGATATTTAGGGAGTTGAAAATGTTAATTGGATTATAGGTTTGAGGTAGTGTTTGCCTAGGAATTTTAGTGACCTAGGACTTAAGTTTTATGGGAAAGGGATTTAGGCACTAGAAAAAAGTAGTATAGGGGTAGGAATGGGTTTAATAGTGATGTAGGATGGTATTTTCGGGTTTATGAGCAAAAAATTGAGGATAAGGAGATGAAACTAGGGTTTTCCACTAGGCAAAATTCTAATTTTACTTAGGAACAAAAACACCATGAAAATGAGGTTTAGAACTACAAGGAGGCAATAAATTGTTGTTACTTACTTGCAAGAGGGTGTTACAATCCTTTTTTGAAAATTTGGGTGTATTTGGTTAAGTTTTGGTGCTTCTAGGGCTTGCTAGACATAAGCAGAGTGCAATTACAAAAGTTCAGTGTCGTTGTGCAAAAGCGCAATGCCTGTGTATTTTGGTCTGGTGTTTTTTGGGCAAAAGCGTAGCACCGCTGGGCAAAAGCACAACGCCACTACAACACTTTTGTGCATACCACGTTTAAAGGACTTATCGGTGTTCAAATTGGGCCCAAGATAGCTTGTTGGAAAGATATTGAAGTTTAATTTCCAAATATACCTTTATTTTTATTATTGGAGCTTATTTACCTTACCAAAAGTTTATTTTCCCAATACTGGTCAAAAAATGTTGAACAAGGGTGCAAAAATGAAGAGTGTTGGTGCAAGAAATTTTTGGAGGCCTTCCTCAACTCTAAATTGAGATCATGATAGCTCATTGGAAATCTCTCTCTGTCTAGTTATCATTTGACTCATCAAGAAAGTCATTTGGATTGTCCAGCTATGAGAAAACGTGATTTTTCCAAGGTCACTCTAGAAGTGTAGTAACTCTCCTTTGTCACCTGTATTTTTGACATTTCTCTCAAACGATGACACCTGTGTAAAAATTGAAGGAGATTTTTCTTCCTTGACCTATTATGGACAAAACCCTCTCTCACTATTGTCAAATCCATCTCCGTTTGGTCGGAAACATAGTTTTAAGAAAAATTGGTCATGTGTGTGGAAAATGGCTTGACTCTTGGAAATACTTCTCGAAAAATGATGGAGACATGATGTTTATGAGCTGAAATGACCTCATACTTACTGATATGACCTGCCTTATGTCTCTTCTACTCAAATGTCTCATTTCCATAACAAACCCTAGCTCAATGGGAGAGGAAATTAGGGTTTAGTGCTTGTGGAAAATGATGACTTGGGCACGCTTGGAAAAAGAAAACTCCCTTTGACATTTGATCAATTGCTAAAGTAGACATTTTTTGTATTTGACACTTGATGTGTTGGTATGTGGAATTATGAGTTTACAGCCTTAGGAGACTGAGTACTTATTACATTTGAACTGACTGAAGCAAATCATGAGTTTATTCTGGGTCACCTTCACACCTTCTATTGCCCTTTATTGGAAATGAGACAATGCAATGATTTGACCTAATGAAACCCTAGTGACCTAATGAGAAATGAAAGAAAATGAGTCAATGAGTGATTTTGACTAAAAGTGAAATGAGAGCAGACTTGTTTTCAGCATAATAAAGACATGAAAGAGGGTCAGCAGGCATATTCTTGTGAAGCAAAATGGGACTCTTGATAAGGACAACCACCAGTGGAACAATTTTATATCATGACTTAATGGAATGATTAAAAATTCTTTAGAGTGGGACACGTAAGATGCACATGAAAAATATGTTTTGATCCCTGGTGGAAGTATGAAAATACTGACACTAATAGACTACCTCCTCCTTTTACTAAGGAAGAAATTATTCAGATTCTAAGCATGCATCCAACCTCTACATCTTTATGAGACCAAGAGATTAATTCTATTTTTTATACTGCTGATTTATGTATTGAAGTCATTCCTCCTAAAGAAACAAATGTAGAACGAATTGATGCTGAGGTTGTTTTACATTCACAAAAAGGCTTGTTGTTAGAAAGTACTTCTGTTCATCAAAATGATGGCCTTCAAATAGAATTCAACAATCTCAGTCAAGATATATCACGTTTGCTTGAGTACATCATACTGGTATACAATGAATATGCCATATCAGATGACCATGAAGAATGTATAGATATTCTCTTTGAGAAGGATCTGGAACATAACAAATTGGAACAAAGAGCAGTCCCAGATGAAGCTTGTTATTTGAATCCTCAGATCCAAGTATTTTTCCAAGATCCTTTTGTTGACCTCTTAGAATTTAAAGAAGGACTATGTTATGCCATGAATAGTTTGCTGTAGAGTTAAAGGAAAAATTTGAACACTTTTATCCAACAACAATTAAGATGGGAGTGGTCATTTTTTTTTTTCAACCTGCTCAAAAAACTAGCCAGTAATCAGTCATGTAGTCATTTTCTTAACTGGTTACATTGGAAATCCGATTATTATTTTATGGGATAATTTTTTATCAGACTAGAGTAGGTAGGTGTGCAAATAAGCTCAGCACTTTGAGCATATTTTCAGTTTTAGTTTAATATTGCTTTTTAGTTTTTAGAACAAGTGTGTTTTGGACATCAGTTGCACAAAGTTTAGATTTCAGCTTGAATAATTTCAGCCCCAGGGGTTGTGTGGCAGATCATATGGGAGATTCAGGGTTAGCCCAATGGATCAGGTCACTAGTCTACGATGTTCTTGACACCTATTGAAGCAGTTGCCATCCCTATTTGGAGCCACTGTTCGGGTCCTATAATTTACAGACTCACAAGGTGACTGATTATTTCTCAGATCTTTCGTATTGAAAATAATATTCCATGGTTGTCATGTATTTCTAGAAAAATGAAGGGAAATCCTGACTGTCAAGGACTTCAAAGGAATCAATCCACCTTTCAGTTTAGTTGAATGAGGAAAGTGTTGTTGATAAAGTGTAATGGTGAGAAAGCTTCTTTCTTGCCCTCATTCATTTCATTTACCATATTTTACCCTTAAATTTTCCAAATCCTAAATTCCAACGCTTGAAATTCCATTAAAACCATTCTAATCCAAATATCTACACTTTCAGGACTTTATAGCATCTCCACCCCTTGCAGCAATCCTTTTAAAAATATCACGTATCATCACCACACTTATCATATCATGGACCCACTTACCTTTATCACATCGCAAAAAAATAACCCTATCACTCTTCATTTAATCTCACTGTTCCAAAGTCCCGATGCAATAAAACCTCACCCTTGTTGCTTTCTCACTTCAACTTTATCCTTACCTTTTCATCCCAAATCGCATGTCACAAATCCTAACCCTTCACCCTCCATTCCTCATTAAAAAAACTCCCCGACCTGCGAAATTGCGATACAATTTTGGGCCCACCTCCTTGCTACATCAACCCTGCTCATCGCACTTTGCACTTCGCAAGCTTTAACTCTTACCTCCCCACTTCTCATAACATAAATGTCGAAATGTGAAATGTGATAAAGGGATGGACATGATAGTTTTTAGAGGAATATTTGAATTTATTTGAAGTCCAATATTATGTGTAGTTACGATGTTTTGTGAAGGATATTGAACGTGAGAAGATAAGCTTGGGTAAGGGACCTGACACAAGCAGAAGAGGGAGAGTCAGGCGAAAGAGTAGATTAACAAGGTACAGTGAAATAATCAGCCAGCGTAACACTAGATTTAATTATCCAACAACCATTTTCTGAAGAAGAAGGGCTAGATGTCATATTTATTTTATCATAGCCTCTTCATGATCCCAAGAGGAAAATTTTCCTGACTCTGCAATCAATAATGGACTATAAAAGTTAATTTCACAGGTGTTATTTGTCAGATTCATCTTATCACTTCCATTGCATGATTCCATTTGTTCAATTTCATCCTGAATTTAATTAATGATAATCACTGCAGTAGACAGATTAACCGACTTAAGTTTTATATAAATACTCTATGCATTTGCAATATTAGAGCTGAGAAGGAAAAAACAATTGTGAAGGTCTCACCTGGTTGTAAACAGTCTCTTTTTGGATGAATGAAAGGACACTGTTGTTTCCAGATTCTTGGGTTATGATATGTGGTGAAGTTATTTTTCCATGTAGTTCGTCATTTTCTAGTTTCACATATTGTTTTCTCTCTTTACTGTGGATAAGAAAATTTTGTTGAGGATTTGTCATCAGGCACCCTGTTCAGTCTTGAAGCAGTATTTATGTTTTCCTCTGAAATTTGAATGCATAATTTAGAGAAGGTTTGCTTTGCATTCATGTTTAACCTTAATATCTCCTCCCCCTTTCCATTTCACAAGCCATAAAGATCCATTGACATGGCTAGCTTTCCTCGTCTCACATGATCTTAGTTATTCATCCATTTGAATCTATTTACACCTATTGACTCCATAGCCCAATGGACCTATTCTGTTGTCTCAACCATAAATCTTCAAAAAAACCCCTATGTAATAATATCTAGCCTAAAATTCCCCTATAAACAAAGCTATATCTAATAGAGATATCCCTCTCCGGGTCTAGGAGGGCTAAATCCTAGGCCCAAAGTGCTTTTGATGTTACCTATGTAGTTTTTTTTCAGCCTCAAAATTACGGGGTGATACCATAATGACAACCATACTGGGGAAGAACTATCTCCAATAATGCACTTCAAGTTTCAATTTTGAATTTTGGTGGTGAATAGAAGTCAAACACAAAAAGGTTGTTCCATTCACCTGGTGACTCCATTGGCAGCAAAATTTAGAAACAAATATTCATTGGTGACTCTACAAGCTCAAGATTGGATTAGTTGCAAGGAGATATGCTCCAATGAACAGAGATTACATTCCAGTATTCCCAAACAAAATGCCTCGAGTAAATTGGCAAAGAAATCTTCCTATTTTTCAAGATGATAATGTTGATGATGCTTTATTACATCTCACTAAATTTCACATACGTTCATGGAAGTTGAAATTTGAATGCCATGAGGACTACCTCATGAATATTTTCATGGAAAAATTAGAAGGGAAAGAGAGGGAATTGTATGAAGGTTTAAACCCTGGTAGCTTGTTTTCTTTAAAATATTTCCACATGGTGTTTTATGAGCATTATAAATAATATTTTCCATCTTTTTCATTAGCCTAAAATTTTTGTGATCAGTCTGAGGATTTCATACAATACCTTGAAAATATTGATGAAGATATAGGAGATATGCATGATGAGGATCTCTTAGAAGAAATTTATGGATTTCACTCTCAACTCAATTGTCATGATGGGCAAAAGAAGTTAGTTGAAGATGAAATAAATCAAGAAATGAAAGTAGATCCACAAGATCTCTCTTCGGAGACAAATGATAATTCATCTGCTCTTTTATATGAAACTAAATAAAAAATTCAACATCATAGTCAATCTTCATGATAGAAAGAAAACAAATGTTGTTCGGTCCAAAGAAAACAAAGACTACCTCCTCCTTTAACTAAGGAAGAAATTAATCAGATTCTAAGAATGCAGCCAACCTCTCCATCTTTATGTGACCAAGAGATTAAGTCTATTTTTTCTACTGTTGTTTTATGTATTCAAGTCATTCCTCCTAAAGAAACACATGTATAATGAATTTATGTTGAGGTTGTTTTACATTCGAAAGAAAGCTTGCTGTTAGAAAGTACTTATGTTCATCAAAATGATGGCCTTAAAACATAATTCAACAATCTCATTCAAGATATATTAGGTTTTCTTGAGGAGAGCATACTGGTATACAATAAATATGCCATATCATATGACCATGAAGAATGTATATATATTATCTTTGAGAAGGATCCAAAACATAACAAATTGGAACAAAGAGCAGTCCTAGATGAAGCTTGTTATGTGAATCTTTAGGACCAAGTGTTTTTCCAAGATCCTTTTTATGACCTCTTAGAATCATTTAAAGAAGGAGTATGTTATGCCATGAATGGTTTGCTATAGAGTTCAAGAAAAAATTTGAACACTTTTTTCCAACAATGATTAAGATGGGAGTGTTCATTTTGTTTTTTCAACCTACTCAAAAAAGTGGGCAAGAATTAGTCATGTAGTTATCTGCTTGACTGGTTACATTGGAATTTTGATTATTATTTGATAAAAAATTATTTATCGGACTAGATTAGGTAGGTGTGAAAATAAGCTCAGCGCTTTGAGCATCTTTTTATTTTTAGTTTAAGATTTATTTTTAGTTTTTAGAACAAGTGTGTTCGAGACTTCAGTTGCACAGAGTTCATATTTCCTCTTGAATAATTTCATCCCCGGGGGTTGTGTAGCAGATCAGATGGAAGATTCGAGGTCAGCCCAATGGATCAGACCACTAGTCTACGATGTTCTTGACACCTCTTGAAGGAGCTGCCATCCCTAGCTGAAGCCACTGTTAGGGTCCTATAATTTACAAAGTCACAAGGTGACTAATTATTTCTCAGATCTTTCATATCGAAAATAATATTCCATGGTAGTCATCTATTTCCAGAAAAAGGAAGGGAAATCCTGACTGTCAAGGAATTCAAAGGAATCATTCTTCCTTTCAGTTCAGTTGAAAGAGGATAGTGTTACCGATAAAGTGTAATCATGAGAAAGATTTTTTCTTGCCCTCATTCATTTCATTTACCCTCTTTTACCCTTCATTTTTCCAAATCCTAAATTCCAATGCTCGAAATTCCATTAAAATTATTAAAATCCAAATATCTACGCTTTCGAGACTTTATAGCAGCTCCACCCCCTGCAACAAGCCTTTTAAAAATATCATGTATCATCACCACACTTATCATATTATGGACCCACTTACCTTTATCGCATCGCAAAAACATTACCATGTCGGTCTTCATTTACTCTCATTGTTCCAAAGTCCCGATGCGATAAAACCTCACCCTTGTCACTTTCTTGCTTCACCTTTATCCTTACCTTTTTGTCACAAATCACGTGTCGCAAATCTTAACCCTTCACCCTCCATTCCTCATAACAAAAATCCCCGACCTGCGATTTGCAATACAAGTTGGGGCCCACCTCCTTGCTACGTCACCCCTGCTCATCGCACTTCGCAAGCTTTAACTCTTACCTCCCTGCTGCTCATAACATAAATGTTGAAATACGAAATGCAATAAAGGGATGGACATGATAGTTTTTAGAGGAAGATTTGAATTTATTTGAAGTCTAGGATTATGTGTAGTTATGTTGTTTTGTGAAGAAAAGTGAATGCGGGCAGAGGAGCTCAGGTAAGGGACCCGACACGAGCAGAAGAGGTAGATTCGGGCAAAATAATAGATTAACATGGCATAGTGAAATAATCAGCCATCGCATCACCAAATTTAATTATCCAGCAATGGTTTTCTGAAGAAGCAGGGCCAGATGTTAGATTTATTTTATCATGGCCTCTTCGTGATCCCAAGGGAAAATTTTTCTGACTCTGTAATAAATAACGAACTACTGAAGTTAATTCCACATGAGTTATTTGTTAGATTCATCTTACCACTGCCATTGCATGATTCCACTTGTTCAATTTCTGCTTGAATGTAATTAATGATAATCACTGCAGTAGATAGAGTACTCAATTTAAGTTTTAGATAAATGTTGTATGCATTTGTAGTATGAGAGCTAAGAGGGAAAAAACCATTATAAAGGTCTCATCTGGTTGTAAACACTCTCTTTTTGGATGAATGAAAGGACTTGTTTTCAGATTCTTATGTTATGATCTGTGGTGAAGTGATTTTTCCATGTAATTTTTCATTTTCTAGTTTCACATACTATTTTCTCTCTTTACTATCGATAAGAAAAATTTGTTTAGAATTTGTCATCGGGCACCTTGTTTAGTCTTGAAGTAGTATTTATGTTTTCCTCTAAAATTTGAATGCAGAATTCAGATAAGGTCTGCTTTGCATTCACATGGAGCCTTATTCTCTCCTCCCCCTTTCCATTTCACAAGTTGTGAAGATCCATAGACATGGATAGCTTTCCTAGTCCCATATGATCTTAGTTATTCATTGATTTGAATCTAGTTATGCCTGTTGACTCCATAGCCCAATGACCCTCTTCTGTTGTCTCAACCATAAATCTTAAAATAAACCCATATTCACTAATAGATAGCCTAAAATTCCCCTATAAACAAAGCTATATCTAACAAAGAGATCCCTCTCTGGGTCTAGGAGGGCTAGATCCTAGGCCCAAAGTGTTTTTGATGTTACCTCTGTAGTTTTATTTTCAGCCTAGATATTACAGAGTGATAACAAATAGAATCATCAAGCACTAAAAAATATTTCTACTAGCCCTCCAAAAATCCATTCTCCGATAGGTACTCCAAAAACACAGCGAACTTCTCAAAAATAAGGCAAAAAGGTGTTTTTTAGGTGGCTTTTGGCCCTTTTCACCTACCAAAACTTGCTAACATGTCTCTCACGGGGGCTAAAGTTGATGTAAAATTTATGAGAAATCCAGATATGAAAACAATTTATCATTTGGAGGCCCCCATAAAAAGTGCAGCACGAGGCACTTTGTGTTTTTGAACTAGTGACTGTGTCAAAAATTGCCAAAAAGTCACAAATCTTGAAAAAAAATCAAAATTTCTCCAAATTTGCCGAAAATTGCTGTAGACTTTCTCCATGAAGCCCTGAGATGGAATTTTATGCTATGAGGGAAGCATCAAAAAGCAAATCCAACTTAACCTTCTCTTCTTCCTTCATTAGGGTTTCTTTGATTTTTTCCTCTAATTGCTTTATTTTTGCCTGAGACATATGATTTCTTATGTAATAGTGCATGGACATGTGTCTCTTAATGTTATTGTTCTTATTAGCCCTATTTAGGAGTTTTCCAAATTACCATTGACTCTATCAAGCCAATATTTCCTGTCCTTCTCAATTTATGCCAATATGAGCTCATTCATTGTCATTTGGGTCCTTGGTGGAGATGCCTCTCTTTGTTGCTAAAGTGCCCTTTTTAGGCATCTAGTTCTTGGCCTCTTCCTTCTAACCTTCTCTTCATGTTCATCTGAATCATCTATGTCAACTACTACTTTTACCTTTACATCCTCTTTTCTAACATTAATGTTATGCCTATTCAAGAGTAGTTGGTTTACCTTCAATTTCATATTCTCCCGCTCTAGGAATGAAACGAAGAAATTGGCCTTGGAAAATTTTTCCTTGAGTTCTATGATATCAGCTTCTTTATCCATGATGACCTGCTCTACTATTTTTTTCTCTTCATACACCTTCAATTCCTCCATTTCAGTGTTAATATGGAAAGGCTCCTCATTTGGCAAAGGTGCCTCATGCAGTGATTATGATCTCTATTATACTGATGTAGGCTTGGCCACTTCCACAATGTTTGGAGAAAAACACAAGCCTCCTATCTCTTTGATATGTTTGATTCACCTCCGCCCTAGGTGTACTTTTGACTTAAATTCTACTAGATGAGTTAGTATCACATTGTTTGGGTGGTGCTAATGTTGTTGTTGATGGTTTACCTTGGCTAGTAGGCTGACTAGCAGGAGGAAAAAAGATATTGGGTTGAATGAATGTCTCCAAAGTGATGTTAATCTATTAAAGCTTGTGCATGATAATTATTTTGATGAGGGCATGGTGAAAAAGGATGGCTTAATGATCACTCTCTCTATGTTGAACTTTCTCTGTGATTTTAGCCAAGCTCTTGTAGAGGTAGTATGATAGGTTGAGAGGTTTTACCCCTGTGAAGTGCATTCGAAATCTAACATGATACTTATACTATCTTGAAAGTCTTCCCTCAGAAGTAAAATACTTCATAATGGTTGTCATCAATGGAGAAAACTTATCAAGCAACTAACCCAAAAGGAAAAACTTTCTTAATGTCATCTTTGTAGTGACCTTTGATGAAGGGTTTCTAATTCTGCACATCCAAATATATCCTCTTAAACCATTTTCCTCATTGTTTTGGATCCCTATATATGTAGATATGGCCTTAGGTGAAATTGTGAAGCTTACCCATACATTTGTGACCTTATCTCTCCTAAGGTTAGTGGCGAAAAAACTTTTCAACATGGCATGATATTTCACTTCCTGAATTTGCTCAAAAAACCCTAAACATCCTACATTTTGGAAACATTTCTTGGCCAGTGAAGAATACATCAACTCATAAGTTTTGCGTTGCTCAAACCTTGATATTTTACCTCCTTTGTTGTAATATTTCATTTCTCCTTCCATGTTGACAGTTTGCAAGGAAAACCCCTAGTGGATAAAACATGGGAAGTAACTGAGGGGATATGATGAAGGGATTAGGGAAAAACATGAGGGTAAAAAAATTTAGGGAAGTGGACAGGGGTATTATGGAGGTTAGGGAGGTGAAAAATTATGAAAATGATGAAGGAATTAGCCTAGGGAAATTATACACAGTCCTAACCCTAAAAACTTCAAAAAACGCAGTGTAGAGCTATGGTGTAGATTTAGGGGTTTGGGAAATGGGAGTAGGGGAGTGTAATTGTTGTGGGAAGTTTTTTTAAGTGTAAGGGATGGTAGAGTGTGTATGGAATAGGTGTTTTTACTTTCAAACTTGAAAACAAAATATTCATCCACCAAAACGCGGCGTGGGGACAACTGGAGGATTTTCATCACAAAAGAAATGAAATAGATGTTAATAGGAGATTTCAAATACCTGAACTTACTTGAAAATAGTTGATGAAACCTTTAGTTTCTCCTCAGTTACCTTGGAAACAATTTTTTTTTTTTAGGAATGAAAACACAACGTATTGGTGAAAACATAGCGTGGCTTCCTAAAAACGTAGTGTGGCATCTTGGAGAGGGTGCCAATCACTTCTTTAGAGTTTCCTTTGATGTTGAATGTGCTGAGATAATATTCCTTGGTGACTGAGAGCTCTTTGACAATGAAATTAGTGAGAGAAATTATTTTTATGGTCTTTTATAGCTTTTGGAAGTCGATTTCTTCATAGTGGTGTGGTGGCCCACCATGTGTTTTTCACATTTTCTTTGAAAACTTTGCAGCTTTGGAACATTAGAACATATTACATCATATTTGAAATAAAATTACATGTAAAAAAAACTTTATGAGAAATTTTCCCTATTACTACTCCTTTATTTGTCATATTTATTAATTAAATGACAGATTTTGGTGACGTAAACCTTAATGATTGTTCAGTCAATTTACTAGGTAAACTAACACAATTATTTAATTATCAATTCGGGTTTATAAAACTTGGAAGCATGTCCAAAATATATGGATTCCAACTACAATCAATTTTAGAAGATGAATTATTGAATTTTAAGGAAATTCATACTACAAATACAAAATTAACTAAATAATTTCTAATTCAATATGTAACAAGCATAAGAAAAGGCTCCTAACCTAGGAGAACCAGCTTGACCTTCTCCACAATACTACTTCATGAACAAAAATTAAAATCATTAATGAACAATATCTTGAGATGCATAAAATAATAATATAAGATGCTCCTAATTAAGGAGGTCCTTGTTGTCCTTCTTTATAAATTCATTCATCATTAATGCCATTGTATGAAAAATGGAAATTCAAAAAATAACTTTAAACAAAACAAGGAAGATGAATTCTAGTTTCTATTCTCTGATTAGATGGAAGGAGAGTTTAACTTCAACACTAATTTGACCCTTCATATGAAGATTAGATTTTAGACTAATATTCATCAGCAAACATAATTTATCATCATACATCTAATTAACTGATTTAAACATGAAACAAAACTAGTTTAAGAAACTTCAGCTAAATTAACCAGAAAGTGCACTTACCTCGGTGTGGGGGCCCTCCACCCTTTCCTCGGACACTAATATTACTTCTCAACTACTGAAAATCAATCAATAACTCACCATATAGAACAAAAGAAATAAGATAGAACTGGTTCTTCAATTGACTCTCAAAGTTCATCAATATCAAAGTGAAATCATACAAATTCTACATGTTCGTGCCTTCAATGTTCTTGGCTTAAATAGAAAAATATGAAACAAACTTGACTAAAATGTCGCTAAAAACCATGTCTATCCTTATCCCATATACATTGGTCAATATCATCCATCCAACCACTCAAAATCTAGAAAATCCCATAAAATACTAAATTTGGTCTATTTCCTAGGGATTTCCTGAATGACAGGTCCTGTTTGACCAGCTTTGACCGGTCCTGTTTTAGTTCGATTTGACCGAAACAATAGGTACACGTCCATCCTTGGTTCCCAATATTTCTAAATATGTTCTCAAATCATGCGCAGGTGTCCTACAAGTATGCCTTGAATGAAGCCATTACAGGAATTTTTGGTCCTGTCTAAAAATGCACTTAAAATCCATTTTTTGTAAAAACATATAAAAATTGAAAAAAATAATTTATATACCTGAATATGCATAAATTGGTCAAAATAAGGTGTATATGGATGGTATATGTATGGATAGTATGGAAATTAAGTGTATTTAGTTAAGAAAATTTGGATAAAAAACGAGGGCCAACAATGACCTAATGGTGACACTAAGCTAGATGAGGACCATGGTGGTATGACTAAGATTAAAATGGAGACTTTGGAGGGATGAATCATCTAAATGAGAGATGGAAATGACCAACAGATGATTTTTTTTTTGAAAGGAGCAGTAATAGACCTAGACACACTAGCCAGTGACCAAATTTTTATTTGAATACCTACTGAAACAATAAAAATTTGGCTTGACACCCTAAAAAAAACTTTGTAAGAGAAAATTTGATCATTGGTGATAGGCAAAATTGAATAACACTAACATTGGATCCAACTAGGGATGGTAGCTCCTTGGAGGTGTCAAGAACATTGTAGACCAAGTAGTTGTATCCATAGGGTATGGAGTCAAAAATCAAAACACTAAACTTGAAACAAAAAACCGACTAACCAACTGAACTGATTGAAACAAAATCTTACTTTACTTATAAATCATCAATCAATCACAGAAACTTTATGGCCTTCACACTTTGGCATAAAAAGTAAAATGATATATACAATGGTGTTGAGAAATTTTAGAAGCTTGATCAAAATAGGTAGTGCTTGAGAAGCCTACCATTGACTGGTCCTCCTCCACAGTCTTGCCCATTCATTTCCTCCAACAAGTAAGCATGCTTTCCTCTTGAAGCTGAAATCTTGTATGGTCCCTTCCATAAATTCTTGAACTTACCGTGCTTTCCTTTATCTTCATTTCGAGCATCCCAACAGAGGACCACATCACCAATTCTCAAGTCATCTGCCTTTGTTTTATGGTCATACACTTTCTTGAATATTAGAAGTGTTTTGAAACACTTCCTCCCTAGTTCGTTACAAATGGATCGTTTTGTTTATCCACCACTGAACATCATTTGGTTCAGTGCTAATTTCCTACAATATCTTCATGACTGGAATAGTGAGAGAAGTAGGAAATACTATATCAACCCCATACACTAAATGAAAAGGTGACATGCCTATGGACTTCTTATTACTTACCCTATCTTCCCACAAGGCATTGATGAGTTTCTTATACCAATTTTTCTTTTTTACCTCTAGCATCTTCTTGATAATATTGAACAAAGAATTATTCGAAGACTCGGCCAAACCATTACCTTGTGGGTAGTATGAAGTCGAATGAACCAATGTGATATTTTACTTCTCACAAAATTCCACCATATTTTTGGACTTAAATGCAACAATGTTATCCGTGATGATCTTCTGTGGACAACAAAATCTAGATAAGATATTACATTACAAAAATTAAATGATAAAAAAATTAGTTTCTTGTCTGGTTTGGATTACCTCAATCCACTTCATAAAATAATTTTTATCGATCATAATCCACTTGTGTTGAGCGAATGATGAAGGATTGATCTCACCTATGAAATCAAGGCCCCATTTCTGAAATGGTGCCTGGAACGATATGGGTTGCAAAGGAAGAGGGAGAAACTTCCTCTTCCCTTAGAAAATTTGACATTCGTGACAGCTCATCGCGGTCTTGTAAACATTAGCAGAAAGAGTAGGCCAATAGAAACTAGCTCTCAAATATGTGGTATTTCAATATAAATTACTACCAAAATCACCCATGTGGAAGTCACTCATCACTTCCTTTGCTTCACTTTCGATAAGACAATTCAACAAGACACCTCCTAGGTCTTTCCAATACAAAACGCTTTCTAAAATACAATACTTGGAAGCTTTTAATTTCAATGATCTACCTCTTATTTTAGAGACGCCTGTTGGAGGACTTAAATGTTGCAAAACATAAATTATATCATCATACCAGGGTTACGAAATGAAAATTTGAGATATCTATGTCATTGAATCATCAACTTCCTCATCAGAAAATGAAAAAAATTAGATTTATGTCCAACACATGTAGATTATATTATGCCATCAGCTTTTCCAAACCCTGCCCCTTGATCAGCTTTGTCAACTTGATCTCCAAATCATACTCAAGCATGGATGCAATCCATTTCCTTCACCTTCCTTATGGATCAGTTTTCATCAACACATCTTTCACCGCTACATTTAGAACATAGGCTATGATGTGAGATGTAAGATTTATACCCGAAAGTCCTTCAACACTTTCACCAAGGCTAAGGCTTTCTTGTCAATTATGTTATATATCAACACTGCATCTCTTATGGTCTGGTTGAAAAAGGAAATTACCTACTTTGTCTTTGAATCCTTTTCCTGCATTAGTATGACAACCAAAGAGTGCTTGGAAGCGAATGAGAATATTATGAAATTTAAATTATAATCAGGGTTGATCAATGTGGGAGCACATGTTAAAGAAAAATTAACTGAATTAAATGATTTATTTTCATGTTCTGACCATCTTACCTCGTTGTCCTTCTTTAGCATATCTGTCATAACTCTAAGGTGCTCAACAAGATTTTGGATGAATCTCATCAAAAAAATTATCTTTCCATTGAAACACTGAATCTCCTTTTTTTTTTCTTGGGAATTCCAATTGTTGAATTGCTTCTATCCTGGAGGGATCAATGTGAATGCTATCTTTTGAGATAATGTGCCCAAGTAATTTACCCTCCTCCATGGAAAATAAACTTTTCTTAGGATTTAGAAAGATGCAGAATTTTTTTCATTTCTGAAACACTATCTTCAAGTGGTGTAAGTGCTCATCATCTGACTGTGAAAATACCGTAACATCATCAAGGTAAACTAGAAGAAGTATGTAATATTCCTAAATTAGCATGCAGCTAATTGGAGTATTAATTTTTCTCTTTTCATTTAGCTAGATGAATAAATGGGTATGGAGGCCCATAAATATCTTTAGTAGGCATAAAATCCCTCTTAATATGAAAAGGGATCATGTTTATAGTTGGATAAAGCACCCTCATGTTTGAACAGGGGCTAATGCATGTGGACAAGGTCAACTTTGACCAAGTCAACAATGCTAGTATGGAGGGAGTGGATCATTAATAGAGACAGTGCAGTGTGAATGGGAGGAAGATTGCATGAGGGTGGAAACCCTAATGAGTGGGACTCAAGGTGAGAAGGCTCACATTTTTTTATAAGGATGGAAAGGCAGCCATAGTGGGGGATATTATTGATTATTGATTTTATGATCTGCATGACTATTTTGCATTCTTCAGTTGTTTAGTTGAGATTGTTATGTTGTTTAGCACTAGGTGTTCCTGAGCAGGAATCCCATATCCTTTATTGAGAGGCCTCTTGGGGGGGAATTGCACTTCATTTTCCACATCCAGGCTTAGGGCCAAGCTTCATTCTTCAGCTACAATGCAGTTTCTGCAGAATCTTGTGTTGTGTTGCAAGGTGTTGCAGTGGAGGGTTGAGAAACCCACTTCTCGAGCTAGTTTTAGAGGAGGAAGCATTATTTTATTTGGGATATTAGAAAGGGAGGTTATTGAGATTTATTTCACATCTTGGCACCAGGCCAACATATTTCCATCATCTACAACATAATATCCCTCTTTGACTGCATTATTTCAGTGAGCATTTTCAGTGGGGGTTTTGGTGCTTGATTTGGAGGGTGACATGTTCAGTGTTAGGATTAGCCTTTCACTTGAAATATATATTTGAGGAGATATATTAATTATATGCATCATATACATCCATATTCATCCATTTATTCAGTAGCAGCAGCTATTCAGCCCTAGCACTGCATTCTGGCATTTTGATATTTTGGGTATTTCTGGAAACCCTTTATGGGTTGTCTTGGAAATGTGTTTGGGAGCTTAGATATTCACTCCCAACATTGTTTGAGCTATAGATCAAAAGATATACATTTTTATACCTTTATGTAGTATTTTATGCAAAAAAAGTGCACTATAATGGCTCATGACTCTTGTATAGCCATATTTTTCATGTATTAGCATATTTTCCTAATGGAGGCTTGTTTCCCATTGCTTGAGTGACTTTATCCTAAAGATCTTGTGCTTAAATTCTTGCTGATATATTTAATAAAATGACTATACATTGGTCTCAAGTAATGGTGTATTGATTTGTTCACTGCTATTTCAAGTTTTGTGTTCATATATCATTGCTTTCCCATTTTGGAATATTACAGTGATATCGAAGCATAATCTTGGCTCAGCCTGTAGATCTCAGCCATTATGCTATCTGGATAATAAGAAGAAGAATAAAGAGATTAGAATGATGGAAAGAATGAGTTTTATCTCATCTTTTTTTACATCTAATAAGTACCTCACCAAGGAGGTCAAGAAAAGAAGAGTGGAGAGAAGCAATGAAGCCATTCTAGGGTTTCAAGATGACGAAGATCCATATACTTCCTATCATTAGAAGAAAGAACCGGTGTTGCATAGAGCTCCAAAGCAATACACTATGTCCTTTTCTTTTGAAGAAGAAGACAAAATGCATGGAGAAGGAGGACACTTGGATCATGAGATTCTAAGTGAATACCTTGCAGAATATAAATCTCAACCTAGAGCTTTCAAGGAGACTCTAACTCTCCCACAATTCATTCAGCTTGAGGAAGAAAGGAGACCTTGTAGCAATAGGAGAATCAAGGGCAATATATTTCTATTGTCTACTTTTTATGGGTCATCCACATGTATAGCAAGGGTTTGGGACAGGAAACTAGATGCATTCTTCCTACTACATCCAGTGGCCGAAATAGAGGTTGTTGATATTGCAGCACTGCAGCTAGAGGGAGAAGCAAAAATTTGGTGGTTCAGCCATTTGAGTCATGCAAGAGTGACTGCATTTTAAAAAAAAATTCAAAGGTTGATTAAGAAATTTGACAAGGAGAAATCGGAGGAGAAGAGGCCTTCACCACCAGTTGAGGAGACTTGTACCAGCACTGATACATATGGAAGAACAACCATCATCATTAGAAGTTGGGGAAACCATTACACCAGAGAATGGAACCCTTGTTGCAGTACAAGATGTTCCCAAGCACAACCAAGGTATGAAAATGTTTCCATATTAAATTACTTTAGAACATCTTATAGAGAATTATGGGAATATACCATTGCATGACCTAGCCTCAATATTTACTGTTGGGTTGGAGTAGCAAACTATCACTGCGTTGGGGAACCTTGATTTGTTCAAGGAGGAGATGTAATTTCATCTTAGTGTGCCATTATTGAGCTACACACAACTCTTAGGGTTGGAGTGTAGATTTGTGGAGGAGAGGATGAGCATTTTCCTAAACAATCCAATGAAGAACTATATTTTTAGCATTGATCATGAGCATGAGGTAGCAAATGCGTCATTATGGAAATCAGCAGCACTGTCATTGAGCAGCTGTGATGAATTGGGGGCCCAACTATTATTGGTACATTATGATGACCAATTTGCTTATATGACATGGGATGGGTAGATGATTAATGATAGGTATTCTGTCTTTCATTGTTGTGATGGATATTTACCTTCAGCATACTTGGATCCTATGGATTCAATATGGTCATTGGTGAGTGGTCTTCACTGGGAGATCTCCAGAATATTTCATTTCAACATCCCATGAAATGCAAAGATAGGAATCTGATTTGGGAAGATGGTATTCTTAATTGGAGGGATGCCAATGTTAGGCATGATGATAGACACTCACCATTGGTTGGATCGGTGATTTTGATGAGAAAGAGGTTGGAAATCTACTTGCAGATCTATGCCACAGGGCAGCATGAGGCAAGGTTGTGTTGGCTACTCTTAAAAGAGTTTGGCCATCATGTGAAATATCCTTTGTAAAAGGGTATGTTATGGGTTGACGCATTGCATGGCACCCATGGATTATGGCAGTAGAATATTTGGTTGTATGGGGCATTCTACAAGTCAACTATCATGATATTACTTGATGAATTGTATGAGGGGGAGATGAGGGAGCAGAAAGAGATGTTGTTACCTTGGTTATTTTTGAGAGAGTGTGGATTGATTCTCTCCCATGCTTTGCATGATGTTGCAGGAGTAGGTGATGGCACTACCAGGGTGCAAATGGGCTACTCCTTAGCCTTGGAAGATCAGGAGGTACTTCCACTTTGGAAGGAGTCTCCCATATACAAAAACATTATGGTAGATGAATTTGACATTGGACATGTCAAAGAATGGAGCTATGAGATGAAAAGAGCCTTATTATAAAGGCCAACAATGTTGTCCCTTGGGAGCTTCAGTTTATTGATGGAGTGTTCCCAGGATCACTTCACATATGATGCACTGGATGGACAAGGAGGAGGTGAGAGTGATGCAGTAGTGGATGGAGACATCTATTACCGTGATATGATCTTCTTGACTTGGATTTCCAAGCATAAGAAGAAAGACATTCATGCAAGCACATGGTCTATTCCTCTTCATGGGAGTATGTCATACCACTATGGAGGGATTATTCATGGATGTTATTATCATCTTACTCTCAGCACATGGTAAGGATTATTTTTTTTCATTTATTTATTATATAACAAAGTATTTGCATTCTCTTACCATTTCTATATAATGCATTACTCCACAAGAGGGAAAGCCTCTCTTTGGGCTTCATGGTAAATTTTGGGCCAACATCTATGGGGATAGCCATCTCTTGTATGGCTTTGGGAAAGTGTTTTATTATTTTTTGTATGCTCATTTGATATACAAATCCATTTACTATTTACTATTAGATGTGATGAAATACACAAATAGCAGTTTGTTAAGAAACAACTTGCCATGTTATTTTCTGAAACAACAATTAGAAAAATTGTGTTGTATCCACTGGGAAAACCATTGGTACCATCCAAACTTGCACATAACCTTCAAAAATTTTCAGATTTGGGTACCACATGGTGATGAAGTACCATTCACTTTGTATGGAATGGTTTGGGATCATGAAACTAGAGGAGGGGTCTTTGGAGATCCAGTTGTCCTTGTGTATCTTGAGGGCAACATTATTTCAGCCAATATCACCAGCAACTCTACACTTTCCATAAGTGGAGAGAGAGACAGTGTGGGGTAGGCCATTTTTGTCTACCATGTTCAATTATGCAGCCCACCTACATTGAAGGAGCCTAAGGTGGAGGAGATTTTCCATGAGTTGCCATGTTGGAAGGTGACTCACTTTTTGTGGATGATAGCTTAGGGATGGAGGCTTCACATGGGAATGATAGTTCCCAATATATTTCAAATTCCATGCCTCAGGAAGGCCTCTAGAAAACACATTGTTTCCTCCATGGGTGTTTTACTTCTTCTTGATGATAGCTATTTGGGATGGTTGCCAAAAGCTAACTTGCATTTTTGGGAGAGGCAACTTGGGAATTTATTGATGAGCCAACATCTAGTTCCTTGGAGGAGTATATCATATGAGGATGCTACAGGAGGAGGATAGAAGGCTCTTTAGTTCTATCCTTGGAGTTGCTTGAGGACAAGCAAAATTTGGGAGGGGAGGACTGTAATATTCCTAAATTAGCATGCAGCTAATTGGAGTATTAATTTTTCTCTTGTCATTTAGCTAGATGAATAAATGGGTAGGGAGGCCCATAAATCTCTTTACTAGGAATAAAATCCCTCTTAATATGAAAAGGGATCATGTTTATAGTTGGATAAATCACCCTCATCTATGAATAGGGACTAATGCATGTGGACAAGGTCAAGTTTGACCAATTCAACAATGCTGGTATGGAGGGAGTGGATCATCAATAGAGACAATGCAGTGTGAATGGGAGGAGGGAAAGGAAGACATAGTGGGGAATATTATTTATTATTGATTTTATGGTCTGCATGACTATTTTTCATTCTTCAGTTGTTTAGTTGAGATTGTTGTGTTGTTTAGCACTAGATGTTCCCAAGCGGGAATCCCATCTCCTTTCTTGAGAGGCCTCTTGGGGGAGAATTACACTTCATTTTCCACATTCAGGCTTAAGTAAAAGCTTTAGCCTTTAGCTATAGTGCAATTTCTGCATAATCTTGTGTTGTGTTGCAGGGTGTTGCAGTATAGGGTTGAGAAACCCACTTCCAGAGCTAGTTTTTCAAAGGAGGAAGAATTCTTTTCTTTGGGAGATCAGCAAGGGAGGTTATTGAGATTTATTTCACATATTGGCACCAGGGAAACATATTCCCATCATCTACAGTGCAGTATCCCTCTTTGAATGCGTTATTTCAAGTTTGCAGTGGAGGTTTCAGTGCTTGATTTGGAGGGTGAGATCTTCAGTGTTAGGATCAACCTTTCACTTGAAAGATCTATTGGAGGAGATATATTCATTATATGCATCATCTACAACCATATTCATCCAGTTATTCAGTAGCAGCTACTATTCATCCCTAGGACTACATTCCGACATTTTGATATTTTGGGTATTTCCGAAAACCCTTTCCGAGTTGTCTTGGAAATGTGTTTGGGGGCTTAGATATTCACTCCCAACATTGTTTGAGCTATATATCAGCAGATCTACATTTTTATACCTTTATGTAGTATTTTATGCCCAAAACTTGCATTTTCATGGCTCATGACTCTTGTATAGCATTATTTTTCATGTATTAGCATATTTTCCTAATGGAGGCTTGTTTCCCATTATTTGAGTGACCTGATCCTCAAGATCTTGTGCTTAAATGTTTACTGATATATTTAATAAAATGGTTGTACATTGGTCTCATTTAATAGTGTATTGATTTTTTCACTACTATTACAGGTTTTGTGTTCATATATTATTCTTTCCCATTTGGGAATATTACAAAATACATCCTTCTCATATCCCATTGAAAAGTAGCCCCTGCATTCTTGAGCCCAAATGGATTTTTTGCGTACATGAAGGTACACCATGGCGTGGTGAATGTTGTTTTTTCTTGATCATCTTCATGCACCAAGAAATGGTTGTATCCTGAATATCAGTCAAGAAGTGATATCCTTGAAGCTCCAACAACCCTCTGCAAAATGTGGTCCATCTTCGGCAAAGGATAATTATCTTTTAATGACACCTTGTTGAGATTTCTGAAATCTATCCAGAGACAAGTCTCTCCTGTCTTCTTCCTTACTAGCACAAGATTAGACATCCAATCTGAAAATCTAATAGGAACTATGATACCATCCTTTTAAAGTCTATTTACCTCTTTTTCGATCGATGGCATCAGCTTGGGATTAATTCTCCTCAACTGCTAGCAAAAAGGTTTTTGATCCGACTTGATTGGGATGGTGTGCTAGATGATATTTTTTTTTACACCTTTAGATCTGAATACTCCCAAGAGAAAAAATTAGAAAATTAAATCAAGAGATATGTATATTTACCTTTCAACTCAGGGGATAAATATCTTGATAGCTTAACCATATTGGGGTTATCCGCTGTACCAATGTTAACATGTTTGACACATGTTTCGATGGGGACCATCGTTGGATTTTTGGCTACATCATTATGATCAAAAAAATCATCCAAAGGCACTAGCCCTCATGGAAGGCACTAGACCTCATGGAATGTTGTTGTCCTAATCTAGAGCTCTTTGTTCTCTCTCCTTAATCCTAAACTGTGGCTATTGTTATTGTCCTTGGAAGTTAGGATTCTGAACTTGATTATCTTGCTGCCTTTTTTATATAAACATTCTACCTAACATATTCTCTATGGATCTTATCAAACTTTCTAGATTTACATCGGATGAAATTGATGGCTCTTCCTTTATTTTGACTCTCTTTTCCACTTTACTTTTTGGCATCTTGATTAGAATATTAGCTTCAACACTGACTGCATTTTTCTGCATATCCTCCAATGAGGTAGGATTCCTTTCTCTAAGATGATATACCATGTCAGGATCAAAGGCATCTAGATAGTGCAACAAGGCCAAATCAAGTGGAGGTTTGATATTGGTGGGAATGGAGTTGTAAACCTTCTTGAAGGGGGTGGTATAGTCTTGGATTGACTCATTAGGATGTATTTTTAGTGAATTATACTCAGCCAATATCTGAAGTGGATTTTTCTTTTCCTCCCACCTGGCAAGGAAAATATATGTTAACTACTATAAATTATGCATTGAACTAGCTCCCAAGGCTATGAACCATTTCTTTACTTCCCCTGAGAAACTTTAAGAAAGGATTCTCATATTTCCATCATCGTTGTCCAATTGTTATAAATCTATAAAATCTATGATATCATCAATGTGTTTCCTTACTGTAACATTAGTGGTTCCATCAAAGAGAGGAAGCCTTTGCCCATAGTTATGATTTAAATCAGTGAGTTGTTCTGGCAGAACCAATGGACCAAATCTAGCCATGATTTTTCTAGGAGGTAAGCTTGTAATCACAAAAGGAAGTGCTGGTATAGAAGGTGTTTGTGTAGGAGGGAGAGTACATGATGTAGAAATAACTGTATGGATGGATGAAACTGAAAGATCACAAGACAAGAGCTCTTGCTAATATTGTATGAAAGGATTCTCGAAGGTATATTGGAGATGGTTTACTAGTTTTTGAAGCTTATCAAATTGACTCCAAACTTTCCTACCAAAATCTAACTTTGAATTGGATTCTACAGATGATAAACTAGTTTTAGGCCTCAAAGGATCAAATACAACTTCAGATAGAGATGTTACTTCAGACAACCCTAAAGGATCAAATAAAATTTTGGATAAGGATGTTTCTGATTTGCATCTAAACAATGATAACTCAAATTTCAGATCGAAAGGAATATCTTCAAGCAAAAAAAATTCAGAAGGAAAAGATGTAGACCTTACCAAAATAGATGAACTCGATTGAACCTATTAATTTTGAGGTCTTTTTTTCTGATGAGTCTCTCTCAATCTTCAATAGGAGAAGCTGGATGCGGTTCAATATTTGATCTTGTGTGCCTTTTAGGAGCCATTTCATTCTTTCTTTTCCACTTTTTCTCTCTGCAACTTGAATCATCCTTCATGAAAACAAGTGTCTATCACCCACAGGCCAATAATTCGATGAAAAATTGATGATACACCAAGGGAATATTTGTCACTTCGTTCCTCGGTAATGGCACCAGAAATGTTAGCCTCCATAATGTCCCAAGGTTGAGAAAGGATATCAACGGAGGTAACCTCAAACCAATATTTCAGTTTGGTAGCTAACCCTACCAAACTAGAGAGGGCGCTCTTTATGGAAATCATAGCCAAAGGGTTTGACTGGATGAAGAGTGGATTTTAGGCTAGTTATGTCAACTCTAGGGTTTTGAAAGTTTTATGGTTTTTCTCTTGGATCAAGGATGAAAACCAGGTAGCTAGGTCAAATTATCAAAGGGTTATAACTAAACATATATGAAGGAGAAAGATAGAAATGCTTTACTGATGGGCTTAGGGTTTTGTCTGTGTAGTGTAGGGTTTGAAAATTAAGGAGGATCTTAATGATCATGTGTCACAAATTCATTAAAACATAAGGAAGCAAACATAAAATGATATTCCCAAACAAAATAGAGCTTTATGAAGAATTCTTCTTATCAAAATTTTAGGAATATCACTAAATAAAGAAAGGTATGGAAAGAGTACATTTATATCATTTATAAAATACTATAAAAGAGAAAATACAACATCAAAAACTCATTGCACATGAATTCCTAGATAATGCCTACAACTGGTCCTTTGAATTTCTGAATAAAAGTTGAAGTACATGGTACAATAGTCTCACCCTCTGATGTCCAACCATCAAAATGACTAATAAATGCATACATATAAAAAAAAACCATTTCCCCTCTCTTAGGGGTCAAATCCTAGGGTGGAGGAGTAGTTCAGATTATTCCCTCACCTAAAACCTAAGGACTAGGGAGGTTAACATAACTCTCCTCAAGATAGATAAACTGATACATTTGACCATAAATGACAGTTACAAGCATGTATCTACCTCATTTCTACTTTAACCAACATAATTACACATAGTTACATCAACACAACTCAAAAAATTACAAATTACATCAATGGAATTCGAACTGGATTGAGTCAACTGAGAAAAGTGACTTTCATGCAAAACGCAGCATGCCAGGAGAAAATGCAACAAAATTAGTGCAAGAGGATTTTGGAGGCCTTCCTGAGGTCCAAATCCTGATATTAAATATGCTAGAGAAATCTATTTATTTCAGATACATGATAGAATCCTAAAGAACTAAGAAATACAACTCCTAGCCCTCCAAAAATCCATTCTTCTATAGGTACTCCAAAAATGCTGTGAACTTTACAAAAACAAGGCAGAAAGGTGTTTTTTAGGTGGTTTTTGGCCGTTTTCACCTACCAAACTTGTTAAAATGTACCTCCTACGGGACAAAATTTGATGTAAAAGTCATGATAAATCCAAATATTCAAATAATTTAGCATTTGGAGGCCCCCATCAAAAGCACAGTGTGAGGCACGCTACGTCTTTGAACTAGTGACTATGTCAAAAATTTCCAAAAAGTTAGAAATCTTCAAAAAAAAAAAAAAAAAAAAATTCTCCAAATTTTACCAAAATTTATCTATAATTTCTCCATGAAACCATGATATGGAATTCTATGCTATGAGGGAAGCATCATCAAGAAAATCCAACTTACCCTTCTCTTCTTCCTTCATTAGGTTTTGTTTGAGTTTGGCATCCAATTGCTTGATTTTTTCCTAAGACACTTGATTTCTTATGTAATAGTGCATGGCCATGTGTCTCTAAATGTTATTCTTCTTATTAGCTTCGTTTAGGAGTTTTTCCAAATGACCATTGACTCTATCAAGCCAATATTCCCTGTCATACTCAATTTCTCCCAATATGAGCTCATTCGCTATCATTTGGGTCCTTGGTGGATATGTATCTCTTTCTTGCTGAAGTGCCCTTTTTAGCCCTCTAGTTCTTGGCCTCTTCCTTCTAACCTTCTCTTCATGCTCATATGAATCACATATCTCAACTACTTCTTTTTCCTTTACATACTCTTTGCCAACATCAAATTTATTCTTATTAAAGAGTTATTGGGAAAAATAGTAAGAGGGGGGGGGGGGTGAATCAGTATTTATAACTCACTGTAAACTTTTAATTTTTCTTTACTAATTTCTATACGTGACTTTAATGAACCCAAATACCATATACACACTACTATCTTTAAATAAACTTGTGTATATCCAGAGATCTTTATTATGCAGATAATTATTTACTTAGATCAATGCATCATTCATTCATGAGATATTTATTAAGCAGTAAGCATGTGCAGTAAGAACAGATTAAATCATCACATAGAAGCAACACACATGAACATCGAGATTTAAGGTGGAAACCCAAGTCGGGAGAAAATGACCACTATTGTCGTCTATGTCTTCAATATTTATTATAAAGAAAAATGCTTACAATATTATATTGGTGCAGACTCATACTAGCACGGAGGCACCCACCTCCAGAAGGCTAAAACCTTCTCTCATTATCTAGCTTCTACTGGAAGGGAGCTCCAACCCCCTGATCTTGTTTACCAGCTACCACCAGAAGGAAGCTACGACCCCCTACTTCTCGTTTACCAACCACTCCTAGAAGGGAGCTACTACCCCCTGATCTCATTTACCAGCAACCACTGGAAGGGAGCTATGACCCCCTTATTGAAGGCTCCAACCTTCATCACCACCATGAACCACATTTCATCAATTTTTACACTGGATCCAAAAACTTCAACACAACACAACTTGTAGGCTTCTTTTCATCATTTTTTCAGACTGGACCCACTCCACACATTTAAGCTCATACCTCAAACTGAAACTCATACCCTTATCAAATCATTCACTTAAGAATCAAACAAACAACCAACAAATGATCTTCAATCATAATCAAATAGTAGCATAATCAGTATTTAAACAACCCAGATCTATATCAAGACATCATTGACAGAGAGAAGTAATACAACAAAATAGATCAGAAATTTCCTTCCACACACTTCAGCAAAACCCTAGATTCCATACGTGCTTTTTCTTAACTAAAGCTGTGTATATACGTGCTTTTACAAATATGAAATTACATATATATTTGCAACTATTTTAGGACTATGCAACTCTTTATAATAAATAATCATCTCAGATCTTGTCCTTCACTCTAGAAAACTTTTGCTAGATCACAAATCCAAAAATTTCATAAACAGATCTACAAAATACATAGTCATTTCAGGTCTAGAGATCCTAATCCATCATTGTATTCATAGGTGCCTTATTACTTCCGATATATCAATAAAATGTAGCCCATTCCATGTAGATATACTTCAGACTGAAGTATTCATTCAATACCCAAAACATGCACATCTATGCACTATGATCTTCCTCTCCTTATATAGGTTTAGCCTTTACCAATACCATGAGCCAAAAACACACAAGTGCCGATGGTATTCTTGGACGGAATCAAATAAATGACACAACGCTCAATACTGTGGATTAATATCATGGTAATGCCCCCTGGTATCATAATTTTAGAGTGCAAAAGTCATACACGACTTGGCTTCTTTGTACCTGCATGTATACACAACTTTGCTTCATAAAAACTGTGTATACACTGTGACATATTATATTTATCATTTCTCTGATTTTAACTGGATTTCCTTTCTCTGCCATATCTGAATTGACCTGTAGATACATCATTTAGACATATTCTTCATATCAAGGGTAACTCATTAAGTAGGTTGCCATCAAGGACAACTTGATCAAGTAGGTTGCCATCAAGGACAAAATATTACATCATATTTCCAAAAATATCCCCCTTTGGACTTGATGGAAACTATGATGGTGTTTTATCACCACAACAGATAGATACATTAATCCTAACCATTATTCAAACACAAATATACTCTCCCCCTTTGACATCAAACGAAAAGGGTGGATCAATACCAAAACAAGGTTTCTCTTCTATTGTAGAAAGAAGAGCTCAATAGATCTGATGTGCACTGAATTTACCATGCTCCCCCTGAGTTCATGCTAAATATTTAGACATATTTTTCAATGAAGTACATGAATCTATAACTCAGCCGAGTATGACCAATCCTATCACCAAGGACTCATACTTACATCATTGATCCAACCAAGTGATTTTAATTTTTTTTTGAATTCCTTACATAATTGAATATAACAATTTTACATCATAGGTCTCAACATGAACTTTTCACTAAATTACAGATATGAATTTTTATAACCAAGACCAAAATATCTCAAGAGAGAGATTATAATTCAACAACCAACATAATTCCAACAATGCATTACTCTTAGCAAAGCTAATGCTCCCCCTGAAACTATGCTCTTGATCACCACTGCAACTCATTCATCAAAGCATCTTCATCAATAAGATAATCAAGACTTAATAGAATATCAACAGATATAACCATCAACATCAGATCCAAAAAATTATTACTGTTAGCAGCATATCAGAAACTATTCTTGAGTCTCCCTCACCATTTTTCTTATCAAAGGAAAAAATATGCAGTTGTCACCATTGGAACTCACATGTATACGTGACTTTAGTTCATGAAACCCACGTACAAAAAGTGAAATACAGAAAATTTCACAACTCCATCTCCTCCTGGACTTATACATTTGGTACTTGTCATCTGTTGTCACATTAGATGCACTACTAGAAATAAACACAACTAGAATTACCAAACCAACCATGGGAATCACCACATGTTTCTCCCCCTGTGATGATACATTACTGATTCCTATAATGTATTTCACATCACTCCTGCAGTCATTATGAGAAGTAAACTTTAGAGAAGGATGACTGCAGTAATGTCAATATTCGTTATGTTTTTTACCAATGCTTCTTCTTTTTCCAGCTTTGCTTGAAATTTCTTACTGTGTGCTGGAAATTTTCCAATTTCTTATATCTGTTCATCATACTTAACCTTCAATCAGTGGCCTTATGCCCAAATGAGTTACAATAGAAACAACATCCACGAAAGTATCCTTGCTTTCTTGATCTATGCAATTCTTCAATAACGAGATCCCTTTATTTTGGGAAATCATCATCATCCATGGTACATGCCATGAGCACTTGTAGATCTTGATCAGAATCTTCTTCTTCCTCATTTGAAAATCCATTATTATCTTCATTTGTATAATAACACCTTCCTTTTTCAAACTATTTACCTTTATCATGATTTTATTTATAAGGACATTTAGCAGCATAATGACCAACTCTACCACAAGTAAAACACTTTAAGGGAACCTTACCTTTGAATCTTCCAGTACCTGGTTGAAGTCTTCTCACAAAAATTTCTTCTTCTTCTTATTCTAATATATAGCTTGATTACTTGAGAACTTACTTTTCTTTTCCTTTTGCATAGACCTTAAAATCAGCTTCTTTGACTTGTGAAGGACCTCCTCTTCTCATTTCAAAAGTAGTCAGGATAACATGCAGTTGAATAACAGTAAGAGTTTGCATATCCTGCTTTTCTTCAATAGCTGACACTTTTGACTCAAAATTTGGAGTTAGGGATCTCAATATTTTCTCTACTAATGTTGAGTCTTTTATATCTTCACCCATATTCCTCATAGAATTCACAATCTCATCTAATATTAGGAATAAAATTGTAATAATTTCATCATCATGCATTCTGAAATTTTCATATTGCAATCTAAGAGTTTGAAGTTTGGCACTTTTTATCTTTGCATCACCTTCATAGCTCTGAATGATATTTTCCCATATTTCCTTTGTTGAACTGAGTTTCATAACTTTTACAAATTTTGTTTCTGATAGGCTTCCTAATAAAGCATTAACAACTTTGGCATTGATTTCATATCTCTTTCTTTTTGATGCATCTGTGGGAACACTTGTTGGATACTGGTAACCTCCTTCCATGATTCCTCATACATCTGATCCAAGACTTGCAAATAAGCAACTGTTTGTATGTTCTAGAATAATATATTAACTCCATTGAAAAATGGTGGATTGATAGAAAATACTCATTAATGACTTCCCATTGTGACATATCTCCTTCAAGCGATCAAGCTTCTTCTGAAGGACCTGCTCTGATACCAATTTTTGGGAAAAATACTGAGGGGGGGGGGAGGTGAATCGATATTTATAACTCGCTGTAAACTTTTACTTTTTCTTTATTGATTTCTATATGCAAATTTAATGAACCCAACTAGCACATACACACGGCTATCTTTAAATAAACTTGCGTATATCCAGAGATACTTATTATGTAGATAATTCTTTACTTAGATAAATGCATCATTCATTCATCATATATTTAGTAAGCAGTAAGAATGTGTGGTAATAACATAATAAATCATCACACATAAGAAACAAACATGAACACCAAGATTTAAGGTGGAAACCCAAGTCGGTGGAAAACCACCGTTGTTGTCATATTTGTCTTCAATATTTATTATAAAGAAAATTGATTACAATATTGTACTGGCACAAACTCATACTAACATGCAGGCACCCACCTGCAAAAGGCTAAAACCTTCTCTTGTTCTCCAGCTTCTATTGGAAGGGAGCTCCAACCCCCTGATCTCATTTACCAGCTACCACTAGAAGGGAGCTATGACCCCCTTGCTTCTCATTTACCAGCCACTACCCCCTAATCTCATTTACCAAAAACAACTGGAAGGGAGCTATGACCCCCTTACTGAAGGCTCCAACCCTCAGCACCAACGCAGACCACATTTCATCAATTTTCACACTAGATCCAACAACTTCAACAAAACACAACTTGTAGGCCTCTTTTCATCAGATTCTCAGACTGGACCCACTCCACACATTTAAGCTCATACATTCAAAATAAACCCATACCCTTATCAAATCATTCACTTAATCATCAATCAACCAACCAGAAACTGATCTTTAATCATAATCAACTAGTAGCATAATCAGTATTCAAACAACCCAGATCTGTATGAAGACATCATTGACAGACAATAATAATACAACAAAACAGATCAGAAATTTCCTTCCATACACTTCAACAAAACCCTAGATTCAATACACACTTTTTCTTAACTAAACCTGTATATATACGTGCTTTTACAGAGACGAACTTGCGTATATATCTGCAATTATTTCAGGACTACGCAACTCTTCAGAATAAATAATCATCTCAGATCTTGTCCTTCACTCCAAATTTTTTTTGCTAGATCACAGATCTAAACATTTCATAAACAGATCTACAAAATACATAGTCATTTCAGTTCTAGAGATCCTGATCCATCATTGTATTCATAGGTGCATTATTACTTCATATCTATCAATAAAATATAGCCCATTCCATGCAGATACACTTCAGAGTGAAGTATGCATTCAATACCCAAAACATGCACACCTATGCACTATGATCTTCCTCTCCTTATATAGGTTTAGCCTTTACCAATACCATGAGACAAAACCACAAAAGTGCCGATGGTATTCTTGGATGGAATCAAATAGACGACACAACGCTCAATACTAGGGACTAATACAATGGTAATTCCCCCTGGTATCATAATTTTAGAGTGCAAAAGGCCTACACAACTTCGCTTCTTTGTACCTGTGTGTATATGTGACTTTGCTTCATAAACGTTGTGTATACACAGTAACATATTATATTTATCATTTCTCTGATCCTAACTGGATTGCCTTTCTCTCCCATATCTAAACTAACCTATAGATACATCATTTTCACATCTTATTCTTATCAAGGATAACTCATTAAGTAGGTTGTCATCATGGACAACTTCATCAAGTAGGTTGCCATGAAGGACAACATATTGCATCATATTTCCAACAAGGGTAGTTGGTTTACCTTCAATTGCATATTCTCCTGCTCTAGGAATGAAATCGAGAAATTTTCCTTGGACAAGTTGTTGTTGAGCTCTCTAACCTCACCAAATTTATCCATGATTGCTGACTTTGTTTTTCTGTGATCTTTATCCACCTCCAAGTCTACCATGTCAGTGTCAATATGGAAAGGCTCCTCATATTGCAAAGGTGCCTCATGTTGTGATGATGATCTCTGTTCTGTTGATGTAGGTTTTTCCCCTTCCACAATGTTTGGAGCAAACACAAGCCTCCTGCCTCTCTGATATGTTTGAGTCACCTCGGCCCTAGGTGTCCTCTTGACTGAAATTTTTCTAGATGAGTCAATATCCCTTTGTTTGGATGGTGCTGATGGTGTTGCAGATGATGTACCTTGGCTAGTAGGTTGACTAGCAAGAGTAAAAAATACATTGGACTGAATGAATGTCTCCCAAGTGATGTTCATCTGTGAAAGTTGGTGCATGACAATGATTTTTATGAGGGCATGGTGAAAAAGGCTGGATTTATGATCGCTCTCTCTATGCTGCACTTTCTCTGCCATTTAAGCCAAGCTCTTGAAGAGGTAGTAGGATAGGTTGAGAGGTTTTACCCATGTGAAGTGCATCAGCAATCTAACATGATACTTATAAAATATTTAAAATATACCCTCAAAATTAAAATAATTCATAATGGCCCTCATCAATGGATAAAAATTATCAAGTAACTAACCCAAAAGGAAAAATGTTCTTAATGGCATCTTGATGAAGGATTTGTAATTTCGCACATCTAAATCTAAGCTCTTAAACCATTTTTCCCACTGTTTTGGATCCCTATATTTGTAGCTATGACCTCAGTTGAAATTTTGAATCTTACCCCTACTATTGTGACCTTATCTCTCCTAATGTTAGTGGCAAAAAAACTTGTCAACTTTTCATGATATTTCACTTGCTAAATTTTCTCACAAAACCGTAAACATCCTACATTATAGAAACATTTCTTGGCCAGTGAAGAAGAAATCAACTCATAAGTGTTGAGTAGCTCAAATCTTGATATTTTACCTCCTTTTTTGTAAGATTTCCTTTCTCCTTCCATGTTGAAAATTTGCAAGGAAAAACCCTAATGGGAAAAACAAGCGAAGTAGGTGAGGGGATAGGATGAATGGATTAGGGAATGGATATGAGGGTAGGAAAATTTATGGAAGTGGACAGGTGTATTAGGAAGGTTATGGAGGTGAAAAATGATGAAAAGGATGAAAGAATTATCCTAGGGAAGTTATATATAGTCCTAGCACTAAAAACTGCCAAAAACGTAGCGTAGAGCTAGGGTTTGGATGTAGGGTTTTGGAAAATGGGAGTAGGGGAGTGTGATGTTTTTGGGAAGTGGTTTTAAGTGTGAGGGAGAGTGGAGTGTGTAGGGAATAGGTGTTTTTAGTTTCAAACATGAAAACAAAAGCTTCACCCACCAAAACGCAATGTGGGGACAAATGGGGGCATTTCACCATAAAATAAATGAAATAGATGTTAATAGGAGATATCAAAGACCTAAACTTACATGAAAATAGTCGATGAAACCTTCATTTTCTCCTCATAACCCTTGGAAACAATTTTCTTGGTTGTAGGAGTGAAAACACAACGTGTTAGTGAAAACGTAGCATGGCTGCCTGAAAATGCAACGTGGCAACTTGGAGAGGGTGCCAATCACTTGTTTAGAGTTTCCTTTGATGTTGAATGTGTTTAGATAATATTTTTTGGTGAGTTGGAGCTCTTTTCTGATGAAATGAGTGAGATAAATTATTTTTATGGTCTTTTATAGCTTGTGGAAGTCAATTTCTTCATAGCGGTGTGGTGGCCCACCATGTGATTTTCACTTTTTCTTTGGAAAATTTGTAGCTTTGGAATATTATAACATATTACATCATATTTGAAATAAAATTACATGTAAAATAAAAATTTATGAGAAATTTTCCCTATTACTACTCCTTCATTTGTCGGATTTATTAATGAAATGGCAGATTTTGGTGACTTAAACCCTATTGACCTAATGGTGACACTGAGATGAATAAGGACCATGGTGGTATGACTAAGATGAAAATCGAGACTTTGGAGTGATGAATCATCCAACTGAGAGATGAAAATGACTTACATATGAAATTTTTTTTAGAGGAGAAGTATTAAACCTAGACACACTAGCCAGTGACCAAATTTTTATTTGAAGACCTACTGAAACCATAAAAATTTGACTTGACACCCTACAAAAACTTTGTAAGAGCACATTTGGTCACTTGTGAAAGACAGAACTATCTGAAACTAACACTTCCCACACAAAAATGAAAATTTCCCTATTGGTTTTACATATTGTGGGCCTCGAGATGCAATGGAGAAGAATAAATTTCAAATTTTAATTAAAAATATTTGTGGGAAATCCTACCTTGTATGGACTAGTATCTTTGCCTATGTCCTTATTTAAAAGACTGATGAGTATAATTTGGTTTTTCCTTCTATTTTCCAGTGTCTCCAATATGAAGGGAAGGTGCTCCAAGATACATCACAAATCTAGGACTATAATATCAAAAGGAACTCAACTATAATCCTAAACTCAATGTTGAGAGGAGGAGCTCTAGGAACCAGTGCTACAGTACCCATGAATCAAAATGGTCCATCTTCCTCTTTCAAAGATTTAGTGAAAGGGAAGTCTCACTCCCCAACAGAACAAATTCAAAGTAATCCAGTCCCTTCTATTTATATTAAATGGAACAAACACCAACCTTGGGAGTTAACCTTCTGGAGACAAATTCTATGTTCATAGCTCTTCATTCCAAGGTTATTATTTGTATGTTTAATGGTTCTATCCCAAATCATAAGCTTTACTCTAGTGGTATTTTCCTCTTGGACACCTAATTGTGACATATATTTGTCCTCCAACGGATTCTTCACTATCAATTTTGATACACAGAAAGATTTGGATTTATCTCTTAATGAAGTATCATGGTTTTGGAGTAGAGTCGAGCTTATTATTACTCAATGGCTTCCAGTTTTGGATGCAAAAAAAATGGTATTCAAAATCTTACCAGTTTAGGCGAGACTACCAAAGCCCCCACTTCCTTTTTTGGCACCATCGGGTCCTAGAGGGAATTGGAAATACTCTAAGAAAGTTAAAAAAAGAAGTACCTTGAAAGAATAGAGAAAGGTATTTTTAACTTTTCTAGAATCTATGTGGAGGTAGACCTTAGCAAAGGTTTACCATAACACAATATATTGAAACATAATAAAAATAGTGGCCCCTAGAATTAGACTATGATAATACAAAATTCTAACATCATTATTGCTTTCAAACATGACATTTACATAATGGATTCCTAGAGTAAAAACAAAACCCAAAAATGAAAAATGCACACAATCCAAAAGGATCACAGTTTTCATGTCAACATCTCTCTGAAGCGAAAGATGAAGAAAACTTTGAAGAACCCATAAAAAAATGATGGGGGCACACAAGATCACAATAAAATAGATACTCATCATAAGAAGGGGATATATCTAACGAAAATTCAAAAATTAAAACATCAAATAAATGTAACTCATAAAGAGGATGGCACAATGTGAAGAAAACATGTCCATGTATCAAAAAAATTAGATTTTAGACAAGGAGAAACCTACAGATTTATCTGTGAGTGGAATTTATCTAGTGCAAGTGGACCCAAAATCAGGGGAATGGTACTAGGTCCAAAAAAATAGAGAGAAGGGCAAGATAAGTGTTTTCTACATTACTTGATCATCCACTTTGTATTATATTTTCTGTTTATCATTTTTATTTTTTAGCTCTACATTCCTGGCCTTTCCGCTGCCCTTTTTGAGTGCTTTTAAGCATATGTAAATGTATTTTTTTCCACACAAGGATCTGGGTGGATTATTGACGATTAAACATGTTATTTGTATATATACAAAATGTATTTTATTTTCAAACATGAATGAAATTACAATTTTCTTTTCGCAGGAAAAATATACAGTTTCCTATAAATTTCATGTGTGGATATAGAACACCAAGGAAAGTGTTCCTCTAAGGGGCTGGGGTATGTGAAAGCCCTTTTTTCATCCCTCTTGTAAATATTGTTATGAATTTTAATACGAGTAAATATTTTGGAAATGAAAAACATTGACTGGTTGAGGGAAGTGCACATGGATTCAAAGAACTAAAGAATAAGAGGAGTTGCCCATAAATCCAAGCCACTTTATTTATTTCATCACCTATCTCCTTGATGCATTTATCGAATTTCTGGTGTAAGAATTCAATCTAGGTATGGATAGCCTTAGTGGAGGATGAGATATATATTCTTGTTCTAGTGGAAACCATGGGTGTGGTAGACACGAATGGGAAAAAGGTATGTGAACTAAGACAACAAGAGATAGGTAGTGGGGGTATGCTAAGTTATGGACAATGGATGGTGTGGTGGTGTACAATGCAAGAGAGCATAGAACTTTGAATTAGAAGCGTTCGTTAATCTAGTAGGGAGAAATGTTCTTGATATATTGTGTTATGTTTTTGGGATGGTATTACCTTTGTATGCTAAGGTTTATGTTTGTGCCTGTGAATCAATTGGATAGTGACAGATCAGTGGAGTTGAATCATCCAGTGATAGCCTTGGGGTTGATAAACCATTAGGGTGCTAGCTGAAAGTAAGTTGATAAATCACTTGATAATTTGAGACACCCAGGTGCTTGCTAAAAAGAGTTGATAAGCCACCAAGTGCTTGCCTTGGGTTGAATAGACCACTTATGTTATTTCTCATAAACCTGATAAACCATATGAAAAGTGGCCTCTTGAATATTGCAATGTTAGCTTAGAGAAGTAGCTAATAAACCACCCCTATATTCTATTCATCCTCCTGGAACTGAACTGCACCTAGTCAAGCCTTAAGTGAATTCCTTGTGATAATTTTCTATTAGAGTAGAGGTCATTGTGGTGTTACTATTAGAGGAAGTTGAGAAACCACCTAGATAATGGGCCCTTCTCCTTGTTTATTTCTTTACTTGATTTCAATTTGGATAGAGGGTCACTATGGTGGTTACTATTGGAGGAAATTGATAAAATACATGGATAATGGATTCCCCTTCTTTATTAATTAGTTGAATAGTATTAGTGTAAATACCCTTGAGCAACTTAAATCCTCAAACTCTGAACTAGACTCAGGGGTGGTCAACTATAAGAAATATGGAAGTGTATTTGGCATATGGTTGGGTGGAGATTTGAATTCCCTCTCTCAGTTGCTAATCATTCAAGCTATAAAAATAAGTATATTTACTTATATTTCACTATGAACAATGAATGCTATTGCTATGTGCCATAACATTGTATGTATATCAACATAGATTGTAAGCGAATATGTTATTCCTTTTCATTTGCAAAGAGATGGTTATGTGAATGGTTCTCATGGTTATGAGAGGTTGAAGGCATCTACGTATAAGTGTTGGTATCATTATCAGTGTTGATATATTTATTTTATCATGTATGTATGTTTAATACACTTATTCCAATAATTACATTGTCTGAAATTCATTGTTTTGTATGATATGGATTTTATTAGTTCTTCGTTTAAATATTGGTGAAAGTCTATACAAGATGTTATGCATGGTATGGTGTATCAGTATCCCTAATACATACTAACTGGGGGCCATTTTGTCCCATTACATGTTGTTTTCTAAATTTTACAAAGCATTTTAGCGATGGTTTAACTTAGTATCAATGCCTAATAATGGCATGATGTTGAATTGATTTATTGTATTTATAGCTTGGATCAAGTCTGAATTGCTAGAGTTGGAACAAAGGTTTCATTCCTGGGAAGTTAGTGTTCTGAGTAACATGATGCATCAACAAGAGTTGGATGAAGTCCCTGGGAATTCCCTAGAATTTTCTAAGTATGATGAATTATGGAGAATGTGATTTTATCCAAACTTGAATGTGTCATTTAAGAAATATATTTTATTTAGGCTATATACAATGTTGATGTTTTGGATGTGTCTAGAAGTTTGAACATTCGAGCCAGATTCCAATGGATTCAATTTGGTCCAAATATGTGTGGAAACTAGACTTCCAATACAATCTGATGTAGGGCCCATCTTTGACCACCTAGCATAGGCGTGGGGTTGGACCATCATGGTAGGTGGATGCATCTAGGAACCTGGAACATATAGCAGTGATTGCAAGGTTTAAGCCTAGGAGGCTCGGATGTGGGTCGGGACTGGATTGTGGTATGGATCGAAAAATATTTGGATGTATCCAGGGGTCCAAGGGTTTGGAAGCTATTCCAAGTGAAAATTGATTGCGCACTTGTATTTCCTCTCTAGTCAAATACTGTAATATCCCAAAAGGGAGAATGTAATAATACTAAAAAAAAATATAAGAACTACAGAAATGTAAACAAATAATCTAAAGACACCATAACAATGTACAAAATATTTGAGCCATTTTATTAATAGGAGGTGGATAAACAGTACAATAATGCTCAAAATATGAGACACTCAAGCCAAAGAGATGGCCCTAGAATGACCCTGAAATGATCCCACAAGAGGGATTGGATAACTACTGGAAGGAAAGTTGCATTGTCCCTGCTACAACTACTGGGACTGCAACTCCCAGAAAAATGTAAAATGTAGTTTTAGGCAGTCATGGAGCTTCGATGATGATGAAAATATAGATCTGATCTCTATGATGGATACCCAAGATAACCCAGAAAGGATTATCTAGATCTATCAATCTAAGAAAATCACCCTCTTAGGTCCTGCGCATATCAACTACTGGGTGTGAAAATCTGAATCAAGGTATGATATAATATGGCTGAAATATGATACAAAATCAGATCTATTCAAGAAGGGCTAATCCCTTCACTAGATCCTCAAGCTAGAATCTCAAGATCTAGCTCCTCCAACCTTCTCCAATGAATGCAGATGCTACTACACAAGTGCTAAAAAATATTGTGCTGTTAAGGAGGGAGGATCTCTAGCCTGTTGTTGGATACTTCATTGTAGCTCCTGAATTATGGAAACAATGATAACAAAGTGAGGATATGGTACCTCACATGATTTCCAGCTGAAATGTTGAAAACTTCCTTCCTCCAATAGATCTACAAGACCAGGTTGCGCAATCCTTGAGGGGACTGCTGCTGCATGGAGGTAAAATACAATGGCCTAAATGTTGAATATGAATTTACAGCTCCTGGAAGACTGAACTTTAAGCACAAGGTGAAAGGATGAATCCTCTGCCGATTTCCTAGCTGAAATGCTAGAAACAACCACCACCTCTTAAACCCTTGAGTAGGAATTGTGTTATTCCTATAGCTGGAAGCACATATTAATGTGGTTGAATGTGGCACCAATGCTTGATGATGAACAAAGTTCAATAGAAACCTTCCCAGAGCAAGCACTCAAAGTCCCCCGTGTGTAAGGGTGGGATTCCCGCTCTAGAACACCCTGTGATAAACAGCATAAGCGTGCATAGAAATGTCACATGAAAAATCTATATCTAAACAAATCAAAAATAATAATCTAAATAATGCCTTCTATTGTGCCTTCATCTTCATTATATAGATTATGAGCCTTCCATAGCCTTGGCCCACCTCATAACTACGGTGTACATGTGGCCACTAGCCTCCATGAAGACTGCATTGTCTCTCCATGATCTCCATCATTTCTGCATTTAATTCCCACTCTCTCCATCATGTGTGCATTAGATGCACCACTTCCTCCACTATCTCATCATAAGTTCTTTATGATATTTCTTTGAATGCACTATGATCTCAGTTGACCTCCTCCAAGATCCTCATCATTTTACATTAAATATCCATGATCTCCAATCTTCCTTTATTTAAGAAGCTACTCCACTACTCCATAATGTAGATCTAGATCTACAATATCCACATACACATGTCAAAAGTGGATTTTATTTATCAATGGGTTTTGTGGGTCCCTCCACCCTCTTATTTACTTAGTTAATTAGGATAAATAAAGAACTCTAATATTCCAATTATCTTGTGGAAAAATGGGAATATTACAATCCTCCCCGCCAAAATGTTTATTTTCCTCAAGCATCTAAAAAATTGGACACTACAACAAACAACCTCCCTCCAAATGGCATCCTCATATGGAAGGCCTTCCCATTTGTCAAAATGTGTCATGGATGCCCAGCTCCAAATTTGCCTCTCTATAATGTCTAGAATGGCCTCCAAATGAAAATTTAGATACCCTTCCTCATCAATGAATCTCCAAGTGGCAACCATATGATGTATAAAGATCTCCTCTATACATGAGATACATGAAATGAAGTGGTTTATTCCCAAAATGGAAAGTACCAACTCATGAAAACAAGTAAGAGAGTCATACTCTCTCAATAGAAGCCACCGCAACAATTCTTCTTGCTACCATGCCAAATCTTCATCAATATAAATGTGAGAGGCATACTCTCTCAATAGAAGCCATCTCAACAATGCCTCTTGCTTCCATACCACATCATCCTTGGACCAAATGTAGTGGCCATATTCTCTCAAGAGAATCCATCGTAGCAATGCATCTTGTTGCCCCATCACAACATCATTATACCAAGTACAATGACCATAATCCCCCAATAGAAGCCAATTCTGCAAGGGCTCCTGTTTCCATCCTCCATCAATTTCATGCAATGTATGGGAAGAAATCAGCCCATACTCTCCCAATAGCAACCAAAGCAAAAAGGATTCTTTTTGCCATCTTACATCATCATGATGCAAGTCATGGAGAAACAACATACTAATGGAGATGTGGAATGTCTCATCAGAAAAATACAAATAAGCTCCCTTATGCCACATCATGGAATAATTATGCAATGTTCCAAACACAAATACATACATGAATTTGAGATATATCCCGAACAGAAATACATGTAAAGACACGAGACATATCCAAAACAAGATCAAATACATGGACATAAGATATATCATGAGATGTCCAAAATTTCTCATCAATAAATAGCGCAACCATGCCTCCTGTTTCTGCATGTCATCGATGATATACTTAGCATGGACCACACAAGTGTGAGTTGTTGGGTAGTATCCATAATCACCCAAAAGCAACCAGTGCAACCATGCTTCTTACTACCCGGTATCATAGTGTTGTGTAACCAGCTTCAAAAATAGAAAAAAAGAGATATCAACGCCTTAGAAATAAGCCACTTCGAGGGGGCAACCTCCAATACATTACATAAATGCACAATTCTTGGATGATACAAATGACCAAAACCTCCTTCTATATATAGGAGTCCATGGGGCCACAATATAATCCTAGTGGGGCCACAATGTAATCCTAGAACACCAACAATAATAATGTATGGGCACAATAATAATAATATGGGGGGTTACAAGGGTACAAAAATAACAATAAGGGGGGATATAAACTAACATAATAAGGGACTACACTATTAATATAGGGACTTAACATGCCCCTCTCCTTCAAACAAGTGTTGTCCTCAACGCTTGATTATTTCTTGATGCTTATGTATAAAATTCTCATCCTCCCATGTCGAATCTTCTATAGGAAAGTTCTTCCACTTGCTGAGATACTTTGAAATTGATCGTACTTGTCGAGTTCTTGTTTTTGTGACTGCTTCAGAACTTCTTTCGATGTGATGTTGATATTCATGTTGTTTCATTAGAATCTGCACCAAAGTTAGGTTATCCTTTGAGAGTTGGAGAACTTGTTGTTGATGCTCGATGTCATCTTCCACTAATTTATCATTCATATTAGCTATTATTTTATCCTTCAAACCATCCAACTTATCCTCCATTTCTTCTTATAAACAATCTATGTCAGCTTCGGTTGCTCTTCGTAAGATCGAAATTTGTTGCACTTGGTACCGTAATTTTGATATCTCATACTGCAATTCTTCCACTTCATGCATCATAGTATAGATTTCTGAGGTCTTAATGGGTGTTGAATTCTTTTTAGGAGGCATTTCAAAATGCAATACTGAAATATATGCTCAATAGGCCCTTGGAATCACTTCAAACTGATTTTTCAAACAAGATTTATGCAATTCGGGAAAAACAATACACACCTTTTACTTGCTTTTGCGGAGCTCGATATTGGAATTTGATTTTCTCTATGATTGTGACTCTTGAATATCTGAAATTCAGCCCTGTAGTATCCCTCTGAATCTTCTTTCAAATTCCACAAGTCTAATCTAATTTGGATTCTCCAAGACGAAGTTTATTGTTAATCTCCCACAGTAACCCTAGTCTGGTTTATTTTCGATCGGTGAAACTTACGACTTGCCCTTGTCCTTTGTTTTGTCCTTTGTCTGCGAAATTGATAGCCAAGAAACTACGGTCCGTCTACTTGTGACCACTTTTACGGAACTCAATCCGATGCCCGGAAAGTAGTTATTAATTTTCCATTCTTTGGTACACAGTGAAACCTTGAAAAAGCACTACCTTCAACAGCTCATATCTCTAAAAATATTGCAAACCAAGCTCTGAAATTTTTTGAAAAATTTCTTTAGGATTTCAGCTTCGCACCATATGAATTTCAGATTCTGAAATTTCGTAGAAAAAAATTTATAGCACAAATTCCACGATGACCTGTTTAGGAGCCTGAACAAAGACCTAACTTCCACAAATCATATCTCTGAAAATATTGCGAACCAAGATCTGAAATTTTTAGAAAATCTTCCTCAGGCTTTCAGCTTCGCACCCTAAAAATTTCAGCTTCTGAAACTTCGTAGAAAAAAAGTTATAGCGAAAATGCCACGATGACCTGTTTGGAGCAGCGAAACCCTAGAATCCCAAGGCTCTGATACCAAATGTTGTGTAACCGGCTCCAAAAAGAGAAGAAAAGAGATATCAACGCCTTAGAAATGAGCCTCTTCGAGGGGGCAACAACCTCCAATACATTACATAAATGAACAATTCTTGGATGATACAAATGACCAAAACCTCCTTATATATATAGGAGTCCATGGGGCCACAATATAATCCTAGTGGGGCCACAATGTAATCCTAGCCGACCTAACAATAATAATGTAAGGGCACAATAATAACAATATGGGGGTTACAGGGGTACAACAATAACAATAAGGGATAAACTCACATAATGAGATGCCACTATCCTTCTGGGACTTAACACATAGATCTACGGGAAGGTAACCAACCTCATTATCCTCATAATCTCATTCATTAATATGGAATTATTCAGAATCACAAGATCAATCTTGGTATCCTCCCAATGTAGAATACAAACATCCTCCATTTGAATAGATTTTCACTCCATGAAATGTGGAAGTGCACCTCCATTGAGGTCTCTCCATAATATCCTCTCATCAATGGCCCATTGGAACCCATAATTCTCCATACATGTTGTAGGTAGAGATTCCTCTTTGATTTGTGAGATGCTCATCAAGGAAACTTCATCTTGACAATGTAAAGTGACCTTCATCACAAGATGTCTACCATCTATCATATGTCCCTCCAGTGCTTCATGAGTGAATCTACTTTCAGAATGCTCCTAGAATAATGGGGCCCTCTTTTCATCATTTTTTCTAAGTGACAACGCTCTATATCTGTACGGTGATACATGTGTTTTCTCATGGCCACATACAATGCTAAACTCATAGTTTGGCACTCTACTGAATAGGACTGTGTTCCTCCCATATTTTGCAACTCCACACTTCAACAAAAATTTTTGAGTGTAGCTCAACCATGACAAACTGGGATAGAAATACATCTTCTCCTTGATCAAATCAAGGGTCCTCTACGTAGTGATAATTTGCTACTCCAAATCAGCAAGGTGCTCTAATCCTTGGTTATGAACTTGCCATGATGGAATGGTCTCAAATATCTCAATATGAGGTACTGAAATAATATGAGAAGAAAGTATGTGAAAACCTTAGATAAGTTGAATCTCTGGAACATCTTGCACATCTACAAGAGTTCCTCTAACCAGTGCAATGGTCTATCCAACTGTTGGTAATGATGATGGGTGCTCTTCTACAACTATACAAATGCTGGTATCTACCTCCTCCTCATGCATCTCATGAATCATGCATGGGGCTCCAAATTTCAAGAACTCAAGACAATCTTATAAATATGCAAGTGATCCTCCTCCTGATGTAAGTACATCTATAGCTGGTGGTGGTGGTAGAGGCTCCTCCTCCTGAGTGATAATGAGGAAATCTTCCTTGGGCTCTTCATGTACTATATCCTCAATGATGGGAGATGTCTCTATGTGAAATGTCTCTAGTTTCTTTCTACCAAACTTCTTCTTCAATATTTGAATAAAATCTGCATAAGCAGGCACTCTCATGTGTGACAAGTGACTGAACCACTAATCTCTTGCTTCACCTTCTAGGTGTAGCGCTGCAATCTACAAAACCTCTCTTTCTGCTACATTATATTGCATAAATAATGTAACTAAATCTTCCCTCAAATACATAAATGTTCTTGTGGAATACCATCAAATGTAGGCAAGAAGAATCTATGCCTCTTTCTTATATTGCTGCATCGCGATCTTATCTTCTCTTTGAGTTTCTAAAATAGTTGGAGAGTTAGATTCTCCTTGAGTGCTATAGTTTGTGCTTTGTAATTGGAAATATATTTACTTAGGGTCTCATGCCCCAAGTCTCCTTCATATTTATACCATTCCCTTTCCTTCTCAAAGGAATTGGGTCTAGTAGAATGATGTGAAACTCTTTGCTTCTCCGGTTGCTTCTTCTATTGATAAGAAGTGTTGGGACCTTCCTCATCAAATATTCTTCTTGGATCCTCCTTTTTCATTTCTCCCTTCATTTGTTTGAACTCCTTGAAGAGATCTTGCATAAATCTAAAGAGAAGAGTGGTAAAAATAAAATCCTCCCTCATGATAGATCTCTACTATCTGCTTCTTCTTTTGATGCAAAAGATGAAGTGTCCATAAGCTGAGCCAAAGATCATGCTCTGGTACCACTGTCATATCCAAAAAGGGAGAATGCAGTAATACTAAAACACAATATAATAATTGCAGCAATTTAAACAAATAATCTAAAGACACCATAACAATGTATATAATAGTTGATCCATTTTATTAATAGGAGGTTGATAAATATTACAATAGTGCTCAAAATATGAGACACTCAAGCCAAAGAAATGGCCTAGAATGACCCTGAAATGATCTCACAAGAGGGACTACATAAATGCTGGACTAATGGAAATAAAATTGTGTTTTCCCTGCTGCAAGTGTTGGGACTCCAACTGCAGGAAAAATGTAAAATGTAGATCTAGGTAGTTTTGGAGCTCCGATGATGATGAAAATATAGATTTGGGCTCTATGATGGATACCCAAGATAACCCAGAAATAATTTTCCAGATATATCAATCTAATAAAATAACCCTCTTAGAAGTTGCACATATCAAATGTTGGGTATGCAGATATGAAGAAATATATGATAGAATATGTCTGCAATATGATACACAATCAGATCTATGCAAGAAGGGTTGATCCCTTCAATAGATCCTCAATATAGAAGCTCAAAATATATCCCCTCCAGCCTTATCCACTGAATGCAGCTGCTGCTACAAAACTGCTAACAAAAACCGTGCTATCAAGGAGGGAGGCTCTATATCCTGTTGTTGGATACTGCAATGTAGCTCATGAATGATGGAAAAAATAATCACAAAGTGAAGATATGGTCCCTCATAGGATTTCCAGCTAAAATGTGGAAAATTTCCTTCCTCTAATAGATATACAAGACTAGACTACACAATCCTTGAGGGGACCACTGCTACATGGAGGTAAAATACAATGGCTTGAATGTCGGATATGAATATATATCTCTTGGAAGACTAAACTTGAAGCACAAGGTGAAAGGATGAATCCTCCACCGGTTTCCTATCTGAAATGTTAGAAACAACCACCACCTCTCAAACCCTTCAGAAGGAATTGCATTATTCCTATAGCTGGAAGCACATATGAGTATGTATGAATGTGGCACCAATGCCTGATGATGAATGGATATCAATAGAAACCTTCCTAAAGTAGGCACTCGAAGTCCCCCATGGGTAAAGGTGGGATTCCCGCTCGAGAACACCCTGTGCTAATCAACACTGTAGACTTAGCTAAACACCATAAGCGTGCATTGAAATGTCACATGAAAAATCTAGATCTAAACATATCAGAAATAATAATCTAAAGTATGCCTTCTATAGTGCCTTCAGCTTCATTATATAGATTATGAGCCTTCCATAGCCTTGGCCCACCTCATGATTGAGTTGTACATGTGGCCACTAGCCTCCATGAAGACTGTGATGTCTCTCCATGATCTCCATCATGTCTGCATTTAATTCCTACTCTCTCCATCATGTGTGCATTAGATGCACCACTTCCTCCACTATCTCATCATAAGCTCTTTATGATCTTACTTTGAATGCACTATGATCTCAGTTGACCTCATCGAATATCCTCATGATTTTACATTAAAGATCCATGATATCCATTCTTCCTTCATTTAAGAAGCTGCTCCACTACTCCATAATGTAGATCTAGATCTAAAATATCCACATACACATGTCAAAAGTGGATTTTATTCATCAATGGAATTTTTGGGTCCCCCTACCCTGTTATTTACTTATTTAATTAAGAGAAATTAAGAACTGTAATATTCCAATTATCTTGTTGAAAATTGGGAATATTACAGATACAAAGAGAAATGTAGTTGTGCATGAGGAGTCGAGTTGAGTGGGACCCGTGAGGGACGTTAATGTGGCATATGCCATGGATTGCATTGATGAAGATTTGTAAGTGGCACATGGAAATCCTATTGGTTTGGTAGGAGTTAAGTGGCCAATGTTTCGATCTAGGTATCAGATCAAGATAAATTTATATTACCGAAAATCCCTCCATGAGATGAACATGGTGGTGTTATCCAAATTTATTTTTCTAACTTTTGGTATGGAGGAATTTTGTAACCCCATATCCAAAATGATACCATGGAGGTTCAATTAATTTAAGACAACACCTCCCAATTAGCTTTGAATACTCCAAGGGGGTGATAACGAGTGTTACACCATCGGTATAAACATGGTCATTGGAAGAATAATAGAGAGAAATGTAAAGAAATAAAATGGAAGAATCAACTTTCTCAAAATGAAGAATAAAAAAATGAGGCTCACTCTCTTGTCAGTAAATATTTTCACTTAGAGACAAAAAAACTCCAAAAGGAAAATATAGAATTGTAACAAATGAGGTTGCTCCAATAAACTTTAGTAAAACTCATAGTAATCCTTATAAACTATAAATTTTCTATAGAGCATTGCTTGGTATTTCAGCTAATGGATATGTTGTAGAATAACATCATGGTAAACACAAAAAAATGTTGAATAATATTTATCACAAACCTTGGAGATGCATAACCCAAAAATTCCTATCCGAGACTTATTTTTCAATGAATGTTTCCACTCTAATACATTAAAATCATGATAATATTTACATTATATTATTTTAAAAATGAGTTAAAATATGACACTTGATTAACTTCTTGGATCACCAATGTTTTATCGTTCATGATTTCTCTTGAACTCAGTGCAAGTTTACTAATTGTGCTAACTATGGTTATCCAAAGAAATCCACGAATCTTGGTGGTTGATAGATGAAAAATTGGACATGATTTAAGTTCAAAAGGTTTTGGTTTCCTCTTATTATTAAAACCACTCTACATGATTTCATTTATAATTTTTTCCTTTCTCACAATGAAAAAAAGTTTGGGAAAAAACAATATATCCAACATAAATAAACTTTTCCATGATGCAATATGTTGCAAAAAAGAAAGTTGGGAATGATTTGATATATCATGGCCAAATGAATTTTAAGTGAAATACACACTTTGTTTTAATAAAGGAAAGCAAAGAACGTGTGATATGTCATATTGAAAGACAATTTGATTCATTGTGATACGTCTTTGAGTCTGAGGACAAAGAATATCATTCACCATATAAGCATTGAGTTACATTTTTTGAAGGAAATTTGGATGTTTATCCATATATACCAGTTTACCATTAATAAAATTTTCCCCATAACTGTTAAGGCCTCACTAAGAAATATTAAGAAGACCACATGAATGATTGTGTCACACCAATACTATGATACATCTTTAGCCTTAGGGTTCAACATAATTAATTTTTGCAAGGTGGAAAATGCAGAGATAGAAAGTTTGGGTAGATGTAAGATGCCACCCAAAGAGAAAATATGAGTGGAATGACTACGTTGCATTGCAACATTCCTTAATTTTTGTGTTGCATTATGAAATTAATATTGGTTGACTTATTTCATTACTATTTACCTCAATGGCTATGTTGCATTGAAATGTTAATTAAGGATTATCTCACTTTTAGGAATTTATCAAGGGCTATGCTAGAATGAAACATTCCCCAATGGTTATGTTACATGAAAACATTATTCTCAAATGACTTATATTGAATTTCCACATTCTTCAGTGCTTATGTCGCATTATGACAACCATCAATCATTATGCCATGTTGCAATGTTAATCTTGTTTGACTTATGTAACATATAAATTTTCATCAACAGTTATGTCACATTCAACATTCATCGAGGGTTATATAAACAAAATTTAACCATATTCTATAGTCAACAATTGTTAATCAATGTGAATTAAATTCAACCACACACTATAGTCAACCAAATTTAACAAAATTCAACCTACAATTAACCATAGTTAACAACTATGATTGCCACTCAACAAAATTCAACTATCATTCTCAATTATAGTCTCTTTTACTTAAAATTTATTAGTCTTTGACACACTCAAACATGTTTAATTATAGTGAAACAATATCAACCATAATCAATTATAAAAAACCACATTCAAACAAAGATAAGCATGCTCAATCTACAATCAACCATAGTCAATCATTAAGGATTGTAATGAGCCAAAGTCAACTATTGTCAACAATAATTATCCATAGTCAAACAAAATTAAAAATGACCACCACAATAAAAAAAATTATAAACACTATCAATATGGTATACTATAGTCAACCATCATTAACCATAATCAACCGTTATTCACCAAAGTTAATCAAATTCAACCTAAAATCCACCATAGTTAACCATTATGGTCTCTACTCAACCAAATTCAACCACCATACTCAACCAAAATCACTTTTAGTTAACATTAGTTCTTCTTTGACACACTCAAATACTTTTACGCATAGGAAAACATAATCAACCATGATCGATTATAAATAGCCACAATCAACCAAAGATAATGACTCTCAATATATAATCAACTATACCTAACCATTAATATCTATAATGGAAAATATTGTCAATAGTAGTCAACGTTGTCAACGTTGTCAACATGGTCCACTATATTCAACCATAATGAGCCATCATCAACAACTTTCGGTCATCGTCAAACATAATCAAACATGGTCAGCCTTATTCAACCATTATTAATTAAAATCTACCTACAATCAACCATCGTTAACCATTATGATCTCTAACTCAATCAAATTCAACCATTATACTCAACCATAGTCAATTTGAATTAACAATAGGTCATATTTGACATGCTCAAAAACATTTAACCAACCACCACTTTTCTATAATATCATTTGACACAAGCTAGATGAAAAATTATGAATGTGATAAACAACATTCAATGGTTTTAAACTCATCAGATACAAGAAATTAGGCCAAGAATTATTCCTTTTTTTCTTCTTTCAAGTCCTTTGAATCTACACATACAGGTGCAGTTACATTACTCGTTTTATTTTATATTGCAAGGGAATTCTTTTGGGTGAATACGTGAAATTGGGAAACACTTTCTGGAATGTCGAGAGAATTTTGGCTATGTTCGAAAAACTCTCGGCCGAGAAAAAATTCAAAATATTTTCTTACTTTGGAGTTCAATCAATTCTCGACTGAGAGTTTAAGATATTTCAGCTAATAGTTAAGAAGAGTTAAAATTGGGTTTGCAAACTCTCGGTCTAGACTTGAAAAAAAATTTAGGTGTTAGTTTTGAGAAAAATGAATTCTTAGATGAAAAATATCAATCGGAAGTTTATATTCTAACTAAAACTTTCGTCCAAGAGTTTCGAATTCTAATTTATTCTCTTGGACAAAAGTTTGGCTGAAAATAATTTCTCTACCACGAAATCTCTTCCAAGATTTTATATTCTATTATAAGACTCTCAGATGAAAGTTAAGATTCCATGTAAAACTCTCGGTCGAGAGTTTAGATATTTAAAATTCTTGGTCGAAAGGTGGAAAGGTATAAATTAGAAAAAATGTGGAATTAGTACCCATTTCTTCCCTCATCGGCAAAATCCCAACATAGTTCGTTCGTGGTCACTCCTCTCTTTCGTCACCCTTTTTTCTACCCATCTCTCTTCTAACATTCCTCCACAAGAGTATCAAAAAATGAGAGGGAATCAACAGGATTGAGCATTGTGAATCTCTCGACGATCAATAATATATACACGTGCTTTTAGACTAGGTTAATTGAGAAATCGTACTAGTATGTTGATAAACTCATAATAGCTTGCTTATGGGCTAGGTTAATTTCGAAATTGTAATGGTATATTGATAATTTTTTGGTAATTTGGTAAATTCTAGGTAATTTTTTAAATATTTTCTAGACGCATTTGAAATTTTCAATGGAGAACCCAAAAAATAATTGACATGAATACCTGATGAAGTTAAGCTACTTTTTCAGAAACTACAGAACCTAGTTGATTGACAAGCCCTATCATTGCAGCGGTAAGAAAAAATGTAGGTGCAACTTCTACAATTAATAGAGAAAACTTCAATAGTTGGATGTGAAAATTCCTTCAGTCCTACAGTCCAACTAAAGTTGGAATTTACATCTAATAACGAAATTGATGTATAATATGCATTTTTGACTAGATAATACAAGAAAAAACTCAACCATCTTGTCAGTATAATAGATGGAGTACAGGAGAAAAATCAACCATATTGTCAGTATAATAGAAGGAATATAGTTAGTCACTCCTACAAAGCCTCTAGGGGCATGGAGTTTGACCAACCCAGTATAAAACTAACTATATTTAACTCATTAAATACAACATTACCAAATCATATGACATATGAATATTTAGAAATAAATCAATGAATCCACATTACTAGAATGGTCCTCTTTGAGTTTGGAATCTCAATAAAATCAATGAATTCACATTATTGGAATGGTTTAACTCATATTTCTTAACTATAAGAAATTTAAAAGTCAATAATGTTAGTTTGATTAGTTTGGTGAACAATTTGTTTCTCCAACTAACTATTTATGACATAGTTATATGTGATAGCCTATTTTTAAAATTACAAATTCTCAAAAAATTATGGTTCCATATCTTCCAAAGCAATTCATAATAGTTGTTATTAAATATATATATATATATATATATATATATATATATATATATATATATATATATATATATATATATATACAGGCCAGTTAACTACTAACTATTTTATAGGATAAGTGTCATGACCTCTGCATGAGTTACATATGAAGAATTTATTTTGAGATGAAAATGAAAGCCTCTTTGATAATAAATTCAACTACATGGCATGTTTATATCTTGTAGTTTTTTTATTTGTTATATTATCACATGGTGTTACAAAAAATAATTTTAGTGTTGAAGAAAAAAGGTGTAATTGATTGTTAGCTTTTTTATTTCGAAATACGTGGCACCGATTTCATATGTCACCATCCCAAACAGTCATATTCCAAACACTATGTTTTCATTCATAGCTTACTTCCACATTTTCACTTACATAACTTGGCTATTTGCAAGCCTGAATATCACTTGTTGGAACTCCAAAATCACTTGAATTAGGAATCTTTCACATTTTAGTTGCAAATGAATTGATGTGATTGTTTGCCGTAGGATGCCATATATGTTTGCTAGGTTGTGCATCTTTTCCCATCTCATATTTACTTCCCTACAATTTGGCTAGGTTACATCATGGACATGTTACCATATCATTGTTTGTATATACTAGAAACAACCATGTGAAGAAACAAAAAAGGTTAGGCCAGACATCAACCAAATCTTCGAAATTTTGAAGCCATTGTTCATTGAAATCCATAAATGATTTGTGAGATGCACCATAACAATGAACTCAAAAAAAATCCACATTTACCTCTACCCATATAGATATTTTTCTAAAACCAAGGCTTTTATAATACATCGAAACATTCCCAACTCCAGGCTAGGTCGTGTCATGATACATTTTTCTTTGATACCAACCCTTTTCTAGCATTGTTATTATTTCATGTTAAATAATAAAAATGTTTAAATCCATTTAAATTTCATTCTTGTTGAAATCTCCGAGATTAATATTAATAACTAGTCCTCCTATATATAGGCAAAATCACATCAAACAACCCTTCCAATGGCCCCTTGTTAGGAGGAGTTGAGTTAGGCTCCAACAGACGCATTAAACAACATTTTAAGTCTTCTAGGTGTACTACAGGTAAAAATTGGTTTCTAGTAAACATGTTCAACAATATGCTATAAATTCAATGTTTAACATGTGAAAAACATTCTTTGACACATGTTTAATGTGAAAAAAACATCATTGTTGATAGGTGCACGGGTATCACTTAAGGTTGGTGGTAATTATTTGAGTACTCCGCCTTCAAGAAGAAACCAACTATCTGATAGAATTGGTTTAGGTAAAATCTGAATATAAACCTTAAAGTGAGGTGTTCAATGCATGAAAATTTATCGCATGTCTCATACTTATGATTGAAAACTTCATGTAAATTGTATATCCCTTGCATATAGATCTATTGATAGGGAATGAGTAGACACGACTTTGATGCGTCTACTTTGCATGACAAAAGTACACACTTGATTTCTACTTAACATGTTCAAGTCTAGAAAATATATAAATTTGACATTTAACATCTGAATACTTTCTTATTTCACACACATTTAATGTGAAAAAATATCGTCATCCATAGGTGAGTGCTCTCAGGTGAGGAACATACTTAAATCTTGTTCAATATATGTTTAATGTTAAAATTTATCCCATATTTTATACTTATGCATGATTGGAGATTTCTTTTTTTGTACAGGGCATAATAGCTCTGAGTTTGTTTCCTAAAAAGGGGAAAATCATCCTCTGAATGATGCCTCATATAATGAGAGATTTCATGGACCAAGTAATTTTAAATGTAGACTTTTTTTAATACAAATTCTCCAAATGAAATTAATTTACATTTAAATAGTGTGTGAAAATTTATCATGTTACAGGGTTTGATCATGCTCCCATGGGACATCATCATGGTGGGAGAGTCCACAGTATGCCCGCAATAAAAACTATGAACCTCTTTAACCCAATCCTTGAGATGTGACCGAGGAGGTGACTTGGGAATAGAACATCTCCACTCTTACTCTTGATGACTTTAGGGTGCATTCAGTGAGATTGCAGAATGAGCTAGACAATAATAATCTCTCTAGCTCTACTAGGGATTGTCTCCAAATATGTTTTCACAATTTGGAGAATCTCATAGCAACGTATCATGGGGTTGGATCGATGATCGAGGTTTTTTATGACATGATACATAGGAGGAGAGTATCAGTTTTGGGTAGGATCTCCTTTAAAGAAGTGAAATAAAGTGTCGGTAAAGAAATGGCCTTCTCATTGTTTGACTTGCGACCTAAAGATAAAAATCATTTGAAGGTTACAAGAATTAATGATGCTAATATTGCACCATTTCATTATAATAAGTTCCTATATGCATACAGAAAGTTCCCTAATAATGATGAAGTGTCGCAATATTTTTTGAGGATATTGTGCATCCAATTTCGAGAGCACATGGGTCCAAATTATACGGATACAAGATCTGAATTCTATGGAGCTCAGAAAGGTCATACATATGAATGACCTAATGCTATGTGAGATGTTGTGTTTAGGGATTCAAAACCTCATTTAACACCTCAACTACCTATATTTGTTGCATTTCAAGATGAGTTAGACGTTGCATCCAACATAGGAGCTCAGGGAAGGGAGAAGAGTAAGGAGGTTGTTCAGGATGTTTTTGCAAGCATCGTCAATTAGTTTAGGGAAATGAAGTGTTCAGAGAGTATGGACTAAATTACATCATATTTTAATGTTTTAGATGAGCCGTTGAGAGAGATGGATCGACATGATCTTGAGATAGATGCATCATCTTGCAGAGATCATGTGGAGCGATCCTTGGCTCGATGTAGTCATAGCCTTGGCGAGGCATGTTATAAGATGATATGAATAATGAACTATAAAATTACATTTACAATCAAGGAAAATTTTAAGGATAGAAACTTATCTTAAAGTTTATAAATATTGGCGAATATTATTAGTCCCTGATTTGCAAATTGTAAAAGTCTTGGCAATACTTTTGTAAAAGTATTTATATTTCTAATGATTTTATATAGTCTTTATAAAATTTTGGCAATTTATAAGGTAAAATACTGTTATACTTTAAAATTTGGACAAATGATATTCTAAAAAAATGGAAATTCACGAATCTATTTTTTTGAAAAAACATGGTAAATTAGCCCACCTACGAATATTAGCCCCTAAAATTTTCCCTGCTTTCAATATTGGCTATAATGCATGTTGCATATAAATTTATTATGTTGATATATATATATACATTTTTTTTCCAAAAATCACTTATATATTTATTCTAACTTATGCATTTTTCACCATTTTTGAATGACGGGATACTTAAATCAGTGGAAAAATTGTCACTTAATGAACTCGTTGATGTACATACACTCCAAGTATTACCATGCCATATATACTTTTTGCTTCAAATTGTGATGAATTAAAGTCACATAAATTTTAGGTTTATCTCAGACAGTTTATGTTCACCTTTTAGGTTAGTGGAAGAAATGAAAGAATCGACCAGGAAAATGAGTGCCATGTAGATGGCACAAAATCTCCAAAATATGGTATTTTCATACCCTAGTTGCATATTATCCATATAGTTTTTTGAATAGACTTTTATTAATATTGGTTCTAAACTCTAATTAATGGTATGTTCTTTTATAAATCCCATATACGACATGTTTGGTATTTATTAATTTCTTCTAATAAATTAAATTATGTTCTTGCAATTTAATCAGAGTTCTCTCAAGGGATGTGCACAATGATTGCATGGTGTAAGTGTTTGTTACACAGTAATTTGTCACCGTCCTTACCATTTCCCATCCCGCACAATGGAGGACCCATTCTGTGACCTTTGAACATTGTCATGCCTTGAAATCATCATCAATGCATCCCTCTGAACATGAGCTTTATTTGCCCTTGAGACATCTCCTTGCAAAAGTCATAAAAAACAGCCCTTTTAGCATTGGAACGGGTGAGCAGTTCAGTACTCGCGCCAATGGGGAAATTAATGCAAAGAGGTCGCGCCACCTGGCGCTCTGTCATAGAGTCGTAGTCGCGCCACCCAATTTGGGAGTTGTTTTTTAAATATGGATGGCGGGAGTTGAGTTCTAACAAATTCACAAACCATCACCTATCTTGAGTTGGGAGGTTGGCTGCGGGAGTTCTATGGAGGGAAGTGGTTTTGCCACCTCCCATGGAACCTTCCTTGTTGATAGGGCCAATACCATAATAATAGGGATCCCAACTCCTCCTTCCCCATCTATAAAAGCTTGCTCAGATCAATGGCAAGCTAGTCTTGAAGTGCCTAAGCTCTGAATCTCCATATTCCCAAGAGCCTTTGTGTTGTAAAGCACCCTCTCTTTTCCTTAAGGCTGACTCAAGTAAGGAGACCATTGTCACGAGACTCTGGAGAGGTTTTCCCTCGCCCGCAAGCTTGCCACGAACGTGGACGTGCAGAAACAACGTCAAGAAAGAGAACCGCCGACATCTGAGCTTGGGTTGCACCCTTAATCTCTCTTGGTAGTTGTTAGCAGATGATTATGATTATGGTTCCACTCAAATTTCCATCCTGTTAATCGAAGTAATGTCCTTTACGGCTTCAGTGTTTAATTAAATGATACCTTGGTTTCTATGCTTGTGTCTGTTGTTCTTCTGTATGCCGGTATGTCCATGAAATCGTGGAAGAAGATTGTCAATCTGCAAAGAAATTGCTGTGAGGAACGGGGACGCTTCTTCTTCAGATCCTAGCGTTGGAATCCAGGTAGGCTCTTATCTCTAGCCTTTTCATTCGTAATTAGGAACCTGCGTCATGACATTGTTTGTTTGTTGCTAGACCCCTGCTGGGCTAGTAGGGATCGCCTCTGTCCGCAGAGGGGATTTACCTCCTCAAAAAATTGGCGACTCCACTGGGGATCCAGCTTGTTGTTTGATTGTTGTTTGATTTGTGGCCTGAGCGGATGCAAATGCAACAAGCCAACTTGACATGCCTTTAGCATTAGCGGAGTGAATCAACGCATTTGGTCAATCTAGGTTTGGTGTATGAGGCCAAACGACTTGGGTCTTTTGTCTTGCCTTGCAGGTTGTATCTTGCTTTCCTTGTGGTAGACATATGCAGAGTTTGAATTTTTGTGTGTTTGTTGTGTAACCAGCTCCAAAAATAGAAGAAAAGAGATATGAACGCCTTAGAAATAAGCCACTTCGAGGGGGCAACCTCCAATACATTACATAAATGAACAATTCTTGGATGATACAATTTACAAAACCTCCTTTCTATATATAGGAGTCATGGGGCCATAATGTAATCCTAGTGGGCCACAATGTAATCCTAGCCGACCTAACAATAATAATTTAAGGGCACAATAATAACAAAATGGGGGTTACAAGGGTACAATAATAACAATAAGGGGGTTACACTAACAACAATAAGGGACTATACTAGTAATATAGGGACCTAACATGCCCCTCTCCTTCAAAAAAGTGTTGTCCTCAATGCTTGAGTAGCTCTGGATGCTTCTATATAAAATTCTCATCCTCCCATGTAGAATCGAAAATCTTCTCTGGAAAGTTCTTCTATGCTAAGATACTCACGAAATTGATCGTGCGCATTGGAGTTCTTGTTTCTTAAAGCTTATTCATGTCCTTTCAGTATGATGTTCGATCTTCTGTAAATAGGCACCAAACTGAATTCTTTTAAAGTTGGGTTATCCTTTGAGAGTTCGAGAACTTGTTGTTGATGCTCGCTGTGATCTTCCACTAATTTATCATCCATATTAGCTATTATTTGACCCTTCAAACCATCCAACTTAGCCTCCATTTCTGCTTTTAAACCATCTATTTCATCTTCGGTTGCTCTTCGTAAGATCAAAATTTGTTGCACTTGGTACCGTAGTTTTGATATCTCATATTGCAATTCTTCCTCCTCATGCGTCATAGTATAGCTTTCTGAGGGCTTAATGGGTATGGAATTATTTTTTGGAGGCATAATAGAACCCATTACTAACAAAAATTCTCCAATATGCCCTTGGAATCAATTCAACTTGATTCTTCAAACAAGACAGAAAAATTCACGCCTTTACTTGCTTTGAGGGCTCGATATTAGAATTAGGTCTATCTACTCGGGTAGAAATATTCCAATGTCTTGAAACTCACCACTGCTGACAACCCTCAAAATTGCGCAATGCCACAAATGTGATCTAATTTGGGTCTCCAAGACAAAGTTGTGTCGATACGATGACCTAGTCGCATTTTGGTTCGATGGCTGTGAACATCGACTTTCACGTCATCACTGTTTCATCCTTTGTCTCTGAAATTGATAGCCAATAAACTACAGTCTGTGTAATTGAGACCACTTTTTACGGCACTCCAATCCGATGCCCAGAGAGAGAGTTATTGAACTTTTCCCACGATCACCTCTTTGAGATGAAATTCAGGAGCCTGAAAAAGCACTACCTTCCACAGATCATATCTCCAAAAATGTTGCGAACCAAGCTCTGGAATTTTTTGAAGAATTTCCTCAGGATTTCAGCTTCACACCATGTAAATTCAGATTCTGAACCCTGCGTGAAAACATTTTGTAAGCTGAAATTCACGATGCTGTTTAGGATCTTGAAAACATACCTAACTTCCTTAGATGATATCTCCAAAAATATTGCGAACCAAACTCTGAAGTTTTTAGACAATATTCCTCAGGATTTCAGCTTCACACCCTAAAAATTTAAGCTTCTGAAACTTTGTAGAAAAAAAGTTATAGTGAAAATACCACGATGACTTGTTTGGAGCAGCGAAACCTTAGAATCCAAAGCTCTGGTACCAAATGTTGTGTAACAAGCTCCAAAAATAGAAGAAAAAAGATATCAACGCCTTAGAAATAAACCACTTCGAGGGGGGAAACCTCCAATACATTACATAAATGAACAATTCTTGGATGATACAATTTAAAAAACCTCCTTTCTATATATAGGAGTCCATGGGGCCATAATGTAATCCTAGTGGGCCACAATGTAATCCTAGCCGACCTAACAATAATAATTTAAGGGCACAATATTGTGAAAATGGGAGTTACAAAGATGCAATAATAACAATAATAAGGCTACACTAACATACTAAGGGGCTACCTTTATTAATATAGGGACTTATGAAGTTTTTGCTTCTTGGATTTCATAACATTAGTACGAACTGCAGAGTAGCTTATTTTTAACATTTTCAAAGCTCATTGGCCAGCAGTTTTGGGTTGCTCGATCAACGCCACTGTTCGCAACCCTTTGTACAACCCGCTCCACTGCTTGTGCAACCGGTTCGCCTATTGAGGTGGAAACACCCACCAACAAGTTTATTTGAATTCTCATTTACGAGGGTTCTTCTCATTGACCAGTGTTTTTCTTCTTGATTTTCCGACTGCCTGAGTGTGTTGGAGTCTTGTTTGGCTGGGAATTCACCTCTGTCCTTGGGTTGTTTGCTTTTATCTACCGATTTCACTTTTCAAGCCCTAGGTCATCTAGTGGCTTAGTGCATCGAGCCCTCCTTGGGAGTTTTGGTGATTGGATTGTCCTGTCAACTATCTGATTGATTCTCCACATTCTCTAAGTAGTTGTTCATTGTTTCATTACGATTTTTGGGTGATTGTTCATTTCTTCATTTGAAACTCGTTTGGTCTTGCTTTGGGCCTAGATCACACGGTCCATTGGAAGCCTTTGAGTCTTTCCTTTGCTTTGAGAGACTTCGGTCGATTTGGGAATCTGATTGCTTCTGTTGGTGAGTGAAGTGTGTTTGTTTCACTCTCTTGGATATCATTTCTCAAGTTGCTCCATTCATTTTCAAGTTTGATTAGTGCATATTAGCCATTAAACATTGAAAATAAAAAAAAAATCTCTTTTGCTTTTGTTAATTAGTGCAAATTGTGATCTTTTCCATATCGCTAGTGATTAGTGTTTTGAACGAAAAGTTGTCAATTGCATTAGTTGCATTATAGAGCTCTTTGTTTGGTTTCCGTTCATTTCGTTTGTATAAAAGCTCTCAACTCTTCTCTAATTAGTTTTCATCGAACAAAATGTTGCATTGTGGCATATAGCTTTGCATTTAGGAGACACTACATACGATAGGGCCTGGAAATTGAAACTTAATTGAAGATCAACTGTAAAATTTATTCAATTAACCTAAGGCAGCATTGGAACTTAACGAAATATATTTAGAAGGTCTAGGCTAGAGACGTGTTCCGGCGTCGTTAAACCTAGCAGCTGTCGTTCGCCCGTTGGCTTTAGACAGCGCTAGTACGGACTTGCGCTCCCCGTACCGTCGCGTATATAAAGGGAGACCCCTATAGGTTTTCAATCCTTTATCCACAGGAAGCCGAGTCTGCCGCCCTATACCCGTGATACACCGAACACAGCATTCGGGGAGACTACCTGCACGTACGGAAAGTCCTTGGTCGATTTCCGTTTCATTTTTGAAACCAAGGTGTATATTGCAGTTCACGGATATTTGGTACACCCTTTGTGCCTAGTTTTTCCTGAGCAGTCATTTGGTCTTTTCTGACTCCCTAAACTTGAAAAGACCGTCAAGCGCTTGTCCTTTCACGCTCGTGTCAACTCTGAAAGAGATAGAGTCATCTTTTATCGTTTCTCGACTCTTAAAACATGAAACGATAGAATTTCTTACTTTCCAATGTGGTAAAATTAATCACCCACGATTACACGCCTGCTTAGATATTGCTTGTTGACCGTTTGATCGTGTGCCCTTAACTCTTTTTCAGCCCGTGTGTGGTTTTGAGTTTGATGGCAACTTTTTCAGAGTTCACCAACCAAGGAATCCCCTCAGAAGGGAATCCCGGTCATTTTCCTCCTTTTGGAAATGTTGGTGCTCCTTACATGGCGACGTTGTCCCTTCCTGGGTTAACTGTTGGGTTGCCCGTTTGGTTGTTCTCAACCTCTGTTGTCCCGAATGTCTCCACTACTGTTCAATCAGTTCCTCCACCTGAACAACCTCATGTTGATTCCAAGGTGGACCTCTCCCCTTCTTCGCCTGTTTCTGCATCCTCCTCTTCTACTTCGCCTGGTGAAAGTCTGGATTCAAGTAACCAGGTGGCTAAGAAGAAGAAGAAGAAGACAAAGAAGAAGAAGTCTGATAAGCGAGAGGCTAAATGTACAACTACTTTCCATGAGAAATCTCATCTTGATAGGCCCTCCGACCCTCCTCGGAAAGTCAAGTTCCCATGCATGTTGTGCGCGGGAGACCATTTGCTTCGAGACTGCCCTGGCATTCCCAAGGTGCTCGAAACATGGTCTGACGGCCGACCGCTGTTGCCTTTGACTTCCGGGAGCCAGGTTGGGGGCACGTATTCATCTGGTACTGATAAGACTCCTAAGAAGCAGGGTAAGATCACCAATCCCTGCAAGTTGTGTGAACGGCACCATGCCATTCACCTTTGTCCTTATATGGATGAAGCCAAACTAGTTTTGGACAACCCGACCGGTTCTACACCACGCCTTCCACCTGGTTATAATCGGCTTTCTTCGAGTCCTCCGCCAGCTGATCCCATGATTGGTCAAGAGTTATCCTTGGTCGATCCCACTCCCCCAGAAATTCAAATTCACGAATCCATCCCTGACCAACCATTGGTCGTGGGATCGGTTGAACTGGCCCCATCCACGGTTCACCAGGTCTTTTCTGTCGAGAGTGGACCTCACACCCCCCATGTCCTTCTGATCTCTTCAGATTCTTCAGACTTGGAGAAAGATTCTCCTGTCCCTGTGCTTCAAGAAGCTCCTCCTCCGCCTCCCATGATGGAGGCTACGGAGGATATTCCTCCCGCCTTCGAGATGGAGGTCATGGGGGAGGCTTTTGCTTCCATAACATCAGGGGAAGACCTTCGCATCTCGATGGTAGCCCCTCCGAGTAGTTTGGTCGCTTCCTTTGACTGGAATCGATTTGCAGGATTTCGCCTTCCATCTTATGTGCCTTTCGAGATCACAGTACAGGCTCTTGGTCTGGTTGTACCCAGCACCATTATAGACGAAGGTGCCTCTGTTAGTATTCTGTCATCAAATACCTGGCAAGCTTTCGGTTCGCCGCCGCTTGCGCCCGTTACGCAGAATCTGTTGACATTCAATAGAAGAACGAGTCAACCGTTGGGGATCCTTCCAAGGTTACCTGTTACTTTGGGAGGTAAAACCGTCCGTATGGACGTGATGGTCGTTCCAGGCCCCTTGGATTTCAATCTGCTTTTGGGGCGCGATTACACCTATGCCATGGGAGCGCTCGTCTCCTCCCTCTTTCGTGTGGCCTGTTTTCCGCATGAAGGAAGGATCGTGACCATTGATCAACTGTCATTCTTTGGTCCTAATGTGGCAACTGGTCTGCCATCACCCCCTCCTGGTTTTTATCCACTTGTTGTCTCTGCCCCACCGCAGGTCAACTATGTGTCTACCTACCCCGTGCCTGTGCCCAGTGATGATGCCGTCGTGCATCAGGTGCTGGGGGCATTGGGTCCTGACTTCCAGAATGTTTTCCTTCCATCGGGAGTGGAACTCTTGGAAGCGCCGCCTTCTTGTTCATTTTGATGTAAGCCGGTTAGAGCATAGTTCTCCTGTGTCAAGCTCTTTAAAAAATGAAACCAAGTTGGCGGAGCACAGTTCGTTGTCTTATGTCAAGCTCCTTAAAAAATGAAACAAGATCGCCGGAGCATAGTTCCTCCACTTGTGTCGAGCTCCTAAAACAATGAAACAAGTTGTTTGAGGATAGTTCTTTTAAGTGTGTCAACCTCGTTAAAATAATGAAACACACGCTTGTTCAATTCGACTTTTTTTTTTGAACCTTCACTCCATTTTCAATGGACTGAAGCTTGGGGGGCATGCACCTCGAATTGAGACATCATGCTGGGGGGCATGCCCGTCTTCCCCTTTTCAAGCATAGTTTGCATATGTGTGTCTTTATGTGTGTGCTTTTAAGCTTGCGTAAAAATGAAATGTGTGATTAGATACATTGTGTGAATACATTTCGCATTGGGTCGTTTGTTATGTAACTGATACATTAGATTACATCTGTATTAGACATTTGCATGACATATAGAAAACATCATCACATGTGAAGAAAGATCCATCCAAAATAGTCATATGTATATATATATATATGTGTGTCGAAATGTTTGCACAGTGTGCATCACAAAACTCAAAAAATATACATAATTGTCTTAATACATCCTGAGACACTGTGTCTCTCAAAAAATAGGTGTGGCTAAATCCTAGAGACTAATCCGCATGGTGCTCATGGTAGCACGTCACTGCACGCACTAGGCGCCTCAGGATTCGGTGGAGCCGGTTCGGAACTCCCACCGTGTGGCGCTGGTATGCCATCGGTACATCTGATATTCGGGCATAGTCTGGGATCCCATGGGCAATCCCCTCGAGGTTCTGGATCAGGTCCTCTCCTCTGGTGCCTTCCCCCTGGATCTCAGGGGCGAGTTGTGTCCTCCGGGAGATTGGAGAAATCCCGGCCGGTCTCTCAGGTCCTACATCTGCATACGTATATAATTGTGTCAAGATAAATATGTATTAACAAAAAAAAACATATAAACATAAAATCAAAAATATGAGGTCTTACCCAGCTCCTCGTCCCAGTCGTCTCCTTCTGGTAATGGGAGATCTGGGTCCCCGGTAAAGTCAGTTCCCGAATAGGGCCAATCTTCCACGATGATCAGTTGGCGCCGTAGCCACCTAAAGAACTCTGGCCTCCAGGACATCTGTTGGCCACCTCCAGATCTAGGCATCAGTGCTGCCCAGCGAGCCATTCGCGGCTCTCGTGGTATCGGACTCGCCACTGCGGCCCCTTGGCCCTGGAAGATTGGTATGCGTTCCAGAATGAACGATACCAAGATGGAACCATACCCGAACTGCTTCAGTTTCCCCTGTTTGCACTTCGTGAGCTGCCTTTTCATGTTGATGGTTACTGCTTCTGCCCAGTTGAACAGTAGGGGACCCATGCATTCTGAGGCCAACAGGAGTTGGGTCTTCGTGGCCTCGTGCGGAGCCTGCGACCCAGCAGCCCGCGTAATGGTGTGGAGAACTACTCTCAGTGCTAGATCATGGATGGTGGAGATGTATACCTTCTTGCTTCCTGATCCTGTTTGTGCCCCTCGGCACACCCGCGCCATTACCTGTTCCATCTTTTCCCCGGATGGTCTGCTCCCAGTCAGTACAGGGATTGGACCTCTGCGGGACAATCCAGTAATGAAATAAATGTCAGTGACCTCCAGTTCTAACACCTGGTCTCGTAACCTGAACACTTGTTCATTTTCATCCCAGATGCTGATTAGATATTGGAGGAGCTCGGGCTGAGCTCGTAAACATGGCATGAGGAAGAAATTTTTCAATCCATAGTCTCTTAGAGCGTTCATGCAAGCTTGGCTTTGCATGGCCTCTTCATCCTCATCTCCGTGCTCTCGTTCCTTCCATTCGATTGCCATTTTGAGTGGTTATCTGCATTCACATGGTCAAAAACCCCTGATTAGATCTTTGGTGAGCTTCAAATTTCAAGAAATTTGGTGTAAATACCAGAATTTTGGGCGGAAATATTAGGTTCGGCCGCTGGCGCGGCTGTTTTGCTAACAGTCGCGCCATGTGGCACGAGCCCTTTAGTAAAAAGAGCTCAGTGGCGCGGGTCCGTGCCCGATACTCGCGCCACTGGGCCCGGCCCTAAAATTTTAAAAGTGGCCACACAAAGTTGATTTCTAAAGGAAAACCATTAAAAAATGTATAGAAATGAAGAGCTAAGGAGCACCTATTACCTGTGACAGACGAGAAGCTAAATGGTTGCCTGGATTGGTCGCAATCACCGTCAGAAGATTCTGTTCCAAAAGGACCACTGTTGCTTTCCACAAGGTAAATAGTAAAAAGTAATTTCATTTTTTTACCAATTAGACATATTTATAACTTTTTTGACGTTAAATGAGCTTTAAAAGCTATTTTTGTCAAATATTTTCATATTTTATGTCGAAAATGGATTTTACGCTTGCTTGGTATGGGCAGCAGCAGGTTTTTGCGACTTAAAAAGATGGAGACGAGTTGTATTTTATACTTTTTCGGACTCGGTAAATACACGAAAAAGTCACTCTGGAGTCATCTTTCAGCTCTTTTCTGACTCTCTAAATATGAAAAGATCGCCGAGGCCCCTGTCGTTTCGATCTCGTTAAAATGGACACGAATCGACATTCACCCAGTATAAGTTTAACCCTTTTTCGGGCTGGGCTGGATCGATTACGAAAAAGGAATACCCTAGCCTATCGCGACTAGGAGGTTTTCCCGGATATTGTTTTCTACCTTTTCGGATCTGGGGAACTATTTACGAAAAGGGACCCGTGGAGTTTTCTTTTCAGCTGTCTTTTCAAACTCTCTAAACATGAAAAGACGCCGAGTTCTTCCTTTGTCAGACTCGTTAAAACCTGATGACATCGGATTTAGTCGAAATGACGTTCTCCGAGTTTCTCCTTCCTAGGACTCATTAAATGCACTAGGATGGATTCGCCCAAAGGGCGGACTTATATCACAAGCATATCCCCTTCAAGCTTGTTATCAAAAATAATTGGGGTACTACGTAAATGGTGGGGAAAATGGAACCATCGTCGTTGTCGCTTTCAGCATGTCGCTTCTCAACATGTGAATCGGTCCGCACTGTCGGGTTGGGGTAACTTCTGCCTCGTTGTTTCCATTTGCCATTTTTCCATTTGCCTCCATGGGCTTGGGCAACTTTGACCCTCATCTCAGCCATCGCCTGCCAACATGACCTGTGACTGTTGGATGTCAAATACTGCCAAGTCCATTGTCGTGCCGCTCATATGTTCAAGAGAAGTTGGCCTCTGCAAATATCAACCTTCCTCTGTTTCTCATATGGTCCTAATTCACAACAAAACATTATGTTCCTCTGTCTCGTGTCGATGATGTGGGAATCATTATGGCCCACCTTCAATCAAGGTCACTTCCTGTCGACTTCAACTCATTATCCAGGAAGTTGGTCTAGAGACTCCTGATGGTACCTTGGAGCCTGCATGCCTTAATGGCAGGTTCGTCGCATTCGACGTGAGGTTTTCATCATTGGCCTCCGATGGGATGATTCTGCGGGTGTTCGACGTCAGCTCATTTATTCACACACCGTAGATTGTACCTGTAGTACTTGAGGACCATTGTCATTATTGGTGGTTCCTCTCGCGTATGTTAATGGCTCTCATCATTGGCTGGTAATCAGACGATGTTCTTGCATGTTCGACTTCATCTCACATATTCGCATGTTTGAACTTGTACTTTGTTTGGGTCGAGATGGAGCAGAAGACCCTGGATTGTGTCCGTTGTAATCCAGGCTGCGATTGTGGATTATTATCATTATGTATATGACCCACTGATTGGATGGATGCGACCATACTTGAGTCTATTTATTTGATCTTAGTTGATAATGCGCCCATGTCTGATCTGACATAGCATCGAAGTTTATTACCATCCATACCACATATACATCATGTACTTGAGATATCAGTTGTATTTTTCGTGTGTTTTCCGACGTTGTGCCTCTCGCTGAACATGTTCGTAAAAGCACACCTTCTTCCTCGGCCTCATACTTTAGGGGGCATCTCGTTGGCTACGCAATTTGTCACCGTTCTTAATACTTCCTGTATCTTCACAATGGAGGACCACGGACCCCGTGAACATTTTCATGCCTTGAAATCATCAATGCATCCCTCAACATGAGCTTTATTTTCCCTTGGAGACATCTCAAAGTCATAAAACAGTTTCTAGTATTGGCGCGGTGGAGCAGCCGCATTCGCCAATGGGGAATGACAGAAGAGGTCACACCCTGCGCGTTTCCCCACATAGACCTTAGTCGCCACCAATTTGGGGAGTTGTTTAAATATGGATGGCTAGGAGTTGAGTTCTAACAAATTCACAAACCATCACCTAACGTAGTTGGAGTGGCTAGTCATGCCGAGTCTTAGCACAGGAAGTATTTTGCCACCCCATGGAACCTTCCTTGTTGATAGGGCCAATCCCATAACAATAGGGATCCCAACTCCCTCCTTCCCCATCTATAAAAGCCTGCTCAATCCCATGGCAAGCTAGTCTGGAAGTGCCTAAGCTTTGAATCTCCATATTCCCAAGAGCCTTTGTGCTGTAAAGAGCCCTCTTTTTCCCTTAAGGCCGACTCAAGTAAGGAGACCATCGTCGAGAGACTCCAGAGAGGTTTTCCCTTTCCTTGGCGAGCTTTGCGAGACGTGGACGACTGGAGACCCATCCGAAGGAGACCGCGACGTCAGAACTTGGTTGTAATCTCTCTTCGTTTGTTATTTAATAGATGATTATGATTATGGTTCCACTCTGTTTTCCATCATGTTAATGTGAGTAACATCCTTTCTGACTGATGTTTAGTTACGTATGCCGGTTTCTATGCTTGTATCTGTTCGTTTCTTCCATGTGCAGGTGTTCATCCGCGGAGATCGTGGAGGGATTGTGATCTGCCGAGGCTGAGGAACGGGGACGCTTCTTCTTCAGATCCTAGCGTTGGAATCCAGGTAGGCTTCTATCTCCATCCTTTTCATTCGTAATTAGGAACCTGCGTCATGACATTGTTTGTTTGTTGCTAGACCCCTGCTGGGCTAGTAGGGATCGCCTCTGTCCGCAGAGGGGATTTACCTCCTCAACAGTTTTTTTCACTTTTATTTTAAGGATAAAAATTATTGTTTCCCATGTTGAATTAGGTGATATGTTGGTCTATATAGATCTCATAGATGCATGGGTGCAAACCAATTATTTTGTGACATTCATTTTATATTATATTACTGGCATTTAAAATTCATGTTTATGTTTAATATCCTTTTGGGGATTTATACAGCCTATTAGCATTTAACACTTTGTGGATTATGATTTATTTTGGTATCAGAATGTAAAATTTCACCACATCCTACTTCATTTGATGAACAATAATTTTAATTTGTGCAATCCCATATCTCCATTGGAAGCCAAAGTGACACTCTCTAATAGATAAATCAATTATTACCAAATGCATTAATTATCATTGGCATTAGATGGAAGGGATGCATGGTGTAGATTAACATCATTGCCATATTTTTCCCACCTAGATATTAAATTTATCTATTTTAGGTGTATCGTATTATTTTTTCTTCTTTTTCTTGGGAGGAAATTATAGATCTTCATAAACATATTTTATCTTGTGAAAAAATTCCAAGGATTAAAGGATAGATCCAAAAATAAGATTGCATTTCTGTTTTTCCATATTCCCCATGATACTATGTGTGGTAGGACTTTGTGCTCACTTTCATCCACTATTTTTGCAATCTATTAGAGATTGTCAATTTATGGGGTTAATCCAAAAGTGTTTTAACCTACCTAGTGATTTTTGGTGAACATATGGATAGCTCAATTTGAGTGGATGCTTGAAATTTGACAGTGTTAGTATGAATCTTAATCGCAAGTGTACGAAAAAGGCTCACTTTATTCGCGGATAAAAAACAACCCTAACATCAAATATGGCTCCCAATATCTTTATATTTTCAATTAGTTGACCAAGATAAATGTTGCAAAATATAGATCTATGCATTAAAAGACATTAAGCAGTAAATAAAAGAAAGAGTTTCTCCATGCATCCAATAGACAAGACAAGAATGCTTTAAAGAATTTTTGTATTTATGACACCTAGGGGAGAACATAGAAAGATGTTACGAGTCCTCCTCAATGGGATGGGTTCTTGTAATTCCTCAGCACTTCAGATCTAAAATCCATCTCTCTTGATGGTGTAGAAAACCCAGACAAAAAATGGAACTCAAAGGGAGCTCCTAAGAAAAATGGTAGCAAAATATGAAAATGATGGTGGATCAAAGTCAAAGTAAAAGTATAGATCCAGAGTGATATTTAGGCAACAAAAGGTAGTGAATGAATGGAAAAACCTTTCTATTTATAAAAAAAAATTGAGTTAGTCTAGATATTGGTGCATAATTAAAATATTATTAACCAAATCAAGATCCAACTTTTATGGAATATTTTATTATATTTGTTGGAGGGAAAAAGAATTTGACTTGGTTCAAATCCCTTTATTTGTAAATAATAAATAAATAAATTTATTATTTATTATTTTAAGGATGTGGTTGAGTAATAATGAAATAAATAATTATTTATTTAATTATTTATGAGTGATTTAGTCAAATTTAACAAGGAATATTATTTAAATAAGGTTTAAATAATTATTCCTAGAAATAATAAGAAAAATAATGATTTATCTAATTAATTTTCCTGTTTTGGGTTAAATATGACCAGGAATATTAATTAAACTATTGTTTAACTAATTATTCCTTGAGGAAAATCAAACAAATGTAGATTTATTTAATATTTCCTCATGGGGTTTCCTGTTTAGACCATAAACAACTTAATAAAGGTGGTTTACTAAGTTATTTTTCATAGTGAAAGAAATTTTACTTAGGTTAAAATTGGTCTTACATGGTGTACTTAGGTCCATCTAATAGTAACAAGTTAGATGACCAAAACATGGTGTAACAGACGGAGTGCTAACATAACACTTACCTAGTAGGTTGGTATTATGTGTGATTGACCCATTGGTGAAGATAATGTGGTAGTTGGTTTTGATTAGGAGAGGTACATGTTAGTGTCTAAATGTTCAGTGATCAAAAATACTCTTTTCAAATTTACTTTGTAGTGGTCCTAGGTCAAATTTCATGTTTCAAGTCAGTTTCAAATAAAAAAAATTCACTAAATATGTGTAGGTATGAAATGCTACTCCCTACACTCCATTCATGGTCATTATTATATTAGATTTTTTTTCACCCATTTATCATTTAGGGTCTAACGTCATTCACCACACCTTAATCTAGGCCAGAGTCTAGGTCTCATTTCTTTCACCACGATAAGAGTCAATTTATGTCATGAAAGAAGGAAAATAGAATTTCATTTTCACCATACAATCCATTTGCATAGGGATGTAGCAAATATAGGGAAATAAGTGAAGGAAATTGATCTTTCATCAAATAAAGTGTGTTTCTTCTTTAAAGTTTTCAAAAAAAAGGAATTTCTTGAAAAATTTTGTGATTTCACTAGAAGACAAAAAAGTGATTTTATGATGTTATAAAAGGGAAAAAAGAGACTTATTCAATTCATTGTATCCTTTGATGCTCGATAGAGCTCCTCTATTCTCAGCGTCATACTCCACAACTACCAAGGGTTAAAGAAAAAAACAAAAAAATTGTGCCAATTTTCTCCTCCTATGCTTCTAGAGGTGTTGCACTACGCTTTTGAGGTGTTGTGCAGGTGCTACACTACGTTTCTGGCATGTAATACGTTTTTGGTGTTTGAGCTCCAAATTAGTCATTCAAGCTTCAAAACACTTTCACGATGGTTCACATATCTCCTAAACATTAAGAGGACATCATTCCTACCTCTCTCAAGTCAAATTTCATTAGCAAATGAGTGGTTTCATTCATTAGGTCATCTCCACTACGTTTTTGTGTTTTTCATATTTTTCTTGTTTCAGCTTATAAAAAAACTACTCTAACCATTTAAAACCTTCATAAAACATCCATAAATCATACCTTAACACTCCCTATCACTTACAACCTTCCTTTCCATCAATCTCATCAAAACCCTATTTTCACTACATTTTGGCAGAAAACTAGGAAATTCTTGTGTTTTGATATTTTGGCCACCTTCCTCATACCCATTTTCATAAATTTCACTTCCATCCTATTACCAACTCATCACCCTACCTCCTCAATTTTTAGGTTTTTTTCCCTGCCTTCTTTCTACCCCATTTATGCCCTTAAAGCCACCCTACCACCATCCCTTTTTTTCTTAATTATACACCTCCCCTACCCATTTCATCCAGCTAGGGTTTAATCTTGTTGACAAAAACCATGGAGGAAGAAAAGAAGATTCATAAGGGAAGCCACCATTCCATGTTTGAGCCATATACCCTGCAAGAAATAAATTCCTCTCCTTTTACCAAGAGATGTTTTGAAAACAGTGTTTGAGGTTTTGTCAGAGGATCGATGAGGTGGGCTGTCATGATAAATTGACAAGTCATTTTTCCACTAGCTTTAGAAAATACAAGGCCATCATAGCAGGCATTGAGTTTACCATATCATCATATGTCATTGTTTCAGTAACAGGTATCCTGAACCATGGAGAAATTCGGTTCAAAGGGATGGAATTGGACCTTGAAAACTACAAAATGTTCCTGAAACCTCATTACAAAGATGCTCCTCATCATATCTTCCCTTTAAGGCATTTAATTGATAAATATTCCCCTTTAATTAAGTCAATTATGAAATATTTTACATGTGAAGGGATATTTTCAAGGTTGTACCTATATCATGTCAGGTTATTGATGCACTTCACTACTACTCAACCACTCAATTTGCCAAATTATTTGTTCATAAGTTTGGTCAAGATGACTAAAAAGGTAGAGAGCAAAGGTAAATATAATCACCCCATTTTATTCCACCATGCCTTGGTCAAGATTATTTTTTTTCATCATCTTGCAAAAATCAATATGTCTTGGGAAATTTCCATGGAGAAAGTTGCATCAGTGCCTCCTACTAGCCCATCCATCATCCATAGCACATCATCAACACCAGCACAGGAAAAAGAGGCTGTATCTTCAAGTAGGCAAGAAGAGATATCAAAGGTTCCAACGGTTGATATCACTCAAACCTATGAGAAATGAAAGAGGATTTTTTCTTCTCCCAATACTATCAAAGGAGTAATTGTACCTGATACCATAGTTGAAAAAAGACAAATAGTAGATCTGCCACCTAGTCATGATAATGGCTCACCATTGCAGCAGCATGAAGAAAAAGCACCCATAGAGGTTTACATGGAAAAGTAGGTAAAGGAAAAGAGAGTTGAGGAGATCATAAGAGAAAAATATGTAGAGATAACAGAGTTGAGGGACATCCTCTCAAAGGCAAACTTCTTGATTACCTTCCTACAACAAGAGAATATGTAGCTGAAAGTTAAACAACTCCTCCAAACAAAACTAAAGGCAAACCCTGAGGAAGACAAGGATAAATGCAAGGAAGTGGTGGATGTTTATTATCTGAAAGACAGAGAGGTTGAATCACATGCTAGGAGGCCAATAACAAGAGGGTTAACTAAGAAAAAATAGCAAGAAAGAGAGACATGTCCACCACCATCTCAGTTAACTTTGGATGAGTTGATAGCTGCCAAAATTGAACAAGATAAAGAGTTGTAGCTTGATAGTGTCAACATTCATATTGATAAGTTGTTGCAGAAGGCAGAGAGAGATAAAAATCTCTAGTGGCATATGGAAGGACATTATTTCACAAGGAATCAAATTGCCAAGGTGAGGGTGAAAAACTTGAGAAAGAAGCCAACGAAAGCCCTAATGAAGCTTACAGAGAAGGAAAATTTGGATCTACTTGCTGACGCCTCCTTAGTTGTTTATCCCATCATCCCAGGACACCATAGAACAAATTTTGGAGGTTTTTGAGCATTTTTTGCGCTTTTGGTGGTTTTTTCAAAAATCTGGAAATTTGGCTTTAGCAAAAGCATCACGCAACGGCGTGATACTTTTTCTTATAACACTTAAAATGATAAAAATCTGCATGTATGGATGCATATTCACCTCTACATCACATATATGAGATCAGGTCAACATGTCCCCCTCTAATTTTGAAGAAAATGCAAAAAACCTCAAGTTTTTCATGCTACTGCCATGCTTTTTACCTTTACGCAATGCTTCTAGAGTGAGGTTGGGAGAACCAATTTTTGAAGGCCTTCCATTGGGTACTTTCTTAGTTTTGAGGGTGAAATGGAAAGAAGGAACATAGGGCTACCTAGCCTAAATTCCATATTTGCAAATTGGCTCGTAAAAGTTAGTCAAAATCAACTCCAAAGTGGTGCGATGCTTCTTTTGGGAGGCACAATGCTTCTGTCATTGGATTCCATTGGACAATTTTCAACTCAGGAAAACTCAAAATTTCGAAGTGTAGCTATACCACGAGGTGTCTTTTGGGTGGAAGATTTTTCTTTTGCCTCTCCTTATGAAAGAATGATGTAATTTATCTAGGATACATGAACTCCTATTTATTAGATAAATTTGAGGAAGTAGTTTCTAACTTCCCTAGATTCTAGGTAAGGACTCATGCAATACATTTATGATATGTTTTAGATCATATTTCGACCCAAAGACGTGTCATGAACTCTATTTTTCTATATTTATTCCACCTCAAGTCATTTTATAGGTTGGATAGTTTTTATTTGCAGTGGCACTATTGTACAAACTCTGTTTTCAGTGAAATCAAAGGATGTTGCAGCTATACTCCTGAGATTCCAGTGGTATGCTTTTGAAAATTGTTTCTTCTATGTTACTTCATCAATTGAAATTTTATGTTACCTTTTCCATCACATGCATGCTTTTGTATGTTAATCTTATGAGATTATAAATAGAAATCATTACTTTCTATGCTCTATTTTATAAGATTTTCATGCATGTGTTTACTCTTCTAATGGATGAATTCATTTAAATTCTCATTCTCACTCCTCTTTCAAAACCCAATACACAATGAAAATTAAGTATGTTCATGAGTTTACCTAGCTAGCCTCATCCTTGTTTCTACAACTTAACCTTTGAAATCATACCTAAACCTTAGACCTAGTTCCTTGACCGCCATTCCTATCTAACAAAAGCTCAAAACAAAAAAAACCTTATTCTAATGAGTATCATAACTAGCCTAAGATCATTATATATCTAGTCATCTCATTGGCTACAAAGTGACATTGATAGAGCCCTCTCTAGTTGTGGTAAGGTTAGCTACCTGACCTAAAGGTTGGTTTGAGGTTACCTCCTTCAATTCCATTCTCAGCCTTGGGAAACGGGGGGAGTGATAAAATTTTTGGCACTATTTTAGGGGAGTGATCTAAAAAATTTCCCTGGGGATACTTCTTTTAGTTTACTAAAATTTAGACTGGTGGGTGACAATTTCTAGCATTCGAAGAAGGATGAGTTCCTAAATTCGAGCCAAAGTGAAAATTCTCTAAGACATTGGCTTCTAAAAGACAAACTAGGTAAAATATATACCCAAATCCTTCGCCTATTTGTAATGACCCGAAGAGTCTTTTAATAAAGCATAAAACAAATGTCTCAGAAAATTGGAAAGGTTATTCCTCCACTTGTGAAATCCAATCCTTGCCTACGAGGCTAATTGCTCTAGAAAGTTTGTCCTTTAATTTTGAATTCGAGACATCCTTGTTCAGGTCTAAGTCTAAATCCTTTCTCTTAGAAACTTTCTTTAACCCCATCGATTTTGAGACCTACTTTCCATTTTCTGAGTCTTCCTATTTCGAGCTTGATAGTGAAATCTGGTCTAATTTTCATAAACTGCAAGGTTTGGTCAATAAGATTCAAATAACTTCTGAAAAAGATTATTTCCAATACCAACATCAATTTTTTTCTTCACCACCTACTATTACACCTTCTCACTCAGTTGCATCATCATCTCCCACTTTCATTCCATCATTACGTCTGCAAGTATTCACTCCATCAACACATTCGCAACCCCCTCCATTAGTCATGGTCAAATTTTCTCTGTTGATCCGACCGGCACAACTCACTGCACTACCTCGGAAATATGGTCAAATATTTCCTCTTTTTGATGGAACATCAGAGGTTACTTCTCACCAACACATTTTAAAAGTAATTGATTTCATCGACCTTGAAGAAATTGATAATGATGACACCAAGATGCGCATCTTAGCACATAGTTTCTCATGAGAGGTAAAGAAATGGTTTCGCTCCCTAAAAGTTGGTTCAGTAGGTAATTCACAGCAGCTGATTCACTTGTTTATGGAAAAATGGGAGGAGAAGAGGAATCAATTATAGATTCTAGCTAAATACGATGCCTTGAAAAGAAATCATAATGACCCCGTACAATAATTCACAGCTTGGTTCAACAGAATTTTTGATTCCATTCCTAAAAATATCAAGCCTCTACCAGGCCTTGCATTACTTCATTACCCTGATGGTTTTGATCCTGACATGGCTTACCAACTGAGAGAAAGAAACCCATCTACCCTTGAATAAATGCAGAGAAATACAGTGAGCGTTGAAGAAAATTTGATGATCAAGAAGTCAAAAATTAAGACAGAGAAAAGCATGACCATCAAGGAAGAAAAATCCACTTCATCAGAGCTAAAAATTGACACCTTGATTAAAAAATGGAGAAAATGATGGGAAAAATGACCATCGTGAATATACAAGTTGAACCCTCAATTAGAAATCCCAATTTCAGGGGTCAAAATTAGCAGCCTCGATACAAGATCAACAAAAGTGAACAAATGGGTTAGGATCCACAAAGTCAGCAGAAAATTCACACCCCATTTTAGAAAAATTACATTGAAGACCCTGATGAAGAAGAATAAGATGAGATTTCAGGTGAAAATCATTTTTTCGAGGAAAATCAACAACATATTTTCCTCACCGAAGAAGATCAATTTTCTGTAAAAATGTATGCACTAGATGATTAGAAATATGTATTTTCAAATGCTGATTTGTTATTAGTATGGACAAAATATTAATAGAGGGGATATCATAATGCTCTTACTCAAGTACAAAGGCAGTGAGGTGTGAGGAATAGGAATGTGCCTATTACCTCAATCCGAAAAACATAATTCTAAAATAGAGGTTCATCACAAAGAGACTGCGACTTCAAATTAGAGCAAAGATAAAGGAACCATTGTTCCTAATCATGTGAAAGGCACTGAAGCTTCTACCAGCTGTCAGAAGAAAGATAAAAAAAAATCAATATGGAGGACAAATAAAGGAGACTCCACACAAATATCAACTTGAGAAGAAAGATGTATCATCTAAACAGGTAGAAAGACATTTTTCTCCTTTTAGCCTTGAAAATAAAAGCCAAGACGAGTATAAGTTTCAAGTAGCCAAGCTGCTTAGGGTAGATCATATGTCTAATATGGTCAATGTGAGTGATGATCAACCATAACTTTTATTTGGTCTTGTTGTTGATGGTGGCTTAAAATATAGTGAAGTCTCTTAGTTTTATCTTAGCCTCAAAATCCATGATTTTATCCTTCATAATTCCATGCTTGATTCTGGAGCATCTCACAACCTTATGCCTAAAGCCATCATGGAAAAACTAGGTTTGGATATCACAAGACCCTACCATGACCTTTACTCTTTTGATTTAGGGAGGGTTAAATGTCTTGGCCCCATTAAATATCTAGTGGTGTCTTTAGAGAAAATTATGGCTAAGAATGTCCTCATGGACGTTGTTGTGGCAGATATCCCTCCTAGATATGGAATGTTTCCCTCTCGGTCATGGGGAGAAAAACTTAGAGGCACCTTGCAGCTCGACTCTTCCTATGCTACAATACCGGTCTTTGGGCAACTCAGAAAACTATACCGAGAAAATAAGATGAAATACATTATCAATAGCAAATAAAATCCCAATAATCACCCTATACATGTTGTTCACATGGATTTAGATTCTTTTATCTTATTCAATGATGAATTTTTATCATCTTCAGAATTTTTGATGGAAGAAAAAACATAAAATTCAGGAATTTCAAATTTTGTTTTAAGGATTTTGAGTGAAAAAAAAAACAAGAAAATATTCTAAGTGGGTTGGAGCCAATTTCATCAGCAATAGTAAAGAAAAAAGAACCTATTGGTACAACAGACATTTCTCAAACAACTAGTCACAATCAATCATCTAAATCAAAACTTCCCAATGATGAAAATGGTATGTGGACCATGGATTTCGATGGAGCTTTAGGTGAGGAAGGAACTGGGATTGGAGTGTGGATTCATAGACCTATGAATAAATCACTTAACCTTCCACACAATGTCTGTATGTCTTCTTTCAAATTGGCATTTGATTGTTCAAACAATGAAGAACAGTATGAGGTTTTGATAGTGGGTCTAAAAATTCTCAAGAAATTAGGTTCCAAGAAAATTTATGTGTATGGTGACTCCAAATTGGTAAAAAATCAAGTTAAAGGGGAATACTCGGCCAAGCATCCTAGAATGCGAGCTTACTGAAATGCAGTGCTAGATATCCTCAACACCTTCACTGACTATACTTTGTTATTGATTCCAAGGGACAACAATGTTATTGCTAATTCTCTTGCCACTTCAGCTAGCATGTTCAAAATTCCACTTTATCCCAACAATAAGTATGAAATTAACGTCAAGCATCGCCTTCATGTTCCAGATAATGTTCAGTATTGACAAGTTTTCCAAGATGACAAGAAAATCAGCAACTTCTTGTAGATGGAAGAGGAGTTTGTGAGTTCACAAATAGATGATCAATTTTATGAAGATGACCAAGAAATGCAAGCAACAAAAATGAAATCACTTCAGTTGAAAGATAACTCCATTCCAAGAGGTCTTGTGCCTTTGGAGGATATTTTTGACCAATTATGATGTTGCATGAAAACCAACAATGATGCCAACAAAAGTAGGAGTGGAAGACCTCAATATTGGCACTCCTGAAAAGCCCAATACGGTCAAGATTTCAAAATCCTTTAGCTCTGAAATGAAAGGTAAATATGCAACATTAATGTCTTAGTTTTTTGATGTTTTGCATGGGATTTTTCTAATATGAAAGTGTATGGTAACAACAAAATTCAACACACCATTCCTTTAAAACTTGGTCAGAAACCTTTCCTCTAGAAACTAAGGAGAATGAATCCCAAGTTGTTTCCTTCCATTCAAAAAGAGGTAAAAAAGTTGTATACTGCTGGTATTATTTTTCCTCTTCATTTTTCAAATAGTATGTCGAACTTAGTGCCAGTAAGAAAGAAGAATGGTGAGATTCACTTGTGCATAGATTTTAGAAATCTGAATAAAGTATCGCTGAAAGACAACTAACCACTTACAAATATGGATCATATTCTACAAAAGGTGGTTGGTTCTTCTAGAATTTCATTACTAGATGGATATTCTTGGTACAATTAGAATTTAGTTCATCTGAATGATCAAGAGAACAAAACCTTTACAAATCCATGGGGTAATTTTATGTATGCTAAAATTCCCTTTGGATTAAATAATGCAGGAGAAAATTTTCAGCGAGTGATGGATATTGCCTTTGCCAATGAAAATTATGTTTTTTTCGTCATTTATCTCGATGGCATCATAGTTTTTTCCAAGACAGATGAAGAACACTTAAAGCATTTGAAGGAATTTTTTCAGAAATGCAGAAAATTTGGCATCTCGCTGAATCCAATGAAGAGCTTGTTCACTATGGAAGAAGGGAAATTTCTTGGTCATATCATATCTAAAGAAGACATCCGAATAGATCCTTCAAGGATTGAGGAAATTTAGAATTTGGACTATCCTAGAAGCAAGAAATAAATTCAGTCATTCAATGGTAAAATAAACTTCTTGAGAAGGTTTATTCCTAACCTTTTTTAACATTTAAGAGAAATCACTAATATGTTGAAGAAAGAAAACAAGGTGAAGTGTTCCGATGAGGCAACTAAATCATTCAATCAAGTTAAGTTTGCCTTACCTCATTCTCCTATACTTATCAGCCTTGATTATACACTTGATTTTATCATCTTTTCTTTTGCTTCTTAACATACTCTAAGTTTGTCCTCATGCAAAATAAAGATCGGAAAATAGAGCAACCCATCACCTTCTTCAGTAGAACCATAAGAGACACAACCTTCAAATACAATATCATTGAGAAACATGCATTGGAGCTAGTTAAAGAATTGAATTACTTCCGAGTGTATATTCTTCACTGTCATGTTCTTTCATATGTCCCAAATGTTGTTGTCAAAGATGTTCTCACACAGAATGATCCTGAAGGCTGATGTGGTAAGTGGATAGTTGCCATGTTGGAGTATGAATTGGAAATAAAACCTACAAATATGATCAAAGGATAAGGCTTGGCTAAGCTCATGGAAGACTCAAACTTGCATTCCTTGGACATCAATTTTATTGATGCATTATCTGAGCATGAAGCTGATCCATTACCTCAGGTATTTGAAATTTGTTCTTCATCACCATGGTATGTTGATATTATTCATGTATTGCAACATTTGAATCTCCTCCCATCTTGCCTAGAAGTAAAGGTAGATCTTTGAAGTTGAAGGCTCTTAAGTATTTCATTCTTAACAATGCTTTGTATTGGAAAGATCCGGGCGGAATTTTGTTGAATTGTTCGATAGAAGGAGAAGTTGATAAGGTGATAAAATAATTTCATAAAGGTGATTATGGTGGTCATATTTTCTGGAATATTATAGTAAACAAGATACTGAGAGCTGGATTTTATTGGCCTAGCTTGTTTTCCAGAGGTTTATAAGACTGTCATGTGCTGTCATGAGTGTCAAATATTTTACGAAAAAAAGAAAAATCATATCGCTTCCTTTGAAACCAATTGCAGTTCAAGCACCCTTCTAGCAATGGGGTCTTGATTTCATTGGAAAGGTTCATCCTCCATCATCAACTCAACATAAGTGGATACTCACTACCACTGATTACTTCATAGAGTGGATCGAATCCATCACCATGAGGCAAGCTACATAGACCATCATTATTCAGTTTTTGGAGAGCAATATCTTGCCTCGTTTTGGCTACCCATAGAAAATTATCACTAACAATGCAGCCTCCTTCAAGTCCAAAAATATGATTGAATTTTGTGATAAATATCACATAATACTTGGGAATTCTACAACATGATATCCTTAAGGCAATGATTTGGCTGAATCATCAAACAAATAATTGGTGAACATAATAAAGAAATTTCTACAAGAGAATAAAAGAAATTGGCACAAGAAGCTCATAAATTCTCTACGAGTGGACAGAGTTAACACAAAGAGATCAATTAGCATGTCACCTTTTCAGTTAGTGTATGGTGTCGATGCAGTGTTTCCCACTTCTCTAGAAGTATCAGTGATGAAATTTTTTCAAGAGATAGATAGTAAGCCAAGTGATATTCAACAAAGAATAAGTCAAATGATTCATCTGCGATAGTCAAGAGAAGAATTTTTGAATCACACTTCAAAATTTCAGGAGAAAATTAAGAATATCTATGATAAGAAGACCAAATTTGATGATTTTAAGTTAGGATATGTTGTTCTGCGATTGGATGTCTGAAATGAAGACAAAGGTAAGCATGGTATGTTTGATAACCTATGGAAAGGCCCATACAAGATTATAACATTAAGGGGAAATAAGGAATTTTTTTTAGAAGATCTCGATGTATAAGTAAATTCCGAGAGGACCGGTGAATAGTAGGTTCCTAAAACATTACCTTACCTAATCTTGAAGAAAAGGGTTCACTTTCATTGTAAATATCTCTTTTATTTGATGTCAAAGAATAAGGAAGTTGTTGCAGAAGTATGAATCCCAATGAGAAGGCCATGAGGCTTCTATTACCAACTGATGTTTTTCTTTTAAATGTTGAAAATTCAACAAGAAATGTGTGTATAATTTAATTTTCCTTTAATTAAATTGGAAAATAAAATGTAATATTATCTCATAATCACTTGTAATGGTTAACTAAGTGTGATAAACTTAGTTAGCTCATGAATTTTGAGTTGAGGGTGGTTGGTGAGGCATGCAGAGTAATTCTATTAGTTATGGAGTTCGAGTTGCAGTTAGTGCATTAGTTTAATACATGAGAAATCAGTTAACTCAATTAATTGAGTTAAATTCAATTGAACTAGGTGTAACTATTTGTTGCACTAGTGAAAGGTCAAGTGAATTAAATCAGATTTAATTCACATGCATTGATCTGTCATGCAACTAATGATTTAATATTAACAGTTGCATGCATGTTAGCTTTAGTGGAGACCCAGTTGAGACAAAGGTTAAAGGGATGTTAACTATCAGTTGTGTAATTAGTAGACTACCTACATGCAATAAAACAACCATAGGATTTCCCATGAGCATTTCATAGTATTGGAAGGCTGAATTTCCTAAATAATAGGGATTTCATTGCACATGAATTGTGCAAGGTAAGCAGGCTGAGAAGAGGATGAAAATTGGTAAGTGTTGGTGGATTTTTTCTGGATCAATGTGAGACAGTAAAGATAGTGCATCAAACTCTTTTGAGAATAGTGCATTGTATTGTTTCATGATTCCTTGGTTCATCATACAATAGAAGATAGAGGGGTTTTGAGCAGCAAGCTTTCCTTGGGAAAATATTTGTGTTGTGGATTGATTTTCTTCTTTATTTACTTGTTGTGATTGGTGATTGTGTTTATTTTCTGTAATTGATTTGTAAAAGGGTTTAGTATATTTCTTTAGAATATGGCATGATCATATTGAATCCATTGGTATACATATTATTTGTATAATTTCTACATGGTATCAGAGCGCAGGAAATCACTATAGTAGAGAAGAAATTGAGTTTGTGACTGAATAACATTCTAATTTTCAAAATTATTATTTGGTGTGACATCGGATCAAGATGGATTTCAATAGCTTGAGATTGGAGTATGCACTCAAGGGAAGCTCTAATTATATTGCGTGGCGAGATAGGATGGAGGCAGTTCTCGAGGAAAATGGATTGAAAGAATTAATTGATAATGACATTACCAAACCTGCAGCAGCATATGTCACTCTTATTGATGCTTGGAAAAAGAAGGTTGCAATGGTGAGGATGATATTACTGGAGGTAGTACGAGACCACATTATCTCAAGTATCCATGGAAAAGAAAATCCATATGCAATGTGGAAGGCTTTGACAGATCTGTTTTAGAGTAGTAGTGACCACATAAAATTGGCACTGAAAGGCAAGCTTAGGAAAGTCAAAATGGAGAAAGGCAATAATATTCCAAAATATTTAACCAAGTTTTTCAAATGTTTAGATGAGCTTGGGATCATCGGAATTAATATTGGGGATGATGACTTGGTGAGCCTAGCTCTTCTAGGCCTTCCAAAGAGTTGGCATAGTTATCAGGACTCTTTCAATGGGAGGGAGAAGTTGCCAGATTGGGAATGAATTTGATCGTATCTGGTGCAAGAATAATTCAAGTGGAATACCAGGGATGGATCCTCATCTAGGAAAGATGATGAGGAAAATTTCATCTTTGATGGAAAGATGAAGAAGGGGAAGGGAAATAAATCCTATTCTAAATCTGAGACCAACAAAAAAGGCAAGAAGCATGACATGTCCAGAGTGAAGTTTTTTCACTGTTATGAGCATGGAAATTATGCCACCAATTGTCCACAAAATAAGAATAATAATAAGGCTTCAGGATCTACAACTGGTGAGGATTTGGCATTGCAATTTGAGTTGGAATTCTTTCTCATCGCATGCATGGTGTCAAGTGCGATGGGATCAGGTTTGTACTTGGATAATGGTGCATCCTTCCACATGACGAGAGACAAACAAATTTTCAGTAGCTTGGAGGAGAAGCACCTCCAAATGCATATAAAAATGGGTGATGATGGAAGGTATAACGCTACTAGGATTGGTACAGTTAGTTTACAAATATAATCAGGTAAACCCTTCTTATTAAAAGATGTAATGCATGTACCAGGATTGAAAAAGAATTTAGTTTTGGTTGCAATGTTGGAGGATAGAGGTTATGATTTGGTTTTTAGTGAAGGGAAAGCCTTCCTTCAACACAAAGTCACAAGACAAGCCAAGAATATTTTGATTCATGTGAAGAATCTCTATAAACTTGATGTATATGGATGCGCAACATTTAAGGGTAAGGCAGACAAACTAGTGAGCTAGGAGGGTAAGGCAGACAAAGTGGTGAGCGGGGATGAGGGTGAGTTATGGCACAAGAGATTGGGCCATCTACACCACGGAGCCTTGAAGGTCATGCAGCACATTTCTACGGGACTTCCCAAGGGTACTCTTGCGGAGATAGACACATGCAAGGGATGTACTATGGGGAAGTATTAAAAGGCCATTTTTCATGAGAAGGAGAACCGAGCAGCAAAAATCCTTGAGAGAGTTCTCTCAGACAGGTGCGGACCATTCTCTACAGCTTCAATAGAAAATCACAGGTATTATGTGATATTCTTTGATAATTTTTCTAGAAAGTGTTGGATCTACTTGATGAAAAATAAATATCAGACGTTCTCAAAATTTTGTGAGTTCAAAGAACTAGTGCAGAAAGACATGGGGAAGCATGTGAAGGCTCTTAGGAGTGACAATGGTGGTGAGAAAATGTCTAATTAATTCAAGAAATTCTGTAGAAAAGAAGGAATTATGAGAGAGTTTATTGCGCCTCATAACCCACAATAGAATGGGGTCACAAAAAGAAAGAACAGAACAATTGTGGGTGCATCACGAGCGATGTTTCATGATTAGGGCCTACCATTGCATCTGTGGGTGGAGGCATGTAACATAGCGGTATTTGTGCAGAACCGTATTCCTCATTGGATACTTGGCATGAATACACCAGAGGAGGCTTTTCTAGTTAGACGCTCGATGTTTCAAATTTTAAAATTTTTGGCTCATTTGTCTATTGCAATGTGACCAAAGATTCTAGGAAGAAGCTTGAACCAAAAGATGAGATTGGGATATTTTTGGAGTACATTGATACTCCCCAGAACTATCAGGTGTATTTTCCAAACAAAAGGATGACTTTTTTGATAGGAGATATAAAATTTGATGAGGAGAAAGCCATGTGATTGTCCCTTGAGAGGGAGATGGATTTTCATGTAGATGAGGAACTCTTGGTTCCAAAGGATGAACCTCCAGATGTCGATAAGCCACATGTGGAGGATCATGGAGTGGAAGAAAAAACTCATGCAGATCCATCCACTATAAATGCTTGAAGGTGCACCACGGAAGCTGATAGATTGAGACTTGATGCACCATAACATGTAGGAGCACCTAATTCACTGCACAGATAGAGACAGTCTCCAGACAAGTTTACTAGATACATGGCTCTTATGAGCAAGTGTATTGCGATAGAACCATTCTCCTTTGGGGCAGCAATGAAACAACCAATTTGGGTTGACGCCATGGTTGAGGAGTATGAATCCATCGTCAAGAACAGGGCATGGGAAGTTGTCCCAAGACTAGTCGAAAAATCAGTGGTTGGGTCTAAATGGATCTATAAGGTGAAGCAGGTGGCAGATGGGAGTGTGGAGAAGTTCAAGGCTAGATGTTTAGCCCTAGGATTCTCACAAGTTGAGGGGATTGAATATGAGGATATTTTCACACCAATTTCGAGATACTCATCGATTAGATCTATCCTTGCACTCTCAGCACAGATGGGGTGGCAGATACATCAGATGGATGTGAAGACTATGTTTCTTAATGGATTTATTAAGGAAGAAGTGTACATAGAGCAGCTAAAAGGTTTTGATACCTTTGACAATGGCATGTGTGCAAACTTAATCTGTATTGGATTGGGCTTCATTAAGAGTGAAGAAAATGTAAACTTGTACTAGATTGTGGTTGATGGTGAGCTCTTGATTATCGTAATTTATGTTGAGGATCTAATTTTGACAGGTGATGAGCAACTGATAATTTCTTGAAAAGAGGATCTTGCAAGAGAGTTTGAAATGAAGGACATGGGGCTCCTTCACTATTTCCTTGGTTTGGAAATATGGCAGTGGGATGGTGACCTATTTGTTTCTAAAGGAAAGTATGCCAAAGAGATTCTGAGTAAATTTCACATGGAGAGATGTAAAGCCGTGGAGACTCCTCTTCCAAGAAACTAGAGAAAGGAGGATGCTACTTCAGGTGAGGTAGTGGACACTACTATTTAGAGGCAGCTTGTGGGTTCACTGATGTGCTTGTTGAATACCAGACCATGCATTTTCTACGCAGTTAACCAACTGAGTCAAGATATGGTAAAGCCGACCAAGATATTTTGGAAGGTGAGGAAGCATGTCTTGAGATATCTCAGGGGAACTAAAAAGTATGGATTATGGTATAGACAGATAGAGGGACTGAAGCTTCAAGGCTTCACCGATGTAGAGTGGGTAGGTAGCCCATCAGACAGAAAGAGCACATTAGGAGGGATCTTCAGCATAGGATCAACAATAGTTTCTTGGTACAACAAGAAGCAGAGAACTGTGGAACTCAGTTCAGATGAGGAAGAGTACATGGAAGCAAGTCAGGCTACATGTGAGGCCATCTAGATGAGGAAGATTTTGGTTGGTTTGTTTGGTTCTCATATGGATCTGATGGTGATACATTGTGATAAAAAGAGTTGCATTAAACTCTTGGTTAATCCACTATTCCATGATAGGTCCAAGAATATAGACATCCGGTACAACCATCACAGAGATTTTGTTCAGAGGTGCATTATGTTACTTCAGTACATTCCCACGGAATATCGAGATGTAGATATTCTGATGAAGGCACTCACGAGGAGAAAATTCAAATACCATAGAGGCAGGATCAAGGTAAATGGTAATCCCTTTCTTGTTGAGAGGGAGTGTTGAAAAGTCAACAAGAAATGTGTGTCTAAATTAATTTTCCCTTAATTAAAATGCACAATAAAATGTAACATTATCTCATAATCACTTGTAATAGTTAACTGAGGGTGATATACTCAGTTAGCTCATGAATTTCGAGTTTAGGGTGGTTGATGAGGCATGCAGAGTGATTTTATTAGTTATGGAGTTTGAGTTGCAGTTAGTGCACTAGTTTAATGCATTAGAAATCAATTAACTCAATTAATTGAGTTAAAGTCAGTTGAGCTAGTTGTAACTGTTTGTTGCACTAGTGAGAGGTAAAGTGAATTAAATCAGATTTAATTCACATGTAGTGATATGTCATGCAACTGATAATTTACTATTAATAGCTACATGCATGTTAGTTCCAGTGGAGACCCAATTGAGACAAAGTTTAAAACAAGTTTCCATTTACAATAAATGACCTTCTAACCATTTTACTAACTTTATTCCTATTTTAGAGCCTAGGAAATGACTTTATTCTAGAGTCCTATTTTTACTTAAAAAAATACTATTTCTAAGTATCTCTAATATTTATTAAATATTCTAATTTAATAAATATATTTATCCTAACTTTACATTATTTAATTTATGTATTTTTGGATTTATAATTGTCTTATGAAAGAGGCTAACATTCCCCCCTTCAAGGATAAATCCAAAATAAGAACGAGGAACCATCTTCCAAGTTCTTAAGTTGATGCTGAAAAAAATATTCAATATAAAGAGACCATGAGTCAGTTGTATGTTTTATTCATCTTTGAATGTTGCTTGAAAACTCCATCACATGCCAAGTTGCAAAAGGATTCATCTATACTTTGTGTGAAATCAACATCCTTTCTCCACTGACAAAATTTGTTGAATGCCCACTGGCTGATGATATAAAAAAACAACTCACTGTTGCTTTTGTTGTGTTGAAAACTTCTCACTACTTCTTTGCTATTGACTGCCCACTGGAAAATTTGTTTATGCCCACTGGCTGTTGAAGATGCCCACTGGCTACTTTTTCTGGTTTTGTCGAGACTTTCAGTCTGACAACCACCATCAATTTCATTGACATTTTCCCCCCTTTGTCAACTGAAAGGAGAGACACTTCTCTGGAAAGTATTCCTGAGCTCCCCCCCTTCAGGTGTAGGAGCTTTACACTGATGTACTCCCACATTCAACTGCATGAGAGTACTATCATCATTTCACTCTTGGCTACACTATGTGTGATCGTATTTGGTTGTAGAACGAAGACAATATTTTGACTGTGGATGACCATTTCCAAGGGTCGATCCATTCATAATGTATCTTAAATCTGGCTGTTTGTTGATTGTGACATTTCTCTGAGGAATTATTGGGCTTGCCAAAATAGCGACAAGGATGGAGATCAAAACACTAATCTTCCATATGACTGGTTCTTTGAAAATGAGAACATATTGGGTGGACTTCAACTTCAAGTTGCATGCAATTTTTTTTGTCTGCAACTTTGTGTTTCATGCATTGTTGGTTTTCTGCAACTTTCTCAGAACTTGCCGAGGTGAGTTGTGCAAGAAATCCTACACTGACAAACTGAATTGGCTTGGAATAATATGGGATATGTAAGTTGGTGTCACCATTGACATATCCAAAGCCTCATCGATTCTTGTTATTTTGAATTTCTTCCCATGGCTTGATGATGGTCTTGGAAATTGGAACTGGAACAAATTCGACACTTGAAGCTGTTTGAATGAATGAATTATCATCTGGATGGTTCAAAGACTTTAAAGTATCACTCTTTTCTTGTAATTCATGCCTTTGACGTTGTGACTCAAGTTGAAGAAACTCAATGGTTTCTTTTGTTTGTTGTATATTACATGAAAGATTAGAAAGAGTTTCTTTGTTGATGTGCACCATGTCTTCATCATTGGAGATGATAAAACTGTGAGAATTTTTAACAACTGAATATGTTGTTCCATCTGAACTTGCTCACTTGAAATCAGGCTCTCTTGTCGGAGATGTCGTGCTTTGAACTGTTTCACTTGATTTTGGTACTTGAAGGACAAGCTCACTTGCTATGTGGCTTGAACGGCACGCTCGCTTTATGTGTTTCTTTCTTGGAACACTTGCTAGAATTGAAGAATTTTCTTGCTTAAACTCTAGAATTCACGCTCGCTTGATGTTTTCTTGAACACTCACTTGAATTACTTTATGACTTCATGCTCACTTGAATGAATAGCCACGCTCGCTTGATGTCGATCTCAACTTTCTTGATTGGTGTTAGAGTTGAACTTGTTTGGTTGCTTTGATGGTTACTGCAATGAACTTTAGTCTAGCTCGCTTGAAGGTTTGAACTTTGTACTGTCATGACGCCAATTTCTTGAATGAATACTCACGCTCACTTGTAGGAGATGTGAACTTGTTGCTTGTTTTCTTTTGAGTTAAAACTCATGCACTCACTTGATTTTTCTTTAAAGAAAGGGTGTCGAACACTGTCGAAAATGAACCCGAGAAATCTTACAATGATTTTAATGATTCACTTTAAAAACAACGAATTCACTTGTCCTCTTAAAAATTCATTAACAATGAATTTTTAATGATTCACTTAAATCAATGAATTTTATTAGAATTTCTTAAATGGATTTTCAAGAACGATGATGTAGACTTTTCTTTGAAATGCTAGAGTTTCCAAATTCATGAACTTGATTGTATTGAGTGAAGTAGAATGCTGATGTTGAAAACTTTGATTATTTGTTGTAGGTGCGTATATGCATGTGTTGAGTTTAATTATCCTTCCTTGTAGCTATTTCGATACATGTGTTGTGCTTGCTTGCATTGAATTTTATGTGTGCATTAAATGAGACCATTTAGGTGTCAAAACTAGACACAAATCACAAGCAGAATAATGAAGCCATAAATATATGCACCATCACCAAACACACATGGTGTACCTAATATCCCCTTATTCAATTTCAGACGCATCTAGGACACTTGAACACCACAAATAATGTCTTTATTGAGTATTGAGATCAACAACCTTTCATCTTTTACAACATTTCCACTGAAGCTTTCTCAAACAATGAGAATTTGATGCTTGCAATTTTTGGAAACAAATGTCTTCAAAAAATGTGTGCACTGATCGCTCACACCTTATTACTCCAAGTTACAGCTTAATACTCCACTTAAAAGAAGCACACTTATCTCTCCAAATACTCCTTATGTCTTCAAAAACACTTTTTGTTTTCAATTTTCAAATTTACACTTCACAAAATCACTTCAAAATTCAACTTATCACTCCATTACAAAAAATATATATATATTTTATCTCTCCAACAAAGAGTCAAAGTTCAGACCAAGCTGATAACCATCCACTTGCTTCTTCGGTTTTATAATAATCTCTTTTGTAACACAATTTATGCTATCTATAATGTGTCTGAAATTTCATTGATAAGTTTTTGAATGGGTGACCACCTCTTAAAAACAACACAACTAAATCTAGCCATAGAGAATTTACCCACTTTCTATAAAAGTTCAGGTTTGACTATTGGCCAGACTTTCAGTTCCGCAATAATACAAATGTCAAAATTATAGGAATCTCTATCGGAGCAGCACGCCAAAATGATAACAGTGCAGCGTCCTGAGTCCATGTCAAATTGGAAATATGAATTCCTAGTGTTGGAAGTAAGCAGCTACATATATCTCCAATCTTATTTAATGCTTAGCACATTATTGAAAAATATTTGTGCATGTTGCCGTCACAGCCCACCATTGATGAGAATTAAAAAACAACGCATCTCTACAGATCAACAAAATCTGATTTTCAATGTTTCTGAAATATACCCATTGGCATTCATTCTTTCTCTACCCAATCACACCCACCGTCACTTAAATATGTAGGGAAGGTGTGAATATACAATGCTTCTTTCTCTCCCCAATATTCAACAAAAAACTAAAAACATAATCACTCACCAATCACGATAACCGTTGGCTTGTAAGGACACGCAGGAGGTGATGTTTTGTTGAGATTAGTTATATCAGACTGTTTTGTGTTGGCTGACTACAAAAAATGTTGTAAATCATATAGATTTTGAAACATTTACAGAAAAAGAAAAAAAAGAAAAAAAAAAAAAAAAAATATATATATATATATATATATATATATATATATATATTTACGACAGTCCCTGTAGGAGAACTGGAGGGATTTCTCCACACGTTCTCTAGAAATGCGGATGCAGTCTTCCACTACTAGATGGGGTTCTCTAAAAATGCTCCAAACGTAGCAGTTCTTCCACCACAAGTGCGCTCTATTTCAAATGCTAGATTCTAAAATTCGCAGAATTTGTTGCACCACTGAGCCTGCACAATATTACTGAATCCTGAATGAAAACATTCAAACCGCATGCACATCAAAGGATTTGATGCCTTTGAGCCATGCTGGATCTCAAAATTCTCACGGTCATTTCAAACTCGAGGACTCCCGATGAAACAATCATTTGCTGACCAATTCAATGGATTTTTCCAGGAACTTGTAGAGCTGGAATCTACTCCTCACATCTATTGCAACATTACTGTAGCTCTGATACCGCATGTAGATAGAGAAGCATCCTCAGACACATAACTTTATTTATCATGGAAAAATATTACACAACAAATTGCAGTAGTTTACAAACGTAAACTCTCACTACAATGAAATTAGGAAACTAACCTATTTATAAGCTCTATGTTCTAACTTAATTTAGTTATGGATCACTTGGAAAACCAACAAGTGTCCATTTACAATAAATGACCTTCTAACCATTCTACTAACTTTATTCCTATTTTAGAGCCTAGGAAACAACTCTATTCTAGAGTCCTATTTTTACTTAACAAAATACTATTTCTAAGTATCTCTAATATTTATTAAATATTATAATTTAATAAATATATTTATCCTAACTTTACATTATTTAATTTATGTATTTTTGGATTTATAATTGTCTTATGAAAGAGGCTAATAATTTTATACAAAAAATTTGTAGAATGATTCAGTATCTTGCTTTAGGATATTGCATGATCAGATTGAATCCATTGGTATACATATTTTTTGTATAATTTCTATATTAAAAGTTTAAAAAGTCAAGTCATTTTTAGAGTCAAAGTCATTTTCTGTTTTAGTTAATCATTTCAGTTTGTCGAAGTTTTTCAATTTCTAGTTTTGACTCCATATCCCAATGGATGAGGCTACCTGATATATAGTGTTATTGACACTTCCTGAAGGAGCTTCCTCCTCATCCGGAGCCAATGTTAGTGTCCAAATTTTCAGTGATCAAAAATACTCTTTTCAGATTTACTTAGTAGTGGTCCTAGGTCAAAATTTCACATTTCAAGTCAGTTTCAAATAAAATTTTGTTCACTGAATATGTCTAAGTCTGAAATGATACTCCCTACAATCCATTCATGGTCATTATTTAGGGTCTGAGATCATTCACCACACCTTCATCTAGGTCAAAGTCTAGGTCTCATTTGTTTTGCCACCATAAAAGTCAATTTATGTCATGAAAGAAGGAAAATAGAATTTCATTTTCTCCATACAAGCCATTTGGATAAGGATGTAGTAAATATAGTTAAATAAGTGAAGTTTATTTTCCTTTCATCAAATAAAGTGTGTTTCTTCATTAAAGTTTTTCAAAAAATAATAATTTCTTCAAAAAGTTTGTGATTTCACTAGAAGACAAAAAAGTGACTTTATGATGTTATAAAAGGGAAAAAAGAGACTTCTACAACTCATTGTGTCTTTTGATGTTCGATAGATATCCTCTCTTCTCCCCTTTATACTCCATGGTAGCCAAGGGTTGAAGAAAAAAACAATAAATTTGTGCCAATTTTCTCCTACTATGCTTCTGGAGGTGTTGTGTAGGTGTTGCACTACATTTCTAGCATGCGTTACATTTTTCGTGTTTGAGATCCAAATGAGTCATTCAATATTCAAAACACTTGCACAAGGGTTCACACATCTCCTAAATAGTAATTGGACACCATTCCTACCTCTCTCAAGTCAAATTTCATCATCAAATGGGTGGTTTCCTTCATTAGGTCATCTCCACTACGTTTTTGGTGTTTTTCATCTTTTGCTTGTTTCATCTGATAAAAACCTACTCTAACCATTTAAGACCTTCATACAACATCCATACATCATACCTTAACACTAACTATCACTCACATCCTTCCTTTCCATCAATCTCATCAAAACCCTAATTTTCACTACATTTTGACAGAAAACTAGGAAATTCTTGTGTTTTGATCCTTTTGCCACCTTCCTCATATCCATTTCCAGAAATTTCACTTCCATCCTATTACCAACACACCACCCTACCTCCTCAATTTTTTTTATATTTTTCCCTAGCTTATTTCTACCTCATTTCTACCCCTAAATCCACCCTACCACCATCCTCTGTTTTCTTAATTCTACACCTCCCCTAACCATTTCATCCAGCCAGGGTTTCATCTTGTTGAAAAGAAACATGGAGGATGAAAAGAAGATTCATAAGGGATGCCACCTTTCCAGGTTTGAGCTATCTACCTTGAAATAAATAAATGCCTCTCCTTTTTCCAAGAGATTTTTTGAAAACAATGGTTGTTTGAGGTTTTGTGAGGGGATCAAGGAGGTGGGTTTTCATGGTCAATTGACAAGCCTTTTTGCCACTAGCTTCATAAAAGACAAGGCCATGATAGAAGGAATTTATTTTAACATATTAGGATATGTCATTGCTTTAGCAACATGTATCCCAAACCATGGAGAAATCTAGTTAGAAGGGATGGAATTGGACCTTGAAAACTACAAAATGTTCTTGAAACCTCATTTCAAAGATGCTCCTCAACATATCTTCCCTTTTAGACATTTTCTTGATAAATATGCCCCTTTTATGAATTTAATTATGAAATATTTTACATTTGGAGGGATATTTTCAAGGTTGTACCAATATCATGTCAAGTTATTGATGCACTTCACTGCTACTCAGCCACTCAATTTTCCTAATTATTTGTTCAGAAGTTTGGTCAAGATGATTGAAAAGCTAGAGAGAAAAGTAAAGATCATCACCCAAGTTTATTCCATCATGCATTATTCAAGCTTATTATTTTGCATCATCTTTCAACAATCAATATGTCTTTGGAAAATTTCACGGAGAAATGTGCATCAGCACTTCCTACTAGCCCATCCATCGTCCAGATCACATCATCAGCACTAGCACAACAAAAAGAGGTTGGTGCTCCAAGTAGGAAAGAAAATATATTGAAGGTGCCTAGATTTGAGATCACTAAAACCTATGAGAAAAGAAAGAGGATGGTTTTTCTCCAAAGAACATCAAAGGATTAATTGTACCTGATACCATAGCTAAAAAAAGACAAACAATAGATTAGCCACATATTCATGATAGTGAGCCACTCATGCATGAGGATGAGTCACCATTATAGAAGCACGAAGAAAAATCACCCATGGAGGTTGACATGGTAGAGAAGGTAAAGGAAAAGATAGCTAAGGAGATCATGAGAGAAAAATATGCATAGATATCAGAGTTGAGGGACAACCTCTCAAAGGAAAACTTCTTGATTACCTTCCTACAGCAAGAGAATATGCAGTTGAAGGTTAAGAAACTCCTCCAAAGAAAACCAAAGGAAAACCCCGAGGTAGGTAAGGAAAAAGGAAAGTAATTTGTGGATGTTGAACAGCTGAAATACACAGAGGTTGAAGTAAAGCCTAGGAGGCCAAGAACAAGAGGGTTAACTAAGAAAAAACAACAAGAAAGAAAGCCATCTCCACCACCAGCTTAATTAATTTTTGATGAGTTGATAACTACCGAAATTGCACAAGATAAATATTTTTAGCTTCATATGTTCAATATTCATCTTGATAAGTTTTTGAATAAGGAATAGAGCGATAACAATCTCTAGAGGCATATGGCAAGACACTATTTCACAAGGAATCAAATCGCCAAAGTGAGGGTGAAAAAATTGAGAAAGAAGCTAAAGGAAACCCAAATGAAGCTTAAGGAGAAGGAAACTTTGGATATACTTGATAAGGCCTTCATATTTATTTATCCCATCATCCCAGGACATCATAGAACAAATTTTTGAGAAATTTTTTCATTTTTGGTGATTTTTTCAAAAATATGGAAATTTGGCTTTAACGCGATGCTTTTTCTCATAGCACTTAAAATGAGAAAAAAATCTACATGGATGGATGCATATTCACCTGTGCATCATAGATATGACATCAAGTCAACATGTCACCCTATAATTTTGAAGAAAATTTCAAAAAACAACACTTTTTTCATGCTTCTGCCACCTTTTTTACCTTTGCGCGACGCTTCTGGAGTGAGATTGGGAGAATCAATTTTTTAAGGCCTTGTAATGGGTATTTTATCATTTTTTAGGGTAAAATAGAATGAATACACATAGGGATACCTATCCTAACTTCCATATTTTCAAATTGGTTCTTAAAATTTAGTCAAAATAGGCTCCAAAGTGGCACGACACTTCTGCTGGAAGGCACGACGCTTCTATCATTGGATTTCCTTGGACTATTTTCAACTCAGAAAAAATCCAAATTTCGAACTATAGTTGTCTCATGAGGTGTCTTTTGGGCGGAAGAGTATTTTTTGTGTCTCCTTATGGAGGAATGTTGTAGTTAATCCAAGAGACATGAACTCCTAGTTATTAGCTAAATTTGAGGCAGTGATTTCTAACTTCCCTAGATTCTAGGCAATGACTCATACAATATATCTATGATGTGTTTTAGATCAGAATTCGACCCAATGAGGTTTCATGAACTCTATTTTTATATATTTAGTCCACCTAGAGTCATTTTAGAGGTTGGATAGTTGTTATTTGTAGTCGAGCTATTGTACAAATTTTTTTTTCAGCGAAATCAAAGGATGTTGCAGCTATGCTCATGATATTACAGTGGTATGAATTTGAGCATTGTTTCTTCTTTGTTAATTCATCAAGTTAAATTTTATGTTACATTTTCCATCACATGCATGCTTTTTTATGTTAATATTATGAGTTTATAAACATAAATCATTGTTTTCTATGCTCTGTTTTATAAGATTTTCATGGATGTGTTTACTCTTATGATGAATGAATTCATTTAAATTCTCATTCTGACTCCTTCGCATTCAAAACCCTATACACAATGAAAAATTAAGTATGTTCATGAGTTTACCTACCTGGCCTCATCCTTGTTTCTGTAACTTAACCTTTGAAATCAGACCTAAACCCTAGACCTAGTTCCTTGATTATCATTCCTATCCAACAAAAACTAAGAAAAAACAACACCCTAATCTAATGAGCATCATAGCTAACCTATGATCATTATATATATTCCATCATCTCATTGGATGCAAAGTGACATTGAGAGAGCCCTCTCTAGTTGTGGTAGGGCTAGCTACCTGACCTAAAGGTTTGTTTGAGGTTACCTCCTTTAGGTCCATTCTCAGCCATGGAAAACAGTGGGAGTGATAACATTGCATACCTAGGAGGATTATGTCACTTGAGTGTATGTCGATTGTGGATTCAAAAATATTTCATAAAACAAATGGGCATGATAAAATTCAAGTGATTATCTTTGATCATGCATGTTTCATTTCTAAAATATTATGGAATATGCAATCGATGTAGGGTGTTTAGAAATGTCATTGAGCATTACCTTCATAGCCTTAATTTTTTAGTGGAATATTCATGAGTTTTGGAAATAGTGTAATATCCCTAGATTAATCCTTGAGCTGTAATGAATATATACATATGATATTTACACTAGTGATTCAGTGCATATATACAAAATTTCCTAACTAGATGAGATTCCCTGGAATTTATAAGGGCTCCTTTCAGGGGAATGTTTAAGATATTATATTTTTTCATTCCATGAAGAAGCAATAGAGTGAAATACATGGACTACAAATATCTAATATTCTATATATTTTGTGGGATAATACCTTCACTAGACTATCAATTTTGAAAATTTTGAAGACAATAAGTGTTTTGCATGGAACAGAATTCAATGGTGCAATCAGATTTTTTTAAAATGGCCTACAATAGCGTACCCCTACAAGAAATTTTTTTGTTTGAAAATTATGGTAATATAAAATTTATTGATGCCTATAATCGTATAGATGAAAAGTGGGTTGTTCTTCCTATATCCTAGGTCTACATGGGCCAAAGACAATGTAGAAGCAAAATTTGCAAGATATGTGTGCAAATAAATTGATGAAATATCTCAGCTAGCTACATTTCCCTGAACCTCTTGCATTCTTCCATTTCAACCTCATGAAACTGGTAGTGGTATCCATGAAACCATTATTTCCATTTTTGCAAGTTATTCATTAAAATGCATCAAATAAATTTCTCCAGGGAATACAAGGATGGAAAGTTTTGTCCATAATAGACATTCCAACTTCCAAGGAGGCTAGTATGTCTCAAAAAAAATAAAAAATTAGAATGTCAAGGAGGAAAGGTCAAACAATAATAGTCTTAATGAACCAAAGGATCAAGAAAAAAAGAATGAATGGGAGAACTTTGTTAATTAAATCAATATACCCAGATCTTACAGCACCCAAGGTCTCATTTAATACTACCATGGAGAAGGAAATTGATGATTTGGGACATGCTCAACATTCAATCAGTGGCATGTCATATTCACATGATATCCCCAAATGGTTGTTACATGGGTGCATTTTTTAACCTAGAGTAGTCTTGGTTGGGTGAAGAGAATAGAGTATCACATCGTCTACACTGTATGCATATATATTATGTCATCAAATCAGGTAATTCTGCCTCTTATGAGAATATGCAAGAAGTAGATATCTAGATAGTAAAAAAAATAATGTGTCAATGTGGAGGATATATGAAAATAATTTTAAAAAATATCTAAACGAAGTCTTTTCTGATGGAATTTCAGGATAAGAGGATACACCACTCATGGGTTTTATGAAAATGGATTTAGCATTGATGAGAAACCATGCATTTATAGATAACAACATTGTGAATGTATTTATAGGATTAACATTATGGGATACTTCCTCTACACAAATTTCAAGCATACATAGCCTTTTTGTTTGTTGGAACAAGCATTTCATTTATCAGAAATATGTTATTCTCATATGAAGAAAATATTAGGTTGTGACCAAGACAACTGCTTTAATTTGAAACTACTAGGAAATCCATGATGTATACTAACCAAAGTGTTCATCCATGGATATCCAAACCCTAATCAACGTTAATCCTCAACCGGTGTCATAATATATATTTACAACATATCTTCAAAAATACTCTCTAGACACCCTTATGGTTACTCGAAAAGATATGATTAACAATCACTTTGATGAATAGGAACATAAGCCCACTCTTGTGAATATACCAAGACATGAAAACTTCAATTCTCACAAATGAATATGCATTACGAAGCTCATGGAGCAGTTTCCCAAACCAACTATGTCAAACTGTGCTTTCCCTTATACTATTGCACTGGTGTTGAAGGATGTATCAATTAATATGTTGCTAGCAGTGATGTCCAATGATGGCTCATTCCTAGATGCCTCCAAATTATCGTGTGTCGGGCCTTAAATAGTCCTAACTATTGTAAAAAAAAAATGCAAGATCCTTCTATTGTCTAAAACTCTAGGTATTGTCTCAACTCTATAAGTCACCATCTAATAGGTAAATTAATGCATTAAGATTATTGTTGTTTTCAATGTTGTTGGTGACACTTTTAAATGCCAAGTATTTGTTACAAGTAACAGAAATGTTGTCATGTCAAGTAAATCATTAACACATTGATCAGAATCTGGATTAGGGGAAATTTTTTTCTCAAAAATAAAAGTACTCATAATTGCACCAAACCAAAATGACAACGACTGACCTGTTTCCAGAAATCCAACGCAACTCGTTTTGTCAAAACCCGAGTTCGTATGAGGAAGTTATTGTATGTTGATCGTCATTCAAAGCAAGAAAATTTATAAAAACAAAATTATGTAGAACAGGTACAGGGTGATGGCATGGCAGCCCAGTCAGCATGCAGGGAATCTTCTTCAGTTTTTGTTCAATGGGACTGTGACAAGTGTCAATTCTAGATTTGCGAGTTTGGTTTGTGAAGGTAAAAATTGCCCAATCTCCTCTAATATCCTCCAAGGTTGAATATGAATTCATATTGGAATTAATTTTATTTTTGAAGGTTGGATGTATATATATATATATATATATACATATATATTCCAAACTTTCTATTATTATTAATTTCACATCTTTCATTTAACTATAGTCCATGCACATTTATTAAACTATGGATTAACGGATTTCAGTTGGCACATATCCAAATTGGCATATTATAATTAAAAAGAGGATTAAACATTGCAAAGTCGACTATTATTAAATGGTGGCAATGTGTTTTTATATGGAGGGTGTATTAAAAAATGTTTGATGGCATTTCAAATGGTGAATGGAGCATATTTAAGCGAAGTTATATATTGGTGCAAAACCATGTGTGAGGGGCAAGGTTGGGGTTAGACCCCATGACCTCCCCCATACAACTCTCTCTTCATACCAATAAGCCACAACACATTCCTTGTTAAGCATGGGTGAAAACCTCCATTTGAAGCTTCACCAATACTCTGACGGTGGAAGGAGGGGGCCAGCCCTCCTCCACAAGCTCTTACCATATGCCCATATTCTAAGCACCCAAATTAAATGGGATAAGCACGCAATTAAACTCCTAATATTCAGTTAAGGATTAACTAATCCTGTAGTTAAGTTGGTAGTATTTTCAGTGGATTTCCCAAATTTAGCGCCACTTCTAGATTTGTTGGGGTTATCTAGCAGTTTTCTAAATTTAGAGGAAAAATCTAGGGGAAACTTTAATGGATCATATCTTGAGAAATTTTCAACCAATTTAGGCTCAATAATAGTCATTCTTAGCAAATTGGAATTCTCTGAATCCATTGGAAAAATGTGTAAAGGAAATGGAGCAAATCTATAGGTGTTTTTGGTCACTTGAAGAATTTTGAAGCTTAGGGCCACCAAGAGGGAAGGCCATGTCCAGATCAGCTGAAGGCCAAATGGAGTGAATGAATAGTAAATTTTTTATTTATTTGATGCTATGTGTTGGAAATATGATGCAGAGTATTGTCCTTAATGGCAACCCACTTGATGAAGATGATGGAAACCTACTTGATGAAGTTATTCTTGACTTGATGGACTTGGTAATGATGTAAATCTGATGTGATATGATGTGTCTACAGAGCAGCTTAGATGTAATGATGAAAGGAATTCCAGTATGTGCTAGAAAAATGATGAAAAGTGTGTGTCTCAAGGCATACGCGGGTTTGTCTAGGAGAAGTAGCGTATGCACACGGGAAATAACGTGCCAAGTCGTGTATGGTCAAAAGCGCTCTAAATATGTAAAAACCAGGGGTTACTACCATGGTATTGACCCATTATATTGAGCGCATGTATGTCTATGTGATCCCATCCAGGAATACCATTGGAAGTAATGTGGTTTTGGCTCATGGTATTGTCAAAGGCTAAATCTATATAAGGAGAAGAAAATCATTGTGCAAGCATGCATGAGTCTGGGTTTTGAATGGATAATTCACTCTGAAGTATGTCTGTATGGAAAGGGTAACAGTTTGATGATAGATCTGAATCTGTGATGCACCTATGAAGAAAATGATGAAGAAGGGAATCTAGATCTGAAATGTATTTGTATCTTCTAGATCTGTTTATGGAATGTTTAGATTTGAGATGAGGCGAACATCTGTCTAAAGTAAAGGGTGAAATCTGAACTGAATATCTGATCTGATGAAGTATGCTGCTCTATAATGTTTGAAGATCTATACGCTAGTTTGTTACATAGGAAGCGCGTATATACGCGGGTTGGATAAAGCGAAAGCGTGTATGGAAGGTGAAACCAGTTCTGAAGTATGTGTAGATGTATATGCGGGTTTGTATACATGAAAGCACGTATATACGTGAGATCAGTGAAAGGAAAGCGCGTATGAAAACTAGGGTTTGCTGAAGTATGTGGTATGAAATTTCTGATATGTTCTGATGTATTACTGCTATCTGTCTATGATGTATTCATACAGATCTGGGTTTTCTGAATATTGATTATGCTGCTGACTATGTTGATAAAAGATCAATTTGTTGATTGATTGATTGATGATTCATTGAATGAATTGATAAGGGTATAAGTTTCAATTTGATGTTTGATTGAGCTTAAAAGTGTGCAGTGGGTCCAGTCTGAAAATATGATGAAAAGTGGCCTACAAGTTGTGCTCTAAAGAAAGCTTTTGGATCCAGTGTGAAAATTGATGAAACGTGGTCCATGGTGGTGTTGAGGGTTGTAGCCTTCAGTCGGGGGGTCGTAGCTCCCTTCCAGGAGAGGCTGGTAAATGAGAGCAGGGGGTCGTAGCTCCCTTCCAGGAGAGGTTGGTAAACGAGAGCAGGGGGTCGTAGCTCCCTTCCAGGAGAGGTTTGAAAGAGAGAGCAGGGGGTCGTAGCTCCCTTTCAGGAGAGGCTGGTAAATGAGTGCAGGTGGGTGCCTGCGTGCTGGTATGAGTCTGCGCCAGCACATAGTTGTAAGATGTTTTCTTTATAATAAAATATTGAAGGCTGAGACAACGGCAGCAGTGGTTTTCTCCCGACTTGGGTTTCCACCTAAAATCCTGGCGTTCATGTGTGATACTTATGTGTGATGATTTATTCTGTTATTACTGCACATGTATGTTGCTATATAAAAATCTGATGAATGAATACATGCAAGGATTTAAGTAAAGAATTAATTGCTTATTAAGATCTCTGTACATACGCGAGTTTAGTAAAGGGTATCCGCATATATATGCGAGTCTGATCAAGTAAAGTAGCGTATGGGTTTTAGAAAGTGGAAAAGTAAAAAGATTTGAGTATGCCCTAAATATTGATTCACGCCCCCCCCCCCCTCTCAGCATATTTCCCAACAATTGGTATAAGAGCAGGTCCTTCTGCAGAAGCTTGATCGCTTGAAGGAGATCCGTCGAAATGGCAAGTCATGACGGGGTAATGTCTATAAGGCCACCTCTATTCAATGGAAATAATCTGTTATTCTGGAAGATACAAACAAAAGCATATCTGCAAAGTCTTGGTGCAGAAGTATGGGCAATCATGGAAGAAGGTTATCAATATCCAGCAAGTATTCCTACTGATGCAGCAGAAAGGAAGAAATATGAAATCAATGCCAAAGTCGTCAATGTCTTATTAGGAAGCATGTCTGAACCAAAATTTGCTAAAGTGATGTAGCGAAATTCAGTAAAAGAAATATGGGACAAAATCATTCTGAGCTATGAAGGAGATACAAAGGTGAAAGGTGCAAAATTCCAAACTCTCAGAATTGAATATGAAAATTTAAGGATGCATAGTGATGAGAATATTTCCAGTTTCTTTTTACATCTTGATGATATTGTAAATCGTATGAGAAGTTTGGGTGAAACCATAACCGATACTACTCTCGTGGAAAAAGTCTTAAGATCTTTAACTTCAAATTTTGAGTCAAAAGTATCAGCTATTGAAGAAAGGCAAGATCTGCAAACTCTTACTATTGTTCAACTACATGGTATTCTGACTGCTTATGAAATGAGACAAGGATGTCCCTCTCAAATCAAAGAAGCTGCTTTTAAGGTGTGTGCAAAAGGAAAAGAAAATGAAGTTGTCAAGGAATCAAATTATATATCAGAAGAAGAAGAAGAAAATTTTGTGAGAAGACTCCAACTAGGTACTGGAAGATTCAAAGGTAAGCTTCCCTTCAAATGTTTTGATTGTGGAAGAGTTGGTCATTATGCTGCGAAATGTCCTTATAGAGAAAATCATGATAAAGGAAAACGATTTGTAAAGGGAAAGAGTTATTATGCAAATAAAGATAATAATGAAATGTCAAGTGAAGATGAAGAAGATTCTGACCAAGATCTGAAAGTGCTCATGGCAAGGAAGCAAAAGAAGAAGGCTACTCAAAGAAAGAAGATACCTCAGAAAACATGTGCAGCAGAAAATGAAGAAGAGGAAACATGTATTGATTGTTGTTCTTGTAATCCTCTTTCTTGTGCATGAAATGATGAAGATAGTAAAAGTAACAGTACAAGTCTAGAAGCAAATCTCAAGATCAATGATGAAAGTAATGGTTGGAATCAATTTCATAAGAGAGAATCGACCTACAAAGAAATGATCTCTAGAATGAATGAACAAAAAGAAATACTGAATGGAAAGATAGACAAGTATCAAAAGTTGTATGTTTATGCGACCAATCAGAGTGAAAAACTTGAAGCAGAAATCATCTCTCTCAAAGAAGATTTGGAAAAATCAAATAAGAAGAATGAAGAACCCCTATCATTTGAAAAGGAAGGACTTGAAGCAGAAATCATCTCTCTCAAAGAAGATATGAAAAAATCAAATAAGAATAATGAAGAGCTATTACAAACATGTGAAGAACAAGAAAATTGGTTGAAGGAAGAAATTTTAAAATTGAATGATCAAGTAAAAGAAGGAAAAAGGGTTGAAGAAAGCATGATGAAGCAATGCCAAAAATTGGAGGTTGAGGTAAACATTCTCAAAGGTAAATTAGAAGAAAAGGATAAACTCTTGAGGTTTCAAGATAGTGCTAAGATTCTGGACAATATTCTTAGTAATCAAAGATCACCTGCTATTAAACTTGGTCTTGGTTTTCGTGAAACTGTTAAAGGAGAATCTAGTTCACAAGGAAGTGCTAAAGAATCAAAGGGTATCAATGCAAAGCCTAAAGTGTTGAAAGAAGCAAAAGACCAACTGAAAATCATGAACTCTCAAAAGAAATCATTCCCTCCTTTGATCAATAATGTTGAATTCTTTAAATGTCATAATTATGGGCATGTTGCAGCAAATTGCAGAAGCAGATTGTTTCAGTCACAAACAAACAGATTCTATACAGAAAGGTACTCTGGGTTCTTTAAGGGATATTGTTTTTCATGCAACAAGTATGGTCATAAAGCAACCGATTGCAATAGAAGAAACTATAGAAAAACACATTATGATCCATATGCTTACTTTTCTGGTCATGCAAGATGTTATGCCTGTAACAAGTATGGACATGTAGAAAAAGAATGCAGGATGAACAGATCTGAGAAATTGAACAATTTCTAGCACACAATAAGAAACATCAAGCAAAGCTGGAAAAGGAAGGAAGACCGGTCAGAAACGTAAGGAATATTAACCCTACTGCAGTCATCCACTTCGAAATCTTACCGCTCATAATGACTGCAGGAATGATGTGAGATACATTATAAGGATTAGTAATGTATCATCATAGGGGGAGAAATGTATGATGATTCCCATGGTTGCTTTGGTTATTCTGGTCATGTTTATTTCTGACAGTGCATCTGATATGAAGAAGACAGGTACAGGTGGTACATCTTCAGGGGGAGATGGAGGAATGTGAAATTTTCATGTTTCACTTTCCATACACGGGTTATGTGAACGAAAGCTGCGTATACATGCGAGTTACAGTGGAGATAGTCACGTATGATTTTATGAAAAGAAAATTTGTATGACAGCTGAAGATCAGGAGCACAGGCTCAGGGGGAGCATCAGTCTGACTGTTAATAATTGTATTATTGGCAATGTATCTGTTTATTTCTCAGTTCTAAATGATGATGACATGTTACATGGTTTCTTATGATTGTGGATGAGCCCTGTTTTCTTTTTTCTGAAGAGTTTTCGTTGCTTTCACACATGGATGAGATGGAAGTATTATGATTCAGAGATAAGGACAGAAATGGTTACTGATAACTTATTGTTGAAAGAGCTTCAGATTGCACAAGCTAAGGAGGAGCCTTGGTCATATGGAAAGGATGCATGGATGTACATTTTCAGGGGAAGCATTAACCTTGCTGAGTATAATGCATTGTTGGCATTATGATGGTTCTGAAACATGATCTCTCTCTTGAGGTCTTTCTGGTATTGGTCTTAAAAATTCATATTTGTAATTTGATGAAAATGTCATGTTGAGACCTATGATGTAAAATTGTAATATTCAGTCATGTAAGGACTTGTCAAAATGTGTAAACCCATTTGGTTGGGTATTTGAGTCTCATATGTAAATCCACTTGGTTGGATATTTGATGTAAGTATGAGTCTTTGGTGATAGAAAGGTCATAGAGTCATATACTTCATTGAAAAATATGTTTGAAGATTCAACATGAATTCAGGGGGAGTATGCTAACTTCAGTGCACATTAGATCTACAGCGCTCTTCTTTCTACATAAGGAGAAAAACCTTGTGTTGGTTTTGATCCGCCCTTTGCCCTTGATGTCAAAGTGGGAGAGTAACATGGTGTTTGAATAAGGGGAGAGTAACATGGTTATTATATAATGGTTATAATAAATGTATCTATCTGTTGTGGTGATCAAACACCATCGTGGTTGCCATCAAGTCCAAAGGGGGAGATTGTTGGCAATATGATGCAAAGTGTTGTCCTTGATGGCAACCCACTTGATGAAGATGATGGCAACCTACTTGATGAAGTTATTCTTGACTTGATGGACTTGGTAATGATGTAAATCTGATGTCATATGATGTGTCTACAGAGCAACTTAGATGTAATGATGAAAGGAATTCCAGTATGTGCTAGAACAATGATGAAAAGTGTGTGTCTCAAGGCATACGCGGGTTTGTCTAGGAGAAGTAGTGTATGCATGTGGGAAATAACGTGCCAAGTCACGTATGGTCAAAAGTGCTCTAAATATGTAAAACCAGGGGTTACTACCATGGTATTGACCCATTGTATTGAGCGCTAATATGTCTATGTGATCCCGTCCAGGAATACCATTGGAAGTAATGTGGTTTTGGCTCATGGTATTGTCAAAGGCTAAATCTATATAAGGAGAAGAAAATCATTGTGCAAGCATGCATGAGTCTGGGTTTTGAATGGATACTTCACTCTGAAGTATGTATGTATGGAAAGGGTAACAATTTGATGATAGATCTAAATATGTGATGCACCTATGAAGAAAATGATGAATAAGGGAATCTAGATCTGAAATGTATTTGTATCTTCTAGATCTGTTTATGGAATGTTTAGATTTGAGATGAGGCGAACATCTGTCTAAAGTAAAGGGTAAAATCTAAACTGAATATCTGATCTGATGAAGTATGCTACTCTATAATGTTTGAAGATCTATATGCTAGTTTGTTACATAGGAAGCGTGTATATACGCGGGTTGGATAAAGCGAAAGCGCGTATGGAAGGTGAAACCAATTCTGAAGTATGTGAAAATGTATACGTGGGTTTGTATACATGAAAGTGTGTATATACGCCGGATCAGTGAAAGGAAAGCGCGTATGAAAACTAGGGTTTGTTGAAGTATGTGGTATGAAATGTCTAATCTATTCTGTTGTATTACTGCTATCTGTCTATGATGTATTCATACAGATCTGGGTTTTCTGAATATTGATTATGCTGCTGACTATGTTGAGAAAATATCAAGTTGTTGATTGATTGATTGATGATTCATTGAATGAATTGATAAGGGTATAAGTTTCAATTTGATGTTTGATTGAGCTTGAAAGTGTGGAGTGGGTCCAGTCTGAAAATATGATGAAAAGTGGCCTACAAGTTGTGCTCTAAAGAAAGCTTTTGGATCCAGTATGAAAATTGATGAAACGTGGTCCATGGTGGTGCTGAGGGTTGTAGCCTTCAGTCAGGGGGTCGTAGCTCCCTTCTAGGAGAGGCTGGTAAACCAGAGCAGGGGGTTGTAGCTCCCTTCCAGGAGAGGCTGGTAAACAAGAGCAAGGGGTCGTAGCTCCCTTCTAGGAGAGGCTGGAAAAAGAGAGCAGGGGGTCATAGATCCCTTCCAGGAGAGGCTGGTAAACGAGTGCAGGTGGGTGCCTACGTGCTGGTATGAGTCTGCGCCAGCACATAGTTGCAAGATGTTTTCTTTATAATAAAATATTGAAGGCTGAGACAACGGCATCGGTGGTTTTCTCCCAACTTGGGTTTCCACCTAAAATCCTAGTGTTCATGTGTGATGCTTATGTGTGATGATTTATTCTGTTATTACTGCACATGTATGTTGCTATATAAACATCTGATGAATGAATAAATGCAAGGATCTAAGTAAAGAATTAATTGCTTATTAAGATCTCTTTACATACACGAGTTTAGTAAAGGGTATCCGTGTATATACGTGAGTCTGATCAAGTAAAGTAGCGTATGGGTTTTAGAAAGTGGAAAAGTAAAAATATTTGAGTATGCCCTAAATACTGATTCACCGCGCCCCGCCCCCCCCCCCCCTCTCAGTATATTTCCCAACAATCTAGGGGAAACTTTAATGGATCATATCTTGAGAAATTTTCAACCAATTTAGGCTCAATAATAGTCATTCTTAGCAGATTGGAATTCTCTGAATCCATTGGAAAAATGTGTAGAGGAAATGGAGAAAATCTATAGGTGTTTTTGGTCACTTGAAGAATTTTGAAGCTTAGGGCCACCAGGAGGGAAGGCCATGTCCAGATCAGCTGAAGGCCAAATGGAGTGAATGAATAGTAAAATTTTTAGTTATTTGATGCTATGAACATATTGGTATAGTTTTTAGAGACATTGGAGCACATATTAATGTGTTCTTTTCACTTTGGATATTAAACAAGCCCATGGACAACAAGATGGGAGGTTAAGGCTAGAGGAGATGGTAACCAAATTCAGAGATTGAATAGTCATTTTTGGGGTTTTCATGTCTTCTGAAGCCAATTGAGTAGTCATAAAATCCATTGGATCATCACAGATTATTTTATTCATACTTTTGACTCTTAATACCAAGAGGGCCTAGCTAATTAAAGCAGGTCCATGGAGATGCAGCCTAGGAGGGGTGAACTCCATTGTCATCCATTTTGTTATGTGATTTCTATGAGTTATATTTCTTCATTTAATTTTATGTATATGAGTTTTTAAAAGTTAATTAACTCATAATTTGATCACCAAAGACACATGAAACTTGACACATAAACTCCTTCGCAAGTGGTTAAATTGAGACGATCCTAATCACACATTTTTAATACTGATGAGGGATCTAGCATAGCAATAACTAGTTTTCCCATATTCATATAAAGTTTGTATCATAGAAAAATTTTGTCTGATTTTAGCCAAGGTTAGCTAATTCTTCTATAGATATTGGTTTTTGAATTTGTGCAAGGAGAATTTAACAATGAACTTTTAAGTTTATGTGTGAAGGAGAAGGACAATATTGAGAATTTAGATCTCAAATCACAAAAAAGAAACTTTGTATGCATTGCATGTGTGATAGTAGCTTCATTAAGTTATTCCTCTAATCCATCTTCCTTAGAAAAAATATTCGATAAAGATTTGTTGCAGAAACTCTACATAATGATTAATAGGATTCCAGAGAAGTATGAAGATAAGAGGGAGAGAATTAAACTTCAAGAGAAGTTGATTGCCATGAAGGAGGGGAAGCAAGAGCTTCTTGAAAATATGCATGAGAATGAGACTCAGCTCCATGTTGCAAATGAAAACTTAGCAAAGATGCATGATATGGACACTCAAATCCATGTTGCCAAAGAAACCTTAGCCAAGCATGTGCTTGAAAAAGAGGTATGCCATTCAATTTTATCTTCAATTTACTCTAAAAATTAGTGTTAAGGTGCTTTTTAAAGACAAACTAGAGGAGTAGGGTCCAAATTATTGATGAATATGGGCTATAAAGGTAAAGGATTGGGAAAAAATGCTCAAAGCATAGTTGAGCCAATTGTTGTTGAGGAAAGGCCTAAGTATTTGGGTATTGGTTATGGACAACATGATGGAGAAACTTCTAAATCCAAGGAGGCATGTGAAGGTGTTCCAAGAAGGAGTTTCCTTTCATGTTCATTACCTCGAGATTATGAATATTGTGTTCATGAGCAATGTAAAATTTTTACACCCACTTTGCAAGAAGGTGCTCATAAGAATGAAAATAATGAGAATAGAAAACAAGAGGATGTTTAAAGCTCTAAAGTCTTTGAATGCATTGATGGTATTCTGAAGAAATCCACTACCTCATCAAATTCACCTCCTCAAGAAGGTGAAAAAGGTGAATTTTCAAGGTATAAATTTTCTTTTAATCAAGTTTTTTTTAATTATGATAAACATGGAAAATTCTCACATAATATTTGGAGAAAGTTTTCATGTTATTTTTTTGGTTTGGATAACCATAATGTTTCAAGGTGTTGGAAGAATATAGCCATGCACAGGAAAATTTTAAAGAAAAGGAGGTAGAAATTCAAAGACAAACCAAACCATGTTGAAAAGAAGAGGCAATTATTTTGCACTCATTGCCATAATCAAGGTCATTTTATGGACAAGTGTTGGAATTTGTATCAAAAAAGTCATCCACGACATTTGAAGAAGGTGGAGAAAGAGAATGGAAAGAATGGAAAAGAAGATTCCATAATTGATGTGGGTCAAGATGATTCACATGATGATGATGTGCAGCTGAAAGAAGCACCATTGAAATGGTTTGGTAAGAGATGGTGAGATTTCTTATCCAATTAAGGCTTTGCATGTCTTTTGATGTTGATGTGTTTCTTTGTTAATGGAATGAATGTTGCAAGTTTACGCCATTAAGTTGTCTTAAACTGGAGTATGTTGGCTCACTTTATTGCAACAAATTTTTTCATTTCAACTTTAAGCACATGTACATATGAATGGCGTTATTGTACTTATGATTGTACTTGTGAGAGAGTTGAATAATTGTATACAAGCATGAGAATTTGTGTGTATTAAAAGTGGAATTTTGATGGTTTCATTGTGCTTGAACATGCATGAGTAATTGACTTGTGTTGGCTGATTGCTTTGTTTAACATGTATGTTGTCAACTTGAGAGTGTTGATCATTTACACATGCATGAGTGTCAACTTGTGTTGATCGATTATGTGTTACATGCATGTCATATGGACATGGGAAAGTTGATTTTTTTCTCCAAAGATGAAAAGGAGATGTTGATGAATTGTTTCATGAGATGTGAGATTCTTTTTGTTTTGGGAAAAGAATAAAGTTGTTATACATGCTTATGCTTGAATTGAGAGTCAGTTTTTTGAAGAGGCATGTTTTGTTGACTTGTGTTTGGTTGATGAATTTTGACACCAAGATGTGAGAGTACATGGTGATGTTCACATGGTGTGAAATTAGTTGCTTTGAAGAGCAAGAGGATATGTCGTCAAGTTGTTTCTTGCATGATGTGTTTTTAAAATTGATGGTTGAATCTGAATATCTTATGTTGGTGACAATATGTCAAAGAGTTTGCAGCTATTGTAAACCATTTTATGGGCTGACGCCAAGAAGAGAAGGATATGGCGAATGCATTCTTCCAGATGTGGAATTTGGAACCGTGGAGGTAAAAGAATGGTAATTTATTTTCTTCTTTTTACTGATGTTAGAAGTCATTGTTGTAGTTGACTCATTGTGCAAAGGAGGAACATGATTCTTAGTGGGAAGGCAATCAGTTAGTTTTCCAAGAACCGAGGAATCGATTTGGTACAACAAAGTGTTATGTCAGTCAACAAGAAACCAGCAAGTGTTGGATTGGGTCAACATCAAAAGGAGAAAAATGGTTGATAAGCCAAGCCATTTGCAAGGCAAGGCAAGGCATGTCAGTGACCAAGTGGTTTTCATGGAGAATTTTCCAAGTAGAATCAAGATGATAAAACTTGGGAAAAAGAATAGTGTTCAACACTCATGAGATAACCAGCTTTTGTGAGTCCAAAAGCATGTCAGTGGGAAGGTGTGATCGGAATCTAGATTAGAGGAAAAAATTTGCTCAAAATAAAAGTTCTCATAATTTCACCAAACCAAAACGAAAGCAACTAGCTCATTTCTAGGAATCAAAGGAAACTCAGTTCATTGAAAACTGAGACAAGATGATGAATTTTTGGTCTGTTGATCATCGTTCAAAACAGAAAAATTAAAAGAAAAAAAAGTAGAATAGGTACAAGGTGATGACATGGCAACCCAGTCAGAATTCAAGGAATATTTTTCAGTTTTTGTCCAATGGGACTGTGACAAGTGTCAATGTTGGATTCACCAGTTTGTTTTGTGATGGTAAAAATTTCCCAATGTCCTCCAATATCCTCCAAGGTTGAATATGAATTAATCTGTTGGAATTATTTTTATTTTTAGAGGTTGGATATATATATATATATATATATATATATATATATATATATATATATATATATATATATAATATTTATTATTATTAATTCCACATATTTCATTAAACTACAATCCATGCACATTTATTAAACTATGGATTAATGGATTTCGGTTGGCACATATTTGAATTGGAATATTATAATTCAAATGAGAATTAAACATTGGAAATTCGACTATTATTAAACAATGGCAATGTGTTTTTATATGGAGGGCATATTAACAAAGGTTTGATGGCATTTTAAATGGTGGATGGTGCATATTTAAATGCAAATTTATATATTGGTGCAAAAACGTGTGTGAGGGGTGAGGTCGAGATCCGACCCCATGACCTCCCCCATACAACTCTCTCCGCATACCAATAAGCCACAACATGCTACTTTTTAAGGATGAGAATGAACCTCCATTTGAAGCTTCACCAAGACTCTGACGGCGGAAGGAGGGGGCCAGCCCTCCTCCATAAGACCTTACCATATGCCCAGATTCTAAGTGTCCGAATTAAATGGGATAAGCATGCAATTTACCCCCTAATCTGAAGTTAAGGATTAATTAATCCTGTAGTTAAGTTGACGATAGTTTTAGTGTATTCCCCAAATTTAGCACCACTTCCATATTTGTCGGGGTTATCTGGTAGTTTTCCATATTTAGAGGCAGAATCTAGGGGAAACTTTAATGGATCATATATTGATCAATTTTCGACCAAATTTGGGCTCATGAATAGTCATTCCTAGCATATTGGCATGCTCTGAATCCATTGGAACATATTTTAGAGGAAACAAAGAAAATCTAGATGTGTTTTTTGTAATATTACCAAATGGGGAAGCAACAATATGTGAACACAAAACTGGAAATAGCAGTGAATAAATCAACACACCGTGATATGAGACAAATGTACAGTCATCTTATTAAACATATCAGCAAATAATAGACACAAGATGATGTAGGGATTCTGGGTTAAATCAGATCTCAGCATATAAAAACACATATAATGCCTTCAGCATTAAAATTCTCATAAAATCAACTCTTAATTAACCACACATTTTAAATTTCTCAAAGTACACAAAAATAAAAGAGAGCTTATCAAAACATAAATCTACTGATATAAATTAACACAACAATTCCTCGGCCAAATATTACAATGGAGATCCTCTCCCGGCTCTTGGCCCTTTACAAAAACTCTCAACTCATTCCTCACACTCTCCTCACTTCCTTACCTCTCACTCCTGTCTCTATGTTTACACCCTCATACAACCCTCTTATTTATACAAATATAGGAATTTATTCCATTCCCTAAAACCCTCCACACAAATCTCAACTAAATTTAATTTATATTTATTCTAGTTTTGGACTCAACAAAATCCCGTATATAGAATTCCTACTCCCTAGATTATCTACCTAATCCTATTCCACTCATATCCTTTAATTATTAAAGAATATATATACAATAAACCTCACCTTTACATTTTCCTCCTAATTTATTAAAATAAACAATTTAATTAATAAAATAATTAAAATATCTCACCTCCCTTATTTCATAATTAAATAATGAAAATTTGGCTTGGATGCTCCTGCATCAGACTCCCAAGGCTGAAATTAACCATGATCACCTGGTCATGTGTTTCGGGTCTTTGTCTTCCTGGATCCCATATCTTGTGTTGCAATTCTCCATTTGTTGTTGCTTTTGTTTTTTGTGTTTCTCTAGGTCTCTACACTTTATGTTGCATTACCCGACTGGCTATGCTTTCACAGTATTCTGTTGTCTTCCTCTTGTTGCTTCTTCTTTGTTTTACTGCCGATGTCTGCTTCTGGGATACTTTCATCATTATCCTCCCTATCAGTTCAATTTATATGTTCAATAGATCTTCTCCAGCATATGCAATAAAACCTGTACTCACAAAAAAATTATTAAAATAAAAAACATAAGGCCTCAGTGCCTCTTTCTCCTCTGGCAACATTTCAGTATGCTGCTCAGAAATTTTTTCTTCCATCAACACATCAGTATGTTGATTTAAATCCTCCATGATACTGTTAGATAGTCCCTCCTCCATATCATCTGTTTCAAGAATGTCTCCCTATTCTGGTTCACAAAAATGAACTTTTTCGATTTGTTGAATCATTCCTACATCCTTATCCTCTGTTTCCTGATTATTAGTTAGGACAATTTCTTTGTCTTTCTCTTTCAGCAACTTACCCTGAGTATAGATCCTCCGCTTTTCCAACTTTCTTCTTTGAAGATCTAACTTTTTATATAACTTAACAATCTCAACTGAAGTAGAAATTGGAAATTTTAGACAACTTTCCATACCTTCATTTTCTATTGACCAATCATCAAATGACCCTTCTTCCTTTGCTTCAATATTCTGCTGAATATTTCCATGGGACCCCTTTGTCTTCATTTCTTTTTGAGATCTTGCTATCTCAGTATAATTCTGAACGGATTTCAGATTCAACTTCTTCTCCTTAACAAACTTCAAAGTTTGTTCAACATCCTATGATGTACCTGCAATCACACACAAATCATTAGTTTTAAAAACATAAGACCTTATGGTCCCACTGGATATTTCAATTATCATATTCCCTTGCTGCTCTGAATCCTTCATTTTATTCAATTATTCTGTAGATTTTTCTTCTGTCACATCATTACTTTCAAAAAGAAATGGATCACATTCCGGCTCACATATCAAATCTCCCTTTACATACTCATTTAAACTGAGTAACTCTTCCTTCAATTGAACATTCACTCTATGCTCCCACTTCACTTGCAGTGTATGCCATGTGACTTTCCTCTTCATACTCCATCCACATATCTGGTATACTTTACTTCTCTGTAACATTTCCATCAACAATTCAAGACAGAAATTTATCTCAACTCTCTCTCTGTCAATCTGCTCTTGACTTATTCTCATGCCATTTGACTTGGCATATTCTTTCTCATTTCTTCTGCTATGGTCTTCTTCAAAACCTCTGCAATGACCTTCAGTAGCCATCTTTGTCTCTATCTTCATGAGTGCATCACTCATTCACCATGAGTTGTACTAAAGCCTCTGCAACAGCAAGTCATCTCTGTTGCCACTTACCTCACCAATCCTCTCTCTGGACTTGGTCTTTGGCAAGCATTGGTTCTCTATTATCTGGAATCTCTTTGAGCATCCTCTTTTCTCCCTCTAGGCTTCAACTCATCTGCACTTTTTAAGAACACAACTACCCTTTTATCCAATTTCTGTTGTAATTCTTCAGGGTTCTGCTCCACACTTTTCTTTCCTTTAGAAACTATTACTAGTCTCTTTCATTACTACTTTTAAAACTATGATCTTTGTTTGCTGAGATTTTCACCTGTCTGCAACCTGAATTCTGAAAATATCATCTTCAAACCAGAGTTAAAATAAAATATATCAGCTCACTTCAAGATCTCTGTGTGATTATGTTCCATCTCTCATCTTCACTGTATCTCTATGTGCTATAATCTTTCAGATTCAAAGTCTGACCTCCTTTTAATTTTTCCATCAAACATGCATTCTCTGCAATTCTCATTCAATTAAAAAAAAAACTTGATCTTCAAAAAAGAGCTATTTTCATTCACCCAACTTCACACAAATTTCATTCACGTAAATGTCAAAACCCACATATTATGTGTATAAAAATGTGTTTTCAATTAAAAACCCCAAACTAAAGTTACCTTTCACAACTTGCTTGTTCTCCCATGCATCTTGCACAAATAATTGAAATTGTCCACTTCTGTTAAGGCCCATGCTTATCTTCATACCCGAAGGAATTGATTTATTCTATCATTGTATTTTCAATGCAAATATTCCTTTAGCCATACAATTCCATTAATATGGTTATGCATCACTACCAGCATTGCATTTAAACCAATACTGGGCAAATGAAAGATTTCATATTACACTACATAAGTTGAATGTTGACTCACACTATTTATAAACAATGAATAACACAAATCACCAACCAATGAATAACACAACTCATTTGACTTTCACTTACACTCTTTACAGCCATGCTTTTACATATATGATGCAAACTATCAATCCATACCACCGTTTGACAATAGTCACTAACCCACCTACGCAAGCCTCTTACCATGCTGCGTTACCACTGCACTGGTGTGATACTATTCAGGAACGAAACCACTTTCATATGGTGGCTTGACCACTTCCAAACATAGCCTTTGCCAATCTCAAAAAAATGAAATGTTTCCATTCATCAATTTGCACATCAGAACTTTTAACGTTGGCTGCAACTCATCTCAGGACGTAGGATTGACTATGGAATTCACGCAATTCATCTCCGGCTAAGTCACTTATGCAAGAATCCCATGATGCTGTGTTGTATTTTGGATCAGGCAGTTTAATACGGATGTTGCAAACACTTCACATCTGCACACATCAAACACTTCACGGCTATGCACATAGCAGTTCTTCATGCAGAATGGTGATTTACCAACAAAATTCACGCAGCCTTCTAACATCCCATGACTTCGAAGCCATACACTGTAACTCCACATAGTAACAATTTTAATGTTGGCTCATTGGCTCTGGTGTGATGTAGCTTGGATACGAAACAAATCCCATGTTGTAGCTCAGTCTCGTTCGAACACAGACTTCACCAAAATGGCAACTCACATAACATTCTAACAATTGTCGTGATGATTCAGCCACATGCATAATGCATTTCCGTCGGATTTAATGCTCAGTGATATGACCCTCTGAACCAGACCTTTGTTAATTCATCAAAACGACACCATTTCCTTTCCTTTCACATGCTAATACTTCAACATGCAAATATTTCAATAGTTCTCACTTTTCCTTACGAAATTTATCCATAACTTCGTGGTGACAAGATTCATGCATTCTCAACAGAAACTAGATCCGCACACACTAAAATGCAGTATCCAAGCGACATGCCAATCAACATAATTTTGAATTCGATTTAAATGTTATGTAGTTCACAACAAAATGCAGTAGTTGTTGAAGATGGGACACTAATTTCAAGGAAATGACTATGTAAATTTTAATGTAACCAAAACCAATTACGCTACATTTCTGGAAGTGTTTATTGAATAGATGTTCTGCATTACAGCCAATCCACCAGACGTTGCTTATCTCTTCATAGACGCCAATGTATTGGACTAGCACATATTTGCAGGTATTAACACTGTGATAACATTTTGATCCAGCTTCATTAACGGACGTGTTGCATTTATTCCTGCTTCGAATGCCATCCATTTCTTTCAGCTCAAGCAACCTGAAACTGCTTATTGCAAGAGCCATTAAAAAAAGCACACTATTCCTACGTTCAAACCATTCATATACGCACATATATATAATTGAAAAGAATAAACTCACTCACTTATCTCTTATCTATGGCTGCACAGATTAATGTGATATTTAGCTCTGATACCAAATGATGTAGGGATTCTGAGTTAAATCAGATCTCGGCATATAAAAACACATATACTACCTTCAACATTAAAATTCTCATAAAATCAACTCTTCATTGACCACACATTTGCAATTGCTCAAAGTATACAAAAATAAAAGAGAGCTTATCAAAACATAAATATACTGATATAAATTAACACAACAATTCCTTGGCCAAATATTACAATGGAGAGCCTCTCCAGGCTCTTGGCCCTTTACAAAAACTCTCAACTCATTCCTCACACTCTCATTTCTTCCTCACCTCTCACTCCCGTCTCTCTATTTACACCCTCATACAACCCTCTTATTTATACAAAGATAGGAATTTATTCCATTCCCTAAAACCCTCCACACAAATCTCAGCTAAATTTAATTTAGATTTATTCTAGTTTTGGACTCAAAAAAATCCCGTATATAGAATTCCTACTCCCTAGATAACCTACCTAATCCCATTCCACTCATATCCTTTAATTATTAAAGAATATATATACAATAATCCTCACCTTTACATTTTCCTCCTAATTTATTTAAATAAACAATTTAATTAATAAAATAATTAAAATATCTCACCCCCTTATTACATAATTAAATAATGAAAATTTGGCTTGGATGCTCCTGCATCACAAGATCTTGAGGATCTAGTCACTCAAGAAATACAAGACAAGCCTCCTCTAAGAAAATATGTCAATACATGTAAAAATACTACCATGTAAGTGCCATGAGCCATGACATCGTAGTTTTAGGGCATAACTGCTACAAAAATGGTATATCAATAAGGATGTACTATTATATACCTCAAACAATTATGGGAATAGAGATATAAGCTCCAAAGCACATCTCCAAGACAACCCAGAAAGGGTTTCCTAAAATACAGAAAAATGTAGAAATACAAATATGGCCCTAAGGCTAAAAATCTCTACAACTGGATAGATTATAGGAGGTTCGTTGTTGCACCCTGCAACACAACACAATATTCTGCAAAAAATGTGTTGTACAACAAAGATGTAGCTTGGCCTGATGCCGAATAGTGGACCATGTAGTACAATACTCTCCTAAGAGGCCTCCCAAGTAAATATGTGGGATTCCTATCTGGGAACACCCTGTGCTAAACAACACTACAATCTTAGCTAAACAGCTGAAGAGAGCAACAACTCTAAACAGACCATATACAAAATAATAATATAAAACATAAGCCCATATGGAAGCCATCCTTTTCCTTATATAAGTTATGAGCTTCCTCACTCTTGGCCCCACTCGATTAGTTCACTACCTCCACTCAATCAATCTCCCTCCAAAACTGCATTGTTCCACCATGAATGCCACTCCTCCATAACAACAATGTTTGATTTGGTCAAGGTTGGCCCAGTCTTCATGCTCCAACCCATTTTCACACCTAAGGGTCTTCAATCTAGCTTTTATATGACCTCCATTCACACTAGGAGTTTCTTTTATTCCTACTAAGGAGATTTATGGGTCTCCATATCCTCTTATTCCTCTACCTAGGAGCAAAATCAAAATTTAATATTCCAATTAGTTGTGTGCTAATTTAGGAATATTACATTCCTCCCCTCCCAAATGTTTCTTTTCCTCAAGCAACTGCAAGGATAGAATTGAACAGTGCCCTCTCCTCTTCCTCTGTAGCATCCTCATATGATAAGTTCCAACAAGATGTTGTCTCACCAATAAGTATCCAAGTTGCTCCTCCTAAGTGTATAAGTATGCCTTTGGTGAAAAATCCAAATGGCTCTCATCATGAACAAGTGGGATATCCATGAAAGAAACTATATGTGGTATAGAGGCCTTCTTGTGGCATAGGATCTGAAATATATTGTGAAATTTCATTCCCATGTGAAGCCTCCATCCCCAAGTTATCATCCACAAAAAGTGAGTCACCCTCAAACATGGCAACTCATGAAAAATCTCCTCCACCTTTGGCTCCTGCAATGTAGGTGGGATGCATGAATGAACATGGTAGAAAAAATGGCCTACCACATGATTTCTCTCTCTCCACTTATGGAAAGTGTAGAGCTACTGCTGATATTGAGCTGCAATAATGTTTCCCTCAAGATACAAAAGGACAATTGGATCTCCAAAGACCCCTCCTCTAGTTTCATGAGCCCAAAACATTCCATACAAAGTGAATGGCACATCATCACCATGTGGTATCCAAATCAGAAAAATGTCAAAGGTTATGTGCAAGTTTTGATGGTACCAATGGTTTCTCCAGTGGATACAATGCAATTTTACCAGCTGTTATTTTAAAACATCATGTGGTAAGTTGTCTCTCAACAAGTTGCAAGTTGTGCATGTTTTCTCATCTACTATAAGGTAGTAAATGGCATGATATATCAACTGAGCATAATAATAATAACACCAAACATTCCCAAAGTCATGCAAATAAGGGTTATCTCCATCACAAATGTTGGTCCTAGAATGACCATGAAATCTAGAGAAAATCTTGCCCTCTTGTGGAGCAATGCACTATACATAGATGGTGAGAAGATGAAAATACTTTATTAAATGATCAATAAGTACAAACATAAATTTCTTACCATGCATAGTGAGTAGGCTGAAAGTGAGGTCCATAGATGAGGCCTACGATGAGAATATCCTCATAAAGGTCTGCAAAATGAACGGATGCATACTCCCCTTGGAACACTCCATAAATATACACATACTCCCATTAGGGGAATTTTGAGGTCTAAAATGGGCCTCCTAATAAAAATTTACAACCAAAATAAACTTTATGAGAACCAATAAGATTCAAGATGATGATGTCAACCATGGGGGATGATTCACCATTTTTGGAGCAAAAAAGTAAAAAGATTAAAAAATAATAAAATACTAAAACTACTTTTTCAACTCATATTTTCAACTTATCTCCCTAAGAGTTTACTTAATTTTCGAGCGAGAGTACTCGTTGGATGAAAAATTTAATTCCTTATCTAAGGATTACCCATGTTGGATACTTTTGATGGAGCCTTCTAGAAAAAAAAATGAGAAATACATGAAAACATATTTCTCATTTTTCGTGTAGCAGAGTCCATCAAAAGTATGCAACATGGGTACTCCTTGGATGTGAAATTAAATTTTACATCCAAATAGTATTCCTACTTGAAATTTGAGTAAAACATTAGGGAGATAAGTTCAAAATATGAGTTGAAAAAGTAGTTTTTTCTTTTTTCCCTCTAAAATTTGATGATGTAATCAAATCTTATTTTATTATGTCCACTATTATTTTATAATTTCCTTAGGAGGCCCATTTCAGACCTCAAAATTCCCCTAATGCAAGTGACAATGTTGTTGGCCTTAGTGATAAGGCACTTGCCACTCCATGACTCCATTCTTTGACATTCCTTATGCCAAATTCATCCACCATCATGCTACTATGTGTGGGAGTCTCCTTCCTATGTGGAAGTACCTCCTGATCCTTCAATGTTGAAGGGTAGCCTCCTTTCACTTGGATTGTGCCATTCCTTTCTCCTGAAATATCCTACAAAGTATGGGAGAAATTTAGCCCATACTCTCCCAAGAGTAGCCAAAGCAACAAGAGCTCTTTCTGCCTCCTCACACCTCCATCATACAAAGCATGAGGTGAAAACATGATGATTGATATGAACAATGTCATATCAACACAATGCACCCAAACTACTTGTTGCCATATGATGAAAGTGCCATGCCAAATCCCAACCACCAACATACTCTTTGAAATAGAATGTGGTACATGATTACCAAATTGTTTCAAGAGTAGTCAACGCAGCCTTGCCTCTTGTTACCTTGTGTCATAGATCTTCAAGTGGATTTCCAGCCTCTTGCTCATCAACATCACCCATCCAACCAATGGTGAGTGTCTAAAATCATGCTCAAAATAGGTATCCCTCCAATGGAGAATACCACCCTCCCAAATCAGTTTTCTATCTGTGTATTCTAGGGGATGTTGAAATATAATCTCCCTTATATTTCCAAGTGAAGACCACTCATCAATGGCCACATTGAATCCATAAGGATCCAAGTATGCTGAAGGAAAAATCTTCTCATTGAGCTATGAAATACTCATAAAGAAATATCCTTCACAACAATGAAAAATAAGATGTCTCTCATCGATCATCTGTCCATCCAATGCTACACAAGTGTGCTGGTCATCATAATGTCTCAATATCAGTTGGGCCCCAAACTCATCACTACTGCTCATTGAAAACATTGTTGATCTCCATGATGGTGCATATGCTATCTCATGCTCATGCTTAATGTTGAACATATAGTTCTGCGTTGATTTTTTTAGGACAATGCTCATCCTACCCTCCAAAAATATACACTCCAACCCCAAGATTTGTGTGTAGCTCAACAATGACACACTAGGATGAATGAACATCTCCTCCTTGAACAAATCAAGGCTTCTTAGCGCGGTGATAGTTTGCTGCTCCAAATCAGCAGTGTGTCTTGACCCTAGGTCCTGCAATGGCATATTCCGACAACTCTTCATAATATGTGCTCAAATAATAGAAAGTGGAAACATTTGCATACCTTGGTTATGCTTGGGAACATCTTGTATTGCTACAAGGGTTCCTTCCTCCAGTGTGATGACTTCCCCAATTACTGATGATGATAGCTTCTCTTCTATGGCTGCATCAGGATGGTACAAGTCTCCTCCTCCTCATGCATCTCTAGAATAGTGCATGACTCTAAAAGTAAAGAGGTTAAGATCACTTTTCAAAGGTGCAAGTGTTATTTATTCTGATGCAAGTGCTCCTGCAACAAGTGGTGGTGAAAGCTCCTTCTCCTATTATTTCTTCTTGTCAAAATTCTTGATCAACCTCTGAGTAAAATCTGCATATGCAATCACTCTTGTATGACTCAAATGGTTGAACCACCAAATGTTTACTTCACCTTCAAGGTGCAATTTTGCCATCTCAACAACTTCTCTTTATACTACTAGATGTTGCAGGAAAAATGCTTCCAACCTCATTCCCCAAGCTCTTGATGTACATGTGGATGACCCATAAAATGTAGGTAATAGAAATCTATTGCTGCAAGGTCTTGTTTCTTCTTTGAGTTGAATGAACTGTGGGAGAGTTAGATTCTCCTTGAAAGCTCTAGGTTGAGACTTCTATTATGTAAGTTACTCACTTAGAATCTCATGATCTAAGTGTCCTCCATATCCATGCCTCTTGTATTCTCTGGAGGTTTTAACCCTGTACATAAATTATCTACGAACGAATCTTTAAAACATAAAATAAACAATAGCAAAAGCATAAAACATAAAATAGATAAACACATAGATTTCCCCCTGGATCCCAAATCAGGATGACCAGCTTGATTTTTCATTATATTCTTTTTAGTGTTACAACACATATATATACATTAATCATACAAACCCCAATCCATTAACCCTGGATTAGAACATAACCGTAGTTCCCTTGACCAGATCTACACAATACCGGGGCTTAAAACCATTATGCCCCAAAACCATGTGCAAACCCATGCAAAAAACCATGGGTGGGTCCGCCCACCGAGAAAATAAGGACCAAAAAAAAAATTGGCGCGCGGGACCACGATAGAGGGGTATACCCCCCCCCCCCCCCCTCCCCCCCGGCGTACATTGCGCCCAACGCAATGTATAGGGGGGGTTATCACCCCCCTATTACCCCATCGCGTGTGACTAGTCGTGGAAAGAATATAACAGAAACCCAACATTCTCCCACTTGTTGTTTTTTTCCCGTAGGGGTCCACAATAGAGCTGAGTCATTAGCCCAGCTTTGCAACACCTATTTTTTCTCTACACTAAGAGAACTTCTAAGTGCTCACAAAATTTTTCAATGCATCTACAACATTCTTCAAAGTGTCCACCTTTACCAGCAACACCCTTTTAGCTTCAACCATATATCTCACAAAGTGATATTGAACATCAATGTGCTTTGTCTTTGAATGATAAGAAGGGTTCTTAGCCAAGAAAATTGCACTTGGGCTATCACAGTTTATCCTTATAGCTTTCTGCACCAACCCCATACTTGAACACAATCTCTGCAACCAAAATTATTCCTTTCTTGCATGAGTGGCTGCCATGTATTCTGCCTCTATAGTTGAAAGAGCCACTACAAATTGTCTTTTACTCATCCAACTGATTGCACCTCCAAATAGGCTAAACACATACCCACTTGTAGATCTTATTTGGTCTAGATCTCCAGCCTAGTCTGCATCAACAAAACCACAAATTTCCAACACTCTTTCCAAACGTGGTCTTCCTTGGTAGCACAAGCCATAATCACTAGTGCCACACAAATATCTGAAAACCCGCTTCACTACTATGCAATGCTCCTTCCCTGGGTTTGAAATAAACCTTCTCAATACTCCCACTGCATGTGTAACGTCTGGTCTAGTACATACCATTTCATAAATTAGGCTACCCACTACACTTGCATATGGAACACGGGACATATCTTCCTCTTCTTCTTGTGCCTTGGGACACTATTCAGCAAACATCTTTGTACCTACAGGAATTGGAACATTCACCGGTTTACTATCTTGAATATTGAACCTCTGCAATATAGTCTCGACATACTTCCTCTGGTTTAACCAGAGCTTCCTCTTTTCCCATTCTCTCTTAATTTCCTTGCCCAAAATATATTTTGCAGCACCAATATCCTTCATGTCGAATTTGGAGAACAGTCAGGTCTTCAAATCTTGGATAATTTCTTTGTCATTTCCAATCAACAACATATCATCCACATACAAGACCAAATAAATAACACGGTCACCAATGAATTTAAAATAAACACAATGATACTCCTTGCTTTTGGTGAAGCCAAGTCCCTGTATATAGGTATCAAATTTCTGATACCACATCCTTGGTGACTGTTTTAACCCATATAGAGACTTCTTTAACCTGCATACTAGCTCTTTCTTTCCCTTCACCATAAAGCCTTCATGTTGTTTCATGTATATCTCCTCTTCCAGATCCCCGTGAAGAAATGTTGTCTTCACATCCATCTGTTCTACCTCAAAATAAAATGCAGCAGAAATAGATAAAAGTAATCTAATTGAAGTAACTTTGGCAACAGGAGAAAAAATATCACCAAAATCAATTCCCAGCACTTGGGAATAACCTTTTTCTACCAACCGAGATTTGTATTTCTTCACCTTTCCTTCTACATTCATCTTCTTCTTAAACACCCATTTTCTCCCAATGGGCTTCCTTCCAGCCGGCAACTCCACTAGATCCCATGCCTCATTTTTATGCAAGGATGCCATTTCATCAACCATGGCCTCCTTCCAGAGTTCTACATCCTCTGAATCTACTGCCTCCTTGATGGTTCTGGGATCATCATCAGTTATAGTTAAAGCAAAATTTGAACAAAAATAAGATGGACTATACCTTTTTGGTTGTCTTATTTCCCAAACTGATCTTCACACAGCTGGATTTTGCGGCTCTTCCTCTTTTGAGTCTTCTTCTATTGTAGAGTATGATTCATCCTCCTTTAGCTCAAAATCTATATTCTCAGGTTCCTTTGGTAGGATTTCATGTTTAACAATATATTTCACCTCTCTAAACACCACATATCGGCTGTACACAACCTTTCTTTTTTCCCAGTTCCAAATATTGTAACCCTTTAAACCATCCTTATACCCAATAAATATGCACCGTTCAGATTTATTATCCAACTTGCTCCTTTTCTCCTTTGGAACATGTACATGTGCATCACATCCAAATACCCTCATATGTGAAAGAGAGGGTTTCTTTCTAGTCCATACCTCATGTGGAGTCTTATCCTCCAATGCTGATGAAGGTGATCTATTCACCAAGTAACATGCAGTCTCCACTGCCTCTGCCCAGAATTCTTGTCCTAACTCGGTACCACTGAGCATGCTTCTTGCCTTTTCTATCAACATTCTGTTCATTATTTCTGCAACTCCATTTTTCTAAGGTGTGTATGGAGTATTATTCTACCGTGCTATACCACACTTCTTACAGAACTCTTCAAATTCCTTCTTGCAGAATTCCCCACCATTATCTATCCTCAGCACCTTTATCTTCTTCTCTGTCTGGTTTTCCACGAGAGCCTTAAATTATTTAAATCTGTCAAAGAATTCAGATTTCTTCCTCAAGAAATATATCCATGTATTCCTTGAGAAGTCATATATGAATGAAACATAGTACACATACTTACCCAATGATGGAATCGACACAGGTCCAAACACATCACTATGCACAAGCTCTAATATCTTGTTCTCCCTCTTAGCACCAGAAGGAAAAGTCACCCAATTTTGATTCCCATAAACACAATGTTCAAAGAAATCAAAATATAGAGGGCTGCTAGACATACCTTCTACCATACCATTTCCATGCATTATCTGAAGGCCCTTCTCTCCAATATTTCCAAGCCTTTGATGCCATAGCATGGTGTTTTCTCTAGAGATCACTAGGCTTTCCGCTCCACTTTTGGGAACCACAGAACTATTGCACCCATCAATAATAGTGCTACCCTAAAGCTTGTACAGAGTTCCAATGCGAACTCCTCGCATTAATACCAGTGCTCCCTGAACCATCTTACGGGTATCTTTCTTGAACACTTTTTTTACACCTGCATCATCCATCTTGCTTACAGAAATCATATTTCTGGCTAATGCAGGAATGTGCAGAACACCAGGAAGTGTTCTAATCCTTCCATCTTGTAGCTTCAGCTTTAATTTTCCACGTCTGATGATTTTGGCCTTCCTATCATCACCTAAGAAGACATCACCGCCATCATATTTCTCATACTCACAGAACCACTCCCTATGGGGAGTGAAGTGAAAGGATGCACCCAAGTCAATAAACCATGAATCATGATCTACATGTGTATTTGAAGAAAAATCCAAATACACATCCCCACCTTCATCCGAGCTGGCTTTTTCCTCTACATAAGGAGCATCATCAGATCCCCTTAATTTCTCAGGAGCTTTAGATCTGCAGTTCTTTTTGTAGTGCCCTTCCTTTCCGCATTTCCAGCACACCTTTAAAAACTTTCTAGGAGATTTAGATCTCCCACTCGAAACCTTATTCTTGTTTCTATTCTGGGACCTTCCTTGTACAAATAAGGCATCTCCATTCCGACCCTCCATATTTCTCCGTCTCATTTCCTCCGACAACAAGTTGAGAGAATGTCATCAAAATTCAATGTAGTGGTATTGCTACCTATTGCAATAACCAGACTGTCCCACGAATTATGTAGAGAACACAACAAAATGATGCACTTATCTTCATCTGAGATTTTAACATCAATAGATGACAACTGAATTACCACAGTATTGAAGGCATTCAGATGCTCTGTCACTGAGTCTCCATCCTTCATCCTCAGGTTATACAACTTTTTCCACGGGAACAATTTATTCACCAGAGACTTATATTGGTACAAAGTCCCTAGCTTGTCCCACAATATCTTTGCCATATCTTCCCTAGATACATTCAACAATACTGAATCTCAAACACACAGCCGTATTGTTCTCACTACCTTCCAATCTAGTTTCTTCCAATCTTCATCTGACATTGCTATTGGTTTAGTACCCTGATCTACCACGATCCACTTTTCTTTATCCACTGCTAGATCCTCCATCTTGAGCTTCCACAACTCAAAAATTTGACCATTAAATTTCTCGATCTCTATCTTCCTGCCGCTCACCATCTTCTTCCACCACTAGAATCAATCCCGCAAATCTCCCACTGAACAGGGTCTACCTCAGGCCCGAGCAAAAAACCCTCCGCAGCAAAGGTGTCCCCTTGAAGCCAAAACAAATCTAATACCAAAAGTAGGTTTTAACCCTGTACAGAAATTATCTACGAATGAATCTTTAAAACATAAAATAAACAATAGCAAGAGCATAAAACATAAAATAGATAAAGACAAATATTTTCCCTTGGATCCCAAATCGGGACGACCAGCTTGATTTTTCATTATATTCCTTTTAGTGTTACAACACATATATATACATGCCGAAGCATACATAAACCCTAATCCATTAACCCTGGATTAGAGAATAACCATAGTTCCCTTGACCGGATCTACAAAATTCCAGGGGCCGAAAACCATCATGCCCCAAAACCATGTTCAAACCCATGCACAAAACCATGGGCAGGTCCGCCCACCGGAAAATAAGGACCAAAAAATTTTTTTGGGCCGCTGCCCCGAACCCCGACAAGGGGGGCTACCACCCCCCTTGTGACCCCCCGCATATGTTGTGCCCAGTGAAATGTATAGGGAGGGATATCGCCACCTCGTGTGTGACTAGTCATGGAAAAAATATAACACAAACCCAACATTATCCTTCAAAAGGAAAGGGCATAGCATTTTTATTTGGAGCTCTATGCAATACCAGGTCTTTATTTTTCTAATAGGAAGTACATGGACATACCTCATCTTGAAACCCTTTAGAGGTCTCATTGTATCTCTCCTATTTCATCTGCCTAACATCCTTGGAGAGGTTCTTCAAATATCTGCAAAGTGATGAGACACATCTCATTCCTTTCATAATTTTAGATCTCTTCTTCTTCTCTTCTCGTTCTTATAGCATATTGGCTGAAACTCACAGGCTAAGCTAAGATTATGCTCTGATACCATTGTAATATTCCCAAATGGGGAAGTAGCAATATGTGAACACAAAACTGGAAATCAAAGTGAATAAATCAACACACCATGATATGGGACAAATGTACAACCATCTTATTAAACATATCAACAAATAATAGGCACGAGATCTTGAGGATCTAGTCACTCAAGCAATACAAGACAAGCCTCCTGTAAGAAAATATGTCAATACATGTAAACATACTTCCATACAAGTGCCATGATCCATGACAACGTATTTTTAGGGCATAAATACTACATAAATGTTATATCAATAATTCTATTCCATTATATATCTCAAACAATGCCGAGAACAGAGATCTAAGCTCCCAAGAACATCTCCAAGACAACCTAGAAAGGGTTTCCTGAAATACACAAAAATGCAGAAATACAAATATGGCCCTAGGGTTGAATAATCTCTACAACTGGATAGATGATAGGAGGTTGTCAATCTAATCTGAAAATGTATGAAACATATTCCTATTGATTCTCCAAATGAGAGGTTGAGCCCCTCACTAAAAATCTACCTCTCCCAACTGGGGTTCCAAACCCTTCACTGCAACTACACACTGAAATAATGTGGTCCCTTCATAAAATTGTACTGTAACTGATAGAAGTACCTTAGCTTGATTTTGGATGATAAAATAAGGCTCAGGGGTTCTCCTTGCTGGTCTCCCAATAGAAGGAAACTTTCCTCCAACTGAAATAAAGCAAGGAAGTGACCCAAATCAACTCTCCACTTCTGCACCATGCAACACAACACAATATTCTACAAAAAATGTGTTGTACAAAAAATATGTAGCTTAGCCTGATGTCGAATAGTAGAACATGTAGTAGAATACTCTCCCAAGAGGCCTCTCAAGGAATGAGGTGGGATTCCCGTCCGGGAACACCCTGTGCTAAATAGAACTGCAATCTTATCTAAACAGCTGAAGAGAGCAACAAGTCTAAATAGACCATGTACAAAATAATAATCTAAAAACACAAGCCCATATGGTTGTCATCCTCTTCCTTATATAATTTATGAGATTCCTCACTCTTGGCCCCACTAAATTAAGTCACTACCTCTGTTCAATCAATCTCCATCCAAAACTGCATTGTCCCACCATGAATGCCACTCCTCCATGACAATGTTGTTTTATTTGGTCAAGGTTGACCCATTCTTCATGCTCCAATCCCTTTTCACACCTAAGGGTCTTCAATCTAGCTTTTAGATGACCTCCATTCACATTAGGAGTGTATTTTATTCCTACTAAGGAGATTTATGGGTCTCCATACCCTCTTATTCCTCTACCTAGGAGAAAAATAAAAATTTAATAGTCCAATTAGCTGTGTGCTAATTTAGGAATATTACATTTTTGGTCACTTGAATAATTTTGAAGCCTACGACAACCAAGAGGGAAGGTCATGCCCAGATAAGCTGAAGGCTAAATGGAGTGAATGAATAGTCAATTTTTTATGTATTTGATGCTCTGAACATAGTGTTATTGTTTATAGAGGCGTTGGATCACATGTGAAGGTGATTTTTTCACTTTGGAGATTAAACAAGCCCATGGCCACCAAGATGGGAGGTCTAGCCTAGAGGAGCTGGTAACCAAATTCAGAGATTGAATAGTTATTTTTTGGGTTTTCATGTCTTCTAAATCCAATGGAGTAGTCACAAAATCTATTGGAGCATCACATATTCTTGTAACCATACTTGTTGACTCATAATCCCAAGAAGGCCTAGCTAGTTAAAGGAGGTCCATGGAGATGTAGCCCAGGAGGGGTAAGCTCCATTATTGTCCATTTTGTTATGTGATTGTTGTGATTTATATTTCTTCATTTCATTTTTTGTATATGAGTTTTTAAAAGTTAATTAACTCATAATTTCATCATCAAAGACACATGAAACTTGACACATAAACTCCTTCAAAAGTGGTTAAATTGAGACGATCCTAATCACACATTTGTAATACTAATGAGGGAGATAGCATAGCAATAACTAGTTTTCCCATATTCAAATCACACATCTACAGTAAAAAATTATGGTCAACTCAATTAAAATCATTAGATCACAAAAAGAATCATTATCATTAATACCGTCAAATAAATCCATTGATACTATCAAGGATTCAATGTCATATCATATTCCATTGTCACCGAGAGAGGTATAGTTAAACAACACTATCAATTCAGGATATCCACAGCTGTCACATATCAAATCATTTTTCATCAATTCATTATTGGACTTGTTTGTAAAATAATTTTATCACATCTTTGTCATCTGAGTTTCATTGCAATTTCACTATGCATATTTCAAGGCTAATAAGGTTATTTCCACATTCAAGTACTAGCAATATATTAAAACCTCTATGCTTCAAGGTCAGATACAAAGTAAGATAAGAGTATAATTACACCATTTGAATCATACTGTTGCAAGGTAATGATAAAATTTCTTGCAAATGTAACATGATTTTACAACCTTTCTTTACTTTTGATCTCCTTGGAGTACTAGACAGACAATATTCTTTAAAATTTGTTATACTATTTAACTTGAAGCCAATATACATTTTCTTATGATTTTGGGTCAACAATGGATTTATGAATATGTGTGAGTTGTCTGGATTTATGGAGGAGTGAAATTAAATATAGAATTAAATAGAAACACAAAGCTACAGGGGAAACCGAACTTCAATTGATTAATAACAAATACTAAATTTTGTTTACATGCAGAATGGAAACTAACTAGCTCACATGATGGTAGTTTATCTCTAAGAAGAGATGTAGTTGTTGCATGCCTTCTAAACTAAATTAAAATGAGGCTCAGGGGCCTTTTAATCATAAAGAAGAAGTGTGAAACTATAACCCTAGGAGATGGAGTGCCAATGTTTTTTGGCCCCGTCGAGGAAAGTGTAGAAATTATAGAAACATATGTATATCAATGGATTCAATCCGATCAAGAAATGTACTAAAGCTAGATATTGAATCCTTCTACAAATCAATTGCGGAAAATAAACACGATTGACAATGAAAATAAGTAAATAAAGAAGCCAATCAAACCACAACAGAGATATTTTCCTGGGGAAAGCTTACTGCTCAAAACCCCTCTATCATATATTTTATATTCCACAAGGAATCATGAAACAACTACAATGCACTCTTCTCACAAGTGTCTCATGCAATCGACCTATCATCTCACACTGATCCAGAAAAAATTGGGCCAACACAGCCAATTCTAAGCCTGTCTTCATCCTACCTTGCTAACATAATTCTTGATGAATTTAATCCCTATTCTTTAGGAATTTCATTCTTCCTTAACTGCGCATAGTATCATGGGCATCCTGTGGTGTTTTAACTGCATCTGGGAAATATGCTAATATCACAACTGATATTTAACTTCCCTTTAACCTTTGTCTCAAATTGATCTCCACTGGAACTAACATGCATGCAACTATTAATAATAAATCATAAGTTGCATGTCATATCACTGATTATGAATTAAATATGATTTAATTCACTTGATCTCTCACTAGTGCAATAAACAGTTACAACTAGTCCAACTGACTTTAACTTACCTAACTGAGTTAACTGATTACTTGTGCATTAAACTCAGGCACTTAACTGGAACTCGAACTATAAAACACATAGAATCACTCTACATGCCTCACCAACTACCCTCAACTAAATATCCATGAGCTAACTGAGTTTATCACTCAGTTAACTATTACAAGTGATTATGAGATAAGATTATATTTTATTATCCAATTTAATTAAGGGATAATTAAATTTGAGACATGTCCAATTTATTAAATAAATTGAATTTCACACTAATGTATCGCTAGGACCTGTTATCATAAAATTTCACCTTATAAGCTTCTTAATTAGAAAGTCTCATGTAACTATTTCAAACCAATCTTTTGATTGAAGTTTAGCCTCTTCAGTCTGAGAGGGCTCTCTCAAAGGGTTAATGATATAGAATAAAGATGTATTTAGATGGCTAACTCTACTTGGAAATCAACTTGCTTGTGATGGATATAGGTTGAAAATAGTATCAATATAAAAACATTAGGCTTATGGAGTCAACACTTTCAGTGATTCAGTAGTGAGTTCACTTGAAATGGAAGCTAAGGTAGGTAAGTGTTTTTAGCAATAGTACACACACACATGAAACTGGAAATCACACTGTCAATTCATCTATAAAGGAAGTCAGAGCATTACATGAATGAATTCTGAGTATTAAAGATGAAAACCACTGCAAATGGGATGCATAAAACATATAAATAATATAAGCACTAAAAAGTCAGTAAGAATCTCAAGTTGTTCAAGAAACAAGTCTCTGTATTACTGGAACAGTCAAATTACATTAAGATGCAGTTTTGCCAAAAAATCTCCAACCCTTGACAAATTTGACCCTCTGCCCTTTAATAGACTTGTTACATCATGAGGTGATCTACCTCCTGGCTAGATTCATCGAATTTTTTCCTAATGACACCTTGCATAACCATAAAACATCTATTTAATGAAAAATTGATATCTATCCTAATTGACAGTCCTATTCCTACTAGGACTCAAAGTGTTCATTATTACATATAACAACCTCATCTCCAACAAAAATTACATATTTTGACAAATATTCTTTCACATGTTCGAATAGGGGTGATGGGACTCATCACTACATAACCTCTTAAATGGCCTCCTCTAAAACTAGAACAAAACCCTGTTTTTTAGGCAAATTGGTCTTCATCTTCAACGAATGCTTTGGCTGGTAGTTCGTCTTCATTTCGTGGTATTTTAGTGTTGGATTAATAATTTCATGGTCCTTTAACACTTGGATAGTATCCAGATGTCCAAATATGCCCAAAAACATGCTTAAGAAGCTGCAACACAATACGATATGAACATAAGACAGTTTTGTAACGTACTTTCGTAGCACTGCAAAAATGTCTTTTTCCATCATCCTTTTTTATTCTTTCTTTCTTCATGGTGCTCATTCTACCTTGACACATCTCCCATACAAATTTCACCTCTTGAAATCTCCCAAAACTGGTTCAAAAAGAAAAAAGAAAGCTATAGTAGTTTCATAGCGTTTTTCTGTTTTTCAAGCCCAGACATGCTACGAAACTGCTGAAAACAGTCAAAATTCTAGAATTTGGTGTAGTTTGAAAAATATACCTTCTAAGTGCCAAAAAATTGATTCTAAAATTAAATTATCCTTAAATATCGTAATCTAGCTCACACTATGATTCTTGAGGCATTTATTCCTCATTTATGATGGGTTCAGCTATTGGGTCTTCAAGCATTGTCATTTTTAGGCCTTTTTTTTCCAACTCCTCATGAATTAGTTCAAACTGCTCCTGGAGGTCCTTAACCTAATCTTTCAAATTCCTGTTGGTGGCTTTAAAATTTATGCTCATCCTCTTGAAATTTTTGGACCTCATCAAACTAGTGAGGAACACAATCCATCTCACCTTTCATATTTAAAACCACTTTGCAAATTTTTCCTGTTTTTTCTTAAACATAAGTCCTAGAACAGAGCTTATATCTCCGAATCCATTATGTGTTTTTAAAAAATAGAGGAGGATTTTTTCAATAAGAATTTTCTGAAGAAAAAAATCTCTTTTTTTTTAAAACCATCCCCAGCTGTCCAAAACCTGAATTTGAAAAACAAGTGTAAAACAGGAAAACTTTGTTTTCTAAAAATAGGGCTCAAATAAATCCTTCTATCTCCCAACTGATAGAACCTATAAGAAAAGTGAGAGAGGTTATTTTCCCTTGTCTTGATATTGACAATAACCACTCTCATTATTTCCAAATTAATCTATGTTCATCCACAATATTCTCTTTAAATTTATTGCTCAAACAGTCCAAAAACATAGCAATTTCCTTGTTAGCTCCAACAGAAATTCAAATAACTTGAACTGATGCATGCTTCAGCAATGCTAGGGTCCTACAAGAATAGCTTGAGGTCCTTGAGCTTCTATTTTATCCACGGAGCCTCCTTTGTGTTCTTTCTTGTACATGACCATCTCTTTTTATAACCAAGCTACCCTCTTAAAAATGTGACACTTGGAAAGCGAAATTGGATAGCAAGCTGCTTGGCGTGATGAAGTAGCTCTCAAAAACTGACATTTAGATGTTTCACATGAAAGAATGAATTTTGAGTGACAAATATCAGCTTAGGACAAGGTTAAATGACAACTCATGCTTTAATCATGACACACACATGCCAAAAGTGTAATGATGACCTCATACATAACTCTGTTTTTTCTTAAAAATATAGGGTTCAAATTTGAGCTCTTATCTCCCTATCCTGGATAGATATTGAAAACCTGAAGGGGGTTTTTTTAGGTCATTATGTCTTGAAGAAAAAAATCTCTTGGTTTTTTGAAAACCATTTCCAGCTATCCAGAATCTGTATTCTAAAAACATGTATAAAACAGGAAAATTTTTCATTCTAAAAATGGGGCTGAAAGACATCACTGTATATCCCAATATGTAGTACCTTTGAGAAAATTGAAAGAGGTGATTGTTATTTGATATGTTCTTAAAAATAACCTCTCTCAGTTTCTTAAAATACTTCTTTGTTTTCCTTGAAACCTCCCTTGAATTTTAATGCTCAATGTTAGAAAACAGAGAAATGCTTCATATTTGCTATGAAACTAGCAACAATTTCGTAGTGTTTTCTGCCTATTTTACACTGAATTCACTACGAAAGTATGGATTCTTGGCTAAAATGAATTTTTTGGTACAAAATCTTGGGAATTGAAATATTTCAGAAAATTATGAGTGATGTGACATGAGGGGATTTGAAAGTGAGTGGGTTTGGACCTTAGGGTAAGCTTAAATAAGAAAATTTTAAAATTTTCCTTGAACAAGTATATAAAAAAAGAACCCTACAACCCTACCTTTGACACATGAACCTATATAACTTTTTCAAATGATGATTCAGTTTTCAGGTGATAACAATGGCTCCACTTGGGATGGTGTTCCCCAGTGGTACACCAAAGAACCGTTAGTTCCATTGTTGTTATCCACTTCTTGAAAAAAAAAAACTTCGAAACTTGTCAAGCTTCCTTCAAACTCTAATGGCCTTCACCTCGGGCTCAAGCTTGATGATTACTATTGAAAAACCAAATTTTTACCTACTAAAAATATGCTCAGTCTACTTGAGCTTATTCACACACACTCCTACCTACCCTAACAACTGCAATCTCCATTTTTAACTCAAGCAACATGAAAATTACAATGAAGCCAGTCATTGATCTGATATGAAATTTGAACATCTTGAATGCACTTGAACCAAAATTAAGCATGATACTGAAATGACCAAGGCAACGTAAAATTTATCTGATCCTCATAATGAAAATATAACTGGAAATCTGGACTATAGAACTCTTCCATGTAGTTAGCTATAGGATCATAGAAGACATAATTTGTTTAATGATTCTCAAGACATTATGCAGCTTTGGACAACTAATATATGATTTTCTCAACCATACAATATTTCATTTGTGTGATATCAAAATGATTTTCAAAAACAGGGTATTCTTCCTCAATCTCAAAAGAGAAAGGTAGCAGCACCCTCTCTTTTTGTTCTGGCATTAAAAATTTTTGAAAATACTGATCTTGATAATGAAGACTATAATATTGAATTTGATCTTCTAAAACTTCAATGTATTTTTCAATGTTCTTAGCAAATTCATCCACAAATTGAATCTTATCTTTTGACTTACACTCAAATGACTTCAGATTAGAAGACAAGGATAAAGAAAAAATTTCATCCACTTCCTCAATAGTGTGATCATTATTTGATGTAGGCTAATGCAAGGAATAACATGAAGAATAAAATTGTTCCTTTACTTGAGATTATAGAAATTATCTTCCAGTATTTCTTCTTGTTCTTTGAAATTATTCTCATACTCCTGATGATCAAAACACTGACAAGTCTGCTACAAATTTTCATCAAACTCAGAGGAAGTAACATGATTTTCATAAATAAACTCCTACTGGGTTTCATTTTCATCCAAGAGAGAGGCTATCCTTTCTTCTTGGTGATGAAAGGGATTGTCATGAAGGGCCTCTAAAATTTCATCATCCATGAACTCATCATCTTCATAACAATTCTCCAAATATTCAATAAAACTCACACAATGTTTACAACATCCTTTTACCAGCAATAAGGAGGGATCACACTCTTCATACATCTCATAAAATGCAACATGGAAATCAGCAAGAGAATATAAGGAACCATTTGGCAGGTTTTCGTACCAAGACCATGCTTTTCCTTCTAAAGTGGCCATAAACATCTTCATGAGACAATCCTCGGGGAATTGAACCTTAAGTCTGTGTACATGCATACTGAATCTAACCAAATTAAGAGAAGCATTGTATTTTTTTTCATATTTAAATATGGGAAGATCAATTAACCATTCGACCTTTGGCATAGGATTTGGAAAACCAGGGATGTGAGACCGATTGATAAGGGTATACCTGACATTTATTATTGCAATGGAACTCATCTTGGAAGTTCATCAAGCTATTGATCTTTAAGTATTGGAGTCACCATGTATCTATGAGATTTTTAATTCTTCAACAATGGAGTCACCAAGGTAATTGCAGCCTCGAACAGATTCTGAGCTCCTACTACCTTCAAGAGTTCAGATTTAAAATTTCGGGAGATGTATATCTTCAGACTCCCGGCAGACGCACCAAAATGTTATCAAAAAATTGCACCTGATAATCTGCTTTAGACAATCTCATGTAACTATTTCAAGCCAATATTTTGACTAAAGCTTAGCCTCTTCAATCTGAGAGGGCTCTCTCAAATGGTTAATGATATTGAATAAAGATGTATTTAGATGGCTAACTCTACTTGGAAATCAACTTGCTTGTGATGGATATAGGTTGAAAATAGTTTCAGTATGAAAACATTGGGCTATGGAGTCAATACTTTCAGTGATTCAGCAGTGAGTTCACTTGACATGGAAGCTGAGGCAGGTAAGAGTTGTTAGCAGTAGCACACACACACATGAAACAAGAAATCACACATTCAATTCATCTATAAAGGAAGTTATAGAATTACATGAATGAATTCTGAGTATTAAATATGAAAACCACTGCAAATGGGACACATAAAATATATAGATAATATAAGCACTAAAAAATTAGTTAGAATCTTAGGTTGGTCAAGAAACAAGTCTCTGTATTACTAAAACAATCAAATTACATTAAGCTGCAATTTTGCCAAAAAATCTCCAAACCTTGACAAATTCGACCCTCTGCCCTTTAATAGGCTTTTTACATCATTAGATGATCTACCTCCTAGCTAGATTCATTGAATTTTTACCTTATGACACCTTGCATAACCATGAAACTTCTATTTAATGAGAAATTGACAACTATCCTAATTGACAATCCTATTCCTATAAGGACTCAAACTGTTCATTATTACATTTAACAACCTTATCTCTAACAAAAATTACAGATTTTGACAAATATGCTTTCACATGTTCAAATAGGGGTGATGGGACTCATCACTACATAACCTCTTAAATTACCTCCTCTAAAACTGGAACAAAACCCTATTTTTTAGGCAAATTGGTCTTCATCTTCAACGAATGATTTGGCTGGTATTTTTTCTTCATTTCGTGGTATTTTAGTGTTGGATAATTTCTTTCATGGTCCTTTAACACTTGGATAGTATCCATCTATCCAAATATGCCCAAAAACCTGCTTAAAAAGCTCCAACACAGTACGCTACGAAAGCAAGACAATTTCGTAGCATACTTTCGTAGTGCTACAAAATTTCCTTTTCCATCATCCTTTTTTATTATTTATTTATTCATGGTGTTAATTCTGCCTTGAAACATCTCCCATACAAATTTCACCTCTTGAAAGCTTCAAAAACTGGTTCAAAAAGAAAAAATAAAGCTACAGTAGTTTCGTAGAGTTTTGATGTTTTTCAATCCTAGGCATGCTACGAAACTGCTGAAAATAGTCAAAATTCCAGAATTTTGTGTAGTTTGAAAAATATACCTTGTAAGTGCCAAAACCTTGATTATAACATGCCATTAGCCTTAAATATCATAAGCCAGCTCACACTAAGACTCTTGAGGCATTTCTTCCTCATTTATGATGGGTTCAGCTATTGGCTCTTCAAGCATTGTCATTTTTAGGCCTTTTTTTTCCAACTCCTCATGAATTAGTTCAAGCTGCTCTTGGAGGTCCTTAACCTGATATTTCAACTTCATGTTGGTGGATTTAAAATGTATGTTCATCCTCCTGACATTTTTGGACCTCATCAAACTAGTGAGGAACACAATCCATCTCACCTTTCATATTTAAAACCACTTTGTAGAATTTTCCTGTTTTTTTTTTTTTAAATAGGTCTTAGAACAGAGCTTATATCTCCGAATCCATGATGTATTCTTCAAACCCGGAGGAGGTTTTTTTCAATAATATTTTTCTCAAGAAAACCCTCTTTTTTTTTTTTGAAAAACATTTCCAGTTGTCTAGAATCTGTATTCTAAAAACATGTATAAAACAGGAAAATTCTACTTTCTAAAAGTAGGGCTGAAAGACATCCCTGTATCTCCCAGTCCGCGACACCTTTGAGAAAGGTGAAAGACATTATTGTTATTTGATATGTGCTTGAAAATAACATCTCTAAATTTCTTAAAATACTTCTTTTTTCCCAGAAACCACCCTTGAAGTTGACTATGCAAAGTCAGAAAACAGAGAAATGCTTCATATTCGCTATGAAACTAGCAACGGTTTCATAGTGTTTTCTACTTATTTTACATTGAATTTTCTATGAAAGTAGGGATTCTTGGCTAAAATGAATTTTTTGTAACAAAAATATTGGGAATTGAAATCTGTTAGAAAATTATGAGTGACGTGACATGAGGGGATTTGAAAGTGAGTGGGTTTGGACCTTAGGGTAAGCTTAAACATGAAAATTTTAAAATTTTCCTTGACCAAGTATATAAAAAATGAATCCTACAACCCTACCTTTGACACATGAAACTATATAACTTTGTCAAATGATTATTCATTTTTTGGGTGATAACAAGACCCATCACTACACAACTTGTGGTCCCACACTAGTGTAGGTGTTGTCATGTTGCTTCCGAATGCCAATTTCACTGTTTCTTGTTGCAAACTTCAATGCTCCCTCTCAACAAGAAATGAATGTCACTACATGAACACATTCACCTCTTGCATGCGACATGAAAATATTGCATGCAACACTTCTCTAGTGTTGTTCTCACATGCAACACTTCTCTAGTGTTTCTCACACATGCAACTTTTACATGTAACACTTATGAAACTGAATAGCCTCCAAACAAATGAATCAATATAATTCATCTGTAATTTTAGTATTCTAACTGTTGCTAGCTACTGCACATGTCTATTGGACTCTCTGCATTGTTCAAATTTTCATCCATGTACTCTGCACTATTGCCAACTCTGATATGCACTCTAGTATCTGACACCTATCACTATTATTTTTGTCCTCCTGACATCTGACTACATCAATCTAACTAATCCTGCTAATGTTGTATTATGGTCTCCTCGTAGCCAGGTTCAATCCATGAGATGCACCATCTCAATGAATCCTGCCAAAATTTCTTCTTGGGATTAATCTTGCACATCGCCCCACCTCACTCCTAAAGGTATAACTGCATGTACTCCCTCTTCCCTTCTGGCTCAAAATTTCCCCCTCCTATAGGCCTCTCCATGAGTGGTTTCTGCCACTCCATGATCCTCATCTTGTGGCTGCTCCACACCTTGAGGTTCATCCTTACGAACCAAGTGTTCCTCATCTACACGAAAATCAAGCTCCCTCTCAAGGGAAAATTACATGCCTTTCTCAAACTTCCCAATGGTACATCCCTTGCATGTGTCTATCTGTGCAAAAGTACCCTTTGGAAGACCTGTAGAAATATTTTACATGACCTTCAAATCTCTGTGGTGTAGGTGGTCAAATATCTTGTGCCATAACTCACCTTCATCCCGGCTCACCAATTTGTCTTCTTTACCCATCAATGTTGCACAGTCATCTACATCAATTTTGTAGATATTCTTCACACAAATCCCAATCTTCTTGGCTTTTCCTATTTCTTTGTGATGCAAAAAAACTGAATTTGGACCCCTAAGGAGAGATGTTTAACTGTAGACGTGGCTCTGTCAGCATTTCCCTTGAAATTTCTTTCTCTACTCCACGTGGTCTACTTTATTTTTTATTTGTTGGATGTTATTTATCATATTCAAGGAATTTGATAAATAAATATCATCGACTACCCTTTGAAAAGTTAAATAAATCTTTCGGCTTTATATTATACCGCCAACCTTATAACCAATGTTTAAATCTTCAAAAATTTATATTAATGCCAACACCCTCGTTATCTCTCGTGCATCTATAGTAGGCCACTATCGTCTGATGGCTCTTTCCCATATAAACGACATGTACGCATATCGCTCGGCATCCTTGTATGAATTTTAATGCGCGATGTCATGCTTTGAACGCCAGTTTTCGTGGGTCCACCCTTGCCACGCGTCGTCGGTTCTATGGAATTGCTCCAATTCTGGGAATACCACTCAACCCGCAAAAGCGGTGCGATAGGGGCAATCCGCTTCTACAAATCCGCTCGTGGTTTCGGTACAGGGCTTGACCAAGGTTCACGTCAGGTTTGCGTTATCCTTTATATGCCTCAACTTAGGTTTGCTACTCGGTTTGGGAATTCTAATTACCAACAAAGAAATGTAATTCTCTTTATTGAGCGGGATTTCTATTATCATAAGACAGAGCTCGACGACAATGGCTTTCCTACTCTGACCTCGCTTGCGAGTGGGGTGACTTCACAGGGTTCATCCAAACAATTTACGGGAAATCAAAGACAGAGAAATGGGATTACCAGTACCCAATCGCCCCACAGTTAAAAAATTCTTCACAATTATAAATTCAGATAGTTTGGAAATCAATGGGACTTGAATTTTATTCAACCGGAAATAATTGCTCAATACACAGAGTTTTATTGCAGAAATATCTTCCTTTTCCCTTCTCCCCCCTTAATACATCCGAGGGATTACATTTATATACATGAACATATGTCTGTTCGGTTCCTCTGTGAGGACCGTTTAAGAAAATCAACAGCCTAATTAAAATAATACAACTAACTGAGATATGACAGATAGACTAACTGAACTATTCAACTTCTACGACTCTAACTGATCTAAATGATACAGTCAGCTGAGGTATTGACACCTAGCTGTTACAATTCAAATATTTTCGATCCCTACTAGCCACAACATGTGGACAAACCTCCTACATTTCTGGCTAGTGTCTAATGCCCCTGCATCAGACTCCCGAGGGCAATCCTCTTCATGGGCTCCTTTCCATGAGCTCTTATACTGATCTGCCTATCTTCTGCAACATTCCCCCAGTCATCCAAGTGGCATCTTCCTTTGGCTTGTCCTTCCATTTGATTAAGTACTAAAAGTATTCTCGTCCTCTAGTCCTCTCAAACACTCTTTTGTCCAATATCTTCTCTGGTTGCAATGGTTGTGCTGGAGGTAGCTATTCCTTCCACTCAATTTGTTCCTTGTCTGCTGCTCTTTCTTCTGCACCATCATCTTCATACTTGGACAAATCTGCAACATTAAAAATGGGAGATATTCCAACATCATGAGGTAATTCAATCTCATAAGCATTTGCAGAAAACTTTCTAAGTATCTTGCATGGCCCAATCTTTTTGAACTTCAATTTGTTATACTGCTTCCTTGGGAACCTCTCCTTTCTCAAGTGTGCCAAAACCTGATCTCCTAATTCAAGGTGAACTTATTTTCTGCTCAAGTCCACTCTGATTTTATATTTGATGCTGTTGCCTTGTAGTTTCTATTTCACTTGTTCATGTATGGTCTGGATTTCTGAAGCAAATTCCTCACAATCTGCACTCCTTAGCTCTACCTTTCCCAGATTTCTTAACTCTGATATTCCTCTGGGGTGCATTCCATAAAAAATATGAAATGGACTCTACCCTATGCTTCTGTTTGGTGAGTCATTATATGCATATTCTGCCTAGGGAAAAATATGATCCCACTGCTTGGGATGCTCTCCTGCAAGACTTCTCAACAAATTTCCCAGACTCCTATTCACTACTTCAGTTTTTCCATCGGTATGGGGATGATAAGTTGAGCTGAAACTCAGTTTGGTACCAAGTTTCTTCCACAATGTCCTCCAAAAGTGACCCACAAATCTGGTGTCTCTGTCTGAAATAATACTCCTGGGCAACCCATGAAATCTAACAACTTCTTTGAAAAACAAGTTAGCAACATGGGTGGAATCACTAGTTTTATAGCATGGAATAAAATGTGCCATTTTGGAGAATCTATCCACCACAACAAAGACTGCATCATTCCCTCTCTGAGTCTTGGGAAATCCTAGAACAAAATCCATACTCACCATGTCCCAAGGCCTGTCTGGAATAGGCAAGGGAATGTACAATCCTGCATTCTGGCTCCTTCCTTTAGCATATTGACAGATCTTGCAATTCTTCACCAACTTATCTACTTCTGCTCTCATCTTGGGCCAGTAATAGAAGTGACTCAGCTACTCATAAGTCTTATCAGTACCAAAGTGTCCAGCAAGTCCACCACTATGCTTCTCTTTGATCAAATTTTCTCTCATGGAACATCTTGGTACACACAGTTGGCTTCTTCTGAATAAAAATTCCTCCTGCAGGAAATAATCCAGCCACTGGCTTCTATCTACTAAAACAGGGTTACTACATGCCTCAAATGCTTCTTCAAAATCTGGATCTGTTTTATACAATTCCTTGAGAAAATCAAATCCCACAACTTTAAAATTTGTTTCTTGAACAAGCATGTGCCTCCTACTCAAAGCATCAGATACTTTATTGGCTTGAACATTTATATGTTTCAAAAAAAAATTAAAACCTTGGAGATACTCAACCCATTTAGCATGCTTATGTTTCAACTTGGGCTGCTGTACAATATACTACAAAGCATGGTTGTCAGAATATAATACAAATTCCCTAGACATCAAATAATGTCTCAACTTCTTCAATGCCTGAACAATTGCATAGAATTCCTTCTCATAAGAGGAATACTTTCTTCTGGTGTCATTTAGCTTCCCACTGAAATAGGCTATAGGCCTATCATCCTGACTCAACACAACTCCAATGGCCTCCCCACTGGCATCACATTTTACTTGAAACGGTTTGGTAAAATCAGGCAGAATCAAAACAAGCTTCTCCGTTATCTTTTGCTTCAAAAGTTTAAAATTTATTTCTGCTTCAGCAGTCCACTTAAATGGTTGTTTTCTCTTCTTTATTGTCTCAATTATGGGTGCATTGATCTTACTGAAGTTTCTTATAAATTTTTTGTAAAAACTAGCAAGTCCATGGAAACTTCTCACCTCAAAGACATTCCTGGGTGAAGGCCACTCCACAATTTCCTTAACCTTTTCCGGGTCCATCTTCAATCCTTCTGCAGAAACAAAAAAACCCAAATACACCAACTCTTCCTTCATGAATGAGCATTTCTTCAAATTTATTAGCAGTTTCTCTTGGTGCAGCTTCTTCAAGACATGATTAAGATGCCTTAAATGTTCTTCTTTAGTTCTGCAGAAAACTAATATATCATCCAAATATACTATGAAAATTTTACCAATGAATTCTTTCAATACTTCATTCATAAGTCTCATGAAAGTTCTAGGTGCATTTGACAACCCAAAATGCATTATCACCCATTCATACAGTCCTTCATTTGTTTTAAAGGCAGTTTTCCACTCATCACCCTCTCTTATTCTGATCTGATGGTATCCACTTTTCAAATCTATCTTTGAAAAATATTTAGCACCACTCAAACAGTCCATCAAATCCTCAACTCTAGGCAAAGGAAATCTGTACCTGATTGTGATCTTATTGATTTCTCTGGAATCAGTACACATCCTCCAGCCTCCATCTTTATTTGGGCTCAATACTGGTGATACTGCACATGGACTCAAACTTTCTCTAATCAGCCCTTTGTCCACCAATTCCTGTACTTGTCTCCTGATTTCCTCATTTTATTTAGGAGTCATTTTGTAGGCTGCCTTATTTGGTAGATTTAAACTAGGGATAAAATCTATCTGATGGCTGATATTTCTCACAAGTGGCAGCTCATCAGGTAAATCATACACAATAATGTCACAACAATCATCTAACATCTCTTGGATTTCTACTGGCAAATCAAAAATCTTTGTAGAAGTAAAAACTACTTTAGGTTTGCAAACCAAAGCAAAGCTTACCTCTTCTTCTTCTATCTGCTGCAGATATTCCTTCCCACTCAGCAACAAGGTCTTTGGATCAACCACTCTATTGGATGGCTCTCCTTCTTCCATGGGTATCAATGTATGATGTACCCCATATTTGAAGAACTTGTAAGTGTTCTTATTGCCATCATGCACTGCTGCTCTGTCAAACTACCAAGGTCTACCCAGCAGTATATGACACACATCCATGGGTATTACATCACACAGGACCTTATCTTTATATTTTCCCATTTGCAACTCTATCTCACATTGCTCCTTTACAACCAGCTGGTGCCCTTTATGCAGCTAGGACACCCTATAGGGAGTTGGATGCTCCCTTGTCTTCAACTTCAACTTTTCTATTACCTCAGTGGAAACCAGATTGTCTATGCTGCCACTATCAATGACTAGCTGGCAGCATTTCCCTTGGACTTTGCATATGCTCCTAAACAAAGTCTTCCTTTGTGCAGGCTCAATGACCTCTATAGCTTTCTTCAATAGGACCTTATTTACCACCAATGATTCTCCCCTCTCTAGAAGAATTTCTTCTTCAATTTCTGCCTCTTCTCCAGCCTGGGCAACAACATCATTTCTTGGTCCAACACCCACATTCTGTGGACACTCATAGTGCTTATGTCCCACTTGCTGACATCTATAGCACCTCAAATCTCTACCTCTGCCTCTGTCTTTGCCTCCTCTTCCTTTCCCTCTGTAATAACCCCTTCTGCCCCTTGCATCATCCTCTGTAGATGCATTCTAAGGTGAGCTACTATCAGCTCCATCCCTGGGTGTAGGAGGCTTTCATCTACCACCCTGACTTCCCTTTCCACGGAAAGTACCTCTCTTCTTGGCAGACTGTTTCCTCAGGAGTTTCCCCTCTACTTTCAAGGCCATCTGATAGGCCTCTTCCACTATCTTAGGAGACAGGAGACCAAGCTCATCTTGGATCTCCAGCTTGAGACCATTCACATATCTGGCAGTCTTCTCTGGTGTGTCTTGAAATTTCCCAGCTCTTATGCTCAATCTTTAGAATTCCTCTGTGTATTCCTTTACTATCAGCAACCTCTGTCTCAGGTTCTACATTTTCTTATACAATGTCAGCTGGTAATCACTAGGAAAGAATTTACCTTTTAATTTAACCATCATTCTGGTCCAGCTCTTGATAGGTTTCTTGCCAACTCTCCTTCTTTCTGCCTGAACTCCATCCCACCAAAGTGCAACATGTCCCTTCAGATTTTTCACTACAAACTTGACCTTTTTATCCTCGCTTATCTCTTCATAGTCGAATCACTTTTTCATTTCATTAATCCAGTCTACTAGTTATTCTAGATTCAGTCCCCTTGCATAACTTGATACTTCAATTCTGGGCTTAACTGCAGACCCTAGAACAATTCTGAGGAGCCTCATGTCAGGAGGAATTTCAACATCTTCTTATGCTTCTTCTATCTCAGGTTCACTGATGTCTTCAAGATCTGCAGGCTGTCTTCGCTCCATGGCATCCATTCTGGCCTTGACCCTCTGCAACATCCACAACACCTCTGCATTGGCAACAGGTCTCCTTCTGTCAACACCCCTACCAACTTGGATTGCCATGTCAACAAAAACAACTTCAAACAACAACTCTGATACCACAAATGATGCAACAAAACTGAATTTGGACCCCTAAGGAGAGATGTTTAACTGTAGACGTGGCTCTGTCAGCATTTCCCTTGAAATTTCTTTCTCTACTCCACGTGGTCTACTTTATTTTTTATTTGTTGGATGTTATTTATCATATTCAAGGAATTTGATAAATAAATATCATCGACTACCCTTTGAAAAGTTAAATAAATATTTCGGCTTTATATTATACCGCCAACCTTATAACCAATGTTTAAATCTTCAAAAATTTATATTAATGCCAACACCCTCGTTATCTCTCGTGCATCTATAGTAGGCCACTATCGTCTGATGGCTCTTTCCCATATAAACGACATGTATGCATATCGCTCGGCATCCTTGTATGAATTTTAATGCGCGATGTCATGCTTTGAACGCCAGTTTTCGTGGGTCCACCCTTGCCACGCGTCGTCGGTTCTATGGAATTGCTCCAATTCTGGGAATACCACTCAACCCGCAAAAGCGGTGCGATAGAAGAAATCCGCTTCTGCAAATCCGCTCGTGGTTTCGGTACATGGCTTGACCAAGTTTCACGTTGGGTTTGCGTTCTCCTTTGTATGCCTCAACTCAGGTTTTCTACTCGGGTTGGGAATTCTAATTACCTACAAACAAATGCAATTCTCTTTATTGAGCGGGATTTCTATTATCATAAGACAGAGCTCGACGACAATGGCTTTCCTACTCTGACCTCGCTTGCGAGTGGGGTGAATTCATAGGGTTCATCCAAAAATTTTATGGGAAATCAAAGACAGAGAAACAGGATTACCAATACCCAATCACCCCACAGTTAAACAATTCTTCACAATTATAAATTCAAACAATTTGGAAATCAACGGGACTTGAATTTTATTCAACCGGAATCAATTTTTCAATACACAGAGTTTTATTGTAGAAATCTCTTCCTTTTCTCTTCTCCCCCCTTAATACATCCGAGGGATTACATTTATATACATTAACATCTTTCTGTTCGGTTCCTCTGTGAGGACCGTTTAAGAAAATCAATAGCCTAATTAAAATAATAAAATTAACTGAGATATGACAGATAGACTAACTGAACTATTTGACTTCTACGACTCTAAATGTTCTAAATGATACAGTCAGCTGAGGTATTGACACATAGCTGTTACAATTCAAATATTTTCGATCCCTACTAGCCACAACATGTGGACAAACCTCCTACATTGCTGGCTAGTGCCTAATGCCCCTACATCACTTTGTGTCTAAGGAAAGCTTTCCCTTCACTAAAAACAACATCATATCCTCTATCCTCCAACAATGTGATTGAAATTAAATTTTTCTTCAATCCTGGTACATGAATTACATTTTTTAATTGAAAGGGTTTACCTGACTATCTCTGTAATATTCCCAATTATTCCTAAGCTAATGGGAATATTTATTTTTTGTTTTGTTTTTTTGTTTCAAGAATAAAATTGTAAAGGAGGTTCATAAAACTCCTAAACAGTAAATAAATCAAGGCCAAATGTGAAAATGGATAAAACTTGGCTATGTAAGCAAGCATCCTTAGGTGTGAAAGGGGTTGGATGTTTTGACTGGGTCAACCATGACCAAATCTACAATGTTGTCTTGGAGGATTGGCCATCATTGAGGCACAACGTAGTTTTAGATGGAGATGGCTTGTGTGAAAGAAGTTATTTCATTGAAGGTGGTTTAGGGTTTGCAAGCTCTCAACTTATAAAATGAAGAGGATGGAAGCATGAGAACGTTGTTGATGGTATTGTATTTTCTGAGTATATTGTCTATTTATATCTCATTCTCATTGTTTTTTAGCTGAGAATAGTGTTGTTTAGCACTGAGTGTTCCTGATTGGGAATACCACCTCTTTTCTTGAGAGGCCTCTTGGGAGAGTTTGCATTATCTTGTCCACTATCTGGCTGAAGGCCAAGCTTCTTCTTCCAACTAAAATGTAAATCATGTTGAGGGTTTGGTTGTCTTTGAAAGATGCAACAAGTGGAGGCTAGATCTACTCAAATCTGGACCATTCTAGTGCTCCTTTTCAGTGGGAAAGCCTTCTATCCCATTGGCAAGAGAGTTTTGGATAATTGGAGCTACATTTTTAGATCTTGGCATGTGGCCAATCATTTTCTAAACCCTACAATGCAGTATTTCTTCCAGAACTACGTTATTCCTATAGGTTCTGTTGCAGGGATTTCTTCCATATAAATTAGAGAGATGGTTTTCAAGTGTTGGGGATATTCCCTTAACTTTGAAGATCCATCGAATAAATATCTATTTCTTTTCATATTAGATTTTATTTGAATACTGTTGTACATTTCTAAATATCTAAATAATTCTATATATTTGCAGACTTAGATCTTAGATCTACTTCTTATACATGGTGTAATGCTTAAAACCCCAAGGGGATATAAAAGTAGAGCCTATCTAGTGTATGGATCTGTTATGGATCTAAATTTTCATGCATGGATATGCTCTAGATCTGAAGTTTAATCTACAACTATTGCAGTCAATAAAATAACGCTGTCAAAATCTTTTCAGTCTTAATACATGGTTGCAACACCTCTTTTTGAGGATTTTCTCTCATTGGAGACTTCTATTTCCTATTTTAAATCTTATGGGCCTCATTGTACATCTAATTTTCTGTTGTAAATGTCAGAGAAGAGTCTACATATTGGCCTACTACTCTTACTTTTATGATCTGCTTTATTTTTCCTGCATATCTTTTATATATTTTTGCATTCCCTAATTGGGGATATTACAGTGGTATCAGAGCATCATCTTTGCACAGCATGTGCTTTCTAAGAAGCCAATATGTCTTTTGAAGAAAATAAGAGACAGAAGAGGTTTTATTACACTGAAGACAAAGAAGACAAGGGTGAAACCCCTTTATCTGGAAGAATGAAAGGGAAAGAGTTCTCAAAAAATATGTTCCAAAATATGCATGAGATGAAAAGAGAAATTAGGGGAATGAGGAGGGAAAGACATGAATATCCCTCAAGAATAATTTCACATTAAGAAAGCCCCAGTTCTTCATATTATGTGTGTGAGCATTGAGCCACACAATCAGGTCTACTACACTGTAGCATGCCTACATTCATAGCAAGAGAAGAAGCAGAAGGAGAAACACCAAAGGAGGAGACTCTTGGTGACTATCTCCAAGAACATGAATCTCAGTCTAGAAGATTGAGGGAGCATCTAAGCTTCAAATATTTTTTTCAACTTAAAGAAGGGAGAAGATCTAGAAACTACAATAGAAGAAGAGGGTGCATGCAACACACTTTGGGTAGATTCCTTTTACCTACTTTTGATGGATTACCCGAGAACTCAACCAAGTCTTGGGTAAGGAAGCTAGACACATATTTCTAGCTGCATCAAGTTTCAGAAGAAGAAGCCATAAGAGTAGCAGCATTGCATCTTCAAGGTAAGGCTTATGCCTGGTGGTTATTTGAATATTATTCATTGAAAAATATAAACATATATACTTATGCAAAGTTCACTAGGAGGTTACTGAAAAAATTTGATTTTAAACAATCTGAAACTTCCTTGGGTGAGAAAATCAAGCCCAATAATTCAGAATCCTTGCATGAGTTGGAAGGATCCATGAAGCCAACTCCATTTCAAAACATTTTTGAGGGGGTTAAATATCTGCTACATGCTTTGCCAAGGGCAAGGGCCCCACTTCAGTAAGAAATTTCTTTTCAAGGAGAAGACATGAAGGTTATTTTTTCAAAAGGAGATCAAGAAAAAGGGTCTCTTAATGATGAGGCATTCTCCATTGATGGGAAGAAAGAAGAGGAAAGACTGGAAAGATCCTCCAGTGCTATGACAACAGGAAGATATCTACTTCTAATTGGAGATGGAGGTGAAGCAATTACTTCCACTATAAGGGCTCTTGTATCTTTGCAAGAAGCTCCAAGGGATAAACATCCAAGGGATATTACATATGAAGAGCATGAGAAGCATGTGTCTATGATGATAGACAATGAGACAAAAAAATGGAGATTTTTTCCAGCATTGCATACAGTTTTGGGAACACACACTATGTTATATCATTCCTTTGTGATCAAGACTCTTAACACCAAGGAGATGTTGGGTGTAAATGGATTAATTACATCTGAAGGAAGCATCTTAGACTATGAGATATTGCAGAAGGTAGGAGAAGAAGAAAAAAGGAGGGAACACAATGATGACATGGCAGGAGATGATCCACTATTATATCGAGAAGAGGATGGAGCAAATGCTCCAATCAAAAGCACTCTTGCATCTCTAAGAGTGATACCACATTATCATGAAACTTCCACACAGAAATTAGAGATGAATTTGCACAATGGAAGCAGGGTTATTATGATCCCATCCATTATGAACATGAGGATGACCCATGAGACATAATTATCTTATGGTAAACCACCTGGGAGACCACTTGATTTAGCTATGGTGAAGGATGTCTCACATCTTGATGCTCCATTCATAGATCTAGGAAGGAAGGGAGCATTATAAGATCACCATACAATGCTGAGAGTGTTGGGTAAGATTAAGGAGGAGGGAAATATTTCCCCACTATCACCATTGTCCACTCTATCATCTCATACTACGTTGAGAAAAGATGTTGCAAGATTATAGAAGGACACCATCATGGGATGAGGAGGACAGTCCTTGGCTATGGAGACTCAGAAGATAATCTCACTTGGAGAGAAATCCTTCATACATGATAAGAGATGGTGGCCACACATGCATAATTTGGCCAGACCAAGGAGGTTTTGGATAGATGATAGCCTTCCATGGGAGGCTAACTTCCAAGAACTTTCATTTTCATTTGAGCATGTGCATATGAAAGAAGGAAGGCAAGGAAGAAATAAAAACCTTCCATCTTATACCTTGGGAATGGGAGATGTCAAGGAGGACAGAAATGGAAGGTATGGCCTTCCAACATACACCTTTGGCATGGGAGATGTCAAGGAGAAGAGCAGCAACATGAGAGACATTTCAGCTGATACATTATCAACACTATCATTGTTGGGGAGATTAGATCCATATTGGAAATCCCAACTATTGGTGGAATATTCCAAGGATCTTCACAGATGCATGATTCTTTATGACTTGCTACATGATGAGGGCTATTCAGTCCAAGATGGAGTCATATATGATCATGGTAGGATATTCTTGTCTAGAGCCTCCAAACTCAAGGAGAAGTTACTATAAAGGCCCTATGAAGTGTTATGTTTCAGCCACACTTATTCTATGAAGCTCAATAACATCATCTTGAGGAGCTACCATTGGCAGGGATTTGAAGGAAAAATATATCAGCATTGTCAAAGATTCATGTACCACGTGGAGATGGAGTAGAAACATAACTCTATGGAAGAGTTAATTTAGCCCTCTTTTTCTCTTTTTGAGGAAGGGGATAGATCTATGAACCACTCCAGTTGTATGTGGAGATTTATGGGTGAAGGGCATACTCATGTGAATTCTATTTTATTTTCTAATTGTATGCATTCTTTTACTATGTATATGCAGGCCATGACTCATAAGACGAGTGTTGTACCTTATATACTTCATGGCCAACTTTAGGCCAAAAAAATTTCTAAATATGGCCTCTCCCTTGGTGGACAAAGGGAGATTTTTCACCATGATAGGTGCTTTCCTAAGGCACAAAATATATCTCACACTTTCAACCATAGTGAGATAACATGGGCAGAAAGTAAGTGGTGGGGAAATCACTTACCACGTCTAGATCTGATGCAGGCAGGGGATGCACTATGTTGGTTCCACATGTTGGACTATGACCCACCTCCACATGCACAAATTTCTGTTTGTATGTATGTTGTTTTGCTTCCATACATGATGATGTACTTTTACTTTTTATGGGAACGTATGGAGGGAGGATGGGAGGCATGTATGTACCTCATGGGATGGAGACTCTCTATGTGTACCTCATGGGATGGAGGCTACATGTTTCAGGGAGAGCACTGGTTCAGCCATCTTTGTCTCAATTGAGCTATTGTCTCCTTGTGGGATGGACTATTTACATCTCATGGGAACTTTGGAGGAGAAATTCATGGAGGGATGGATTGGTGAACACTTAGCTTATGGAGGAAGCTTATCACATGTTGGTGTCACCAATGGAGGAGGAGAATAGTTGCAGCACTCACCTTATCAATTTCTTGAGGACAAGCAACATCTTGGAGGGGAGGACTGTAATATTCCCAATTTGTCCTAAGCTAATGGGAATATTCATTTTTTGTTTTGTTTTTCTGTTTCAATAATAAAATTGTAAATGAGGTTCATAAAACTCCTAAACAGTAAATAAATCAAGGCCAAATGTGAAAAAGGCTAAAACTTTGCTATGTAAGAAAGCACCCTTAGGTGTGAAAGGGGCTGGATTTTTTGATTGGGTCAACCATGACCAAATCTACAGTGTTGTCTTGGAGGAGTGGTCATCAATGAGGAACAATGCATATTTAGATGGAGATGGCTTGTGTGAAAGAAGCTATTTCATAAAAGGTGGTTTATGGTTTGCAAGCTCTCAACTTATAAAAGGAAGAGGATGGCAGCATGAGAAGGTTGTTGATGGTATTGTATTTTTAGAGTATATTTTCTGTTTAGAAATATCTCATTCTCATTGTTGTTTACCTAAGAATATTGTTTTTTAGCACTGGGTGTTCCTGATCGGGAATCCCACCTCTTTCCTTGAGAGGCCTCTTGGAAGAGTTTTCATTGTCTTTTCCACTATCTGGCTGAAGGCCAAGATTCTTATTCCAACTACAATGCAGATCCTGTTGAGGGTTTGGTTTTCTTTGAAAGGTGTAGCTAGTGGAGGCTAGATCTACTCAGATCTAGACCATTTTAGAGCTCCTTTTTAGTGGGGAAGCCTTCTATCTTATTGGAAATAGAGTATTGGATCATTGGAGCTACATTTTTAGATCTTGGCATGTGGCTAATCATGTTCTAAACCCTACAACACAATATTTCTTCCAGAACTGCGTTATTCATGTAGGTGTTGTTGCAGGGAGTTTTTTCACATCAGTTGGAGAGTTGGTTTTCAAGTGTTGGGGATCTGCCCTTCACTTTGAAGATCCATTGAATAAGATCTATTTCTTGTCATATCAGATATGATCTGAATATTGTTGTACATTTCTGAATATCTGAATAATTCTACAGATCTGCAGACTTAGATCTTAGATCTACTGCTTATACATGGTGTAATGCTAAAAAACCCAAGGGGATATGAAAGTAGAGCTTATCTAGTATATGGATCTGTTATGGATCTAAATTTTCATGCACAGATCTTCTCTAGATCTGAAGTGTAATCTACAACTATTGCAGCCAATAAAATAATGTTGTCAAGCTCTTTTCAGTCTTAATACATGGTTTCAACACCTCTTTTTGAGGATTTTCTCTCATTGGAGACTTCTTTTTCCTGTTGTACATCTTATGGGCCTCATTGTACACCATATTTTCTATTGTAAATGTTAGAGAAGAGTCTACATATTGGCCTCCTGCCCTTACTTTGATGATCTACATTATTTTTCTTGCATATCTTTTATATATTGTTGCATTCCCTAATTGGGGATATTACAGTCTCCGGAAGGTAACTGTACCAATCCAGTAGCACTGTACTACCCATCATCACCCATTTCGATATGCATCTAGAGGTCCTTCACCTCCAAGCTACTAAAAATTATTTTATTTCCCATCATGTGGAAATATTCACCACTCTCCAAGTACCACCCTGATCCCATCACACTTTACACCATGCATGCGGTCAGCGAGAAGTCCAACTCAAATTGCGAGGCCAAAGCCTCACCAGCTCCAGATCCTGAAGCCTTCATGTTCTTCTTATTTTGTGGAAAAATAGTGGCATAATATCCATGCTCGTGACAGTGAAAACACTTCACTCTAGACATGTCACGCTCCTTGCCTTCTTCATTGGTCTCAGGTTTTGAATAAGATTTATTTCCCTATGTATTCACTTTACCATCCAAAGTGAAATTTTCATCATCATCTTCCTTAGATGAAGATCCATCCTTGATATTCTGCCTGAATTCTTCTTGCACCAAATCTTACCAAAGTTGTTCCCAATCTGGAAGCTTTGCCCTCCCATTGATAGATTCCTGATAACTATGCCAACTCTTGGGAAGGCTTAGAAGAGCTAGGCTCACCAATTCATCATCCACGATAGTAATTCTGACACTCCCAAGTTCATCCAGAATTTGGAAAAACTTTTATAAATATATCGGAATAGTGTCACCTTTCTCCATTTTGATTTTCCTGAGCTTGTGCTTCATTGCTAATTTTCTATGAACACTGGTTCTCTAAAACAGATATTTCAAATCCTTCCACATTGCATATGGGGTCACTTTTCCATGGAGACTTGAGACAATCTGGTTTCGTACTCCCTTTCTCACCCTTGCAATCTTATTTTTCCAAGCATCAAGATTTGTGGCATCTGCTGCAACGGGTTTGGGAATGTCATTATCAATGAATTATTTCAACCCATTTTCCTCCTGTACTACTTCCATCTTGTATTTCCATGAAATATAATTGGAACTTCCCTCGAGTGCATACTCCAATCTCAAGCCATTGAAATCCATTTCGATTTTGATCTGCCTATCGCACCAAGAATACTTTTGCAAATTCGAATTCTATTCAGTCACAAACTCAGCTTCTCCTCCACTATAGTGATTTCCTGTGCTTTGATACCATGTAGAAATTATACAAAAATATGTATATCAATGGATTCAATCCGATCAAGAAATGCACTAAATATATATACTAAATCCTTCTACAAATCAATTGCGGAAAATAAACATGATCGCCAATCACAAAAAATAAAGAAAGAAGAAAATCAAACTATGACGTAGATATTTTCCTGGGGAAAGCTTACTACTCAAAACCCCTCTATCATATATTTTATATTCCACAAGGAGTCATGAAACAATTACAATGCACTCTTCTCACAAGAGTCTCCTGCAATTTTCCTATCATCTCACACTGATCCAGACAAAATCGGGCCAACACTTAGCCAATTCTCAGCCTGTCTTCAACTTGCCTTGCTCACGCAATTCCTGGTGAATGAAATCCCTATTATTTAGGAATTACAATCTTCCTAAACTAAGAAAAGTATCATTTTCATCCTATGGTGTTTTAATTGCATCTGGGAAATCTGCTAATATCACAATTGATAGTTAACTTCCCTTTAAAATTTGTCTCAATTGGGTCTCCACTGGAACTGACATGAATGCAACTATTAATAGTAAATAATCAGTTTCCCGGAAGCTCACTAATTTTGAATTAGATATTATTTAATTCACTTGATCTCTCACTAGTGCAACAAACGGTTACAACTAGTCCAACTGACTTTAACTCACCTAACTGAGTTAACTGATTGCAAGTGATTATGAGATAAGATTGCATTTTATTGTCCAAATTAATTAAGGGATAATTAAATTTAACACATATCCAATATATTAAATAAATTGAATTTCACACTAACGTATCACTAGGACCCATCACTACATGACTCGTGGTCCCACACTAGTGTAGGTGTTGTCATGTTACTTCGGAATACCAATTTCACTGTTTCTTGTTGCAAATTTCAACAGTAAATTGGACCGCCAACTTCCTGTGGTCATAACTTTGTCATACGATCTATGTTTGGATATCATAATACCTCATTTAGAATATATCCACAAGGATCCAAAATGAGAATATTTGATATATATTCTAGCATATTTCTCGTCTCTAATTTTTCCTAGAAAATGTCTTTTAGTACCTCACTAACGACTCCAGAAGTTTAGGACCCAAAAAAATGCCAAAAATAAATATTTGTGCTAGAATTAAAGAAACTGAAATAAATAATGGTGGGGGTCCAATTGGAATAGGTCAGTGGCCATAATTATCCACCTATATCATTAATCCCTCCTTAGTGAGTAATGGTCCTCATTGCATTGAGTGCCCGCATGAGATGGGGAAACTTCTGTTGAACTTGGTATGTAGTAAGCCACTTGCCTTGGTGCAAGAGTTGGCCAACCTTGACAACCTGATACAGTTGGATCCTTTATTGGTGAATGTTCTTGAACTGTGTGTCCATGATGTGATCAATTTTTTCATGTTCCATCTATTCTGGGTTGAGATCTGTTGGTGTACTATTGTTCTTCAATGTCTGATATGTTCAACAAGGGTGGAAAGTATGGTTAAATGCGGTCCACATTGAATAGTGGGTGCAGGCCAAGGAATGGGGGAATGCAAAACTTGAAAGCATTGTATCCCACAACCTTCATGATGGTGTAAGGCCCGTATTAGAGTGGTAAAATTTTTAGATGGGCTCTAGGAAGGTATTACTTCTACAAAATGCAACCAAAATTTTTCACCCACCTAAAAATTATGTGGCACCTGATGTTGATCATATCTTTTCTTATACTTGGCATTGGACCTCTCCAATATGTCATGAACCTGATGGCGAATGTGTCAGATGTGATCAACAAAATTGGTGTCTTTATCAACTCAGAATATACATGTGGGGATGTTATTTGTGTAGTCACATGAGGCATGGAAACATTAATCAAACATAATGGTTGAAATCCCAGACCCACTTAAAAGGGACTGCGACCAATAGAGATATGGAGAGCTTTGTTAAATTTATGTTGCACATAGGGAAGGTTCTCATTCCAGGTTTTTGGATGCTTGAAGTTGTACATGCATAGTATGTGCATTATCATAATGTTAATGACCTTTATCTATACATCATTCTGTGGATGGAATGTAGTTGACTTGGTGAGCTTGGTTTTCAATAGTGTCTAGAGGCTCGACCAGAATGTGCTCAAGCACCTGCTATCCCGATCTTATATAATGGGCCGTGGGATCAAAAAATGTACCCAAAATTAATCAAAGAAGATTTTGGTAGTGTCATTTGTTGACATATTCTTCTTGCAACCCGCTAATATTTCCATTTTAGAAAATTTGTCTAAAACCAAAAATACATAGTCATTACCATGCTTGGTAGAAGGGAGGCTAGAAATATAGTCAATGGAGAAGGATTCCCAGGGCTATTTGGGAGTAGGTATATGAGTGTGCATTCCTTGATTCTTGATGGTTATCTTAGCAATGGCACAGGTAGTGCAGGATATGATGTATTTCCCAACATCCTGTCTAGATTTTGGCCAATAAAAATACTTTTCTAGTATGACCACAGTTTTCTCCACCCCAAAATTTCCTATGACACAACTATAGTGTGCCTAACAAAGCAATCTGGCATGCTTTCTTTAAGGAACAAAAAGGTGGCCCAGGTAGCATAATAATGCATCCTAGAGGTGGAAGTATGGAACTTTCTTGCCATCCATTACCATTTGGTATGTTGTGGTGAACCCTGATTCATTTTTGTATAGTGGTGGCCATTTAGAGGTATCATGGCCACAAGAGTCGAGAATAGTAGTCAGTGTTGTAACTAAGGGATGATTGAAGAAATCAGTAGTATGATTGGTGTTTCCCTTCTTGTATTTAATTTTCAATTGGAATTTTTGTAGATATGTTGACCACTTTTGATGGCGATCATTCTGAAACTTTCCTTGTGTTACTATAAACTAAAGAGGTCAGTGAACTATGTGGATGACCATCTACTTCGTCGGAATTTAATGTTTCCATTGTCAGCAAGATTGCATGATAGAACACATCTATTTGTTATAGGTGGGGTATTTATGAATTGTATGAGAAAGTGTATCACTATTATAGGCCATTGGATGCCCTTGATGGGTGAGAAATGCACCAATATCATAGTTGGAGGAATTTGTGTCAATTTCAAATGGTTGTTCCAGGTCTGGAAATATGAGTACTAGTGTAGACAAAAGACAATTCTTCATTTAAATGAATTCCTTCTCATGGGAATCAGACAAGGAAAACATCACTTTCGCACTGCCCATGTTAACCTTACCAAAGGGAAAGAGATATGAGAGAATCCCAACACGAACCTCTGATAAAAATTGGCAAGGCCCAAAAAGCTACGAAGCTCTGATAGAGTGGTATGAGCTGGCCAATCTAAAATGACTTGGATCTTAGCCAGGTCCACATGCACACCTTACTCGTTAATTATGTAACCCAGATATTGGAATTGGTTTATGCCAAAGGTTCATTTCTCCAAGTTGGCACATAGTTTGTGCTGCCATAGGGTTTGAAGGACTTGTCGAATGTGTTGCAAGTGCTCTTCCTAACTCTTGTTGGAGATGAGAATGTCGTCTAGATATACAACCATGAGAGAGTTGGTGAAGGGCCACAAGATGTCACCCACCAACCTCATAAAATTTGTAGGTGCATTTTTCAACCCAAAAGGCATGATAAACCACTCAAAAATTCCCTCCTTGGATTTGAAAGTGGTCTTCCATACATATGTGGTTTCTATTGGAACATAGTTATAGCCAGAAATTAAATCAATTTCTCTAAAGTACTTGGCCCCCTTGATTTGGTCAAGAAGGTAATAAATCTATGGGACTGGATACATGTTCCTCAGAACGATTTTGTTTAGTGTCCAATAATAAATGCAGAGTATCCAATTATCATCCTTATTTTGTACAAATACAATTGGGCTCCCACAGGGTGAGGAACTTGGTTGGATGTGCCATTTTTACAGCAACTCTAGATCTATTGCTTTATTTCTTCATGTTTCAAAATGGAGTGATGATATATTGGCCCATTAGGTAGAGGTTCTCCTGGGGTCAGATCGATCAAATTCTTGACCGGATAATGTAAAGGCACCCCTTTGGGTGAGGAGAAGATGTCCTTGTATTCTTCCACAACCTTATTCACCTGCTTTTGCTACATGGAGGAACCATTCTTAGGGGTCATGGATGTGGAAATGATATTCCACTTACTTTGAGAGAAAATAAGAAATAAATCAAATTTCCCATTCTGGGAGATGATCCTATTGCATTACTTCATAGAGATCAAAGAGATGGTGGTAGGTGGGGCTACCTTTGGTATCCTTTATAACTTATTTCAAAAATTAATAATAACATTGTGAGGCTTGGAATCATACATAGCATGAATCTCCCACAAGAATGGTTGGCCTAATAACACATCACAAAATTCAAGAGGAGAAACATCGCATGTAGGCAATACTACTCGTGGATGTGGAGATCTCATCCTTGGTGGAGCCACTCGATGGTGTACGGTTGCAGGTGTGGTGTGCTTGGTAGGCCCAGCCGGTTAATGACCTCTACTGAGATGAGGTTATTTGGTCTCCCACTATCGAAAATGAACTGCAAAGGTCTCTCACTTATGTGAGTGGAAGAGATACTCCCCATTCTTTGGATCTTCGGGCTCAATATTCTGGACCTTGGCAGTGGAAACAGTGGCATTGAGATATGCATCGACAATATTATTCTCTTTGTCACTTTCCTTATCAGGTTATGACACAAATTTGGAACATGCATTTTCCTCTGAAGCCTTCCACTTGGCCACTAGTGACTGTTTGGTGCACCACTCACTTGTGTTGTGAATGGGGCTATTGTGGAACTCACACCACTTTCTTGTGTCCTTCTTCCAATTCATAGTGTTATGCTTTGCTTGTGGCTCTGATGGGTTGTCCTAGCTCACCTCACCTTATCTTTACCCTTTTTTCTGCGATTCGGAGGTTCCCTTTGTCTGCTTCAGATTCACATATCCAAAGTCTTTCTTCTCCTGTTTAAGTTTTAGCTCAATCTTGATGGAATAACGGTATCTAGCTCCAAGCGAGGAGAAGTCCAGGAACTCCATCTCATCATGGATATATTTTTGTAGACAGTAACAGTACCTGAGTAATATATTCTTCTCGGAATCCTTGATAATCAAATCTGTGTGAAGGGTATGAAAAATATTTGTGAACTCTCGCATGTCTTGGTCCCTTCCCTGCCACAGTGTGGTCCATTTTATGTAATTATCTTCATAACTCCTGACAAGGTAATATTTTTCTTGGCAACGTCCTGGAAAGAATTCCAAGTGGGTGCAGATGAAAAATAGTTAGGGTTCCCTCTCATCCTTCTGATCATAGTAGGTTTCCCACGATTCCTTTATGTGTGGGGCGACTTTGAGGAGAAAAAATGTAATCTTTTCCCTATTAGAAAAATCAAGAACCGAAAAATATCATTCCAGAAGATTTAACCATTTATCTACGACATATTTTTCTATTTGGCCTTCAAATATAGGCATATCAAAGCTAACTTGTACCTTGAAGGGGGCAGTTCCTCCAAAGTGACTGATGGGTGAATATGTGTCACATGTTGGCATTCGCTTAATGACTTGGGAAAAATTTTCTATCATCTCATTCCTTTGTCACTTGATGGCTTCTTCGAGTATGATTTGAAATAATCTCTTGCTCCATCGTCTTTATTTTATTCTTCCATGTGAGGGCTTTAGTGTTGACGGGGAATGTCTTGTAAGGTCTCAACTAGTTTAAGTCCCAAATCCTTATACCTCGACCTCATCAGGGACATTCACAAAAAAATAGAGAAAGAGAAAACTGCTTTGATACTACTGGTTTGGATTTATGCAAGAATAAAATGAAACACAAAAATAAATAGAAACACATAGCTACAATGGAAATTGAACTTAAATTGATTAATAACAAATATTGAAAATTGTTTACATGCACAATGAAAACAAAATAGCTTGGGCGAAAGTAACTTACCTTTCAGAAGTGATGTGATGGCGACATGCTTTGTAAACTAAATTATAATGAGGCTAAGAGGCCTCTTTATCATAAAGAATAAGTGTAAAACCCTAACCATAGGATATGAAGCACTAATTATTTTGGGCCCATGGGGGTAAGTTGAATTGCTAGCTTCCCATGTCATAAATTTGGCATACGATCTTCATTTTCCTAGCATAATACCTTATTTCGAAGATCTCCATGATGAACCAAACAAAATAAATTGAAGCATATTTTGTAACTTTTATGGTCTCTTAGTTTTCCCACAAAATATTTTTTAGTACCTTAAAATTACCCTAGAATTTTAGCACCCAAAAAACTACCAAAAATAAAAATTTGTGCTAGAATTAAGGAAATCGAAAGGAATAGTGGTGGGGGTCCATGTGGAATAGGCGGATTTCCACCAATATCCACCTGCATTAGACCTCTCCCCTAAGGAAGCTATTTTCCCCATTAGATAGAGTGCCTCCATGAGATGGGGAAGTTCTATTGAACTTGGTCCCTGATAGGCCACTTGCCTTAGTGCAATATTTGGCTAGTTTTGACAACCCAATATAGTTGGATCTTCTGTTGAAAATTGTTCTTGATCTATATGTCCATGATCCAATCATTTGTGGATTGTTCCATGAAGTCTAGTTTGATATCTATTGGCATTATTTTTTCTAGTAAATTTCTGATGTGTCTAGTAAGGGTGGAAAGTATGGTCGAAGGCATTCCACATTGAACACTGGGTGTAGAACAAGGAAGGCATAAAGATTAAGCTCAAAATAATTATCTCCAAAAACCTTAATGATGGTGGAAGGCCCGTATTGGAGTGGTCGTATGTTCCGATGGGCTTTGGAAAGGCATCCTTTTTGCAAATGCAACCAAACTTTATTACCCACATGAAACTTATGTGGCACCTGATGTTGATCATGTCGCTACTTTTACTTGGCATTGGAATTCTCCAAGATATCATGAACTTGTTGGAAAATGTGTTGGATGTGGTCAATAAACTTGGTTACTTTATCATCCTCAAACTTTACATGTGTGTATTTTTACTATGTAGTCGCATGTGGCATGGAAACATCAATCAGACACAGTGGTTGAAATCCCAGACTCACCTGAAAGGGACTACAACTAATCAAGATATGGAGAGCTCTATTATAACTATGTTACACATAGCGATGTCTCTCATCCAAGGTTCATGGATGCTTGGAGTTTTACATGCATGGTATGTGCATTATCATCTTGTTGACAACATCTGACCGACCATTTGTTTATGGATGGAATGTAGTCAACTTGCTGAGCTTGGTGTTCAATAGTATCCAAAGGCTTGACCAAAATTTGCTCAGGAAGTTGCTATCCTGATCTGATATAATGGCCTGTATGATTAAAAAATGTACCCACACCCATTGAAAGAATATTTTGGCAGTGTCCTCTACTGAGATACTCTTCTTGCATGCCCCCAATATAGCCATTTTAGAAAATTTATCCATGACCACAAATACATAGTCATTACCATGCTTAGTAGAAGGGAGGCTAGATAGATAATCTATGGAGATGTATTCCCAGGGCTGGATAGGAGTAAGAATAGGAGTGTGCACGCCTTGATTCTTGATGGTTGGCTTGGGTATGGCACAGGTAGTGTAGGATTTTATGTATTTCCCAACATATTGTTGAATCTTTGGCCAATAAAAATACTTATGTTGTATGACCACAGTTTTTTCCACACCAAAATGTCTTGCAACCCTACTGTAGTGTGCCTCAAAAATTAGTTTGGCACGCACCCTTGAAGGAACACAAAGGTGGCCCAAGTAGCATAAAATGCATCTTGGAGGTGGAAGTCTAGAAATTTCTTTCCATCCACTAGAATTAGGTATGTGGTGGAAAAATTTTGATCATTTTTGTATAGTTGCATCCATCAATATTTCTTGTGTCTATAGGAGTTCAAAACAATAGCTAGTGATGCAACCGGGGGTTGAATGAGGAAATCAGTAACATTATTGGTGTTTCCCTTCTTGTATTTAATTTTCTAGTGGAATTGTTGCAAATATTTAGACCACTTTCGATGGAGATCATTCTACAACTTCCCTTGTTTATATATAAAATTAAGAGGTTGTAGATCTGTGTGGATGACCATCTCCTTCCCTAGAATGTATTGTTTCCATTGTTAGAAAGTATGCATGATATAATACATCTATTTATCATAGGTGGGGTATTTATCAATTTTATCAGAAATTTTCTCACTATTATAGGTCACTGGATACCCTTGTTGGGAGAGAACTATGCCAATTTCATAATCGGAGGCGGTTGTCCCAATTTCAAATGGTTGTTACAGGTTTGGCAATGTGAGTACTAGTGCAAAGAAAAGGCAGTGCTTCAATTCAATGAACACCCTATGATGGGACTGACACCAAGAAAAATTCACTTTCACCCCGCCCTTGGTAACCTTACTCAAAGGCCAAGTGATAAGAGAGAATCCCAACAAAAACATCCGATAAAAATTGGCAAGGCCAAAAATATGAGAAGCTATGTTAGAGTGGTCGGGGATAACGAATCTCGAATGACTTTAATTTTAGTTGGATCCACATGTACGCCTTTATCATCAATGTTGTAACCCATATATTGGACCTAGCTCATGCCAAAGTTTCATTTATCCAAGTTGGCACATAGTAATTTGTGTTGTGATGAGGCTTGAAGAACCTATCGAATGTGTAGCAAGTGATCTTCATAATTGTTTCTAAATATGAGTATGTTGTCCAAATATACAACCATAAATTAGTTGTTGAAGGGTCATAAGATGTCATCCATCATGCTCATAAAATTTTCAGGGTAATTTTTCATCCAGAAAGGCATGACCAACCACTCAAAAAGTCCCTCCTTGGATTTGAAAGTAGTCTTCCATACATTTGTGGATTCTATTGGAACCTGGTAATAGCCATACTTAAAATCAATTTTGATGAATTACTTGGTCCCCTTGAGTTTTTCAAGAAGGCCATCAATCGATGGGATTGGATACCTATTCCTGACAAAGATTTTGTTTAGTAATCTATAATCAATGCAGAGCCTCCAAGTCCCATCCTTCTTCTGTACAAGTACAATCCAGCTCCCATAAGGTGAGTAACTTAGTTGGATGTCCCCTTTTTACATCAACTCCTAGATCTACCTCTTTATTTCTTCATTTTAGATAATGGAGAAATGGTATATTGTCCCATTAGGTGGAGGTGCTTCGCGGGTCAAATCAATCAAATGCTTGACTTGATAGTGCAAAGGTGCCCATGTGGGCGAGGATAAGATTTCCTTGTATTCTTCCATGACCTTATCCACCTACTCCTACTACGTGTAGGAATCATTCCTAGGGGCCATGGATGTGGCCATGATCTTCCCCTTATGTTGAGATTGAATCAAAAAGAAAATAAAGTTTCCAGTCTATGACATGATCTTATTTCATTTATTCACATAGATCAAAGAGATGGAAGTAGTCGAGGCTACCTCTGGTATCTTTTATACCTTATTTCCCAAAGTAATAATAACAGTGTGAGACCTAAACTCATACACAACATGAAGCTTTCACAAGAATTTTTGGCCTAATAACACATCAAAAACTTAAAGAGGAGAAACATCACATAGCACCTAATCCATGAATGGCTTGATGTTGGAGGGAAGGCCACATTATTGGCTGATGCAGAGATCTCGTCCTTGGCGGAGCCACCCGATGGCATATGGCTAAGGGTCTAGTGTAGTTGGTAGGCCTAATTTCTTAACGACCACTTCTAATATGAGGTTATTTTGGCTCTTATTGTTGAAAATGAATTGCAGTGGAGACCCTTTCACCCACATATGTGAGTGGGAGAGAGACTCCCCTTCCTATATATATTTAGGCTTAACCTTATAGACCTTTGTGGTGGCAACGATGGCACTTGGCTCCACATTAATAATATGCTTCCCCTTGTCACTTCCCTCATTGGATTTTGACTCAGAGTTGGAACATGCATCTTCCTCTAAAGGATTCAGCCTGACCACCATTGACTACTTGGTGTGACACTCACTTGTGTTGTGAGTGGGGATCTTTTGGAACTTGCACCACTTTCTTATGTTCGTATTGATCTTCATGGTGCTATTCATTTCTTGAGATTTTTATGGGTTGTCCTGGGCCACCCTGCCTTGGATTTTCCCTTTGTTTTTTAGTTTGAGGGTGCCTTTCCTTACTTTGGTTTCATAGATCCAAAGTCTTGCCTCTTTTTTTTAAGTTTATACTTGATCTTGATGACATATCAGTATGTTATTATAAGAGAGGAGATGTCCAGGAACTCCATATCATCCTGGATGTATTTTTGAAGACAACTGCAGTACCTGAGTACTCTATGATGCTCAGAATCCTTGATACCAAACTTCATGCAAAGGGTATGAAAGATATTTGTGAACTCTAGCACGTCTTGGTCCCTTGCCTATTGCGATGTGGTCCATTTTATGTACTTATCTTCATATCCCGTGACAGGGTAATAATTTTCCTTGACGATGTCTCAGAAATAATTCCAAGTGGGTGTGGTTGAAAAACGTTAGGGTTCCCTCTCGTCCTTCTACTCACAGTAGGTTTCCCACTAGTCTTTGACATGGGGGGAAGCTTTGAGGAGTGAAAAAGTAATATTTTCCCTATCGGAAAATTATTGAACCGAAAAATATCCTTCTAGTAGATTTAACCATTTATATATGGCATCTACATCTATTTTCCCTTCAAATATATGGATGTCAAAGTTAAATTTTACCCGAAAGGGGGTGGTGCCTACAAAGTGGTTGTTGGATGAAGATGCATCACATGTTGGAATCTATTCAAAGTTTTCCATCTTCTTGTTCCATTGTCGCTCGGGGTAATCTTCAAGTAGTATTTTGATACGATCTCTTTCTCCCTCGTCTTTATTTTCTTCTTCCATGGTAGCTCATTGGTGTTAGCGATTACGGTCTTACAAGGGCTCAACAAGTTCAAGTCCCAACTCCTTATACCCCAACTTGATTGCATACATGCACAAAAAACACATAAATCACAGAATACTATGACATGATTGATCCATATTTATGTAGGAATGTAATGAAATACATAATTAAATAGAAACACAAAGTTACAGTGGAAGATAAACTTCAATTGATTAATAACAAATACTAAAAAAAATTTACATGTAGAATGGAAACAAACTAGCTCGAGTGATGGTATATTATCTTTGAGAAGAGATGTGATGGCTACGTGCCTTCTGAATGGAATTACAATGAGGATTAGAGGCCTTCATATTATAAAGAATAATTGTGAAACCCTAACCCTAGGATATGAAGTGCCAACAGTTTTGGGCCCAATCGAGATAAGTTGGCCCAATAATTTCCTATAGTTGTAAATTTGGCATACGATATTTTTGTGCCTATCACAATACCCCATTTCAATAATATCCATGAGGAGAAAAAAATGGAATTTGTGAAACATATTTTTTGGTTTTTATCATCTCTCAGTTTTCCCAAAAAATGTATTTTAGTTCCTCAAAACGTCTCTAGAAGTTTAGGACATGAAAAGCTGCAAAAAATAGAAAATTTTGCTATAATTAAGGAAACTAAAAGAAAAAATGGTGGGAGTCCAAGAGGAATAGGTGAGTGGGCACAAATATCCACCTAGATCAGTCCTCCCCCATTAGGAATTAATGGTCCCCATTGCGTTGAGTGCCTCCATGAGATGTGGAAACGTTTGTTGAACTTGGTCCCTGGTAAGCCACTTGCCTTGGTGCAGAAGTTGTCCAACTTTGAAAAATGGATATAGTTGGATCTTCTATTGGTGAGTTTTATTGATCTGTGTGTTTGTTGGGTCCAGGAATTGTAATTCAATTCTTCAACACTTAATTTTCAAACTAGGGCTACGCAAGATTTGAGACGTGGCACAGGTAATGCTAGATATTCTGCATTTAACCATGCAAAGCCTACTTCTATTTCTACATTTAAATCATTTAAAATCTAAAAGAAAAAATTACAAGAAAACCCTTCAATCCTTACTTGCACTTGAAAACATAATGACACCACTCCACTATGGAAACTGTGTTCACTTAGAAATAAAAATCAAATACTTTGCTGAAAGAAATAAATCATGACATTCAATAATTCAATCATAAAACTCAAAAGAATTTAGAAAGAAAATATGTTCCTACACTTTATTTCTAGCGTTGAGAAAATAGAGTATGTTTATGTTCTGTTGTTTTATCAATTTTTTTCCTGTACCAGAAAGACTTGTACTGGAACGATTTTATTCTTGTAATCAGAGATATTTTTTTCTAGTAATGAAACCACTTGGTTCCTGTACTGGAACAATTATGTTCTTGTACCAGAATGAACTTATTTCTACACTCAAAAATATTTCAATCCTTAGTCAATCAAACCAAAATGTTGTGTTAACAATCACAAATTTGCAAGTGTGGAAGGGAAAACTTTAACTCAGGTAAAGATAAAAGAAACCAAAAATCATTGCATTCTGTCAAATGTAAATTTCAATATGAAATATGAACTATGAAATCTAATGGGAAACTTATCAATGGTAATGCATAACATTAAAATCTTGCATTTCAATAAAATATCGTCATATAAAGATGTACTCTATTTATATATCGTCTGAACTTTCAACATTATGGAAAATATGTTTCTGTGTATAAACAAATTCAACATCAAACAAAGATATTTATTTTACAGTTCTGAGTTCAGATGGAAATAATCAACGATTCCTGTACTCTGTTTATTTGAGTAAACAAATGGTTAAAAAAGCAAGGAACACAGTTTAAATGTAATAGTTTACACATGTGGATTGGCACCTTCACACAGTTATAGTATATGTATTTTGATAAGAGTATTCTTGCTGTAAATAGATAAATATTTAAACAAAACTTAAACTTTCAAACCCTACAACCCTAATAATTAACTGAAAGAGATTCAAACATTTCAAGAGAAAAACTTCCCAGACTGAAGAAGTATTGTTGTGATTTAAAAAAATAAATGAAAATTATTTGATATAAATGAAACACACATACTTAACACATACAAACCTGAAGACCTGAGTTCACTTCGATGATAGAAAAATAAACACACAAGAGCTTTATCAATATTGCACCCCTTTAAGAATAAACCTTTATACTAAAAATTCTTGTACTTATCACACACAAGTAAAACTGGGAGAATGAGCTAGGTTGGTTGGGCGTTAGGCAACAAACTAATTTCAATTTTAAGTAAATGTTCTAGCTTATACAAGTAAGATTAACATTACAAGAAATAGACAGGAAAGATGCATAAAAGTGGTATTGACTCTTTTTTATTAGAAATACATAAAGTCTCTAGAAAATCACATTAGAAAGTGATGGGTTCAGCCCCTAGAGGTTTGTGGTGATACAGATATTCAAAATAAAAAAGGTCAAATTTATCATAGTATCGCTAACCAACGCTATCACAAAACTTCTAATTTATACAATTTTACACCAGCTCTTGGTCATGTCGAATATCTAACAGAAAAATGCAGTAGTTGGTGGTCGAACTCCATCTTGGGAAACCTCGTAATGCCAGAACCCTATATAGGAAATGCGAAAAAAGTCTTCAACGGAAGGTGCACGTTGATGGGCCTCCAAATTAGACATAAATTAAGGCTCATATGACCATCCTTCAGCACATTAAATATCTATTTTTGCATTAGATGACATATTTTTAACTTTAATATGTTCATTATGAAGGTGTAAATATAATTGCATGTTTGTGCTTAATATTATTTATTTTTGTAGAATATTTTGAGAATATTGGGTAGATTATGAAGATTTCGAGAAGGAGAAAATTTAGGGATGTGCTCCCTACTACTAGAGGATCAATATTGGAAAATAAATGAAAAAACTATCATGAAATTATTGATAAATTCTGGAGATATTTTGGAACTCTGATGATTGAGAAAATCTAGGAATGTTTTCCCTGTCATTTACTGCAAACTTCTAGTGTTGGGAACCAGATCCACTATTCGAGGGATTTTGGAGGGAAAAGCTTCCTCCTTTCAAGGATAATGATTCCTCATCATTTTTTATAATTACCAATTAGAATTGGCCTCTAGGGGCATGTATGTTTTAGTCTTATTATGGAGAAAACTTGTTTCCTCGCAACTCCACTTTCTTTTCTTGCAGGGATGTACTTGGATTGATTCAATAATGAATATTGGTTCCATTTTTAGCTTCTAAGGTTTGGTTTCTTCCATATAACTCTGATTCCTCCTTGGTCTTGGCCATCCCAGGAGCCTTAGAGCCCTCTTACACAATTTATTTATGTTCTTTTCACTTCTTATTCACATGCATCTCTTATTTATGTTTTGCATATTTCTGTATTTAGTATTGTTTCTTTTCTTGTTGTATGATTGAGTTAAATTATTGAAGTGAGTTCTTTTACAAGTTTTATATAGTTTCAAAATCATTATTCATCCTTTTAATAAGTTTTTAAGGCCATATTAATCTTTAAGCTACTTGGATTTGGTTGCTAGTTCATGAATATAAGATTTCTAGAAATGCCTTGTAGCGAAATAGTAGTAAATTTCTGCTATTTTTTAGGATGGGTTAATGAGATTAATTTGAATTGATTACAATTATATTAGGTCATAATAATTTTAAATTTAATAACAAAACTTATTCCATTTCATTTGCACTTGATTAGGTTAGGTATTTGATAGATTAACTAGCTCACTAGTTCTTGAATCTCTAGATTTTAGAGTAGTAATTTTCTGTTATTTTTTAGCATGTGTGGACATGGGTATTTTTGAGTGATTCCACTTGAAATGGAGACCTAATACATCCAAATCACTAAAAAAATAATTCCCGTACCATTTTCATTTTATTTACTTGGTCATTCAGTGAGTTATCTCCAAAACAGTTGATCTTGCAGCAAACACAGAGTTTCCTGTAGCACTCTTGTATCATGTGTAAACTCGACCAGATTTTCTCCCAAAGGTTGGTTTTGTCTCTTAGGCTTGAATAATGATCCCTAGGATCTAAATACATTATTTAGGAAGAATAAAAACCACTCAGGACATTCATTTTCGCAAATTATATTAGGCCTTTTTATTTGGATTCGTGCTCTTAGGATTTCAATTGCAATTTGTTGTTCTTTCCTAGGATTAATTTATTTTCAAAGCAACACTTCCATTTCTATAATTAGTTTAGGATTTTATTTCATGACATTCAATCCATTACATCAGATCAACAAAATAATGACACATTTTTTGTTTCACATATAGTTTCAATACCTCTTAAGCTTGTACGAACCACGGGTTGATAATTAAAGTTGGTAGCCTTGGGAATTGTAGCATTCTTGTTGCAATACTAAGGTTCATCACTTTTTTCCACCATTTCTGGGGAGGTGTAAAAGTATGCATTTTTTTTCTTCCCTATTTGATTCATTTCTTTTCTTTCTGCAAAAAAAAAATAAAAAAAAATCATTAGGCATATTTCATTTCAAAACATAAAATTTCATTAGCATTCTTATTCAAAAAAATATTTAAAAGTACTTCTCCAACACCACCCCCCCATTTGAAAACGTGGTGTAGTAAGAACCACTTCACCATCCACTTTTTCATGTATAATAAGAAGAGGTGGCTAAGAATAAGAATAAATGGATCAAGATGATGACAATGAATAAGATCTTTTTGGATTTCACATTTAAGATATTGATGCCAGTGTGCATATGAAAAACATCCCTCCATATTTCCTTCCCAACTTCCATGGTATGAGGTCAGAGGATCCGGAAACCTTTCTCTTTGAATTTTAAATACTTTTTAGATATTTTGTCTACTTATCACACACTAAAAAATTGAGATTTTTTCCTGCAACATTGAAGGATAGAGCTCTTAAATGGTTCATGAGTTTAGGTACTAATTCAATAAGATCATGAAATGATATGAAAAATATATTTCTAGAAAAATATAAATATCATGATCTTAAAGAAGAAACTTTTAGAATGAATCAAGAAGAATATGAGAGACTTGACGATGTAATAGAGAGATTCATGTATACTTTAGGAGGGAAAAGTTGCATCATTTAGGATTTTACACATTAAAAACCCTCTTACTTAGAACAATTAGGGTTGAGTGGATTTATATCCTTGATCTCATGAGTAAAGGAAATGTATGACAATTATCATTTGAAGGAATTTTTGAAACATGCAAGCGCATATCAAGAGGAAGGGTAAGAGTAAGTAAATCAACATCAACATTGGTAAGTCAATATGAACTTGGAAATTTTCTTGATAACTTTAAAAAATAAATTCTTAGCAATCTAAGCGAACAAGTAGAAATTTTAAGAATGAAAAATGAGAAAAACAAAATTTTGATATTTGTGTTATCCATGCAAAATCATATGCTAATAAATATTGTCCACCATTACTAAGGTTTAAGGAAGCTTACCAAGAAGACAATGGAGCAAGTCAATCACCACAAAATCTATGTTATGTAGCTCCAAGAAGACCAGGCAACCTATTCAACTTGATATGATGCAAGGACTTACTTCACAATTTCAAGCTTATTCACATCCATCTCATACTAATTGGAACACACTCCCTCCTTGGAAACCTTGGCCATCTCAACCCCAGAAACAATCTTGGAAACAAGGTTGGTAAGGACCTTATGGAAAAAATCCACAATATCCTCAATATTTTCCTTAATATCCTCCATACCCAACTCCATGCTACCCCTCCCATCCACCTACACCACAATCGCAACCTAAACCACATCCATCTCATAGATCCACTCCCACTCAACTACCTGTACCACCATTTCCAAACCCATACAAAGAAGTAAATCAACCTACTTACAATGTTGAGGTACAACATTTCCAAACATATCCTCTTGATTCTCTTGATGTCATTAAAGGACAACATCCAAAAGAAGAATATTCTAATGAGGAGATAAAAGATTCATGGGTTACACTTGATGGAGAAAAGACATCAAAATCAGAGACTAAGAAGATTCCCTTAGGTTTACCATCAGATCCTCCATGTCTTCAAGAGAAAAATCATAAAAATGAGGAAGATTTTAATTTCATGGTAGTAGATGACATCCAAGATGATCCAAATCAGAAAGTGGACTAGGGGTATCACAACCATATTGATATATGGTTCCAGGAAGTCATTAAGTTGCAGCAACACATTCTTCTTCAACAATACTTATTATCATCTAAGTCAAAGAAGTTGGTACCTCATATTCAGGTACATGTCAAAGCATGTATTTCAAGTGTACACATGATTTTATATATAAACTTGATGTGCACATGGATCCATTTGAAGTATTCCTATACTTGAAAGAGGTTTTTTTTTTTCAAGTAGAGTAGGATTGAAAAAATTAAAAAAATGGAAAAAGAGAAAAAAGGAAAAATAATAAAATCTCAGGTGAAAACCTCTTTTGAGGTGCCTGAGATTGTCTCATTGATTGAAAACATCCATAAAGAGGTCAATGGGTTGGAAAAAATATAAAATAAGAGAAAAAAAAATATCCTAGGTGAAAAACTCCTTTGAGGCACCTAGGTAGACCTACTAGTTGAAAACCTCATTGAGGCAGCTAGTAGGCCTAAAGAAGAAAGAAAAAACGATGGAAAAATTGAAAAAAAAAAAAAAAAAGTGTTTTATCCATGTATCTCTCTCCAATGAATTTAGGTGCTCTCAAACCTTTGCAAGAAACAAAAAATCAATTTGGCACCAAAATATTTTTTTTGTCAAAATGCTAGTCAAAGGAAGTCAAACTTGGACTTCCTCCTCCTTTTCTCATATTCTCCAAATGGACCAAGGTCATGCTAATCCATCACCCTCATCCATTCCCACTATTCACCCATAATTTCTAAGATTTTCTCATTAATTTTTCTCGTTGTCCTAAAATTCTACATGAAACCATGTTTTTGCTACAAGAAACTCTTGTTTTTTAGCAGAAAATTGTTTTTATTATATCTCAAAAATGGTGCATCCATTTACCGAGTTGTTTCATGGGGAGATGCATATATATGATGGTAACATTATAAATCAATTTCAGCAATTTCTGGTGCACAGTTTGCGAGAAATAAACAGGAAAAAATGTAGGGGCTAATATTCGCAAGTGAGCTAATTTCCAATACTTTTTCCAAAAAAAGGATTCGCCAATTTCCATTTTTTTCTAAAAATGATTCGCCCAAGTTTTATAGTATGAAATTAATTTACCTTAAAAATTGCCAATATATTATATATATTAATATATTATAATCATATATCTACACATTTTTACGAAAATATCATCAAACATTTTACAATTTGTCTATTTGAGGTTAGTAAAATTCGCCAAGGTTTATAAACTTTAAGCTAAACTTCCCTCCTTAAAATTTCCCCTGGAAATAAACCTCCACCACCTACAACCATTTATAATTTTTCTCGATATTTTTGCATCCAATGGTTGAGAATTTTTATGAGGAGGTGCATAAGGATAATGGTAACACTATCATAAAATTTTAGGTCAATCCAATCTACCATTTTAGAGCTATGGCTAAAAAACGTCTACTGTAAGGGGTTGTCCTAAACTGCTACAGGGTTCTTGTAGTGTTACGGGAAATCTTGTAACTGCTACAGAAAACTTATCTGTGTTGAAAATCTCTCTCTCAAGGGCTTATACACTTCAAAAAAATCATCAGAATTAATTTTTTTCCCATACCTACCACTCCTAACCCTCACTTCACTCCATGCACAAGGATTCACTCTCTAAACCCTATGCTTCACCACTGGCAGCTAGATCACTTATACCTTGGCATGGGACCTCTTCCCTCACCTCTCCATCACTCCACTCACTCCATAACTCCATCCCTAACCTCCATGCACCATTCCCCTTCATCTCTAAGAAATTTGGAGCCCCCAATAAGTAGAGAAGATATTGCTACAGGAAGTTGAAAAGTTTCATGTAGATAACTTGTACATGACACAAAAAGATCCAAATATGAGGATAAGTTGATGGAAAATTCTTTCAAAGGACTAATAGAAGACTCTAGGAGGATGAACACACTAGAAAAGGCACCCGAGGACCTCCATGCAACACCTGCAAGAAGAAAAAACAAATAAAAATTCTAAACAACTCACTTAGAAACAAGCTACTCACTTAGAAAATACAAGTAAAAAACACAGCAAGAGAAAGATATCCATGGCTATCACCAAAATCCAGCTCTAGCATGCAAACATCTCCAACAAATCAACATCACGGGTAGGTAAAGGTATTCATTACCTCTTCTTGTGAGTGTGTTATGGTTAGAAATTTGTTGTTAAATGCATTAGAGATGAGGCCTTATAAGCTCAGGACAGGTCAGTGGTCTCGACGACCCTCACCTAGTTAAGTGAAACTAACTCCCTCACTCATGCAACATGTAAAATACAAATGAAGGAAAGTTATAATTACGAGGAAATTGTACTATATAACCAAGCACACTGTGCCCACTAACAAATAAGGAAATAAAAAAAAAAAAAAAACAAGGATCAACTTAATATGTATCAAAGCTCATTCCAAAAATAGTTAGAGAGGCTCATTAAGGCATCAGAGGTCGAGCTATGCTACTAGGGGTTGTATAGGATGCTACAGAAGAGATATAGAATTGATTTGTAGGTGTTACCGAATCAAGCATGGCTTCTACAGAAGAAATAGGGCTGCTACAGGAAAAAATAAAGATGTTACAGGAAGATAGAAATTTTTGAATAAGACCCTTATTTTGAGGAATTCCACCCCCAAACCCTAGGATTCGAAGGAAAACATCCAAAGGAAGGGAAAATAAATATTTTTCCTTGCTATATGTGAATAAGAAGTCTACAAAATTTTAATTTTTTTCATTGGTACAACCTATGGGAAAATTCTAATAAAATTTTACAAATAAAAAATGGCATGTGGATGTTTCCTTTGAATTAAGCTTGATAAGAAAGGGAATTGCAATTATTTTTTGGGTGAGAATGAAAGTTGTTCAATTTTCCTATGTCTTAAAAACCCCTATTACATAGAAATATCTAAAACTTGTAGCATAAATAGAGAATTCCCTTTCCAACTTTGAAAATTTGTATTGGTCTACTACAATTCTACTACATGATGCTCTGAGTTACTGCAAGATCACATCCGAGGTTTTTTTGAGGGGTTCAGTGTAATTTCCAAAAAGGGAGAATGCAGTAATGCAAAAAAAAAATATTTGAAACTGTAGAAAAGTAAACATTTAATATAAATACACCATAAAATAGACAGAAATAACTAAGCCATTTTATTATATAGGAGGTGGATAAATAGTACAAAATTTCTCAAAATATGAGACACTCAAGCCAAAGAGATGTCCTAGAATGACCCTGAAGTGATCCCACAAGAGGGACTGTGTAACTGCTAAATTGTTGGAAGGAAAACTGCATTGTCCCTGCTACAACTACTGGGACTGCAACTGTCAGAAAAATATGAAATTTAAATCTAGGTAGTTCTAGAGCTCCAATGATGTTGAAAATATAAATCCGGGCTCTATGATGGACACCCAAGATAACCCAGAAAGGGATTTACAGATCTAGAAACCTAGTAAAATCAACCTCTTAGGGCTTGCACATATCTACTACTAGGTATGAAGATCTGCTGCATGAAATAAATAATAGATGGCTACAATTTTATAAAATCAGATCAATGCAAGAAGGGTTGATCCCTTCACTAGATCCTCAAGTTAGAAGCTCAAGATCTAGCTCCTCCAATCTCCTCCACTGAATGTTGTTGTTGAATGCTCAACAGTTGAAGAAAACTGTGCTGTCAAAGAGGGAGGCTCTATAGGCTACTGCTGGATAATGAAAATTAGCTCAAGAATTATGGAAACACTATGTTGAAGGTGAAGGAATGATCCCTCACAAGATTTCTAGCTGAAATACTGGAAACTTCCTTCCTCCTTGGATCTACAGGACTGGACTGCACAATCCTTGAGGGGACTGTTGTTGCAAGTAGGTAAACTAAAGTGGCCTAAATGCTGAATATATATCTACTGCTCTTGAAAGTATGAACATGAAGCACAAGATGAAAAGATGATTCCTCCACCAGTTTCCTAGCTGAAATGCTAGAAACAACCACCACCTCTCAAACCCTCAAGCATGAATGTGTTATTATTGTGACTAAATGTGCATATGAGAGTGGTTGAATGTGGCACAAATTCTTGATGATGAATGGTGCTCAATAGAAACCTTCCCAGAGTAGGCACTCAAATTTCCCCATGGGTAAGGGTGGGATTCCCGCTCGATAACACCCTATGCTAAACATCACTGCGGACTTAGCTAAACAACATAAGCATGCATATAAATGTCACATGACAAATCTAGATCTAAACAGATCAAAAATAATAATCTAAAGCTTACCTTCTATCGTGCCTTCATCTTAATTATATAGCTTATGAGCCTTCCATAGCCCTGGCCCACCTCATAACTGCGTTGTACATGTGGCCACTAGCATCTATGAAGACTATGTCGTCTCTCAATGATCTCCATCATGTCTGCATTTAATTCCCACTCTCTCAATCATGTGTGCATTAGATGCACCTCTTCCTCCACTATCTCATCATAAGTGCTTTATGATATTACTTTGAATGCACTATGATCTTAGTTGACCTCCTCCAAGATCCTCATGATTTTACATTAAATATCCATGATCTCCACTCTTCCTTTATTTAAGAAATTTCTCCACTACTCCATAATGTAGATATAGTTCTGAAATATCCACATTCACACATCAAAAGTGGATTTTATTCATCTATGGGGTTTGTGGGTCCGTCCACCCTTTTATTTACTTAATTAACTATGAAAATTAAGAACTCGAATATTCCAATTATCTTGTGGAAAATTGGGAATATTACATTCAAAGGTGTCCAGATGATGGGAAAAGTAGCAGGAGGATGGAAAAGGATGTGGAAGACCTTTCCAAACTTAAAAATATTTAAGAATGCATCCTGCACAAGGGGAAAAGGGTAAGTTAATGGTCTCTAGAAACACTCTTATTTTTATATGCACAAACAGATTTGGATAAATGAGTGAAAATGTAATGAAGGTGTCAAGGGAGAGGGTGTGAGTGCAATATACCTGCAAGCCAATAGAGTTCACTTTCAAAGAGGGAAGTTTTTTTTTGTTCTTGAAAGACTGCTAAAAAATCATGAAAAGAAAAATTACATTTTCTTTGATTGTCCTTGCAGAACCTACAAGCAAGCTTCTTAAGATAAATGACTGAGGAATGTACAAGAGAGAGACCACCAAGGCCATGAAAGTGGCATAGTTAGGTCACTAAGTTTCTCATAGGATGAGCAACACGTTAAGTAGGGGGTATGATGGGCCTCCAAATTAGACATAAATTAAGGCCCATATGACCATCCTTGAACACATTAAATCTTTCTTGTTTCATTAGATGACATTTTTTAACTTTAATATGTTAGTTATGATGGTTTAAATATAATTGCATATTTGTGCCTAATATTATTTATTTTTGTAGAATATTGTGAGAATATTTGGAAGACTACGAAGATTTGGAGAAGGAGATAATTTAGGGACTTTCTCCCTACTACTGGAGGATCAATATTGGAAAATAAATGAACAAAATGTCATGAAATTATTGAGATATTTTGGAGAGATTATGGAACGCCACTGGTTGAGAAAATCTAGGAATGTGTTCCCTGTAATTTACTACAAAATCCTAGTGTTGGGAACCAAATCCACTAATTGAGAGATTTTGGAGGGGAAAGATTCCTCCTTTCAATGGGAATGCTTCCTAATCATTTTTTATAAGTACCAATTCGAATTTGCCTCTAGGGGCATATATTGTTTAGTGTTATTTTGGATAAAACTTGTTTTTTAGAAGCTCCACTTTCTTTTCTTGCATGGGTGTACTTGGACTGATTCAATAATGAAGATTTCTGTTATTTTTAGCTTCTAAGGCTTGGTTTCTTCCATATGACTCTGATTCCTCCATGGGCTTGGCCATCCCAGGAGCCTAAAATCCCTCTTACACAATTTCTTTATGTTCTTTCCACTTCTTATTCACATGCATCTCTTATTTCTGTTTTGCATATTTATGTATTTAGTATTGTTTATTTTCTTTTTGTAGGATTGCATTAAATGATTGAAGTGAGTTATTTTGCAGGTTTTTTATAGGTTCAAATTAATTATTCATTCTTGTAATAACTTTTGAATGTCATATTAATCATTAAGCTGGTTGGATTTGGTTACTAGTTCACAAATATAATATTTTTGGAAATGCCTTGTAGCGAAATAGTAGTAAATTTATGCTATTTTTTAGGATGGGTTAATGAGATTCATTTGAATTTATTCCACTTTTATTAGGTCATAATAATCTTAAATTTAATAACAAAATTTACCGCATTTCATTTTCACTTGATTAGGTTAGGGATTTGATATATTAACTAGCTCACTAGTTCTTGAATTTCCAAATTTTAGACTAGTAATTTTCTGTTGTTTTTTAGCACGTGTCAGCACGGGTATTTTGGAGTGATTCCACTTGGAATGGATACCTAAGAAATCCTAATTACTAAAAAAATTTGTCCCATAAAATTTTAATTTGATGTAATTGGTCATTCGGTGAGTTATCTCCAAAACAGAACATCCTGTAGCAAACAGAGAGTTTCTTGTAGCACTCTTGTAGCATGCATAAACTCGACCATATTTGCTCCCAAAGGTTAGTTTTTGTCCCTTAGGCTTGAATAATGGCCTCTAGGATCTAAATACGTGATTGAGGAATAATAAACACCACTTAGGAAATTCATTTTCGCAAATTATAATAAGCCTTTTTATTTGAATTTGTGCTCTTAGGATTTAAATTACAAATTGATGTTCTTTCCCAAGATTAATTTATTTTCAAAGAAACACTTCCATTACTGCAATTAGTTTAGGCTTTGATTTCATGAGATTAACTCCATTACCTCAGATCAAAAAAAGAAGGAAAATTTTTATGATGCACATATAATGATGATACCTCTTAAGTTTGTACGAACCCTAGGTTGTGTTGTGCTATACAACAACCCCCATTTATTTTTATAAATAGGGACCCTTTAGAAATAAATAGGAAATTATTTTATATTTCCTAAAACAAAAAACTTAGAAAATAAATATTTTCTTTTTAAAATTTTTCCTCTTTATTCTTCTTGATCTCATCGCAAATCACATATCTTATTAATTTCAAAGACTGATTAACCTTAAAATGTGCGAGCTGTGATATGCGCTCAAACTTCTCCAAAGATATGATTTAAAATTTGCAAAAAAATTCAATCACCGTTATATTTACTTTATCACACCACACTTCACTTAATAAATAAAAAAACATTAAAATAAAATTGATATAAGTTGTGACTCCACAGACCCGACGATCAAATAAACAGATGAATATAAAACCTTCGGCAATCGTGGTCACTTAAGTTCTACAAAAAAGCGCAATTAGCATTTCACACAACTTATCACATACGCCAAATTGTTATCCTATAAAAGTTGCAATCTACGATTTGCACAGATCGCATTTCGCAACCTTTAAGAGTAAGTATTATGAATGGTTATAAGTTATAATTTGTGATATGTGCGTCGATGCCATTTAATGGATCAATTGTGTAAAACAACTTGTGTCATATCAAAATGAAATTCAAGGTCTTAACAGCTTTAAAGCGATTGATAGATCTTACGTGTGGAGATATATGAAATATTAATTTAGATATTATGAATTATGATTGATATTATATCTTAATAGATTGATATCTTCTTGCGTGTGTTTGAAATAAATGATATATTTGTCTCTTTGATACTCTATACTTGTAAAAATTAACTTTGTTTTCAGGAAACCAGTTAACGGAATGAAGAAGAGAAAAATGAGCAAAAATGGTAAAGAAATTTCTCAAATGTCGTCCACTGAAGATACAGAGAAGTCTCCATTATTTTCAAATACCCTCTGTAACAAATATTGCGGCAGTTTGACATGGGAGGAAATGTATAAATTTTTTAAAGTGAAGGACCAAGGGTGATAACCAAAGTTTCTTCAACAGACACTACTTCTACTTACGATACAAATCTTTTTGACGTTTCATGCTCATACATTCATAGGATAGCTGCAAGACCAAAGATTCTCATTACACATACATGGTTAAGTGGGAAATTGACCACTTAAACATTGAAGATAGATTGTTCAAGAATTCGAAGGGAGAAAATATGGGTTCTTTTAGGGCTGAATATTTAACAACAATGTATCATCTACCACCCTCGCAACATAAATATGAAAAAGACTATTTGCAAAATTTTAAAGGATAACATCCAGATCTTATTAAATTCATTCAAGAATGGAAGGATAATCAGGGGAAATTGAAGCAAGATAAGTTTGGTACGTACCCAATTTCCCAAATTCCTAATCCTTACTGTTATGGTGTTGGTATGTTATGTATATTAATTTCCAAAACAAATAGCACTATATTCTCAAGAGAATGGGTTCCCCCAATTGGCACAATCGCCAATTCATCAATTTTGAATTTGGCAGACATCTTATCTAATAACCTAGCCAAGCGCATTACCGAATATAGGAATAAAATAATTATTTCATTCAAATAAATACCTCCCTTTTATATGTATGCCTATGTCATGGATGCTATCTTCTTTACTTATAGTTTTCCTACCATGGGATGGAAATGGAATACCAAGGACACTACCCCAATTCACATTTACCAAAACGAACTTTGGGATTCAAACTTCCACCTACACTTCTATAAAATTTGTTATGGAGTCATATTTCCTATACACCAAATTATTTTTAACAAAAGAGCTCTTAGGGTTTCTGAAGAAGCCAATGTAGACATTCTTCCTGTAGCTAGATGGTTTGCAAAAGAGAATTTTACATATATTAGAGTATTAGGGAGTTATGATTCTACCCATGTTTTACCCTATTACATTCTCGATAAGTTACTTGCAAAAGAAATATCCTATCATCTTATTAATGGTGTTACAAAACAATTGAAAGATTCTAAAAAGGCTATCTAGCCTAATTTTCCTATACAATGTGGCACCTTTATATTGTCTAACATCAGCCATACTTACAAGGAAGTTTCCAAAATTCATTTATTGAAATTGGCAGTAATGCCGAAAAGGTTATATGATCCAAATGATGTAATTAAAAATTACATCACAGAGCTTAAGATGAAGCCTTTTGTAAAGGAGGAAGATGGATTTGATTATCTCTTCCAGGGCATGGAAAATGTTTCAGATATTATCAAGTATGTATCTAGTCAAATAATTCAAGATGATTTTGAAGCTTTCCAAGCATACAGAAACAAGAGACTAGAGAAAGTTCCTCTCAATTTGTTAACTATTGAAGATGACAACAAACACATTCCAATTGTCAGCCTGGATGATGAAGTAAAAGATATGTATAAAGATGAACCAAGTCATTCATAGTAGCAATATCATAATTCGGATCACTCTGAAAATGGATCCGAATCTAAAATGACTCAGAAAAGACAATTGACCGAGTTATTCATGAGATAGAGATGCTAGAGGAAACACGAAATAATGGGACAGAATCAGATTCTCAAGCAGTTCATCACAATCACAACATTTTAGATCATTCCAGTTTACCACAAGCAAAAGATCTTATAAATTAATGGGAGGATTTTTCTGAAGCAATAAAAACTCCTAAAGAAAATCCCAATACTAATCAAGCAATAAGTTTCCAAGCACCTGAACACTCCTAGAAGATAGTGGAAACTATTAATCCACTACAAAGAGTTCCAAAAATGCAAGATAAAGAAATCATACCGGCCTACCCTATAGATTAGATAGTTCTACAAATTAAAAATATTCCTTCATTAGATATTTTCTACAGTACTAGTTATAAGGTTGTAGTTAAAAGAAACAAAAGATGGAGAATTGATGAAACAACTTCAAAAACTATAGATGAATCAGTTGATGTATTATGGAAATATTCCTGAGATGATCCTACTGAACATCTAACCAAATTATCACAGTATGCAGGGGCATATGCTATTGCTACTGTTGATAAAGCTACTGAGGTTAGAGTGTTGTTAAAACAAAAGGAAGCTAGAGTACAAGAACTAGAGAAGTTGTTGAATGAAGAGAAATCTAATTCCAGTGAGCAAGTAAAATTAAACAAAGCCCAATTTCATAAAGATATTGAAAGCCTCAAATTGCAGCATCAAACAGAGATTAATGAAAAACAAGCACAACTAGAAATAGCAATAACTAATTTACAAAGTCAACCACAATTAGAGCAATTTATCAAAGAAGCACTTGATTTAAACATTAATTTAAAGAAAGAACAATAAGTGTTATTTCATCAAGCTTCTATAATTTATTCTTATTGTGATTCAAAGAAGATATTGATCCAACAAATAACGATTCAGAAACTTGAATGTGAAAGACTTGAAAATAAAATTGAAGAACACATTCAATGACAAGTTTCAAATTAGGGGAAGTAAGATAATATACCTCATGTGGATAAGCTTCACAAAGAAATTCTATTCAGAGAATGGGAAGCGCAAATCAAACAGGCAGAGAAATAAATGGCAAAGACATCCAATATATCAAGTGAAGTTATTGAATATATGTATGAGAAACTGTCTAGAGCATAAATTCTTAAGGAAAACACATCTGATGTGTTTTCAGAAACAATACAGGTGGAAACACAGTGGAATCAGAGAGCAGATACATACAAGGAAATGATTAAAAAGGTAAATAAGTTTGATCAGGAAAATTACTAGAATTTTTTGATCAAACCTTATCATCAGCATCAAACTATGCAGTCTCTTACAGATTCAACAAAGAGATCCCAATCAGCAATATCAAATTATATTTTCAAGGGATAGATCCAATCAAGGATATTGTAGTCAGCTCAGCTCAAAGCAATGTTAGATATTTGTCAACTTCGTGACCACATTCATAAAGAAGGGAAAAACTCATAAAATCAGAATTCTTATTTTAATTTCCTAGATTGTAGTTTAAGTTAGCTTTTTGAGGAAGGTTCTTTGAAACCTCCTCTATATTTTTGTAACAAAATATTATATTTTATAGTTAGTTTGGTATTTAAACCCTTCTCATGCATTTAGAGAAGGGTCTATAATTTTTTCCAAAACATTTGCAAAGAATGCACTATTGTAAGTTTGCGAGTGCTTGGTGGATTAATGGAACACATCTGTTATCTTTTGATAGTTAAATCCATATAAATGATGTTGCACTATTGTAATCTTTAAATTGATTTAAAGTGAGAAGGAGCAGATTCATTGCTGTCAGTTTACATGAGTAGAAATTTGTACATATGGTACTTCTGTTCACTTGTATTAAGTCTTACTTAATAGATTGACGGTCATCTTTTTATTGCATTATATGTTTGAAACGTCATCATATATAAATATTACATGCACTTCTATTATAATATTTATCTATGGTTTCTTATTGAATATGTAATCACACTGATAAATGTGATATTTCTTTCACAATTCTTCTATGCAAACTATTTTTTTAGAAGAATTATTTTACATAATTTTCATCTCTTTCAACTGTTAAGTGAAATATATTACTGATAGTTGAAAGATATCATTTTAGATCGCATAAAGGAAAAACAGCTCGAGTATATATTAGATTAATAGTTTAGGTAGATGCATGTAGATTAAAATCAATATCCATTTGCATGCTATATTCACAGCACCCTCAAAATCATCCTTATTGGGAAACTGGTCCCATTATCCCCAGTCAGAGCCACCACACCAAACTGAAAAGGAGTTTCTTTAAGGTCTAGATAGGGTGGTTTTCCCCCATGTTTTTGCAACGGAATTCCGAGGCCTCAACATATTTGTGCTAGAATGAGGGCCAAGTGAATGGCACAAAGGTCTGATCAATATAGAGGTCAATAAAAAAATCACTCTCCCTCTAGATCCCCATCAACTTCTGGAAAAATATCTAGATCCTCATCTACAAAATCTGAAGTTGATCATCTTTCCTCTAAGTCTCCTAGTGATACTAAAACTATACTATTTCTTGAGTTTCACCAACATTCTCCAGAAGTTCAGTCTTTGATAGAAAATTTAGAGAAAGTATCTATTTCTGTTGAAAAGCCTGAATCTTCTCAATTATCAGATCTTAGTATTTCATCTTCTTTACAACCTTGAAGAATATTAACTCGATCAAAAATTCAAAAAACATGGATTCTCCCTTTTTAATTTCCTATCAGTAGTACTCAGAAGAAGTTAAAGAGGACCCAATCAGAGTCAATCACTAGCGAGGTCTTATCCCATTCACCCCCATTACCTCCGCTCTCTTCCACAAATTTCATTCCAACAGTCGGTATCACTTTCACTAGTTCTAGTACTCAAAATACTAGTCTTAGTGCTTGACCTACCTCATCATCTATTCAAAATCCACATAATCAACCCATCAAAAATCCAATGGAAGGTCAAATCCCTCCACCAAATGTAAATCCATGGAGTAATCCAAGGGTTGTAAACATGTCCACCCCTCTTCATGCTCTACCTAAAAATCCCGAAAGATGGATACCCAAATTTAATCTCGATGATGGTCTTCCTGCAGAAGAACATATTCATAATTTTATGTTAGTTGTCAATTTGAATGTAGTATTTGAAGAGGATTGTGTTGTACGATTATTTCCATATACTTTAAAAGGATCTGCAGGATCCTGGTATTTTTCATTACCTGCTCGCTCCATAACTAACTGGAATATGTTTGAAGAACAATTTCTGGCTAAGTTTGGAGATGACAGAAATGCTGCTACTCTCATCAATGATCTTTCAAATCTTAAAGCTAAACCAGGTGAGAGGATAAAATATTTTAATTCAAGATTTAATAAACTACTCAATAAAATTCCTGTTAGAGCAGTTTCTGGTGTATAAGTGCAAATTGAGTGGTATATTTCATCCTTTCCATCTAATATAACTATTTTCGTTGATAGAGAAAAACTAGCAACACTTGCAGAAAATATGAAAGAGTCTCTATCTGTAGAAAAACGCATAACTTCTCTTGAGAAAAAGAATTCTCAAGAAGATCGAAAATCAAAGAAAATATCTTTCAAAGATGATTCTAAGAAGAAAATTCCAAAAGATCCATTTGATGTAGAAGGTCTTCAAAACGTTTTGAAAACCATGACCAATGAGATGGCAGATATCAAGAAACAAGTCGCCGAAAATTCAAATTCAAAAAAGAGTTTCAGGAATTTTAAGAAGAAACAATCCTCTAATTCTCAACCTCCAAATATTATATCTAATGTTGAATCAAATCAATAAGAGGAGTAAGAAAAAACAGAGGAAGATGAAGATGACGAAGAAGAAGAAGTTGAACTTAGTGGAATATGGATTTCATCCTATCAAATCAAGAACAACTCGAAGCTTTGCCTGCCAGCACACGAAGCAAAAATATTACTGAAGCAATGCAGCCTAGTCAACAGCAAAAAATTTCCACTCCTGCTAAAGACAAATCAATAAGCAAAATATCTAATTCGAAGACTACGCAAACAAGTCTTGTTACCCCAGGCTCTCCACCTATATATAAAACAATGGTTATCTCAGATACCATTGAGTATAATATAGTTGAAGACATGAAGAAGACCAAAGAAAATATTTCAATTCATGAGCTTACCAAATTGAAGCAACAACATCAAATCTTACTTAGAGAATTAAAAGTTGTTCCTGCTTCAAATTTACCTGCTCCTGTCATAGTTCAAGCTGCCAATGAAATGGGTAAGCCACCTTCTCCTTCAGTAAAAATAGACGCTTCAGATTTAATTATGATAGGTGATCAATCCATCTCTCATAATCCCCCATTTCTCTTAACCTATGAGGGCTATAAAAAAAATGACCATAACTATTTAATAGACTCAAGCGCTTCTTCGAATATAATGCCAAAATAAGTTTGTACTAAATTGAACATTACACCTCAGAGTTATCCACTTCATATAGTAAAAATTAACAAAACTAGGGTAGAATTCAGAGGAGAATTAAAATCTGTTTCCATCAGATTGTCATCAAATCCCAAATTTGTTCAAATCATTGATATTTTGGTGGTAGAAATTCCTAAATTTTATGGTTTAATTTTAAGTCACAATTGGTCTGAGAAACTTCATAGTTATTTTTCAATAGACTGGTCACATATGTGGTTACCACATAATGGAAATCCAAACCAAATTCGAGTTGACCGTGAAATTTTTATGAAACACACAGTGACTAATCTTGAAGAACTTAATGAGCCAGTAGCCTTCAATAACAACATTATTGGAAACTACTTTGCAAAGTCATTTTTAGGAAACTTTAATGCTCAACCATCACCTTTCTTTGATAACGCGGTTGTATCTCAAATTGAGAATTTTTTCCAGTTAGATAATTCTAGATGTATTAATTTTTTAGATAGAAAAATAATTAATTCTTTGTTTCAAACCCTTTATTTTGATGATTCAAAATCTGAGGATGGTGCAGGTGTGGGTTGCATTTTAATAAACCCAGAAGGCAAAAAGACTATGTTAGCCTTCCGATTAGAATTTAATTGTACCAATAATGTAGGTGATTATGAAGCATTAGTTCAAGGTTTATTCAAAGCTATTGATCTGAATATCATACATCTGAAGGTTTTAGGAGATTCAGAAATCATAGTTAGGAAAGTGGGAGATACTATCCATTGTATTTCTGGACATTTAAAACATTATCAATCATTATTCCAAAAATCAACTACTCATTTCTTAGCCTTCAACATTTCTTCTATACCTAGAATACATAATGCTAGTGCATATTTTTGAGATTCAACAAGATGATGAGCTTAGTGAAAAATAAGCACCTTCACTAAGTGGGGCCCGCAGGCTATTTTTAGGTGTATGTCTATTTTTAGACATGGTGAGCATATTCTATAAGTTGCAGGATGCTATTTGTAGATGGTTGGCCAAATGTGGAAAATAGACGAAATTATATTTTTATAATATTGGGCGAATTCTATTTATAGATCGTCAATCTAAAAATAGGTGCATGTCGATTATTATTAACCCTTAATAATAATCTGACAATAAATATCAAATTATTCTCTTGGAGCACTTTATTTCTGTGAACAAATTTGGAAAATCAATGGAATTAAGGAATTATGCAATTCCTAGGGTTATTGGTGGCTCATGCATGGAGGACTTAGTTAGAACTGAAGTGGGGAAGTTATGGCAGAGTTGGAAGAGTAGTTAATGGAGTTGTTATTCAGTTTAACTCCGTTAAGTTAGTTAAACTCAGTTGAGATAGTTGTATCTAGTTTAATTGAAAGATACAATAGTGAGAGTTAAGTGAATTAATTATTTAATTAATTCACAACTAATAACTCACTAACAACTGAACAAATACAGCAGTTAACTACTTGCATGTCAGTTCCAGTGGAGACCCAATGGAGAGATAGGTGAAAGGGTGAGGTGGACTATCTGTTATGACTGTAGTGATGCATTCAATGCATCTGACACACATTGAAGTTGCCAATGAGGATCTCACATTCAAGATAAGCCCAATTCAAATTCATTCAGGGGTCTTCTTCAGCAAGGATTGCGCAGTCGAGGCAAGCTGTCAGGAGGCAAGAAATTGGTGCATAGATATGCAAGTTTCTACATAACAGTGTGTAATGAATGTTGATTGTACTGAGAGCTTGATATACTAAGCTTTGTATGAGATTATTACATGATTCCATTGATATACATAATATATTATAGTTGGGGTTTTTAGCTTTAATATTTCCTGTTAAAAAACTATGCTATGTGCGATTGAATTTATTCACATGTGTTTGCAACTGAGTTTTAAATTTCTGCAAGTTTAACAATGGAAGGATTATGTATTTAGCAAGAAGATAAATATTGTTAGATTAGGAGAATATTGTAATACATCAGTATTAATAAATTTCTACATGGTATCATAGCAGTATTTATCACTGGAGATTGCAATTGTGAATAAGTGTTGAGTTTTGTGCTGGTGGACAATTCAAATTTGCTGCAGAAATTTCTTGGTGGGACAATTGAGTATTCATTGAAATTTATTTCAATGGGTTGTCAGTGGAGTATGCCCTTGAGGGTAGCTTGAATTACATAGCCTGGAAGGGTAGGATGGAGGCGATGCTTGAAGATAATGGACTAAAGGAGTTCATCGATAGCAATGTTCCTAAGCCTGCTTCTAGCGATGCTGCAGGACTTGACGCATGGTAAAAGAAGGCAGCAAAGACAAGAATTTTGTTGGAAGCTGTGAAGGACCATATTGTTTCAAGCCTTCATGGTAAATCCACTTCATTTGCAATGTGGAAGGCTTTTACAGATCTTTTCTAAAGTAGCAGAGACCAGAGGAAGTCGGCGCTGAAATATAAGCTCAAAAAAATAAAAATGGAGAAGGGCGACAATATTCCAAAATATCTCACGAAGTTTTTACAATGTAGGGATGAACTGGGAAGTGTGGGGATTATAGTTGATGATGATGACTTGGTGAGATTGGCTCTCCTTGGGCTTCTGGAGAGTTAGCATAGCTACGAAGACTCTATCAATGGACGGGATAAACTGCCAGGTTGGGAGCAACTTTAGTCGGATCTTGTGCAGGAGGAGATAAGGTGAAGTACCAGGGATGGCTCTTCATCGAAGAATGATGATGGATATAATTTTGCTTTGGCTGCCAAATCAACGAAAGGAAAGGGGAATAAATCCCATCGAAAATTCAAGGCTAAAGGCAAGAAGCTGGATTTGTCCAAAGTGAAGTGTTTTCATTGTCACGAACATGGGCATCTCGCCGCTAACTTCCCATAGAAAAAGAAGAACAAGAAGGTTGCTGGAGCTGCAGCTAGAGAGGCCTTAGCCTCGCAATTTGAAATTTATTTCTCTTTGATCACATGCTTGGTTTCAATCTCAATGGGATTGGTGTGGCATCTTGATAGAGGTGTGTCTTTCCATATTATGGGAGACAAGGAATTGTTTACTGACTTGGAGGAGAAGGATCTCCAAATGCATATAGAGATGGGTGATGATGGTAGATAAAATGCAAATAGAATTATAACCATTAACTTTGAGATGGAGTCAAGTAAACCATTTCTGTTGAAATATGTTATGCATGTCCCAGGTCTGAAGAAGAACTTGGTCTCGGTCGCAATGTTGGAAGACAGATGTTATGATATTGTTTTCAGCAAGGGAAAATATTTCCTATGACATAAAACAATAGTTCAAACCAAGAGGATAGGGATTTGAGTTAAGAATCTCTACAAGCTAGAGGTAGATGGATGCACTACAATTATGGGCAAAGCAGAAGAAGTGGTGAGCCAGGATGAGGGTGAATTATGGCACAGGAGATCGGGCCATCTTCACCATGGTGCCTTGAAGATTTTGCAGTAGATTTCTAGTGGAATTCCAAAGGGCACTCTTGTGCAGTCATATTAGTGCAAGGGATGTACCATGGGTAAGTTTGTGAAGACCACCTTTCATGAGAAGGAGAACCGTGCTTCGGTGATCCTGGAGAGAATTCACACAGACGTGTGTGGACCTTTCTCGGTTGCTTCAACAACAAAACACAGGTATTATGTTATATTTTTTTATGACTATTCTCATAGATGTTGGATATTCTTTATGCAGAAGAAGAGCGAAACATTCTCAAAGTTCTATGAGTTTAAATTATTGGTGGAGAAGGATTCGAGGAAGCAAGTGAAGGCTATGCAGAGCAATAATGGTGGTGAATATATCTCGAACGAATTCAAAGACTTATGTAGCAAAAAAGGAACTCGAAGAGAAATCATAGTGCCTCATAACCCACAATAGAATGGGGTCATGGAGAGGAACAATAGAACGATCGTGGGTGCTGCACGAGCTATGTTGCATGACGAGGGCCTACCGATGCACTTGTGGGCAAAAGCATGCCACACTACATTTTATGTGAAAAATCATTGTCCTCATAGAGTACTTGGCATGAGTACACCTGAAGAAGCTTTTACTGGTAAGAAGCCTGATATTTATCATTTGAATCTTTTTGGCTCATATATTTACATTCATGTGACAAAGGACGCCAGGAAGAAGCTGGAGCCGACTGCAGAAGTTGGGATATTTGTGGGGTACACAGAAACACCCAATAATTATCATGTGTATTTTCCAAACAGTCAAATGACTGTGGTGCGACGAGATATAAAATTCAATGAGGTGAAAGCCATGAAGTTGTCGCTTGAGAGGGAGCTACACTTGCATGCAGAGGAGGAACTTATTGTTCCCAAAGATGAGCCTCTATATGTGGATTAGCCACAGGAGGAGATTCATGGAGTGGAGGAGTCCACTCATGCAGAACCAAAGATCCGAACAAACAGAAAGCGTACCACAGAAGCTAAGAGACTGAAGCTTGATGCGACAGAGAATGTAGGAGTGCCTACATCACAGCATAGACAGAGACAGTCACTCATAATGGATACATGGCTCTTATGAGAAAGTGTATCATGACAGAGCCATCCTATTTTGAAGAATTAGCACAGGAGCCCACATGGGTAGATGCCATGGTGAAGGAGTATGACTCCATTGTCAGAAACAATGCTTGGGAGATTGTTCCAAGGCTAGTGGGTAAATCAGTGTTAGATTCGAAATGGATCTACAAGGTAAAGAAAGTTGTTGATGGGAGCATTGAGAAGTATAAGGCAAGATTTTTTGCCTGAGGCTTCTCATAAATCGAGCGGATTGATTATGAACAAACCTTTGCACCTGTCACATGGTATTCTTCCATAAGGACCATCCTTGCTCTCTGAGTGTAGATGGGTTGGCACATTCATTAGATGGATGTGAAGACTACGTTCCTTAATGGGATCATTGAGGAAGAGGTGTAAATTGAGCAGCCTGAAGGATTTGAGATCTTCCGCAATGAGTCTCATGTGTGCAGACTCAAAAGAGCATTGTATGGGCTGAAGAAAGCAACACGTGCTTGGTACACACGGATCGACAACTATTTCACTGGACTTGCCTTCACCAAGAGTGAGGCGGATGCAAACCTGTACCAAATTGTGGTGGAGGGTAAGCTTTTAATCATTTTTCTTTATGTTGATGATTTAATACTAATGGGTGATGAGCAGTTGATACACTCATGCAAGGAAGATCTTGCAAAGGAGTTTGAGATGAAGGATTTGGGCCTTCTTCATTATTTCCCTGGATTGAAAATATGGTAGCGAGAAGGTGAAATGCTTGTGTCTTAAGGAAAGTATGCTTGGGAGATACTTGGTAAGTTTCACATGGAGGAATGCAAGCCCATGGATACTCCTCTTCCAGTAAATTGGAGGAAAGAGGATGCTACATCGACATAGGTAGTGGATGCCACTGTTTATCAATAGTTGGTGGTTTCGCTCATGTATTTAGTTAATACAAGAATGAACATATGCTATGCGGTGAACTAGCTTTCACAAGTGATGGTTAATCCTACCAAGCTATTTTGGAAGGAAGGCAAGCATGTCCTAAGGTATCTCAGGGGAAAATCTCACTATGGGTTATGGTACAGACAGACGGATGAGGTGAAGTTGCATGGCTTCACAGATGCATATTGGGTAGGCAACCCAACAGACAGAAAGAGCACATCAGGAGGGGTTTTCATTATCATATCTACAAAAGTTTCTTGGTATAATAAGAAACAAATATCTGTGGCACTCAGTTCAGTGGAAGCAGAATATATGGCAGCAAGTCAAGCTGCATGGGAGGCTATCTAGATGAGGAAGGTCCTGGTTGATTTTTTCGGTTCACATTTAGATCCTACAGTGATACATTGTTATAATCAGAGTTGCATTAAAATCTTGATTAATATTTTGTTTCATGATAGATCTAAACATTTTTATATCCGGTATCATCATATCAGAGATTGTGTGCAACAAAAGATCATGTTGCTTCAGTACATTCCTACGGAATATCAGGATGCAGATATTCTGACAAAGGTGCTTGGCAAGAGAAAATTCAAATACCATAGAGGCAAGATCAGGGTGAAGGATAATCCCTATCTTGTTGAGAGGGAGTGTTGAGATTCAACAAGATGATGAGCTTAGTGGAATGTAAGCACCTTCACTATGTGGGGCCGACAGGCTATTTTTAGGTGTATGTCTATTTCTAGACATTGTGAGCATATTCTATAAGTTGCAGGATGTTATTTGTAGATGGTTGGCCCAATGTGGAAAATATATTAAATTCTATTTTTAGAATATTGGGCGAAATCTATTTATAGATATTCGATCTAAAAATAGGTGCATGTCGATTATTATTAACCCTTAATAATAATCTGACAATAAATATCAACTTATTCTCGTGGAGTACTTTATTTCAATGAACAGAATTGGAAATTCAGTGGACTGAAAGAATTACGCAATTCTTAGGGTTATTGCTAGCTCATGCATGGAGGACTTAGTTAGAACTGAAGTGGCAAAGTTATGACAGAGTTGGAAGAGTAGTTAATGGAGTTGTTATTAAGTTTAACTCAGTCAAGTGAGTTAAACTCAGTTGAGCTAGTTGTATCTATTTTAACTGAAAGATACACTAGTGAGAGTTAAGTGAATTAGTTAGCTAATTAATTCACAACTAATAACTCACTAACAATTGAAAAAATATAGCAATTAACTACTTGCATGTCAGTTCTAGTGGAGACCCAGTGGAGAGATAAGTGAAAGGGTGATATGGACTATCTGTTGTGACTATAGTGATGCATTCAATGCATCTGACACACATTGGAGTTACCAATTAGGATTGCGCAGTCGGAAAGGCCAATTCGAATTCATTTAGGGGTCTTCTTCAGTAGAGATTGCACAGTGGAGGCAAGTTGTCAGGAGGCAAGAAATTGGTGCATAGATATGAAAATTTCTGCATGACAGTGTGTAATGATTTTGATTGTACTGAGAGCTTGATGTACTAATATTTGTATGAGATTATTAAATGATTCCATTTATATACATAATATATGATAGTTGGGGTTTTTAGCTTTAAGCTTTCCCATTAAACAACTATGTTATGTGTGATTGAATTTATTCACACGTGTTTGCAATTGAGTTTTAAATTTCTGCAAGTTTAATAGTGGAAGGATTCTGTATTTAGCAAGAAGATAAATATTGTTATATCAAGAGAATATGGTAATACATCAGTATTAATAAATTTCTACACATATTTAATTGCTAATGTAGCATCAAAATTAATCCCATCCCAGGAATTTAGTGCCAAAAAATTTTCTATTGAATTGATTTTGAGACCATCTATTCCTGATAATATCACTAATTAGAGAGTATTCGATAATGACTCAGATATCATAGTTTTTTTAACATCTGAAGAATCTTATGGTAATCAAATCATGGATGAAAATGAACATGACACTCAGGTTAAGAAGGAACAGGATGAAAATCCTATTCCAAAACCTCTTGTCAAGTTAGAAGACTTATATGATCTAAAGGATATATTAAAAAGAATAAATAACTCAAAAATACAAAGTTCTACCTTAATATTTGAGTTAGTTAATCTAGGAAGTGAAGAAAAACATCAAAATATAAATCTAGGTTTTGGTCTGTCTTCCAAAGAAAGATTATCATTTAGTATATTCTTTAGGATGTACAAAAGTGTCTTTGCTTGGGATTATTCTGATCTTAAAACATACGATACTTCTGTAATTCAACATACGATTCCTATGATTTCAGAGGAAAATCCCATACAACATAAATTGAGAAAGATTCATCCAAACTTGGAAAATCAAATTAAAACTAAATTGAATAAACTTCTAAAGGAAAAAATCATCTTTCCAGTCAGACATTCAAAATGGGTATCAAATCTGGTACCTGTCAAGAAGAAGAATGGTGATATTAGAATTTGCATTGATTTTAGAAATTTAAACAAAGCTTGCCAGAAGGACAATTTTCCACTACCAACCATGGAACAAGTATTGGAAAAATTAGTTGGTTCTGAGCTCATGTATTTCCTAGATGGATTTTCAAGTCACAATCAGATCCTCATTCATCTAGATGACATATTGAAAACTATGTTAAAAACTAAGTGGGAACTTATGCTTATCAGAAAATTCCTTTTGGATTAATTAATGTAGGTGCCACTTTCCAAAGAGCCATGGACACAAATTTTAGGGGAATCATAAATAAAACAGTATTTATTTATTTATATGGCATTACTGTCTTCTCTAAACAAGAAACTCAACATGTGAATGACCTAAAGCAATTCTTTGAACGATGCAAAAGGTATGACATTTCATTAAATCCAAAGAAATCATTTTTTGCTTTAGATGAAGGAAAACTTTTAGGATTCATTGTGTCAAAAAATGGTATTTATATTGATCCCGAAAGAATTGATGAAATTAAACGAATTGCTTTCCCTCATAACAAGAAAACCATGCAAGCATTCCTTGGTCAAATTAATTTTGTTAAGAGATTTGTCCTTGCTTTTTCTCAAATAGTTTTACCATTGCATAACATGATTAAGAAAATTTTTGTCTTCAAATGGGGACATAACGAAAGAGAAGCATTTGAATTGATTAAGCAGTCGATTGCCAATGCTCCATTCTTGACCACCCCTAATTTTCTTAATCCATTTACATTATACACTTTTTCATCGGATACATCATATGCAACTGTTTTAACATAGTTGAATGACCAACAAATAGAAGCACCAATATCATTTTTTAGTTCAAATTTACAAGGTGTAGAACTAAACTACACATCTATTTAAAAACAAGAATTTGTTGTTTTTAAATCCATAAAACATTTTAGACCTTTTCTCCTAAAGTATCATACGAAAATCATAGTTCCTTTTTATGGAGTAAGACAACTTTTGATGCAAAAATAGTTAGGATATAAAAGAGCTAAATGGGTGACTATGTTACAAGATTATGATGTAGAAATCAAACCCTCTAAAATCATTAGAGGTCAATGTTTTTGCAGAATTCTAACAAGAGCATCACATTTGCCAGCAGAAGAAGATCTAGGTAATAATGTGCAATTATCAGAGGTAAGCCTCAATGATTCAGAGTCACAACATATTGATATTATATTTTATTTGAAGAATGGATTTGCTCCAAATCATCTCAATTACAAGATTAAAATGAGCTCTTAGATTATGTACTTCTAAGATGCTTAGAAAAATCTGAAGTAGAGAAAGTCTTATAGGAACTCCATGATGAACTAGCTGGAGGACATTTTGGAGGAAATACAACATCACATAAGATCCTGCATGCAGGTTACTATTGGACTACACTTCTCAAGGATGCCCATAAATATAAAAGAAGATGTAAAGTATGCCAAATTACATCTGGAAAACAAAGAAAGCCAACATTCCTATTACAGTCGGTCAATATTGAACAACCATTTGAGAAATGGAGATTAGATATAATTAGTGAGATTGTTCCTAAATCTTCCAAAAAACATAGATATATTCTCACAGCTACAGATTACTTTACCAAATGGGTGGAAGCAATTTCATTAAAAGTAGCTAATTCAGAAAATATCACTGATTTCATTGATCAGAATACCATAACCAAGTTTGGCCTACCTACTACTTTGATGTTTGATAATGCATCTTATTTATCTGGAACTGTTATGATAGATTTTACAATCAAAAGAGGATTTAAACTAAAATATTATGCAAATTATTATCCACAAGGAAATGGTTTAGTGGAATCTACAAACAAAAATCTGATTAGAATAATCAAGAGAACTATTGATCAGAATCAAAGAAATTGGCATAAGTCATTAATTTTTTCTCTTTGGGAAGATTGAATAACTCAAAAAGATTCTACTGGTATTTCTCCATTCAATATTTTATATAAAAAAGAAGCAATACTTCCCACCAGCATAGTTATTCCCTCTCTTTCCTTAGCTCAATTCATTGATGAAACTCCTACTTCTTCTTTACAACTTAGACAAGATCAAATTCTTAAGTTAAAAGAAGAAAGATAAAAAGCTAAACAAACTCATGCTCATCATCAACAATTAATAAAAGCTTCGTTTGATTCAATTTATGTCACTTCAAAGAATTTTCAAATTGGTGATTTGGTATTGAAATGGAACAAAGAACATTAGGAAAAAGGTAAACACACTAAGTTTCAAAAACTATGGCTAGGTCCATTTCAAATAATTGAGGAAATAGGCCCATCAACATTTTTATTGCAATATTTATCAAGAAAAAAGGATTCTTTGCCTGTTGATGGGCAGATTTTAATAAAATATCTCTCATAGAAGGTAACCCCTTCTATCCTTGTATACTAGTGTCTTTTTCTTTTCTCTTTTAGAAAATAAAAGTTGCTTAGTATTAATATTTGGCTTTTCAAATATAATCTCAGATGATTTTCTTTTGATTTTTCTTTTCTCTTATAAAAAATGAAAAATGTTAAGGAAAGAAAATCGAAAGATTTAGAATGGAAAATTGATTTTATCTTTCTGAAAAATTGAATTTCGCTGAAATCAGTTATTATTTGATGAAATCTTATCTTTATATAGCATGAATATTCTATTTATCAGTCAAGAAAAGAAAATTTAATGTAGTAAAGTCCTGTTACAGAAAAGAAATTTGAAACTCAACATTATCATCCAAAATCTTAAAAATACCAATGATTCAACCCATTCGGAAAATCTTATAAATTTTCGAAAGGAATTCAAATATATATATATATATATATGATTAGAAGAAAAAACTTAAAATATAATAAGTCTCATCATGAGCTTGTTTACCATGTTCATAAGAAAATATTTAAACTGACATTACCAATATTGTCTACCAAAACAGGGTAATGACTTGAGATTATATCAAAAGGACAAGGGGTCTCATCAAGAGCCAGCTTGATCAGCTTAATTACTACTAGTGAGTGGCATTGTCATTATTTGGTTACGAAGCCAAGAAAATGGCTTTTAAGTAAATAAAATAATATATAAAATAAAATTCTCAAAGATTAGAATTTACTTCTAAAAATTATAAGAAATACTAGATGGGACAATGAATCATTGTTGGGTAAAAGGTAACCCTGCCAAAAGCTTAAATTTCCTATTGGAAAAGAGGCTCTATCTGTGATAAAAGAGTAAAATTTTATATAGGTGATTTGTAAAGGCCACCCACTTTATATTTTTAAATTGATTAAGGACTGATATAGATTTTCATACTTATATTTTTAATGGAGGAATTCTTGTGAATAGTCAATAAAAAAAAATCTCATTGCTTAGTAATATATTATTTTTTTGAAATTTCATTCCTATAACTATTTTATTCTCAAAGAAAAAAGCTTAGAAATTTCAAAAAAAATTATCAGAGATATCTGGTTCGCCCAAGTGAATTGCCAATTGTTGTGCCATACAACAACCCCTATTTATTTTTATAAATAGGGACCCTTTAGAAATAAATAGGAAATTCTCTTAAATTTCCTAAAATTTCCTAAAACAAAAACCTTAGAAAATAAATATCTCCTTTTTAAGATCTTTTTTCTTTATTCTTCTTGAGCGCATCGCAAATCGCATATCTTATGAATTTCAAAGACTCATAAACCTTAAAATGTGCAAGTTGTGATATGCGCTCAAACCAGGGAAAATTTTAAGGATGGAAAATTATCTTGAAGTTTAAAAAATTGGCGAATCTCACTAGTCCCTCATATGCAAACTATAAAATGTTTATTGATGTATTTGTAAAATTGTTCAAATTTATGATGATATTATATATACTTTCTATATATTTTTGGGGATTTTTAACGTAAAATAATTTTATATTGTAAAATTTGGGCGAATAAGTTTTATAAAAAAATGGAAATTGGCGAATCTTTTTTTTGGAAAAATGATGGAAAATTAGCCCACCTGCGAATATTAGCCCCTAAAATTTTCCATGGCTCCAACTTCTCTGAAGATATGATTTAAACTTTTCAAAAAGGTTCAATCACCGTTATATTTACTTTATCGAACCGCACTTCACTTAATCAATAAAAAACATTAAAAACATATTGATATAAGTTGTGACTCAACGGACCCAACGAGCAAATAAAAAATGAATATAAAACCTTCGGAAATCATGGTCACTTAAGTTTTGCAAAAAAGATAAATTCGCATTTCGCACAACTTATAACATACACCAAATTTTTATCCTATAAAAGTTGTGATCTATGATTTACGCAGATCTCATTTCGCAGCCTTTCAGGGTAAGTATTACGAATGGTTATAAGTTATAACTTGTGATATGCGCACCGACACCATTTAATGGATCAAGCATGTAAAAAAACTTGTGTAATGTCAAAATGAAATTCAAGGTCTTAACGACTTTAAAGTGATTGATAGATCTTACGTGTGGAGATATATGAAATATTAATTCAGAGATTATGAATGATGAATGATGTTATATCTTAATATATTGATATCTGCTTGCGTGTGTTTGTCTCTTTGATACTCTATACTTGTAAAAAAATTCTATGTTTTTAGGAAACCAGTTAACGAATTGAAGAAGAGAAAAATGAGCAAAAGGGGTAAAGAAATTTCTCAAATGTCTTCCATTGAAGATACAGAGATGTCTCCATTATTTTTAGATACCGTCTGTAATAAAGATTGCGGCAGTTCGACATGGGAGACAATGTATAAACTTTTTGAAAGTGAAGGACCAAGGGTGATAACCAAAGTTTCTTCGATAGACAATGCTTCTACTTCCGACGCAACTCTTTTTGACATTGCATGGTTATACATTCATAGGATAGATGCAAGACCAAAGATTCTTCCTTACACAGACATGGTTAGGTGGGAAATTGACCACTTAAACATTGAAGATAGAATGTTCAAGAATTCGAAGGGAGAAACTATGGGTTGTTTTAGGGTAGAATATTTAATAGTAATGTACCATCTACCACCCTCGCAGCAGAAATATGACAAAGACTATTTGCAAAATCTTAGAGGAGAACATCTAGATCATATTAAAGTCATCCAAGAATGGAAGGATAATCAGGGAAAATTGAAGAAAGATAAGTTTGGTACATACCCACTTTCCCAAATTCCTAATCCTTACTGTTATGCTGCTGGTATGTTATGTATATTATTTTCCAAACCAGATAGCACTAGATTCTCAAGAGAATGGGTTCCCTTGATTGACGTAATCGTAAATTCATAAATTTTTAATTGGGCATTCATCTTATCTAATAACGTAGCCAAGAACATTACCGAATATAGGAATAAAATAAGTATTTCATTCAGAGAAATACCTCCCTTTTATATGTCAACCTATGTCATGGATGCTATTTGTTTTACTTCTAGTTTTCCTATCATGGGATGGAAATGGACTACCCAGGACCATACCCCAATTCACATTTACCACAGAGAACTCCAGGATTCAGACTTCCACCTACACTTCTATAAAATCTATTATGGAGTCATATTTCCTATACACCAAATGATTTAAAAAAAAATATCTCCTAGGGTTTCTGACGAAACCAATGTAGACATTATTCCTGTAGCTAGATGGTTTGCAGAAGAGAATTTTACATATATTACAGTATTAAGGAGTTATGCCTCTCCCCATGTTTTACCTTATTATGTTCTAGATAAGTTACTTTAAAAATAAATAGCCTATCAGCTTGTTAATGGTGTTACAAATCAGTTGAAATATGCTAAAATGGCTATTTGGCCTAATTTCCCTGTACAATGTGGCACCTTTGCATTGTCTAACATCGGTCATACTTACAAGCAAGTTTATAAAATTCATTTATTGAAATTGGCATTAATGTCGAAAAGGTTATATGATCCAAATGATTTAATTAAAAATTACATCACAGAGCTTAAGATGAAGACTTTTGTAAAGGAGGAAGATGGATTTGATGATCTCTTCTAGGGCATGGAAATTTTTTCAGATATTATCAAGTATGTATCTAGTCAACTAAGTCAAGATGATTTTGAAGCTTTCCAAGAATACAGAAACAAGAGACTAGAGAAATTCCCTCTCAATTTGTTAACTATTGAAGATGACAACAAACACACTCCAAGTGTCCGCCCGGATGATGAAGTAAAAGATTTGTCTGAAGATGAATCAAGTCAGTCACAGTAGCAATCTCATAATTTGGATCACTCTGAAAATGAATCTGAATCTAAAAATGAAAAATTAGAAAAGACAATTGACCGAGTTATTCATGAGATAGAGATGCTAGAGAAAACAAGAAATAATGGGTCAAAATCATATTCTCAAGCAGTTCAGCGCAGTCACAACATGCTAGATCAGTCCAGTTTACCACAAGAAAAAGATCTTATAAATGAATGGGAGGAGTTTTCTGAAGCAATAAAAAATCCTGAAGAAAATCTCAAAACTGATCAAGCAACAAGTTTCCAAACACCTGAACACTCCCAAAAGATAGTGGAAACTCTTAATCCACTACAAGGAGTTCTAGCAATGCATGATAAAGAAATCATACCGGCCTACCCCATAGATCAAATAGTTCTACAAATTGAAAATATTCCTTCATTAGATATTTTATACAGTCCTAGTTATAAGGCTGTAGTTAAAATAAACAAAAGAAGGAGAATTGATTAAACAACTTCAAAACCTACAGATGAATCAGTTGATGTATTATGGAAAGATTCCTCAGATGATCCTACTAAACATCTAACCAAATTATCACAATATTGAGGGGCATATGATTCTGCTACTATTGATAAAGCTACTGAGGTCAGATTGTTGTTAAAACAAAAGGAAGCTAGAGTACAAGAACTAGAGAAGTTGTTGAATGAAGAGAATTCTAATTCGAGTGAGCAAGTCAAAATAAACACAACCCAATTTCATAAAGATATTGAAAGCCTCAAATTGCAACATTAGACAGAGATTAATGAAAAACAAGCACAGTTGGAAATAGCAGTAGCTATGTTACAGAGTCAACCACAATTAGAGCAATTTATCAAAGAAGAACTTGATGTAAACACTAAGTTAAATAAAGAACAAGAAGTTTTTTTTCATAAAGCTTCTATAATTGATTCTTATTGTGATTCAAATAAGATATTGATCCAGCAGATAACAATTCAGAAACTTGAATGTGAAAGACTTTAAAATAAAATTGAAGAACACATTCAATGGCAAGTTTCAGATTCAGGGAAGCAAGCTAATATACCTAAATTAGATAATATTCACAAATAAATTCTATTCAGAGAATGGGAAGCACAAATAAAACAGGTAGAGAAAGTAGCGGCAAAGACATCCAAGATATCAAGTGAAATTATTGAATCTATGTGTGAGCAACCATCTAGAGCATAAATTATTAAGGAAAACATGTCTGATGTGTTTTCAGAAACAAGATAGGTGGAAACACAGTGGAAGGAGGGAGGACATACACAGGAGGAAATGATTAAAAAATTAAATAATTTTGATCAGGAAAATTACTGGAATTTTCTGATCAAACCTTATCATCAGCATCAAACGGTGTAGTATCTTACAGATTCAACAAAGAGATCCTAGTTAGCAATATCAAATGCTATTTTCAAGGGACAGATACGATCAAGGATATTGTATCCATCTCATCTCAAAGAAATGTTATATATTTGTCAACTTCGTGACCACATTCAGAAAGAAGGGAAAAACTCATAAAATCAGAATTGTTAGTTTAATTTCCTAGATTGTAGTTTAAGTTAGCTTTTTGAGGAAGGTTTTTTGAAACCTCCTCTATATTTTTGTAATAATCTATTTTATTTTATAGTTAGTTTAGTATTTAAACCCTTCTCATGAATTTAGAGAAGGTTCGAGAAATTTGTCAAAAACATTTGCAAAGAATGCACTATTGTAAGTTTGTGAGTGCTTTGATGAATTAATGGAACACATATGTTATCTTTTGACAATTAAAGTCATTTAATTGATGTTGCACTATTGTACTCTTTAAATTGATTGAAAGTGAGAAGGATCATATTCATTTCTGTCAGTTTACATGAGTAGAACTTCATACATATGGTACTTCTATTCACTTGTATTAAGTCTTACTTCATAGATTTACAGTCATCTTTTTATTGCATTATATGTTTGAAACGTCATCATATATAAATATTACATGCACTTATGTTCTAATATTTATCTATGGTTTCTTATTGAATATGTAATCATACTAATAAAAGTGATATTTCTTTCACAATTCTTCTATACAAACTATTTTGTTAGAAGAATTATTTTTCATAATTTTCATCTCTTTTAACTATTAAATGATCTATATTATTGATAGTTGAAAGATATCATTTTAGATCGCATAAAGGAAAAACACACCAAGTATATATTAGATTAATAGTTTATATAGATGCATATATATTAAAATCATTATCCATTTTCATGCTATATTCACAACACCCTCAAAATCATCCTTATTGGGAAATTGTTCCCATTATCCCCAGTCGAAGCCACTACACCAAATGGAAAAGGAGCTTCTTTAAGTTCCTAACTAGGTGGTTTTCCCGCATGTTTTGGCAACGGAATTCCAAGGCCTCAACATGTTGATAATTAAATTTGGTAGCCTTTGGAGTTGCAGAATTCTTGTTTGAATACTAAGGCTCATCATGTGTCATTTCCCTTTGAAAACTACAATGCACTTGTAGCTAGTCTTCATCAAATCAACTAGTTTACCAAATCCGGTTTAGGAACTGAAATATGTACAAGAATTTCAGGATCTTGTACCAACCACTTTGATGAACATTATTTTTCAAGCTATAAGGTGATGTAAATAATAAGTTACATGAAAAATATAAACCTATTTAACATTTTTAATAAATATAAGCTTGCATATCCATTTTCCAAAAAATCATTATAAGGAATGAGAAATGTATGAGACAGGTCGTGTTCAAGTTGTAAAACAGGGGTTAGGGTAAGAAAATTTAGGGTAAGACAATTTCGACGACCAATATCCCCCCAACCTCATCGTGTTGTGTGTCCTCAAACAACCACTAACCTTTGTAATAAAAAAAAAGTGGAAATCCTCCTCCTCACTTCTGAATTTGAATATTAATCCCCGAACCTTCTACTTTCACTTTCTTCACTCGAACCTTCCTTATGCACTTGACAAAATTCCTAACAAGAAATCTCATGTGGGTTGCGTGGAACTTCCATTTCCTTAATTTTCTCTTCAACTCCGACACTGTCACTATCAATTCTCCATTCCTACAACATAGTGTTTTGGTCTTGTATGCATCTATTTAGGACTTCAAATTCATAAGCCTGTTGTTTCAATTTTTGTGTTTGACTCATCCCCTTTCCAGGGGAATATTCCTTCACTACTTCCTTTCCTTTGTCCTCTTCTTTCATTTTCAACTCTTATGTCACTAATGTATGTGTAACATCATCATTTCTTTCTCCCATCTTCTGCTCCTGAGTCTGTTCATCCGTTATGAGAGGTATATTGTCTTCATGTTTTTCTTTTGTCTACTCTCTCATCACCTCCTTCTCTACCTCATGTCCATGAGTCACTTTATAATTTTTAACTTTCTTCATCAAAGATGTTATGGTAACATCATCCTCATCCTATTTATATCTCAAGCTAAAAACTAAAGCACCCAATTTTTCTACACCTACCAACATCACAAGGTTATCCCGTACCAAAATATTATTACGAAAATATTCATTGGAGGGTTTTCGGGAGAGGAAAAAACCTTCTCAAAAGACTCATATTCTTCAATTACCTCGACTGCAATAGTTGGTGTAGGTCATTTTTTTCTCGAATAAGAATGATAACCCTTCAGTGATCCCCTTGTAAACCTCTGAGATGGTCATGGTATTTCAACTTTACCATCTTCACTCTTTTTCGAATTTTTTCTTCATGGATTGGGATTTAGTGGTCTTAGATTCTTTACCCTTGTCATTCTTTTTCATCTTCTACTTCACGGGTTGGGGTTTATTGGCCTTCAATTTCTCATTATTTTCATCTTCTGAGAGCATTTTCTTCTCCTTTTAGTGTTGGGTATCCTTAGATTTAACAACCCCTGTACATCCCTTTTTTTTTGGCTCTTACTGCATGTCATTTTTACAGTGATCCCACTCTGAAATGAATTTAGAAATCCTTTCCACGTAGTTCCCTTTTTCTCTAACTCCTTCTTGACCATAAATTTAATCATCCCATAATGAAAAATCTTAAAACATATTTGATCTTTTCAGTTGTTTTGTACACTCTTAGACATCTTATCTAAAATTTTCAATAGAAAGTAAGGAAAGTTGATTAACTTTCTTGATTCAAAATGCATCAGCATTCGGATGTGGTACAAGTAGGTTAAATAATACCTCCCTTCGTAAGTAATATATTTTTGAAGAATATACAATAGGTATTACCACTTCTCGATCATTTCATTTCTCTATAACCTTATTTTCTAATCCACCCCATAGTCATCCTATATCAAACATTTGCGCCATGAACCCTTCTCTACCTCACATTTCTTAAACCACTTTTCCCATGTGGTTGGTAACTCAGTAGCTTGTGAGATAGAGTGCTTTTTTACTTTGAATTGCATAGAACCTGCAATTTTCGTTTTTTCGTCAAATCTTTGTGCAAAATCTTGAGCAATGGTAGAATCATAGCCATCAAATTTATATAGAAAAGAGAGAAAACCAGTTTCTTGTAACATGGGTAAGTTACCTTCATATTCCACCGTCCCCTCTAACTCTTTAATAGACCAGGGATAGATTTGAATCAGTGCCATTATATTCAAAAACTATCACTACTTATAGTTTTTTTGAATACAATCCCCTCTGTGAAAAGAGGCGATCTCTCTAGCCATAGAGTGGGTCTATAAATGCACAAGGCCAACTAATTAACCCTTTGCTAGTTTTTATTCAAAATGGAAGAAGAATCAGAAGAATCCACCTTTTCCTAATGATATCATCCAGTCCTTTGGTGAAGACCTTGATTCTACAATCCTTTAGGCTCTCTCCTTGCTAGTTTTGGCGTTCAAATACCTGTAAGAAATCAAGAGACAAAAAAAACAAAGTGATAAGATACATAGCATACATCAAATACAAACTACCTAACAGATCAATGAGTATTAGGCTACTTGCATAGAAATATATACAAATATGGAAAGTGAAACATCAGATGTATTATTAATTATAGGAAAAAGGAAGCACACAACCGTGGACTTGATGTAGGAGACCTCCCTTCTGGGTGATTTCTAAGTCCAAACCAAGGCTCTTCAAGAAATCCTTATCCCAAGTGGCAATTCAGGCAAAATCACAGTATAGGGATGCAAAGGATCAATGATCAAGAAAGACCCACAAGTAGTGGAAGGATGGGATTCAATTTATAGGTAGGGAGAGGGAGCTAGGGATCCATAAAAGAAGGAGGAAGGCCCATTTCTCAAGGGAAAATCCCCTAATGATAATATCAAGAGCTCCAAATGAGAGAGCTCAAGTATATCTATATCGAACCATATCCAACTTTCCATTCTGGAAGCTTCTAGTGCATAAAGCTTCTCCTCCATTTGAGGAAACACTTCCATAAGAGGTTCAATGTGACTCTTTCTATCAAAAAGTGCACTGGCAGCGCTATATAAAAGTGTTGCAACATGCCATCAGCATGAGCAGGCAACTAGTAAAGAGCGTTGACCCATAAATTTAGGTTTTGATTTAAGCATATTCAGAAAATATTCAAGGAATTTTTGTGTTGGTCTTAAAGGGATATCTTGATGTATTCTCCATGGTGGATATACTTCATATTTTTCATCTTAAGGCACTTTAGTATCAGGGATGGGAAGTGAATGGGGTGAAAAATTATTGTGTAACAGATGCCCCCTAAAGCATGAAGGCAGAACAGGGAGTGATGGGTGAAATGCTTTATGCACCACAGCAAGGACTCGGAATACCACCAGGAGACCTAAAAATCAATAATATATAATATGTATCTAACATCTCTATACAAATCATTAATCCTCAGCATGGGTGTAGCAATTTGAATAGAAGAGATGATATATAAGGATCCACGGTATGGGTGCAACCATCCGAATGAAAGGATAAAGTAACAAAGATCCATGGCATGGACGCAACCATCCATATAGAGGGAGACATGCATATAATCATGAATAACTCATAACTCCATGCAACCTAGATTTATCAAATAGAATACATGGTATTCACCTTGATCTCAACCTACCCACTCTATGAATCTAATCATGTGAATAGATGCGCTGATGTCAAACATGGTATAAACCACCTGATTATGGTTCAATAATGTAAACCATTAATAGGCACGAGATAAACCACCAATAATGAAGATGGCCCTTAGGGTATGACAACACAATCTAAAAGTGTTAATGAATGAGTTGAATTTGAACACTAGTAGAATCATATGATCAAAGGTCAAGGATGTGAACCTGTCATTGGATGTGAATAACTTACCATTGAGTTATGCAATATCCAAGGTACTAAAAAGAAGTTTCTAAATCATCATCCTGGATAATGAGTTGGATTTGACAAGAAGTGATCCTTCAAAGGAGGGCCATAATGATTCCCACATCATCGACACAAAACGAAGGATATCTCAAGATGACAGGAGTGATTCATGATTGTGGTAGAGAGGGTAAAATAAGAACAGGAATTTTGAATTTCACAAAAAGGACTTCTCTTGAACATATCGATGACAGGACTTCGGAGTGTGGCAGCATTTGACTCAAAATGGGATCAAAGGTCATGGTGAGGAAAAATAATTATCGAATGAGAGGCAAACTAATTTCCAAAACCCGGGAAGGAAAGTGACGAATGAAGGATGTCCCCAACGTGACATGAAATGTAGACTAGTGTCATGTTCAAGAGCGTCATGCTTCCTCAAAACACATGGGACGTTTCACTTTCAATTTTCCCCCATTATTTCTAATTAGCACCTCTTTATTTTCTATAGAAATATTGAATATTTTTATCATATAAGTTCATTATTTGAATGAATCCATCCTATTAAGTTTAACGAGCCCTAGGAAGGAGTAACTCAGTCTTGTCACGGTGATAAGTATTTTGTCGTTTAAGTTTTATGAGTTCGACAGAAGAGTAACTTGGTGTGTTTTTCATGTTTAGGGAGTTTGAAAAAGAGACCAAAATGAAAAATCCGTCAGGTCCCTTTTTGTAAATCGTCCCTCGAATCCGAAAATGTAGAAAAAATATTCGAGAGAACCTCTTAACCATGTTTGATCAAGGTATTCATTTTTTGTAAATAGTCAATATCAACCTGAAAAGGGGGTAAACATATACTGAGACGACGTCAATTCATTTAATTTAACAAGTTCTAAATGACAAGTAATCAACAACCTTTTCAAGTTTCGAGAGTTAGAAAAGGGATGAAATATGACTCCTCCTGGAGGAACGAGTGGTATAAAGGGATATAAATTGATTCTAGTGATGATGGAATTTCTCAAAACAATTAAAGGTTGAGAAGTTGGCTAATAATACCACTCATTTTAGTGGTTCTCTAGGAAAGGGTAAAAAACCAAGTGAAAGCATATGATTGACCAAACAGATGGTGACGATGGAATGAAAAAACCAAGGTTCATCTTGCAGAAGAGGTAGATAAAAGAGAAATCACAGGAGTTGTATAGGAATGGTTTAATTTTCACTCAAGCTTGAAACAAGGGAAACTTTTCTTGAAATTGGTTTCATTTTTTCACAAGCTTGAAACATGAGAGAAACTATGCTTAAGAGTGGTTTCATTTTTACACAAGTGTGAAATGGAGACAAAATATGCTTGAAATAAGTTTGCATGCCCCAAACATAATGACTCAATTCGAGTTACATGCCCCTTGAGCTTCATTTCATTCACCTAAGTATACTACTGGCTACTAATAGGTGGAAGGCATGAGGGTTCATTTATGAGATCAAGTGAAAGACTCGACTGAGATTTTACGACATCTAATCAAAGACTCGAATTGAAAGGGTATGTGTTTCATTTTTTAACGAGCTCGACACATTAAAATAACTATGCTCATAGGGACCTATTTCATTTTTTAACGAGGTTGACATAGTAAAAGAACTATCCTCATGACACCTTGGTTCATTTTTTAACGAGCTTGACACAAGACAAGGAACCTTGCTCTGAAGACCTTGTTTCATTTTTTAAGGATCTTGACACAAGAAAAGGAACTTTTCTCCAAAAAACCTTGATTCATTTTTTAAGGAGTTTGACACAAGAAAATGAACTCTACTCTGACACCTTGTTTTATTTTTTAAAGATATTGACACAATAAAAGGAACTCTGCTCTGAAAAACCTTGTTTCAATTTTTAAGGAGATTGACACAAGAAAAGGAGCTCTTCTCTGAATAGCTTGTTTCATTTTTTAAGGAGCTTGACACAAGACAAGGAACTCTGCTCTGAAAAAAATTGGTTCATTTTTTAAGGAGATTGACAAAATACAAGGAAATATTCTTTAACACCTTTCTCATAGCCCATTAGAGGTCATGGCTTCAGAGAGGTTCTCATATTATGGGAGAATAACACTCTGGAAATCAGGGTCTGATGCCCCCAGTACATGATGCACTATATCACTGACTAGATCATCAGTAGACACAGTCATGGAATAGGTTGAAAAATAATTAAACTGTGGTGGGGAAGATACCACTTGCATGTAAGGGCTATTAAGGGATGATGGTTGATTTGGAGCCATATTAGGACTAATGAATGATAGCTGATCAATTGTCAAAATTCTTTCTTCATGTGGGAAACACATTAGACGAATTAGAGAAGAGACAAGAGCTCCCATGATATGAGTATAGTCATGCCCAAGGAGTAAGATAAATTCCAAAGGGCCTTGGACAGCCATCACGCCTATATAGGAAATATTTCCTCCCAAATTAATAGGAAACTTAGGAAGGACCCTTAACGGTTGATTGGTTCCTCTGTTAAAAGCTAACAAATTTTGGGTAACAAGCACAAGCTGTGAAGGACCTAAATCTTGCCAAGAATTTGAGAATAGAATACTAACATATGTGCCTCAGTCTATAATGTTACTAGGTGTTATCACTCCACCAGATCTCTGAAAGCTAAGGAGGAGACCAAAAAAGGTAACCACAGACCACTTTGACCTAGTAGCTAGCCCTACTAGGCTGAGAGATATCTCTCAATAAGATCACAGCCAAATTGACTATATAATGGAGATTTTAGGCTAGATATAGTAGGCTCCAGGGTTTGATTTATTTGGATTTAGTGTTGGATGGTGAATTAGGTCTAGGAAAAACTAGGCTAGGGCTCTGAAAGTCAGATTTGCAAAGATGTAATGGGGCAAGGTAGGCACACACTTTAGATCTTCAAAGGTATCCTCATGAATATGGTAGATTGATAGGGTTTCAAAATGTGCATGGACATCATGAATTAATTTTTATCATAATAAAGCGAACATAAATGTGAAAACTTCTCCAAAACAGAGCATTGAAACAATGAATTATGCTTATCAAACTTAGAAATATATCACATACCACATGGAAATGAATATGGAAGGCACAATAATTTCAAACATATGATAATAGAAGAAGAAACACTGCTAAAACACATACCACATGAATCCCACCACAATAGTTTCAAACTCTTTCTATTAGTTCCTACCAAAATCACTAAATACACTAGTGGTCCAAGATAAATTCCACAGCATCCAACCTTTGGAAATGATTACAAACTATCTCATATAGGAAAATACATCATAGGACATATCATCAAGTCAAAAATCCTATTCAAGGCTCATCATAAATGTATTTGATGAGTCCTCACCTAAATACTAGGATAGTTGAAATAGTTTCCAATATTTTATACAAAGTTTAGGAGAGCTTAGCTCCTCATTAATTACAAATATTCTCATATAGTGAAGAAAAAACTAACTAAGAAGCTTAAAATAAAATAAATTGATTACAAGAAATAAAATTTTATATAATTTAGTGCATGAAAATATCTCTAGACCAGATGGGTCACACCAGAAACAAAAAGGTCACACTAGAATGCCAAAAGGTTGCACCAGAATACATCAAAACATGAATTTAGCATAAAGGTCGTGAAAGGGTCGCACCAGTTGAGAGTTTATTTTGGATGACTTTTAGGAGTCCAAATTTCATTCTGAAAGATGTTTCAACTATCCACATGTGTCTTCTTTCGAATGAGCCATAAAAATACAAATAATACCCAAGGGAAGGCCTCCAAAACCTAATTTTTCCAACCTCACTCAAAAAGGTCTCGCCAATCCAGATTTAGTGGCAGAAGCATGAAAAATATGAGATTTTCTGAGTTTTTCATCAAAATTAGAAGCTTTTATGGAAAACCCACTTCATAAATGGCATTTATAGATCATTATCCATTCATCCATGTAGAGAAGATCTCATTTGGATGCCCAAGGAAAAATGGTCGCACCTCAGCGTGACCTTTCTATGTGTCATTTTATGCAATATTTCAAAAAAAAAAAAAATCCTCCAAAATTTTCATATTTTGTTCCTTCTCTAATCTGGATGATAGGCTAAATATCCAAGGATGTTTTAGCCATCAATTTCTCTACCTGAACACTTTTTCTTGGCCCCCTTTGCCTGTCTTGAACATCTTGTTGTTTTCTTTCCAATTGCTCAATTTTTACTTGTGCAATCTGATTTCTGGTTTGATATGAATTTGTGAATCTTATTATCCTTTTCATTCTCCAAGAGATTTTCCAGGTGAATGTTGACCTTTTCAAGCTAAAATTCTTTTTATTCATTGATTTCTTTAGCCATCCTCTCCTTAAAAGTGAGATGCTCGTCTATAGGGTTTTGTTCTTTTTTTTTCTGCAGGACCTTCTTGAGACCCATATTTCTTGGTCTCTTCCTCTTCACTTGGTGTTCATTTTCATTATGTTTAGCCAATTTTTTCCCCTTTCTCATTTATTTTCCACAAACAACCTCTTCTCCAAAATCAATTGATTTGTCTTTAATTGATTTTTTTCTGCTCAATAAATGAGATGAAAAATTGAGCGCTTGCTAGTTTATCTTGGAGCTCTTTGATATGAGTATCCTTGTCTTTGATTTCCCTCTACAATTTTTCCTATTCGTCATGACTATCCAGGTCAACCAAATCAAAATCATGTTCCTCCTCATGATGCATGCAATTTTCATGCAAAGCTGATGGTGATCCCTGTGGTGAAATAGGCTTGGCCCCTTCCTCTTTCTGAGGAGAAAACACAAGCCTCCTGCCTCTCTTATATGTGAGATTAACCTCAAGCCTAGGCATCTTTGAAATCTCAGCCTATTTTCTTGATGATCCAAGCTCCATTAGCTATGTAGACATTGACCCTGATGGTGTTGTTTTGCTAGTAGAAACAATGGGACTAATTCCAGGAGCAGTGTTTAGTTTATCCATGAGGTTCTGCCAGGTGATTTTCTTGGTTGAAATTTGATGCATAACCAAAACCTTGATTAGGATATGATGGAATAGATTGGTGATATGAGGTTGTCCCCTGGTCTTAACCTTTTCAGTCATCTTCACCACACTTTTGAACAAAAAGATAGACAAATTAAGTGCTTTTATAGACGTAAAGTGCACGAGCAACCTAACCCTTCACAAGTAAAATGTTTCATAATGATTTTCATTAAAGGGGCATACTTGTCATGGAGAAATCTAAAAGGAATAACATACTCATGAACATCTCCGAGGTTAGATTTTAGGAAAATTCTATAATCATCAAGTTGTAATTCCATGCCCTTGAACCATTTTTTACCCTAAATTGGAATACATGTGGCTGAAGAAATGATATCTGTTGAAACATTCAACTCCACACCTTCTATGACATCTTTTTCTATGTGAAAATTATGATCAAAGCAGTTGATCAAAGGAACATGAGAGCCAACCTCTATGATCATCTCACAAAAATTCTTACAACTAGCATATACAAAAAAAAAATAATAAATGGAGAAGAATTGATTTCACTCAAGCTAATTGGCTCAAATATTGAATGATGTGCTCCCTTTTTTACTTTATGTGTACTCTTTGTTTCACTCTCCATGAAGTATTTTTGAAGGATAGACTCTATCCAAGTTTAGGGTTTGGATAATAGGTGATAGTGGTTTTGAAAATAGAGCAAATGTAATGATGGTATGGAAGTTTCCTCAAAGGTTTTTTAAGGATAGAAAGGGGAATATGAGATGTGATGGTATGGTAAAATTTATTTCATGAGATGAAATCCTGTGGTAATGATTTTGTGAATTGTGTAATGGAAACTTAGCAAAAGGTTAGGGTTTAATGAGATCAATGGTACATAGGTAGTGAGTGATAGGAAGTGTGTAGGATAGGGTTTTTATGAAATATAAGTGATAGTGTAAGTGAATGAAATCTAGGGTTCCTTCACTTTGAATAATGGAGAATGAAAATTGCTAAAAACTTTGCTTGAGAAAAACCTTGAAAAGAAAGCATTTTATCCTTGATGAAATTGCTTGAAATTATGGTGTAGATGTCCACTTACCTTTTATAAAATATTTATGGACCTTTGAATGATATTTGGAAGCTATAAAAACTCTAAATTTCACCGTGAAACGACGAAGAAACTCTGCATTTCAAAACCCTGGAAATTCTACAAAAAGGTCACGAAAAGGTCGTGCCCGCAGAAAGGTCGCAAAAAGGTCGCACCTGACCAGAAATTTTGTAAAAGGTTCACACCTCTATGAAACTATAGAAAATACCCTCCTTTTCTCACAAATTTCTCCCTCTTTTTATTTTCATAGTGATGTCAAGGGGAATAAAGGACACGAATAGTAAGAATAAGTTTATTTTAGCTCCTCCATAGGCCTTTGTATTTTTCTTTTGATGTATTAGTAATTAATGAGGTAGGGTGGCCCACCTCACCAATTCACCTTCTCTTTTATCCTTTTAAACTTTAGGACCTTTTTCAAACTTCGAAACCTTAGGAACATTATTACACATAAAAACATAAATTACATTTGTAATCAATTTTTTTATTAAAGATACTTGCCTATTACCACTCCTCCAATTGCTAGATTTTATGCATGAAATGGAATTTTGGTGACCTTGAAACCCTAATTACATAATTGAGACTCTTACTGAATGGAATCGTGATGGAGATAACTTGTAATATTCCCAAATGGGAAAAGGAGGAATATAGTGCAAAACCATGGAAATAGTAGTGTAAAAATTAGATCAAAATATGAGGCCGATATGGAGACCTTCCATTCATTATAACAGTAGCAGAATAGTACAAAATAATGGGCCACAAAATGTACAACAAGATATAACAAGCCTCCAATGGAAAAAATCCTCAATGAGAGCTGCTGCTACTATAACAAAATGCTGGAAACACTGCTACAACGCAGTTTTAAAATAACTTCTACAGAAAATGAGTACACAAAAGATGTGGGGCTGATATGTGCCACAATAGATACAAAAATAAATATTTGGGCTCTATACAACCTCCAGAAAAGAACCCAAAAGGGTCTCCTAGGAAAACGCCCAATAATAAAAAGTGAGCTCTAGTACTATGTTGCAAAAAATGAATGAAGAGTAAATCACTGAAGCTGACACAAGAGTGAATGTGCTCTCCTACAATGAAATATCTAGATGAAAGGCTGGCCCTTTCACTAGAGAAAACACCTCCCAAATCGCCTACTACAGAAACCCTTGCCACTCCTCCCTAAAACAACACAGATCTAGACTGATACTGCGTTGTAGGGGATAAATATGCTATGGCCTAATGCCAAATGTGTCAGTGAAGCTCCAGGTCCTTTTTTAATAGCCTCCAAAGAGAAAGACACCTCCCTCCAATGAGATCTAGCTCAGAAATCTCCCAAATCAAACCTCCACACTTCTGCCCTACAACACAACACATAAACCTCAACAGGAACTACGTTGTATATTATGACTAAAGCTTTGGCCAAATTCCTAATAGTGGAATGTATTGAAAACTCTTCCAAGTGACCTCTCAAGGAAAGAGGTGGGATTCCTTATCAGGAACACCCAATGCTAAGCATCACTTGCAATCTTAGTTAAATAATGAAAGAAAGATATATTTTATAAACAGACCATATATAAAAACATAAACATATCATAAGCTACATAATATGGTTTTCATCCTCTTCCTTATATAAGAAATGAGCTTTCTAACCCTAAGCCCCATCCATTAATGACACTACTTCCATGCAATGTGTCTCCATATAAAATTGTGTTGTCCCTTATTGAATGCCACTAGTGTTGGTGAGGTAAATCCCCTCTGCGGACAGAGGCGATCCCACTAGCCCTATAGTGGGTCTAGCCACAAAAAATACAAGCTATAATATTGATTCCTAGTTAACGAATGGATGAAGATTCGATAGATGACTTACCAGAGGTCCTATGCTGTTGTTGTCATTGAAAAGAGTGGCTCGCTCCTCGCTCCTGGTTTGACAGATCACGATTTGCTCGCTTTCACACTCGGAAACCTGCACAGACACAAGAAAAAACGACAATATACAACATAATAAATCACATTCGGAACTATCAGTCATTCGAAGAGGACTAAATCAATTTCATTACATAAACAACATAACACAACGATGGAACCAACACCATAGTCGAGTATATTAATAAATGAAAGGAAGAATACAACCAAGCTTCGATGTTGCGGTCTCCTCCAACAAGGTTCAAGTAGAGCGCATCTCACAAAGGATCATCGTGAATTCAGACGGGACTCTCTCTACGAAGTTCTCCTTGGTTCTACCTTCTCGATAAAAATTACTCAGCTATAGTATTCTTCTCCAATTTCATCTCCTTGGCTATATGTTCAGCTAGCTTTCATAAAGGGAGAAGGCCTATTTATATATAGGGAAAGGGAGAGGTTAGGATCCCTATAATTATGGAAGGGAGACCTATATCTAAGGAGTGTTCCATGAGAGGTGAAAACCACTACCTAAATAGAGAGATCCGTGGCTGATCAACTTAACCACTTCTAGTGACTCATCCCTGAGGTGGTTATAAGGAAACTTCCACATCTAATTTTTTAAAAAAATTCCTAAAACAGCTTGGTGCAGGGAGTGCACTGAGACAGAGTGCCAGGTGGCACGGGCTCTAGTGCAAATATTCCACATCGACACAAGGGGTGAACTGGCCATCCGTGCCAAGGCCAAAACATAGGTTTTGTGTGCTTTTTTGAGAGAATTTCCAACATGAGAAATAATTTCCTTATGCAGAAGGATGCCAAAAAGGTGTTTGCAAAGTATGACACTGTTCACAAATCACGGGAATGACCCTCCAATATCCGGGATGAGGGATTGTAGGGACAGTGACAAAATGTTGTGAAATAGATGCCCCCTAAAGCATGAGGTCTAAGATAGAGGGAGGGGTGAAATGCTTTATGAGAATGCGTTTGACCCAAACATTGCTATCGGAAAATGTACAAGTAGAAATACAACTGATATCTCTGATACATGATATGTGACATGGGTGCATCCATCCATAATAGAGTACATAAAAAATGAGATCTCAGGTATGGACGCAGCCATCCATCAATAAGGATCAACAAATAGACTCAGGTATGGTCGCAGCCATCCAATCAGAAGAGTCATGTAATAATTCACAGTAATCCACAAAGAACCTGCAGCCTGGATTTCATAAAAAAAAAACCCAAGGTCTTGCGCTCCATCCCGACCCGAACAAAGTATAAGTTCAAGCATGCGAATAGATGAGTTGAAGTCGAACATTCAAGAACATCGTCTGATTACCAGCCAATAATGAGTGCTATTAATAGATGCGAGAGAAACTGCTAATAACGATAGTGGCTCTTAAGGTACAAAAGGTACAATCCATGGAATGTGAAAAGTGATCTAGCGACGAACACCTACGTAATCATTCGATCAAAGGCCAATGATGTGAACCTCAAGATGGATGCAAAGAACCTGCCACTAAGGCATGAAAGCTCCGGGGCAACTAAATGGAGTCTCTAGATCAGCTTCCTAGAAAAGGATCTGAAGTTGACAAGAAGCGATCTGGTCAAAGGAGGGCCATGATGTTTCCCACATCATCGACATGAGATAGAGGAATATGATGATTTGTGAATTAATACCAACAGAAAATTAGAGGGAGGTTGAAAATTGCAGAGGAAAAACTTTTCTTAAACATATCGACGGCATGAAAATGGATTTGGAAGTATTTGACATCAAGGGATCTGAGGTCATAGTGATGTGGCAAAGAGAAGATGAGCGGTCAAAAGAGATTACCCAAACCCATGGAGGAAAACAAATGACAAAGTGAGATGTCCCCAACCCGACACGAATGCAGAAAAGTGCCATGTTCAAGAGTGACATACTGCTGACTAAATTCTAGTTCCATTTTCCCCCACCATTTCTGGCAAGTACCCCAATTATTTTTGTAAACAAGCTTGAAGGGGATAGTATATGCTTGCAATGTAAGTTTGTCCTTCAGAAAAATCCAACCTAGTACATTTTACGAGCCCTAGGAAGGAGGAACTCGAGTAACGTCATAACGATGGAATATGATGTCATCAGTGTTTAATGAGTCTGACAAGGGGAGAACTCGAAATCTTTTCATGTTTAGAGAGTTTGAAAAGAAAGAGGAAAAGAAAACTCCAGCAAGACCCTTTTCATAAATAGTCTCTCAAATTTGAAAAGGTAGAAAACAACATCCAAGAAAACCTCTTAGTCACGATAGGCTAAGGTATTCCTTTTTTGTAAATAATCTATCCCAGCCTGAAAAAGGGTTAAACGTATATTGGGTAGATATCATTTCGCAACCATTTAATGAGTTCAAAATAACAAGCGTCTCGACAATCTTTTCAGTTTTAGAGAGTCAGAAAAGAGCTGAAAGGTGACTGCAGTAATGACTTTTTTGTGTTTTTACTGAGTCCGAAAAAGTATAAAATACAACTTGTTCCTTCATCATAACCATGTGAAAAACCTGTCACTGCATAAAAGACGAGTGTAAAACCCATTTATCGAAAATAAAATGATAAAATAATCGACAAATATGTTTTAGAACCTAATTTAAGATTCTGAAAAGTTATAAAATGCCATAAGTGGTGAAAATTATTTACTTTTCACTTTTACCTCTTTGTGGAGCAACAATGACCCATTTTTTTTGCGATCTTGTGGCGATGATTACGAGTGATCCAGTGAACCAACCTTTATTTCGTCAGTCTTAGGTAAGATCCGACACCATTTGCCATATTTTAAGCTAAATTTCATTACCTGTATTTGTAATTTTGATTTCTTAGGAGAGGATTTTTCAAAATTAGGGCATCGTGGTTGGCGTGGGTTTCGGGCACAGACCCGCGCCAATCGCCCCTTTTTTACAAAGAGGGCGCGCCAACCAGGCAACCCAAAAATCTGCATAAATTTAAGGAAAATGTAGTCAATTGCTTGCAAATTTTGCTGCCCAAGTAGACTAACAATGCTCATATGAACAATGTGTGCATGTACCAAGCAGAAAGAATGGTGATTGAGTGGAAAGAGAGGGAACACAATGAGGAAGATGAACTTGCCATGGAGAATTATCGATGCATGGACGCCCTTAAAGACTGTGGGAATAAGAAATTCTTCCTAACACCATGCCTCTGGGCTCAGCCAAAATTGCTTTAGTATTTGATAAGCATCTGGGATGAAGACCAAGAAAATTTCGTGATTCGAGATTAGGAACTCAAAATCAAAGACTCTGATGTGTATTTTATCACAGGATTTTCGTGGAGGGGTTCAATCCCTATGCTGACCAGTACTTGTCCCTCTAGGAGAGTATGGGGATGGTGATCGATAGAGTGCGTCGAGGGGCACGCAAAGGAATAGGGAATGGAAAGGTTGACATCCAAACCATCCCATATCTGGCACTAAAAGTAGTGCTGCACACTATCATGCGGGCTGTAGGATTGCTAGCACTGCATGAGGCCACAAAGACACAACTTCTTCTTGCCGTAGACTACCTGACCCTGACTTTCTATAACTGGGCAGAGGTCATGAATATTAACATTAAGAGGAAACTAACCAAGTGCAAGAAGACCAAACTGAATCATTTTGGGTATGGATCCATTTTGGTATCGTTCTTCTTGGAACAACTACCGATATTCCAACGTCAGGAGGTCATTGTCCCGATGCCACCACTCAGAGAACCACGGATGGCTCAATGGGTTGCGCTGATGCCTAGAGCAGGGGGTGGCCAACATATGTTCTATAGGCCATAATTATTTGATTGGCTCCACTGACAACTGATTGTCGTGGAGGAATAGACTTACTCTGGTACAGACTTCACCGACGATCCAGACCTCCCGCTCCCGGAGGGAGAGAATTGCGATGAAGAGCTAGGTGAGACTAATTTTTTATTTTAATGAGTTTATGATTTTTTGGTATATATGCATGTTATGACAGTTAATCTTATATGTATGCAGATGTTTTCCTAGAGAGGCCTGCAAGTATGTCACCGATAGCGAGGCGAACTCCTCACGATTTCGATCCTCATGTTGAGGGCAGCGAGGGAGAGGAGATGGTGAAAAATGTGGAGTGGATTTCCCCTGGGATTCCAGACTATTCTCACCTTGATGATGTTCCTCAGGCCTACCAGAGGCATACCATAGGGGTGTTGAGTCGTATCCACTGCTTGTTGAGGCGGTTGGTATGGGCGGTGACGTGCTATCATGAGAACCGTGCTGATTAGGCACCTAGGCTTTTTATTTCCGCATATTTTTGAGAGACATGTTGTCTCGGGGTGTAACTGAAACATACATATATATTTTTTTGTTTTTTTATGATGCACAGGCTGCAAATAATCGATATATATATATATATATATATATATATATATATATATATATATATATATATATATATATATATATATACATACATACATACATACATACATACATACATACATACATACATATATATATATATATATATATATATATATATATATTTTCTACATGGGTCTATTTATAAATGATGACTTTTTATAAATTGTGTAAATGTTTATCTAATACAATGTTAGCCATTGCATCAGTTAATGTATTCATTTGTCTTGGTATATGTTGATATGTGATGAAATCAAAATGTCTTTCAAGAAAACGAATACGTAAATACAATCTCAAAACACATGGGTTTTGGACCGAATAATGACCGTTAAGTTGAAGAACAACAAGCTGTGAAACTAGATTTATAAGCATTGTGTGTATGCCGAGGTTAACTGCCTCAGTTAATAGTTCCAAAACAGCACTATTTTCAGCGACATTTTTTGTAGTTTGTCCTAGAAAAATACCTTGTAGGTTAATCAATTCTCCAACAGGATTATAAATTACCCAGGCTACCGAAGAAAAACTCCTGGTACTTGTTGAGCCCCAAGATTGTTCTTTCTTCCATCATACTTCACTCCATTTTATTTTGTCCATTGTTATCCCAGGCTAAAATGATCAATGAAATTAGTTAAAATTGCTTTAAGAATGAATTTCATGGCTAACTTGCTAAGTTTTGTGATTTTGTCATTGTAATACATTTTGAACTGAAACTAGCTACAGAATGCAGACATTCCATAGCTAGTTGCCAATTCTGCAACTGTCTTCACGTTCAAGCATGTTCCAGGTGTCCTCTCAGGAAAATCCACACATGGGTATATTCCACATCATGTCATCAACGTTTGTTGGTTCACCATGAAGAATGAACGGAATTCTGGACGTGGTTTTGTACGTGGAAACTCACACAAAGAGGCAGACTTCTAATAGGACAAGGATAGTCCAGATATCCTTTGTCACTTTACGCTGCCATATTTAGATTCCTAGTACGATTTTGATATGAAAAGACAATGATCCTTGTATTATCTCAAGTTCTGTTATGTAGATTTGCTATAAATGTACTCGGGAAACCGAGAGACAGAGTTCTAGATTTTGATTAGATTTCGTGGATTGACTGTTGTATTTCTGAAGACCAAGAGTACTCTGTTTTAAGTTATTTTCCTTTAATGAAGAATACAACATTTCCTTGAACGCATTGAGTTGATCTTGAGCTAGATTTCGTGCTACTCTGGTGGTAGAGGGCCCCTGCCTCCTGAGCGGCTTTATTTTTGCAATTTAGATAAGTATCTTAGTTTTCTTTCCAGTTTTTGAAGTTTACGTTCATAGTTAATTTCATTAAACATTATAGCTATACTTGTTCTAAGAAACTCTTCCAAAATATCATTACAATGAATAAGAAATGGCTGTAGTGTTATAGATTTTATTTGCAATTTCTTTCGTTCATTATCATAGTTAAAACTTACTCTAGTAAACTCTTCCAAGATATCATTATGAGGACTAAGGCTTAACTGTGATACTGTAGGTTTCAGTAGCTTGTTTACACTAAGTAGCATAGCTGATCTTACTCTTAAAAATCTCTTCCAAAACATCATAAAATTGAGTAGGAAATAGCTGTGATGTCTTAGTTTTTAATTGTATTTGCTTTCAGGTTTCATGTTTGTATTCAACTGCATTGAATTGTACAGCCAGGATTGTTCTAACAAGCTCTTCCAAAATACCATTCATGATGAACGAAATAGGCTGTAGAATCCCATAGATTAATGGCATGATAACTTAGTTAGGGCACTCCGGAGGCAAATTGCATTTAATTTATGCTCTGTTATTTCATTTCAAGTTTGATAATGGCTTTTTAGTTTAGCACTGTTCACTGTAGACTAGTAGCACCTTAGTTCAGTTCCAGCTTAGCTCACTATATTTACATTCCAAGATTAGTTTCCATCCACTTCATTTTGAATTGCATTAGTTGTTAAACTTAAATACCACGGTCTTCATTATTTACAAAACTTCTTTTGTTCCAAACCTATATTAACTCATAATCATTTGGACAGAAGATAGTATCAGTCTAAGGCCTGAAGTACTTTTGAAACCTTTTTATCATTTCACAAACAAACATTTCCTCAAAGACTATTCTAAAAGGAAATTTGTAACTTTTGAGTGAGGTTTAGTGGTGTTAAACTAAGTTGCAGAATAGAACTAGGAGCTAGTTTTAGAGTAGAGATCTTATGATGTTACAAATGTTCTTTTCCAAATATGTATCAATAAACCTCTAATCATGGATGAGATGTTGTATCATTATAAGTTGATTGTTTAATTGTTTAGTTAGGAGAATTTTATTCACACTTGGCTGCCCATTTCTCAAGCTCTTCCAAAACATCCTTAATTAATGAATTGGACAAGTTAAGTTCATGTTGTGATTTATTTTCTTGAAGTCATTATCAAGCTTTTTATTTTTCTAAGACATAGTTTAGGTTTGGTTCTGTTTCAGTATTTTCATTTGTCATTTTTCATCAATAATTTAGGCTTCACTCTGTTTTTAACCAGTAGCTTCTTTCCTCCAGCATTTAGTTCTTTCCTTTGCAAACATAAAACCATAAAAACCCAAAAAAATCATAAAACACTAGACACAACGCAGTAAGAAACAAGCACCTAGGCACATATAGTGCACCTCACTTCAACAGTTTACCAACCCTGGTTGACAATTAAATGAACTCAATTTAGGAGACTAGGTTGAGCACAAACATTTTGGCGCCATTGCCAGGGAAGTGAAAACTAGGTAACCTTTGTTTCTTAACTCCCAAAAACAATGATATGCGTAGAGAGAGGGACTCAAGGGGTAGATTTATAAGAAGCAGAAGCAGAAGTTTGATTCCTAGAACACCACTTGTTTCACCTAGACCAAGAGCTAGTACACCTTTAACTCAGACCCACATTCCATCCTTTACTGATCCTAGACTTCTAGAAGACCTAAGATCAGATATTCCATTAGAGAGACCTTCCACTTCATCCACTGAACCTGTCTTAAAAGAAGATTCAAGGACTCTTGTTAGGGACATAAACTTTTCCACTTCCACAGAAGAATCAACCATGGAAGAAGAAGGGGGAGGAGGAGTCTTTAATGGAGAACACACATTATTTGGAGGGGGTAGAGGTAGAGGTAGAGGAGAAGGAGGTAGAGGTGTAGAAGGAGAAGGAGGTAGAGGAAGAGGTAGAAGAGAAATAGGAAGCTCTTTTGGGTTTCCTATAGTAGATGAAGAAACCAATACAACCATGAAAAACATTTCACCCTCTATCCTTCCAAACTTCTATGAGATTAAAACTGAAGATCCTGAAACCTTCCTATTTGAATTTGAATTCCTGTGTAGAACTTATGACTACTTACAAGATGCTCAAAAACTTAAACTATTTCCTTCAAAATTGAAAGGAGCAGCATTGAAGTGGTTTATGAGTTTGATTAACAGTTCTATTAGGACATGGGAAGACATGAAACAAGAATTTCTAGAGAGGTATTTGGATTATTGTATGCTGGTCAATCATAAGGAAGAGGTTTTTAAGATGTTACAAAAAGAAGATGAAAACTTGGAAGATTTGTTGGAGAGATTTCATTACAACATCAAAAGAGCAAAAATGGAAAACTTAGATCAAGACACCTTAAAAGCTCCTTTGTTGAAAACAATTAGGGATGAATGGTTGGATATCCTTAATATGATGGGAAAAGGGGATATATCACAGCTCACATTTCCTGAAATATCTGAGTTATGTATCAACCTTTCAAGAGGGAAATCTAAAACTATAAAAGGTCCAAGAGATCCTGCTCTTGCAAGGGCAAGTAAGTCTGCTTCTGGGACAGTAAGTAGGGCATAAATAGGACATATGCTTGATGATTTCAAATCTGACATCTTAGGGAGTCTTAGTGAACAAATAGACACCCTTAAGTTACAAAACAAGCAAAAAGATGAATCTGATGCCTTAGCAATCTTTTGTCCCAAATGTAGAAAGAAACATGCTTTGAGAGAGTGTCCTTTGGATGTAAAATTTGTAGAGACCTATGTCATTTGTTCTGAAAAACATGAGACCAATAATTGTCCTTCCCTTCCTGGTCTCAAAGCTTTTTTTCAAGAGGAAACTCCTATAAACTCCACAGAATCTCTCAATTTTGTCTTTAAAAGGCCTTGGCAAGGACCTCAAACACAAGGATTCCATGATCAAATGTATAACCAACCTCCACCTTGGAATTCTTGGCAGCAACCTTGGCCTCAATTTCAAAATCAATCTCAAGCTTGGGCACAAGGAGCACAAATTCCCTATGGAAGATACTCCTAGTACTATCAGTATCCAGCATCCTATCCAACATATCCAGATTTTTCTCCTCAAAATCCTCAACAAAATTTTCAACAAAATACTCAACAACATCATCAGAAATTACCACATCAAAATCAACCACTTCCATTACCATTTCCTCAAAAATCAAATCAGTTGCATTCTCAACCCATACCAAACCCCAACAATAAAAATCCTCAGAACACATACATGATAGAAGGCCAACAGTTTCCAACTTATTTAATTACTCCTTTAGACCTTAGTGATGTTCAACTTAGGTCTGGAAGAATACTTGAAAAGAGGAAACCTTATGTGATCATAAAAGAACAAGATAACTCTGAGGAAGATTCTCTACGTGTGAATAAAAGTCTTGAGGAAGACACATCTTTTCAGGACCCAAACATTGAAAAATCAAAGCAAAAAGAACCAATAATTTCAACTCCTGTATTAGAGCAGCCATCAACATCTACTTCTACACCTTCCTTTCCAGAAAGATTACAAATTGATAGAGGTGTAGAAAAACAAATTATGGTGCCTAATTATGATTTCCTAGATGAGCTGAGAAATGTTTGCATTAAGATTCCATTATTACAAGCCATCAAGGAAATTCCAATTTTAGCCAAAACAATAAAGGAATTGAGCATGAAGAAAACAAGAAAAAGAATAAGAGATACAAAGAAAATTCAACTGGCAGGAAAAATAGCAGACATTATGATGGGCAAGATTGATATTCCAAAGTATCTAGACCCAGGAAATCTAGTTGTTAAAATTCACATCAATGGAATTGAAATCCAAAACACACTCATTGATTTAGGAGCAGCAATCAATATTATGAGTAGACAAATCATGGATAAAATGAAGCTTCCTAATATTCTCTTTACACCCACATTATTAAAATTAGCAGATAGATCTGTGATCAAACCTGATGGGGTAATAGAAGACATTCCAGTGTCCCTAGATTCTTGGGAGTACACTGTGGATTTTATGATCCTAACTCCTAAGAATAATCTAGGAGGGCATGTTGTTATATTAGGAAGACCTTGGTTGGCTACAGCTGATGCTTTCATTAGTTTTAGATCCGGTGATATGTATATCTTTGATGGTAGTTCAACTAAGAAATTCACTTTGTATCCTCCAGCTAGGACAATTACAAATTTAGATGATACTCAATGGATAGAGGATGAAGAAGACTTACAAACTCTCTTCACAATTTCAAAAATTAGTGAAGATAGTCAAATTATGAATACTCTAGAAAACTTTGAATCCTCTTCAGAATACAAACATGAACCATTTCAAGAAGGATCCAACATTGAGTTTTTGTCATCAAGGCAGATGTATCTTCATTCTATGGATAAATTTGGCAGCTCTACAAGTGAGATATTTCCAGGAAAAACTTTGAACATAAACAACAACCTAGAAAAATCTCAACAAGAAGAGTTAGTCAAGATATTACAAAGACATTCTTCTGCATATGCATGGGAGTACACTGACATGAAAGGGATAAGCCCCAATACTTGCACTCATCACATCTATATAGAGGAAAATTGTAAACCAATCAAACAACCTCAAAGACGGATGAATCCAAATCTTAGGGAGATTGTTAAAGAAGAATTGCAAAAATTGTTAAATGTCAACTTCATCTATCCCATTTCAGATAGTCAGTGGGTTTCTCCTTTGGTAATTGTGCCAAAGAAAATGGTAAATGGAGGGTATGTATTGACTACCGGGAACTAAATAAAGCTACTCTTAAAGACCATTTTCCCTTACCTTTCATAGATCAAGTGTTAGATACATTAGCTGGCAAAAAGTACTTCTCATTCCTAGATGGGTTTAGTGGTTACAACCAAATCCAAGTAGCACTTGAAGATCAAGACAAAACCACATTTACTTGTCCTTGGGGTACCTATGCTTACCGAGTATTTCCATTTGGATTATGCAATGCACCTGCAACATTTCAAAGGGCAGTACTAGGAATTTTTTCAGATCTAATACATGATTGTGTAGAGGTATATATGGATGATTTCACAGTTTATGGAAACACATTTGAAGAAGCCTTAGCAAACTTGGAAAAAGTTTTAGAGAGATGTAAAGAAGAAAATCTTTCACTTAGTCATGAAAAGTGTTTTATGATGTTTACTGAAGGAATTGTTTTAGGACATCACATTTTAGGAGATGGGATTAGAGTTGATGAGTCAAAAGTTGAAGTCATCTCTAACTTATCTATTCCAAGTTGTCAAAAAGATGTTAAGAGTTTTCTAGGATTTACAGGATATTATCGGAGGTTTATAGAAAACTTCACCAAGATAGCATCTCCAATCTTCAAATTACTTACCAAAGATTGTGAATTCAAATGGAATTCTGATTGCCAGTTAGCCTTTGAAACCCTAAAAACAAAAATTTCTGAAGCACCTATTTTAAGGGGACCTAACTGGAAGTTACCTTTTCATATCTCAACAGATGCCTCCGATACAGCTCTAGGAGCAGTATTGGGACAAAAAGACCTGATTCCTTATGCCATCTATTATACCAGTAAAAATTTGACTCTTGCAGAGTTAAACTATACTGTAACTGAAAAGGAGTTTTTAGCTGTTGTTCATGCCATAAACAAATTCAGACACTATATAACAAGCTATGAAACTTTTTTTCACACTGATCATTTTGCAATTAGATAATTAATGAACAAATCAATTACTAATGGCAGAGTCATAAGATGGTTATTGCTCTTACAAGAATTCAACATTACCATTCTAGATAGGCCTCGAAAACAAAACACAGTAGATGATTTCCTATCTAGACTCCAAAACATCAAAGATGACACTCCAGTTGAAGATCAATTCCCTGATGAATATCTTTTTGCAATTTCTACTCAAACTCCTTGGATTGCTAACATTGCTAATTATTTAGTTTCAGGAAAATTTCCTTCAATAATGAATGCAAGAGATAAAAGAAAAATCATTTATGACAGTGCAAAATATTCATGGGTTGCTAATGAGTTGTACAAGACAGGTCCAGATTTGATCATTAGGAGATGTGTTCGGGAAGATGAGATGCCCGAGATTCTCAAAGCATGTCATGATGAACCTTGTGGCGGACACTTTGCTGATAAGAGGACAGCCTATAAGATCCTTCATTTAGGATATTATTGGCCATCCTTGTTTAAAGATGCTAAAGAGTATGTCAAAAGGTGTGACAGTTGCCAAAGGGTAGGGAAACCTTCTCCTTCAGGTGAGATTCCATTACAACCTCAGGTACATATTGAACCTTTTGAAAAATGGGCTTTGGATTTTGTAGGACCTATTAGTCCTCCATCAAGACAAAAGAGATATATATTAGTTTGCACTGATTATGTTACCAAATGGGTAGAGGCCAAGTCATTACTTTTTGCTAATAAAGCATCTGTAGGTACTTTTCTTTTTGAGGATATTTTTACTCGTTTTGGTGTCCCAAGGGAAATTGTTACAGATCAAAGAGCTCAATTTACATCAAGGCTAGTGGAACAAATGATGGAGAGGTACAAAATCAGGCATAGAAAATCTACTCCTTATCATCCACAAGCAAATGGTCAAGTGGAATCTACTAATAAGGTCATTGAAGGAATCCTAACAAATACTGTTCATTTACATAGAAAAGATTGGGTAGATAGGCTTCTTGAAGCCTTGTGGGCCTATAGAACTACATGGAGAAACACAATAGGCCATACTCCTTATGAACTTGTTTATGGAAAGCAAGTTTTTTTCCCATAGAGTTCCAGATTCAAACTTTCAAAATGGCAGTTCAGCTAGGACTTGATTTAACGGAGGCGCAAAAGCATAGATTGGAGCAGATTAATGAATTGGATGAGATCAGACAAGATGCAGTTTAGAAAACAAGTCTAGTCCAACAGCAAAGGACTAGATGGCATGACAAGTACATAAAAGAGAAGAAGTTCAAAGAAGGTGACTGGGCTCTCTTTTTTTATTCAAAATTCAAGGATTTTCAAGGTAAATTTCAAACACATTGGCTTGGGCCATATGAAATTGTTAAAATTTTTGACAATGGAGCAGTAAAAATCAAGACAATAGATGAAGAAGAGGTCACTTTTCTTGTGAATGGTCATAGATTGAAGCTGTATCACAAACCACTCTCAAGAGAAGAATTTGTCAAGAAGTTCCAGGAAAACAGTGATGTGAAGTTAATGAAGAAGAATATTTCTTCTTCATCAACTTGATTAAATTTTCTGAAGTCATTTCTTTGAAAAAAAAAATAATAATAATAATAATAAAGTATAAACATGAAAACCAATCACTGATTGACATGTTTATACAGAAAATATAGGGTGAAAATCAAATTCTTTCTGACACTCTAACTTTTCCATTTTTTTTCTGCAAGCAACTGTTACAAAATCATAAGTTCAGATCCATTGCACTTATGATCCATCTCATTTCATTTCATTCCATTTAATTATCCATCCATACTCCATTTCATTCATTCATTCCTACTTCACTTCATTCCATATTTCATTCATCTCATTCCATACTTCATCCACCTCATTTCCATATCAGAATTTAAAGTTTGATGTCTTTCTGCAATTGAATAACACATGTCATGAATTGCATGCCATTTCTTATACTTTTCCACTCCATTTCATAAATTGTAATCCATCCCACTCCATCATTCACTTCATACATATTCCATTATATCATATTTCATCATCCATATTCATTCATGCCATATAACATTTCACTTATATTCCAAACCACTCCATTCCATGATTAAAGTTCTCTACAGGTACATTCTGCAGCTAAACAGATATTCTGCAGCTAATCAGAATTTCCGCAGCCAGACAGTCATTCCGCAGCAGACATTTGAATTGCAACAAGATGATCCTGTATATCCATGAACAAGCAAATTCAGGAAGGATTATGAAGACTCACAAAGTAAAGATTTCCAAAGGAGAAAAAAGCATATAAAGACAGATGAAAGACAAAGGTAAAAAAATTTCTGATTATAATGGCATATCATGAAAAACTTTAGTATAGTATAGTTATGAATCATTCGAAAAGTTGTTTTGATTATTTTTATTGATCATGCCAAATATAGCCTCCGCAAAACTTTGGATAAAAATCCTTCATTTCAAATCCTATACCCAATCATCATTTAAAAATTTAAGCAGTTAAAATGCTGAAGTGATTGATTTTCTCACGTCACCCAGCCAAATCATTTAATGATGAATCCGTTGCAAAATATCTCCGCGGTCTTTTCACTTATTGATTTGTTTTCTTCACCTCACTTCATTAAATCGTTCCATAACCACTCCTTATTTCTCCATCCCGTAGCCAACCCTTCATCATTTCATTCTGCAAAACAGAGGTATCTCTATCACCGTGAGCAAAGGTATATTAGTTTGAAAGTTGAAGCCACTGTCACCAAGAAGCAGAGGTATATCAGTTTTAAATTTGAAGCCATTGTCATCGTGAAGCAGAGGTATATCAGTTTGAAGATTGAAGCACTGTCACCGTGAAGCAAAGGAGTATTAATTTGAAGGTTGAAGTCATTGTCTCCGTGAGAAGAAAGAGCACTAATATGAAGATTGAAGAAGAAATTATGGGCCTCATTGTGAGAACTAAACCAGTGGGCAGAAAATACCTGGAAGGATACCCTCAAAGCAGAGAAATGCTGCAACAAGCAGGATGGCTGCAATTTCTTGTGAAATTTAATGGCTTCCACAAATAAGTTACTAAAACATTTGAAAGGTCATTCAAAGGAGCTGAGGTTGAAGTTGGAGATATTAAATTCACTGTCACAGAGGTTTTTATTTCAGAAGCAATAGGACTCCTTAGACAAGGAGAAAGATGGTTTAAGAACAGAGAATTCCATAATGAATCATGGAAGCAGATCGTCAAATCACCAGGTATGGATGTCACTGTGTTTAAAAAGGGAATTCCAAGCTCTGCATTAAAGAATAAGTGGAGAAACATGTTGCTTATCCTACAAAAATTTATCACTTGTGAAGGTAGATATGGTACTTTCTATGTTTACCATATTAGGTTGATAATGCATTTCCTGGAAGAAGAGCTTAATTTTCCCTATTTCTTTCTTCAAAGTTTAAAAAATATGGCTTCAAGTGTTCAAAGGAGAGTCCAATTATTAGAAACAACTCTATACCATCATGGCTTGGTTAAGATTCTAATTGAACACCATTTAGCCAAAACAAGAGATACTTGGGATAATTTCTTGGTGAGAAATCACTTTGAGGAACCAAAAGAGCCTTCACCTAAACATCAGCCTACAAAGAGAAGCAGAAAATGGAAAGCCTCTAAAATTGAAACTGATAAATCAATTCAAGAAAGCCGTGAAGAAATAATCTCTGAGAAATTGACTCGGATTAAGAGACAGCTTAAGGAAGAGAGGGTAATCAGAAAATTTTCCACAGAAAGAGGAGAGGGACCATCCCAGCCAAGAAGGAGCCATAGAATCAGGGGGAAACTAAGGAAAACACAAATTAAACAAACCGGGGTGATAAACATAGAAGATGAAGAAACACCTATTGAAGAAGATATTGAAGAAGATTTTGATGAAGAAGTCCCTGAAATTGACCCTGCACAGCAAGAAATTTATAACTATGTTGAAACATTGGAAAGGAAGGCTTCAGAGAGTAGAGATAGAACCTCTAGTCCTCCACTATCCGAAATAGATGTGTTAAGAAGAGATAGGTACGAGCTAGAAGTACTTAATAGACATATCAGGACTGAGAATGATATTTTGAAGGAACAAGTTAAACTAAAAACCAGTATGAACTCAACCTTGTCTCTACAAATGGACAAAGTGGAAAAGGCTAATGAAAAGTTGAAAAAGAGGAACAAGAAGTTAATCAGGGCACTTACCAATTTAAGGTTCAAGTTAGTCATCAGGAAGCCCAAAAGGCCTTTAACTTCCAGGCAAAGAAGAATAAGAGGGTTGGATGTTCTTGCAGAAGTCTCTGAGTTTAAGGAATAAGTTGCATGAGGACATGCAAGAAGTTAGCAGTGCGGGTATGTTGAGCCTTAAGATTGTTCTTTCTTCCATCATACTTCACTCCATTTTCTTTTGTCCATTGTTATCCCAGGCTAAAATGATAAATGAAATTAGTTAAAATTTCTTTAAGAATGAATTTCATAGCTAACTTGCTAAGTTTTGTGATTTTGTCATTGTAATACATTTTGAACTGAAACTAGCTACAGAATGCAGACATTCCGTAGCTAGTTGTCAATTCTTCAGCTGTCTTCACGTTCAAGCATGTTCCAGGTGTCATCTCAGGAAAAGCCAGACATGGGTATATTCCACATCATGTCCTCAACGTTTGTTGCTCACCATGAAGAATGAACGGAATTCTGGACGTGGTTTTGTACGTGGAAACTCACACAAAGAGGCAGACTCATAATAGGACAAGGATAGTCCAGATGTCCTTTGTCACTTTACGCTACCATCTTTAGAGTCCTAGTATGATTTTGATATGAAAAGACAATGATCCCTGTATTATCTCAAGTTCTGTTATGTAGATTTGCTATAAATGTACTCGGGAAACCGAGAGACAGAGTTCTAGATTTTGATTAGATTTCGTGGATTGACTGCTGTATTTTTGAAGACCGAGAGTACTCTGTTTTAAGTTATTTTCCTTTAATGAAGAAGACAGCATTTCCTTGAACGTGTTGAGTTGATCTTGAGCTAGATTTCGTGCTACTCTGGTGGTAGAGGGCCCCTGCCTCCTGAGCGGCTTTACTTTTGCAATTTAGATAAGTATCTTAGTTTGCTTTCCAGTTTTTGAAGTTTACGTTCATAGTTAATTTCATTAAACATTATAGCTATAATTTTTTTAAGAAACTCTTCCAAAAGATCATTACAATGAATAAGAAATGGCTGTAGTGTTATAGATTTTATTTGCAATTTCTTTCATTCATTATCACAGTTAAAACTTACTCTAGTAAACTCCTCCAAGATATCATTATGAGGACTAAGGCTTAACTGTGATACTATAGGTTTCAGTAGCTTGTTTAAACTAAGTAGCATAGCTGATCTTACTCTTAAAAAGCTCTTCCAAAACATCATAACAATGAGTAGGAAATAGCTGTGATGTCTTAGTTTTTAATTGTATTTGCTTCCAGCTTTCATATTTGTATTCAACTGCATTGAATTGTACAACCAGTATTGTTCTAACAAGCTCTTCCAAAATACCATTCATGATGAACGAAATAGGCTGTAGAATCCCATATATTAATGGCATGATAACTTAGTTAGGGCACTCCAGAGGCAAATGGCATTTAATTCATGCTTTGTTATTTCATTTCAAGTTTGATAATGGCTTTTTAGTTTAGCACTGTTCACTGTAGACTAGTAGCACCTTAGTTCAGTTCCAGCTTAGCTCACTGTATTTACATTCCAAGATTAGTTGCCATCCACTTCATTTTAATTTGCATTAGTTGTTAAACTTAAATACCACGGTCTTCATTATTTACAAAAATTCTTTTGTTCCAAACCTATATTAACTCATAATCATCTGGACAAAAGATAGTATCAGTCTAAGGCCTGGAGTACTTTTGTAACCTTTTTACCATTTCACAAACAAGCCTTTCCTCAAAGACTATTCTAAGAGGAAATCTATAACTTTTGAGTGAGGTTTAGTGGTGTTAAACTAAGTTGCAGAATAGAATTAGGAGCTAGTTTTAGAGTAGAGATCTTATGATGTTACAAATGTTCTTTTCCAAATATGTATCAATAAACCTTTAATCATGGATGAGATGTTGTATCATTATAAGTTGATTGTTTAATTGTTTAGTTAGGAGAATTTTATTCACACTTAGCTGCCCATTTCTCAAGCTCTTCCAAAACATATTTAATGAATGAATTGGACAAATTAAGTTCATGTTGTGATTTGTTTTCTTGAAGTCATTATCAAGCTTTGTATTTTGCTAAGTCATAGTTTAGGTTTGGTTCTGTTTCAGTATTTGCATTTGTCATTTGTCATCAATAATTTAGGCTTCACTCTGTTTTTAACCAGTAGCTTCTTTCCACCAGCATTTAGTTCTTTCCCTTGTGAACATAAAACCATAAAAACCCAAAAACATCATAAAACACTAGACACAACGTAGTGAGAAACAAATACCTAGGCACATATAGTGCACCACACTTCAGCAGTTTACCAACCCTGGTTGACAATTAATGAACTCAATTTAGGAGACTAGGTTGAGCACAAACAGTACTGCGGGAAGCCCCATCTGGGAAATTGACATAAGGGGCAATAGACATCTGCATAACAGGAAATACCCAATAAGAAGAAAAAATCTTACAGAGCACATCAAACCTAAACATGCACAAAAATGAAAAAAAGTCACCTATGTACACATATCATGCAAGAATGACTCAAGCATAATATTTTTTCAGATACAACCCATTTCCGGGCTGTGCTAAGGGATAACCTTCATAATCAATAAGCTCATAAGCCCCATTATGTAACACACATTTGAATTTTAAAGATCAAATAGAGGATGATCTCATTAGCAATTTTATCAATAAATCACAAACTGAACCTCATTTGCAATGTCACATGATTGAAGCAGCATTAGACAATAAAGAAGAAGAAGATCCTTTCAAAGATATTCATGATAAAGCAATACCTACTACCTCTGTAAATAATATCAAATTTGTAGAAATTGAGCCAGGTAAAACCTTGAACATTAACAATGATCTCACTGCTGAACAAGAAGAGAAATTAATCCATTTGTTATGAAAATACAAAGCAACCTTTGCATGGGATTACCCCGAAATGAAAGGAATTTACCCTCAATTATGTACTCACCACATTTATATTGAGAAAGATGCAAGACCCATTCATCAACCTCAAAGGAGACTAAATCCTCACCTTAAAGACATTGTGAAAGATGAATTACAAAAACTTTTAGATGTCAATTTTATCTATCCAATATCTGATAGTAATTGGGTCTCCCCATTAGTGGTGGTACCTAAAAAGAATGGGAAGTGGAGGATATGTGTAGATTACTGTGAACTTAACAAGGAAACACAAAAAAACCACTTTCCCCTTCCTTTCATTGACCAGGTATTAGACACATTGGCAGGGAAGAAATTCTTTTCATTCCTGGATGGCTTCAGTGGGTATAACCAAATACAAATTTCCCCTGAAGACTAGGATAAAACTACTTTTACCTGCCCATGGGGTACATTTTCCTACCGAGTCTTACCTTTTGGCCTCTGCAATGCCCCTGCTACTTTCCAAAGAGAAATTCTTAGCATCTTTGCAGACCTAATAAATGAAGGCCTCGAAGTATATATGGATGATTTCACCCCTTATGGGGATGACTTTGAACTTGCATTACAAAATCTAGAAAAAGTATTGCAAAGATGCATTGACACTAGGCTTTGCTTAAGCAATGAAAAATGTCTTATGATGATGACTGAGGGAGTTATCTTAGGACATTATATTTCAGCAGACGGAATTCAAGTAGACCCAGCCAAAATTCAAATACTCTTGTTAATTCCTACACCCACCACACAAACAGAGGTATGTAGCTTTCTTAGATTTTCTGGTTACTATAGAAGATTATAGAACATTATTCTCGAATAGATGCACCTTTATATGCACTGACTGGAAACACTGATTTTTTTTGGACAGAAAAATGTGACAATGCTTTTAATAATTTGAAGAAGCTCGTTGCAACAGCCCCAGTGCTGAGGGGCCCAAATTGGAATTTGCCATTCCAAATTTCATCTGATGCCTCAAACACAGCGATCGGAGCAGTACTTGGGCCGGAGGAAGACAAGAAGCCATATGCAATTTACTACATTAGCAAAAATCTGACCCCTGCTGAATTAAATTATACTATAACTGAGAAAGAATTTTTAGCTGTAGTCCATGCTATAAATAAATTTAGACATTATATCACTGGGTATCCTGTAGTTCTTTACACAGATCACTCTGCCATTAAGTTTTTAGCAAATAAACCTGTTACAAATGGAAGAGTGACAAGATGGTTGATTTTACTGCAGGAATTCGATATTATGATCAAAAATCGACTGGCCAAGGAGAACCTTGTAGCTGACTTTCTGTCAAGAATGCCAAAGCCAACATATACAGAAGCAGTTGAAGACCACTTTCCAGATGAACATCTCTTCGCTGTTACTACCATAACACCATGGTATGCTGATATAGCGAACTATTTGGTAATAGGTAAATTACCCAAACATCTATCCCTTAATGAAAGAAAGCAAATAATACATCGTAGTACCCATTTTTCTTGGATTGGGGGCTACTTATTTCATACAAGTGTAGCTATGAAAATAAGGAGATGCGTTAGGGAGGATGGTGTATTTGACATCTTGAAAGCATGCCATGATGGACAGTGTGGCAGACATTTTGCAGATCACAGAACTGCCCATAAATTTTTACGAACAGGCTACTATTGGCATACTATTTTTAAAGACGCTAAAAAATTTATGCAGGCCTGTGATAGTTGTGAAAGGGCAGGACGCCCTGGGCAGTCTGATGAAATGCCCTTAAACCCTCAACTAGTGATTGAACCCTTTGAACATTGGGCACTTGACTTTGTTGGTCCCATTAGCCCTCCATCAAACCAGAAAACATATATCCTAGTTGCAACTGAATACGTTACCAAATGGGTGGAAGCAGAGCCCCTTTCAAAAGCTACAGAGGATTCTGTGATTCAGTTTCTTTTCCAAATATTTGTCCGCTATGGCCTCCCAAGAGACATAATTACAAATGGTGGAACACATTTTGTAGGTAACAAATTAGCTAAAACATTACAGAATTATCATATTCAGCATAGAATTACAACTCCATACCACCCACAGGCCAATGGCCAAGTCGAGAGCACGAACAAGGTAATCGAATCTATATTAACAAAAATTGTTGCTTCACATAGACGAGATTGGGCCTATAAATTGCTAGAAGCACTGTGGGCGTATCGAACAACATGGAGACCTACAACAGGCTATTCGCCATATCAACTGGTATTTGGAAAAGAACCCATATTTCCTATCGAATTTGAAATTCAAACATTAAGAACAGCTCAAAAGGTGGGTCTGAATTTAGATGAAGCCCAGGCTAAAAGACTGCAACAACTTAACGAATTAGATGAAATTAGACTCTCTGCTCTCTAGCATACAGCATTAATTCAGCAGCAGAGAGCCAAATGGCATGATGCCCATATCAAACAAAATATCTTCCACGAAGGAGACTGGGCACTCCTATATGATTCTCGGTTTCAGGATTTCCCTGGAAAGCTCCAGAAAAGATGGCTTGGACCCTACGAAATACAGAAAGTGCATAATAATGGCACTCTCACATTAGTAACCATTGACGAATATGGGCATTCCTTTAAGGTGAACGGTCATCGCATCCGATTGTATCACAAGCCGCTCACCCGGGAATCCTTTTACCAGCAGTTACGGGAAGATTCGACCATGGAAATTCTTGATGAAGGGGAGAATTCCTCCCCGGCACCAGTTTGATAAATCATTCCCTTTTAATTTTGTACATAAAGCATGTTTTTCTGTTTTTTATTGTTGTTTTACGAAATTCATTTTTTTCTGTTAATATTTCTTGAATTTGGTTTCTTTCAAAACAATGAAAAAAAAAAAAAATCTGTTTTTTTTTTTTTCGCGCTGCTGTTTCTTTTTAAAGGAACAACACTTCTATTGTTCCTTTTCAAAGGAATAGCAGTTTTGCATAATGCTTTTGCTGTCCCTTTCCAGAGGAACAGCACTTTTGCCAAATATTTTTCTGCTGTTTCGCAGTGTTTTTGCTGTTCCTTTCCAAAGGAACAGCATTTCCGCAGAGTATTTTCTTGTTGTTCCTTTTAAAAGGAACAACAGTTTCGCAGATTTTTTTTGCTGTTCCTTTTTAAAGGAACAACACTTTTGAGTGATTTTGTTTTTGTTTGTTTTAAGCTATCATTTTGATTTCTTTTCACTTTTCTAAGGGAAAATATATCATTTATATACAATAATACAAGTTTAAGCTTACTAAGATCAGCACTTCAAAACAAATCGTCATTTTTTAAGGGAATTTCTTAGTAATGAAAAAAAGAGGAAAAAGGGGCATGATCAATAACATAACATTGCTATTACCATCAAATTAATCTGATCGATTATTTTTATCATGATTGGTTCTCTCCCATATGCTATAGCTTTCTTTGATATTTATCTTTGAAATGGAAATAAGGGTATATATTTTTTTTCTATTGAGATGTTCAGACTTTTTCCGCCATTCCTTCTCTTAAGGAGTGTTGAGCCATCCCTTATGAATAACTGAGGAAAAGTGCTGTTTGAAAAAGAAAATATTTACATATTTTAATGTTTTTACAGATGGAGGATAGGGGGTCTCATTAAGAGCCAGCCTACCGTGATCATAGAGAAGACAGTGAAGTGGCATTCCCATTATGGCCACCAAACCAGGGAAATGGTCCAAAAGACAATTGAAAATCAAGAAGTCCTTGGAACAGGAGGTCTCATCACGAGCCAGCCTGCCCACCTTTCACTTCTTCCCAGTGAACGGCATTGTTATTTATCTGGTCACCAAGCCAATACAATGGCCTCTGTCTTGCTACTCAAAAAGAATATAAAGAAACAAAAAGAAGCACTTCCTCAGTATGAATAAAGGACAATGGTTCCGTGGGTTACAAAACAACTTTGTCAAGGTTATCGACACCTGTGGGCAATAGAGCTCTGTTGATGGTATTGAAGTCACATTTATGCACATCAATAGTTATTTAAGCCTTTTTCCTATATGTTTATTTAATATCAAATGAAATGCATGAATTCCTTACTTTTGTTGTTGAACCTATTATACATAAAAATTATTATGAATCGATCATATTAGTTTATATGGTAAATAACGCAATTATATTTATGTCAATCCTATGTTTTCCCTTCCCCTCGCATTTGAACCATTACAATGCAATTTCCTATTAATTACCGATTTATCTCTTGCATCGATTTCAGCGATCGCTTAATTTGGTTGACTGTATCATAATTATGCCTGTTTTTTTTTCACTGTTGTCCTATTTTTGTGCCACACATGCCACCCTCAATCGACGGTCGAGGACGACCTTTATTTCATTTGGGGGGCGCGGATGAATGCATGCAGATCAAACTCTGAGATTCTCTTCACCTGTACATGAACTAAATCTCTGCATTAGATTTCTTTACCGTATTTGGACTAAAACCCTTGTATTTCTGGGAAATAACAAGTTTCAACGAACTGTGTTGTGCTGTTCCATTGAAATTACTGTGTGTTGTGAAGAAATTAATAGAGTGCGGAGATGGGAGGACGCCCAATCTGCAGTGAACCACAGGTGTTGATCGTCTCTGACGCTGCACGAGCAATTTTAGAGAGAATAGGATGGACTACCTATTTTATGAGAATGCAGCAACCCCATGAAGCAGTAGCTACCGAATTATTATTAAACCTGCAGGAAGGATCCTCTATAGTCAGAGGAAGACAGATAGCTGTGTCCAATGAGATAATTGTATAAGTGTCCGGCATCCCCGCGCAAGGAACTGTCTGGACCCAGAAGAAGATTAGGATTCGTGAAGCCATAAAAATATTTCAAGATGATGGACAGAAGCTAACTGTCAAAGGTAGAGGAGTCCACCCGGCGTCACTAGGTGAACCATGGACTGAATTGGCTAGGATTGTGCAGGCTTACATAACATGCGATGGCAGAAAAGACGTGGTAAGACCTCGCCACCTTAAGCTACTAGCTGTGTTAAAACAGAAATGCACTATTAATCTACCTGCATTCTTAAATTCTTTGTTGCATGATATTTCTCGCGGAATTAGAAAATCCCAACATGCAGACATGGTGGTTAGCCACCATTGTTTAATTCGACTGATAGTAAGTTATAGCCTCGCCCAGCAGCAGACCAGCTGGGAAGAATTTATTGAAGGGGGGTTAGCTCTGCCTGCTCCGAGACAGAAAATAATGGCTGGCTTAATAGCTGAGCCCTCCACTCACAGACAATCCTTCCGATCGAAGCGAAGTAAGAAAATAATGGAGGAACTTCCGGGCAGCAGCAGCCAGCCCCTGAAATTGAACAGCTCAGATGAAGAGGAACAACCTCCACAGTTGGAGGGAGCAAGCCTTCGTGCTGAGGAAGAACATGAATTAGAAGGAGAAATTCGTTACTCAGACGAGGAAGAAGTATGTAGCGAAAAACAACCCAGTCCAAAGGAAGGGTAAATTCGTTACTCAGACGAAGAAGAAGTAAGTCATCATACTAGTAGTGAAAAACAACTCAGTACAGAGAAAGGAGAAGTACGTTATTCGGATGAAGAAGAGATTGAGGGAAATTCAGAGGGAGAAGAAGTTGAAGGAGAAATTCGGTATTCAGATGAGGAGGAAGGAATTTATCACACCTGTGACGGGGAAGAGGATAATCGTAGCAGAAGTGGGCATGAAACAAAACCCACTGAAAATGTTAATGTAAGCCCTTCACAGGAAGATCAATTGGCCCAGATTTTAGCCAACATGACGGAGTATGCACGCCCTCATAGCCCTTTGAACCTTAATATCGATATCAATCAATTACCAGAAAACTCTGCTGTCGATAGAGAAATAACTGAAGAAAAGCTTAATGAAACAGCAAACCCTAGCGAAGCTAGGGTTGCTTCTTCCGAGAGGTATGAACAGGAGGAGGAAACCCCCCAGGGCATTGCAGAGTCGGTTGAGAAGATGATTCCTGAGGAATCTATCCAAGAGCATGAGAGCATGGAAGAAGAACCCCAAGAAGAGGAGCAAGGAGAAGATTTCACTGAAGGCACGACTCAAAACCCTGTCGAGCAGACGGGTTCGAATGAACAAGCCGCTGTTCCCTTGAGAAGGAAGAAGAAAACGACTGAGGTTGAGAAGCTTCGCAGGGAAAGGATAAAACTTCATAGACTGATAGAACAACTCAGGCAAATGATTAGGGTTCTAAGAATGAAACAGACACCTAAGCGAGCCCCTAAAAGAAGAAACATTGATGTTAAGAGAAGATAAAAAAGGAGAAGGGTAACCACTAATAGGAACCATCAAGTAGAAGAAGAAACCATGCCTGAACCTAACTATGAGGATGTTGAGCAGCAAACGGCTGTTCCAACACTAGTTGTTCCAGAGGAACCTGCTCTAAATGAAAATACCAAATCTAGCAATCAGCACACCTTCAGTGATCCAGCATTAGTTAGACTGCAAGAAGAATTGACCCAGGCCCGAATCAAAAGACAGAAGTTGGAAGAAGATACTGTCCCAAGGAAGAAATATCAAGAATTGCAGCAACATATGAAAATTATTCATGAGGCAGAAGCGGAAGCTCATGAAAAATGACGAGAGGCAGAGATAAAAGCTGATAAGTTAAGCAACCGATTAAAACTAGCACGAAATCAAATGAACACTCTCTGCTCCTTATATATTGATGTCTTAGCCTGTAGGTGCCCTGCCAAAAACTATGCTTTATTTCTGTTAGAAAGATATTTGCAATTAAAAATCAAGGCAGTTGGGGTTGGAAAATCAATAGAGCTAAGAACTATAAACGACCTGATATCATGCTGCAAGCTTTATGGGGACAAAGTACAGCGCCTGTTATGTGAGTTTTATCTGCATAATCTAATACTTGAAAATGACTGTGAATCAAATCCTAGCCCTTTCATTGGAGATGTACATTTTCAAGCATTCATTTCTTTTGCTGTAAATCAATTAAAATGGCTTAAAGCCTACAATGCCTTTCAAAGGTAGGAAAATGAATTGGATCTATGGGTCAGAAGTGAACCTCAGGACCCACGTCAATTATGGGCTAGAAAGAAAAGTCTAATGATAAGGAAAGGCGTTACCCAAACTCTGGGGCCTGTTCATAATTCAATCATTCTGAAAGGAACAGATTATTTTTCATCTATTAGGGATCAAGCTTATGTAGCAGCCAAGGTTCGGTGGAGAACCTCAAATCAAAACATTCAAACTAGGGAGCCATTTAGTTATAGGAATTTTGGGCTAGCTACAGACCATTTCATTGCCTATAGCCATCTTGTTTTAAAAGAAGGACCATTCTGGTTAGGATGTAGGTTCCGCAGCCCCATTATTTGGTACCCTGCCTTGTACTACAAAGCTATTTATGAGCTTCCTGAGGGGAAGACAGAACATATTATTGAAGAATTAGCTGCACACCATGGTTTTAGGCCTCTCAATGATAAACCTTCTCCAGCTTACTCTTTGACTGCTCTCCATGTGAACTATAGTTTTCATGAGGGCATGAAAAAGGTTAAGTTGGGGGGTATGTTGGGCAGTGAAAGAGGTATGAAATTCCTATGTATTTGTTCATTCTTTTACTATAGATATACTTTTGTTTGCCTTGGAAAGGTAATTTACCATGAGAATTGCAATTAAATTGGAAAGATTTATGTTTAGCCTAAAATATGACTAAAGATTGTTTTTATTGGAAAAACAGGAATATGAAGAGGTGAGCAGCTATATCAAAGGGGTGGCTGAAGACAATCTGACTCCTACTCCATTCGTGACGAACCATATCCAGCTAAAGCCAAGAAGATCTGAATGGATCGCCCGAAAGGGGCAGGGGACAGCTCGACCTTAAACAGAGTAAACAGAACAATGATAAAAGAAGGAAGGAGCGAATCCCTCAGGATCGGAAGATCCTGAGGGATTGCTGTGCAAATTTATCATATTTCTTGATTTGTCCGTCCAAGGATCAAATATAAAGGCAATGATCTTTAGTGACCAGGGACGAAAGGGATACATTGAAAAAGACATTTTTCATTAAAATAATTTTATATTTCCTTTGAAATGGAATGATTATCAACTCTTTGTCGTGAGAGAACGATGTCTGTAATGTCTTTTGGATTAATATAAAAACATAGGTTTCATCTGCTCTTTAAAATTCTGAGTTAAGCCCAGCGGTATTTCACTGGTGCTAAGGGCCCGACTCTGGTGGATTAATATGATGTTGTATTATTAATATTTATTTGTTGATGCGTGAAGTGTGTTTCGTATTTATTTCATTTACAGAGTCATTTCATTGATTGTTAAAGCAAGTGCTGAACCATTTCTGTTTCATTCTTTACCGCAATTACATTTAACGATCAATTATCTTGTTATTATCTTTTGGCTTTGCTGTTCCGTAATTACAGTAAGTTGTTCCATTTATCTATGGTTTGTGATTGGATTATGATTAACTGTCGACAGGCTTGAGTGTGACGATTTACTTATTTGAATTACATTTGCAATTGCTGTTCATTTTATGCTACTGTTCCTTTTCTGGATTTCATTTCCTTTCAGTTGTTTCACTTGCTTTAAGATCTCCAAACTGTAGAGGATAGAGATATTTGCTCCAAGTCCCTAGATTTGGTAATCTTACATCGATTTCTAGGGGAAAGAGTTACTACTACTGCATCCTTGATCGATGTTCAACAAGATTTCTGTAGTTTAGCTTTTACATTCATGTCATCGTAATTAGGTTTCCTTTCCAAGCATTTATTACTTTTTTATTTCTATGTACATCCTCACAAGCATTGCTCTTAGATAATTGCAGCCTCAGACAGAGTACACTCTTGAGATAAAAAGACTCCTGGATTGATGATTAATGTAGGCTAATTAGGTGTTTAAAAGATACCTTTTTATGGTCCAACAGATGTTCTCGACAATTCTCGGTTTCATGGAAATGTCGATAGGCATCGTCTGGGTGATTTTACTCAAGTTACCTTCAGTGAAGACTTCATGAGTCAAGATAGGAATATGAAGTGGCGGAGGAGGAACTTGAGATGCAAAACACTAAAGAAAATTAGACATTTCCCTAAGGCCAGGCATAAACGAGGAATGATGATGCCCATCTCTCCATGGTAGGTCTTCGAGAGACATGGTCTCCACGATAGCCTCATCGGATGGAAACAATTCTTTCAAAGGATTACGTGAATCTGTATCGCTGAGCCAGGGGGATTGAGAATAAACGTCGAGAGGCATGCTCAAAGGAGCATCTTCATAAGGGGAAGAATCTGATGCAACTACAAGCTCGCAATAATTGATTTCAATTGGACTAAGTGGCATCGAATCCCCAAATGAATCAACCTGTTTAGGTAAAGGAAAAATCCACGGGTCATCCGACCGAGATATCATATTAACTTGAACGGTATTTGGTGGCAGAAGGGGAAAGATATGCACCAGGGCAGGTCCTTTGAAAAGACCTAGCCCTATGCTATCGAGGGGAGAAGGAATCTGATCCACGTATGGAACTTTGTTCTCAGAAGGCGAGGTAAATAATGACGACTGGTCAATAGTAATGATTTTTCCCTCGTGTGGAAACTTTAGAAGATGAAAGAGGGTAGATGGAATTAACAACATAGCATGATTCCAACTACAACTGAGTAGAAGATTATAATTGAGTTTAGCGTCAACTACTTCTACTTTGACATTAATCGTATTTCCTTGCAACATGATCGGCAAGCTGGCAAGAACACCCAAGGGTTTCGATTCCATTCCATCAAATTCCTCAAGGTAATTGGGTGACGAAGTTAGGGCTAGAGAGCCAATAGCCTTCCAAAAAGTAGATGACATGACACAATTGGATGCACCTTCATCCACAATGGCTCGATGGATGTTGAGACCATTAATGCTAACTTGTATGACAAGCGCAATCTGGTGCAAAAGTCGAGGAACGAAATTCTCTAAGTCGAAAGAGAGAAGGCTAGAATCAACAGGATCAATCCTGCCGATCACAAATAATAACACTTTCCTCTAAGATGGACAACTCTGTAGAAATTCTAACATAGACATCGTGGATGGCACCTGTGCTAAATCCTGAACAATATTGTAATTTTGAGCAGCATGGGCGTTAGGATTATAAGAATATTTTTGGATAACACCTTTAGAAGGTGGTCGTATAATGGGTTCAGCACTAGGCCTTTCAATCTCAAGAGGACCAGAGGTAGGTGGAGGAGGAGGACCATCAACGATCTCTTTCCCGACTGCCTAGTGTGATCCAGCATAATATTTTGACCGAGTAGTGATGGAAATGGGTGTAGAACCATTCATCATGAACTCTTGAGAGCCAAACAGTGCAGATGGCGCAGGTTGCTTGACCATCTGTGTTTGCTGATATGGAAAAGGTTCTTTGAGGATAGCCGAAGTTCCCTTAGTGCCTTTAATAAATTTACTAACTTCGGCTCGTCTAGGACAGTCCTTAGTGTAGTGTTTTTCATCACAAATCAGATAGGGATACTTTAGCTTGTGCTGTGAACCATCATCAGCATGAGATTTAGATGAATCTGGTTTTGGAGCATCAAATTTGGCCTTGCTTTTTCCCTTCTTTTTCACCTTATATGTATTATCCACAAGATTGGATTGAACGGCGTTGACCTCCGAGGTTTTACTAGAATCCGGGGTAGGATGAGAAGCAGAATCATTGGAATAATTTGATTTTTTCTTCCCAGTGTTGGAAGAGGGAGACTTACGTGAAGTCTGAGATAAAAAACCATTAACAATGTCGACGGATGGGGTGGCCGGTGCTTTAGAAGTCCTAGGTCATGGGGTGTCAATTAATATATCATACAAAATGCCCGATTGAGAGTACACTAAATCAAGGTACCGGGCACGAATGATGGCCTGTTACTCAGTAACACATGCCCCCATGGCTATGTCATTTGCAATATGATTTACAAAAGAGGTAGTGAACTAGTGGGTAAGAAGTTGATCAGGGATTTTGAATTTGATCAAACGATGAGGACGTCTCCATTCATGAATGTGGTCTGAGATATGGGTAGCCCGGTCATTTTTCAAGGATTTTAGGAGATGCGTCCCAACTTCATAATGAATCAGTAACTAGAAATGAGTAAGGAACGCCATAGCAAGAGATTTGAAATCTTGAAAGATACCGTGAGACAGCTCGATGTACCACTTAGCAGTAGCTCCAGTGAGAGTTCGCTGGAAAAGACGGAGTCGAATAGAGTCATCTACCCAAGAATTTGAGGAACACCATAAATGGTATGTCATGACATGTTCTTGGGGGTATTCTCTAGACTTTCCCTCAAACTTGGGACAATCACCAGGAACCATGGTCGGAACTGGAGGCGAATACGGATTACGGAGGATTGGATCATTTGTTATTTTGGACACATCCGGTAATTCCAACATGGCGAGAAAAGGTAATTGATGGTTGAAAGGAATAGCAGGTCCTCGATAAGGAACTTTACCCACATTCCATTCCTGTTGAGTGTAACTCTTCCCCCATTGGTTCTATTCCAAAGGATTCGGACCATAAGGGGTATAAGCTGGATAGTTTGGTTGATATGGTGGCTGAGGACCAGGATATGGGGGTTGAGGATACTGATTCTGAGTATATGAGGGTCCCGATTGAGCAGCATAAATATTTTTCTGTGGAATGTAAGTATGGCCTAGTGGTTGAGGGTAATAAGTATAACCTTGAGGCACATTATATACGGGTCGATATTGACCTCAAGGGTAATAAGTTCCTTGGGGTCGAACGGGTTGCTGATAAGTAGGGCCCTACTGAGCTAGATAAATTGGGCATGTAGGTTGACCTGATTGCAGTGTAGAGTAGATTTGTGGCTGAGCAGGGTGAACTGTATGTGTAGGTTGTCCCTACTGAGCAGGTTGACCTAACTGATGAGGGCCACTAGGTTGTCCCTACGGAGCATGTTGGCTTGATGGCTTTGATGGGCCATGTTGTGCCTGATGAATAGGTTGACTTGGAGTAGGGCCATAAGATGGCCCTGGCTGTGATGGGCTAAGTTGTACTTGATGAATAGGTTGACCTGGAGTAGGACCATAAGATGGCCCTAGCTGTGTGAAATTTGGACCAATTAGAAAGTATGGTTGTTTTGGTTGCACAAAAGGTTTCCCTTGAGATGGATAAATCTACCCTCTAGGACCGTATGAAGGTCCTGGTTGATATATTAGTTGCCTGGCAGGTCCTTTGGGTTGCCGAGGTTGGATCACAGGCTGACCTTGTAAAGGTTGGCCTTGTGGAATGTAAGATTGTCCTTGCGGAGCATAAAATAATCCTTGATGGACCAAAGGTTGTCCCTGAAAGGGTTGTCCTTTCGGGTCATAAGCATACCCTTGCTAGACCGAAGGTTGTCCCTAAAAGGTGTTTCCTTATGGGTCGTAAGCATACCCTTGCTGGACCAAAGGTTGTCCTTGAAAGGGTTTTCCTTGTTGGTTAGAAATTTGCACAGGCAAGGTAGGTCTAAAACCGGAAAGGAACTGATAAGCTTCCAAAGCAGGTGAATAGATAGGGTTTTCGTACTCATCATAATGAAACAAAAGTGAATAAATGGGGTTACTAATTGCGTCATAATGAGAAAGATAAGGCTCACTAGAATCCTAAGGGGACTGGTAAGTCTATGAGCTCTGTTGCTGAATAGCCAGCTGATACTCCTCCAAAGAAAGGTCGTCAAGAATCACCATGGAAATTGAAGTCTCTACAGAAGGTGAAGCCCCAAATGACTGAGTGGTGACAACCGGTGCTGATGTAGCCACGCAGACAGTAGGTCTAGTTGGGACAGACGTAAAAAAAGGTGTTGACGAGATAGGTGTCGTTGGTGGCATCCCTAATGATGGGAGGACCGGACCCCTTGATGGAGTTGATGCTGCCATGGAGGCAATACCAGCCATAATTTGAACCAAAGACCTATATCCAGCTGGAAGTGACACCGATGATGAAGATTGAGAAGACTCTTGAGCGATGTTTTCTAGAAAAAGTTGGTATTCTTCATCAGAAACAGGAATCCCTTCACTACCAATAGGACCAAACGAGTCCATGTCTGAATCTTCCATGAGATCTTGTAAAAGACTACGAAGACTAGGAGGTATGATAGCAGCCAAAAATGGAAATCTCGATGTAAGAGGGGGAAAGTGTTCCCCGACCCCAAACCCAAAACAAGCATTTTGAAAGAGGCCAAGTGAACTCAACTAGTTCTCCAAAGGGGTACTTTGATGGGAGGATAGGCTACTGAATCTCGATATACCTAGAGGATTGGGAGGTTTCAGATGAATCATCCGAGAAAGGACTACCACTAGACAAAACCGATGGTTCCGCCACTATGACTGTAGCACACTGGAAAAGGAAAAAAGATCGAATACGAAGACTCTTGGATAAAAACCAAGGCAAATAAAGACAGACCAAGCGATCAAAATTTAATGGGCGTGTAATCGTAGGTAGTTTATTTTACCACATTGAAACCAAAATTTCATTATTTCATGTTTTAAGAGTCAAGAAACAAGCAAAATATGACTCTAGTCACTTTCAGTTTTAAGTGAGCATGAAAGGACAAGTGCTCGATGATATTTTCGAATTTATGGAGTCATTAAAGATCGAAAATGACTGCTCAGGTAGTCTAGGTAAAAGGGTGTACCAGGTTTCTGTGAACTACCATATACACCTTGGTAATCAAATTAAATAAGAATTGACCAAGGATTTGACGTATGTGCAGGTAGTCTCCCCAAATGTTGTGTTCGGTGTATCATAGTCACAAGGCAGCAAACTCGTCTTCTTACGGATAAAAGGATTGAAACCTAGAGGGGTATCCCTTTATATACTCGACGATACAGGGAGCACAAGTCCGTACTAGTGCTATCTGAACCCAGATGGCGAGCGACAGCCGCTAGGTTTAAAGACACCAGAATACGTCTCTAACTTAGACCACTAGATGTTTCTTTACGTTTCAATGTTGCCTTAGGTTAATTGAGTAAATTTTAAGTTGATCTTGTATTTATGTTTCAATTCCAAGGTCCTACCGAATGTTGGATCTCCAGAATCCCTAAATGCAAGCTACATGCCAAAAAATACCATTTCATTTGAAAAAAAGCTATCTACGAGAAGGTTAGGAGTTTTCAAGCGATATCAAATAATGAGAAAACACAGAAACATCCACTACAGTATCCGATGTAAGCTAATGGAAATGAGAAATATTTTCTAGAATTTCCAATGCTAGATATGTGAAAGACTTCCAATTTCACAATGTAAACAAGAATGCAAGCAATTTTTTTTAATTTTTCAATCTAATAGAGCAAACAGTGCACTAAATTACATGAAAAACAAACCAAAACACTAGTTCGAGAACGCTAATGCGAGAGTTGAAGCGAAACAATTTCAATCAACCCATGACAAACATAACAAAACTAAAACCAATATTGCAATATCTCAAATTGAAGAAAGATTTCAAAATAGACCCATACAAGTAGTGTGATCTATGCCTGGAGTGATAAGAAGAAAAATTGAACGAAAGGTTCAAGAATCATTCAACCATTGCAATCACTCAAACGGATCAAGGGAGCTGAATGCAACCAAACCAGGAAAGAATTTGACTGCGAAACAAAAGGCTCAAACTCCTACAAGAGGCTCAACATACCAAAGCGCTTAAAAACCCTAAGGCTGTGATGCTAATAGGAAACATATAGAAAACTGAAGGAAGGAAGCTTATCACAATCAAAAACAATCCCAAAGCACTCAAGATATACCTAAAAGTAACCCAGAAGCACAAGTACTAACCAAAAATCTTCAAAACAAAGAAAACCCTAAAACCTACAGGGGTCGGCGTGGCTGTTTGGTTGTAATCAGCACCAAACAGGGGATGGCATAGGTGCAACACTAGAAACTAGCGCCAATCGGTGCATGTGTCTAAACAGGAAACGCATCAAGCCAGTTCACTCAGGAAAAAGGGAAAATTTTGAAAAACAGAGGTCATATTTGATCCTCTAGGGCTGAACAAGGGTCTTAGGCTTAGCAGAATAATCATAAAAGTAATTACAAGGAAGCAAAGACCAAAAATAACACCTAATGGGTGAAAGACAAATTTGCACTGATCCCCAGCAGAGTCACCAATTTGTTGGTGAGGTAAAACCCCTCTGCGGACAGAGGGGATCCCACTAGCCCTATAGTGGGTCTAGCCACAAACAAGACAATCTATAATATTGATTCCTAGTTAACGAATGGACAAAAATTCGATAGATGACTTACTGTAGGTCCTATGTTGTTGTTGTCATCGAAAAGAGTGGTTCTCTCCTCACTCCTGGTTTGACAGATCACGATCCGATCACTTTCACGCTCGGACACCTTCACACACACAAGAAACAATGAAAATATACAACATACTAATTCACATTCGTAACTATCAGTCAGTCGAAGAGGACTAAATCAATTTCATTACATAAACAACATAACACAACGATGGAACCAATACCATAGTCAAGTATATTAATAAATGAAAGGAAGAGTACAACCAAGCTTCGACATTGCGGTCTCCTCAAACAAGGTTCAAGCGGAGCACGTCTCAGAAAGGCTCATCGAGAATTCATACGGGACTCTCTCTACGGAGTTCTCCTTGGTTCTACCTTCTCGAAAGCAATTACTCACCTATAGTATTCTTCTCCAAGTTCAGCTCCTTGGCTATATGTTCAACTAGCTTTCATAAATGGAGAAGGCTTGTTTATATAGAGGGAGATGGAGAGGTTAAGATCCCTATAATTATGGAAGGGAGGCTTATCTCTAAGGAGTGCTCCATGGGAGGTGAAAACCACTACCTAAAGATAGAGATCTGTGGCTAATCAACTTAACCACTTCTAGTGACTCATCCCTGAGGTGGTTAGAAGGAAACTTCCACCTCTAATTTTTTTAAAAAATTCCTAAAACATCTTGGCGCATGGGTTGCACTGAGACATAGTACCAGGTGGCGTGGGCTCTAGTGCAAATCTTCCACATCGGTGCGAGGGGTGAACTGGCCATCCTTGCCAAGGCCAAAACATAGGTTTTGTGTGATTTTTTGAGGGAATGTCCAACATGAGAAATAATGTCCTTATGCAGAAGGATGCAAAGAAGGTGTTTTCAAAGTATGACACTGTTCACAAATCATGGAAATGACCCTCCAATATATGAGACGAGGGATTGCAGGGACGGTGAAAAAATGTTGTGTAACAACTAGTCCATGACAACGATGTATATTTGGTCAAAGTTGACCCAGTCAAGGTGTTCCAACCCCTTTTCACACCTAAGGGTGCTCAATTAAGCTGATAAGATGTCTTCTTTTCACATTGGAATTGATTTTAATCATTATTAAGGAGATTTATGGATCTCCATTATCCTCTTATTCATTAAACAGGAAAGAAAAAAAAAATAGTATTCCAACTAGCTCATGGCTAATTGGGAATATTACAGTCCTCCCCTCCCAAATGCTGCTTGTCCTCAAGAAACTGACAAGGTGAGTATTGAAACTCTTCTCCTCCATCATTGGTGACACCATCATGTGATAATATTCCTTCATAAGCTAAGTGTCTCCCAATCCATCCCTCTATGAAATGCTCCTCCAAAGTTCTCATGAGATGAAAATGACTCAACCCACAAGGAAGAAATAGATCCAATGAAATAATCATGGTTCACCCAATGTTCTCCTTGAAAAATGTAGCATAATGAACATGGAGAATCTCTCTCCCAATGGGCACATACAATCCTCCCATCCTACCTCCAATCATTCCCATAAAAAAAATAATTACATCATCAATGTATGGGATTAAAACCAAGTATATGCAAACAAAAATATGCATAAATGGAGGTGGGTCATAGTCCCACATGTGGAACCAGCGCAATATATCTCCTAAAATCATAAGATAATGGTATAGTAATTGGTTTCCCCACCACTTACTTACTTCCCAAGTCTTCTCACAAGTTCTAAAAAGGTGAGAAATGTTTGGTGCCTTTGGAGTGCACCCACAGTGATGCAACATCTCCCTATATCCTCCAAGGGAAATGTTTATGGCCCAAAGTTGGCCATGAATTTTATATGGAAGAATGCTCCTCCTTGGATCAATAGCCTGCATATACATGGTAAAGGAATGCAAATATTCATCAAATGAAACATCATGTACATAAGCATGTTCCTTACCAAAATTTCTTCTCATACAAATGGAGTGGTCCATAGATAGATTCCCTCTCATTCCAAAAGAGGAAAGAGGTGGTTGTGATAAATCCTTCATTGATTTATGCATCTCCCCCATCTCCACATGGTCCATGCATCTTTTCAAATGTTGATATATCTCCTCTTCAAGGCCTTCCCATGTGTATCTATCCATGATAGTGTTGTAGGCTCTCATGGAATAAGTATGGCCGAAGAGAAAATATTCATGTGCTATTTTTAGCAACTTCTCCTTGAGCTTGGAAGCTCTAGATAAGAAGACCCTACCATGATAATAGATGACTTCATCTGGACTAAATAGCCATCCTCTTAAATTTGTTCATAAAGTATCATACTGGTGAAAATATCCTTGGAATAATCCACCAACAGTTGGGATTTCCAATATGGATCTATCCTCCATAGTGATATCACTGATGATCTATCACAAAGAACATATGTCATATGGTTGCCCTTCTCTTTGACATCTCCCATGCCAAAGGTACATATTGGAAGGCTTTTATACTTCGCATGCTTTTCCTCCCATAGCGCAGAATCTGAAATGAGAGTGGGTAATGATTATGTTGGGATAATTTCTCCCTCCTCCTTGAGTCTACCCAAGACTTTCATCTCCGTATCAAGGCCTCCTAATGCCCCCATTCCTCCTAGATATATGAATGGTGCATCATGATGTGAGACATGTCTCACCAAATATGAATCAGGTGGCCTCCCTGATGGTTTACCAAAAAATAATGATGTCTCATGGGTCAACCTCATATGCATAATGGATGGGACTACCATATCCTTTCTTCCACTGCGCAAATCCCACTCACTTTTTTGTGTGGAAGTTTTATGATAATTGGGTACCACTCTCATTGATGCAAGAGTCCCTCTAATTGGAGCATTTGCTCCATCCTCACCTCCTAGTGGTGGTGGATCATCTCCTGCTATTCCAACACTGTGACCCCTTTCTTCTTCTTCTTCTTCCTCCTCCTCATCATATGAGAAGACCTCTATATAGTCTGCCTTTCCTGCTGCACATCTATGTCCGAGTGCCCATGATTCTTGGTATGTGAAGAAAAGCTTCCTTCTCCTCAAATATCTTCAAACATCATCACTAAGAGATTTCTTATTTTGGCTCTCCTTTGAAAGAGGAGACTTCTCATCTTTTCCCTTTAATGGAAAAGAGGGCTTATGCTGAAATGTTACCTTTGCTTTTGGCAAGGCATCTTGTAGATATCTAGCCCTTTAAATGGAATCTTGAAGGGTAGTGGGCTTCGTAGACTTAACCAACCCATGAATAGGTTCTTCTAACCCATCAACAAACATATAAACCCTTCTTGTTGTAGATAAATCAGGAACCATAGCAGAAAGTCTTAGAAATATAGAAATGTAAGTTTCTGGATTACCTAATTGTTTGAGCTTTTCCAGCCCCATGAATGGTGCCTCAGGATCTCTTCTATCAAACCTCTCCACCAGCCTCGTTGTGAACTCTGAATATGTAGTCACATTGTCATGACCCAATGTATACAAGCCATGGAACCAACAATCATGTGCTTCACCCTCAAGGTGCAGCGCTACTATCTTAATGGCCTCCATCTCCGATACTTTTTTCAACTGGAAGTAGATGTCAAGCTTCTCTACCCATGATTTGGTAGTGCATTTAGATGACATATTAAAGTTGGGTAAGAAAAATATGCCCATAGTGCAGTGTAGATCATGATTCTGAATGAATCCTCCACCTCTATTGTGATGCCCGGGTCTCCTATTGTCCTTGATCTGACAAAATTCTTGAAAAATAAAGTGGTCCTTGAATCTCTGAGATTGAGACTCATACTCCATCAAATAGTCTTCAAGATTTTCTTGTTCTTGAAACCCTTCATTTCCCGCTGCTAATAACGTACACATTATAGAGTTTTGGGAAACTTGTTGCTACTTCACTAGTTGATCACTCCAGTGATGAGAAATGTTAGGGCCTTCACCATGTTGAAATACTTTAGGGGATTCCTTGTATCTATCCATCCTCATCTCCTTTATTTCTCTAGCAATGTCTTGTATATATTTGAGAAGAATCTTAGGAAACTCTTTCTCTTCATCTTCTCTTGATAAAGGGGTCTTACCCTTATCTTCTTTATCATTTGTATAATCAAACTTACGATGTCTTCTTTTGATATATCTCTTTGCTCTATCTGTGAGAGGATCTCCTTCTTTTGATGACATATTGGATTTTCAAGATGCACATGTTGTGCCAAGATTATGCTCTGATACCACTGTAATATTCCCAAATGGGAAAAGAAGGAATATAGTGAAAAACCATGGAAATAGTAGTGTAAACATTTATAAAAACATGAAGCCAATATGGAGACCTTCCATTCATTATAAAAACAACAAAATAGTACAAAATAATGGGCCACAAAATGTACAACGAGATATAACAAGTCGACAAAACCCTCAATGAGAGGTGTTGTGTAATGTTCCAAATTTGAAACTCTGCAATGAATAAGCTATATAATGGCCCTGTTATGATGAAAAATATTAAAATATACAGAATAAACACATAGACATCATTTTTAGTTACAGCAGCAACTTTTATTTCATTTCATGATCTAGAAAGTGGGGAAAAAGGGGATTTTATGCCCTAAAAAGGTTATTTTCAGAAATGAGCGGAACAATAAGCAGGGGAAATGGTTGGATATGATACCTTAGGCCATGAGGGACATATTCTCCACATTTCAGCTCCAACTAATGTTCCTAGCTATGTTAACAACTCCTCCTTTCCCGACTAGGCTAGAAAACCCTGATTTCCCATGAGTTTACTAAACTGAAATTTCTAAATATAGTGAGAGTGTAATTCCCATGAGAGATTCTAAATAAAATAAAGAAATAAGTATGATATACAACTTATATTAATCACATGGAAAATAAATGGAGGTTTAATCACTTATACAGTAGAAACAAGGCTCCTGGCAAGATTTCCGGCAAAATGCATGTACAAGAAACACTGCCAAAAATAACGCATTTTACTGCAACATTGTATTAAAAATGACTGAATATGACATATAAATGCTGAATAATACATATAATGGCCTTATTCCTTCTTATTGGAGCTCCCAGAGGAAAATAAGCACCTCCTCCTAAAAAACTAGCACAAAATCAAAGGGTGTAGTTTTGCTGCTGCTGCCCCTGCATCAAGGACGCAGTTTCTGAAGATGACTGCGCTGTATCTTAATGTAGCTGAATGGACTCAAGCCAAAATACAGAAATGAAGCTCTAATCCTTCCATATTGATCCCTTAATCAAGCTGATCTAAAGAGAGGATGGAATTCCCACACGGGAATTCTTTGCACTAAGCAGTGCAGCAACTCAGGCTAAATATTTGAAGCATGCAAGTGGTATCAAGACAAAAATAGCTGAACACATGAATGAATATTCTTTGATGCTATACCTTAATTTTATCTTTGGTGAGCCTCTTCACCCCGAACCCCACATAATGTTGAGGTGACTTCTTCATGAAGCTTCCTCTTTCAAAATTACGCTGCCCTAGCTTGCTTCCCTCCTCTTGTGGCTGCGTTGTTGACTTGGTCAACTTATCCACCTTCAATGCCTCTTTTCACACTAGAGATATTCAATCTATTTTACTTATGTGTCTTAGGTTTATCCTTGTTCACATTGAACCATTTTTCTTAGGTGACTTCTTCCTCCTCAAGAATGCATGTTGACTTAGTCAAACTTGACTATGTCCTCATCTATTTGGCCCATGTTCACACTTGTAAGTGTAAATTTCAGCTCCTAAAGTGGTTCCCTTCCTTATTAAGGTGGAAATTATTCATATTTTTATTTTTCATGGGCCTCCTTACCCATTTATTCCTTTCCTAAGTGAAAGTAGCAAAAATCTAATGTTCCAATTTTCTTGTTGCAAAATTGTGAACATTACAGTCCCCCTCCCAAATGTTGCTTGTCCTCAAGAAACTGCAAGAGTAGGACTGAAGAGCACCCTATTCTCCCCCACAGAAACCTCATAAGATTAAATCCTCCAAGGATAAAGGTTCTGCATCATCAATGTATCTCCAAGTTTCCCCTCCAAAGTGTGCAAGCCATATTTTGGGAAGCATCCTAAATAGCTAACGCTGTGTGACAATGAAACATCCATGGAAGAAACAATGGGCTGTTTTTAGGTCCTCTTGAAGCATGAGGGCTGATATAGATTTGGATTCATCATCCCCATTTGAATCTCTCCTCCCCAAGCTATCAACCAAACAAAATGAGTTACCCTCCAGGATGGCAACTCATGAAGAATCTCTTCCACCTTGAGCTCATGTAAAGAAGGTGGGCTGCATGGCTGACTATGTGGAGTCAAAATGTACATCTCTTGTTTTTTTTCTCTCCACATATGATATATATGGGGATTATGATGATATATGGCTGAAATATAATAGTCTTCAAGGAAGACCCAAGCCACCCCATCAAATCCAACACCCATGAGGTGTCTCCTCAAACCTCCCAAATGAGTCCTCTCATTTGAAGGCAAGGTGTATAGTATGGCAACCAAGGTTTTCCCATTGTTCTTTCTAAAATATGCAGCCTTTGTAATGTGAAGAACTATCTTTCCATTGGGCCTCTTCAACTCTTGTGTCACTCCTCCAAAGGTGCCTCCTACAATCAATGTTTTAACAGCATAACATGGAAGCATAAACATATGAAAACAAGGAGGTAGAACATAGTCCCAAACATGGAACCAACGCAAGGTATTATTTTCCTGCCTCAATACATAATGCAAAAAGTGTCTTTTCAGCCACTTGTTTTCTACCACATCCATTTTACAAAATACAATCATGAAAGCATAACTTGGTGCCAACGATGCACACCGAAAACCATGTGTCTTTCCCCCACAATCCACAAATAGAATGGCCATCATAAACACTGCAAGTGGCCTCAAGTACATAAAAATATAATATGCAAGAAGGAAAAAACATTCTTGGTATGATATGTTTTTCATATAGATAAGGAAGTGTAAAATACAAAACAAAATTTTACCTCCTCCCTCATGTACTTCGGTCATTGAGCTGAAATGGCTCAAGTGCTTATTCTCCCTTGCTGCAAGTGAGTAGGGAAGTGGTTGTGCCAACCTTTTCTTCATCTTCTGGGTTGTGCATCTCTCCATATGTTGATATACATTCAATTGAATGCCCTCCCAAGTGAACTCCTCCAATGAGGGATGGTATGCATAAAAATGCATGGAAGGAAAGTCCACAAATGCTGCATGTAGATATTTTTCCTTGTGCTTGTGAATCCAAGCCAAGAAGGTCAAAACATAGTAAGGGATACTCTCATCCATTAATTTCTCATGCCCATCTTCTACATGCCTCCAAGGTGTATTACTTGTTAAGTAGTCTTGAGAACACTCTAGCAAGCAATCCAAGCTCCCAAGTGACAACACTGTTAGCCTTTGGAGTAGAACCACTGTCAACTCAAAGCTCAATTCTTTGACATAGATTGTGTCAAAGATTCTTCCCACAATGTTGTTGTGTATGTATAGATTCTCCCAATATGGAGATGCTAATCTTTTCACTATTCTAGTGCCATCCCTTACTCCTGCAGCATCATGCCAAGTGTGACAGAAAATATGCCCTTGCTCTCTCCCAATCCTCCAAAGCAACAAATGACTTTGCTGCCTCACCATACCTCCATCATACAACCTATGTGGTGAAAAAAAAATGATATCATCATCATAATGCATCCACACTCCTTGCTGCCCCATGATGAAAATATCTTGCCAATCTTCCTTCCTCTTCTCACCCCATGGAAAAGGATGTGTCATAGGTTGACCAAACTCTCTCAAGAGTAGCCAACACAACATTACCTCTTGCTGCCCATTGTGATATAATTTCAAGTAGTTTACAAGCCTCTTTCCTCCCATCCACATCCACTCAACTCCTTGTGGATGCTTCTCATCATTCCGCATCTTGGTATTTCTCCAATGATATCTACCATCCTCCACAAACCATTTCTTTTCTTTGCCTCTCATGAAGTGTTGAAAGGCCTCTCCCTAGAGATCTCTTAGAGAATATCTCATGTCTTCAATCATCTTGAATCCATAATGATCCAGGTGTGAAGAAGGAAAAACCCTCTTACTATTATTTCTTGACAACGCTGTATAACTCCTCCATGGTGTACAACTTGTCTCATATCCTGACTCAAGGATGTTCATGACTCCCCCCAAAATATCACACTTCAACCTCAAGGGTTGAGTGCAACTCAACAAAGGTCCAAGAGGATGATGGTTCATTTGTTTCTTGAACCATTCAAGTCTGCACAACGTAGTACAATATTTTTTCTCTTCCCCAGCAACAATGTTTGATCTTGGGCCATATGAAAACATATTTCCACAAATTTCAGAGAGATTTGTTGCAATAAGTAAAAGTGGAAATCTTCCCATACCTTGGTGAGATGTGGGAACCTCTTGTAGAGCTGCAAAGGCTCCTCCTTCCAATGTAATGGCTGCCCCAACTACTGATGTAGGAAGCTGCTCTTCCAAGGCTGTGATAATGCTGGTACTTGTCTCTTCCCATGGTGGTGTGGACCCTCTCTCCTCTGATCTCTCTTCATCAAAAGTTCTGATCAGCTCTTGAGTGAACTCAGAAAATGAAGTCACCCTTGTGTGGTTTAAGTGACTGCACCACCAAGCATTGGATTTACCCTCCAGGTGTAGTGCTTCAACTTCTACTGCTTCCTTCTCTACCAATGGATGAAGTAATAAAAAATCCTCAAGATTTCTTTCCCAAGCCCTTGCTATAGTTGACCCATCAAATTTTGACAACAAAAATCTATTGTCTTTAATTTCCCTTTGGCTGTAGGGTCTTTCCTCTTCTCTCAGTTGAATAAAATAAGGAAAATCTAGGGTCTTTTTGAAAGCCCTAGGTTGGAACTTGTATTCTACCAAATATCCACTTAGGATTTCATGTTCTAAGTGGTCTCCTTTCCTTTTTCCTCCTCTATGAGAACATGAAGTGCATGCATCTTTTTCTGCCTCTTGAAACCTAGAGGTTTCACTGTAGCTCTCTCCTCCTTGAAACCCTTTTGGAGTTTCAATGCATTTCTCTGATTCTTTCTTCTTGGATCTGAAAATGGATGAGAGTAATCTCATCCTCTTCATCTTATCCTTCTGAAATCGAACTCACAAGCTGAGCACTGTAAAGTTCCTTTCTCAGGAATATCAAAATTATATTCCAGAGATTGACTGTAGGGGAATTTATTGGATATGTCACCTTTGAGAAAAGGATGAGATCGAGAGGCTACCTATATATTTTTAAACATTCATCCTTCAGGGATTCAGCACTTTGGCTTGAAGCCATAGGCTGAGCCAAAGATCATGCTTCGATGCCACTGTAATGTTCCAAATTTGAAACTATGCAATGAATAAGATATATAACGGCCTTGTTATGATTAATAAGCTTAAAATATATAGAATAAACACATAGAAATCATTTTTAGTTACAGAAAAAACTTGTATTTCATTTCATGATCCGGAAAGTGGGAAAAAAGGGGATTTTATGCCCTAAAAAGGTGATTTTCATAAATAAGCGTAACAATAATCAGGGGAAACGGTTGGATATGATATCTTAGGTAATGAGGGACCTATTATCAGAATTTCATCTCAAAATAATGTTCCTAGCTATGTTAACGAGCTCCTCCTTTCCCGACTAGGCTAGAAAACCCTGATTTCCCATGACTTTACTAAACTGAAATTTATGAATATAGTGAGAGCATAATTCCCATGAATTTTTCTAAATAAAATGAAGAAAAAGGTATGATATACAACTTATATTAATCAAATAGCAAATAAATGGAGGTTTAATCACTTATACAGTAGAAACAAGGCTCCCGACAAGATTTCCGGCAAAATGCATGTACAAGAAATACTGCAGAAAATAACGCAGTTTACTGCAAAAATGTATTAAAAATGACTGAATATGACATATAAATGCTCAATAATACAGATAATTTCCTTATGCCTTCTTATTGGAGCTCCCAGAGGGAAATAAGCACCTCCTCCTCAAAAACTAGCACAAACTCAAAGGGTGCAGTTTTGCTGTTGCTGCCCCTGCATCAAGGACATAGTTTCTGAAGATGACTGCACTGTAGCTGAATGGAATAAATCCAAAATATGGAAATTAATCTCTAATCCTTCCCTCTTTATCCCTTAAGCAAGCTGATCTAAAGAGAGGATGGAATTCTCGCACGGGAATTCTTTGCACTAAGCAGTGCAGAAACTCCGGCTAAACAGTTAAGGCATGCAAATGGTCTCAAGACCAAAATATCTGAACAAATGAATGAATATCCTTTGATGCTATAACTTCATTTTATCTTTGGTGAGCCTCTTCACCCCGGACCCCACATAATGTTGAGGTGACTTCTTCATGAAGCTTCCTCTTTCAAAACTGCGCTTCCCTAGCTTGCTTCCCTCCTCTTGTGGCTACGTTGTTGACTTGGTCAACTTATCCACCTCCAATGCCTCTTTTCACGCTATATATCTTCAATCTATTTTACTTATGTGTCTTATGATGATCCTTTTTGACATTGAACTGGTTTTCTTAGGTGATTTCTTCCTCCTTAAGAATGCATGTTGACTTAGTCAAACTTGACTATGTTCTCATCTATTTGGCCCATGTTCACACTTTTAAGTGTAAATTTCAGCTCCTGAAGTGGTCCCCTTCCTTATTAAGGTGGAAATTATTCATATTTTTATTTTTCATGGGCCTCCTAACCCATTTATTCCTTTCCTAAGTGAAAGTAGCAAAAATCTAATGTTCCAATTTTCTTGTTGCAAAATTGGGAACATTACATGCTGCTACTATATCAAAATGCTAGAAACACTACTACAACTTAGTTTTAAAAGAAATGCTACAGAAAATGAGTACACAAAAGATGTGGGCTGATATGTGTCATAATAGATACAAAAATAAATATCCGGGCTCTATAAAACCTCTAGAAAAAAACCCAAAAGGGTCTCCGGGGAAAAAACCCAATAATGAAAAGTGAGTTGCAGCCCTATGGCTGAAAGTATGGTGCAACAAACAGATTTGGAAAGTGTGGATGATCTAATATAACAAATAATGTAGCCTCCCCTCAAGTGATAAAGCTTTCTAACCTCCTCCTCCCAAATTAATCTTCAGAAATTGTGTAATTCCTGAAAGTATGTGTTCTTCAGAGTGTGGAAATGTTGTGGCACCAATGCCTGATGATGAGTGGTAGCTCAGAATTACATTCCCAAAGTAAGCCCACAAGTATTCCGTAGGTAAGGGTGGGATTCCCACTCGGGAACACCCTTTGCTAAACAAAACTGCAGACTTAACTAAATAGCATAAGAATGCATGGAATGTCAAATGAAAATTCTAGATCTAAACATATCTCCAAAAGAATAATCAAAATCATACCACTGTAATATTCCCAATTAGCCATGATCTAGTTGGAATATTAAATTTTTCTTTTTCTTTTTATTTAGTGAATAAGAGGATAATGGAGATCCATAAATATTCTTAAATAATGAATAAATCGATGCCAATGTGAAAATAAGGCATCTTGGCAGCTTAATTGAGCACCCTTAGGTGTGAAAAGGGGTTGGAACACCTTGACTGGGTCAAATTTGACCAAATCAACAGTGTTTTCATGGAGGAGTGGCATTCAATGAGGGACATCGTAGTTTTAGATGGAAACACATTGTATGGAAGTAGTGTCATTAATGGATGGTTCTTAGGGTTTGGAAGCTCATTTCTTATAAAAGGAAGAGGATGGCAGCCATATTCATTATGTATTGGTTATTATATTTTTGAATATATGGTATGTTTAGACATATAGATTTCTTTTGCTATTTAGCTAAGATTGCAAGTGTTGTTTAGCACTAGGTGTTCTTGGTCGGGAATCCCACCTCTTTCCTTGACAGGCCTCATAGAAGGGTTTTTTACTACATTCCACTGTCAAGAATTTGGCCAAGACTTCAACCTTAATGTACAATGCATTTCCTATTGAGGGTTGAGTTGTATTGCAGGGTAGAAGTTGTGGAGGTTGATTTGGGATATTTCTGAGCTAGATCTCATTGGAGGAAGGTTCCTTTCCCTTCGGAGGCTAGAAAAGAAGTCCCTGGAGCTTATTTGACATATTTGGCATCAGGCCATAGTATATTTATCCTCTACAACACAATATTAGTCTAGATCTACGTTATTTGAGGGAGGAGTTGCAGGGGTTTTTGCAGTAGGTGATTTGGAGGGTGATTTCTTCAGTGAAGGGGTCAACGTTTTATCTAAAGGATCCATTAGAGGAGAGCACATTCATTTTCATATCATCTTTGGCCATTTTCTCTTCAGTCATTTGTTGCAGCATACTTTCATCCATAAGACTGCAACTCATATTGTATTATTGGATGTTTTCCCGGAGACCCTTTTGGGGTTCCTTTATGGAGGTTATAAGAGCCCAGATCTTCATTTTTGTATCTATTATGGCATATATCAGCCCCATATCTTTTGTGTACTCATTTTCTATAGAAGTTCTTTTAAAACTGCATTGTAGTAGTGTCTCCATTTTTGTATCTATTGTGGCATATATCAGCCCCATATTTTTTGTGTACTCATTTGCTATAGAAGTTCTTTTAAAACTGCGTTGTAGAAGTTCTTATAGACGGATTTCTTTATTGGAGGCTTGTTCTGTCTTGTTATTTACTTTTTGGCCCATTATTTTGTACTATTTTTCTATTGTTATAATGAATGGAAGGTCTCCATATTGGCCTCTTGCTTTTATATGATGTTTAACACTGCTATTCCAACATTTTACACTATTCCTTCTTTTCCCATTTGGGAATATTACATAACTGAAATGATGATGACAACCTCTAAATGATTATACACTCATCTTATTTGATGACATGAACCAACATTTTAAATTTTGGAAAGAGTGGAAACAGTCCTAAACCTAATGCGAAGTGACCAAATTTTTGCTTGAAGACTTATTGAAATGACAAAATTTTGATTTAGGTACCCTGTCAAGACATGATAAGAGTCCATTTGATCACTAGTGACAGGATGCAAAGGCTGACACTAAAATTGGCTCTAGCTGGAGATGGAAACTCCTTGAAGGTGTCAAGAACACTATATACCAAGTAGCCTAACCATTGGGCATGGAGTCAAAAGCTAAAGACTAGACTAAATAGTGAAAAATCAACATAATAAACTGACTCATAGTGGATTGACTTGAAATTGAATAAAATTTTGAAAACAACAGCAAATCAATGGAACTTTAGGGCCTTCACCCTGGGCTCCAAGCTCCGATGATTCTCCACTTCACACTTTTTAGAAAACTTAAACTAAAATGTACAATGGAATTGGGAAATTTTCAGAAATCTGAATCAAAAAAGGTAATGCTTAAGGATCCTACCATTGACTGGGCCTCCTAAGAAATCTTCTCCATTGATTTCTTCCAATAGTAAAGCATGTTGTCCGTGAGAGGCTGAAATATTGTATGGTCCTTTCCACAAGTTCTCAAACTTATCGTGCTTACCTTTTTCCTTTTTACTATCATCCCAACGAAGGACCACATCTCCAATCTTGAAATCGTCTACCTTTGTCTTGCGGTCATATACCTTCTTTATCTTCTCATGAAGCTTTGAGGTGTTCTGGAAGACCTCGTCTCTTTTTTTCTGAAGATGGATCACTTGATTGATCTAGTGCTGCACATCATTCTCTTCACTACCTACTTCTTGTAACAACTTCATAATAGGGATTACAAGTGATGTTGGAAAAACAATATCTACTCCATATACCAACTGAAAATGAGACATTCCTATTGATTTCTTATTACTCACCCTGTTCGCCCACAAAAAATTAACAAGATTTTTATTCCAGTTCTTCTTGTTTGTCTCCAACATCTTACTTATTATATTAATCAAATATTTATTAGAATATTTTTCCTTTTCTTTGACTTGAATGTAGCTTCATTGTCTGTAATGATCTTATGAGGACAGCCAAAATGAGACAAAATGTTAGTCTCCAAAAACCGAATTATAACTAAATTTGTAGCTTTCCTTGTTGGGATCGCTTCGATCCATTTGGTGGAGTAGTCGATAGCTGTTAAGATCCATTTATGTTGTGCAAATGATGCAGTGTGAATTTCTTAGATAAATTCAAGGCCCCACTGCTGAAAAGGTTCTTGCACAGATATAGGCAACAAAGGTAACGTGAGAATATTACTTTTACCTTGAAATACCTGACACTCATGGCAGCTCATCACTTTTTTATATAAATTTGAAAAAAGAGTTGGAAAATAATATCCAGCCCTCAATACCTTATTTTTTGTGGTTTTAAAAAACATGTGACCTCCATAATCTCCCTTATGGAAATCATTCATTATCTCTTTGGCTTCATCTTCTACTAAATAGTTCAGCAAGACACCTCCCGGGTCTTTCCAATAAAGAGAAATGTCCAAAATGCATTATTTGGAAGCCTTCATCTTCAAATACCTACCCTTAATTTTAGACATGCCCAGAGGGGTATTAAGATGTTGAAGAACATATATGATGTCGGAATACCAAGGAGATGAAAGAAAAATATCAGATACATGTATGAGTGTGCCATCACTTTCTTCATCGAACAAAACTGAAATGAGGTTGATATAAAGAGGCCACATATTTTTCCAGAATCTGGCCAGAGCTAGCCAAAAAAGGTTGAAATTGTGCCTTCCTTAAGCCTGCCAAGTCACCAAGTCAACCCAAAAATTTGACTTCTCCTAACTTCTCCATACATACTCAGAATTGAGTGTTGTCTGTGCCGTTGGAATAAGAAAGACAAGATCTTGAACCCAAAACCTGGTTCGAGATCAATCCAAACACTTTGATTTTTGAGCTTTCACTGACACCCTTTATCATGTGTGTGTCTCTGGAGCCACCTAGATCAAGCTTTCCCTCCTCCATGGAAAAAAGACTCTTTTTCCTGCATTTCTGAAAGAAAATTCTCAAAAGAATTTTTTTCCTGCATTTATGAAATAAAATTCTCAAATGATAAAAATTTTCGTCATCAAAATGAGAGAAAATTGTCAAATCGTCAAGAGATACAACTAAGGGAACATCATTTTCATTTGCAAAGGCTATTTCCATCGCCCTCTAAAAGGTGGCCCCCACATTTTTTAGCATGAATGGAATTTTAGCATACTTGAATGTGCCCCAATGTGTGTTACACAACATTTTGTCACCGTCCCTGCAATCCCCATCCCAAACATTGGAGGACCATTTCAGTGACTTCTATGTATTTTCATACCTTGCAAAAAGTTTCATTGCATCCCTTGCCATGATAAGAAAATTTATTCTATTGAATATTCCTACAGCGGGCTCTCAAAAACATATGATTTTGGGTCATCGTTGGTAGGAAGTTATGGCCTCGTGCCCATAGAGAAATGATCACTAGGCCTTGTGCCCATTGGCGCTCTATCTCAGTGGATTGCCTGTGCTGATCTGTTTTTGGAATTTTTTTTAAAATAGAAGCGAAGTTTCCATTCACAACCACTTCATGAGCAAAATCAACATCATTTGTTCGAATAAATAACATCGAAGTCCTTCCTTTGGCTTCTTGTTTCCTACATTTGAGCAACTTCCTAAAGGACAAGGCCTCCCTTCCACCTTATGTGGGATCCCAAACAACCTCCTCCTCTCCTATAAATACATCCTTCTCAAATAGTTGCAACTAGCTGAACAGTCCTTACTATAGCTGGTGTGAGAGTAAAGCAGAGAGGAATCCATTTTCCAGAGAGAGTCTAGATCCATTGCTTCGCCAAGTCTAATCCCCGACAAATTCTTGAGATGCGTTTGACTGGACCCATTGAAAGAGGCTGCAGCATCAAGGATATTTTTGTTGTAAACTTCTTCTCTCTACTTATTAATACATGACTGGTTCTTTTGTTCCCGTTTTACATTTGATGTGTTTAATATTTTTCAATACGCTTGATTCTCCTTGAACAATTAAATAGTTATGAATGCAGGTATGTTTTCGTATGCTGTCACCATTCTATAATCCTTGTGAAGGTACACAGATATTGATGCTGAAGAACCATGACATGTGAATACAAAGATCAAGAGATCGCTGCCACAGGCTATGACAATTGTGTTGGAACAAAGGTAGGTCATATATCCCAACTCAGTTTCATTCATAAAATAGGAATCTGAAGGATTAGCATGTTCCCTTGTTGCTAGACCCACTCCAGGGCTAGAGGGATCACCTATGTACGGAGAGGGGATTTACCTGCACAACAATTTGGCGACTCCACTGGGGAACAATGTGTTTTTCGTCTCCCATTGTTCATCTAGTGTTTTTCTTGTCGAGTCGAATTTGGTCATTTCATCATTTTTTTGCTTTGTTTGACCTGTCTAACTATTTTAAGCCATCATGTTCAGTCCCAGAGTGTCAGATCTGACCTCTACTCAGTGGTTTTGTATTTTTCCCATGGTTTTCTAGCTTGGCGCTGCCTTTTCTTGAACAGTCGCATTGATTAGCACTTGTTATTTTTGTCACACGTGTGCTAACCTCTGTTTAGCGCGGATTATAGCTAAACATATGTGCCAAATAATGTAGGATTAAATTTTAGCCTTTTTCTGAGTTTTTCCAGTTTCTCTTGCCTCTGGGTTGGATTTTTATCTTGCAATTAGTCCATTGGGATTTTTTTGACTCTCTTGTCTTGTTCTTCTCAGTTTTTCGTCCTTAATCTTATTAGTGGATTTTTTCATCCTAGGGTTTCTAGGTGTCTCCTGCCACTTGTTTGACTCTCTCCTCACTGAGCCTTCTGAGTTGAGTTTGAGTCAGTTTGGTCTTAATCATTTCAGTTTCTTGGGTGATTGTTTTAGCTTTTCTTTCAGTTCTACGTGTCTTTGGTTTGTTGAATGATCACCTTTGTTTTCATTTAGCTCTCCATATATCACCGTGAGCATAGATTACGTTGCTCGTTGAATCGATTCGAAAACCCTCTTTTTCCTAAAAAGTGCATCTTTATTTTTTAGTGTCTTTGATGTTTGAATTGGATTGATCTTTAGTTGTAGATCGTTTCATTCGAATTGCTCAAAACTAGTGTCCATTTTTCTTTTTAGTGTAATGATGCATTTTTCTTCTCATTCATCTAAAAAGACAAAATTTGCATTATTTTTCTTAAATTGAAAATGAAAACATTCTTTTGCATTAGTAGCTTTTTTTGAACAAGGAAAGAGTTTTTTCGTTTTCTTCTTTGGTTGTCTTAGATGCATTAGTGAAATTATTCTTATGATTCAATTGATTGCTCCTTTGTCATAAACTACTATCCTTCTTGTTAGTATGAATCTGAATGACAAGCATACGAAAAAGGCTCACTTTAGCCATGCATAACAAACAACCCTAACAGAAAAGATGGTTGCAAATATATTTAGATCTGCAATTATTTGACCAAGATAAATGCTGCAAAATGTAGATCTATGCATTAAAATACATTAAGCATTAAATAAAATCAAGAGTTGCTTCATGCATCCAATAGACAAGACAAGATTGTTTTAAAGAATTTTTGTATTTTTTCACACCTGGGAAGGGAACATAGAAATATGTTACCAGTCCCCCTTAATGGGATGTGTCATTGTAAGTCCTCAACACTTCAGATCTAAAATCCCTCTCTCATTATGGTGTAGAAAACCCATACAAAAATAGAACTCAAAGAGAGCTCACAAGAAAAATGGTAGCAAAATATGACAATGATAGTGGATCAAAGTCAGACCAAAAGTATAGATCCAGAGTGAGCTTTAGGCAACAAAAGGTAGTGAGTGAATGGAAAACCCCTTCTATTTATAACAAAATATTGAGTTAGTCTAGATATTGGTGCATAGTTAAAATATTATTAACCAATTCTAGATCCAACTTTTATGGAAAATTTTATTATATTTGTTGGAGGGAAAAAGAATTTGACTTGGGTCAAATCCCTTTATTTGTAAATAATAAATAAATAAATGATTTATTTATTATTTTAAGGATGTGGTTGAGCAATAATCAAATAAATAATGATTTATCTAATTATTTATAAATGATTTAGTCAAATTTAACAAGGGATATTATTTAAATAAGGATTAAATAATTATTCCTAGAAAATAATAAGATAAATAGTGATTTATCTAATTAATTTTCCTGTTTTGGGTTAAATATGACTAGGAATATTAATTAAGTTGTTGTTTAACTAATTATTCCTTGAGGAAAATCAAACAAATGTGAATTTATTTAATATTTCCTTATGGGGTTTCCTGTTTAGACCATAAACAACTTAATAAATGAGGTTTACTAAGTTATTTTTCATAGTGAAAGCAATTTTACTTAGGGTAAAATCGGTCTTACATGGTGTACTTTGGTCCATCTAATAGTAACAGGTTAGATGACCAAAAAATGGTTTAACAGATTTCCCCCCATCGTGCAAGCGTTAGGAGCTAATCTTATGACCGAAGTACGTTGTAAGAACTCAATCACTAGACACTGAAGGGGAAGTCAAAGAGAGAGAAATATAAGGTAGACCAAAGTGCTAGAGGACTATACCCTAAGGAGGCGAGACTTATAGGTGTAACAAGTCTCTTTTATGAGTGATTACCTGTGCTATAGGCAGCGGGGGAGGCATACCTATGCCTGCCGAGAAAAAGTACAAAGAATAATGCGTCTAGTAAACAAGGGACTGAACTATATAGTTCATGTTGGCATAAACATGAGCCAGATAAAAGCATGATAATGAATCCTACATACATACTTTGCCTGGGATAACAACTAGGACTTATATAATAATATCTAATTACATGAGATATAAATACAACTAAAGTGCCCCTGTAAATAGGAAAGGGCTTTGAAAATCTGACTGATACATGCAAAATAAAAGGCCCTGCAAGCAACTAAGGCCGACATCATCAATTATATGGAGTTGCATCAAAGGCTATAATGAAGAGGTAATCTGATCATGTGGGGGGCTACCTCAAGGGCCATCCCCTCATGAGGTCTAAAAAATCTCACACACACCTGGTAATCACTGGTATAATTTGTTACATCACTGAACTATCAAGTATATGGATCTCGATCATGTTGTAAGTAGCTGGAGCTGAGAAAAAATCAAGTCAAAGGACAATAAGGAGTCCCTTTGCCTAATCCAAGGCACTGAACCTATCTTCTGGAATGAATTATCTGATGTCGACAGAAGGAGGTCTGCCATAGGTGAGGCAATATGGTTTCCTCAACTAAGGCACGAGAGAAAATAGTAGAGAGACTGACAGACTGACACCATGGATGATGATGAAATGGGGGCTACTGAGTAGCGGACGGACGACTTCCCTTGTTAGAGCATAAAGGGCATGGATGACCTGGAAGCAACTAACACAATATCAAAGGGGATAGGGGATAGTAAGACTGAAGGCCATGATGTGCGGCACAAGAGAGGAACCAATCAATGAAGGATGGAGGACTATAGCGAGATACAAAGGGACTCGGGATAGACTCCACGGATGCGATGATGACTCAATTCGGATTCTCTAAACAAGGGCGACTCAATGATGATGCCACACAGAAAAGGTCCAATGGGGACCATAAAAACATGTGTACAAGGTGCTTACTCATGAAGAAATTCGACATGATCATGGACAAGTATGGAGGCAAAGTGGTGCCCTAAGTACAAGTGTTTCAAGTGAATAAATTCAATTTTGAGGAGGGGTGAAGTAACCCTTCTTGGAAAAAATGTGTCTTGGTGAAGTATCAAATAACAAAAAACAAATAGATACCCATTTGAGGGCTTAGTGAGAGCTTTCAAACGGTACAGACGGTTTGTCAAATTGAGCTACGGCTTGGCCGCAGCAGGTGAAAGAAAAAGCTATGGTTTCTCTTTTAATAATGTGTTTTCCCTCCAAATTCACTCATTCGCAAGTGTAGCCGTGGTGAATGTAGAGAGGAGAGAAGGCCCTAAATCTGGTGGCGATCATAGCAGACAAACTGACCATTGGAATCAAGATCCGTCAGTTGCAGGTAATAGGCCTAACCCTACTCTTTCATTTTAGTGGATTGAAAGTTTAGTTTAGGTTCCCAGAGCTCAGGAACAAACCCTTGCTCCTCTTCATAGCCAGGTCGCATGTTTTGGGGAAAAAAATGCGACCTGGGTAGCAGGTTTTGGGCAAAAAACTGTGACCTGTCCTAGGATTGGGCCTGAAAAGTGTGACCTAACAAAGAGGGCTTTTTCTGTGTTGTTTTGTGGCTGAGACCTAGGTTTTTATGTTTAGATATAGTCTTTCCTATCTGTACACTGACAAATATGATGGTTTTGTGAAAATATGGCAGAATTACGGATCAAATGGAGAGAGAGGGACCTAGATGCATTACAGTCAGAGATCTAAGAGGATCGGGGTGTCTGTAGTTCATTGGCCAAGTTTGGGGTTTTGAAGTTTGTAGAGAACCGACTGATGAGAGCTGGAGAGCCCTTGTTGGCTCGAATTGTCAGTTATTGGGATCCGGACCATGAGGTCTTTATAGTGCAGGTGCACTGGACCGAGTTGACAGTCCAGGATATATATTTTCTGACTGGTCTCCCACCACTTGGGATGGTCAGGAATACTTATCTAGTGTTATCGCAAGGGAAGAACATCATGGAGTTTGTAGAGCACCAATGTCGACCAAGTCTCCATGTCAAGGGGACACAGATACCCATCGGGGATCTAGAGAGGTTAGAGACCCGTGTTATGGTTGTAGCGGTGCTACGGATCCTGGGCAACTAGGCACTCCAACACATCACTAGAGGGAAGATGATGCTTGTGGAGAGTGTGTTGAGTGGGACCTAATATGGGTCGGCCCAGATGATGCTGTCGTCATTGAAATGAAAGTTGTCGTTATGCAAGCGAAAAGTGAACCATGACTGTGCATATGGTACAGTGTTGTGCTCGCTCTTCTTTGAGGAGATCTTGACACTTCGACCTCGCATATAGCTCTAGGATGGGGGCCCAAGGGAGCTGAGGATGCATCGGTGGGGGTGACTACTATGCAGAGAAGGAGGTGGGGTTGTTGGATGGGTGTTACGACCTGAGTTCTTTGCTCATTGGGATCAAATGCCATTGTACATATACGACTATCCCTATAGTGGTATGAGTTATTGTAGGGACCTAGACTTGTCGCTACCGCTTGGTCAAGTATGGGGACCTGATGGTAAGTGAAAAGTTGCTAATATTTTATGTTCATTGTAAAGTTGTAGAATATTGTATATGGTATTGATTCTTTCACTTTTGGTATGTAGATATGACACCAGTAAAACTGGCCGGGTATATGGGACGACTTGAACTATCAGGAGCTACAGGACCTAGTGGATCAAGAGCGCCACAAAATTTGGATGCAGCAGCCCTCCTAGAGGACATCCATCATAGATGATAGAGGCTTATGTTTAGTGTTTCAGAGCATGATTGTCAAGACTTAGATGAATAGTACATAGAGCCATGTATTTGTCTACCCTCGGAGTGGCGAGGGGTCATGCGGCGCATGGCGATGGTCGGACAGGGTATGTGCAATATACAAGTTGTAGGAGTAGAGCCATTGGATCAGGATCCTTCGGATAGTGATTAGTGTGTAGGGGCATGTGGTGCCCCTAGTTTTTGATTTTTTGTAACATGCTATGGGCATGTCATGTGTATCAGAGTTGATGGACTCCTAAACATATTATACGACACATATTATGGATATGCATAATTTTAACGGTTATATGTTATTGTCTTGTGTTAAATGCATGTGCTAAATGCTAATCTAGAATATTGTTTGCAATGCTATCTACATAGTTATTTTGTGCTCTAGGTCCATGAATGAATGTAATGATTTCAAATTCACACATCAAAATATTCACTCGTAAATATCTTCTAAAAAGGATAGGATTATGCACACAATAGACACTAGTCAATTACATGACAAGAAGCAGGGAATCTAAATGAACATGAAGGTGGAGGATGCAATGGGAAATCACATCAGCTAATAAACCTTGCACTACATCATATTCGGCCTGATTATTGGTGGCAATACCAATGCATACACCATTCGAGAGAACAAGCGAATCTAAGGGGGTAAAAATGGCCCAACCTGCCGAGGCTAGATTCCGAGAGTAGCGACTTGCACCATCGACATAACCGATATAAGGTGTGGATGGGAGGTACATATAAAATGTGCCACAAGACAAAAAATGGGAGGATGATGAACAATGCCGGAAACCTAGGTGCACAGTAGAAATCGAACAACCACTACGAGAGGGAGTGATATGGGTAGAATGTCTACCACCTGCACACCGTCGGGAAGGTGGTATGTGGGAGATACCTTGTGGGAAGCTTGTGCTTAGGCCATGATAGTCACCATAGACATAGATGGTGCCATTCCACTTATGTGCAGGAAATATGAAGTCAGGGGTGGACAAGGCTTCCATGATATCATCATCATAATATAATATGGGGTGACTGGAGGAAGAGAGACCACATGACATGACAAAGCTACCTGACTCATCATCATGAGAAGAAAGGTTTACATGCGCATCATCACAGGGGATGACGGAAGAACAAGAAGATAAGGGATCTATTGATGTTGATCCCAGGGTGATTGCTGAAGGGAGGTCAAGCGAAACAGAAGGGGAAGTCTCAGAGGGAGTTTCCATCGAGCGTCTCATGGATGATGACAAGTAGAGGATGGTGGCCGTAGGCTCCATCATCTCAACATCAGGAGGGGAATGTCAATGGGAGTAGGTAAATCCTCAAGCTAGCCCCCAACATACTTCTCAAGGACAAGAGAGGCAGATTGGTTTTGTTCAACCTCGTACTCCCGAGCTACCTCCAAAGATGTGTGGTAATGCATGAGAGATCATAAAAATCACAAGGTTGGTTGGTGTCAATATTCTTAGGGTTCTTGGTTGCAGTCGTGGAAGAAGGCTTTAGGGACCGTAAACTCAGGGAATAGAACATGAACCATGGGCTTGATACGAGGCAATGCAGGACAGGTGTGGGTGGCATGACCGATGACATCACACAAATAACAAGTCTTTCGAGGTGAAGGAGGAGCAAGGTCAGTAGAGGAAGCCTTTTATTTTGATGCCCTCTTGCGAGCTTTGCCCTTTTTACCTAAATTTTTCACAACAGGAGAAGGTTCCTGTTGAGGTGGCTGAGGCACTCTAGCAACGAGAGGATTCATGGGGAACGGTTGAACCAGGGTCAAAGAAAGATAAGGTTTGGGTTAACCAGGTGGGGTAGCGGCTAGGGGATCAAGGTACCAGACGATAATCCCCAGGTTATGTTAGGAAGATATAGGGTAGCCATGAGAGGTACAAAGAACACTCTAGGAGGGGGAGCTAGGAACGGTATCTGACCGGAGGGCGAGATGGCTCCAAGATGGTTAAGGCCTGGAGGAACCATTCTAGGAGGGCAGAGAGGCTTATTAATACCAACTGTAGGTGAAGGGCTAGAAGGATGGGGTCCAAAAGGCTTAATCAAAAGGCTAGGAGTAGGCTACGGAGGGGGAGGATGCTGACTAGCCAAAGTGGGCTGCTTGAGGGAAGCATGAGATGATTGCATCATGCAAAAATTAGATGATTTGGGATTAGAGACAGGAGGAGGAAAACCAGGGTATGTACCAAGAAAAGAGGAGTCTTTGTAGACTTCGGGTAAAACACTGGTCAAGGGATCGATGGTTTTCTTATTGGCCACCGAAGATATGATGGATTCAGGGGAGGTCTAAGACTTTGGTTCATAATATTTCAATTGGTCAATGGTGACTATATTTCCATTATGGGGAAAGGAAATATTGCGGTGAACCATAGATGGGACAACAGACATCGCATAGGTGTAGCTACGACCCAATAGAATGTTGTAATCTAAGGGGGCATCAATGACTTCTACATCAACGCAAACAGTCTTGCCCACAAGAGTAATAGGAAAATTTCAGAACATGCCAATGGTCTTGGAGGAGTGGTAGGGTCCAACTCAGGTGATTTGAGTTACTTCCAAACCAAAGCTGACATCACATAGGTGGATGCCCCCTCATTAATGATACAATGGGAAATGTTGGTGTTCTGGATCTTCATGGGGATTTCGAAAGTGACAGAAGCAGGAAGGGGAGGATGTTCTAACCAGTCAACATCAAAGACGATCAAGTGATCATTTGAAGGATCTACAGTGCCCATGGAAGATAGTAGAGCTTTTCTTTGTGAAGGGCATGATTGGAGGAGTTCCAACGTTGAGATGGCAGCAGGATATTGCGCCAAATCATCTACTGTAATATACGAATGGGCAGCTTTTCCAAAATCAACATTTTGGCATAATGGTCCCTTATGGATCTTGGTATGAACCTCTGCCTTAGGCTAAGGGATCTGTAAGGGACCATTGGTTGTCGAAAGAGGCTCTGTAGAACCTGAAGAAGGGGGCTCGGGGGCAGACATAGTGGGAGCCTTGTTGTACTGATGGGACCAAGTATGAAGATTGAGGTCTACGGTTATAGGTTGGTCAGAGTTCATCATGAGAATCTGGTAATTGGAGGTACCATATGGAGGAGGTTGAGTGGCCACCTGACCTTCAGGTGGTTGGGTAGCTACAAATCCTTACTGAGTGAAAGGATTAGTAAACACAGCCGGCTGACTAGCCGCAACATTAAGAGGGAAGAAAGGGGAGGCTTGCTTTCCTCACGATGCTGCTAGAGTCTCCCACATCTGTCACATATGTCGTAAAAGAGCACAATCATGAGTTTAATTCCCATAAACACCACAACAAGAACAAGGCTTATTCGTGCGAACATGCCTATCCTGCTTGGGTTGAGTGCCCCGTTGCTACTTAGCAGTGTTAGGTGAATTAGCTTGGAGATTCGGCTCAAGATTACCAGGGGCAGATTGATTTTGAGTGCCTTTCCTCTTCTTTTTGGAAGTAGGAGGATTAGTCGCACCCTGCTATCCATACACCTGCCCCTGAGGGGGCAGTGGCTATTGTTGCGGGGGTTGAGAAGGAAAGGGAGGCGAGGGTGATAATTCTTGAGGAGCTGGAGCACTAGGCTGTGGATACAGATAATAGGTAGGTTGAGTAACATTTTGGTAAATAGGATGGGAAAAAGGAGGAGGCATGTCATATCCTGGATACATGCTACTGGGAGGGGGAAAAGTGCTAGAGGTGTTGGCCCCTCCCTGAGGGAAACCATAGCCCATGGGAGGCTGAGCGTTTGGATGAGAAAGAGCTCCAATGATACTGTCGGTGGCATGAGATGCCCCCGATGCTTTGGCACCACCATTTATAGGAATATCAGGTAGAACAGTATAAACATAACCAGACTGAGCGTAGATCAAGTCATATTTTAACGCAATATGGAGAGCCAGTTCTTTGGTTTGAGGGAAATGTGATGCAAAATCTTTGCCTATAGTAGGAAAAAGGGATCTAAGGAACTAATCCATGTAGCCATGGTCTTCGAAGGTAGGGGCTTGACATAGACTCTTTCTTCTCTGCCATTCCTGGACATGATCAGATAGGCAGGTCGCAGACGATTGATGGAAATAAGTCAAAAGTTAGGTACCAGTGTCCTAACGAAGGGGAAGCTGGAAATAAGACAGAAAATCTCGGGCAAGAGTCGCAAAGGTGGTATGAGATGATGAGGCCTGATCAACATACCACTTAGAATCTTCGCCGGTAAGAGTATGTTGGAACAACCAAAGAAAGACAGAGTCATTGGTAATGGAGTTAGACGAACACCACATGTGGAAAGATTGAACATGATTTGTAGGATCTTCTCCAGCAAGACCTTCAAACTTGGGGATGTCGAAAGGGAGCTTGGTTGGCATAATAGGCCAACCAATATCATGGCCTATAGGGTCATTGATCAACTGGTTAAAATCAGGAAGACTGAGGCCTGCCATATAGGGGAGAAAGGGAGCAGACGAGGTAGTTCTTGTTGCAGTCCCACTAGTAGTATTCCTAGCATTAGGGTCGAGGCTACCACAAGCATTAGGTCCTGAACCAGACATGGTGAAGGTGATAGGGGGAGAATCAGGGGCAAAACCAGAAGGGGAACCCAATGAACTAGAAGAGGATTTGTAGTGTAGACTCGGTGGAGGAATAACTCAAATCCTACGCAGAGAAGTAAGTCTTCCTACCAGAAACTAAGTATGAATGCCAAGAAGTCTCCATGATAAACACCTTGGAGGCGCAATGATGAAGGCACAAACACAGAAAAAAAGGGAAGAGAGACCAACAAGGACAAGGATGTGTAGGATCAACTAACTACAATATCGAAACAAGGGAAGAGAGGTGTAGGATCAATTGATTACAATGTTAAATTCTTTGCCTGGAGGTGTTAACAAGGCTCTTCTTCACTTAAGGTGTGTGTGTTAAGTGTGTAAATTCTAATTTTTAAACCCAGACGTTTGTAGAGACAAATAAAAGTTTTTTGTATAACTGTAAATAAACCTGCAGAAAACAGTATATGAAACTGAAATAACATAAAATAAACAGCTAATAATGCATTAATCTAAACCCAAGGAGGTGGGCCTCTCAACAAATAGTCTGTAGGTGGGAAAAAATATAGGAAAAACACACCAAAATAGCCAATATATATAAAGTTGGGAGGGACAATGATCTAGAGATCAGATCTGCTAGAAATAGGTGCAGGAAAACAACAAAAAATCAGAGGAAGAATTATTGTAAATGAGGTGGAAAAAGGCTATAACCTGGAGGGAAGTGGAGGGTACCTTAGAGGAAAGCCCAAAAAAAACTAAAATGAGGTGTTTTGGATGGATAAATAACCAATCTGAAGTGGATATGAAGGTAAGTGATCATATCTGAAAAATGGATGAACACACTGAAATTTCAGACAACCTATAGCAGCTAAAACTCTTCCATAAAAGGTGGAGGGTACTGAAGCCCTAGGGGGCTAGGTTCCCACTTTGATGAGTAAAATAGAAAAAGCACAGGTCCAAAATGGGTGGAGACGGAGGTCAGACAACCCTGAATAGAGGCTTAGACAAACCCAAAAAAATCTCAAAAACATTCCCGCAAAAAGTCCAGGTTGTAGTTTCTACCTGTTTTCTACAGAGATCGTAGATTTTGGCCTGTTTGCTGCGCCCTGGACATTCAACTTGCAGGTTTTGGCCCAAAAAGTGTGACTTGAACTTCCAACACTCTCAGGTGCAGGTTTTAGAAATTTTTTTCATCTCAGCTGCAGCTGATGCCCGTCACCTACGCAATAGGTCCGAAAACACACGGAAGTTAGAATTTTCAATGTTTTAGGGTTTTATAGGTTATAAAAAACATCAATAAAAGCAAAACAAGAAGCTAAAGAGAAATCCTAGGAATTGTATCTGACCGGAGGGGTAATGGCTAGGTGGGATGGCTCCAAGATGGTTAACGCCTGGAGGAACTGTTCCAGGATGGTAGAGAGGCTCATGGATACCGGCTATAGGTGAAGTTTCACAAGCAAAAAGATAGAAAAATATGACAATGATGGTGGATCAAACTCAGATGAAAAGTATAGATCCAGAGTGATCTTTAGGCGGAAAAAGGTAGTGAGTGAATGGAAAAACCCTTCTATTTATAGCAAAATATTGAGTTAGTCTAGATATTGGTGCATAATTAAAATATTATTAACCAATTCTAGATCCAACTTTTATGGAATATTTTATTATATTTGTTGGAGGGAAAAATAATTTGACTTGGGTCAAATCCCTTTATTTGTAAATAATAAATAAATAAATGATTTATTTATTATTTCAAGGATGTAGTTGAGTAATAATCAAATAAATAATTATTTATTTAATTATTTATAAATGATTTAGTCAAATTTAACAAGGAATATTATTTAAATAAGGATTAAATAATTATTCCTAGAAAATAATAAGATAAATAGTGATTTACCTAATTAATTTTCCTATTTTGGGTTAACTATGACCAAGAATATTAATTAAATTGTTGTTTAACTAATTATTCCTTGAGGAAAATCAAACAAATGTGGATTTATTTAATATTTCCTCATGGGGTTTCCTATTTAGACCATAAAAAAATTAATAAGTGAGGTTTACTAAGTTATTTTTCATAGTGAAAGCAAATTTACTTAGGGTAAAATAGGTCTCACATGGTGTACTTTGGTCCATCTAATAGTAATAGGTTAGATGACCAAAAAATGGTATAACACATCTCTTAGCTTGCATTCATAAAATGGAAAGGATTTTCTTTGCTTGTAGTTATGCAAAACGAATTTAAGATCACATTCGGTGAGGCCTTGAAATCACAACTTTAAAATGAATTCAATCAACCTAAGGAAGCATTGAAACCTAAAGCACATATTTATAGGTCTAGGCTAGTGACATGTTCTGGTGTCATTAAACCTAGTAGTTGTTGTTCGCCATCTGGCATTAGATAGCAGTAACACAGATTTTTTCTCCCCATACCATCGAGTATATAAAGGGAGACCCTCATAGGTTGCAATCCTTTATCCATAGGAAGCCAAGTCTACCACCCTCTAACCATGATACATCAAACAAAAAATTCAGGGAGTCTGCCTACATTACATCAAGTCCTTGATCATTTCTCTTTCATTTGATCACTAAGGTGTATATTGCAGTTCACAAAAAATTCGTAAACCCTCTTTCTTAGATTCCCTGAGTAGTCATTTTGTGACTCTCTAAAATTGAAAAGATCATCTAGCACTTTTCCTTTCACGCTCATTCAATTTGAAAGTGACTAGAGTCACCTTTTTCCTGTTTCTCGACTCTTAAAACATGAAACAACAAAGTTTTGTTTCGATGTCATAAAATCAATTGCCTACAATCACATTTCTGTTAAACATGTTTTCTTGGCTTGTTTTTAATTAATTCCTTAGTGTTTTATCTTGAAACCTTGAATAGGCTATCTTGTTTCCTTCCTATTTTGCAACACACTCACAGTGGCAGAACCACCAGTTTCAGCATCGTCTTCATTTCCTCCTAGTGGCGATCCTTCTCCTAAAGTTTATTTGGAAGCATCTGAGCCCACTAGTTCTATCGATTTTTGGCATTCTATCCTTCTAATTATCTTACCTCTCGCTACTCGATCTCCTCTTGAAGATCCATTTGATATCAATTGGCAACCTCAATACACTTGGTCTAGTTTTGTAAACAAGGAAGATTTCCCTCCTCTTACTTCGAAACCGTATTTACTTGCCACTGTCTTACTTGCTACTACTCATCACCTTTTTGATGATAAAGTGGCTTCATCTGACATGGATTCTTAGAGTCCCGTTAGTAGTGAAGAGCTTTATGTTTCCACAGGAGATCATCATCTCCCTCCGAAGAAATTTACTTATGTCTCAAGTCAACCTTCCTCACAATCGATATCTCTCCCACGTGGTTATCATACTCTGGGTCAGATAATTTCTTGCATTGCATCATTGTATCAGAATCCGATATGGTCTGAGACATTGACTCCCTCTGGGGGCTCGTTTGTCTCAGTATCGAGGGCATCACCCTCTACTCCCATGACAACAACAATTGTAACTTATGTTCCTTTCCAGCCCACTATCTGTGTGGCTTCATCCGCACCAACTATTAGTATGACTCAGTCATCAACAGCGTATTTTGTTGTTCATAGGTCCATTTTCATCCATTCCATGATATCCGTTAAGCCCACCGTGAGCGGATCACAGCCTCACATTGTAGGAACCCAACCTGCTAGTAGTGCGCCTATGGCTTCTACTTCTATTCCTTGTGGTTTTAAATTCGATGAGTATATGTTGGGAATTCAACAACAACATTTCACTCCCCAGGGTCCTCAATAGTTACAAAATTCTAGTAATCCTCCACATTATAATGATGTGTATGGTAATCCCATATATTTGCCACCAATGGACCCCAGTTAGTTCACATACCAAAAGGGACAACCCTCTGGTCCATAAGGAAAACCCTCACAGGGACAACCTTTGGTCCAACAGGGACAACCCTCTGGTCCACAGGGACAACCTTATGGTCCAAAAGGACAACCCTTGCAGGGAAAAACTTTAGTCCAAAAAGGACAACCCTATGGTCCTTTTATTCATCCTCATGTTCAACAAGGTGCATCTTGTGTTCCTGGAGGGAAAATCTATCCACAACGGGGACAATCTTTTGTGCAACAACACCCGCCTTGCGTTTAGCAAGGCCAAACTTTTGTACAACAAGGACACCCCTATGGTCCTGCACCAGGTCAACCTAGTCTTTAGGGGAAACCTAGCCCATCCTAACCATCAGGCTAGCCTTTTCCACAAGGGCAACTCGGTGGCTCTCAACATCTAGGCCAACCTGCTCCATAGGGACAGCCTGTCCAACCTCAATATCCAGGCCAACCTGCACCCCAAGGGAAACCTGCTCAACCTCAAGGAACCACTTACATTCCCCAAGGTCAATCTAAGGTGGTATATTGTGCGCACCAAGGCGTTATTTACATTCCTCAAGGTCAATCCCAAATAGTATATAGTGCTCCTCAAGGCACCGCATATCTTCTGCCAGGTCAAAATCAAGTGTTGTATAATGCACCTCAAGGCACTACTTACATTCCGCAACAAAATCCATATGTTTCTCAGACATGACCTCAATGGTATGCTCAGAATAAATATCTTAGTCCTCAACCCGTGTATGGGAATAACTTCCATTCTTATAACCCCTATGGATAGAATCCTCTAGGAAAAAACATATGGGGGCAGAATTTCTCTCAAACTGGCTAGAATCCTAATACTGGTCTCCATCAATGACCTGTAATGCCTTTCAATCCTCAATTACCTTTCCTCTCTACGTTGGAACTGCTCGATGTGGTGAAGTTGATGAACGATCCTATCCTTCATAATCCATATTGTCCTCCAGTTCCAACCAAAATTCCTGGTGATTGTCCCAAATTTGAGGGCAAGTCCAAAGAAGACCCCCAAGCACATGTTATGACATACCACCTTTGGTGTTCCTCTAACTCTTGGGTTGATGGTTCTGTTTGACTCTGTCTTTTCCAATGAACTCTCACTGGTGTTGCTGCCAAGTGGTACATTGAACTTTCTCGCGGCGTCTTCCAATATTTCAAATTTTTAGCCATAACATTTCTCACGCACTTTCAGTTACCAGTTCGGTATGAAATTGGGACGCACCTCCTCACATCCTTGAAGAAAGATCAAGCTACCCATATCTCTGATCATATTCATGAATAGAGGTGTTGTCATTGTCTGATCAATTTTGAGATTCCTTATCAACTTCTAATTGATTGGTTCACAACCTCCTTCATTTCTCTGATTGCTAAGGACATTGATATGGGGGCTTGCGTTACTGATGAACAAGCCATCACTCATGCCCAGTAACTTGATCTCGTGTACTCTTAATCTGGCACATTTTATGAACTCTTGCCTGATGCCCCTCGACCTATAACTTCCAAAGCACTGGTGACACCATTCGTCAATGATATTATAGGTTTTGTGTCTCAGACTTCTCAGAAGTCTTCTTCAAATCCTGCAAAGAAAAAATCTACTCCTTCCAATAATACTACTTCTCAGCCACCTCTGAATTCTGGTAAAATTCTGGTAAAACCACAGAAGTGAATGTCGTCCAGTCTAATCTGGAAAATAAAACTTCCAAGGGTAAGAATAAGGGTAAAGTTAAGGCTAAATGCGATACCGTGAAACGGGATTCTCAGAATGTAATATCCCCAAATAGGGAAAGCAACCTAATAGCTCATAAAATGAAACCAACATCCTGTATTTAACACATGAAATCATGAGACCGATATAATGCCATCTTATTAACCATATATGCAGAAAATAAGTACAAAACGATGAGGCACAAACCATAGAATGTGAACACACAAGCCTCAAATACATAAATACTCTCAAAAGTGAGATGATGCTGCAATAAAAAATGTCAAAGAGCTACTACAGTGCAATCATATCATGCATAACTCTAGTTGGATGTTAGGTCCCTATATTACTAGTATAGTCCCTTATTTTTGTTAGTGTAACCCCCTAATTGTTATTATTGTACCCTTGTAACCCCCATATTGTTATTATTGTGCCCTTAAATTATTAATGTTAGGTCGGCTAGGATTACATTGTGGCCCCACTAGGATTACATTATGGCCCCATGGACTCCTATATATAGAAAGGAGGTTTTGTAATTTGTTTCATCCAAGAATTGTTCATTCATGTAATGTATTGGAGGTTACCCCCTCGAATTGGCTAATTTCTAAGGCGTTGATATCTCTTTTCTTCTATTTTTGGAGCTGGTTTCACAACATTTGGTATCAAAGCTTTGGATTCGAGGGTTTCGCTGCCCCAAACAGGTCATCGTGGCATTTTCGCTATAAATTTTTTATATGAAGGTTCAGAAGCTTCAATTTTTAGAGTGCAAAGTCGAAATCCTGAGGAACATCGTTGCAAAATTTTAGAGCTTGGTTCGCAATATTTTCAGAGATATGATCTGTGGAAGTTAGGGCTTTTTCCAGGGTCCTGAATTTAACCTAAACAGGTCATCGCGGAATTTGCACTATAAATTTTGTTCTAAGAAGTTTCAGAAGCTAAAATTTTTATAGAGCGAAGCAGAAATCCTGAGGAACATTTTTGCAAAATTTCAGAGCTTGGTTCGCAATATTGTCGAAGATATGATCTGTGGAAGTTAGGTCTTTTTTAGGCTCCCAAATTTCATCTCAAAGAGGTTATCGTGGGAAAATCTTCATAACTCTCTCTCTGAGAATCGGATTGGAATGCTGTAAAAAGTGGCCACAAGTAAACGGACTGTAGTTTCTTGTCTATCAATTTCAGAGTATCTCATCGAGTGGAAGAACTTAGCCACTGAAGATTCTACATGGGAGGATGATAATTTTATACAGAAGCACCTAGAGCTACTCAAGCATTGAGGACAACACTTTTTTGAAGGAGAGGGGCATGTTAGGTCCCTATATTACTATTATAGTTCCTTATTGTTGTTAGTGTAACCCCCTTATTGTTATTATCTTACCCTTGTAACCCCCATATTATTATTATTGTGCCCTTAAATTATTAATGTTAGGTCAGCTAGGATTACATTGTGGCCCCATGGACTCCTATATATAGAAAGGAGGTTTTGTAATTTGTATCATCCAAGAATTTTTCATTCATGTAATGTATTAGAGGTTTCCCCCTCGAAGTGGCTTATTTCTAAGGCATTGATATCTCTTTTCTTCTATTTTTGGAGCTGGTTTCACAACATTTGGTATCAAAGCTTTGGATTCTAGGGTTTTGCTGCCCCAAACAAGTCATCATGGAATTTTTGCTATAAAATTTTTTGTATGAAGGTTCAGAAGCTGAAATTTTTAGAGTACGAAGCAGAAATCCTGAGGAACATTTTTGCAAAATCTTAGAGCTTGGTTCGCAACATTTTCGGACATATGATCTATGGAAGTTAGGGCTTTTTGCAGGGTCTTGAATTTAACCTAAACAGGTCATTGCGGAATTTTCGCTATAAATTTTATTATAAGAAGTTTCATAAGCTGAAATATTTATAGCGCGAAGCAGAAATCCTAAGGAACATTGTTGCAAAATTTCAGATCTTGGTTTGCAATATTGTCGGAGATATGATCTATGGAATTTAGGTCTTTTTTAGGCTCCCAAATTTCATCTCAAAGAGGTTATCGTGGGAAAATCTTCATAACTCTCTCTCTGAGAATCGGATTGGAATGCTGTAAAAATTGGCCGCAATTAAATGGACTGTAGTTTCTTGTCTATCAATTTCAGAGTATCTCATCAAGTGGAAGAACTTACCCACTAAAGATTCTACATGGGAGGATGAGAATTTTATACGGAAGCACCCAGAGCTACTCAAGCATTGAGGACAACACTTTTTTGAAGGAGAGGGGTATGTTAGGTCCCTATATTACTAGTATAGTCCCTTATTGTTGTTAGTGTAACCCCCTTATTGTTATTATTGTAACCTTGTAATCCTCATATTGTTATTATTGTGCCCTTAAATTATTAATGTTAGGTCGGCTAGGATTACATTATGGCCCCACTAGGACTACATTGTGGCCCCATGGACTCCTATATATAGAAAGGACGTTTTGTAATTTGTATCATCCAAGAATTTTTCATTCATGTAATGTATTGGAGGTTTCTCCCTCGAATTGGCTTATTTATAAGGCGTTGATAACTCTTTTCTTCTATTTTTGGAGCTGGTTTCACAATATAGCTCATAAAATGTAACCAACAGCAAGTATTTAACACATGAAATCATGAGACCAATATAATGCCATCTTATTAACCATATATGCAAAAAATAAGTGCAAAACGATGAGCACAAACCAGATAATGTGAACACACAAGCCTCAAATACTTAAATACTCTCAAAAGTGAGATGATGCTGCAATAAAAAATTTCGGAGAGCTACTACAGCGCAGTCATATGATGCATAACTATAGTTGGAGATGATACAATGATGTAAAAATATTGATATGGGCCCCAATAGAATCTAAGCATACAAATCTGGGCACTAGATCAGCTTTCCAAGATAACCCAAGAGGGTTTCTGGAATATGCACACAATGTGCCAATGTAAGTTGCAGCCCTAGGGCTGAAGATAAGTTGCAAAAATAGAAATGAGAAGATATGGATGAAGCTAATGTAGACACTACATAACTTCTCCAACATATCCTCCAGAAGAAATAATATCTCCTCCTCTGAAGAAATCACCTCTCAAAACAATCACTCAACCATCCCTGCAACTCTTCCCTAAAATAACGCAGATCTGGACTGAAACTTCGTTGTAGGGGATAAATCCTCCTTGGCCTAGTGCCAAATGTGTCAATAAATCCCAAGGGGCTTCTTTACAGGCCTCCCAATGGATGTAAACCTTCCTCGACTAAAAAAATAGCTCTGAAGACACCCGATCTAATTCTCCACTGTTGCACCCTGTATCGCAGCACAATATCCTGCAGAAACTACACTCATGAAGAAATTTGTAGCTTGGTCTAGAAACCTGAATGTGGAAATGAAATGAAATTCTCTTCCAAGAGGCCTCTCAAGGAAAGAGGTGGTATTCCCACTTGAGAACACCCAGTGCTAAACAACACAACAATCTCAACTAAACAGCTGAAGAATGCAAGAAGTCTAAATAGACCAAATACAAAATAATAATCCAAAACATAACCCCATATGGCCACCATCCTCTTCCTTATATATATCATGAGCTTCCTTGCCCTTGGCCCCACTCAATTAGGTCATTTTCTTCATGAAATCAATCTCCCTCCAAAATTGTGTTATTCCTCATTTAATCTCCACTCCTCCATAACAGTGTTGTTGACTTGGTAAAAGTTGATTGAATCAACATGATCCAACCCTTGTTCACACTTAGAGGTGCTTTATTTAGCTACTTAGAAGGTCTCCTTTCACACCTAAAGTGTTTTTATTGCTGCTAAGGAGATTTATGGGCCTCCCCACCCACATATTCACCTACCTAGTGATAAAACAAACTACAATATTCCATTTAGCTGAAGGCTAAATTTTTGGAATATTACAGTCATCCCCTCCAAAATTGATGCAGGGGCATTAGGCTCAAAAAAATTCCTTGTATTTTAATAGACTTAGGGGTTTTTTGTTTTCAAGGGATTTGGTTTCTTATGTGATGTTTTGTGTGATTTTAATAAGAATTAATTAAATATTGTGAGGAATTTTGTAAATGTTCACGAATGTTGGAGAACATGAAAGAATTAGGCTAGTTGAGAGTGTATATGGATTTAGAGATTTAGGAATTAATGGTAAATCCTAAATTAGAATTGGTTTCATGATTTTGTGATGAAAGAGGATCCTTAGGGGTTAGTTGAGGCAAATGAGGTGTTAGAGGATATTCAGGGTTTTTTTGAGAGGATGAAGGATCTGAAACCAAAAATAGTTTCAGAAACTTTTGTATAAAAAGGATAAGCCTGAAGACATTAAAGAAATATTTCAAGGTAGAACAGGGATAGAGAGGTAGAGTTTGAATTGTAAGCCTATGGGAAGAATAGGGAAAATGCCACTAATATAGAAAATCAGGCCAGAGGAAGAATTTCCTATGTAATTACTATGTGTTAATACAAAGAACTCAATTTTCTGAGTTCATGTTTCATTATTGAGTTTATATAGTTTGCAGAATAAATTGGGTTACAGGATTGTTGATTGTATGAGTTTGTGTGTTTAATATTTAATTTTGATGGTGAAATTGTGTGTATCGATCACAGAATGGATCGATGAGATGGAAGAGGAAAAAATATCTCGAATTAATACCTTGAGTATATCGTGTTAGAATCAACAATCAGATTTGGAATCATATACATCAGATGTGTATAAGGTGAGAAATGAAATTATAAATGGGCATATGTATTAGGGAAATATAATACATAAGCGTGCAGGCGAGAGTCAGAGATAGGAATCGAACTCACAAGAAGTTTGATGGACTCCTTTTTAGAATGTTGAGGGACTGTGTTGAAAATCTGTAATAAACCCTGTTCGAAACCATGAGTTGAAAAGACAGAAAAACACAAAGTAAGGTGCACTGGGATGGAGATGTTGAATCGGTCAAAGAAGAGGAACTTCGAAGGCACAGAGGAAGCATTGTGGAACTATGCATTGTGGAACTTCAATGTCAAAGAGAATGCGAAATGAAATGGTGAATGGTTTCGGAAACTCACAAATGGTTTTTGTGTGATTATAAAATGGTAAATGGTATTGAGAAAAATTACGCAATAAACCTTAGCGTGTGACACCTAGTGTTAAAATACCACCCATTTCACATGAGGTTGGAGCATTAAGGGTTGTGAAATTTTGTTGCGCGATAATCTTCAGATTGGGAGTCGTGATGCGATATCTGTCGGATCCATTTGAAGGTTAAAAAAAGGTAAGTTATCAACGCTGTGGGACCCGAGAAAAAATATTATGTTGATATTTTGGTTTTAAACTAAAGTATGGAATGTTAATATGGCTCGAATATATATCAATGAATGGTGAGCCCGAATATACATTAATGAATTGTTGGTTCGAATAGCATTCGGATTATTGAGCGCATATGGACATTGAATAAAGGTTAGTGGCTGAACATAGTGTATGTTGATACCTTTGATAAATTTTATCAAAGTCGAAAGTATACAAATACATTTCCATAAGGTGAGTTGGTATGTTGTGGGCCATTATATTTTGGGTTTTATTGCAAAGTCGAATATTTATTTGAATTTTCCATAAAGTGGGTTTTATTATTGTTGGACATTGGATAAACCAATGCTCCCAGTGTGTTTCGAAACATGGAATAACCGCCTTTCGTGGATCCTTATCTCTGGTGATGCAATCATTGACTAACACCTGCGGGTTTTGGCCTAATGTAAATCATAATTCCCAACAAGTGGTATCAGAGCGTAGGTCACGAGTTCGATACACACCTGGCTCATGTTGGGGGGGGAAGATTTTTGGAAATTGGATAAACCAACACTCCCCTTGTGTTTCGCAACATGGAAAAACCACCTTTCGTGGATTCTTATCTCTGGCGATGTGATCATTGACTAACACCTGCGGGTTTTGGTCTAACGACAATCATAATTCCCAACAATTATATGGTTTTAACCATCGATTGAACAGGTAGCTTCCGCATCACAGTTTGCCCAATATGATAATTATTTTGGTTTATGAATGAACCATGCATTTTTATATGGAGAATGTGGGTTTTGCAGCCTTTGGCTACATCATTTTGGTATCAGAGTTGGAAAATATCTTTTGAAAATTAATTTTTTTTTTTAAATGCATGTGTGATGGGAAAATAAAAGGAGATCAGATTTTAAATCTGATAAGCAGTAGATACACAGAATTGAAGTGAACAGGCATTTGCAGAAATAAATGAAGACATTCCAATCAAAGTACAAGTGAATGAAGAGAACAAGGTCATGCAAAGATCTTTAAGGTGAGATAATTTTAATCTGGTTTAAAAAAATTGTGATTGCAGATAAGATGAAGACAAAGTTTTTGATGATGATGGTAGTGAACCTAATATTCTAGCTAAAGGTTGGATATCGAGAATAGTTTAAGTGTTCTCAAGAGAAGGTGAGTTGAAGATATAAGCCTAGAGAGAGCATAAGAGAGTGCTCAAGAGGTTCCAGAAATAGTGAACTAGTGCTTGCCAAAAGACCGAGTCCAAAGAGGGAATTGGTGAGGTAAGTGGCAACAGGGAGAACTTGTTGTTGCATAGGCTTAGTGCAACTCATAGTAAGTGAGGAGCTCATTAAGAAGACGATCATGGAGGATCAGAGAAGAGGTTCTAAAGAATGCCACATAGATAAGATGAAGGATATAGAAAGAGATATTGCAATGATGAAAGTACAACTGGAGGTACTAAAGGAATGGCTACAAGAAGAGGAAAACCGGAGAGGAGGATGGATCTTTACACTGAAGGGAAAGAATGTAATTTGGCAACCATTACAAATGAAGTGGAGGCAAAAGGATATTGCCTTATGGAAAGAAGAACTCATATTTTTTGAGTCAAAGATGGAATTTGAGGATTCCACATGAAAATCTGTTCAAGGAGAAATGCTTGAAGAAGCAAACGAGACTGAAAATTCTTGTGTTTTTAAAACTAATGAATTGTGTATGATTGTAGGTACATCATAGATGATGAAAAAACTTTTAATTTTTTTAAGGAGAAGAAGTTGAATCTGAATTCTATTCAGAATAATGGTAAGATACCAAAATCTCAGAAAGAAATGAAGACAAAGGGGTATAATCGAAATATTCAGCAGAATATTGAAATAGAGGAAGAGGGGTCATCTGATGATTGGTCAACAATAAGTGAAGGTATAGAAAGTTTTGTAAAGTTTCCAAATTCTACTCCAATTGAAATTTTTGAGTTATATAGAAAGTTAGATCTTCAAAGAAGAAAGTTAGAAAAGCAGAGGATCTACACTTAGGATAAATTGTTGAATGTGAAAGACAGAGAAATTGTCATGAATGACAGTCAGGAAACAGAGGATAAGGATGTAAGAGTTCAAAAAAGTGAAATTGAAGAGAAATAAGTTTATTATTGTAAACCAAACCAGAGAGACAGTCTTGAAACAGATGATAAGAAGGAAAGATTAGCTGACAGTCTCATGGGGAATTTAAATCGGCATACTAATGTGCTGACAAAGGATTTGGATGAAAACTCAAAGCAACATACTGAGATGTTGCTAGAGGAGGAAGAGGTATTGAAACCTTGTATTTTTTATACTGATAATTCATGTGATAATTATGTAGGAAAATAAGGAAAACAAATGAAAAATGTTATATAATTTAATGAAAAGGAAACTATGTTAGCTGAAAACATGGTGGAAGATCATCATTCTATCATGGTGTTTGGAACAATGGAGATAACCCTGGAAGCTGGAAATAAAGACAGTGAAGATTTTATGAGTCCTGAAAGAGACTTGGAACTGCAAAAAGAAAATTTGGTGACTGGATCATCGAATGAGACCATTGGGTCTTGTAACTTTGAAATTGATAATTTCACTGTGTTTACAGGTGTTGTAGAAGACAATCCATCTCTTGGAATTGTCTTGAATGAAGATGAGCTGTTGCAAAAGACGGAACTCATAAATTCCAAGGAAGGTGAGACATTCATGTCTCATATGAAGGAACTTGTTATTTTTGATGACAAGGAGGAGTTGTCTTGTTTGATTGGCCAAGAGAAGACTGTGGGAAATACTCGTAGAACTGCCATAGTGATGGAGAATCAAAATTCTATTCTGATAAAATATGAAGATACAGAGTTTGAAGAATTTGAATTTATTGACAGAATCAATCAAGGAGGTGATGGAAAATTACTGAAGATTGTCAAAGAAGAAGAAGAAGGTTATGCTGAAACTAAATTGCAGCATATTGATGATGTGAAACAAGTTCAAAAGAAATGGCCAAAATGCTTGCTGGAAACAATTATGCCAGAGAAAGGAATTGCAAACACTAAAGTGAAAATGCCTAAAATTGTGAAAGAAATAGGAGCAGATACTAGTTTGTCAAATTTGATTATGCTTACTAGTATACAAGGAACAATGAATGAGTATGTTACTGTAGTTAAAGAATCAAATGATAATTCATTTTTTAAAAGTGAATTTGCAGGTGATGAGCAGAAGAAGAATGTTGCAGAGGGAGATATCTTAAGAGATATTCAGGATGTTTGGGAGGTAGCAATAGAAACAAAGGCAATAGTATTGGAAGCAACATCTATAGCAACAAAAGAAACAAAGGCAACATATGCAGCAATAAAAGCAACAGAAATTGAAAGCAGCAACAAAAGGCAGAGTAATTTCCAGACAGAAGATAAATTGGACATAGAGATTGAAAGTATAATGAGGTTGATGATGAAGGTGTCTCAAAAGAAGACAACATAAAAAAATCAAAGTAACAATAGCAAAGGAAAAAAAAGAATAGAATGTGAAAGCATAGCTAGTGGAAAGATGCAGAATAAAGTATGGAAGCTTGGAAAAGTGCAGTTGAAGAATAATGCAGCTATTGGATAGCAGCAAAACAAAGTACAGGATCCAAAAGGCAAAGATTAAAAGCACATGATCAGGAGATCATGATTATTTTTTACCTTGGGAGTCTGATGTAGGGGCATTAGGCTCAAGAAAATTCTCTGTATTTTAATAGACTTAGGGGTTTTTTGTTTTCAAGGGATTTGGTTTCTTATGTGATGTTTTTGAGTGATTTTAATGAGAATTAATTAAATATTGTGAGGAATTTTGTAAATGTTTACGAATCTTGGAGAACATGAGAGAATTAGGCTAGTTGAGAGTGTATAGGGATTGAGAGATTTAGGAATTAATGGTAAATCCTAAATTAGAATTGGTTTCATGATTTTTTGATGAAAGAGGATCCTTAGGGGTTAGTTGAAGCAAATGAGGAGTTATAGGATATTCAGGGTTTTGTTGAGAGGATGAAAGATCTGAAACCAAAAATAGTTTCAGAACCTTGTATAAAAAGGATAAGCCTCAAGACATTAAAGATAGATTTCAAGGTATAACAAGGATAGAGAGGTAGAGTTTGAATTGTAAGCCTACGGGAATAATAGGGAAAAGGCCACTGATATAGAAGATCAGTCCAGAGGAAGAATCTCCTATGTAATTACTGTGTGTTAATACAAAGAACTCAATTTTCTGAGTTTATGTTTCATTACTGAGTTTATATAGGTTGCAGATGAAATTACAGGATTGTTGATTGTATGAGTTTGTGTGTTTAATATTGAATTGTGATAGTAAAACTGTGTGTATCGATCATAGAATGGATCTATGATATGGAAGAGGAAAAGATCTCTCAAGTCAATACCTTGAGTATATTGTGTTAGAATCAAAAATCGGGTTTGGACTCGTATACATCAGACGTGTATGGATTTTATTCCCTTAAATGGTGTTTCTGTGGTTACCAAGTACACAGTACAATGAGATTCGGGTTTTTGAGTCACATTTGAGTTTATCGTATTTATAACCGATGGATAAGAACCACAGAAATTGAATAAATATGAATCGGCGATCCACATTGCATCGACGATCCATATCGCATCACGACCATATCGCATCGCCAATTCACATCGTATCGGCGATCCATGTCACATCGGTGATCTATATCGCATCGCAGCATTGAAGGTTAAGGAGTCTGATGAAGGGGATAGTGCGATTGCGATAGTGCGATTTAATCACAACTGTTGGATCGCGATCAATCGCAAAAACGGAGTCAGCATTGAAGTCAGGAATTAAAAGTCTATAGGTGCGAGTCTATATGATATCGAGTCTGGAAGACTGATCGGATCACACATTGAAGCACAAGGAGTCTGGCAAGTGAATATTGTGATTGCGATGGTGCGATTAAATTGCAACCATTGGATTGAAAAAAAAATCGCGCTAAAGTGTATGAAAAATCGGGTGTGTTAAAGGTTATGAGTCTTTTATTAAAAATGATAGACACCCAGTTCTATTGAGCCTTGGAATCGTAATTAGAAATATTATTGGGGTTAATTTTAATTCTTCTTCTGCTTTTCATTAGTGGCACAACGGAACTATGCGATGGGAATAGTAAAGGCGGATTCGAAAAAACAATAAATGGTTTTCGCGTGGGTAAGGCCTGGTAAGCGGTAATTCCCTGTTTGAACGTGATAATGGTTAGCATGTGACACGTGGTGTTCAAATACCACCCATTTCACGTGAGATTGAAGCATTAAAGGTTGTGAACTGATGTTGTGCGATAGTCGTCGGATTGAAGGTTGAAATGCGATATCCGTCGGATCTATTCAGAGGTTAATGAAAGGTGAGTTGGTAGCGTGGGCCATTATATATATATATGTGATGATACTTTGGGTTTTAATCCAAAGTCGAATGTTGATGCGGTATTCATAAAGAGGGTTTTATTTTATGGTTTTAACTGTAGGTTTGGTAAAAGGAGAAGATTCCGCATTAGAGTTTGCCCAATATGAGAATTATTTTGGTGCATAAATGAACTATGCATCTTAAGTTGAGAATGTGGGTAATTGCAGCTTTGGCTGCATCAAATTTTGGTTGGTTTCCTTTAATATTTTAATTTATTCGTAATGAACTTTGATATGTGTATATATGTGTTAATCATATATGGGTTTATATGTGTTAATCCTTCGTTGTAATTGGACTTCCATTCAAGGAGTTTATAGATTAGTTTAATGGGATAAAAAATGTATTCCACATTTTCCTTACTTATTAATTTAATTTGGGGGAAAGTACTTATTATACTTCTCCCATGGCTTCCACATCTTGTTTTGTATATTTCATATTTTCTTTAAAAATATGTATATCCCTAGCAAATCTCTCCGAAGGAATTTTTTATTTAGTCAAGAGTTTTCCTTCTTAACACCAATCCTACCAGTGTCCCCACATACTAAGAAATCAGTAGATACATGAACTCCTTTAGTCTACCCCATCCCTCCATGCTAAACATGCATTTATTCTTCCCCTGAATATATTATTACTTAATTGAAGTATCTATGTTCTTTTTTATTATAGACATGTTGCTTCCTATAAATACATTCATGTATTCGGCGGTCAATAACCCATTTTTTTTCAATAAATTATCTAAATAATTGATTTTAGAAAGTGGCTTCAACTAATTAGTGCATTAAATATCTAATTTATGAAATTATTATAATCTAATTTTCTCAAAAACCGTTTTTTTTATTTTGTTATTTACAACCAATTAAGTTGTGGGTGTAACAAATATTGATGCATGTAATTATATTTAATTGTTCCATCTCAATTATGCACCCTAACGTTATTCAAATATTCTTGTAACATATAACAAAATAAGTAGCCATGCATGCAAAATTAATAAAAGGAATACTAATATGCTCATGTATCTATTAGAATATTCTATTGATACATATCATTAGTGCTTCGAGATCCACAAAATTAGTTAATGAAATCAAATCTTAATTGAAATAATCAACATTAAACTAAATTGAACAAAATTTAATCTACCTGTAAAATTTGTTCGGACAATATTCAGGAATAGATCATGTTCCACCCAACCAAGAGCTGTCTACAATAGTTCCTCTCTGGATAAGATCTTCTTGCCATCCAGAATCCACTTCCTTATTGATTTATGTGTGGCTTTTCTTATAGATTTTTCTTCCCAACATATTTTAGCACCATCTTGCTTTAAGGTCTGTCAACCTTTTTTCCTAGGACTTTTTGTTTTAGTTTTTTCAAAAAAATATACTTTTCTTTTTCTCTAAAGTCTTATTTTCTCTCTCGTAGTGCTTTATTCCACCGCACTTAGTATTTATCTCCAAATATGTGATCAATATAATTTTTCTTTCCCATTATGTAAATTTTATTTTATTTTTCTCCTAGAGATTTTTAGGAGACTTTTTAGGGAAATTCCATCATGTGGACTTGACCACCACAACTTTTTATAAGTTCGAAAGAAGTCTTCAATACACTAGTGTTCTTCCCGATTATTCCTAAGAAATTTATTTATTAACTCAATAATAATAATACAATTTAATTATGACATAATTCTCATCATGGCCTCCCTTTCCATTAGATCCCATAATAGTTCAATGTCTAAAAATAGTATATGTATGAAAAGAAAAGTCAGAGGGCTGTTACAACCTACATCTACAATACAAAGGAAAAATTATTCAAGACTCAAAATAGCTCAAGGACTATGCTATCTTAAGAAATTTATCCATAATCCTAGCATCAAGGATGCATGGGGGTGTTCAGGGTGTAGGAGTACATAAGGAAAATAATTCTCTTTCAAGTAAGTTACTCAAGGAAAGTCATCAACCATGACATATTTAATTCAAAATCTACTACACCCCTATATTGTAAATCAAATGGATGAGAATTCTTCTATGTAATTCTATCTTCCCAAGGTAGCTTCCTTTCTTCTGTTCTACATTCTAAAGCTATTATTTACATATTTAATGGTTGTTGTCCAAAATTGCAAGATTTATCCTAGTAGGTTTTCTCTATATGGACACTCAATTGTGACATATATTTGTGTTCAAAATGATTCTTTATAGTATAATTTGAAGCTAAAAAGGATTTGGATTTTGTTCTAAATGAAAGTCCTTTGTTCTGGGGTAGGGTTGGTTCATTTATTACATCATGGTTTCCTGAGTTTAGTGTGACAACCATGGTGGTATATACCATGTTGGTGTGGGTTATAATCCAAAATTTACCCCTTCTAGCATCATAAAGTCCTTAAGGACATTGGAAACACTTTGGGTAAATTTAAAAAAATGGATCTGAAAAGAATTGATAAAGGCATCTTCACCTTCGGTGGAATACGTGTTGATATTGGCCTTAGTAAAGGCCTTTCATATCACATAATATTGAAACCCCAAGATGTTTCAGTGGTCATAGGTTTCATAATATGAAAACGTAGCCTTTTGATGTTATGTTTGAAACATAACCTTCTGATGTCATGTTTTCTTCTAAACAAGTCACCTACAAAAATTATTTCCTCACACAAAAAAGAATCCAAAAAAAAGAACGAAACATTCCAGTAGGCCAAAAGGCTGACATTTTTTAGACCCTCATCTTTCAGAAGATAACGTGGAGGATTTGAAGGAATTCCATCAACCCACTATGAAAAGGTTTATAAGGTCCAAGTTGTATAAAAAATGGATAGGGAATCAGTAGAATAGTTAGGTGCAACTATTTTACTTTAGAAACAGAGGATATTTGAAGGCATATATTCATAGTATGGGAATGGGGGCATAAAGAGATCCCATGTTCCAGAGAGTTCAGATTGAAACAAAGATGATCCCCATATGAATGAGGGTTGTAAATTGGATTTGGTTCACTTTGAACAAAATTGATATGGCTGGAAATTTGTTCAAAAATGGAAAAATAAAAAAGAAAAAAATGATGCAAAATGTCACTTACAATATGTTTCTTTTCCCTTGATGTATTCCTTAGTTGTTGGTTTCTTATCATAAATTTTCTATTTTGAGAGGTGCCTTTCTTGAAGAATTCTTAATAGAATATGAAAAATGTAATTTTATTTTCCATATGATGAATAAAATTGCACGTCCTTTTCAGGGGGGGAGCATGGATAACGATCGATCCTTGATACACATCAAAACAATTACTTCACAACACCCATCATGTTGCTAAAATTTTAAAAATCATAAAAGTTACCTAAATTATAACCTATTTATTATTGATGATGTTGATTATGTTTAATGTCCACCAAGACCAATACGGTCTATAAGATCTTAATAAAGTAAGAAATTACTTGAGATTCTTTAAAATTTTATTTCTATGATAAAAGATAAGGGAGAAAAGTGTTCCTAGATCCTCATAGTTTTGTTGACATAACAAGTCAGTAAGGTTGGTAGTGTTTGAAAATATTACGAAAATTTGAGCGAATATGAATAAGAGTTGGGCAATCCAAGAGAAAGTTCTTTTCAACTTCAACCCTCTTAGTATCACTAAGGTGACAAAATATTTCTTCCCAAGGTGTTTGGGAATAGAAAAACACTTGGTTTCATGTTGGAGCTCATGAGAATTATTTCTTATCTTGTAAATGTTCATTTTCTTCTTAGCCTTGGCTAAGACATAAGGATAATTCTCATTTTTGAGATTAGATTTTATCACCTCCTTACAATCCCTTATCTTCCTTTTTCCTTCTAACGCCTTATCACCCCACAACTTATCCTTAAGTTTGAAGTAATAATATTTTTAATAGCATCCATATTATTCAAGATGATTCCCTCCTTTACCCTCCAATAGTCTGGCCAAGACTGAGAATCTTTATGCTAGCCTCACTTGAGTTGGAGATGGGGGTTTTTGCTAGAGTTGGAAGCGAATTTAGGATATATATTGGCTTCCATATTGTATAGATTATTCTTAGACATGAGATACCTAGTGATAGACATGCTTTCAATGGGGGATACTAGCTTCAATTAGGATTAAATGAAATACTAGCTTCGATCGATTGTGGATCAACTCAATCTTCCTCCATGATTCTCTAGATATGTTGCAACCCCAAACTCTATATCCATATAAAATAATAGTGGCTAAAAGAGTCTCAAATATTATTATTTTTTACTGCATGCCCAAATATATATTGACTTACAATTGTTTTCAATCCTATAATAAGGTTTTCAACCTCCAATAATCCTTTTATCAATGCTATAATTCCAATTGAGTGGATGACGAATTTTGGTTCCCATATTTTTTTATGAAGAAACTTTCTCCACAGAGTTATTATCATAGTTGATGTTTTTGGTTTTAATTATCATGAATTTAATATTGTTGGAATTAATAGTCATACCCATCTTGGTGCAGTAAGTTTGGAGGATTCTAAGCTTCTTGTTAAGATCATCATGGCTCCTAGCTAAAATAACTATACCATCAACATAAAAGAGAAGAGTAATGACCATACTAGTGCGTTTGGGGCCATCACATCTTGTAGCTTCCAAAAAATCTTCTATTTTATCAATGTAAATTCCAAATAGGGTAGGGTATAAGGGACATCCTTGCTTGACTATGATATCACATGTAATTTATTCTGACCAACCCTTTGTGGTCCTGATCTTGTAAATAACAGTATCTTATAGCATACTCACAACAACCATAAACTCGAGAGGAACCATTACCTCTTCTGGCCTCCTCCATAACTTATCCCGAGGAATATTGTTGAAATATTTTCTAAAGTCAACAAAACTATAGAATATATTAGTCTTATTATTGCGATGTTCCTAAAAAATTATCCTAATAGTAGAAAGATGGTTTATAGTTGAGTGGTATCTCCTAAACCTATATTTCCCTTTAGTTCTTTTACCGTGTATTTCAAGCGACAAGGTAATCTTATTTTCCAAAATGACCCCATACAACTTGGCTAAAAAGTGGTGAATCATAATGGTCCTATAGTTAGAGGGAATGTTTTTATCCCCACTTTTAAATATAGGAAAAATAAAAATTTACATCAAGGATTAGGGAAATCTTGTTTTACTACCAGACTGAGGAGTTTGTGCATAGCAGAGATGAGGATAGACCTTCATGTTTTTAAAATTTTAACTTGGTAGCCTCCAACATACCTAGCTTTCTCGATTGTGAGTTTATTAATAACAAATTCAATGTCTTCAAAACAAAATATATCCTCCTCTATAGAAGTGTTCGAGATGGTTCCCATGGCATCAAGGGAATCATAAATATTTTTAAGATAGATATCATAGTTCTTTAATTGGGTCGAATTATTTTCTTTTTGTTACAAACAAGAATTTTTCTCCAAAACGTTCTGGGATCAACTTTAGAATGGTGAATAAGAGGCTCTGGCCTCCTATCATATAGAATTTTTTCTTCCATTTGATAAGTGCTTTGTACATTATTTTTTATGCTTTTATGGTTTTTTTAAGAACATCTAAAATTGCTTTCTTGGAAATTGTATAGTCATTATCATACCGAGGATTGTAAGACCTCAGTAGAGAAATTGTTAATGGTGGCGGAAAGGGATTTAATATTATTATTATTTATAAAAGGAATCAATAGGGATGAGAGGTGCATTCTACAACTCAGACAATGTGTGATTTCCTCAATGCTCAATGTGAAGTTAACATGTACCTCTTTTAAATTAAAAATAAAATCTACCTAAATAAAAAAATAGAAAAATGTTGCCAATAATAAAAAAATGAATAAACATGTTTTGTGTGTAGGAGACGTGGTAAAAATATATCAGTCTCACTCTCAGCCATAAATACAATATTTCAATATGCATGTGAAGTAGCATAATTTTATATTAACCATAGAGATAAAGTAAAGTTAAAATAAATTCTTATACTTTCACTTTTAACTATGATCAAGATGTAGAATGCTTATACATTTTAAAAACACCTCCAAAAACTTAAAAAACAGAACTAATTTTTTTCAATATCATTTGTTGCCCTCAAAGGGAACCAACCTAGATCCATCTAACTATGTATCTACCATTCGCCATCCAACTCTATATCTATCATGCACCAAAAGGGTTCAAATAGCGCGAGGTGCAAAACACTCCATAAAGAAGGTTTGCACCTCGGGGGATTTGATCCTTCTCAGCTCATGATAGATCTGAAATTAGATAGATATAAGCTCGTTACTCCGTAGGCGCTCCCTATTGAAATTGGTCACTTTAATGATTTTTTTAATTAATTTTTTTTATCGAATGATTTAAATTTAAATATGCAAGTACATTCTTGTTGTTTCCACCATATCAATGGGTCGAATTCAGACCACTAAGTTCCTTTCATATCTAAATCATGTTTTAAACCATACTTAAATTATTTTTTTACTAAGTTTGATTAAAAAATTGTAAAAGTAATTTATCACTACCTATAACTACCTATAAAGATTAGATAGATCTAATTAAAAAAAAAAAAAAACCTATACTATTGAAATGTGGTTGCATTAAATCGTATTAATATAAGAGTTACACTTGTAAATGTGTGCATTTCAAAAATACAGTTTGATTCATTAACGCTCAGGGATTTCAATTTGATAAAACTCTCAATATATTAACATGGCTTTAAAGCTAATTTTAACAACAATTTACCCAATTAAAAAAACATAATAATCATTTTACCTTTTAACGATATCAATATGGTTTTTATTTATTTATAACTAAATGAAACAACTTATAACAATAGTTTAGCCAATATTAACATAGTTTGGATTTTTGAGAAATAAACATAAGAAAATTATAATAATATAATAACATATTATAATATATTACATATAACTTAGGTAGGTTTCATTATTACAAATTATAATATATAATATAAATTTAATTTTAAAGTTATTTTAATATTAATATTAATATTAAAGTTAGTATTATTATATGTTGAATATCATTATTAGTATTATTTTTAATGTTAATTGTTAATATTAATAACATTGAATTGATAATATTAATATTATTAATAGCATTAACATTATTACTATAAATAATATTAATATTAATATTGATAATATATATTAACGACATTGAGTATTAACAACAATATTAATAAATTTTCATATTAATTTTAATTATAATAATTTGAATATTTATTACTAATATTAATATTTAATTAATATGAATACAAATATTAATATTACTTTTAATATTATTAATAGTTATAAATTTTAATTTCAATATTAACTATCAATATCAATACTTTTTCTTTTAAAGTTTGTTAGTGCTAAGACTTCATCATGTCCAATGAACCAGTGACTGCACATCAAGAAGTGCCTTAACAAAGTATACGATCACCATCTATCCAAGACCTTGTGGACAATATTATTATCAATATTAATATTGATATTAATTTTAATTTTAATATTGATATTAATTTAACTTTTAATATTAATATTAATATTAAAATTATTTTTAATATTATTAAAATTAATGTTTATATTAATTAATAATATTAATATTATTAATGATATTAATATTAGTACGATACATAATATTAACATTAATATTGATATATAATATTAACAACATTTAGTATTAACATTAATTTTAATAAATTATGATATTAATTCTAATTATTAATAATCATTTGAATATTTATTATTAATATGATTTTAATTAATATGAATAATAATTTGAATATTTATGAACTTGGAATAAAGAAAAAATATTAATGAACGTTGCTACTCTGACCTAGCCTGTTGCTCTGACCCTCCCTGTCACTACGCGTAGCTCTACTTAGAGGCTATGGCCCCTGCAGGGGTAGGCCCTGCATGAGCTCACCTTGGGCTTCTTCAATGGAGCAGGATGGAGGCTCACTAGCTCCATCCTATGGAGATATCACTTCAGGAAACACCTCCAAAATTAATATATCATTCTTCACCCGCCTTACCTCTAGCTTGGCATTCGCTCACCCAAACCTTGATCTGACTTCTGTAGCTCCTCTGCAAAATCGTGGAAAGGATACAATGTATACCTCAGTAGCAACAACCACAAAGAATATCCAAACCCCTCTTCCCCCAGATGAGGACGGAGAAGAAGCGAAAGAAGATACTGCCTCCAAAGAAAAAACGAAGAAGGAAAATGAATGCAACCCAAAAGCTAGGAAAGCTCTAGAAATAATTATCTAGGACCTGAATGTTGCAGTCTACAGGGAGTACATGCAGGAACATGCGATTATTTGAAAATTTATGGGCATTTGGCCCATGGAACGAGCACTAAAGGGGTGGATTCATGCCAAATCAAACCCAAAGGAGAGATTTACCTACAGCTCGGGTCCAAGGGCTTCTTTACGATAGTCTTCTCCCTCCTACAGGATCGAGACAACATATTTGAAGGGGGTCCTTACTTCTTCAACTTGGCATGATTGTACATTAGATTCTAGAATGAGAACTTCACCTGAAACAAAGAAGACTTCACGAGGGTTCCAGTTTGGATTCGGCTATACTCTTTACCTACAGACTACTACACACCATATGTTTTAAAGGCCATAGGATATGAGATAGGAGAGTACAGAAAAATGTCAGAGGGCACCTAGAATAGACACTACATATCTTATGTTAGGATATGTGCCTACATAGATGTCTTAAGTGCCTACCAGAAGCAATAATATTAAACTACAGGGATAAAATTTGGTCTCAAAATATCGAATATGAGCACATTCTTTTTAGATGTAGGAAAATCCATGAACGAACATCTCTTTCGACACCTTCCCCCAAAAAAGGCTCCAACCAAAGAAGATCAAGCAAGGAAAAAATATGACCAAGGATACCCCAAGGCAAGAAACAAACACAAGCAAAACAAAAGAGTATACACAAAGAAAGAACCCCCCCCCAACATGTTCTCCCAAAAAAACAAGTTTGAAGCTCTAAACACACCTCAGGAGGAGATAGGACAAAAACGCACAAGGAATGAAGCAAAAATGCAATAGGAAAACTCAATGGAAAACAACAGTAGGGAAATGGAAGCCCAAAACAAATTCATACAAGAGAGCACTCAATATCAAGAGGATAGTGACATGGAGAACATACAGGAAGTACCCACCCCAAAGGAAACCAAGATAGAACAAGTCCTACTGGGAATGGATCTGCAGAAAATAGCAAAAGAATGGAACAAAAATGGAATAAAAGCCATCCCCAGGGAGCACATCCAAAAAATTGAAGAGGCTTACCTGCTACAAGAAGGAATGCACCAGAACCAAGAACACCAAAACAAGGGAAAAGACACAGAAAGTGGAATAATAGTCAACTTAAATGCAGGGAAAAACTTTCCAAAAGGGAAGAACAGGAAGAGAGGTCGGATGTTCACCAGCAACCTCCTCCAGGAGTTAGGAGCTCGCCTCATCAATGAAGGAAAGGTAAGAGCAATCACTCTACCCCAAAAATTTTTTCAATGATTTTTACATCCTGGAATATTAGAGGAATAAATAATCCTAGTAAGAAAAGAATTCTGAAATCTAGAATAGCCTCTGATAAACTGGACATTGTCCTGCTCCAAGAAACCAAAAGCGATCTAAAATCAATGGAAGTACTACAACAATCCCGCTTCAAAAACCAATACAACCATGTAGCCATCTCGACCTTAGGCACTGGCAGTGGTCTTTTCACCTTTTGGAAGGACTCCTGCTTTCACCTTTATGAATCTGCGACTTCCAAATACACCCTCACCACAGTCCTTCAAATCACTGGCACCATGGACAAGATTTGTATCACCAATGTTTATGCTCCTTACTCTATTACTGAAATACTTTCTTGGTTAATCAGCTTAAAAAATAACTTGGCTCTTTCAACCATCCCCTCAACATCATAGCAGGTGACTTTAATATGATAATCAATATTGGGGAAATGAGAGGTGGAATCAGAAAATTAGATAAAGACTCAGCTGCCTTCTAGGACCTTATTGATGCTCTCAAAATCATAGACACGCCATCCAAAAATGGATCTTTTACCTGGAACAACAGAAGAGTTAGGGATAGACAGATAGCCTCTAGGCTAGATAGATTCCTCCTCTCTGAGGACCTCTACCTGAGCTCCTTGGAAACGGAAGCCAACATCGTCCCTTAGATGGGTTCAGATCATTGGCCCATTGTTCTAAAAATCCAATTATCATAAGGTCCCAAAAATAAGCCCTTTAGTTTTGAAGCATTCTGGATCAATCATCTTAAATTCATGGAAAAAATGAAATAATGGTGGTCCAGCGCCCAACCCACCCAAGGCAACAAAATGTACAACTTCCAACTTCCAACTTCCAACTGAAACTTATCAAATCTGAACTCAGACTCTAGAATAAGAACACCTTCAGAGACATCATAGCAGAAAATAAATTGATAGAACTCGAAATGGAAGCTCTATAATAGAACATCATCAACAATGGAATGATTGAACAAATAAAGAAAGAGGAATTAAAGCTACAAAAAATCTAGGAGGAAAGGGCTTCCCAAGCGGAGACCTTATGGCGCCAAAATTCCAGGGTTAGTTAGTTCAAAGAAGGAGAAAAGAACACAAAATTTTTCTACTGTTCTATGATATAAAATAGGAAACACAATAGAATATTGAGCCTCAAAAATCAACAAGGAAACATCCTCAACACTCACAGAGAAATAGAAGAGGAACGCAACCATTATTTTGGAGACATCCTCATTGAACCTAGCAATGTCAACAGGGAAGTAATAGACAAAATCAGCAAAAACATCCCCAAAATCTTAACTAAGGAGAGCAACCAAATGCTTATAAGGAAATATTCTCTAAGCAAAGTTGAAGAAGTAGTACAGACCATTCCTAATGGAAAATCCCCAGGACTGGACGATTTCACCATTGACTTCTTCAAAGCCTGCTGGCCACTGCTTAAAATGGAGGTTCACGATCTGGTGGAATAATCTCGCATCCAAAATTTTGTCCTAAAATCCCTCAATGCTACCTTCGTCACCCTCATCCTCAAATCTGAAAATGTTGACTCCACAAATTTAGGCCTATTTCCCTATGTAATGTTATTTACAAAATCATCTCGAAGGTTCTAGCTAATCAAATCAAAAACATCCTGCCCCTCCTCATCTCCCCCCAACAAACGACCTATGTGGAAGGCAGACAAATTTTAGACAACATTATCCTCTCGTAGGAATTCATTCACTCTCTCAAGGAGTAGAGGAAACCAAGCATGCTCATTCAGCTAGACATGTCCAAGGTCTTGGAAAAAATCAACTGGAATTATATTAGAAAAATGTTGGAAGCTTTTGGTTTTAACAAGGACTGCATAAAATGGATTATGCCCATGGTTTCAGGATCCTTCGTCTCCATTCTTCTTAATAGCTCCCCCTCCTCCATCAGCAACCCATCCTGAGGAATCAGGCAAGGCGATCCCCTCTCACCTTTCCTTTTTTTCATCATGGCAGAAGGTCTCAGTCGCTCCATAGTGGCTGCCTCCTCAAATGGCAGTATCTCTAGAATAAAACTTTACCCCTCCACTCGCCCTTCCACTAACCAAAAATTTGTTGATGACACTCTACTCATGGGTTCTCCCACTGTCAAAGGTGCCCTAGCCTTTGAGAACATTATTGTTTATTTTTCCCAAGACTCTGGCACTTCCATTAACATAGCCAAATCTAAAATCTTCTTCCTAAATACCTCCCATCCCATTCAACTCAACATAGCAAGAACTCTGGGTTTCCAGCTTAGCTCCTTCCCCTCAAAATACCTTGGAGTTCCATTAACTGACAGAACTCTTGCTAAGGCTAATTGGGAATATCTGGTAACCAAACTGAAAAAAATATTTCCAACTCGACTTTTAGATCCCTGAATCTCTCTGGTAGACTAGTCCTAGTCAACTCAGTTCTACAAGCCATCTTGCAATACTAGTACTCTGCCGTTTCCGATCCCAAATCTATTTCTATCCAGCTTAAGACCATCCAAAGAGAATTCTTATGGAAAGGAAAATAAAACAAAGGAGAATGGGCCTTTGTAGCTTGGGAAAAAAATTGCAGACCCAAAAACAAAGGAGGGCTTGGCCTCAGAGACCTCGATTTGCTGGGTAAAGTACTGGGAGAAAAAACATGGTGGAGGTGGATCACCTACCCTCAAACCTCTTGGGAAGCACTCTGGAATGCAAAATATGCCCCATCTCACCACCCAGAGACTCTCATCAGGATCTATGGCAACATCAAGGGCTTCGCAATTTGGAACCAAGCATGGGGGAATAGAGCAATGGTTCAAAAACATTGCTTTTGGGAAATAAGAAATGGAGGTACAATATTGTTCTGGGATGATGCTTGGGAGAGAAGCCCCCGTCTCAATCAAGACCAATTCCAACAAATTAAAATTCATATGGACAACCAAAATAAAAGGCTTGTCAAATATTTCTGGAAAAATGATGAAAACACTGGATGGAGGGAATGGCAAGAAGCCCCAGAATTGGTTCAGCAAAATCACCCTAAGGAATGGAGGAATGTAGTTGAAGAGCTAGGAAAAAGGCAAACTCAAATGAAAGAGGAGCAGGAAGAGCTAATATGGGACTCTAATGTTGCTCGCCACTTCAACATAAAAGATGCCTATGGCTACTAAACCCACCCCACTCCCACCCCCACGAAAAGCAAATGGTGCACTCTCTGGAACCGCAAACACTGACCCAAAATATCAGTCTTTCTTTGGCTAGTAATGCACAAAACAATTCGAACGTGGGAGAATTTGATCAAGAAAGGCTTCGTTGGCCCTTCCATCTGTATGCTCTGCAAAAGGAACAGTTAAACTTCAAATCATCTGTTAAGTGAATGACACTTTGCCTCCAACATCTGGAATTGGATATTTCTTGTCTTTAACTCCTTCGACAGGGAACCCTCCTCCATTCTCAATTCCTTGGATCATTGGCGCACCTCCTTCTCCAATCAACCTATCATCAATCTGGCATGGAACCTTTTTCCAAGAATTATTTGTTGGGCCATCTTGAAGGAAAAAAATTCTAGAATATTCAAAACAGGTAAAAAAGAAGAACATATAATACATTCCATAAAACAGACTCTTTGGGAATCTACTTCCATCGCCAGACTGCCTAACCCTACTTCCCCCTTCCTATCGCTACTAGACCTATCCCTCCACAACTCTCCAATGCATCACAAAAGTCCACTGGCCATATCATCTGACCCCGAGTGGATGCCTCATGAACCCAACTACATCAAGTTAAATTATGATGGGGCATCAAAGGATAACCCAAGAAAAGTAGGTTTTGGTGGTGTCTTTAGATATCACGCAGGCCAAATTCTCTTGATATATTATGGAAATCTAGGAAACACAACCAACAATGTGGCTAAGCTTCAAGCCCTGGCTCATGGTCTTGCCATTTGCATGGATCAAAACTTCTGGCCTTTATTCGTCGAGGGGGACTCCATTGTCTCTACCCAAGACTGAAAAAAGGCCCAGCAAGGAAGAAACGTCAACCAGGTTTCAGAAAACTGGAGACCAAACAAAATTCTTCAGAAAATCAAATTCCACATTGACAGGGCCAAAGGTGTCACCTTCCACGCGGTTAGGTGCAAGGCCAACCAACTGGCCGACCTACTGGAAAACGTTGGCCTCAATGGAAATACCCATCTCCTATCTAATTCGTGGGACACCTTCAATCTGCCAGACGTCAGAAAAGAATGTCATTGCATCAGGGAAAAAAATTCACCGGTAGAAGTACAACCCATCCCCTTGGCATCACTTCTCCTCCCCCACGAATTTCATGACCCAAACCTCCCCTACCCTCACCACTCTCCCTCCGTATGAGCGAGCCTACGACTCTGTCACTGTCAAACGTCCGAATGACAACCCCAACTGTAATATTTATTTCCCACAGACGATCTCTAGCCAAAGTGTTCCATTCTCCCACCGTATCTCATGTCGTTCACTCCTCCCTACAACCTATATTAACTACACCCTGCTATGTTACATTTCATTCCATTTTCAGACTTTTACGACCTTGTCTCCAACTTCCTTGCTCACCCACTCATCCCTGTCTCTCCCCATGCCTAGTCACTGAGGCCTCCCATTGTAGTCTACGGCTCCTGCCTTGCCCTCTTTAATCTGAATTGCTCTCATGCCCCCCCACAAATCCAATGCCCCCCGACGTTGAAGAAAACCGAATTTGGACCCAAGGAGGGATGGCCAACTATAAGTATGGCTTTGTTCATATTCCATTTCCTTTCACACGTGGTCCTTTATCCTTCTTTATATTATTTATTAATTTCAAAGGAATTGGCAATGAAACATATTCACAACTTCTATAAGAGACCCGCCCACTGTAAATTACTGTGTAATAAACTTTTCTCCTTTTCTGGAATATTATTTATCAAATTCACGGAATTTGATAAATAAGTATTATTTGGTAAAACAATACTTATGGACTTAGATTTATCTCCAACCTTTATACTCCTTCATCCCTTTGCAATAATATTGTGACCCGACGTGATTTTATATTAATAGCCAACACTTTATAACCAAAAGACTTTATAATGGGCCGTGGCTCTAGTGCCCCACTTCCATAACCGATAGACCAATCAACGCGTGCACCGTACCTCTTTTATCATCTGCGCACTTTGATTATCCTCCGGGCAAGTTCAACGAGCACCCACCGTTGGATAGCCCTTCTCCAGATCAACGACCCGTATGCATTTCACTCGGCGTCCAACGTCGATCTTTAATGCGCAAAGGCGCAGGTTAACGGGTGGTTTTGAAACGGGTCCCTTGCCACGTGTCGATTCCTGTATGGAATTTCTCCAATTCAGAAAACACCACCTACGCCGCAAAAGCGGTGCAAAATGGGGCAATCCGCCCTCCAAAACCACTCGTTGTTTTGCTACAGTGCTTTACCAAGGTTAATGGTCGGTTGTGTTATTCTTCGTCCGCCTTACTCAGGTTTTCGACTCGGGTTAGGAATTCTAATTATCAACAACAAATGTATTTCTTTTGTAAACAAAGCGAACTTCTGTTATCATAAAAAAAAGGATTAAATGGCCACAATTTCACACAGAGACCTCGCCTGCGGCGGGATTGAATTCGCAGGGTTCTCAATAAATAGAAGAGAAACAACAGATAGACAGACGCAGAGTTGATACAGTGATTCGACTCAGGAATTATAACTATACAGAATTCAATTGCTTCGCAATTAATCAATCCTTTTATAGACAAAGATTCAAGTCTCTCCAATGGAAAACAAGCTTAGAAACCATTTAACTGGAAACAATTGTAACACAAAGAGTTTATTGCAGAAACTTCTCCCCCTCTCGCTCTCTCCCTCTCCATCCGGAGAACACAATTAATACATCAACATGTCCTTTCGGTTCCTCTATGAGGACCGTTATGGTAAGTCAAGAGCCTAATTACAATTATTCGAACTAAAACATGACAGATGGACTGACCATTCGACTTCTATAATTCTAATTAATATAATAATACAATCAGCTAAGGTATTTACACCTAGCAGTAACAGTTCAAATGTTTTCAACCCTCCTAGCCACAACATGTGGACAAAACTCCGACATTGCTGGCTAGTGTCCAATGCCCCTGCATCAGACTCCCAAGGGCAGTTTTCTTCATGGGCTCCTGTCCATGAGCTCTTCCACTGATCTGCCTATCTTCTGCAACATTTCTTCAGTCATCCAAGTGGCATCTTCCTCCGGCTTATCCTTGCATTTGATCAAGTACTGAAAGTACTCTCGTCCTCTGGTCCTTCTGAACACCCTTTTATCCAATATCTTCTCTGGTTGCAATGGTTGTGCTGGAGGTAGCTGCTCTTTCCACCCAATATGTTCCTTGTCTGATGATCTCTCCTCTGCGCCATCATCTTCATACTTGTACAAATCTGCAACATTAAAAATGGGAGATATTCCAACATCAAGTGGCAATTCAATCTCATAAGCATTTGCAGAAAAATTTCTAAGTATCTTGCATGGCCCAATCTTTTTGAACTTCAATTTGTTGTACTGCTTCCTTGGGAACCTCTCCTTTCTCAAGTGGGCCAAAACCTGATCTCCTACTTAAAAATGAACTTCTTTTCTGCTCAAGTCTGCTCTGGTTTTATATTTGATGCTGCTGCCTTGTAGCTGTTGTTTCACTTGTTCATGTATGGCCTGCATCTCTGAAGCAAATTCCTCACCATCTGCACTCCTTAGCTCTGCTCTTCCCAGATTTCTTAACTCTGATATTCCTCTGGGGTGCATTCCATAAACGATATGAAATGGACTCTGCCCTGTGCTCCTGTTTGGTGAGTCATTATATGCATATTCTGCCTGAGGCAAAATATGGTCCCACTGCTTGGGATGCTCTCCTGCAAGACATCTCAACAAATTTCCCAGACTCCTATTCACTACCTCAGTTTGTCCATCAGTCTGGGGGTGATAAGCTGAGCTGAAACTTAGTTTGGTTCCAAGTTTCTTCCACAGTGTCCTCCAAAAGTGTCCCACAAATCTGGTGTCTCTGTCTGAAACAATGCTCCTGGGTAACCCATGCAATCTAACAACTTCCTTGAAAAACAAGTTAGCAACATGGGTGGCATCACTAGTTTTATAACATGGAATAAAATGTGCCATTTTGGAGAATCTATCCACCACAACAAAGACTGCATCATTCCCTCTCTGAGTCTTGGGTAATCCTAGAACAAAATCCATGCTCACCATGTCCCAAGGCCTGTCTGGAATAGGCAAGGGAGTGTACAATCCTGCATTCTGGCTCCTTCCTTTAGCATATTGACAAATCTTGCAATTCTTCACAAACTTATCCACTTCTGCTCTCATCTTGGGCCAGAAATAAAAGTGACTCAGCTGCTCATAAGTCTTATCAGTACCAAAGTGTCCAGCAAGTCCACCACTATGCTTCTCTTTGATCAAATTTTCTCTCATGGAACATTTTGGTACACACAGTTGGTTCTTTCTGAATAACAAGTCTTCCTGCTGAAAATAATCCAGCCACTGGCTTCTGTCTGTTAAAACAAGGTTACTACATGCCTCAAATGCATCTTTAAAATCAGGATCTGTTTTATACAATTCCTTGAGAAAATCAAATCCTACAACCTCAAAATTATTTTCTTGAACAAGCAAGTGTCTCCTACTCAAAGCATCAGCTACTTTGTTGGCTTGGCCACTTATATGTTTCAAAACAAAATTAAAACCTTGGAGATACTCAACCCACTTAGCATGCTTATGTTTCAACTTGGGCTGCTGTACAATATACTGCAAAGCATGATTGTCAGAATATAATACAAATTCCCTGGACATCAAATAATGTCTCCACTTCTTCAGTGCCTGAACAATTGCATAGAATTCCTTCTCATAAGAGGAATAATTTCTTCTGGTGTCATTCAGCTTCTCACTGAAATATGCCACAGGCCTATCATCCTGACTCAACACAGCTCCAATGGCCTCTCCACTGGCATCACACTTTACTTGAAATGGTTTAGTAAAATCAGGCAGAATCAAAACAGGCTTCTCTGTTATCTTTTGCTTCAAAATTTTAAAATTTCTTTCTACTTCAGCAGTCCACTTAAATGGTTGTTTTCTCTTCTTTATTGTTTCAATTATGGGTGCATTGATCTTACTGAAGTTTCTTATAAACTTTCTGTAAAAACTAGCAAGTCCATGGAAACTTCTTACCTCAAAGACATTCCTGGGTGAAGGCCACTCCACAATTGCCTTAACCTTTTCTGGGTCCATCTTCAATCCTTCTGCAGAAACAACAAAACCCAAATACACCAACTCTTCTTTCATGAATGAGCATTTCTTCAAATTTATCAGCAATTTCTCTTGGTGCAGCTTCTTCAAGACATGATTAAGATGCCTTAAATGTTCTTCTCTAGTTCTGCTGAAAACTAATATATCATCCAAATATACTATCACAAATTTACCAATGAATTCCTTCAATACTTCATTCATAAGTCTCATAAAAGTGCTAGGTGCATTTGACAACCCAAAAGGCATTACCATCCATTCATACAGTCCTTCATTTGTTTTAAAGGTAGTTTTCCACTCATCACCCTCTCTTATTCTAATATGATGGTATCCACTCTTTAAATCTATCTTTGAGAAATATTTAGCACCACTCAAACAGTCCATCAAATCCTCAACTCTGGGCAAAGGGAATCTGTACCTGATTGTGATCTTATTGATTGCTCTGGAATCAGTACACATCCTCCAACCTCCATCTTTCTTTGGGCTCAATACTGCTGGTACTGCACATGGACTCAAACTTTCTCTGATCAGTCCCTTGTCCACCAATTCCTGTACTTGTCTCCTGATTTCCTCATTTTCTGTGGGAGTCATTCTGTAGGCTGCCTTATTTGGAAGATTTGAACCAGGGATAAAATCTATCTGATGGCTGATCTTTCTCACAGGTGGCAGCTCATCAGGTAAATCATCCACAACAATGTCACAGTAATTGTCTAACATCTCTTGTATCTCTACTGGTAAATCAGAAATCTTTGTAGAAGTAAGAACTACCTTAGGTTTGCAAACCAAAGCAAAGCTTACCTCTTCATCTTCTATCTGCTGCAGATATTCCTTTCCGCTCAGCAACAAGGTCTTTGGATCAATCACTCTACTGGATGGCTCTCCTTCTTCCATGGGTATCAATGTATGGTGTACCCCATCCTTGAAGAAATTGTAAGTGTTCTTCTTGCCATCATGCACTGCTGCTCTGTCAAACTGCCAAGGTCTACCCAGCAGTATATGACACACATCCATGGGCATTACATCACACAAGACTTTATCTTTGTACTTGCCCATTTGCAGCTCTATTTCACACTGTTCTTTCACAACCAGCTGGTGCCCTTTATGCAGCCAGGACACCCTGTAGGGATTTGGATGCTCCCTAGTCCTTAGCTTCAACTTTTCTATCACCTCAGTGGAAACCAAATTTTCTGTGCTGCCACTATCAATGACTAGCTGGCAGCATTTCCCTTGGACTTTGCATATGCTTCTAAACAAAGTCTTCCTTTGTGCAGGCTCAGTGACCTCTTTGGCTTGCTTCAACAGAACCTTATTCACCACCAAGGATTCTCCTCTTTCTGGAAGAATGTCTTCTTCAATTTCTACCTCCTTTTCAGCTTGGGCAACAACAGCATTCCTTGGGCCAACACCCACATTATCTGGGCATTCACAGTGCTTGTGTCCCACTTCCTGACATCTATAGAACCTCAATTCTATACCTCTACCTCTGTCTCTGCCTCCTCTTCCTTTTCCTCTGTAAGAACCCCTTCTTCCCCTTGAATCATCCTCTGTAGATGCATTCTGAGGTGAGCTACTATTAGCTCCATCCTTGGGTGTAGCAGGCTTCCCTCTACCACCCTGACTTCCCTTCCCACGGAAAGTACCCCTCTTCTTGGCAGAGTGTTTCCTCAGGAGTTTCTCCTCTGCTTTCAAGGCCATCTGATAGGCCTCTTCCACTATCTTGGGAGACAGAAGACCAATCTCATCTTGTATCTCCAGCTTGAGACCATTCACATATCTGGCAGTCTTCTTTGGTGTGTCTTGGAATTGCCCAGCTCTTATGCTCACTCTGTAGAACTCCTATGTGTATTCTTTTACTGTCAGCAACCTCTGTCTCAGGTTCTGCATTTTTCTATACAATGTTAGCTGGTAATCACTAGGCAGGAATTTACCCTTCAACTTGGCCATCATTATGGTCCAGCTCTTGATAGGTTGCTTGCCAACTCTCCTCCTTTCTGCCTGCACTCCATCCCACCAAAGTGCAGCATGTCCCTTCAGCTTTGTTACTGCAAACTTGACTTTTTTATCTTCACTTATTTCTTCATAATCGAAGCACTTGTTTAATTCATTTATCCAATCCACCAGCTCCTCTGGATTTAGTCCCCCTGCATAGCTTGACACTTCAATCTTGGGCTTAACCGTAGACCCTAGAATGGTTCTAAGGAGCCTCATGTCAGGAGGAATTTCAACATTTTCTTCTGCTTCTTCTGTCTCAGGTTCGCTGATGTCTTCAGGATCTCTGGGCTGTCTTTGCTCCATGGCATCTATTATGGCCTCGAACCTCTGCAACATCCCCAACACCTCAGCGTTGGCAACAGGTCTCCTTCTGCCAGCACCTCTACCAACTCGGACCGCCATGTTAGCAAAACAACTTCAGACTGGCTCCGATACCACTAATGACGCAGCAAAACTGAATTTGGACCCAAGGAGGGATGGTCAACTATAATTATGGCTCTGGTCATATTCCCTTTCCTTTCTCCCACGTGGTCCTTTATCCTTATTTGTATTATTTATTAAATTCAAAGGAATTGGCAATGAAACATATTTTCAACTTTATAGTAGACCCATCCACTGTAAATTACTGTGTAATAAACTTTTCTCCTTTTCTGGAATATTATTTATCAAATTCACGGAATTTGATAAATAAATATTATTTGGTAAAACAATACTTATGGACTTAGATTTATCTCCGACCTTTATACTCCTTCATCCCTTTGCAATGATATTGTGACCCGACGGGATTTTGTATTAATAGCCAACACTTATAAACAAAAGACTTTATAATGAGCCGTGGCTCTAGGGCCCCACTTCCACAGCCGATAGACCAATAAACGCGTGCACCGTACCTCTTTTATCGTCTTCGCACTTTGATTATCCTTCGGGCAAGTTCAACGAGCACCCACCGTTGGATAGCCCTTTTCCAGATCAACGACCCGTATGCATTTCGCTCGGCGTCCAACGTCGATCTTTAACGCGCAAAGGCGCAGGTTAACGGGTGGTTTTGAAACGGGTCCCTTTCCACGTGTCGATTCCTATATGGAATCGCTCCAATTCAGAAAATACCACCTACGTCGCAAAAGCGGTGCGAAATGGGGCAATCCGCCCTCCAAAACCACTCGTTGTTTTGCTACAATGCTTTGCCAAGGTTGATGGTCGGTTGCATTATTCTTCGTCCGCCGTACTCAGGTTTTTGACTCATGTTAGGAATTATAATTATCAACAAACAAATGTATTTCTTTTGTAAACAAAGCGAACTTCTGTTATAAAAAAAAAGGATTAAATGGCCACAATTTCACGCAGAGACCTCGCCTGCGGCGGGATTGAATTCGCAGGGTTCTCAATAAATAGAAGAGAAACGACAGACATACGTACATAGAGTGGATACAAGATTCGAATTTTCGGAATTATAACTATATTAACTCAATTGCTTCGCAATTAAACAATCCTTATAGACAAAGATTCAATTTTCTCCAATGGCAAACAAGCTAGAAATCATTTAACTGAAACAATTGTTATAAATAATACGTAGTTTATTACGTAAACTTCTCCCCCTCTCGTTCTCTTCCCCTTCTCCATCCGGGAGAACACAATTAATACATCAACATGTCCTTTCGGTTCCCTCCGTGAGGACCGTTATGGTAACTCAAGAGCCTAATTACAATTATTCAAACTAAAACATGACAGATGGACCGACCATTCGACTTCTATAATTCTAATTAATATAATAATACAATCGCCTAAGGTATTTACACCTAGCAAGAACAAGCCAAATGTTTTCAACAATCCTAGCCACAACATGTGGACAAAACTCCTACATTGTTGGCTAGTGTCCAATGCCCTCGCATCAGACCGTCCCT